>CM040107.1:1650000-2884375 GCA_022496805.1 Pohlia nutans | reverse complement strand
GTCGACATAGAAAACGAACTTATTACTTAGGAGGTAATGGCGGAATTTGTTGATGGCGTACACCATTGCGAGGGCTTCCTTCTCGGTTGTTGTATAGTTCTTCTCTGCTTTGTTGAGTAGTCGGGAAGCGTAGGCTATCGGCTGGTCAATGTTGCCGGTCGGGTTCTGTGCGAGCATAGCTCCGACTGCTATGTCAGATGTGTCTGTGTGTATGTGGAAGTCGAGTGACCAGTCGACTCTGATCAGGATTGGTGCAGTCTGGTATCGATCCTTGATGGTCTGAAATGCAATTGCGCACGCCGGCGTCCAGTCGAACGGTTCGCCTTTCCTGGTCAATTTGGTGATGGGTTCCATGATGGCAGCATAATTTTTGATGAAGCATCGGTTGAACTGGGCTAGTCCGTTGAACGTCTGAATGGCTTTGACGTCCTTTGGTGATGGCATGTCAAATAAGGCCTGAATTTTCTTTGGATCCGGAAACTTGCCCTCCCGTCCTACAATATAGCCCAAAATTACACCAGAAGGAACATAGAAGATACACTTTTCTGGATTGAGGCTTACCCCGTACTATCGACATCGGTCGAAGACTAGTCTGAGCTTCGGTAGGTGGGAGTCGATGTCGCTGTAGACACTGAAATCGTCTAGGAATAGCTTCATGAAGTCGCCCAGGTACTCTTTGAAGATCTGGTTGACGATGCGCTGGTAGGTAGGCAGGGCGTTCTTCAATCCAAACGGCATCACAACCCATATATACGCGCCCCACTCGGTAATGAACGCTGTTTTAGGGCGGTCGGTCGGGTCGATCCTTACCTGGTGGTAGCCTGAGAAACAGTCGATGAAGGAGTAGGCTTCATAGCCTATGACTGCGTCGAGTACCTCGTCCGTGAACGGCAAGGGGTACGGGTCTTTCTTGGTTGCTGCATTAAGTCGACGAAAATCTACGCATATCCGTAGTTTCCCATTCTTTTTGGGGACCACGACTATTGGGGATAGCCATGTCGCCTGGTCGACTGGTGCGATGAACCCTGCTTTTAGAAGCCGTTCCAAGTCGTCCTTCACGGCTTGTGCATAGTTCGGGTTCATCCGGTATCGTGCCTGGTGACTAGGCGAGATGGTCAGGTAGAGCTCGATCCGATGAGTCGCTATGTGTTCTGGTATACACCGCAGATCTTCGTAAGAGAAGGCGAAAATGTCGATTTATTCTTTAAATAGGGATTCTGCGCTAGTTCTGAGACTAGGGCTCAGATTTGCGTTAAGCTTCAACAGTTTGGGGTCGGTAGAGGTACCGACGTTGACATGGTCGAGTCGATCCTCCTCATTGTGATTCCAATGGGCAATGTCCATGAATCGCAGCTTGTCTTGTATTGGTGTCTCGTCGACCAACATTGTTCTTGGTGTATGTTGAATACTTTGGTGCCTAGGGGTACAAGCCGTCGTAGTCGGTTCCGTTCCAGGTTGGTCGACTGTCGACTCGGTAGCTAGGAGGTTCCAGTCGATTGTGCCTATTGTGTGGAGGGTCGGGTCGGAGGCCATCAAAATTTCCTCCTCTTCATCGGTGATACCTTCCGCGAAGTTGTAACAGACTAGAGCATGTGGTGTAACCGCCTCGTATCCTAACTGTCGATTTATCTTGACGGTCTTGACGGTGCCATTGCCCATGATCTGCACTTCATTGTTGCCCCAGTCGTGTATGACTTTGGCATGTCGAAGCCAGGGCATCACAAACTTAGGAAGTCATGTTTTTGCAATGTTTTATGTATGTGATTACGTTTGACATACGTTTTACGTATGTTTATTGTAGAAAAAACGTACGAAGGACATATTACAAACATGTAAATTTTATCATGATGTGCTTTTTCATGTTTGTAATATGTCGTTCATACGTTTTTTATACGATAAACATATGTAAAACGTATGTCGAATGTAATCACCACTGTTCATCTCAACAACATACGTAAAACATTGCAAAAACATGACTTGCCAAGTTTGTGATGGGTGGACCGAGTAATAACCGGTAGTTTGACTTGACTGTCGAGCAGTCGATGACTATTAGCGTGACTATGAAGGGGATGCCATGAATGTGAATATTGACATCCCTTATCAATCCTTTGGGTCGTGCTATCGTGCCATTAGCCATCTTGAGGTTGAATGGTGCGGGTGACAGTTTGGCTAGTCCCAACCGTCGGCGTTCATCTTCGGTGATCACATTGACGCCGGAACCGCCATCGATTAGAACGTCGTCGACCATGTTTTTACCGACTGAGAACTGTAATGACTGGCATGTGTTTGTCGATGACTACTGCAGCGGCGATCGTCACCTCCTCTGTAGTCGAGTAGGGTAACTCTGGAGTCGACTCTGGGTCCGGATGAGTCAGTCGATCCCGAACCAGTTTGGTGAGGGTCGGTGATAACTGTAGTAAGTCACGGATAGAAACTTGCAATTTGCAGTCTTGGAGTTGATCGAGGATCTGCTGTTGGATGGCACCGAATGCGATGCTGCCTTGGTCGACTGTGGCCCGAGTCGGTTGGTCTGGATTGTTTTGGAGGGTGATCGTTTGTTGCGATAATGCATCCGCGCCCCAGTCGAGTGAGGGTGAGTCCTCAGTCGACTTTGGGTCTTTAGTGGAAGTGGTTGTTTCCAACTCGGCTTGGAGTTGACGAACTTCTTGCATCATTTGATCACGTAGTAGTTCTTGGGCAGTCCAGTCGGTCTTCTCTGTGGTTTCGGCAGGAGTCGGCTGGTCGGTAGTCGACTGGCTTCTGGTAATCGCTGCGACCGTTAGGACACCAACCGTAGTGTTCGGTAGTTCTTCAATGACTACTCACGACGTGTTGGGCTTGGTCTCGATCTACTGATTAAGGAATTTGACGACCTTCGGATCCTTCAGTAGGGGACACAAGTGTGTCGGGTGGTCCAAGGTTTAGCACAGAGAGCAAGGGAATATCCATCGTGGTGTGCTATCACGGGGTGGTCGACTCCTTGATTCGGCGGTAGTCGGCACTGGTGTGGCTTCTGCTACTGGGGCTGTCCTATTAGCCGCCGCACGTCTTTTTCCGATTTCGCTCTTCGGATTGAGCCAGCAATCGCGTTCGAAATGGCCTGGCTTCTTGCATCGGTTGAAAAATGCTTGTTTGGTAGTCTCGGGCCGCTCGGTAGTAGTCGAGTCGGGTTCCTTAGGTAGTCTGCTTTCTGCAAGCTTAGTCGATTTCTTGGCCTGGGCTAGTGTCGATCTTGGTAGTCCGACTGTGGCTACCTGCAGATACTTCAACAAACCAGCTCGGAAATTGCTTAGTTGGAAATTATCAGCCGGAAGGACCTCAAACTGGCTGGCTAGTTTCATCATCCGTTCGTAGTAATTGTCAACCGACTCTTTGGCATCCTGTTTCATACTGCGGAAACGTAGGTAAGCCTGGTCATCATTGTCGATATCCTGATAGCGGTGTTTGAAGGCATCGAGGATTTCCTGTAAGTTTTGGTGTGGGTATGATGTTTGTTGAGTCGAGAACCAATTATAGTTAGCCGCATCGACTAGGGAATTTCCGAATAACGCTATACTAATAGTCGAGTCGGTTTCGCCATTCAACGTAAGGGCATTGAGAAATCGATGGACATGCGTAATGGCACACTTACCTTCCTTGTAGGTAGGCATCGCTACCGGTTTCCGAGCAGTCGTCCGAGTCGGGAGTGTAGCTGCTGGGTAGGAAGGCTGCTGTTGCATCTGAGCTGTAGGTACCGAATAGCCTATCGACCGAGGGTTGTATAGTGCGCATTGGTCGAGAAGGTGACCATAGCCGCCACAAGATGCACACATAGGTACGGTGGGCTAGTACAGGGTCACAGTCGGTAGGACTGGTGGCTGGGAAGCTACCGGTCGATTGTATGGGTTTTGTGGTATGGGCCTATTATGCGTCTGTGAAAACGATGGTTGATTGATAGGTTGAATCATAGGAATGCCTATCGCTGGTTGAGTTTGGTAACCAGGTGGTAGACTAGTCCGAGGGGTCGACACTCTGGGGGTTGTAGTGTGGGCTACTCTCGGCTGATCTATGTATAGAATATTCGGCTCATGAATATGAGTGCGGATATTCGGGAGATTGGATCGAGTAACAACCTGGTCGACTGGTTGGTTAGATTGATAGATCTGTCTGATCCTATCGACTAGTTCATTATCAAAGCCCTCTATGCGAGTCGGGTATGGGTTGTCGGTACTCGGTGATCCGGGTCAACTATTCATTTGACCAGGAGAACTCGGTTCCTGGTGAAATGTATGGAACTGGTCTGGTCGACCTGGTTGAGATTCCGAGTGTAGTTGCTCAGATGTCGGGTCCTGGGTGGATAAAAGATCAACCAGTTGGGAGTCCAATTCATCTCTATTACGACGTAGTTGTTCTATTTCTAATTGTCATTGATACCAAAATGATGGGAGGTTCGGTAGCGTATCTTACTAGTCATTGATGCGCACTGGAGGGTCGTTCCGGTAGGTCGAGCGGGTCGTCCACGATCCTTCGTGGAGAAGTCGGGTTCGACCTTGTCTGAAACGCCACAGTCGGGCGGGTCTGATGATTCGTGGTGTACATGCTAGGTAGGTCGGGCTCTGAGATCTGTTTGGCTAGTCTTTTGTGCTGGCTTAGTCGGTTGCTCTTTGGCACTGTAAGCCTTGTTCACAAACTGCTCTTACAGATTCCTGGTCAGTAGCATTATTGACTGTTGACTACCCTGGTCGAGTGTTACACAGAATGATCTCCGAGGCTCTTTTCGGCTACTCGGGCTCTGGATTTTTCTCAAGACATATGATTTTTGTGTAGGAAGTAGATGGCTGCTGTTTCCCAGGGACGTATAGCGCCTTAGCGATAGTCGACAGGATTGACTAGGATCTAGATCTGGATCGACCAGGATCTTGATCTCGATCTAGATCTAGATCTGAATCTGACTAGCCCAACAGAAAGACTAGCGTCTCAGCTAAACTTTGCATGGTCGCCAAATGTTAAGGGGGTTTTTTCTAGGAACCGACCTTAAACGAGTGAAGCTACTCCGCCCAAGACTATTCCACTCTAGTCTAGTTTCTAGAGATTGAGAGGAGTAGTACGAAGTTTCTACTAAGAAGAATGGACTGTCGGCTAAGGAAAAGCACCAGTATGCTAGTAAGTTTACTCCTGCATACCCACAGAGTACTGCAACTAACCAAGATACAATCACAAGGAATGATTCAAGAGCAGGAAACAGCAGTAGTCTAACATTCTAGTGCGCACAAGAAGAGTTTAAGACAAGAACAATGTACAACTGAGGCTGCCTAAAAGATGTACAAATGGTATAGCAACAACTCTCCCGAAGAGAGTGAAGGTACATATAGGAGACTGGTCGACCGGAAAAGTCGGGTCGACCAGTCTATACCAGCTTGTACTGCCACGTGTCGCCTGCCGGGTCTATTCCTGCCGGGTATAGACTAGCCTACTCTTAGCCTAAGGGAATATCAACTAATATTCGATTAACACAGGTGTTGTGATTTTAGGAGATTTCTAAGATGCTCAATTTTATGAGTCATTATTTTCAACAACAATGTAAGACAAAAATATTAAACTTTTGGGTTGAAATACTTCAACACAAAATGAGGCATAATTTATTCACAATTTTTTTCATTATTGATTGTATCACACATATATAAAGCTAACTTTCCATACAAATTCTAGTATAGAAATCACACTACGAAAAGTGCATTACGGATGAGAAACTACGGATTATATCTGTACTAGAAGCCAAATTTGCATGCTTGGGCAATTAGGTGTTAAAGTCCCACTTTGTACACTAGGAATGAAATTTGAAAACGAAACGTGCCGAAATATGCCAATTATTTATGGACAAGTATTTGCCATACAATAAATACACACTCACGCATACATATATATACGTATCGAATGTACCGCAAAAAAAATATTAGTAATTAGATGGGAAAAAAAGGATCTCTACCATACATTTGTATTCGAGGAAAATGATACAAACATGCGTGTCTATTTAAATATAGCTATATTCTCTATTCCTCATTCGACTCTAAACTGATAACGGGGTTTGCTTCATTCAATGCGCGCTCCTCCAATGTTCCACCACTTGAACCTTCGTCCTCCTACATCACTCTTGGTGGCGCATACACAGCAGTTTTGTTTATAGCCGCTCGATGAATCCGTTGGAGGTTGCCCCTAATGCGGCAACAAACAGCGTCTTCTATATTAACGAGTTCTAGACGTCGGACTCTACCCTCTTGTCTGGCTTTCAAATACCGTTGTGTCTCTGGAGATACCCTATGCAATAGTACATAGATGGCTTGCCTCTCAAGGCGAGCTTTGTGGTACAACTCTCTGTTTGCGACTTCGTCCACCCTGCTAAATATCCGGGCATCTGTATCTTGCTGCGTACATATAGTCTCACCCATGTGATTCACCTTTTGTCTTATGGGAAGTTGTCCTCTCTCCAACTGCCCCGTTCTTGGGTCCCAATAATACCCAAACACTTGGAAAAAAAAGAGTTTCAACTCGAAGTTTGGAGGTTTGTTCGGGTAGATCAAATTTGCGGCCAGTAGTACGCTTTCTATGTTGTCGTGTCAGTTTCAGTGCTGCTTCTCAATGTACAGTTGCAGCAAGCTTATGTTGTACTTCTAGCTCCATTCCACTGTCTTCCCAATTTCGGCGGCGATTACAAATCCCACAAAATTTGCTGCGTTGTACCTCCAATGACTTGGCTTGAACGGTAGCAAACCGAATGTTTCATACAACTGGCCAAGGAAAGGGCTATTGCAAATTGGGCAACGCTGAACGGAAAGCATTCATGGTAAAAGGCATTGCACATCAAAGCAATGTCTCGGGGTTGTTTGGATCTTGAGACGCGGATGCGGACGTTTGGTTTACAGCGTCCGATGACTAGGGAAACGGAGTAAAAACTTCGTCTACTTCGATGACGGCTATTGGAGGACGGCGGACAACCTGTTCAAACGCTTGCAGGAGAGCATCGGACGGCTAGGTCGGACGGCAGACGGCCCGATCGGACGCAGCCCTTGAAACAAGGTCGAACAGCGACAGATCGGACGTTGCTTTTGGAGATCAGGCGGACGGGGCTTGATTCAACGCAACTCTTGGAGGACGACAATGGGCGGACGGCAGACAACCCGATCAGACGCACGAAGCGGACGGCGGACGGTGGACGGCCCGATCGGACGCGCCTAGCGGCAAGTTTTTGGAACTGGAGGATTGAGTGTTGTGTTGCTTCACCTCAACCCTAATTTTGCTCTCTTGTCAAAGTCAACATTTATTTTGAGATTCTCCACGTCTTTCGAGGACTGCCTTAAGTACAAGACTACAAACATAGAATGTTCCAATATTTAATGTGCTTTATATTGAATTCTTTGACAACTATACTTGTCGCAATGGAACCCATCATCATGTTGTCTCTTCCTTCTTCTCTTTCTCTCTGTTTCTCTACTCCTTCTCGTTTTCTGTTGAATTCTTCTTCTTTGTTTTAAATTTTAGATTTGAAATTCTTGAAGTTGAAAGTTAAAAATTAAAACTGTATTATATTTCAAATTATTGAATTCTTTTTTCTAAGAAAGTAGTAGTGTATATAAAAATAATAAACATTATATATATATATATATATATATATATGAAATTAGTAAACATATATAAAATCCGTAAAAGCTATAAGTGTTTGACTACTTGTGTTGAAAAATCATTTGAGACTAGGTGGAAAAGAAAATAGCTAAAACTAAATTTCATATTCATTCAATAAAAATTTGACTAGTAGAAGAAGGTACAGATGGTCTAAAAATTACAATTGATAATAATTTTGATACAAAATTGAAAAATACCAATTCCAATGATGAAACATTCTAATAAGCAAGAAATATCTTAGTTGTGTCATTGAAAATTCTAAAAATTTGAATCAAAAAAAAATATCATATATTGTTTATACCATAATGTACATTACATTTCAAATAAAATAAGATGGGAAAATTTTTGTCGTCATAGCTGTCATATAATTGCTAAAAATAAAAATATTTAACATTTTATTTTTCAATGTAGATCCTACCTACCTTATAAATGTTTTGAAGTTTAGGGTAATTTAAAAAGGGATGCACGCTTTAACATATAATTTTATTTGTTTTTAGCAAACTTTAATATTTTCAATATCGATTAGGTTAGGCTTTTGAAATACTTAATTCGGACACTTTTAGCATGTTTTACAACCTTTCTATTTTTGGTGCAACCCATTCAGGGTCGCCTATGAAGTTAAGGGTTGAATTATAATTTCCTAATTCCATCCCCTCATCTAATCTCCCTTTTTTAACCTAAACCCTTTTGATATGACTCGGTCCTTGTTTTTTAATTCCTCCTCTATACCCCCCCCTTTTGTATTTTAATTCCTATCTAACATTTCTCATATTTTAATTCCTGTCCACCATCCCTGTCTTCTTATTCTAATTTACTATCCTCCAATTTTAATTAACATTTCACCCCTCCCCCAACCTAATTTCAATCCCCATCTTATTTTATTTGAAATGTAATTTCTAATTTTGTCTCCTTGCCTTATATACCTTCTTTATCTCCCATTTTTTTTTTTTTTTTTAATTCCAAGTTTCCCTCCTATTTAATATTATTGTTCCATCTTTTGTTTGTAATTTCCATCTATCACCCCCCTCTTCCCTCCCCCAAATTTCATTCTTTTGTTTCTCTCTAATAACTCAATTTTCCACCACCATCCCGAAACTTTAATTAAAAACTTAAAAAGGAAACTATTAAGTTCAATGGTTTAAACGTATGCCCATAATTCTACCCCCTCCCGGAGTAGATCCGGTCCTTTTCGCCAAAGAACCTTTCGGACATTCTTTTGACTATTAATGCACGTGTCAAAAATTTCCCGATTTGGCCTACACGTGCAAGATTGCACGTCCTGAAACAGAAAGTCTAAAGGATCCTTTGTTCTGCCAAGAAAGTGAGGGAGTTAACCCCTAAAAGTCCTCACCTCTTTTGTAAAAGTCAAAGCACTATAATTTGCATACTTGAAACATTGCATGACTTATAAATTTTCATAGATAGTCATCAACATTATGAAGGTATGACAAAATTTTCAACATAATTGGAAGATATTTTGAATATTTACAAATTTTATCATGCAAACAAGGTATAAATTCAAAATAAATATATTTTTGTCAAATTTAATATCAAATATCATATTCAAGGTAGAAAAAAGTTATAAGGAATAAAAAATTGAAAGTGAAGAAATTAAAAGAGACCTATGATTGGAGCATTTTTAGAAAGCCCTTTGTATTTTGGGCACTCAAAATTCAAATTGCTCGACGGTGAATTTTTTCAAATGAAGTCTATTCTTCAATCCGAATGGTCAAAAGATGTATCGTATCTTAACCCTTTAATGACCAGTCGACCTATTTTTGGTCGATTTCTGGACTCATTGCCCTCCCTTGCCCATCGTGCATCTAATCTGATAAAACACAGAGAATAACGGATGTAGAGGGATGCATACGCTCCAAATGAACCAAATTTCAGCCCTAGGCGTGCAAAGATGCGCTAGGTGTGCTTGTTTAAACAAACATAGGCTGGCCCCTAAGATGGTGGAATTATAAAGAAATACACTTTCCAGGTAAAAGACGACACAAAATACAAGGAGGAAGCTGGCACGTAGGTGTGGACACAGTTCATTGGGCACGGGGAACGCGCCATGGTGCCCTATAACGGTAGTCCAGTTGGAAGAGCTTCCAGGGTACGTTGGGTGTTAGAACAAGCCCAACTGCCATTTCTCAAGTACGGCGCATGTGGGTCTGAGGTATCTGAGGCGCGTTTCGCTCTCCTTGGGTGGTAGAGGCTGCATCAATGGCGACGTCTGGGAGGAGGGAAATGATGCTTGGAGTGTGTGGAGGCCGTGCACTGCTTCGTTTCTCTCTTGCACATTGGGCGGGAGGTTTAGGGGTTGGACACTTCTGTTTTGACGGACTGCCGTATCCTCTGGATGCAAGCGATAAGGCGAGGAGTGGGTCTAGAAGATCATTGCAATGTGTGGAAGGCAAGGATTCTCATATTCTGCAAGAAATCTCTGATTCATCAATACTAGTAGTGGGAGAGAACGACTGGAGGGTGGCGTGGCGAGTTCCATAGTGGTGGCGCCGTGAAGCCGATCATTGTGTGGAGTTGGGATGCGTCGCGGCGGCCGTGGTAGAAATGTTTTCAAGAGGATGGCTATGGTGGCTGGAGATGGTGATAGGCGACTAACGATTGATAGTTGGCGTGATCCGCTTGTGCCAGCCATTGCAGATGCTACGTCTATCGAAATACTTCAAGAGTTTGGAGCTAATAGGAGAGTCACCGCATTCTCTTGGGTTTGTTTGGTCGTGAGTACCTGCTGTCTATCCCTGTTCCCGACAGCGCGGTGGGGTTTGAGGATTTGGGAGCGGTCACAAATCGGCAACTCCCTTGGGGTGTTTCGCAAGTATTTGGCAACTGTGTTGGGGTGGACGTGTAGACGGGAAGAGGGAGATCCAGAAGGGATTCCCAGCGACCTCAATGATGCCCTTTGAACACGGGTTTTCTCCGGAGCATGACAGCGTTGCCCTTATCCGAGATGGGGAGGAGAGGGAGCTCACTAACGGAAAATTTGAGCAGCTCATGGAGGGTGTTTATAGTGCGTTGCCAGCACTGGCTGAGATCCCAACATTGAGCGCATTTGTGGGACGCGCACCCCGCATACGAAGTGAGACAAAGGAATCAAGGTCATTGCCAGTCACGGAAGATACTGGTGATACAGTGATTCTTCCACCAAATTTTTCCCTGGAAAAAAGACCATGCAATCGAGGGGGCCTCGTTAGGGGCACCTACGCTACCTCAACGCCAAGAGGTGAGCTCACTTCGTGTTGTTGATCTCTTTGGGATTGTTGAGCGGGGATTGGCCATTGCTCGTAGCCCTACGTAGGCAAAGCCGAAGCGGCCATATCGGAGGAACTTTAGTGCGGGGGCAGAAGAGGCGTCTGTAGGAGCTCATGCAGGTGGTCCAAGACGCGGGAGAGGGCGTCAGGGCAGAAATCGTGCCCTTCCGGGAAGGGGCCGGAAGGCTCTATCACCGGAGTCCCCACCAGAGTCCCCACCGTAGGTAGTGCCGAGACCCTCGGTCTTCATCACACCGCCAGAGACCAAGTCTAGAGGAAAAGGGAAGCAACCCTCTATGATTGGAGAGGGGACTCCAAGGATTCTCTTCAAGGAGGCAACGGATGCACGCTCCGAGATTGGAAATCCAGATCGAGGCACTCAGAGTAGCGTACCATCTGAGTTCCAGTTGCCCATCGTGGAGGCGGGTGATGGCGTTGAAGACGAGTAGTTACGCGCCACATCAATAATTAGTTCTGGCAACGTGGGGCCGGTGAATCCTGAACTTTTACTTCGTGTTGTCGATGATGGCCGCACCGTCGCTCTTCAGAGCCCCCAAAGAGGGCCGCCAGTTCATGGGTCGGCTAGTACTGTCGCAACGCCATGGGTTCGTCGGCCTGGGTAGGAGCATGTCGTGGAAGGCCCCAGCTCCTGCCACCTCATTGGCCCTAGCGAGCAGTACCATGGGGATCTTCATTTGGCCCATAAAGATATCTCCAATGTAGAAGAAGACAACGTTGCCGATGTGCTCCAACCCATAGAGTTTGTAAGTGCGGTTCGCACCAGCTTTGTCAGAATTCCATTTATTAAAATGCAGTGGGGTGGGGAGTTGCTAGAGAATCCTTGTGGTAGTGCCTTTGGACGCGTGCAAGAGGTACTACTGTCAGGTGAAGGTCAAGATCCTTGCATTTTGTGCGATTTTAGTGCGGATTTTGGCACACAATGCATGTTCAAGAAAGACTATGAGTACGTAGGTGCTACGGCGGGTGGCGTGGACGCGAGCAATGCTGTTGTGCGCGGTGTGGACGTGGGTGACGCTGTCCCGGGTGATGGGGTCCCGTGTTCAGATGATGAGTGGAACCCGAACATGTGGGACTTATGTTCGTCAGGCGACAGGTACTCTGATGGAGACTCAGATGATGGCGTATGTCTAGAAGACGATCCCGCAGCACTACTCGGAGAGCTTGGAGTATATGTGCACGGATTCCAACCAGAGTCTGAGCCGTTTCTAAGCAAGTATAGCGAGGCCAACTGGCATGCAAAAACGTGGTCCTGCTTATGATCCTATTGGGAAGTGCCGGTGGATCTTGGATGCTGTAACTGGTAATTTCAAAGGGTTCTGGAACCCTGGCCCATATGTTAGCATCGATGAGTGCATGATTGGGTACAATGGCAAGTACTGCTCTTTCAAGCAGTACTTGCCACTCAAGCCTATCGGTATCAAATTGTGGATCCTTGCGTGCAGCTCTACGAAGTTCATGTGGGATATAGAGGAGTATGTCGGAGTGGGAAACGAGCTTGAACTGGACAGCCCGAGCTTCATCCTATGGGCATGGGAGCCGGAGTTGTCACTCGCCTCACCGCCAGCATAGAGGGGATGTTCTACCGAGTGGCGATGGACAAATTTTTCACTTCCGCCAAGCTTTTTGATAACTTGTTGCAGCGCGGATTTTACGCCATCAAAACAACGAGGCAACAACGTGAGGGCTTTTCGAGCTCCCTCAACGCCATTGGGCGAGAAACTCGTGGGACACTGCAGATACGCGTTCACCGCGACCGCCAAATGGCCGCTATTCATTGGGAGGATGCCAAAGGCGTGCACTTTTTGGCTACGTCCGAAGATCCGATGGTCCAAGGCGGTGTATCTATGCATTGCAACAAGGGTGCGCAACGCCTACTGATACCTACTTCTCCAATCCAACTTGCATACCCTCAGCACATGCGGGGTGTCGACGTGAGTGACCAGTTGAAGGGCTCCTACTTGGTGCAGATTGCCACCAAAAAGTGGTGGCACCATGTGTATTTCTTTGCTATGGACACGGCGCTGACCAATGCGTACATAGTCGATCAAGAGTCTTGTATTGCGCGCGGTGTTTGTAGGAAGACCCACCTTGACTTCCAGCTTGAAGTCGCTTACTCTCTTATGGGACTTCTCGTTCCATGTGGAGCTACAGGCTCCGAGACAGCTCCGATCCGACGCGCCCAGTCAATGGCTCCCCCACTTGGTCGCACAGACCGAGTCCACACTCCCCACCCGACAGTGAAGCACCGAGTCTGCTTCGTGTATCGCAAGCGCACCGTATATGTTTGCCAAAAGTGCTACAGCACTCGTCTGTGTAGGGGCGACTGCTTCGTCTATTATCATGAGGCGCCTGTAACACTCTAACTTTGCTGTATGGGTGGTATTTCAGAGTGGTTGAGTTTATGCAAATTACCCGGGTTCTATTGAAAGTAATAGATGAGAGCACAAGGCACACACACACACAAGGAATGCGTAGAAAGAGATGATCTTTACTCAAAGGCCTTCCACCTTAAGTAGTGTACACTAGGAGGTCACCATGGACAAACCATATGGGATAACTCATCACAAGGACACTCTAGAGATCAGCCCATGCCTAACCACTCTTCCCACACAACATTATTTAGCACCCGAACCTCTTTGGCTCCTAGCAGTACTACCGTACATCAATTACCTCAATACTCCCACTTTGCGTAGAGCCAAAGCCTCTAAGTCCAAATGCTATTACTAATCGTTGGTGTCGGTCTCTACAAAGACCCTTTGTGAGCACATCCGCCACCATGTGCTCCGTTGGACAATACTCCAACCGTATAACTTCCAATTCCAACTTCTCCCCAATGAACTGGTATTGCACATCAATGTGCTTCGTGCGTGAATGATGTGTAGGATTCTTTGCAAGTGAAATGCCCCCTTGGTTGTCACACATGATCGTTGTAGCCTCACCTTGTGTGCAACCCACATCGACCATTAGTTGCCTCAACTAAATGGCCTCCTTCGTGGCATGGCTCGTAGCCATGTACTCGGCCTCCACCGTTGATGTCGCCGTGGTTTGTTGCCGCTTGCTATTCCACGATACCGCTCCCGATCCGACCTTGAACATGTAGCCCGTTGTCGATCTTCGATCGCTCGTGTCTCCCGAGTAGTCCGCGTCGCAATAGCCGCTCAACACAATGTCTTTGCCGCCAAGACACAACTTGACATCGCTTGTGCCCTTCAAGTAGCGCATGATCCTCTTGACCGCCATCCAATGCATTGAGCCCGGTCTCGCCATGTGTTGACTCACCACGCTAATTGGATACGCGAGGTCGGGCCGTGTCGCAATCATCGCATACATCAACGACCCCACCGCTTGCTTGTATGGCACCTCCACCATCGATTTTGCCTCCGCCGCATACTCCTCCTCCGAAAGCTTGACAAGCTTGGAGTTTGCATCCAATGGTGTTGCCACGGGCTTACAATCCTCCATCCCGAATCTCTTGAGCACGTCCATCATATACTTGCCTTGACTCATGGTGATAGTGCGTGTAGCCCTGTCTCGCACAAACTCAACACCAAGACAAAAGTGCAATTCTCCAAGATCACTCATCTCGTACTCTCTCTCAAGCATGCCTTTTAATGCATTCATTGAACTCATGAGGCTTGCAAGAATGATCAAATCATCAACATATATGATCACAATCACCACATGTTGTCCCTGTTGCATGAAGTAGAGACTATGATCCGCAATGCTCCTAGTAAACTCGTGTGCAAGCAAGAACGTGTCAATCTTTTGGTACCACGCACTTGGAGATTGTTTCAACCCATACAATGATTTTTGCAACTTACAAACAAGGTGCTCATTACCTTGTTGCACAAAGCCCTCGGGTTGCACCATGTAGATGTCCTCCTCCAAATCGCCATTCAAAAATGCGGTTTTCACATCCATTTGATGCATTTCCAAGTCCATGGCCGCTCCAATCGCAAGAATGCATCGAATGGTGGTGAACTTGGCCACAGGAGCAAACGTCTCGTGAAAGTCTACCCCATGCACTTGCGCGAACCCCTTGGCTACTAGTCTTGCCTTGTGACGCACCACATTACCCGAAACATCCATCTTTGTCCGAAACACCCATTTGCAACCAATAAGGTTGCGATCTTTTGGATTGGGAGTTAATTGCCACGTACCATTAGCAATTAGAGAGTCGTACTCCTCTTGCATGGCGCGCTCCCACTTGACCGCATCCTCACCTTGCATGGCTTCACGAATGGTCAATGGACCATCCGATAATGCCACATTCGCATGCTCGTCATCTTCTTGAGGGAAGATGTGATTCTTCCACCATTCTCCAGGTGGCTTGCGCAATCTCTCGGGGTACCGCCGCTCGCTTGAAGAAATTTGCTCCTCTTGCGCGTCCTTTGCGCCATTCTTGGCCTTTGAGCTCGATGGCGCTTCAACAACCTCCGTGTCACCATTTTCGTCATCACCGTCTTCATCACCTACATCAACAACACTAGGGGACTTGGAGGGTGTGTCCACCAACACGTCTCCACTACTCCCACTTGGACCAACCTCCAAAGGAGCCTCCATCGTAGACTCCTCACAAAACGTCACATCACGTGACCGAATGATCTTCCTCGTGTCCACCGACATGAGCCTATACGCCTTGGTACCTTCACAATACCCAAGAAACACACACTTTAAGGCCTTAGCCTCGAGTTTAGTCCTCCGTTCGTCGGGAACCTTTGCGTATGCAATGCATCCAAAGATGCGCATGTGTGCAACACATGGTTGCCTCCCACTCCACGCTTGTTCCGGTGTCGTACCTTCAACCGCGCTTGTTAAACATCGATTGCGAGTGTACACCGCATTCACGACCGTTTCCGCCCAAAGGTCCAACTTCAAGTTTTGAGCGTGCAACATGCTCCTCGCCATCTCTACAATGGTGCGATTTGCGCGCTCCGCAACTCCATTTTGTTGAGGTGTATACGGGGCCGAAGTTTGGCGTGCGATGCCTTCTTTCTTCAATAGCTCGTCAAACTTCTTGGACATGTACTCGCCGCCATTGTCCGATCGAAACACCTTGATCTTCATCTCGGATTGGTTCTCCACCAATGTCTTGAACTCCTTGAACTTGTCGAAGCACTCACTCTTGGCCTTGATTGGGTAGAGCCAAATCTTCCTTGAAAAGTCATCGATGAAGGTCACAAAGTACTTGCAACCTCCCATCGACGTGGTCTTCATTGGGCCACACACATCCGAATGCACGATCTCCAAAACCTTCGTGGCACGAGTCGCCGCTTCACCCGCAAATGGCAACCGTTGTTGCTTGCCTTCAATGCAACCTTCACAAGTGAATGAAGAAGCATCCACTTTCAATTGATGAAGGTCCATGCCACTTACCATGCCGCGTAGTGTCTTCACACTCTTGATGTTCAAATGGCCGGGTCAACGATGCCTCAACGCCAACTTGTCGTCTTTCAAGTTTGAATGCGCCAATGCCGCCGATTCCTTGGAATGCACCTTCGAGAACTTGATGTGGTACAAGTCCTCGTGTTCTTCAATGATGGCCACCTCATCTCGACTCGGTGACAACACATAACACCCCTTATCACTAAACTCAACCCTCAAGTGCTTTGCCACTAATTGCCGCACCGATAGTAAATTTGCTGTTAATTTGGGAACGTGGAGGACATCTTGGATAGTGATTGTCTTCACACGACCCCTCACCTCGGTGTCTACAACAAGTTGGCCTTTGCCAATGGCCTCAAACACCGTATCATCTCCCAAAATCACCCTCCTTGGGTTAATGAGAGCATACGAATGAAAACAAGTTTTATGCGGTGACATGTGGCTTGTAGCCCCCGAATCAACAATCCAATCACTCGTACTACCATTGCACGATACATTGCTTGCCATCATTGCATACTCGTCTTTGCCATCACTCATGCTTGCATCTCAAGAGACATACCGCGTAATAAACGCATACTCATCATCATCATCATGAGTTTTAGTGTTGTTTGCACTCTCCCCCTTCTCATCCCTCTTGCGTTTGTAACAAAATTTGGCAATGTGGCCCTTCTTACCACAATAGAAGCACGCCTTATTGCTAGAGCTTCCACTGCCTCCATTCTTGGATTGCTTTGCCATGAGAGCCGCACTATCTCCACGAGACTCATTCTCCTTTCGCCGCGAGAGCTCGTGCAACAACCGCGAGGTCACATAGTCCAATGTGAGCTCCGAAATGGGCCTTGACTCCATGGCCACGATGAGATACTCGTACGAGGGTGGTAGGCTTTCCAAAAGGGTCATCACAATATCTCCATCGAAAATGGTCACGTCCGCACCGTTGAGTTGATCCGCGAGTGCCTTGACTTTGTTGATGTGCGCCAACATGTCGTCTTCTTCCTCCATCTTGATGGTGAAGAACTTGCGTCGCAAAAACAATATGTTGGCCAAACTCTTTGCTTCGTGAATGTTGCAAAGCTTGGCCCATGCCTCGCGGGGTGTCTTGCACAAACGAATGTGCGCGAGTTGGGAATCCGAAAGATTGAGAGCCAAGTTGGCAAATGCCTTCTTCTCGCGCCTCAAATATGCTTGCATCACGCCCGGGTCGGTAGTAGATTGAGGGGGCTCCTCACTACCATCAACAATGTCCCACAACTCCTTCTCCACCATGACCATCTCCATTTTGAACTTCCACAAGTGGAAATTCACGCCATCGAACTTGTCCACCACTTTGGGACCCTCACCCTCATAAAATGCCATGATCCTCACTCACGAATGCCTCCTTACTCAATTAAACCCTCAAACTCAATAACCACACTCGTTTTTATGATTTTTGATAGAAAGTAGCACCTTTGTGCTTCCGATGCCTCTAGCTCAACCCTAAACAACAAATCAGCACCTTTGTGCTCCACACACACCTTCCAACACTCAAATGCGAAGGTAGCTCACCCAAATTGCAAAGATGTTAACTAAAACACCTCAAATCACTCAATGGAGCTCACACTACTCCGATTGATCCAAATCAACACCTTAGTGTTCCCAATCACTCAATACACGTAATCAACACCTTTGTGTCCCTCAATAGCACTATATCAATGCTCATGGACTCACATAAGCCCCTTGAAACCCTAAATGCATTGAAATTGCTCAAAACCGCACCTCTGTGCGCCCAAGTGCATAAAGTAACCTCAAATGAAAATGTGAGCACTCCAAGGCTATGAAACACATGCAACACCTCAATGCAAGTACCCAATCACTTAGATCAGACCATAGACCCTCCCTTAGAGCCTCAACACCTCACAAATCACTTGTATGACCACAAGTGCATCAAATTGAACGAAACGACGTTCCACTTACAAAAGAGGCTTGGAATGAAAAACTTGGAAATCCAAAGGAAGAGATCGACCATGAAGACTGCTCCCACTAGTAACTTCAGCCCGTGCAAACCTCTAAGAGAGAAGACTCCTCCAAAGCGCTCCAAAATGCACCCAAAAGCTCCAAATCAACCCCTTCCGTAACGACCTCGAACTAATTGCCTCAATGCAATCAAAGACTCATGCAACACACATGAGTGGGCCCATATCCTATTGAAGCTAAGAGATGAGAGCACAAGGCACACACACACACAAGGAATGCGTAGAAAGAGATAATCTTTACTCAAAGGCCTTCCACCTTAAGTAGTGTACACTAGGGGGTCACCATGGACAAACCATATGGGATAACTCATTACAAGGACACTCTAGAGATCAGCCCATGCCTAACCCCTCTTCCCACACACCATTATTTAGCACCCAAACCTCTTTGGCTCCTAGCAATACTACCGTACATCAATTACCTCAAAAGGTTCCACTCCATGATCCGGAGGTGGAGGTACGTCATAACACATCCATGCCTCACTGTTTACGTTGCACACCTTTGTTGATCACATTTACTCATTGATGTCGGTACTAGGAACATGCGTTGTTTGGAAGTTATGTGTATGTTGACAACCCTTGTGTACTGTGACCAGAGAGAATGGCAAGGAGCTGCGGCAAACAGGATGTCTGTGAGGCTAGATTGACCACGAGTTTGGAGCATTTGATGTGGCAGCTAATCAGGGATTCAAAATTTTGAGTAGAAGTATCTGCAGGAGGTGTTAGACTTCCTGCAAGTTTTGAGCATGTAGGAATATTTCACTTGGCATTGTTGAGGTTGGGTCCTTGTTTTGTCATGGGAAAGAAAATAAAATAGAAAATAAAAAACAATTTTCGAACACCGCCTTGTCTGAATCTCATGTTTGCATGATTTTCAATGAATCCAAGTGTCCTATCTTGCATATCCATATAAACCGCCACGTGGTGGATTTGGCATGTTTCATCTTCAACTCACAAAACTTCTGTAGATTAGTATACAAAGTAAAAAGTCTATTGAGTTAGGTTTGAGGTAGACGTCAACCCTACCTCAACACACTTTTGCTTCCTACAAAGAATCTAGAACAAACTAAAAAGTGAAAAGTGTGTTGAGGGAGGTTAGAGAAAGATTTCAAGCCTACCTCAACACACTTTTGCCTTTTACAGAGAATCTAGAACAAACAAAAATGTGAAAAGTGTGTTGAGGGAGGTTTGAGGTAGACCTGAAGCCTACCTCAACACACTTTTATTTTTTTACATAGAATTTAGAACAAACAAAAATGTGAAAAGTATGTTGAGAGAGGTTTGAGGTAGACCTGAAGCCTACCTCAACACACTTTTATTTTTTTACATAGAATTTAGAACAATCAAAAATGTGAAAAGTGTGTTGAGGGAGGTTTGAGGTAGACCTCAAGCCTATTAAAACACACTAGAACAGTAGACAACAGGCAGTAAGCACGCATTGACAAACAAGCAGTTAACGGTGCAATGACAACTTTATTTCTGTAAAGCAATGTATACACATAGAAGACTGTCACTGAGGGTTTGTGACATGGACGGATGAATACTTTGTCATCCACATGACGGGCGAACGAATATCATCCATCCAGTGTACACTAATACTCCCACTCGACTTCATGTGCACTATGACAAAGTATTACTATGACTCCCACTTCAGGTTGCAACAATGAGGGAGAGATGTCACGTAGAATTGCGGTGAACTCCGATCTGGTCTCGAAGGTGAGCAAATTGAGTCGGAGGAAGTGCTTTGGTGAGGATATCCGCTGTTTGAGCTTAAGTAGGAACATAGGAAACAGTGATATCACCATTGGCTTGGTGCTCGCGTATCACGTGATACTGTATGTCAATATGCTTTGTCTTCTGATGATACTCGGGGTTTTTGATTAGTCGAATAGCCAACTGATTATCGGAGAAGAGTGGAGTTGGACCGCGTTGAGGGTGCCCCAGCCCATCCAAGAGGCGCCAAGTCCAGATAATCTCTTTGGTGACGACATGAGCACCCAAATATTTTGCTTCAGTCGTAGACGATGCAGTGCAAGGTTGCTTGCGGCTGAGCCATGCAATAGGGCCATGATTGAGAATCAGGACAACTCCTGATTGGGACTTCCTGTCATCAAGATCATGCCCGTAATCCGCATCACAATATGCCTGTAAGAGATGGACATTATCGCTCGGCGAAAAACTGATCCCATATTCCTTTGTCGACTTGAGATAACATAGCACCTTCTTCAAAGCAGTACAATGAGTCTGCGTGTAACAATGGTTAAACCGAGCACAGCTACTGATCGCAAAGGCTATGTCAGGACGAGTGTCGAGAGCAGAGAAAGCGACACTGCCTAACAGTTGCTTGTATGGAAAAGTTAAGCTTGATGATGTTGCCTTGTCGTGATCAACTGCGATTGACAGCTTGGAGTTTGGGTCGGCGGGGACTTGCACTGGATGAAGATCAGTGTAACCAAATTTCTGAAGTAGACGCTCTACGTACTGCATTTGATAGAGGAAGATAGATCGCATGGCCCGATTACGCGTGATGTGTAATCCCACAAAGGTGTCAGGCTCGTTACGACGTACCTTTAAGACGTCATCCATCTCATCCAGAATGGATGGCATGGAGCTAGTGTTCTGGGAGGCCATGAGTCCATCATCGACAAAAATTGCCAGTAAAATCACCGGAGTCGTAGCAGAAACATATAAGCAGGGATCAGCATCGGTTGGGCGAAGTTGATGCTTACTGAGGAATTGGTTAAACCTGCAGTTCCAGACTGGTGAAGCTTGGCGTAAGCCATAAATCGATTTCTTTAATCGACAGACCTGTGCTGATGTGTCCTCGAAATGTGGTGGCTGGGTCATATACAGCTCTTCATCAATCTCTCCATGAAGGAAAGCTGTGCATACGTCGAACTGCACCATGTCAAGATCATTGACTGCTACCAGAGAGGGAAGTGTCTGTATAGAGTCAAATTTCGCAACTGGGCTAAAAGTTTCGGTAAAATCAATCCCATATCGTTGGGTGAATCCACGAGCTACCAGCCGAGCTTTATATCGATCTATTTCTCCTTGAGCGTTGTATTTTAGCTTAAAAGTCCATTTGCAGCTAACCGGCTTTCGCTGTGGAGGAAGATCAGTTAATTCCCATGTTCCATTCTCAAGCAAGGAGTTGTATTCCTCCCGCATTGCTTTAATCCATTGGGCCGATTCTGGAGAAGAAAGAGCTTCTGCCAGGGTGTTGGGTTCAAGGATCATACTGTTGGAATTGGCGAGGCGAGTCATGTAGGCCTAGTCTCTAAAGCGGTCAAGGACAATTGATAAGCGAGATGGATTCTCCAGGACCGTATGGAGATCAATGCGGTTCAACGGGTCAGCTTCTCGCAGCAGGGATAGCGAGACAAAGGACAAAGCAGTTGAAGAGTTTGCAGCGGGAGGAGGATTGGAGATCGTAGGAGATGGTAATGATAAGGGAAGATTGTGAACTGGTTCAGGCAGAGGATTAGCAGGGCAGGGTGAAGTAGAATCTGAAACGGAAGGAGAATTGAAGATTACAGTGGTTGGCAGAGCAGAGGGAGAAGATGAGCAGATAGAGAAATTGAGGTGACCATTCTCATTAAAGAGAACATCCCGAGTAATTACGACGTTGTTTTGGGTGATGTCTCAAATTCTGTAAGCTTTGGACTCATCAAAATATCCCACAAACATTCCTGGCCGGCTCTTGGGCTGGAAATTTGTCCTTGTATGCTTTTCTGCATGGATAAAGGCAGGGCAGCCAAAAATGCGTAAGTGATTTAAAGAAGGCTTAACTCCAAACCAGGCCTCATAGGGTGTCGTAGATGAGCGAGTAAACGAGGTTGTTATGTAAAGCACGTAAATGGCAGTCTGGACACCCTTGCCCCAAAACTTGAGTGGAATCTTGCGTGAATGCAGTATATTGCGTACGAGTTCCATTGTTGTGCAATTCTCCCTTTCAGCCGCCCCATTTTGCTCGGGTGTGTATGGTGCCGTAAGTTCCTGACGGATGAGTTGCTCGTCCAGGAACTGCTTGGCTCGTTTGTTGGTAAATTCACCACCACGATCAAAATGAAGGACACGAACTAAGTGACCAATGTCACGTAGAATCTGGCGGCAAGCGTACTGGAGAGCAGGGAGTGCATCAGACTTGTATTTGATGCAGAAAATAATGCGGTATGCAGTAGAAGAATATAAGATGTGCCCCCAACTGATTCTGTGTCCATGGGACCCATGAGATCCGCATGTATTAATGCCCCTGGGTAAGTGGCAGTGGCACGAATCAGGTTCACCGAAAAAGGAGTCCTGTGTTGCTTGCCGTAGCAACAACCCTCGCAGAAGGTGTCTGGAATTTTATCGTGAAGAAGCTTGATTCCATGAGCAAGTTCTTTACGGACCAGCAACTTGATTGATTCATAATTGATGTGGCAAAGCCTTGCATGCCAGATCTGTAGGGATTTCCGTGATTCTGCTACAGTGGCAGGTCGGAAGGAAGCGAAAATAAGAGCAGTTTCGACATGAGGATTGATTACTCGTAACTGGAGCTCGTAGAGGCTGTTCTGAAGAGTGCCTTGGAGTAGTATAGTTCCTTGGTAACTCATGATGCAGCCATGCAGAGAAAACGTTGTCTGAATGTTTTTGCGAGCGGCCTTAGTTATTGAGAAGAGGTTTGTAGCAAGGTCAAGAACTTGGAGAACTCCATCAATATGCCCCGGGAGCCAGGATCCGTTGATGAGTTGTTGAATTGTGATGTCGCCAATACCGGCTGCATACATAGGCTCTGGTGTAATACCTTGGATTGGCCAATAAGTATCTAGAAATTTGGTATATGTCGTGAACCAATCCTTGTGTCCTATCATGTGACTTGACGCAGCACTGTCTGCATACCAGATTAGTTGCCGAGAGCTGGTCTTGATGAGCATAAGGATCATTGTTAAGGGTAGGAGAACTTTTGTAAGCCATGAAATGAGCGTGAGTAACCTCCTGAGTAGGCAATACGGGAGGAGTGTCGATTGCTGGGAGTGTCGAGCTGCAAGTGGTGCTGAGGTACGGGAGCGACGATTCCGACGAGCTTCTGAGCGTTTGGTTTCTGTTAAATCTGGACATTCTCCTTACCAGTGTCCAGAGCGACCACAATTGTGGCATGAAGTGGTCTTCTTGAGCTCATCAAAGTAGCGTTGATGTGCTGGACGCTGTTCAGGAGTCAATATCGGCGTCGTTACTTGCAGAGTGGCACTTGCACTCGGTAGAGAAGAACTAGAGGATCCTTTGTGCATTGGATGGAGGCAGGTGCTCCCACTGCAATTGTGAGCTCCCACTGCAGTTGGCGACGAACACTGAGGAGGACGTTGTTTTGAAGTATTGTAGAAGGCTTTGGACGAGTCGAGCGGGAGAGTCGTGGCAGTCTGTAGTTTCGCCTCTTCCTTGACTAGGCCTATGGATAGATTCGCTACGGTTTTATCCTGAGGAGAGGCTACTTCCCAGGCTGTCGTGAAGGCGTTGTAGTCTAATGGAAGACTGGAAATGACTTTAGAGATCATAGCATCATCATCAAAAGTTTTCTCAGGATGCATGTCACGAAGCTGACTATTTATGTCATTGAGCCCAGACAAGAAGGAGCGAATACCTTTTGTTGCTACATGTTTGAGATCAAATAAACGCTTCTGCAGAGAATGTACAGAGCTAATGGCACGCTTGTCGTAGTGCAACTGAAGATTCTGCCACATTTCGTGTGCAGAAGAGGCTCGAAGAAGAGGTCGTACCAAGCTACGGTCCATGGTTTGGATGAGTATGTCCATGGCCTGCTGATCACATCTCTTCCAGTATCGACGGGTTGCAAGATCTGCATGAGGATCGTACGCTTCGATTCCGTCGGCAATATGGAGCAAGCCTTGAGATCGGAAGATACACAGGATCTGGAATTTCCATAAGTTGAAGTGATTTCCAGTGAAGGGAGATAGCATCACAGGAGCAGTATCAAGTGGAATATCAGGAGCCGCAGCGCGGGCTGATTCCGGAGGTTCAGGCGCAAGATCTGCTGCAACGAGTTTAGGCGGAGCGGCCGGTTCATGACCGGAGCGAAGGACCATGGCAATAACAGCAAGCGTAGTAGAGAATTTAGAAAATCAAGAAATCAAGAAGTAAGCAGAATCACGGTTCAGACGTGAGTAAGAGTTCAAAAGGACGATCTATAAGAGGTTAAATTTTTTTAAGAAAGCGAGAATCAGGACAAGAGAGAGGAAACGCGAGAAAATAGACCAAAGAAAATCATGTAGTAAGAAATCAAGAAACGTAGGTAGGACGGGAAGAAATCAAGAAACGTAGAAACGAGGCGTGAAAAGAACCGGAAGAAGTCAAGAATAGGAAGTATGAGGTATCAATGGGTGGAAGACTGTAAATCTAAGCAATCTCCGAAGCAAATCAGGGAATCGTTGATCACAAAAATCTAGGGTAGCAAGAACTAATTAGAGGCTTACACAAGTGTAACAGGAACACAAGTGATCGATATAGAAATCGATACAGTAATCGATACCAGAAGTAATCGAGACGGTAATCGATGCACACAGTGGATACTATAATCGATAACAAAAGTAATCGATACAGAAAGTGTAATGAGAATATAAAGTGTAATCAGAATAGAAAGTGACAAAATACGAAGCGGCAAGAAGAAAGAAGTGTAATAGAGAGATGATTGTAACATTAGAGCAAGAAAGAAATTGAAAAACGATTCACAGATCAAGAATCAAGAAAGCATGATTTCTTACGCTTGAAATTAGCTTAAAAGAGAGCGGAGAAGACAACGGAGGTAGCGATCGTGCGACAGACCCATAACCTATTAAAACACACGAGAACAGTAGACAATAGGCAGTAAAGACGCAGTGACAAACAAGCAGTTAACGGTGCAATGACAACAACTTAAGTTCTGTAAAGCAATGTATACACAGAGAAGACTGTCACTGAGGCTTTGAGACATGGACGGATAAATACTTTGTCATCTACATGACGGGCGAACGAATAACATCCATCCAGTGTACACTAATAAAGCCTAACTCAACACACTTTTACTTTTTTACATAGAATTTAGAAAAAACAAAAATGTCAAAAAGTGTGTTGAGGGAGTTTTGAGGTAGACCTCAAGCCTACCTCAACACACTTTGTCTTTTTTACATAGAATTTAGAACAGACAAAACTGTAAAAAGCGTGTCCAGGAAAGTTTGACGTAAACCTCAAGCCTACGTCAACACACTTTTACTTTTCTACACAGAATTAAGAAAAAACAAAAATGTGAAAAGTGTGTTGAGGGAGTTTTGAAGAAGACCTCAAGCCTATCTCAACACACTTTTGCTTTCCTACACAAAATTTAGAACAACAAAAATGTGAAAAGTGTAAAGAAGGTCTGAGGTAGACATTAAGCCTACCTCAACACACTTTTGCTCTTTTACGTAGAATTTAGAACAAACAAAAATGTGAAAAGTGATTGAAGGAGTTTTGAGGTAGACCTCAAGCCTACTTCAACACACTTTTGTTTTTTTAACACAAAATTTAGACCAAACAAAAATGTCAAAACATAGTTGAGGGGAGTTTGAGGTAGACCTCAAGCCTACCTAAACACACTTTTACTATTTTACAAAGAATTTGGAAGAAACAAAAACGTGAAAAGTTTGTTGAGGAAGGATTGTGGTAAACCTCAAGCCTACCTCAACACACTCTGGCATTTCTACATAGAATTTAAAACAAACAAAAATGTGAAAAGTGTGTTGACGGAGGTTTGAGGTATACCTCAACCCTACCTTAACACACTTTTGCTTTTTCACATAGAATTAAGAACAAATAAAAATGTGAAAAGTGTGTTGAGGCAGTTTTGACAAAGATCTCAAGCGTACATCAACACACTTTTGCTTTTTTACATAGAATTTAAAACAATCAAAAATGTGAAAAGTGTGTTGAGGGAGGTTTGAGGTGGACCTTAAGCCTACCTCAACACTCTTTTGCTTTTGTACATAGAATTTATAACAAGAAAAAATGTGAAAAGTATGTTGAGGGAGGTTTGAGGTAGACCTCAAGCCTACCTCAACACACTTTTGCTTTTTCACATAGAATTAAGAACAAATAAAAATGTGAAAAGTGTGTTGAGGCAGTTTTGACAAAGATCTCAAGCGTACATCAACACACTTTTGCTTTTTTACATAGAATTTAGAAAAAACAAAATTGTGAAAAAAGTGTTGAGGGAGGTTTGAGGTAGACCTCAAGCCTACCTCAACACACTTTTGCTTTTTCACATAGAATTAAGAACAAATAAAAATGTGAAAAGTGTGTTGAGGCAGTTTTGACAAAGATCTCAAGCGTACATCAACACACTTTTGCTTTTTTACATAGAATTTAGAAAAAACAAAATTGTGAAAAAAGTGTTGAGGGAGGTTTGAGGTAGACCTCAAGCCTACCTCAACACACTTTTGCTTTTTTACATAGAATTTAGAACAGACAAAATTGTAAAAAGTGTGTCGAGGAAGGTTTGACGTAAACCTCAAGCCTACGTCAACATACTTTTACATTTCTACACAGAATTAAGAAAAAACAAATAAGTGAAAAGTGAGTTAAGGGAATTTTGAGGAAGACCTTAAGCCTATCTCAACACACTTTTGCTTTCCTACACAGAATTCAGAAACAAACAAAAATGTGAAAAGTGTGTTGAGGAAGGTTTGAGGTAGACCTCAAGCCTACCTCAACAAACTTTTACTTTTTTACATAGAATTTAGAAAATACAAAAATGTGAAAAGTGTGTTGAGGGAGTTTTTAGGTAGACCTCAAATTTACTTCAACACACTTTTGCTTTTTTTACACAGAATTGGGACGAAACAAAAATGTGAAAACAGTGTTGAGGGGAGTTTGAGGTAAACCTCAAGCCTATCTAAACACACTTTTACTATTTTACAAAGAATTTGGAATAAACAAAAATGTGAAAAGTGTATTGAGGGAGTTTTGAGGTAGACCTCAAGTCTACTTCAAGACACCTTTGCTAATTTACATAGAATTTAGAACAAACGAAAATGTGAAAAGTGTGTTGAGGGAGATTTGAGGTGGACCTCAAGCCTACTTCAACACACTTTTTCCTTTTTACATAGAATTTAGAACAAACAAAAATGTCAAAAGTGGGTTGAGGGAGGTTTGAGGTAGACCTCAAGCCTACCTCAACAGAGTTATGCTTCTTTGTATAGAATTTGAAATAAACAAAAATGTGAAAAGTGTGTTGAGGGAGGTTTGAGGTAGAACTCCAGCCTACCTCAACACACTTTTGCTTTTTTACATAGAATTTAGAACAAACAAAAATGTGAAAAGGGTGTTGAAGAAGGTTTGAGGTAGACCTCAAGCCTACCTCAACACAGTTTTTCTTTTTTACATAGAATTTGAAACAATCAAAAATGTGAAAAGTGTGTTGAGGGAGGTTTGAGGTAGACCTTAAGCCTACCTCAACACTCTTTTGCTTTTATACATAGAATTTATAACAAAAAAAAGTGTGAAAAGTGTGTTGAGGGAGGTTTGAGGTAGACCTCAAGCGTACATCAACACACTTTTGTTTTTTTACATAGAATTTAGAACAAACAAAAATGTGAAAAGTGTGTTGAGGGAGGTTTGAGGTAGACCTCAAGCCAACCTCAACACACTTTTGCTTTTTTACATAGAATCTAAAACAAACAAAAATGTGAAAAGTGTGCTGAGGGGAGTTTGAGGAAGATCTCAAGCCTACCTTAACAGACTTTTGCTTTCTTACATAGAATTTAATACAAGCAAAAATGTGAAAAGTGTGTTGAGGGAGGTTTGAGGAAGACCTCAAGCCTCCCTCAACACACTTTTGCTTTTTTACATAGAATTTAGAACAAACAAAAATATGAAAAGTGTGTTGAGGGAGGTTTGAGGTAGACCTCAAGCCTACCTGAACACACTTTTGCTTTTTTGCATTGAATTTAGAACAAACGAAAATGTGAAAATTGTGTTCAGGGAGGTTTGAGGTAGACCTGAAGCCTACTTCAACACACTTTTGCTTTTATACTTAGAATTTAGAAGAAACAAAAATGTAAGAAGTGTGTTGAGGGAAGTTTGAGGTAGACCTCAAGCCTACTTCAACACACTTTTGCTTTTTTACTTAGAATTTAGAACAATTAAAAATGTGAAAAATGTGGTGAGGGAAGTTTGAGGTAGACTTGAAGCCCACCTCAGCACACTTTTAGTTTTTTACATAGAATTTAGAAAAAAAAAAAATGCGAAAAGTGTGTTGAGGGAGGTTTGAGGTAGACCTCAAGCCTTCGTCAATACAGTTTTGCTTTTTTTATAGAATTTAGAACAAACATGAAAGTGGAAAAGGGTTCAGGGAATCTTACTCAAATACCAATGCGACTGTATAGAGTTGATACGGTTGCCTATCGACAATCCCGAAGGGACGTTCAAGGGTTATACTGGCCGAGTGTCTTCACTGTAGGAAACTGCATATTGTTGGGGTGTCGTGGGACCTGAAGCAACTGCCCGATGGAGGTCGTGTCTGCTTTCACAGAGACGTGTCAGTCTTAGCAACCTGGAGGGTGGGCACAAATTCCTTGACCAGCACCAGCGGCCATCGACTGTCTTCCACGCCGGAGCTTGTACAAATCGACTGACATCTTCAAATGTTGTGAAATTGTTTGTGTACATTCCTTTCCTACATATCCACATCTACTCAAATTTTTACAGCAAATGATGCACCTACTCAAATTCTAGAGGGCCTGGACTCCCTTGGGACGCCATAAAACTGCAGTCAATTATGGTCAACAAAGTTCATCTGAAGTTATTTTCACGCAATCTGAACGGTAAATTCATGAAATTTTTGCGCTGGATGATGCACACCATAGTTACAAACATTATCATACGGTGAATTTTGCTAGATCTAAATCAACTATTGCTACGAGGGATTACAGTAACCTCATCTCCAATATTGCTTCTCATTTTCAATTTGGTCATGGGCCTTGAGGGACTTCCGCCTTATAGTCCAGATCAACTCGTTTTAGTGTGAATGTGGGAACGTAGGAGAGTGCCATGCTGGATAGGATGGGAGCGCCACGGAGCGCATGATCTAGTCGACCACTAGAAAGATCTGGCTGAGTGGAGCAGATGTGTCGGTCCTTGAATCGCAAAAGATGCACCCTCTATTTGTACCTCTCCTGAGACCCGAAGCTTAGATGCACCCGACCGTATTACACAAGATCCGTGGTTGTGCTTGAAGTAAATAGTGAACACAAATATAGTGATCCATGCATTATGCAATTAGAGACACAATGGACCGGTACGATTTTGCAGTATACGTCTCCCGGTACAAATACTGATCCGTATTTGTTTCCCAACATGCGTATTTTCTAGCAGATGTTGTTCATTCCACCGAGCACGGCATGTTGATTTCTCAACCGATTCGGGTGATTGCAACCCTAACAGACTCGTAGCCAAGTTGTCGACGTTCCCTAGCAGTCTCAGAAACATCCGACTTTTGTACCGGCAGCAACGCACGAATTAGTCAGAACATCTCTCGAGGTATCCTGGTATCTGCAGGCGGCGACCTCCATGATCAAGCATTACTCACGACCAAACGCATAGGCCGATAACCTTAATTTTTTTTAGAACACCTGTGCATGAGAATGTAGCTGCAGTTTGTCCGGTCACATTTCTCATGTGCAACTCGGATTCACAGCCAAAATGCGATTTTTCAATAATACTGTCAAAAAATGCACTGCCCCCCCAGATCGACCATGGTCACTAAAAGGTTATCTTAAACATCTAATGAAAACACCAACCACAATAAAGCTAAAATACCTGAGTTTTGGGGCGTTTGACCAAATATCAAGCATAATAAGGTTGATTGGGCATTTAGGGGTTAAGGAGGGGAGGGAGTTGGGGAGGGAATTGAAATTATGAGATGTTTTTTGGCATCTACATTTTTCTGTAGATGCCAAAAATACATCTCATAAGCCCAATTTTGATACGTTTTGACAAAATTATGGGCCTCTGAAGGTTCGGATAGCCTTCTCAAAGCCCTGTATGTGGTCAGATCGAACGGCCGCGATAGCGGACAGCGCCTGGCGACTGATGTGCAGTCGGCCGGCGGCCGTCTCTAGACATTTGGCAGTTGCCCCTCCGGTGCGCGGTCGGCCGTCGGCCAGTTGCAGAAACTTCAAAGCCCCGTAACAACATCAAAACGTATCCAAACTTGGGTGAAATCACAATCGAACGTATATTTTCAAACTATGTGCAAAAAATCTCTCTATGCCAAGGCATGTTGTATACCAATTATTTTTGTCCACATAATATGCTGTGTTTAGAATAGTATTGACACAAATTGTTTAAGGAACAAGGAAATGAATTCATTTATGTTGAAGTGAAATCTATGTTTTTTCAAAGCAACTCAACAAGTTTTGAAGTAGTGTATATTTTGATGTGGCATAAAAATTTGTCTTTATATTGTTCGTAGGTTATATGAAGATATATTTTCTATTACAAATTTACAAAAAAGAAAATATCTTCAGGAAAAATTAACTATGTAGCTTCATTTGGAACTATTCAAAATTTACGCAAGACCTAATGACTTAATAAGTTTTCATTGATTTTTCATGAATTTTTCCTGAAAATTAATTAGGGTGAGATCATTATGCTTTATGTATAATGTTTTATTGCACGTGAGCGCTTCATCTCTATAAGTATTGAAAATATTAAAGTTTGCTAAAAATAAATAAATTTAAATGTCAAAGCGTGCATCCCTTTTTAAATTACCCTAAACTTCAAAACATTTTTAAGATAGGTAGGATCAACATTGAAAAATAAAATGTTGAATAATTTTATTTTTAGCAATTGTATGACAGCTATGACAACAACAATGTGCATACAGAGATGGTATAAATAATATATGATATTATTTTTTGATTCAAATTTTTAGAATTTTCAATGACACAACTAAGATATTTCTTGCTTATTAGAATGTTTCGTCATTGGAATTGGTATTTTTCAATTTTGTATCAAAATTATTATCAATTGTAATTTTTAGACCATTTGTACCCTCTTCTACTAGTCAAATTCTTATTGAATGAATATGAAATTTAGTTTTAACTATTTTCTTTTCCACCTAGTCTCAAATGATTTTTCAACACAAGTCGTCAAACACTTATAGCTTTTACGGATTTTATATATTTTTACTAATTTCATATATATATATATATATATATATATAATGTTTATTATTTTTATATACACTACTACTTTCTTAGAAAAAAGAATTCAATAATTTGAAATATAATACAGTTTTAATTTTTAACTTTCAACTTCAAGAATTTCAAATCTAAAATTTAAAACAAAGAAGAAGAATTCAACGGAAAATGAGAAGGAGTAGGGAAACAGAGAGAAAGAGAAGAAGGAAGAGACAACATGATGATGGGTTCCATTGCGACAAGTATAGTTGTCAAAGAATTCAATATAAAGCACATTAAATATTGGAACATTCTATGTTTGTAGTCTTGTACTTAAGGCAGTCCTCGAAAGACGTGGAGAATCTCAAAATAAATGTTGACTTTGACTGGAGAGTAAAATTAGAGTTGAGGTGAAGCAACACAACACTCAATCCTCCAGTTCCAAAAACTTGCCGCTTGGCGCGTCCGATCGGGCCGTCCGCCGTCCGCCGTCCGCTTGGTGCGTCTGATCGGGTTGTCTACCGTCCGCCCATTGTCGTCCTCCAAGAGTTGCTTTCGATCAAGCCTCGTCCGCCCGACCTCCAAAGCAACGTCCGATCTGTCGCCGTTCGACCTTGTTTCAAGTGCTGCGTTCGATCGGGCCGTCCGTCATCCAACCTAGCCGTGCGCCATCCGACCTAGCCTTGCGCCATCCGACCTAGCCGCGCGCCATCCGAACTAGCTATCCGATGCCCTCCTCCAAGCGGCTGTCCGCCTTCCTCGAAGAACCGCGTCTGATTGGGCCGTTTGATTGACCGTCCAATGGAGTGAAAAATGCAACCGCCGGGGTAATTCGGAATTTACCTGGCGGTCAATACGTTTGGACGTGCAGACGTTATTTTGGATGTGATTTTGTCCAAGGATGTTCGAAATGACAACCTTGTAATGTCTGCAACTTCCTAATGACCAAAAACCCTTCGGTCCAAAAAAGTTGTTGCAAATAATGCATTGGGAACCGTTGTGAACTATTTTGTTCGGTAAAGGCCATTCCCACTGTATTCCTAATGTGCCGCAGGTATATTCTTTGACAGGATTCGACCGGTGTTCGATTGGTAATTTAGGCCGATCAATCCCCTGAGCCGTGGTTGGCCAGTCATCGTCATACATCGAATCAACTTCAGTTTAGGATGTTAGCATCAAATTTCGCAATCTACCGTCTCTCCCCCATACCACTACAATTCGCTCCATCTCTATCTCTTATGCCTTCACTCTTGCCGCTGCTAAAATGGCAACATTTGCCCGGTCATCAAACTAGGTTGCAAGTGCGGCATACTCCTTTCTAAGACTTCTATTTTGCTACTCCAACTCCACCAAGTTATCGTGTTGGACTTCTTACACCATTACTTGGGACCTCAAGTGTGAAAGCTCTTTGTGACTTTCAAAACTCCAACAATTGAGAGCACGCTTTGATTTTTTTTTAAATCCTCGTTTTCTTTCTTGGTGCGTTGTGAATTATAGGAAATCCTTCCCCTCCCGGTAAAATGGGCGTACTTGGTACCACCGTCTCATCCATTATCACATTTATTGTTTCGATTTCAAAATCGGGCATTGCCGCATCCGCCACTTCCGAAGGAGGCGCCCCGGTTGCAACAGCCTCCGCTTGTAGTGCACTACCTCTGTTATCGTCCTGTCCCTCACAGATTTGTACCGGAGGCGTTTCTCGTGGTACCTCTAGAAAAGGTGGGAATCTCAAATTTGCAATGACTTTGTCCAACAATTCTTCGTCCAACAATTCTTCGTCCAACAATTCTTTGTCCACTTGCATATCATCCTCTGTACGAGGCCCATTGTAATTCTTTGACGGATACAACAAATCATGGTTTTTAATAAACCATGGAGGGACCGGCACCATGGAAATTTCCTTTGGCCTCCTCTGTAAATATGATTTGCGTACTGATGACGGAAGCGAGGACCAATCCACTTGCACTTTCAAGACACTCTCCGCATACACCATCGCAACAATACACAACGGAATGTTGTGTTTAGTGTATTTACTACCATCCGAAATCACCCTCAAGATGCTCAACATCCTCCATTTCATGGGAATGTTGCTCATCTGGGTCCACTTGCCAGAGGCGCTCTTACAATTCTGCTCGTGGTGATCTTGTGGCCAAAATGCACGGTCCATATGGACCTAATTCACATAACGGCTCTCGATCAGAGAAGTCGACGGAGTTGGTTGTTCTTCCCATTCCGGTTTCGCAAGAATGTTGGAATTATTATAAGTTTCCCACTGGAAGTCATGAGGTTGACCTTTGGGTTTACTTTTCCGTGGTTCGTTTATCTCAACCCTTTCAACAAATTTGGATCTAGGTCGTCGTCGATTAACACCTTCCGCCATTGTCAGACTTGATTAGAGTAGCAACTTCATGTCCCTTCTAAAATCTCCGATACCCTAAAACCTACTTAAAGAACCAGACACTTCAAAATCGTGCAACTAGTTTTAAAAAACGTCAAATAGCACTTCAAAATAGTCTTGAATGTAACGTTCATTTCAAGGTTTAGGATCCACTCACAAGTCACAAGCAACAATAACATAAATATGATTTTGAACCCGAAAGGTAAAGTTGTCAATCAAATACTCCGCTTCAGACGCCACTTATCCATCCACGAGCATGTGCGGGCGGTTGCTGTAAAGCACACTCTGAAAATGTGCTCAAAAATGTGTACAAGCATTCAAAAATGAGTCACGTGGACCACCTTATATATGATCTCTTCCCCCCTTCCTCGGACTGCCCTGTACCGACTACCCCCTCCTAACTGCCCTTACCCGATGGCCCCAAATGCGACGGCCGTAACCCGACAGCCCTTATCCGACGGCCCACGATCAGACAGCCCCATCCCGACCGCCCTAACTTGGTAGCCCTTATCCGACGGCCCATGATCGACCCATCTAAAACTACCTACATCCGACGGCCCGGAAAGACTGCCAATTTTCCAACAAGCTTCATAATATAGTATTTGGAAGAATGTTCCAAAATAGAAATGCAAAGGAAAATTTGCAATTTTATCCCAATTGAAAGTACATGATACTTGTTGTAATAAGTATAGGAGTACCACCATAAGCACAAAAATTTCAAAAAACATCGAGGTTCTAATTTTTTTTGAGTTGCAGCTCATTGACTCTATAATATATGAATTATATTATGAAGCATTAGAACATGAAATCAATTTTACAAAATTTCAGAAATCATCCCTTCTGCAAATAAAATCTCACAACAATGCATAATGCCAACTTCTCATAAACTATATAGTACAAACTCCGGGCTAGGAAAATCAATGGCAAATGATAATATTGTGAGTGAGACTCCATCCTATTAAAACTACTAAATGCTAAACAAAATAGAGATCTATTTCCTTGTCCTGTTGATCCTAATTTGCCATTGTATATGAACACGTATAAAACTAAGGCGTGCAATACAATACACAAAATGTCCCAAAAAACTATATTAGTATAATTATAAAGATCTATACGTTATGCACACAACATTTAGAATGTCCTCGCACCCCCCATTGCATCTTGAACCTCATCCCAGATATTAGGATCATCAGCATCTTCAGCGTCGTCATCGTCATCATCAAGGGCGGATCCTCCAATAGGTCCGGGTTCTCGCTAAACCATTGCGGCATGGGCTTCACGGGAATGTCTATGGGCCTCCTAACCAAGTACGATTCTTGGAGACTCGATGGGAAGGAGGACCAATCCACCTTTACGTTCAACACACTCTCCGCGTACACCATCGAAGCTATCGCCAAGAGAATGTTGTGCTTCGCATACCACTACTAGAAAACTGTGACCACTTTAGCAGATTTTCAGCAGATTTCCGTTAAGGAGGGTACCGGCGGTCACTAATTGACTCGTTCAACACTTTTCTGTGAAGGAGTGAGCAGAACCGACGTCATTGCTATTGACCGTGGCGCCCTTTTTCAGAGGTACCTTTGTTCTCAAAATTCATGAATATATACTACTAGAAAATCATGACCAAATCAACAGAAATTCAACAGATTTATGTTGATCGGGGTACTACAATGACCGATTTCACTGATTTGTAATTTTTTTGTAAAAGTCAATAGTTTGCTGCTTACTTTTCTGTTGATTCAAATAGTACAATGACCAAATCAACAAAATTTTAGTGAAAGTGGAATCTTTTGGGAATCTTTTGGGAATATTCTAGAATCTATCAAAATATTATAGAATCTATTGGAATATTATAGAATCTATTGGAATATTCTAGAATCTTTTGAATATTCTTAAACCTTTTGAATCTTTTGCACTTTATATGAGAGTTTTGTAATCATTTAGTACTAGAATGGGTGTTTTATGTAATTGGATTATACAACTGCAATTTTGCAGACTTTCATCATCCCTGACAAACAACAACCGAAGACAAGCAGCTTGATATTCCCTAAATTAAAGCTATTGAGGGTGAATCTTGACACACTTCGGCTGCTGACTAACTTTTAGCTCCATCTAAAACAATCACAGGGACGCCCCAATAAACAAACCCACTTGAATGGGACAACAGTCAGTCATCTGTGAACCTTTTTTTTTTTTTCTTCTCTGAATCTCTCTGTGCTAGAAACTTGGAATCTTCTTTTTGTTTCTACACAGTAATCCGGTTTTTTGAAACATTCAATCAATTGAACTCATTAACCCCTAAGTGACCAATCGACCATATTTTGGTCGCACCCAAATAGCAGTGACTGCCCATGGTTAGGAAATGATATTTTCAAATTTTAATATCTTGTCAAACTTGGAGGGGGGGGAGAGATCATGTTCTAGTGTTGTTTGATACATTTCATTTGCAATATTGAGGTTTAGTAAGGAATTTTTCAACGACATAGACCTCAATATTGTCTTAGTGTTATAAAACTTACTACTTTGGAAAACTAATGATGTTCTCTCCTTTGAAACTTTTGCTTTTAAAATTTTAGAATAGAATGTTTAGTTTTAATTAATCATACCAAATTCCATATTCTAAATGTAGAATTAGTACGTAATTTTGGTGAATGTCAAATGGTAAATGAATCTAAATTCATTAAAATGAGTATTTAAAACTCTTTTTGGAAGTTTGACTATATAGATAATTACTAAACATCATGCTTTTCATTTTCTCTTTTGGACCAAACTTCATCAAAGTTGCAAAAGTAACATCCTATAACACATCTAGGTTTTTCCCTTACCCCCTCTATGATTTAAGGATTAACTTAATCATTCACAATTTATTTTTTTTAAAACGCAAACTTTATAGGCCATTTTGTCATAGTAAAACAACTTTTTTCAAAAATCTTTGAACCAAGAAAAGTTGCAAAATGAAGTTAAGTTTCATCTCCGAAAATCCGTTTGTGATTTTGAGCCTCCATTCAAAAGTTTTAGACAAAATTCAGAGTGGGGTAGCAAGGAATATTTTCATTGATATTTTCAAACACCCTCTCTGATTTTTGTCTATAACTTTTGACTGGAGGCTTCAAATCACAAACGGATTTTTGGAGATGAAACTTAACTTGATTTCCCAACTTTTCTTAGTCCAAAGGTTTTTGAAAAAAGTTAGTTTACTATGTCAAAATGGCCGCCAAAGTCTGCTGAATTCCAAAACATCGAATTGTAAGTGTTTATGTAAGAAAAAAATAGTTCTATGTTCATCAAATTCTAAGTGCGATGGAGTGGTTAGAGTGTTGAGTGTTAAATGTAAGGTCACGAGTTCAAACCCGATTGTCAACGGAGTTGTTGCAATTGGGCTGCCCTAAATATCCGGGCAGCTAAAAACAATTTTTTGCCCGAAAATTCCGGGCAGTAAAAAAATGTTTTTTTTTTAAAAAAAATTTTAAATTTTTTTTTCTTATTTTCAGGTGACCAGATCAACAGAAAACTTCAACAGATTTCTGTTGAATAATGACCCACTCAACGCGACCGATTCAACAGAAACCCTCAACACTTTTCTGTTGATTTGGACGGTGAATTTTCTAGTAGTGTACGCACGATCATTGGAAATCGCCCTCAGCATGCACATCCTCCATTTCATTGGGATATTGCTTACTTGAGTCTACTTTCCGGCCGCGTTGTTACAATTCCGCTCGTGGCGATGTCTCGGCCAAAAAGCACGATCTGCGTGTACCCACCCTACGTATCGAGTGGCTATAAAAGCTATCTTTGGGGTTGGTTCCAATTTCCATCCATGTCTAGCAAGAATGCTGGGATTGTCGTATATAACCCATTCTAGCTTTTGCGGTTGACCTTTGGACTTTGTCTTCTTGGAATTGCTGCTTTGACCATGATAATATCCTCTGGACATCTTTATAATACACTGCAATAAACAGTCATTGGCAGTAGTAAGAGGATTTTCTAGTCATCTAGATATAATTCAAAAACCAATAACTTCAAAAAGTCCAATTATGATGGCGAATAATACTAGTGCATTCAATATACTACACAATTCAAAGTCCAATGAGAGGTTTAATAGAAAGTAATGTTTTGTAAAACCTGCGATTGACAATTCCAATGACGGAACTTCCCGCACTACAGGCCACTTCTTCAGACCTCCAAGCACTTCACAATGGTTGCTATACAACAAACATGTCGATGTGCTCGAAGGACGTGAGAAATGTGATAAATGAGGCAGTTTTCCCCCTACGTATATCCGGCCACTCAATCGATCCTCCGATTGCCTCTACACCGACAGCCCTCATTCAACGACAATGGGTCGTCGGCCCACCCTATCGCCTCAATTAGACAGTTCTTGCGTATTAGTCACGGCCCGACTGCCCCCACAGCGACTGCTGCCTCCACCCCCCGACCCACCCCGACTGCTCCTTCTGTCTGCCTCTTCTGACTATTCCATGTGTCTACCACATGCGACAGCTTCATCCGTCTGCCGCACCCAACTCCTGCATCCATCTGCCCCTGCTTTACTGTCCCACCCTACTGCCCTTCCTTGCACAACACTTGAAAAACTTGAGAACCTAGTACTATTGAGCAAAAAGTTAGCTGAATAAGGAAAGTAATAGCAAAGTCGTGTTGGCAACTTTTTAAACTCAATTTTAATAGTTTAGAGAGAAATAAATACTTCATTACGAGATCACATACAACTTCAAAGATTACATTGTCAAATCTATAGCACTTTGTATTTCCCATCCAATAGATACTTTCGAGGTAAGCTCGTGTGCAAGCACTGAGCGGAGGGCGGAGAGCAGAAATAAGAGAGCGGAGAGCAGAAAATTCACATTTATCCAGTAAATTTTGAAGAATTTATTAACTAGATCTAGGTTTTTTAGGGTAAAAAAGGCATCTAAATTTAGGTTTTACCTCCCTAGAAGTAGTTCTTCCCTCCCTAAACATAGTATTTAGGGTGTTGTAGCTTTTTTAAAATAGTTTATACGATTTAGGGTCTATTTTTTGTCATATTTACAAGCTCCCCTTTGGTATTTACAATCTTTTTTTTTAACTTCGAGACCTTGGTTGCAGTGGGTTCCTCTTTTTGTTGAAGTAGGATGATTGCGTGGGCTGAAGTTGCTCATAGCCATGCGCATTAGCTAGAGTAGATGATGCGAATGAGCTAGACTTGCAACTAGAGAAGTGGTACTAGTTAGAAGTAATGAGAATTGGGTCTCCCAAGTGATATGGGCTGATCCTAGTGTACTAGGAGTGGAGTATGGGCTGATGTCCCATATGGTTTGCCAAGGGGACTCCCTTGGGTGTGCTACTTAAGAGGGGCAGCCCATGAGTAAAGATCATCTCTTTCCTATGCATTCCAAGTGTTTGTGTGAGGCTTTGGCATTCTAATCTAACCTTCAATAGGTTATGGGCCCACTCATGTGTTTTGCGTGAGTGAAAGATTAGATTGCTCATTGTGTGGAGGTCGTGCGTTGGAGCGCTGATTTTGGAGTATTGGAGCGCTGATTTGGAACTTTGGAGGGCTGAATTCGAGCTTTGGTGGGCTGATTTCGACATTGGGAGGTATTACAATCTTCCTACCTTTGATCTACGTGTTGGAGGGCTGAATTCGCACTTTGGAGCTATCATTTGTTGATTTGGAGCTTTTGGAGCACTTTGGAGCACTTTTGGAGTTTATACACGTCTACAAGGGCTGAATTGGAGCTTTGGAGCTTATTGGTGCTTGTTGGAGTATATTGGAGCTGATTGGAGCTTATTGGAGCTTATTGGAGCTTATTGGCTCAATTTGTGCTCAATTTGTGCACTTGTGTTGTTGCAAGGCACTTTTATGCTTTGAGGCTCTTGGAGTGAGTCTACAATCTGATTTTGGTATTGCAATTCTTGCACAAGGGTTTGGAATGTGAGTTATGCCCTTGGAGTGCTCAAAATTAGAGTTTGGGTTAGTGAATGCACAACGGGGCTGATTTGATGAATTTCAATGCAATTAGGACTTGAAGGGGCTGAATTTGCATTGATTTAGAGTCCTTGGAAGGCACAAGGGTGTCCATAGGGTGCATTACATGTTGTGAAGCACAAGGGTGCTGATTTGAGTGGATTTGAGCCAACGAATGCGCAATTCTCCTAGTTAGGGTGTTGTGGTATGATCTTGTGCAAATTCACTAAGAACCATCATGATTGAGTGTTGTGAGGTTGATGTGTAGCACAAAGGTGCTGATTTAGTGTTTGGAATTAGTTTGGAGGCATTAGAAGCACGTACGTGTGCAATTTGCTTCACAAATCACAAAATTGTCAAAAATCATAAAAACAATTTTTCTTAGCTTTCTAGGGGCTGAATTTTGTGAGCATACGTCCTTCAATCAAGGATATGGCTACATTTGAGGGTGAAGGTGCTAAGGTTGTAGACAAGTTCGATGGCGTCAACTTCCACTTGTGGAAATTCAAGATGGAAATGGTCATGGCCGAAAAAGAATTGTGGGAGATAGTTGAGGGTAGTGAGGAACCGCCTTCGTCCGACGCCGAGGCTAGGGTACGAACTGCGTACACTCGGCGAGAGAAAAAGGCCTTTGCGATTTTGGCTCTTAATCTTTCTGATTCCCAGCTTTCTCATATTCGGTCGTGCAAGACTCCCGCCGAGGCATGGGCCAAGCTTTGCAATATTCATGAGGCAAAGAGCTTGGTCAATATCTTGTTTTTGAGGCGTAAGTTTTTCACCATCAAGATGGAAGAAAACGACGACATGTTGGCGCACATCAACAAAGTCAAGGCTCTTGCGGATCAGCTCAACGGCGCAGACGTCAACATTACCGACGGTGATATCGTTATGACGCTCCTCGAGAGTTTGCCGCCGTCGTACGAGTATCTTATCGTTGCTATGGAGAGTAGGCCCATTAGCGAGCTCACTCTTGATTATGTGACATCACGGTTGTTGCATGAACTCTCGCGGCGCAAAGAGAGCCAGACTCGTGGCGATAGCACGGCGCTTATGGCGAAGCAATCCAAGAGCGGTGCCAGTGGGAGCTCTACAGACAAGGTATGCTACTATTGCGGTAAGAAGGGCCACTTGGCAAAATTTTGCTACAAACGCAAGAGAGAGGAAAGTGCCAACAATACAAAGGTCAACGATGCAGGTGATGAGTACGCATTTATGACTAGCGTCTCTTCTTGTAGTGATGACGGGGACGAGTATGCAATGATGGCAAGTGACGTGTCATGCAATGGTAGTGTGATCGATTGGATTGTTGATTCGGGAGCCTCGAGTCACATGGCGCCCATTAGGAGTTGTTTCCAATCATATCACGTCATATCTCCAAAGAATGTCATTTTGGGTGATGATACGGTTCTTCAAGCCGTGGGTAAAGGATCCATCGTCGTAGACACGGAGGTGAAGGGTCGTGTGAAGACAATTACCATCCATGATGTCCTCCACGTTCCCAAGTTGAAGGCAAATCTTTTATCGGTGCGACATTTGGTGATGAAGCATTTGCGAGTGGAATTTAGCGACCAAGGGTGTTTTGTATTGTCTCCAAGTCCTGAGGAGGTGGCCATTATACACGAAGTCAACGGCTTGTACCAAATCAAGTTTTCCAAGATGCACGCGGCGGAATCGGCAACGCTGGTGCAATCGAGTTCAAACGAAGACAAGTTGGCGTTGTGGCATCGTCGTCTCGGGCATTTGAATGTCAAGAGTGTGAAAGCACTGCGTGGAATGGTAAGTGGCATGGATCTTGCACAATCACACGTCGCGCCTAGTTCATTCACATGTGAGGGTTGTATTGAAGGCAAGCAACAACGCTCACCGTTTCCAGTTGATGGGGCAACTCGTGCAACCAAGGTTCTTGAGATTGTGCATTCCGACGTGTGTGGTCCAATGAAGACCACGTATATGGGGGGTTGCAAGTATTTTGTGACGTTCATTGATGATTTTTCGAGGAAGATATGGTTGTATCCGATCAAAGCAAAGAGCGAGTGTTTTGAGAAGTTCAAAGAGTTCAAGGCGTTGGTTGAGAAGCAATCCGAGCACAAGATCAAGGTGTTTCGATCGGATAATGGCGGCGAGTTCATGTCCAACCAATTTGGAGAGTTATTGAAGAAAGAAGGCATTGCTAGACAAACCACAACGCCATATACACCACAACAAAACGGAGTTGCAGAGCGTGCAAATCGAACAATTGTGGAAATGGCAAGGAGTATGTTGCATGCACAAAATTTGGGTTTGGACCTTTGGGCGGAAGCGGTGGTGACTGCGGTGTACACACGCAACCGATGCCCGACGAGTGCGGTTCAAAACATGACACCAGAGCAAGCGTGGAGTGGGAGGCCACCCCGCGTGGAGCACATGCGCACATTTGGATGCATCGCATTTGCAAAGGTACCCGATTCTCAAAGAACCAAACTTGAGGCCAAGGCAACAAAATGTGTGTTTCTTGGATATTGTGAAGGTACCAAGGCGTACAGGCTCATGTCCCTCGAGACCAAGAAGATCATTCGAGCTCGTGATGTGACATTTTGCGAGAATTCCAAGGTTGAAGACAATTTGGACGATGGTCCAAGTGGGAGAAGTGGCGATAAACCGGCGATTGTGGACCAATCTTCCAAATCTCCCGTTATTGATATTGTTGATCAAGACGAGGATGACGAAGATGGTGGTGATGAGGAACATATTGAGGAGCGACCTTTGAAGACGAAGAATGGCGAGAAAAAGGCACAAGCAACGGCGGTTGAAGACAATGCATCCTCGAGCGATCGTCGTTATCCAGAGAGAAATCGTAGACCACTTGGCGAGTGGTGGAAGAATCATATTCTCCCTCAAGGTGAGGAGGAGCATGCAAACGTTGCACTTTTAGATGCTCCATTGACGATTCGTGAAGCGTTGAGTTGTGATGATGCAAACAAGTGGGAGCAAGCCATGCAAGAGGAGTACAAATCGTTGATGGACAATGGCACTTGGGAATTGACTCCCCTCCCCAAGAATCGCAACGCTATCGGTTGTAAGTGGATATTTCGTGCAAAGAGAGATGCAACGGGTGATGTGGTTTGTTATAAGGCAAGATTGGTGGCAAAGGGCTTTTCACAAATCGAAGGTGTTGATTTTCATGAGACCTTTGCACCGGTGGCGAAATTCACCACTATTCGATGCATTTTGGCCATCGGGGCTGCCATGGATTTGGAAATGCATCAAATGGATGTAAAGACGGCGTTCTTGAACGGCGAGTTGGACGAGGACATCTACATGGTGCAACCCGAGGGATTTGTGCAACGAGGTAATGAGAACCTTGTTTGCAAGTTGAACAAGTCATTGTATGGGTTGAAGCAATCTCCACGCGCATGGTATCAAAAGATTGACACGTTTCTTGTTCATATCGGGTTCACAAGGAGCATCGCTGATCACAGCTTGTATTTCATGCAAAAGGGGCAACATGTGGTCATCGTGATCATATATGTGGATGATTTGATCATCCTTGCAAGTTGTATGAGCTCTTTGAAGGCATTGAAGGCAATGCTTGAGAACGAGTACGAGATGAGTGATCTGGGTGAGTTGCACTTTTGTTTAGGAGTTGAGTTTGTGCGAGATAGAGCAACACGCACCATAACAATGAATCAAAGCAAGTATGTTATGGATGTGCTCAAACGCTTTGGCATGGAGGATTGCAAACCGGTTGGCACTCCATTGGATGTGAATTCCAAACTCGTGAAACTCACCGATGAGGAGTATGCATTAGAGGCTCAATCTATGGTGGATGTGCCATACAAGCAAGCTGTAGGGTCATTGATGTATGCTATGATTGCAACAAGGCCGGACCTTGCGTATCCAATCAGCGTTGTGAGTCAACACATGGCAAGACCGGGTTCAAGTCATTGGGTTGCGGTCAAGAGGATCATGCGGTACTTGAAAGGCACAAGTGATGTGAGGTTATGTCTTGGAGGTGACAACATTGTGTTGAGTGGGTATTGTGATGCGGATTATGCGGGTGATACCAATGATCGTAGATCGACCACGGGGTACATGTTCAAAGTTGGATCGGGGGCCGTTTCATGGAATAGCAAGCGCCAACAAACCACGGCCACGTCAACGGTTGAGGCGGAGTACATGGCGACGAGCCACGGTACGAAGGAGGCCATTTGGTTGAGGCAACTAATGGCGGATGTGAGATGCATTCAAGAGGAGGCTACAACAATCATGTGTGACAACCAAGGGAGTATGTCATTGGCGAAGAATCCAACGCATCACTCACGTACAAAGCACATTGATGTGCAATATCACTTCATTCGAGAGAAGTTAGAGATGAAGGTGATAGAGTTGAAGTATTGTCCAACGGAGCACATGGTGGCGGACGTGCTCACAAAGGCTCTTGCGAGAGATCGACATCAAAGACTAGTGGTGGCATTTGGGCTGGAAGGCTTTGGCTATTCGCAAAGTGGGAGTGTTGAAGTAGGATGATTGCGTGGGTTGAAGTTGCTCATAGCCATGCGCATTAGCTAGAGTAGATGATGCGAATGAGCTAGACTTGCAACTAGAGAAGTGGTACTAGTTAGAAGTAATGAGAATTGGGTCTCCCAAGTGATATGGGCTGATCCTAGTGTACTAGGAGTGGAGTATGGGCTGATGTCCCATATGGTTTGCCAAGGGGACTCCCTTGGGTGTGCTACTTAAGAGGGGCAGCCCATGAGTAAAGATTATCTCTTTCCTATGCATTCCAAGTGTTTGTGTGAGGCTTTGGCATTCTAATCTAACCTTCAATACTTTTCGGGCCTTGGTTGCCCTAGGTTTCACTCTGTGTTGGGTAGAGATATAGTGGAGACCTTGGTATTCTTGGGGCTTACATATTTACAATAGAGATTTACAATAGAGATTTACAAATGAGATTTACAATCACGCTTTTACAAAAGAGATTTACGAGAGTGCTAGCATGTGAGCCTGGGTCGTGAGCTCGAGAGCCTGGATTTAGGGGAGCCTAGGAAAGTTTGATTTTTGTTTTTGAGTTTCGTGGTTAAGACCTATAACCGTGGGTTCAGTATTTTTGGGATCAGTAGTGTATTGGGGTGCAGGGTAACATGGAATTTACATGGAGTTAACTTGGACAGTGTGGTCTGGATATATCATGCACCTAACACATTACGGTAGCCCAAGGCATCATGGTAATTGGGCAGTGGTATTAGGGTCCGCCGCCACTAGAAGCTGGGGCCCACTCATGTTTGCCATCATGGACCTTCATCAAGTGCGTTATCATGGTTTATACGTTCAAGATCCAGTAGCAATTTAGTACATCTGTTGATTTGAGGGTCGTCCAAGATCTCGAGTTTTCCAATTGCATTCCCAGCTTAGTGTCTTCTGATAGTTCTCCTTTTTCTAGTTTTGTGTTGCCTATGTTTAGGGTCTAGTTATTTAGGCATGGGCCTACGAAGGTTCAATTGGTTTAGACAAAAATCACAGTTCTATTTGTCAACCTCGAAAGCTATGTCAAACAAGGAACAATTGTCAATGGTGCCATATTAAAAGGGTCTCATGGTTTAGAGTCACCAATTGCATTCCCCACGTTTAGCTTGGGGATGTTTATAGTTAAACCTTAAACGACATATGCTTTCTTGATACCACATCCAAAATTTCTTCAAAAAACCATTTTCAATTTGCTTTAGCTCTATTCTACAGAAGTATAGATCTCACTAAGGTGCTCGGTTTGGCTTTTTAGACACTCCACTTAAGAAAATTCAGTAGAAATGTAGAGTTTAGATTCACCCACAATTAACCAAGTCCGTGAGGCTTGCATTATCGTTTAGGGGATAACAAAGAACCATAGAATCTAGGTTTAGGGACCACGAACCATACATCCTGGCCAAGTTCAATCACACCAAAGTAGACCAAACATATCATTCCCTGCCGCCCCAGCCTAAAAGTCCATGTCACGCCCTAATGGCCTAGCACATCATAGTAGCCAAGGACACCATGGTGATTGGGCACTCATTTTCATATGAAACCCGCATCAATTAGCCGCCGCCGCCAACACCGGGTCCTGCCAACTCATTTTCCGAAGGCAACCATGGAACCAGAGTGTGGAGTCTAGGTTTCACTAGTAGAAATCTTGTCTTATGTGACAAGTCTTTAGTGACTAAATGTCCGGAAAGACAAGTCCATAATGACGCAAAGACCACTTTGTGTCAATATGAACTTGACTTTCCGGACATTGAGTCATTAAAGACTTGTCACATAAGACAAGATTTCTACTAGTGTTTGATTGGACGTTCAAGTTCGCATTCACTGCCGTGGCATTCTTGTCTCAAGCTCTTCAATTCTTCCTTTGCGCTCCGATTCTCCAGTTCTCTCCATCCCAGTTCTCCATCAAATGCAATATCATCTTCTTCCCTCAATCATCTCTCTCTCTCTCTGCGCCTGTATACTCCCTGTAATCCCTTGCATTCCTTGGTTGCCATGGCATCATCTTCGGCGGAGAGACCCAAGAGTATTTACGTTCCGCGCCAGATCGAAGAGTGGAAGAAACACCTTGACATGCTTTGGTTAGAGGAGACAAACCTGGCGCGATTCTATCAACAAGCATCGGAGACGGTCGACCTCATGCTATGCTATGAATTCTTGAGATCCATGAAGACAAGAGACACGAATGAAGCATTCCCGTCCGACATGGTAAAAGGTGTCTTGGTTCAGTACTCACCTCGTTGTCTTTATCATTTTTTTGGGTGGGATGGCACGGGCGCCGTGGTTTGGGAACAGGGGACCAAGGCGCATCCTAAACCGGATTTGGATAAGTTTGTAGGCAACTGTTCGATGAGGGGGACCAAATACAATACATTCAAGTTGGACAATCTTGTGGGAGATCGGTGGTTCGGCCGCATACGGGGCATTTGCAGCCAGATCTTCTTCCAGAACAACAGCAATGTCATGGCACCCGAGCACCTGCGCGTCATTCTTTTGGCCGACAACGGAGAGAAGGTGAATTGGGGTAAGCTTTTCGACAAGTGCTTCAGGGAACAGCTGAAGACTTACTTCAAGTATGAAAAGGTTGAAGACTGGACAATTCCGATCGGGCCCTTCCTGACCATGTACATTAACAAGTACCTCCAGTTCTATAGCAAGAGGAATGTGTCATCGGCCATTGGCACGTTGAAGGATGTACAGCGCGAACTCGCCAACAAAGCTCGCGAGATTGCCAAAGAAGCTCGCCGTCGTCATAGAAGCACGGAGGAAGGGAGCAACAAACGACATTGTTTGGATCCAAGGCCATCCGGACTGGCCTTGGAATCGGAATCGGGGTGGGGACCAGTCACCGAAGACTTCCGTGGACGTTGCGCCGCCATGAGGGACGTCATGGACAAGCTAGTTGAATTCGTCCATTCCTTGGAGCAGCGCAAGGAGACCTTGGAGAAGAAGCAACTCCAAGCTTTGGAGAACAAGGAGATCAAGTGCGCTCAAGAAGTCCAAGCCGCCAAAGCAGGAGCACAGAAGACGCTAGATGCGGCTCGAATTCAGCATCGCCAGGGAATCGATGAAACCAAGGATGTCCTGGCAAACTTGCGCACCCAAGTCGCAACTTTGACTCTCAAGGTGAAGCACTCCAAGGACTTGCACGTCGCACTCGTCAAGGAGCATGAATTGGCTAAAAAGCGAGTCGAGGCGTTTCTGGAGCAGCACGAGGAGTACTTGGAGAGATGCAAGAGCTTGGCTGCAGCTTGTGAGGAAGCAGCACGTGCGCCGGCAGAGTTGGCCGCGGCAAATTTCAAGGCCAACAAAGTCGTGTTTGTAAAGAGAGCCGTGCAGAACATTGTCACCAAGGTACACGCTCTCTTTAGAGAGAACCCCGTCACCCAGGCAGCTCCATCCCAGGAGTTCATCGACCGCTGCTATGATGACGCCATAGGAAGCCTGGGCATGCACGAACCAGTTTATGATTGGGACCAAGATGAAGATGAAGAAGTCTTGGACGTGTTTCAATCTGGGTTTCATACACTAGGGATACCAGAGAGAAAGACAACACCAGGCCTGCAGCCACTGGCAGCCGGAGATCTGGCCGTTGTGCAGCTATTGGTAGCCGGAGATCCACCCACAACGGGTGGCTCAGTGAGGACACCACCGCCGGAGATCCACCCACAACGGGTTGCTCAGCCAATTAGCCATGAAATTCCAAGCAAATTCCAAGGTATTCTTGGTACCCAAGGTGAAAAAAAGGCTCATGTCTTAATCTCAGGTGAGACGACTCACCACTCGCCAGAGAGGACGCCACCGTCGCAACCATTGGCAGCCTTGCGACGGCCGACGCCACCGCAGCAATCCTCGCTACCGCAGCAACCTTCGTCACCCCAGCAATCCTCGCCACTCCAGCAACCCTCGCCACCCTCGCGACTTGCGACGCCGCCGCCGCCGCAACCCTCGCCAGCCCAGGCTCCACGGGACAAGGTAATTGTTAAGGGGGTTTTCTAGGAACCGACTTTAAACGAATGAGACTACTCCTCACAAGACTATTCTATTCTAGACTAGTTACTAGAGATTGAGAGGAGTAGTAAGAGGTTTCTTCAAAGGAGAACGTACTGTCGACTAGGAAAAAGCACCAGTATGCTAGTGAGTTGGCTCCTGCATACCCACAGACTACTGCAACTGACCAAGATACAACCACAAAGAGCGATGCAAGAGCAGGAAACAGCAGTAGTCTAACAGTAGTAGTCTTACATACTAGTGCGCACAAGAAGTGTTAAGACAAGAACGAAGTACAACTAAGGCTGCCAAAAAGATGTACAAAATGTATGGCAACAACTCTCTCAACGAGAGGGAAAGTACATTTAGCAGACTGGTCTAACAGTGTGTCAGACTGGTCGACCGGAAAAGTCGGGTCGACCAGTCTGTACCAGCCTGTACTATCGGGTATCGCCTGCCGGGTCTATTCCTGCCGGGTATAGACTAGCCTACTCTTAGCCTAAGGGAATATCAACGAATATTCGGTTAACATTGTCCTCCCTCTGAGGTAAGTACACTCCTGTGGACTTTAGTCTACCCCGGTAGGCGACTAGGGAAAATGGTCACGAGGAATGACAAAATTACCCGCGGTCGAGTAGTCGACCCAGACTATTGTCGATTCGTCACTGGTTGACATCGCTGGAGTGCTGGGTCATGCCGGGTGAGCGGATATCTGGAGGCATTCTTGAAAAGCCGAACCCCAGAGAGTGTGGTGAAGAGATTACGGGTGAGTCGACTGGGGTGTTGACTACCGATGGTGTGGGTGCTGTCGTCATCTGGTTGGCTGCTAGGTGCTGCTGTGGAGAAGGACGGTGCTGAGCTGCTAGCTGCTGTTGCACCGTGTCTTGAGGGTTGGCTGGCGGTGTCCGCTGCTCTTCTTAGTGCTGATCTCGATCCTCGTCTTCATTGGTCGACTCGCTGTCGTCTTCGTCGTCGTCCTCACTCAACTTGACGTCGGTAGTCAATACCTCGTCGTCGTCAGTCGATTGGTTCTGTCAGAGCGAATGGTCGGGTTCGAGGTGGCTCATATCTTTATCTTCGTCTTCGTTGACTAGTGGAATCTCCAAGTCCGGGTGGTCGAGCTGAATTTGGTCGAGTTGCCGGCGGTACATGTTGAGCAGGTGGCGGTCGGTGCTGAGGGTGTGTTTGAGAACCTTGATTCGGTTTCTTGCCTTGAGTCGGAGTCGGTACTTGCGCGCTCGAAGTTTGTGGAGTTGCAGCTCCCGGCTTGCAAATTGGCGAGACTTCTCCTTGTTGTCTTGGAGCAGTAGGTCGAGTCAGTTGTTGGAGTCGACTATGTCCTTCCGAGCTTGCTGAAGACTGAGCTGGGTTGCTGCTACCTCGGCTCGTGCCGCTCCGAGTTCTTTTCGTACTACCACGAGCTTGCTCTGGTGTGTCTGTTTCTGCTGTCGACTAGTGTGGAGGTCGGCTTCTAGCTGGGCATGTCTGTTGTCAATCTGACTCTTCTCCTCCGTGACGGTGGTGAGAGTAGTACGCATTCTTGCCAACTCGGTAGTGAGGTTGTCGACCTGTTGCTTGTAGGCTGTAGAGTCCTTGGTCAGTCGACTAGTCTCCAATTGGTTGCGGTCGAGCTCGGCTTGAAGGGCGGTCTTTGCTTGCCTCTAACAAGAGGTTCACTCGCGAAGTTCACTCGGGAGGTTCACTCAGGAGGTTTCACTCGGGAGCCGACATCTTCGAGTCGATTTACTGCTCCTTGGATGTCATCTAGGCGCTGGCGCTTGTGCATCGCTAATGTCGTGGCTCGTGATGTTGGTGGGTCGGGTGCTGGTCGATTGACCCCGGGTGATGGCGGAGGTCGAGTCGTTGGGGAGACGGGCGGTGGCTGGCGAAACTCGCCGGTTGGTGCCGTTTCATATGCCGCTTCGAGGTTGAGTGGCGCAAAGTCGGATAGTGAGGGAGGTGGGTTTCACCTGGTGTTGGTGGTGGTGTCAACTGGGCCTCGCTGTCGGATGAGGTCAAGTCGACCTGTCAAGGTAGAAAGTGACTTAAGGGGGTGAGTCGGCCTCGCTTGGCACGCTTCTCTTGTCGCTCCTGGTCTGGCTTGCGCTCGTGTGAGGAGCGTGTCTCCCTTCGCTCGGTGGTCGGTTGACTACCAGTAGTCGCTGTCGGTGCTGCTGGGTCGGGTGTGGTTTCCTGACTAGGGGGCCGGGCAATCGATATTTGGCCCTGGTCGACTTGTCGGGGAGGTCGAACATGTTCCTTCGATGTGCGGTCGGCTCCAAGTCCACTTTGGAAAACGATGTAGTCGGGTCCTCGGGAGCTGTTTTCCGAGTTCACCGAATGTCGACGTCGGTCGTTGGTGTTCTGCTGGGCGACTGTTTGGTGTATATACTCCTGGTCAGTGCTAGGAAAATAAGACTCGAGGAGGAAGTCCAATACCTCGGCTGAAGGGGAGATCGTAGTCTTCGTGGTCAGCATCGTCTTGATGTCGATGGCGATCGAGTAGAACATCCATGTCGCCCAGTCCCATTGTATGGCGCAGTCGATCAGGGACTCGACTGTGCACACGACGTCTAGCATTTCCTTGCTGATGTAGGTCGTCTTGCGTTTGAACCCGAGGCCTTGAATGAACGCCGTCAGTTGCCTGTGGTGTTTGGGTTTGTAGTGGCAGATGCTGTAGCCCTCAGCATTCTTGCCGGCAGCAAAATATTCTTCAAACCGACTCAGTGGGTACTCTGCAGGGTCGATCGGCTGTATTGTAATGTCGAATTGGAGTTTCAAGACCTCGTGAATGACAGTCGAGTCGATCGTGATTGTCTGTGTGCGGACGCGGGCGCTGATCGACTTGTCGGGGAGGTCGACTATCGCGGCGTTGACGAACTCCTCGACCTGCTGCGCGCGTGGCGCGCGTTGAGGGTTGTCCCAGTCGAGTGCACGAACTCGGAGACGCCGATCGCCTTGATGAAATCTGCCTCGGTCGTGTGTTCATTGGCGTACTTGCGCCATTCCCGAATCGGCCGCATCGACTAAAAGGCGAGGGTTTTGTAGAGCCCTTCCCTAGTGCGGATCGGAATTTCGTAAGTCGGTGGTGCGGAGGACCAGAGACGTCGTGGGGCCGCGATCAGTCGACTTGCCTTTTGCCATCGATCGGTCGGCTGCAAATCTGCGCACAAAGAGACAAGAAAAAGGCCGGAGTTGTCCCGAAGTCGGGTCGCGCACAGTCGGCTGCAGTGGCGATGGGCGCGGCCGTTTCCTACTCAGTCTATTCTCGATTATCTCTCGCACAGTCGGGCTACGGGGTCGCTTGACTATTCTTTGCCGTTCTACTCTCGATTGTCTAAATCGCTTGCTAAGAATACATAAGGCAAGGGCCGCGGAGTGGCGGTCAGCCGGAGGACAAGGGAAGAAGAGTGGAGAGGGAGCGAGTGGAGAGAGGAGGCGCGCGGCCTGTGGGTCGGCTGAAGGAGGAGCTAATGAAAATGGCAAAGAAGCAAGAGGAGAAAGAAGGGGTGCGGCCATAGTCTAAATACTTGCCCTATTGGCCTCCCATTCAAAAGTCATGGTTTAGGTGAGGGCGGCGGCCATAAATACGGCGGCTCTTCTAGGGTTTGACCGGTCGGGTTGACCAGTCGGGTCGAGCGACGGTTACTAGGTCTGGTCGGGTCCGCTGCTCTCGGCTGGGCTCATCTTCGTTCTGTTCTAGTGTAGACCTAATCACTGATTTGCTAGTGAGTGGGCTAGTCAATTCGGTAGGAGGTTTATCGCCTAGGACTCGGTAGGGTTTGAGTTTGTTGACGTTGACTACTACCGGGTCAAGGTCAAAGTGCTGAATGCTGACTAGGAGGACCGTGTTGTTGGGAAGGGTATACTGGACGAGATACGGGCCTAACCATTTGCTCCGAAGTTTACCGGCATGGACATTTGTACCTTTCGGGTGCCAGAGGACGTAGTTGCCTACGTTGTATAGGGATGACAGGCCTAGGGTGTTGGCCCAATGTGCTCGGTTCCACTATTTCGCGCTGTGGTGGGTGGCGGCTGCCAGTCGGGTCTCGTCTAATTTCTCGAGTTTGGCGACTTGGGCTGCTAGTACTCGCCTGGGAGCGATGTCGGTAGTCGATGTCGACCGATGGGTCGGGATGATGTATTCGCTTGGCATCAACGGTGTCAGACCATACACCAATTGGAATGGTGTGTGGCCCGTGACAACTTTGTGTGCCGTTCGGTAAACGAAGAGGACCGTGTGGAGCTGTAAGTTCCAGTCGGTTCGATGCTCGTTGACTAACTTCTGGACCATCCAGACTATGACCATGTTGGTCGACTCCGCTTGGCCATTGCCTTGCGGGTAGTATGTTGCTGAAGTCGTGTGTCAGAGTAAAAAATGCTCGGTGAGAGTGTGCACCGTGCTATTGATAAAATGGGCACCTCGGTCGCTTACTAAGTGAAGTGGACATCCAAACCGGGGAAGGATTGCCTCGTACAGGAATTGTGCGGTCTCCCTGGCAGTGTTTCCTTGGAGAGCTCTAGCCTCGACCCATTTGGTGGCATAGTCGGTAGCCACCAAAATGTATCGACAGGCTGTATGTCGGGTCTTCTTGACGGGGCCTATGAAGTCGAGTCCTCATTTCACTAAAGGTTTCGCGGGTAGTTGGGTGACGAGCTTGGAGGAGACTGTCTTGGGTAGTCCGCCTGTCATCTGGCATTCATGACACGATTGGCAGTACCACACAGCTTCTTGGTGTAGAGTCGGCGACCAGTAGCCTGCGTCTAGTATTTTCCGGACAGTGATGTCATGAGAAATATGTCCTCCAGCGTTGCCTTTGTGTAGTTCTTGGAGGATTGTTGTAGGCTACCTCGCAGATCTTCGTAGGAGAAAGGGAAGATATCAATGAATTCCTTGAACAGGGATTCTGCGCTAGCTTTCATCAGGAATTTCGGACCCCACTGATTCTGCACTGATTCAGTGCGATTTCCGATATTTCAAGGGTTCGTACGATTTTCGCACTGATTCCGCATCGTTGCGTCATTCATCGCAACTACACTGATATGACACGATGTTCGTACAAGCGGATATAGTACTGATTCGACACGATTGATACATCCATTGAAAACGTATGAATTCAGTACTGTTTATAGTCGTCAAATGTCGTGTTTTAATCGTCTTTAAAACTACACTGATTCAGTGCGTTTTTCGTGCGACATCATCTTTTCTATATCTAGATTTTATTTTCTTTTTATATCTAAATTTGATCAAAATAATATTATTAAAAAATATAAAATAAAATAAAATAATAGTAAATATAAAATAATTACTTTCCTCGCTAACCACTTCAATTACACGGAAATTGCCCGCACATGCGGTGGGGCCCACCATAGTTGGGCTTCCCAAGCTCTATCGCCCACGGTGGGATTTGAACTCTCAACCTTCCAGTTGCCAATCAAGTTCCCAACCACCAAACCACCTCAAACTCTTCATGCGTATAATGGAACTCTATTGGTAATTATCGAACTTCTTTTTTCAGCGGACTTTGAATGTTTTTAACTATGTGAAAAAAACTTTTTTTCCAATTTTTTTTTTGCACTAGATTATGCAGGACGTTTTCTATATCTAGGATTTTTTTCATAATTTTTTGAATTTTTGAATTTTTTGCCAAAATCGTGATGGCAGATCAGGGATTCAGGGCTGTGAGCTGTTTTTTTTTTTCAGCGGACTTTGAATGTTTTTAACTATGTGAAAAAAACTTTTTTTCCAAATTTTTCTTTTGCACTAGATTATTCAGGACGTTTTCTATATCTAGGATTTTTTTCATAATTTTTTGAATTTTTGAATTTTTTGCCAAAATCGTGATGGCAGATCAGGGATTCAGGGCTGTGAGCTGTTTTTTTTTCTTCAGCGGACTTTGAATGTTTTTAACTATGTAAAAAAACTTTTTTTCCAAATTTTTCTTTTGCACTAGATTATTCAAGACGTTTTTTATATCTAGGATTTTTTTCATAATTTTTTGAATTTTTTAAATTTTTGCCAAAATCGTGATGGCACATCAGGGATTCAGGGCTGTGAGCTGTTTTTTTTTCTTCAGCGGACTTTGAATGTTTTTAACTATGTGAAAAAAACTTTTTTTCCAATTTTTTTTTTGCACTAGATTATGCAGGACGTTTTCTATATCTAGGATTTTTTTCATAATTTTTTGAATTTTTGAATTTTTTGCCAAAATCGTGATGGCAGATCAGGGATTCAGGGCTGTGAGCTGTTTTTTTTTTTCAGCGGACTTTGAATGTTTTTAACTATGTGAAAAAAACTTTTTTTCCAAATTTTTCTTTTGCACTAGATTATTCAGGACGTTTTCTATATCTAGGATTTTTTTCATAATTTTTTGAATTTTTGAATTTTTTGCCAAAATCGTGATGGCAGATCAGGGATTCAGGGCTGTGAGCTGTTTTTTTTTTTCAGCGGACTTTGAATGTTTTTAACTATGTGAAAAAAACTTTTTTTCCAAATTTTTCTTTTGCACTAGATTATTCAGGACGTTTTCTATATCTAGGATTTTTTTCATAGTTTTTTGAATTTTTTAAATTTTTGCCAAAATCGTGATGGCACATCAGGGATTCAGGGCTGTGAGCTGTTTTTTTTTTTTCAGCGGACTTTGAATGTTTTTAACTATGTGAAAAAAACTTTTTTTCCAATTTTTTTTTTGCACTAGATTATGCAGGACGTTTTCTATATCTAGGATTTTTTTCATAATATTTTGAATTTATTTATTTTTTGCCAAAATCGTGGTGGTTGTGAGCTATTTTTTTTCGCTCCTATGATGAAAAGTACAATGATAACCAATGATACCAAATTTGAATTCTAAAAATATAAAATGTTATTTCTTAGAAATTTTAATGTGTATTGCTTCTAAACTCTATAAATGTAGATCTAAAAATGTTTTGGGAAATTAAACCGGAAGTATAATTTAAAGAAGATTCTTGGAATATTCCAAAATATTCCAAAATAATATAAAATATTTTGAAATATTCCAAAATATTCCAAAAATATATTAAAATATTGTACACGGATGTCGTACGACAATGATTTGCATTATAATAGATACTGAAATCGCACGAATATAACAAAAGGCATTAATATGATACGTATACGATACTGAATTCGCATTAACTAAAACTGCACGTTATCCGTGTCTTATCAGCCATGTGATGTAGATACTCGATTAACGCACGGATTCCGTCAAGCACGACTTCCGTGCGGAAACAATATTTTTTTGATAATCACGGAAAAGACACTGCATCGACATCTTAGTAATGCATGTCACTTCCGTACTGTCACGACACTTCTAAATGCACGTATGACGTGCGAAATCAGTGTTTTACGATAAACGCACTGAATCAGTGCAGAATCAGTGGGGTCGGAAATTCCTGATGTTGAGACTAGGGCTCAGATTTGCGTTCAGCTTCAACATCTTGGGGTCGGTAGGGGTACCGACGTTGATATGGTCGAGTCGATCTTCCTCATTGCGATTCCAATGGGCAATGCATCAGGAATTTCCGACCCCACTGATTCTGCACTGATTCAGTGCGTTTGTCGTAAAACACTGATTCCGCACGTCATACGTGCATTTAGAAGTGTCGTTACAGTACGGAAGTGACATGCATTACTAAGATGTCGATGCAGTGTCTTTTCCATGATTATCAAAAAAATGTTGTTTCCGCACGGAAGTCGTGCTTGACGGAATCCGTGCGTTAATTGTGTATCTACATCACATGGCTGATAAGACACGGATAACGTGCAGTTTTAGTTAATGCGAATTCAGTATCGTATACGTATCATATTAATGCCTTTTGTTATATTCGTGCGATTTCAGTATCTATTATAATGCAAATTATTTTTGTACGACATCCGTGTATAATATTTTAATATATATTTTGGAATCTTTTGGAATCTTTTGGAATCTTTTGGAATCTTTCAAAATATTTTATATTATTTTGGAATATTTTGGAATATGTTGGAATATTCCAAGAATCTTCTTTAAATTATACTTCCGGTTTAATTTCCCAAAACATTTTTAGATCTACATTTATAGAGTTTAGAAGCAATACACATTAAAATTTCAAAGAAATAACATTTTATATTTTTAGAATTCAAATTTGGTATTATTGGTTATCATTGTACTTTTCATCATCATGATAGGAGCGAAAAAAAATAGCTCACAACCACCACGATTTTGGCATAAAATAAATAAATTCACAATATTATGAAAAAAATCCTAGATATAGAAAACGTCCTGCATAATCTAGTGCAAAGAAAAAAATTGGAAAAAAAGTTTTTTTCACATAGTTAAAAACATTCAAAGTCCGCTGAAAAAAAAAAAAACAGCTCACAGCCCTGAATCCCTGATCTGCCATCACGATTTTGGAAAAAATTTAAAAAATTCAAAAAATTATGAAAAAAATCCTAGATATAAAAAACGTACTGCATAATCTAGTGCAAAAAAAATTTGGAAAAAAAGTTTTTTTTCACATAGTTAAAAACATTCAAAGTCCGCTGAAAAAAAAAAACAGCTCACAGCCCTGAATCCCTGATCTGCCATCACGATTTTGGCAAAAAATTCAAAAATTCAAAAAATTATGAAAAAAATCCTAGATATAGAAAACGTACTGCATAATCTAGTGCAAAAAAACATTTTGGAAAAAAAGTTTTTTTCACATAGTTAAAAACATTCAAAGTCCGCTGAAAAAAGAAGTTCGATAATTACCAAAAGAGTTCCATTCTATGCATGAAGAGTTTGAGGTGGTTTGGTGGTTGGGAACTTGATTGGCAACCGGAAGGTTGAGAGTTCGAATCCCACCGTTGGCGATAGAGCTTGGGAAGCCCAAGCTATGGTGGGCCCCACCGCATGTGTGGGCAATTTCCGTGTAATTGAAGTGGGTAGCGAGGAAAGTAATTATTTTATATTATATTATATTTTATATTTTTTAATAATATTATTTTGATCAAATTTAGATATAAAAAGAAAATAAAATCTAGATATGGAAAAGATGATGTCGCACGAAAAACGCACTGAATCAGTGTAGTTTTAAAGACGATTAAAACACGACATTTGACGACTATAAACAGTGCTGAATTCATACGTTTTCAATGGATGTATCAATCGTGTCGAATCAGTACTATATCCGCTTGTACGAACATCGTGTCATATCAGTGTAGTTGCGATGAATGACGCAACGATGCGGAATCAGTGCGAAAATCGTACGAACCCTTGAAATATCGGAAATCGCACTGAATCAGTGCAGAATCAGTGGGGTCCGAAATTCCTGATGTGTCCATAAATCGCAGGTTGTCTTGTATTGGTGTCTCCTCTACCAACATTGCTCCTGGTGTGTGTTGAATACGTTAGTGCCTAGTGGTACTGGCCGTCGTAGTCGATTCTGTCGCAGTTTGATCGACTGTCGACTCGGTAGCTAGGAGGTTCCAGTCGATTGTGCCCATTGTGTGGAGGGTCAGGTCGGAGGCCATGAAGATTTCCTTCTCCACATTGGTGATGCCTTCCGCGAAGTTGTAGCAGACTAGAGCATGTGGTGTAACCGCCTCGTATCCTAACTGTCGATTTATCTTGACGGTCTTGACGGTGCCACTGCCAATGATCTGCTCCTCGTTGTTGCCCTAGTCGTGTATGATTTTGGCATGTCGAAGCCAGGGTCGACCGAGTAATAACCGGTAGTCTGACTTGACTGTCGAGCAGTCGATGTTTATAAGAGTGACTATGTAGGGGATGCCATGAATATGAATTTTGACATCCTTGATTAATCCTTTGGGCCGTGCTATGGTGCCATTTGCCATCTTGAGGTTGAATGGTGCGGGTGACGGCTTGGATAGTCCCTAACGTCGGCGTTCATCTTCGGTGATCACATTGATGCCAGATCCGCCATCAATCAAAACGTCGTCGACCATGTTTTTTCCGACTGAGACTGTGATGACTGGCATGTGTTTGTCGATGACTGCTGCAGCGGCGATCGTCACCTCCTCTGTAGTCGAGTAGGGTAACTCTGGAGTCCATTCCTGGTCTGGATGAGTCAATCGATCCCGAACAAGTTTGGTGAGGGTCGGTGATAACTGTAGTAAGTCATGGATGGACACCTTCAATTTGTAGTCTTGCAGTTGATCGAGGAGCTGCTGCTGGACGACGCCAAATGCAATGTTGCCTTGGTCGACAGTGGCCCGAGTCGGTTGGTCTGGGTCGTCTCGAGGGGTGATCATTTGTTGCAGTTATGCATCCGCGTCCCTGTCGAGTGAGGGCGAGTCCTCAGTCGATTTTGGGTCTTTAGTGGAAGTTGTTGTTTCCAACTCGGCTTGGAGTTGACGAACTTCCTGCATCATTTGATCACGTAGTAGTTCTTGGGCAGTCCAGTCGGTCGTCTGTGTGGTCCCGTCGGGAGTCAAGTACTCGGGGGTCGACTGGCTTTTGGTAATCGCTGCGACCGTCAGGACACCAACCGTAGTGTTCGGTAGTTCTTCAATGACTATTGACGACGTGTAGGGCTTGGTTTCGATCTGCTGATTAAGGAATTTGACGACCTTCGCATCCTTCAGCAGGTGACACATGTGTGTCGGATGGTCCAAGGTTTTGCAAAGAGAACAAGGGAATATTCGTCATGGTATGCTATCGCGGAGCGGTCGAATCCTTGATTCGGAGGTAGTCGACACTGGTGTGGCTGCTGCTACCGGGACTGTCGTATTCGCCGCTGCACGCCTTTTTCCAATCTCGCTCTCTAGATTGAGCTAACAATCACGTTCGAGATGGCGTGGCTTCTTGCATCGATTGCAAAATGCTCGTTTGGTAGTCTCGGCTCGCTCGGTAGTGGTCGAGTCGGGTTCCTTAGGTAGTCGGCTTCCAACTAGTGTAGCCGATTTCTTGGCGTGGGCTAGTGTCGATCTTGGTAGTCCGACTATGGCTACGTGCATATACTTCAACAAACCAGCTCGGAAATTGCTTAGTAGGAAATTTTCAGCCGGAAGGACCTGAAACTGGCTGGCTAGTTTCATCATCCGCTCATAGTAATCGTCAACAGGCTCTTTGGCATACTGCGGAAACGTAGGTAAGCCTGGTCGTCATTGTCGATATCCTGGTAGCGGTGTTTGAAGGCATCGAAAATGCCGTGTAAGTCTTGGTGTGGGTAAGACGTTCGTTGAGTCGAGAACCAATTATAGTTAGCCGCATCGACTAGTGAATTTCCAAATAAGGCTATAGTAATAGCCGCATCTGTTTCGCCATTCAAAGTAAGTGCATTGAGAAATCGATGGACATGAGTAATGGCACACTTACCTTCCTTGTAGGTGGGCATTGCTACCGGTTTCCGAGCAGTCGTCCGAGTCGGGAGTGTAGCTGCTGGGTAGGAAGGCTGCTGCTGAATCTGAGCTGCAGGTACCGAATAGTCTATTGACCGAGGATTGTATAGTGCACACTAATCGAGAAGGTGACCATAGGAACTACAAGATGCACACATAGGTATGGTAGGTTGGTACTGGTTGACAGTCGGTAGGACTGATGGTAAGGAAGCTACCTGTCGACTGTACGGGTTCTGTTGTAGGGGCCTGGTACGTGCCTGTGAAAACGATGGTTGGTTGATAGGCTGAATCATAGGAATGCCTATTGCGGGCGGAGTTTGGTAACTAGGTGGTAGACTAGTCCGAGGGATCGACTCTCTGGGAGTGGTGGTTTGGGCTACCCTCGATTGATCTAGGTCTAGAATATTCGGCTCATGAGTATGAGTGCGAATATTCGGGAGACTGGGTCAAGTTACAACCTGGTCGACTCGTTGGTTAGATTGATAGATCTATGTGATCCTATCGACTAGGTCATCATCAAAGCCGTGTATGCCAATCGGGTATTGGTTGTCGGTTCTAGGTGTCCCGGGTCGACTATTCATTTGACCAGGAGAACTGGGTTCCTGGTGAAATGTAGTCGACTAGTCCGGTCGACCTGGTTGAGATTCCGAGTGTAGTTGCTCAGATGTCGGGTTTTGGCTGGATAAGAGACCGGCAAGTTGGGAGTCTAATTCGTTCCTACTACGACGAAGTTGATCTATCTCTAACTGTCGTTGATGCGAAATGATGGGAGGTTCGGTAGCGTACCTTACTAGTCGTTGATACGCATTGGAAGGTTGTTCCGGTAAGTCGAGTGGGTCATCGGGAACCCTTCGTGAGGAAGAAGGGTGTACATTGTCTGGAACGCCACAGTCGGGCGGGTGAACTGATGAGCCGTGGTATACATGGTCGGTAGTATCGCCGGGGGTCGGGTTGGTATAGTTGGGATGCCTCGTCCTATCTGTAGAGAAGTTTCGTGAAAAACGGTACCTTCCGGGGTATTCATCATTCCCTTTGTGATCTCCATGTAGTTTTGTAAAGACGGGTCGGTAGTGGTCGATGCTCCTACTTGCCGCTGAATTTCGTATGTTGGTCGGGGATCTATTCCCGTGGTAGTATCGTGTGCTACTATCGGTGGGATGGTCTCCGACTGTAAGTTTCGCCATTCTTCGTGAAAACGAGGGTTAGCGAGCTGGTCGACAGTTAGGTCGAGTGGTAAAGGAGAACCGGTAGCTCGTGTACGCGGTCGTTCCATACTAGTGACGCGGCAGCAGTCTGATCTAGATCTGGCTCTGCTAGGTAGGTCAGGCTTTGAGATCTGTTGGCCTAGTCTTTTGTGCTAGCCTTGTTGGTTGCTCTTTGGCACCGTAAGCCTTGTTCACAGACTGCTCTTACAGAATCCTGGTCAGTAGCATTATCGACTGTTGACTACCTTGGTCGGCTGTCACACACAATGATCTCCGAGGCTCTTGATGGCTACTCAGGCTCTGGATTTTTCTTAAGACTTATGATTTTCTTGTAGGAAACAGATGACTGCTATTTCCCAGGGACGTATAGCGCCTAGCGATAGTCGGCAGGATCGTCTAGGAGCTAGATCTGGATCTGAATCCATTTGGATCTGGATCTGGATCTAGACCTAGATCTGGATTGACTAGCCCAACAGAAAGACTGGTATCTGAGCTGAACTTTGCATGGTCGCCAAATGTTAAGGGGGTTTTCTAGGAACCGACCTTAAACGAATGAGACTACTCCGCACAAGACTATTCTACTCTAGACTAGTTACTAGAGATTGAGAGTAGTAAGAGGTTTCTTCAAAGGAGAACGTACTCTTGACTAGGAACTAGCACCAGTATGCTAGTGACTCGGCTCCTGCATACCCACAGACTACTGCAACTAACCAAGATACAACCACAATGAGCGATGCAAGAGCAGGAAACAGCAGTAGTCTAACAGTAGTAGTCTAACATACTAGTGTGCACAAGAAGAGTTAAGACAAGAATGAAGTACAACTGAGGCTGCCAAAAAGATGTACAAAATGTATGGCAACAACTCTCTCCAGGAGAGGGAAAGTACATATAGGAGACTGGTCTGACAGTGTGTCAGACTTGTTGACCGGAAAAGCCGAGTCGACCAGTCTGTACCAGCCTGTACTATCGGGTATCGCCTGCAGGGTCTATTCCTGCCGGGTCTATTCCTCACCGCGGACCATGGCAGGATAGAGATGATGCATGGAACCATGGCACATCCACGACCACAGCGACCATGGCACTGAGCATTGGGATGCAAACATCAAACTGATTCCAAAACCCACACCCTTGGAGATTGGTCTCGGCCCCGAGACCACTATCCGACCTTCCCAGTTCTCGACACAAGTAAGCCATGGAACCTTGGCAAATCCTTATTTGTCATAGTTCTCATGGAGGACCAAGAGTGTTGTGTTCTACATCCTAGACCCATTGACCCCTGAAAGAACCCTGCCAAATAGATATAAAGCGAAACATAGACAGTGTAAATCTAGAAAGGTGGAAATGTTCCAATCCCAAAATATTCAAACACATTACTTAAAAAAAACCTCCGTGGTAAATCCAAGTTTCGAGACAGCCCTTGGATGCAGCCAGCCTGTCATCCTCGTGGCCGAGGACGACCAACAGCCAATTATATCCAAAGATCATTCGAACATTGTACCTACCAAAAAAAAACTTCGTGGAATATCCAAGGTTCGAGACAGCTCGTAGATGCAGCCAGCGTGTCATGCTCTTGGCCGAAGACGATCAGCAGATCCAAAAATTATTCAAACAATTTACTTATAAATAAAAAACCTCCGTGGAATCACTATTATTGTCTCTTTTAGGGCCCATATCCAATGCTCATCAAGGTCATTGCTTGTTCTCGAAGATTGTCTTTCAAATAGGTCTCGTACTCAACTGACTCCTTTACCGAGCGCATCATGTCCTCTATTGTAGCAGCGTACAAACACGTCTCTCTACTCTGTGACATCTGCAGCCAGTTGTTGTGTATAGTCCCGCCCAGGTTGCATAAAGGAGTGTCCGCAATCTGCTCTGCCGTTAGATCCTGGAAACCACACACCAAATGTTGAATGAGTAAGACGACAAAGTCACAGAGTAGTCATTCGACATTGTGAAATATCGTATATAGGAATTGGTAGTCAGTTCTCACAAGCTCATAGAATCCAGCCCATTGGCGGAATCTGAAGTGCCAAAATCGGAGCCAATCATCCAGCTCTCTTCACTAACAGTTGATTCCAATTTAGCTGCATCCCATCTGTATCGAGAATGGAACATACTGAAGTGCTCAATAATAGCAAGATACATCTGTGATCGGGATGGTACTATTGATCCTTCTCTACCTATTCCATGTGCCGTATCAACCTCAATGGAGGACTCTCCCGTGAAGCTTGTATCCATTTCTCTACAACAACAAACTAGACACTCAATACACAAAATTGTGGGCAACGCTACTACGAGAGACAAGGGGACACACAATGTAGAAAAGCGATGTAAATGGCTCCGCATCATCTGTCAGAAGCAGTCAAACACAGAGTCTTCTTATTCGAATTTGGTGCACAACTTTTTCAACCATGTCTATCATTACTAGACTTCTATGGGTCAGAATAGGTCTATTCTCAGATTGGCCGAGGACGACCAGCAGCCCTCCAGACACATGACTTTTCAAACACAAGGCTCTTTTTAGAAAGACCCCCTGGCAATTCCATGGATAGTGACAGCTCATGGATGCATCCAGCTCTTAGGTTCAGCCAGCTTGTACTTCTCGTGGCCGAGGACGACCAACGCCCCACAACACACAAAAAAATTTGAACACTTGAGTTAGAAAAAACTAATCTCCGTGGTAAATCCATGGTTTGTGAAAACCCATGGAAGCAGCCAATATGTCATCCTCGTGGCCGAGGACGACCAACAGCCGACTACACGGAAATATATTCAAACACTTGAATTACAGAAACATTACATCCCTAGAATATCCAAGGTTCTTGACAGCCCTCGGGTGTAGCCAGCATGTCATCCTCCTCGCCGAGGACGAACTGCAGTAGCTTGAACTCAAAAAAATTTCAAGCACTTGACTTGCAAGAAAGAGTGAATGAGGAAGGAAACGAAGCTCACAGGTTAAAATATTGAAATGTGGAAGAAGGATAGTACTTGAAATGATTTGCAGTCTCGATTGACCCGCCATTCATCCAAAGTACCTACAATACCCTTGAGAGCACGTGGTACTCTAGTGAATGTACCGTGCACTCTCACTTGACTGCATTTACATTGATGGGTACTATTTTTCCATGATTCTATTCAATTGCAAATCTAATTCTAGTTTTAGAATCATGATGATACACACACATCCATACAATTCTACGGAAATAGGAGCACAAAAGAATTAGATTAATAAATCAATGAAAATACGCAGGATAATGTATATCTTCCTCATGCAGTTACGTACATACGTAATGACTCAGGTGTTTGAATATTTTTGTATTTAAGGGCTGGTTGTCGTCCTCGGCTACGAGGATGACATGCTAGCTGCATCCATGGGCTGTCACGAACCATGGACATTCCACATATGTGTTACTCTGTCAAGTCAAGTGCTTGAATATATTTCTGCGTCGTGGGCTGTTGGTCGTCCTCGGCCACGAGGATGACATAGTGGTTGCTTCCTTGGTTTGTGACGAACCTTGGATATTCTGCGGATGTGTTGTCATTGCAAGTCAAGTTCTTGAATAATATTTCAATTCGAGGGACTGCAGTTCGTCCTCGGCCAGGAAGATGACATGCTGGCTGCACCCACGGGCTGTATTGAACCTTGGATATTCACGGATGAGATCTTTCTGTTGTTCAAGTGTTTGAATGTATTTCGGTTAAGTGGTGAGTTGGACGTCCTCGGCTATATGGATGAAGTTTTCGCTACATCCATCGGTCCATGGGAACCATGGATGTTTCGCGGATAAGTTGTTTTTGTTCATTCTGTGTTTGACACTATTTTAGTTTGGTGGACAATTGGACGTCCTCGGCTACAGGGACGACATTCAGGCTGCATCCATGGGCCCATGGGATCCTTGGATGCTCCACGGATGAGTCGTTTCTGTACTAGAAGCTGTTTGAATCAGTTTAAGTTTGGTATTCATTAGGACGTCCTCGGCTACAAGGACGACATTCTGGCTGCATCCACGGGCCTATGGAAACCTTGGAGGGTCTATGGATGATTTGTTTCTGTTCATTGTGTGTGAATTTTTTTCTAGTTTGGTGGTCAGTTGGACGTCCTCGGCAACGAGGACAACATTCTCGCTGCATCCATGGGCCCTTGGGAATAAGCACTTGACTTGCAATGACAACACATCCGTGGAATATCCGAGGTTCATGCCAAACCAAGAATGCAGCCACCATGTCATCCTCGTGGCCGAGGACGACCAACAGCCTACCACACAAAAATATATTTAAGCATTTGACCTGACAAAGTAACACATCCATGGAATGTCCATGGTTCTTGACTGCCCATAGATGCAGCTAGCAAGTCATCCTCGTAGCCGAGGACGACTAGCAGCCCCCAAACACAAAAATATTCAAACACCTGAGTTATTAGACGAAATCCTCCGTGGTAACTCCATGGTTCGTGACAGCCCATGGATGCAGCCGGCATGTCATCCTCGTTGCCAAGGACGGCCAACAACCCATCACACACAATATTATTTAAACACTTGACTTACAAAAAATAAACCTCCACGGCAAATCCATGGTTCGTGAAAGCCTATGGATGTTGCCACCATGTCATCCTTGTGGCCATCACATGCTTGTTTATCGAATATAAGGCTAGATATCAATTGCCTGAGCTACCCTCGATGGATTCTTCCTCTCGTTGGCATGGACTGCCTCGTCATCTACGTATGCACGCACACCTGGAACATGTCGTCGCTTGCGATGGTATGGAGGTGGCGAGACTGTGGCGTACGCTTGGGCAATCGCGGCAACGTACTCAGGCAGCATGAATGTTAGAGGGGGACTTGAATATCAATCTCGATTCGACGCAATCAGACCCATACTCATCCCACTGTTCAAAAGATCGTAATTGGTAAGAATTAGAAATCAAATTGTATAGAGTGTAAAGTACAAATGGTTGTGCAATTTCAAATGTGAATACAAGCTTCAGCGATACAACTTACGCACAATTGTCTCCTAGTCTCTGCATCTTTGGTTTCTAAACTCGCGCTAGACTTGATGGGGGAGTGCTAACCCTGCCCTTTCCCGTGAGGTTATTGCTTTAGGTAAAGGTAGAGGTGCAATGAGTTCTTCAAAAATCCGTCAATCATCCTCCAATGCTAGAACGAGACAACCAAGAGCTAAGCATGCTTTGATGGATGTACCTGTCAAAAGGACAGACTCCAAATGTTACACTGCGACGATGAAACAGGTTTTGAAAATGTAGCTCGATCTCGTGTTGATTTACATCAAAGCATACCTGTGGTTGCCTTGCAATCGAGAACAACATCCCCAAGCTTGGAAAACTCCTGGATTAGCAGTTGGAACAAGGGCTGATTTTTCTCACGAGCACCTCTCCAAGGAACACTCCCGTTCATAGTCATGTCATCGTCTGTGACATTGAAGAGAGCGTCACTCTTTTCAACATGATCACCGATGTGGTTCTTACCACAGTTAACGTCGAAAGAGAATTTTGATGGTTTTATTTTATCTTTCTCATGCCGTACAAACAGTTGAATCCAGAACCTTATAGACTACAAGATCAAATGAAGTATATACAGAGTAGTGAACAAGGTAAGCGATAGATGTATTCCAAAAATTTCTTTACGAAGCAACCAAGATTCTACGACACTACAACATCCTAAATATTGCAATAAGTGGCAGTACGAAGAAACATGGAATTGAGTTGACTTATTAGGTACCGTCTTCGAGGGATCACGAGGCAATGCAAGGTGCATTTCATTGATTCCCCACCAGTCCTTCAACAGCTCCATGTCGTACTGGTGAGCCTTATCTTTGATCTCCCTCATCAAAGCACGGTTGTCACATTGGATGAGGACAAGAGCTCCGTCGTCGTGAAGATATGCGTCCGCCATCTCGAACACATCCTCGATATAATTCTCGGCACGCTTGTTCCAATCAGGAACAGAAGTGGAGATTCCCGAGACTGGCAGATTTTCAGGGATATCTGCAATAATCAAGTCAATACCGGTGTGCTTGTATTGGATACAAAGTTTTGAGGTAACAATACGATATCGCTCAGCTTGAGCCTGCAAAGATTGAGTCAAACTCAGAAGTGAGACAGTTGATCATTGCGAGGACTGAATCCGTTGCCATCAAGCTCGAGATACCAGGAGAATAGGAATACCTTGGCAATGGTTTTGTGGAGCCTCTGCCATCGTGGATCAGTACCATGAGTTACATTAGCGGCCTTCTTGAGCTCAGGCAATGAAGTGCACTCAACATAGATCTGCATCGAATGTTAATCAAAGATAGAAGACTTGGAAGATGGAAACTGATTGCGCTTCTTCTCTCGCAATCGTTTCGCTGTTGCATGATAGACATTAGAGATGGAAAAATCTGGAGCTTGTGGAGTAACACAATCACCTTGGGCTTGCTCGGATGGTGGTGCGGAATCGTCATCAGCCTCTATGTCCAACCGAAACATTACATCCTTAGAATATCCATGTGGGTGCAGCCATCATGTCATCCTCCTGGCCGAGGACGAACTGTAGTCCCACGAACTGAAATCTTTTTCAAGCTCTTGACTTGCAATGACAACACATCCGTGGAATATCCAAGGTGAATACCGCCTAGAGATGGTGAAGTTATGGAATGTACCTCGGCCCTAAACTGAGCCTTGACAACCCAAGGACTGAGATCAACATTGTCTATTTTCATTGGAAAAAAATATGCACGTCCTACATCTTCGGAGGAATTCCACCAACGTAACCAGCGCTCCTTGTGTTTTGGGTCACAATTGGTGGTCGCGTTTTTCTAGAGCTTCTCAATCGTCATCTCTGTTGGAGAAACGTTTCTGAAATTGCGATCAATCTGGACCAAATACATATTTCCGTTAATACTGCGAATTCAATATACACCCGCGTGAGACGTGGAGGCCATGTGGAAGGATACATACCAGCTTTATGTATTCATCTTCGTTGGCTGGATTTGTTGCAGCGAGATATTTGTCAAAGTCCTTTACCTTCTGATACTTGACAAATCGCTGACCAGCTATTTTCATCGCATGCCGAACAGCGGTTGGAGTGCGCACCTCGGGCGGGGTTTTCTTATGATACTTGCGAGCAGCCTCATCAGCTGCAAGTTGGATCTCCCGCTGCGATAACCCCACTACTAGAGAGTGCGTAAAAACCAAGACAAAACCAACACATATCTGTTGAAATCAACAGAGAATGGGTTTAACGTAGCAAACATTTAGTCATCTGCACAGAACCAACAAGTTCCTGTTGATTTCTGTTGGAACCAACAATTTCCTGTTGATTTCTGTTGGAACCAACAATTTCCTGTTGATTTTCCTCTTGGAACCAACAAGTTCCTGTTGATTCACTACTAGAGAGTGCGTCAAAACAAGACAGAACCAAGACACATCTCTTGGAACCAAAAGAGATTGGGTTTAACGTTGCAAAACCGAATTCACTGCACAGAACCAATAGATTCTCTCTGGGAACCAAAAGAGATTGGGTTTAACGTTGCAAAACCAAATTCACTGAACAGAACCAATAGATTCTCTCTTGGAACCAACAAGTTAACTCTTGGAAAAAAAAAACTGTACAAAACCAACAGGTTCTCTCTTAGAAAAAAACACAGCTCCAGCCTTCAAGATTTTGTCAAAAAAAAAAAAATTCAAAAAAATTTGAAATTTTTTCTATATACAGAAAAATCCCTGCATATAATACTGCAGAAAAAAAATTTGAAAAAAAAGTTTTTTTTACATCGTTAAAAATATTCAAAGACTGCTGGGAAAAAAAAAACAGCTCCAGCCTTCAAGATTTTGTCGAAAAAAAAAAAAATTCAAAAAAATTTGAAATTTTTTCTAGATACAAGAAAATCCCTACATATAATACTGCAAAAAAAAATTTGAAAAAAAAGTTTTTCTTACATCGTTAAAAATATTCAAAGACTGCTAAGAAAAAAAAAACAGCTCCAGCCTTCAAGATTTTGTCCAAAAAAAACAAAAATTCAAAAAAATCTGAAATTTTTTGTACATACAGAAAAATCCCTGTATGAAATAGTGCAAAAAAAAAATTGAAAAAAAAAGCTTTTTGTACATGGCAAACGAATCGCCAATGGTTAAGTTCTCTTATAATTAACAAGATAATTCTCATACTTGCATGAGCGTGTGTATGTGGTGTGGTGGTTTAGTAAGTGGTTGGGGGTTAGAAGGTCTTGTGTTCGAATCCGGCCGTTGGGAATTGGTCTTCGGTTAGCCATGGTGGGCCCTAAGGTGGTGGGCCGGGGTTCTTGGCCTTGGCTGTCAATTTTTTTTCCGGGCAGCTACTTTTCCTCGGGCAGGCCAGAAAAAATGAATGCTAGATTAGAAACATTCTTTATCTGTATACTTGGACATTGAAGCAACACCGAACCAAGACATTTTCTGTTGCTTGTGATCCGGAATCAACTGTTTCTAACCCGCACACGAACCAGCAGAATTTCTGTTGATTTTCTCTTACACCGGAACCTCATTTCTCTAGTAGTGCCCCCAATTCAGTTCAATCAACTCGGCAACATTATGTCAGAATTGCCACAAAGAAAAGACACGGTAAGAGTGGGTGCTTATTTTGTAAAGAAAACTGATAAAGACGTTGACAGTCAGCGAGAACCAAGTTTTGGTTTTTGGTTTCACCGTCTCGCAATAGCGATACTCCTCTTCTGAGATGAGATCTTTGAATGATGAGAGCGGTAGCACGCCAAACGTCCAGATTCAACGAAGCTTAGCAGAAATTGTACTCTTTACATGGTCATGCTTGGTGGACCTACAACAGACAACATCAATAATAATGGTTCAAGCAAAACATTAATTTTCGTTCAGAAATTATGGACTCCATAAGTTGATAAGAGATAGTACCAATTGACGTCACTCATTGCATTCAACAGTCGAGCGACAGAGCCTCTTGGATCCAACAAAATGCAGTGAACCCTGTAATGCCAGTCCACCTCGTCCGGATGAACATTCTTAATATGGCGGGTCCATGCAGTTACTCGGTGGTTCCCATGCCACACGTAATACATCTTGCCACGTAGTTGTGCAAGATCTTCATTTGCGTTCAAACTCCTCGTTCACTGCTCGCCAAATTGGGCTCCACGACTCGACGATTTCTTCCCTCACGTCGCAGGACAGATCAAGACTATTGAAAGCCGAAATGTAGAGCACGCGGTCACCTTCGCGATACCCATTCAGGAAGTCGCTCTCAAGTCGTTGCACGTCTAGCTCTCTAACTGCTCGTAGCTACTCCATGACGATCATCTGACACAATGGAACTTGGAGTCGTGACTTTTAACCCGAACAATCCGAACCTCGTTGATCAGCCTATAAGTGTCCACCTTTAGCTTCTTCCTATGAAGATTTTCACATACCGCTACGGTCGACACATCCTCTCGGCATTTCATGTGCGGCCCATCCTCCTCTTGAGGATCTGTAGCAGCAACCTTCAACAGAACAATTGACCAATTCAATTTTAGTGGATAAAAAGCCACTTTTGTAAATCCAATGTTCGTGACAGCCCATAAATGCAGCCACTATATCATCCTCGTGGCCGAGGACGACCAACAGCACCCCCCACTGTCAAAATTTTATAAACACTTGCCATACAAAAGCAACCTCCATGGTAAATCCACGGATCGTGGAAGCCCATAGATGCAGACAGAATGAACAGAAACGACTCATCCATGGACCCTCTAAGGTTTCCGTGGGCCTGTGGATGCAACCTGAATATCGTCCTCATAGCCGAGAACGTTCCAATGAACACCAAACTCAAATTGATACAAACAAAGAATGAACAGAAACGACTCATCCATGGACCCTCCAAGGTTTCTATGGGCCTATAGATGGAGCCAGCATGTCGGCCTCGTAGCCTAGGACGTCCCAATGAGCACCAAACTCAAACTGATTCAAACACACAATGAACAGAAACGACTCATCCGTGGAGCATCCATGGATCCCACGGGCCCATGGATGCAGCCAGAATGTTGTCCGCGTAGCCGAGGACGTCCCAATGAGTACCAAATTCAAACTGATTCAAACACGGAATGAACAGAAACGACTCATCCATGGAACATCCTAGGTTACCATGGGCCCATGGATGAAGCCGGAATGTCGTCCTTGTAGCCGAGGACGTCCCAATGAACACCAAACTCAAACTGATTCAAACAGCCTCTAGTACAAAAACGACTCATTCGTGGAGCATCCAAGGATCCCAAAAGCCCATGGATGCAACCTGAATGTCGTCCTCGTAGCCAAAGACGTCCAACTAACCACCAAACTGAAATACTTTCAAATACCAAGAATGAATAGAAAAGACTCATCCATGGACCCTCTAAGGTTTCCGTGGGCCCGTGGATGCAACCAGAATGTCGTCCTCGTAGCCAAGAACGTCCCAATGAACACCAAACTCAAATTGATACTAACAAAGAATGAACAGAAACGACTCATCGATGGACCCTCCAAGGATTCCATAGGCCCATGCATGCAGCCGGAATGTCGTCCTCGTAGCCCAGGACGTCTTAATGAGCACTAAACTCAAATTCATTCAGACACACGATGAATAGAACCGACTCATCCGGGAGCATCCATGGATCCCACGGGCCCATAGATGCAGCCTGAATGTCGTCTTCGTAGCCGAGGGCGTCGCAATCAACACCAAACTCAAATTGATTTAAACACAGAATGAACAGAAACATGTCATCCATGGAACATCCTAGGATTCCATGGGCCTATGGATGCAGCCGGAATGTCATCCTCGTAGCCGAGGACGACTCAATGAGCACCAAAGTTAAATTGATTCAAACAGAGAATGAACAGAAACGACTCATCCTTGGAACATCCAAGGATCCCATGGGCCCATGGATGCAGCCAAAATGCCGTCCACGAAGCCGAGGACGTCCCACTGACTACCAAACTGAAATAGAATCAAACACACAATGAACAGAAACGACTCATCTATGGACCCTCCAAGGTTTCCATGGGCCCGTGGATGCAGCCAGAATGTCGTCCTCGATGCCGAGTGTCGTAGCACGTGGTACAGGATACTCCCCTAGAGCGCACTTTTTTGTATTAGGAATGCTCGTAAAGGTGATTTCCGGATTATCGTTCCGCAGAGACTCAGTGAAGTGGGAAGTTTCCGGAAACTAACCCGGATTGGTGACTGCTCTCTTCCGGTCACCAAGTAACTCCCTTTTTCCGTAGTAAAACCGGATCTTTCCTACTGACTGATCCGATTATGACTAGACCGGTTTCTATCCGGGTTGGAAGCTTAACCAACCCGGTCTAACCTAACTACTAAATCCGGTTTCCCCTAAACTTGTGCTTTCCCTCAGAGGGTTCTCCATTTGCATTTTTAAAGATGCTCCATTTAAAGTCACACTCTCCCCTACTAATTTCCGTGACAGGGGATTCACCACTTCCCGGTTCTCCAAACTCAACTCCCTAGTCCGGGTACTCCCCGGATTGCTCTTCAACTATGGACTTATTCCAAACCCACAGCCGATCACACAAGCGCAACCCGGTTTCCCCCTTCTCTCCAAAATACTACAACGACTTGCTAACCGGAATAGATAGTATCCAGGGTGTCCGGGAGAGATTGAATTCCTCACGACCCGTTTTGCTCTAGCTTCCCCGTACCCTACAATTGCAAGATCTACCCGGATGCTGGCACCTCTACCGAACTACCCGTCCAGGAGTTCTGAGAGAACCGGAGTACCCCCTCCTGCTCACTCAACCACTAACCCGGATTATCTACTGCAACCGGACACGGAAAACCCTACATTCAAACGATCCTAACTCTTCCAAATCTTCTACCTGGTCTCTTAATTGACTCTACACCAGAGCCCGGCTAATCCATTCGCTTACCGACGGACTAGTTGCGCCACTGTTCCGGGCTATAACACAAGCAAATACACATATGCACACACACACACACACACACAAAGTTTGAGAAAGGAATATGCGCTTCTATTTATTTACATGGGACAATGATACACAAAAAGACCTAAGGAATGAAGAACATTCCTTGATAAAAAGCCAACCCCAAACGCCCGGATCCAGGAAATCCTCTGCTCCTACATTCACGAGATCCCGAAATCCGGGGAACTTTCTCTACGGTTCAATTCCTATCCTAAGCCGCCACTAACATAAAAAACCCTACAAGCCTATAGACGAAAAAGTCTCCTACCTACTCAAAAAGTCCTACTCTAAGTGGCCGGATCCACTAAGTCCAGACGACTATTCTTGGTCTTCCATTGGCTGCCCTTCTTGTTCTTCCGGGCTCCCCACCACGATCGGATCAAACGGCCGATCTCCTCGCAGTCCGAGCTCCGGCTACTACTCCACGGTTGGCTCGCCCACTTGCACGCCTCCCGGTTGGCCGTCCACGTGACCTCTTGGCCCACCCTCTTGCCTTTCCTAGCTGTCCGGTTGGAAACCCATTGCCTCCATGACTTCCTCCACGTTCCGGACCTCCTCTGGGCTCACTCCTCCGGGTCTAACTATGTGGATCGGCTCCACAACCATCATGGGCCGGGAGGTGTGCTCTTGCCCTCTCACCCCGGTTGGCAGCCTCCTCCTCATCCGATTCCAAAGCGGAGGGACTCTCCCTTGTCATATGCTCCGCCAATGACCGAAACTCCACCAGGAAAGCCTCCACCTTGTCCGAGTACTCCCGGACCACATTCTTCATCCGAGCTGCTCCCTCCAATCCTGGCTGGCCTACCTTCTGGTCATACAACCGGGCCTTCATCTGCACCTCCCCTCCCGGTTGAAACAACTGTACCATCTTGGTGACGCACTGCCGACTTGTCTCCCCTATGCACCGGATGGTCTCCTCTTGTCCCCGGATATGCTGCTCCATCGATCGGATGTGAGCCTCCATCTTCTCGATGTAGTCCAACTTCCGGCACAGCTCCTCCTGTTGACCCAGTATAAGGACGGCCGCCTCGCTCTCCTTCTCCCGGCTCCTGTGGAGTTTCCTCTGGAGCTTCTGGATCCGCTCCGAGTACTCTAGCACGTCGTCTGTTTAAAAGAGGGTGCCTACCTACCGTAGTGCAGCGAATAGCGGAGTTTACTTCTCCGTGACTGAGTCCAGGGCAACCTGGGTCGTGAGGAGGATGTTCTCCACCGCGAGCAGGGCCTCCTCCTCATCCGGTGCTCCTCCGCACGGTCCTGCTTCCCGGACTGGTTCCTCCCTCTCGGCCAGTCCCGGCTCCCGGTCTCTCTCGTCTCCAGACTCCTCCTTGTCGTCCACTCCTTCTCCTGCCTCCTTGGGACGCTCCCTCCGGTTGCTCAAGGGAGTAGTCTTCCTCCGGGCCTGACCCTTCTTCTTCCAAGGAGTAGTCTCCTGAATGTCCGGATCCTCATCCTCCTCGGGCGTGAGGATAAGCTTCCTCTTCCGGTCCGGTTGGCCCTGGGGATCGTACCTGGGACAGACCTCCTTCCTCCGGTCTGTTCTCCACCACCGGCTGCTCCTATGGATACACCGAGGCAGGATCTTCCTCCATAGGTCCGAGACCTGCTTCCGGCTGCTCCTGTAGATGCGTTGGATAAGGCCCTGTCTCCTCCACCGGTCCGGACTCCAATGCCGGCTCCACCTGAGGCTGCCTTTCGGAGGAACCTTCCCCATCTGGTTGAGAACCCGCTGCCGGATCCACCCTCTTCTTCCGGGTCAGCTTCGGCTGCGGAGAATCCTTCTCCTCCTCGTCTTCTCCCGGGTCCTCCCTTCGCTTCGTCTCCAACTCCTGTCCAGTTCCTGCTCCACCCGATCGGCCTACTTGTAGGTCCTTTCTCTTCTCCTGCCGCTCTCCCTGTAGAGGCCTGACACCACTCGGTTGGCCTCCCTCCGGGCGGTCTTCTCTCCTCTTTGTCCTCAGCTCCGGAATCGCGCAAGCTCCACCCGGTCGCGCGGGGTCCTCTCTCTCCTTCCAGCGCTCCTCCCGGACGCTGCTCCTATCCGATGGAGGTGCCGGTGGAGCCATCTTCTTCTGCAGCGAGGGTCCGGGCCGGCTGGTCCCCGCTCCTCGTCCGGGAAGTGCTGTCCTCTTCTTGGCTGGGCTCCTCACTCCCGGAATAGGCGGAATCTCCAACCTCTTCTTCTCTTCCCCCATAATGCACCCGTTCTTCTCGTACAGGTGGTAGAAATGGGGCCAGCGGACATTCCTTCTTATTATCGAGGTTCCGGGCCCACTTCTGGGTGCTCCGGTGCATTAGGTACGCCCAGTTGATCTGCTTCTTCCGGAGGAGGTCGAAGAAGATGCCCCTTGCCAGTGTAACCGTGAGAGTGGTAGGCTTCTCCGGGTTGAAGATGGGCACCACGTCTTGAGTAGCCGTTACTCCCGGGGAATCTTGCAGTCCGCCCATTTGAATCTGTCGTGGTCCGAGAGGTAGTTGAAGCGCGCCTTCACCCAATCCATGTCCCCCTTGCTGCCCGGTTCCAGATCCTGGCTTGTGTCCGGGAAGTCGTACACGGCTCGCCAAAGCTCCCGAGTCCAATTCCCGTACTTTGCCCAGATGGTCGCCCGGAAGGGACACTCCATAGCTCCGCCCTCAATTTCCTCCAACATCCGGGCATCCTGCACATCCCACACTTTCCCAAACAACCCCAAACACCCGATCTCCTCGAGGTCCTTGAGCAGTTCCTCGAAGTCTTCCGAGTGCTGCGGGATGTCCGGAAGAATCTTCTTCTCCGGGATTTTGGATTCGGTCTCCCTGCGCACCATAGCTGCGGACTCCGGGTGCGCTTCTCCACTCCTCCGTGAATGGTGCGTCTCTCTCTCCGGATGGGCCCTTCCTCTCTCTTGCAAATCACGCGCTTCCCTCTCCGGACGCGCTCGCTTCCGCTTCCGTGATGCGCGCCTGATTTCCAGGAGCCCTCGCACCTCTCTCCCCGGGTGCCCGCATGCTCCCTTCCGCAAACTTTGCCTAAAATTGCGGCGCTCACTGTCCAGGCGCTCGCCCTTCTCCAACTCCAACCTCGGACTACTGTTTCTCTCCGGGCGCTCAATTTCCCTAACTCTCGGGCGCTCAAATTCCTCAAATGCCGGTCGCTCACTGCTTTCTCCCTCTGGAAGAACAATTAAAACCCTAACACTCTCCGGAATTGCAAAAGAAGGTGCGTGCGGAGGGCTGGAGGAACCGGGGAGAAATGAATAGTGAGCCGCCTTATTTAAAGCGGCCCAATTCAAATCCCGCATCGTGGCCGGGTCCGTCCTTTGACATCCGGTTTTCCATCTGGTTCCCCGTCCAGTCCGCCGCCATTCTAAGTTCCGTAGCGAACACTTAAGCGCGCACGAGAGCACCACTCTCTCCAAATAAATAAAAAGGCCATCATGATCGCTACTTCTTTCATTTATAGCGGTTGGGGCTACCCCTTACTGCCCTACAAACTCTAACTACCCGTTTTCGAATAAAATGAGGTTCGACACTAAGGACGTCCCAATGAGCATTAAAGTCAAATTGATTCAAATACAGGATGAAGAGAATTGACTCATCCGTAGAGCATCCAAGGATCCCATGGGCCCATGGATGTATCCTCAATGTCGTCCTCATAGCCGAGGACGTCCAACTGACCACCAAACTGAAATAGTTACCAACACACAATGAACAGAACCAACTCATCCGTGGAACATCCATGGTTCCCATGGGCCCGTGGAAGCAGATGAAATGTCGTCCTCATAGCCGAGGACATCCCAGTGATGATTAAAATCAAATTGATTCAAACACACGATGAACAGAAACGACTCATCTGTGGAGCATTCAAGGATCCTATGGGCACATGGATGCAGCCAAAATGTCGTCCTCGTAGCCAAGGACGTCCCAATGAGCACCAAACTGATTCGAACACTCAATAAACAGAAACGACTCATACGTGGAGCATTCAAGGATCCCATGGGCCCATAGATGCAGCGAGAATGTCGTCCTCATAGCCGAGAACATCCCACTAACCACCAAACTGAAATAGAATCAAACACAGAAAGACCAGAAACGACTCATCCATGGATCCTCCAACGTTTCCATGGGCCCATGGATGGAGCCAAAATGTCGTCCTCGCAGCCGAGGACGTCCGAATGAGCACTTAGGTCAAATTGATTCAAACACGGGATGAACGGAAACGACTCATCCGTAGAGCATCCAAGGATCCCATGGGCCCATGGATGCAGCCTGAATGTTGTGCTCGTAGCTGATGACGTCCCAATAAGCACCAAAGTCAAACTGATTCAAATACAAAATGATTGAAAACGACTCATCCGTAGAGCATCCAAGGATGCCATTGGCCTATGGATGCAGCCAGATTGTCGTCCTTGTAGCCGAGGACGTCCCACTGACCACCTAATTGAAATAGAATCAAACACAGAATGACGAGAAACGACTCATCCATCGACCCTATAATGTCTCCATGGGCCCATGGATAGAGCCAGAATGTCGTCCTCGTAGCCGAGGACGTCCCAATGAACACCAAACTCAAACTGATTTAAACAACTTCTACTACAGAAACAACTCATCCGTGTAGCATGTTAACTGAATATTTGTTGGATATTCCCTTAGGCTAAGAGTAGGCTAGTCTATACCCGGCAAGAATAGACCCAGCAGGCGATACCCGGTAGTACAGGCTGGTATAGACTGGTCGACCCGACTATTCCAGTCGACCAGTCTCTTATATGTACTTTTCCTCTCGTTGAGAGAGTTGTTGCTATACATTTTGTACATCTTATTGGCAGCCTCAGTTGTACTTCATTCTTGTTTTAACTCTTCTTGTGCGCACTAGTATGGTAGACTACTGCTGTTAGACTACTGTTGTTTCCTGCTCTTGTATCACTCTTTGTGATTGTATCTTGGTTAGTTGCAATGGTCTGAGGGTATGCAAGAGCCGACACACTAGCATACTGGTGCTTTTTCCTAGTCGACAGTATGTTCCCCTTTGTAGAAACCTCTTACTACTCCTTTCTATCTCTAGTGACTAGTCTAGCGTAGTTGTATTCTTGTGAGGAGTAGTCTCATTCGTTTAAGGTCGGTTCCTAGAAAACCCCCTTAATATAGCATCCAAGGATCCCAAAGGCCCATGGATGCAGCCTGAATGTCGTCCTCATAGACGAGAACGTCCTAATCAACACCTTACTCATACTGATTCAAACAACTTCTACTACAGAAACGACTCATCTATGGACCCTCCAAGGTTTCTATGGGCCCATGGATGGAGCCAAAATGTCGTCCTCGTAGTCGAGGACGTCCAATTGATAACCAAAATGAAACAGTATCTAACACACAATGAACACAAACAACTCATCTGTGGAACATCCATGGTTGCCATGGGCCCATGGATGTATCTAGAATGTCGTCCTTATAGCTGAAGACGTCCTAATGAACACCAAACTCAAACTGATTCAAACAACTTCTACTACAGAAACGACTCATCTATGGACCCTCCAAGGTTTCTATGGGCCCATGGATGGAGCCAAAATATCGTCCTCGTAGTCGAGGACGTCCAATTGATAACCAAACTGAAACAGTATCTAACACACAATGAACACAAACAACTCATCTGTGGAACATCCATGGTTGCCATGGGCCCATGGATGCAGCTAGAATGTCATCCTCGTAGCTGAAGACGTCCTAATGAACACCAAATACATACTGATTCAAACAACTTCTAGTACAGAAACGACTAATTCGTAGAGCATCCAAGGATCCTATGGGCCCATGGATGCAGCGAGAATGTCGTCCTCGTAGCTGAGGACGTCCAACTGACCACCAAACTGAAACAGTATCTAACACACAATGAACAGAAACAACTCATCCGTAAAACATACATGGTTCCCACGGGCCCATGGATGCAGCTAGAATGTCGTCCTCGTAGCCGAGGACGTCGGAATGAGCCCCAAAGTCAAATTGATTCAAACACAGGATGAACAGAAACGGCTCAGGATGAACCTCGGGGAGGTGGTTATTTTATTGTCAACAACGTTTGTACTTTCGACAAAACCAACAAAGTGCATTTTGAATAATATTAATTTTATGATCTACAATTTAATATAGAGCAATGTCTCACTGTAGAATTGTCCGTTTTTTTTTTTACGTCGTAATTTTTTTTTTCCTTTTTCATTTTTTAAAATTTTTTAAAAAGAATTTTCCGTTTCCAATGTTCTTGTTACATAGGGATGGATTCTATATTTGAATGAAGTATACAAGTACTGTATAGAAATCTATTTTTGTCGCGAATATTTTCAGTAAGCTTTCTTCCTCCACAGTTGTAAAGTGCACCGAACTTCGTGGACGCTGCGATTTTTTAGTGGATGAGAAACGACGGTTCAAATTCTCCCTTCCTCTTCCCGCCACATCGTTCCCGCTATATTGTCTATAAATCTTGAAGTGCGACTGAAATATTCCTTTTCTCGTTTCATTGCGTGCTCATGCTCCTCCGTATGCGCACTCCACCACACCGGTTCTTATACTCTCTCATGGTTGAAGGGAGGATTTTCTTTTGCGTAGGCTTTTACGGAGAGTGCGTGTAGTTGCGGACTGAGGCTGTAGAATCGTGTGAAGAGGCGCTGTGTCCACGACATATTCTGGAAGGGATCACTACGTATCCAGAACTTCAATTTCTAGGGTTACCGCGCACAATTTAGATAGGGTTCATTTCCAGTTGCATGTCATACTGCCATGTTATTGTTATGATTCAGACGGCGCCACCTTGCCCACAGTTGTATTTGGAGTAGCTTTCATTTGCAATCCACAGTGCAGTTGCAGTTGCTTCGTTTCGAAATGCAGAATGTACATGCCGTTGCTTCCCGATATTGTCGCCGTAAATTACGGGACATATTAGATCGACTCGACCTGATTATATCGCCTCGTAAGCAAGGGAGATCCATCCACCAAATTAGGTCGAGTCGACCTAATCGGCACAAACGTTACCTACATTAATCCTTGTACCGGAGCGATATTCATCTTCTTGTTTAGGTCGACCCGACCTAATTGGAACCAACGTTACCATCATCTAAATTTGTACTCGAACGGGAGTGATCCTGAAGTTTAGGTCGAGTCGACCTAATTGGCACCAACGTTACCTACACTAATCATTGTACTGTTTAGGTCGGCTCGACCTAATTTTCACCAACGGTACCTACATCTAGCCCTGTTCTGGAGATAGAGCGATCCTCCAGTTTAGGTCGACTTGACCTATGTTGCACCTACTTTACCATGCAAGAGCCTAGTCCTGGTGCGAGATTAATCGTCGGGTTTAGGTCGACTCGACCTAAAGAATCAAGTACTCCAAACTTGATCCCCTGGCTTCTTGTTGCTTCTTCAGGTCGGGTCGAGCTGAACTCCGTAGACGGGACGAAATATAATAATCCAAATTCAGTTCGAATCGATCTGATGTATATCGAGTCCTTACTTTCAGTAAAATTCTATATTGTATCCCATGCCAAAATGTTATCCTCCATTTAGCTCGAGGCGACCTGAATTTAGAGGTCACTGCAATCTCCTATGAGTAATAACCTTTTGCATGGGTCTGCTGTACCGACATTTGAGATCGACTCGACCTAAACTACCCCGGATAATTATCTTCTGTTGAAGACCCAGTGGTGGGTCATATCTCTCACCCCAAATTTCAACTCAGCTCGTATCGACCTCAACTGAGATACCTGTTGTTGACATTCATCGTATGACTGGATGGATGAGGAAAACCATCACATCAAGTTAGCTCGATCCGACCTAAGCTGAGATGATAATCGATTCTATGTCTCTACAGCTCTGGATGGATACAGTTTTGGTCTTCAGGACCTAGTGGAGACTTGGTCAGTCACTACAGATAAGGTCAATTCGACCTAAACGAAATCCGATGAATGACCATTACTTTCCAATCGGTACTGCAAGAGTATCCACCCTTCTGCTTTTGAATCCCTCCAGTGCCGTCTGTACATCTCCCGAATCCCTCTTGAGATTCAGCTCGCCTCGAGCTAATCAAGAATATGGGGAGCCATCTCCAATCTTCTATCCTCTAACTTTCGGGCTTGTCATCCTTCAGGTATATTCAGGTCCAGGACTGGTGCCATGGACCCTGCTCGTATGTCCAATGCTGGAATCGACTCCTCGGACGATGAAGCTGAGGCACAGCACACACTCAACGTCGAGGTTCCGGACTGTGAAGGCATTCCACGGCGTCAGTGGAATACTCAGCGTGTAGCTCTGTTCAATGACGACGGCTTGCATGTTGGGGACGGAACTTGTCATAGCGTCAGCTCAGATCTTGTCCTCGGTGCGAACGGACCACTTGGAGACACTCACGTTGTTGTTCACATAGTCCGCAGTCACTCCGAGGTTGACATCCCCTGCGAGTGGAGGTACTCGTTGCGGGCTTGGCCGATTCGGCATGTTCACATCAATGGAGCTAGCCTCCATGATCATGAACTTCGCGACAACTACAACCGTCGCCAAGCCAGTCTCACGCAGCCTTCTTCCGCTAGGTCGTCGAGATATACTAGTACAATGAGGAATCCGCCCCGGGAGACTTCCATCAAATCGCAGCAACTCCTCACTCAAGACTTTATCAACTCCGTCTCCAGCAAAGTCTGTTGCAGCAAGAATTGCATTCAACCCTTTCCGAGGGATAAGATTTGTGCCTTCCGCGAACGTATGTATCAAGGCACCTCTTTCCAGTTCAGATTCCACATGAAGATAGACATCCACAGGCAGATTCACCGTGATTCTCAAAACCGGAGGGTGGTGACTATCGAAGGTATTGATGTTTGCGTGCGAGCATGGATGCATATTGCAGGTGTCCCCGAAGCAACATTCTACCGTTATCAAACATACGCGGTGCAGGGGTGGCAAGCACATCCTCATGGAAATTCGGGAATCCGGAAGCCTCGTAATCACACCGTTCAAGCAACCGCCACGCTGCGATGTATTCTAGAGAAATCCGCGGACCACATGCCCCACCGCACGAGGACGCTCAAATCCGGGGAGAAGGTCGTTTCCATGATTCTGCCGGCAATCTTTCAGTGGAAAGACACCATTCCCGAACTAAACAGGGTGAATGCAGCATTTGGGTTGAAGGATGTCTCGCCTTCAAACTTGAGCAAGATTAGGACATCCACCTTCAGTGAGTTCGACGCAAAGAAACCAGGTGACAATTTCGCTCGGTGCGCAACTTGCGACAAATATCATTCTCTTTGGAGGGGATCTATTGCTGGATCCCAGCAAGCATTGCTTTGGGCTAAGAGGTTAGACAAGCATCTGGCTCTTGCACGTGCACATCGAGAGTACTATTACGCTTACCGCACCCGATCTAGAGACTTCCCCCACGAGTGTCTCACGATCATGCATGACAAGATGGACCACGCGAAAACAACTTCTCCGGTTTTCTCCCACAAGAGCAAAGAGATTGATGGCCTTGTGAAGTTGCCCGTTTCCGTTACTGGTATGCTTGCACATGGCCACGGCGATGTGCGCTATGCGCATTACGGCCTGGATCTATTCTCGCACGATTCCAATTACACTATCGGCTCAATGGCCAAGTTGTTGCGGGATCTAGAGTTGCCTCCGAAGTTTGCATCTGGGGAATTGTTTGTGGGATCAAGGTCATCTCCATTCTTTGATGCTGTGCTTAAGGGGCCAGAGACTTGTGAACCATCGTTGCGTCCTACCGCTGGAACCTCTCCTCTAGCGACTCCTTTGCCGCCCGTGCTCCATGTGCACATGGACAATGCTACCGGGGACAACAAGAATAGATATGTTTTTTGTTTTTGGTCTCTTCTCATTGCAAAAAAAATATTTCGTGAAGTTTATGTTAATTTTATGCTGGTGGGTCACACCCACAACGACATCGATGCGTTGTTTGGAAGGTGGAGCATGTTGTTGCGGAAGGAAAACTTTCCTACAATTCCTTTGCTCATGAAGTCCTTCATGGACGTGGAATCTATCCCCACTATCCCACACCTTGTCGAAGAAGTGCCCGATTTCAAAGGATTCATCGAAGGCAGTATTCTGGAGGGAGATGAAGCACTCGGAGGGCACACAAAGGCACAACAGTTCAAGTTCTACCTTGACTCCACTGGTTGTCCGGTGATGAAGTACAAGATTTTCTGCACGGACGTAGACTGGTTGCCCAAAGAAGGTGGAGGGATCAAATTGTGGAAGCAGGATTCCGAAGGTAGGAGTTTGTGGCCCCGCGGAGTGCCAATTCTTGTTGAACAGCGTCCGATGAGGAACGTGGAAGACATCACCAAAGGTATATCCAGATTTATCAAATAGTGGGACAATTTGTGCAATGAGGACCTCACCGGGGAATTCAGAAGACGCTATGAGCACTTGATTCATTATAGGCGGGCTGTGAAAGTAGCGCTTCAAGAACCTCCGCAACCGTCCAATGTTCTGAAAGACGGCTTCTGGCCCACATCTCGGGTTGAAGCGATTGTGGAGGATCAATACGCAGAAGACGGTGACATTCGGGAAGAGTTTGCAGAGGATGACATTTACGTTGGGCAGATGCGGGGTCGTCCATTGCCATCATTCAGGGTGGGTCGAGACCTTTACGAAGGCTACTTTGTTGCAATCCGACCAGCACATGGTGACACTCGGCCAGTTTGGATTGCGAGGGCGTTGTCTGATCCTAATTGTAACCCAGAAAGACCAAACTGTGTCCTCGTTCTGTACTTTCGTCCATCATCAAGGGATCAAAATGTCCAGGACTACTACACTGGATGGGACACCTCGAGAGGTTTGCGTTGGAAGGTTGATGATACCGAACCTCCACTTTGGGAAGAAACAAATGCTTTTATTACAGCATGGAAGTCTAGAATCAAACGAGGTACTATCGAGTGCATGATCAAAATTCCATCAGCTCAGATCGAAGTCATTAACCAAAGTTTGGCTTTGTATAATTCTACTTAAGCCGCGGTTGATTGGAGGCGATGGAGAGTATGGCTGGCTTGCTACGTCTATGTGACAGTGTGTATTTAACTATTATTGTGATATTTTGCACTTTGATGCAAGCGATATAGAGTCTATACTATGACTAGTTCATTAGACGTTGTAGATTTCTTTTGATTTATTTCTCATTTTATATTTGTGTGTATCACTTTGAAGTTGAAGATTTCCATTTCAAAAACTAAGTGTTTTGATTCTGAAAGAAATAACGTATTGCAAGTGCAATATTTATATTTTATTAATATAATTTACTATTACATTGTACGTTTACTTCTTTGTATATTTGATCCGTTTTCCTTAAAAGATTAACTGTAAGTGTTTGATTTTAAAAACAAGTATATATAAAAGGTTTAGTGGTTAAGACCACTGTTTTTTTGTTAGCGCGTTAAGCACTTGTCACAGTTTAGGGTACGGGGCTGGTTGGTTGTTACAAATTTCCTGCCTGCCGAGGCTCACTTAGCAGCACCAAGTCATGCATATCTCATATCCGCTCAAACGAATTCAACGGGAATCGAACCCGGACCACCTATATGAGATAAACACCCACTCACAACCAACCATTGAGCTCATGACTTGGTGTCCAGGAGATGAGAAACCACTCCCTTATACATAAGCATTATTTTTATTTAAAATGGTACTATATTAGTGTCGAATCGACCGTTCGTTTCATGACTCTCATTTTAATGGAAACTCCTCCTTTCAACTAGGACCGATCATTCTTTCGGTAACTCTCGTTTTAATGGAAATTCCAACTTCCATAGGATATATGTACTAACTATCCACCTAAATTGACAACCCATTTAGATTCAATCCTCCCCCTTGAAAATGAGAGATATGATTTTGAGAGGTCCCAATTCTCTCAATTTAATGAATATTATGTTACTATGGTGGCATGGCTTAACCCAACCGGTGCCGGCCTCAGTATGCAGGTCTTTTTTTTATTTTTTTGAAACACTAAACTTTGGATTATTGTGTGACATCACAACGTATTTTAAACACTGTAGAGGCATGGCTTAACCCAGCCGGTGCCGGCCTCCCTTTAGAGGTGTTTTTTTTTAATTTTTGTAACACTGAACTTTGGATTATTTAGTGAGCTCACAACGTATTCTAAGCACTGTGGTGGTATGGCTTAACCCAACCGGTGCCGGCGTCAATTTGAGGTGTTTTTTTTATTTTTTTGAAACACTAAACTTTGGATTATTTAGTGAGCTCACAAGGTATTCTAAGCAGTGTGGGGGCATCGGTTAACCCAGCCGGTGCCGGCCTCAGTATGGAGGTCTTTTTTTTATTTTTTTGAGACACTAAACTTTGGATTATTTAGTGAGCTCACAACGTATTCTAAGCACTGTGGAAGACAGGGCTTAACCCATCCGGTGCCGGCCTCCCTTTTGTTAGGTATATTTTAATTTGTTTTTTAACACTTAAATGCTGTTTTTCTGTGAGCTCATAAGGTTTTCAAAATATTGTGTTTCTTTACTCATGTCTTATGCAGGGGATCTAAGTAACTTTATTTGGGAACTACAAAATATTAAAGCCAAACTTATGTTGAACCATGGAGTTATTTTGATCACAATGAAGTTGGCGACCAAAACTTTGATTTCTCTCAAAGCTAAGGGTTCAGGATTTAGTACTCAATGGGTAGTGGTTACAGCTTTGAACCAAGTATTAAGATGCAACGATCTAGTTTCTCTTGTGAGGAAATTTTGATAATCAGTGCTTTCAATACTGTATGTACACTCTATGGTTTCATGCCGATTAATTATGGACCTATGCGGTATTTATAACGTAAGTGGAATGTGTCATGCTCGTCTTTCCATGGTGGTTCAATGGGAATATTGTGTATTGTAGATCACACGTGGTATGGATTCAATGGGGATTTTGTGTAAGAGGTTATATATTGAATAAATGTGGATTTCGTGTAGGAAATATCATACGTGGTATGGAATAATTGGAGATTTCGTGTACCATAATTCACACGGTTTATTAATTCAATGGCGATTTTGTGTACTAGAGATGACACGTGATATTGATTCAATGTGGATATCGTGTACCATAGATTACACGTGGTATTGAGTTAATATGTAGTCAGTGCTCAAATGCTAACATCGTTTTGGTGTCTCTATAGATCAATCTCCATTAGATACAGAGTGTGAAATTCAAGAAAATGAAGGAGAAGACCTTGAAGGTGCTAATCTATCATTATGATGATTCACATTGCATGTTTATTATTTACCTTTGAAATACTAAATTTTGGATCTTCACTATTTTGAAGGTGATTCCGGTGACCTTAGTGATCCCGTTGACCTTGGTGACCGTACGCAAGGTGGGCGGTTGAGTGAGAGGGACGTTCATTCACAGCTAAACTCTATTCTCTTGAGCGAGACCCCTAATACACGATCTCGAATTGAAAGGCTGCGGTTCCAACCTCATCACAAGTCCCGCTTGCTAATTCCTCTCTGTAGAATGGTATGTCTTCCTGTTGTGAGACCTTTTCTCAAAAACGATGTCATGAAGCTGGCATCCCATTTTATCAAAAATGGATACATGGAAGGTAACGGTGTATTCTATGTGGCCTCTGAGGACAACAACGGTAAGACCAAAGATGTCACTCCAGAAATTAAATCATCTTGGAGTCACCATTGGGTTCGTGTCAACGATGAGTTCAAATCCATGCTTGCTACAGATCCCATCCTCAATGTGTTCTGTGGGAAGATGTTTCATGTTTGGGATGGAAACCATAGAGTCCAGGCTTGGATGCCAATCATAAATCAGGACCATCCAAATGATCTTGGATGGCATTACTCAGTTGATAGCATCATCCTGGAGGTGAAGGAGATGTACCTACGATGCTCACTGCTCTACACGAAGTCAATTGGTACGATTTCTAATACTGATTAACTTTGCTTTTATGCAGTTTTTGTGTATCATTTCATAACTAGACTAATTCAAATGTATTTGATTTAACAGGAGAAATGAAAAGTCGCATGTGACTTCCAACCTTGTCCATAAACTCTATCGAGTTCGAACCATTGGGGCTCAACCTCTCTCATATTTTAAATCATGGGTGTCACCTGAGGACCTTCGACTCTCTGATCAGAAACAGAAGGGTGACAAGAGCCAGACGTGGTTTTCATTGACTGTTGATTCTCTCAGTGCTCTTCTCAATCAGGTATAACCGTTACTTAACTGCTGAAGTTTGTGTATAATGTTGGCAATTAGTTCTTTCATAATGTCTGTTTAATTGTTGTCTTCCTATTGCAGCAAGAGATTGGAGAAGCAACCGCCGTTGCTCAGAGGAGATATTATGAAAGATATCCTAATCCAGAAGATTGGACTGCTAAGAGACTTGAGGAACTGGTGCACAGGGCTGTGACGAAAACCAAAGTTCATTACAAGGGTGAGTTGAAGAAGATGCTGCCTGTTGCTGATCCCAGCAACACCATACCTTTTCTTGAGGAAGTGAAGTATCACTATGAGTCTCATGATGAAGATCCAGAGATGAAGCTTGAGAAGCTTTGGATGCTTGGCACCAGCGTTATGGATCCTATCATGAAGGTACTTTGGCTTGAACGATGGAATCAGCCTGCAAAACTCCGAATGCAACTCAGGTTTCTTAAACCTAACTTTAGTGATGACACCTTCTTAATCTAGCTTCACAAGGCTACTTGGTGGTCCTCGGTACATTCCAAGTTTTGTCTACCAAGTTCTTTATGTTTTCTATCAGTGCTCCCACAATTTGACATTGGATTCTTATATCACATTGTTATCATTTCATTACATCTTTCTCAAATGTTAAATTTTTTGCAGTTGACCATGGAAGCTATGGTCATTTTCGAGTGCATTGTTCGAGATCAAAAGGTCACCATCGATTACCACCCAGACGGTAGAGACCCAATACCCACCATCTATGATTACATTGAAGAAATGCGAATTTCACTCTGGGACACTGCTTTCTACAGAGAATTTGCTGTTGATAAAGGGATTCACAAGAACAATACGGTTGACAAGCAATATCTGTTCAAACCTGCATTGCACCGTGTCTTGTACCGATACTTTAAGTATATTTTGTTTCCGGCAAAGGCCATGTCTAGGTCCCCTCCATTATTTGTGAACTATCTTGATGAAGAAAGTGATGAGTTCATGCTCACAGAAGGGCTTATGAAGCAGTGGGATAGTATGCACTGGGACCGCTGTGGGTGGTACTTAGATTGCCCACTTACCAAGCCTCCTTCATTTGACATTGCCCTCCGAGACTCCCTCGAGCCTAGTCTGATTGGAACAGGTACACAGAAGGACACAGCAACGCCTGAGAAGGAAGCTGCTTCAACGCAGAAGGCAACCACGACATCCAAGCGTGGTTCAAAACACAAGGCTGATGCTGTTGAGACCTCTACCAGAGCGGCTGCAGTTCCATCTACTCCCACTGTTGCCAATGCTGCACCACAACCAACAGCACAAAGTCGACCTCCACCGGTGGAGACCCCAGCTGTGACAGCTACGGAGCCTGCAACGAAGAGGGTGAAGTTGTCCAATGCAGGCCCTTCTACTCCAACGGTGTTCCTTTCTCCCCCGAAACGAGCACCCATGTTGAGCAAGCCCGGTGCCAGTGTTGTAGAGTACACTTCTCTTGACCTTCTTGTCAACGACTCTTTCTTGCGAATGGCAGATGAGAAGAAGAAATCCGGTCAATTCTGCCCAGAGTATAATCAGATCGAGGAGTTTTTGAAGAAGGTGAAAACTACTTCTAAATTTTTTTGGTCTACTGTTTGCCAATTGTTATTAGTTTGTGTTTTGTAGTCTCAATATTTGATTCTCTACGTTATAATGAGATAGTGGAGTTATTGAAGAATGTGGACACTGCATTTTGTTTTTGATTCATTGTTTGCCAATGGGTATGATTTAGTGGATTGTAGTCTCAATATTTAATGCTCCATGTTTCTTCATTGTGACACAAGTTTCTGGCTCTAGACAGCTATTCTTTGACGGTAAGGCTCTAGACAAACCGGGGGTTGATCTACTTATTGCAGAGTATCCAGATGGCTTGAGGGTCCCCGGTGTTTCAGACCCTCCATCTCAGGTTCCTAATTGGAATGAGAATCTTGAGGGTTTTTTGAAGGTCACCATGCGATTTGCATATGCTTATCTCCATGACGATGGTGCATTTCTCCTTTTTTACCCTGACAGTCCCATTGTCAAAAAAGAAGTAATGTCCTATTTCAAAAATTATAAGATGAAAGTAGTTGATGAGTGGACAATCATCAACTACCTCCATCTAGCGAATCCGCTCCATCCATCTAAAAATGTGAGCTCCTCTTACCTTTAAACTATCTTCAAATTGTATTTCTAGGACATGTTATGTAATATGACACCGTAAGTATTAATACTGAGTGTTTTTTGGTAGACTTTGAAGTTCAAGGCGGTTCTTCTTGCCCGTGATGTTCCCTCTACTTTTGCTCGTCAGCCCCCGGCTCTAGTTATTGTAAAAGACCCGTCCATTCCGCAGGTCGACCTAGCGTGCGATGACGTTCTTTTCAATGCTGTGACGCTAGAGTCACAGCTGTTGAGGAAGGATACAGGGAGACCATGGCGTGGTCCCAAAGAGAAGTCAGAGGTGTTGATGAAACTATTTGTGTATGGTTTAACTCCAAAGAACGGTATCGTAGCAGACCTAACGGCATCCACAGGTAATTTCATTCACCTTCATTGAATGCTAGAATCAATATCATGTGACCTTAAACCCTTTGTTTCTAATAAACCTTTTCTACTCTATTGTGCAGGTGCGTCTATCCGTGCAACGTGGGCTTGCAATCGTCATATTGTCGCACTTGAAAGCGACTCAAAGCTATTTGCTGAGGTCTTGAAGCCCCTCATTGCTCCTCAGCGACGGACAGCGCCACTTGAGACCGCTCACATCAACCTTCTCGATTCCGATGATGAGACCGTTCCTGATGAGCCCCTTGACTGTCCATGTGAGTAAGTTTCAATGTTTATTTATTGCACCTTGCAAATACTAATTAGTACATCTTCATCTGAATACGTTTTCTAATACTTTTACATTTCTCTTGTTTGCAGTTTGACAAGGAATAGACCACTAGAGCGGCGCCGTTTTAACCTTAGAAAGGCCTTGCAGAGTTTGGTAAGCCTTGATAGTTCCCCTCAAGGACTTCCAGTGTACGCAGAAGCATTGGCAACAGCATTTGTCAATGCTAGTCCTAGCCCTAGTCGTTCTTCATGCTATTCTACACCGCATCGACATTATGATCCTCGTGTGCTTTCATATGTCGATGTGAGTGCTATCGAATCTGATACAGATTCACTATGAATGTACGGTTTGAGTATTTATTTATTTCCACATCATTTCTTGATTCTATAATGAGTTTGAATGCATTTCTGTTAGATTCAGGAACAAGCGATTGCTGTTAGAAGCTACTAAATTCCACTAATAACCCTAAAAATACACCCTAAATTCCACGGCTATAGGTACTTTTCATAAATCAATGTTTCATAAATACTCACCAATTACACCTACAGCCGCGGTAGTAGGAGGTCCTTTAAATTCCAACAGCCCGAAATTTTTTCCAAAAATCTCTGCTCACTGCTCACTGCTCACTACTCACTGCTCACTGCTCACGTAATAGCTTTTCCTCGTTGTCGTTCAGTCCAGTCGAGACTGCTGGTCAAGGTTTCAGGGTTTGCAAGCTCTGCAATTTCTCGAGCAATTTCGCTTTCTCTGTGCGTCCCTGCGTGCCTCTGTGCGGGCCTTTGTGCTTCTCCATGCGTGTCTGTATGTATCCTCCGACACATGTTGTCTGAGACGTCTCGAGAGACGTCAGAAGAGACGTCTCTACGTTTTCTGCCCACACATGCTTGCTTGTATCAGGGTTTCAAGTGGTTGATGATTCTGCACTCTTTAACAAATGCTTCAGGTATTTGATGATTATCAACTTGCCATTTTTTCGCTTGAACGACTCTGAGATTTTCCACTGCCACTTCAATTGCTTGATGGATTTTCAATTGTTTCAGTGCTGCTTTCAGGTGGTTCATGTATTAGTACTGAAATGACACTGTATTAATTTAAGGAACCAGTGTGATGGTCAATGTAATGCACGAACCATGTCTCAGAAGACATGGTGACATGTTGTCAGAGACGTCACCCGAGACGTCATGAGAGACGTCACCACGTCTCTAGCAGTGGCGCTCGGCGCCTGGACTTGTATGCACAGATTCGATTCCAGCGAAGGGGGTAAATTTTTGTTGGAAAAATGTACTGATTTTTGTATTGGGGTTGTTTCGATTTCTCCACGATTTTCTTGTTGTGCGTGTAAGAGTACTTGAATTAGAATACAATTAGCAGGTTGTGTTTCTGTTTGGGCTAATGGGAGGTTGCGTCTCTACTTTCATGCTGATGGATGTCGGGTGTTTGTGTGATATTCATAGAAAAAGAACGTGGAGCTGTTCCTGGAGTGGCCCGGCCGACGCGTCAGGATGCCGAAGGGGAAGGGGACATACGCCCTCAGTCCTAAGAGCGGGAACCTGAAGAAGAGGCCGCGGTCGCCCAATCGCGGAGGCCAAGTGACAACACGTACAGAGATGAAGCAGAACCGAACGAAGAGTTTGAGCACCGGACCAAGCATAAGCAAGACGGTCGCGTGGGCACGAGTGCACGCGCGAAAGGCAAGGGCAAAGCGGCCATGCGAGATCTGCAGATGCAGCAAGACTTTAGGTGAGGCTGTCATCCACAGTGGCCGTGGCACACATCCAAGTTGAACTACAGTTATGAACGATGTTGCGTTACTCTACTTGTCCGTGATTCATGAGGATGCGTGACAGACATTCGTATATTTATTCCTCCCGTATGGAGCTATGTTTAAAGTTTTATTTATGTTTTTGGATTCATGTAATTGTGTGTGGAATATGTATGAGTAAAAGTTAGTGTCTATAGTAATAGGATTGACAAGTTTATGTACTGAGCACATGAAGTCGTCTTGCATGTAAGTAATGCAGTTGTGGATGGAACAGAATTGGCCAAGGAACCGCTGTGTTTTTTTTTTATGCACGAACCATGTCTCAGAAGACATGGTGACGTCTCACACAACATTAGGCCAGGATTAACATGACATGGTTACATCTGACAAGACATGGTTAAGGTATCTGATATTAACAATGAATTAGGCAAGGATTTTTGTTGTACAGCGCAGGGTACCCCAGTCACTCCGAGGAAGAGGACGACGATGAAGACGATGAAGAGGGCAAACAGGACCAAGAGGATGACGATGAGGAGTCGGAAGAGGACGAGAGACCGCCTCCTTCTGAGCGGCGGCGCGGCATTGTGAAGCGGGACTGGGAGAGGAAGCCGCTTTATGTGGACGCACGAGGAACTCCGTGCGGGTCATTGGTAGAGGCGATTAAGATGGACTCGCGGCGCCTATCGAGGGAGTTGGATCTCGGTCACAATTGGCAAGAACAGCAGCCACCAGCGTGCGAAAAATTCATGCAGCGCTTGTGGTCAGGTACAACCATATTATTTGTCGCAGAAACTACGAAGCCTTATTACAAAATGCAACCAACATCTGTATGCGCATTTTCTCTGTTGCGTATCACAGAGGGGATGTACTGATTTTACATTGCATACAAAGGAACAGATGTGCAAATATCGTATTGGACGGATGTCCATGGAAACGTGTAAGGATGTCTGACTTGATAAACATGGAGACGTGACAGGAGACGTGGAAGGATGTCCATGGAGACGTGGAAGGATGTCTTCTTAGACGTCTGCGTATGTGCATGGAAAAACGCCGAATGTGACATCTGGGACGTATTCTATTAGAAAGCTGGAATCTATGAATGGCCACTGCTGAATCGTCTGACCAGTTCGTGTTGTCGACGTGAATGAATGTTGAATGAATGTTGTTGTTTGTACGTATTTTTGCCTAGTGAATGACTATGGTGGTACGTTTCTGATGTTGGATTTTGCAGTATGGGAGGTTAGGGGCGATCAAGGCCAGAAGACAGTACGAGAAGGGTGGATTAGTCAAAAAGTGAACAAGGCGCTCACGAACAGACGGTTCAGGCTGAACCGCCTGATCGACCTGAAAGAACAGAAGCCACCCGAAATCTCCGACAAGCACTGGAACTATCTTGTGACGAAGAGGGCGACTGAGGCATCAAAAAAGAAATCGGCGCGGATGCGGAAAGTATCCAAGGGCAAGGGCACACGGTCCACACAGATAGCCGCACTTCGAGAGGCTGCGATAGTGAAATTGGTGAGTCACAACTTCTGCAATGTACGATGGTCATTGGAGCTTGTTGTTTGGATGTTGGGGAGTGTGTAGAGCTGTTTTGTAGAAGTTCATGTCAGTCACAGTGCCTTTAGGGACATCCATGTATTTGCAATGGCATCGTTTGCAGAGTAGGTGACGTCCGTCAATATCTTTCCGTACGTGAAGATGTTTCAGAAGACGTATTGTTCTCTTACGCGATGTTGTTCGAGATGTCTTAGGCGATGCCTTATTCAGATGTCTTAGGAGATGTCTTAAGCGATGCCTTAAGAGATGTCGTAGGAGATGCCTGAGGTGGATGAAACAAAAAGGCACCGACGCTGAATCCATAGTACTGAATGTTATGCAGAATGTCAAGTTCTATGCAATCAAGAACATCCAAATGTGTAATTTATTGATTTTTCGATCCTCTCAGACGCCAACGAGATTTCTTATAAATATTGAATTTAATCCTGATGTCACAAATAGATTTAAATGTATTGCAATGTGCAACGAGCAATGGAAGAAGGTTGAGGTTCTTGTTGTCGTGTTTGCACCTTGATGTCGTTATGTTTATTTGGCACTTGTTTGCCTTTTGGATGAGAAAATGAATTGTAAATTTGGAAGGTCAGTAACTATGACCCCAAAATTCCTGTCTTGACTTGTTTGGGTTCTCATCTGATGGGGCACAGTATTGAGATTTATTGAATTCAGTGATGTAGAACTTTAATGTCTTTTTTAGCACATGTGTTACAACACTGAGATACTTGGAATACACTGGTTCTATCATTTTCAGCACAAGTATGTCGGAATATTGAATTCAGATGTCTTAGGAGATGCCTGACGCGATGCCTTAGGAGATGTCTTAGGAGATTCCTCACGAGATGCCTTTCGAGCTGTCTCAGGAGATGTCTTAGGAGATGTCTTAGGAGATGTTGAGTGCGACATCTTTTGCAAACTCTACGTGGAAAACCGCTGTTGTTTCTGATAGTGGCTGCAGGGAGAAGGCGAAGGTTTTTTTAGGCCGACGTACGCGTGTTCTAACATATTGTTGATCTGCCTCAGTCACTTCATTCCCTGTGTGTTGACTCGTGTACACCCTGCTGTGGCGATATGGTTTTTTGGTTGGATTGTGGCAGACTCTCAAGAAAGGTCGAGCACCATGGGAGTCCGAGATCAACGATGAGATCGAGGAACAATACGATCGGCTGAACAATGCGCATAGGTCCGGATCAGATGCGGACATACAGGAGGATGATATCGACACTAGGATGGAGGACCTCGAGGCGCGGCTGGAGGCAAAGATGACGTCAGCGAACAATGCGCTCAAGTCGCAGATCGAGGGCATGTTCCGGGAGCTCATGTCCGGGAAGGCGTCGGGCACGGACTCCACTGTCCCCCAGACAAAGCATGCGGCGGCGCCTGCTACCCCGGTGTCGTTGCAGGTGACTCCGACGCCCACGGCCATCACCGAGGCGCGTAGGGCACCCTCACCGAACCACGGAGCATCGGGTGTGACAGAGACTTCATTGCCCAGGGATGACGACGTCGATGCTGCGGCGGAGGTTGGGGGAGGGCAGTCGATGGAGGAGGCCAAAGAAGGGAGCACGGTGGAAGGAGAGGCAGCTGTCACCACACCCGTCGCGGAGCCGGTTCACCAAGATGATCCATATGCGGTGGACCAGACAGCGCCGTCCGTTGAGCAGACACAGCCTGCGGTCCAGACCGAGCAGGTAACGAGCTCAGAGTGGATATGCTAGAGCAGTGAGGCGTAACCACGTCTGTGACCACGTCTTAGGAAGCGCACGGACGTTTGCAGAAACATCCCCGCGCCACGTGAGACATTGTGAAGACATGTTTTGGAACATTGTGATGGTAGTATGTGATGTTTTTTATGGAACTCTGTCTAGGCAATTCGGCATGGTTTTTCTTGAATGCGATGTATGTTTCCCTCTACAGACGTTATGAGTGTGAAGTGTCTGGAACTCAAGCTGTACTGTGCTTGAATGAAAGCTAGGGTGCTGATAAGTACGGGAGGTAAACTTAATGTCTGGACATGGGTGGAGAGGGGAGGTGAGCACGCTTTGTTGTGCATAGGATACATGGTTGTGTACAATGAATGCATGCATTACACGTAGTGCCGCTGAATTGTAAGTGCAGGAGGTTGGCGACACACTCGAGGGTTCCACAGCTAGTGTCAGGCGCAGTACTAAGCCCGACAGCATAACAAAGGCACCTGCAAAGGCTCCGAAGCCTGCAGGATTGTCTAAAGCTGGGAGTCGCGACACAACGAAGCCGACGGGGGCATCCAAAACGACCAAGCTTGATTCCACGAAGCAAGCGGGCCTGTCGAAACCGGGGAGTGCGACTGAGAAGGTTGGGAAATAATGATAGATTATCGTGTTTGGACGTGCATGTACGCTTCCCTTGAATGTCTGAAATTCAGTGATTCGCGTTGAATACGGCAAATTAAGCAATGTCTAAGTGGTTTTTATATTGTCATTCATAGTATACTGGGACATTGCATAGAAAGAGTCCATGACATGATGTCATTGCACAACTGCAGGGTGGCACGTCAACAAGAGCGGAGGCGGCCAAGAAGAAATGAACATGCACCACAAATGAGACGCAGGTGACCCACATCAACCCGAAATGAACGTAACAATACTTGTTAGACTATGGGCACGACGTCTTCGCAGACGTCAGTTCAGACGCTGTCGCGACTCCAGCACCATAGCCGCTTGTTTCATAGAACATCCCAGGAGATGTCTTAACGTCCGATGAAGATTGAAGTATTTGCTGGGAGACGTATAGAACGTTGTTTATCGTATTGGAACCGGGTCCAGCGGTCAGGCACGTGTACAACATTCCATGCATATATAGAACGTCCCAAGTATGAGGATTTCCATAGTTTACGGCCACTGTCGTGGGCCTTGCTTAACCGCAATGGTTGTTGGCATATGTTCATGTGCAGTCTCAGACAAGCGCCGATGACAGTACTGATAATTTTGGGAGCACCGAAAGCAACCGATGACATTGGAGCGTGTGCATCTAGTGGATGCATAGTAGAGCGACGTGTGGTGGACGGGCCTGTAGATGTGGACTCAGCGCCAATTGATGTCACGGACTGAATGGTTATCACAATCGAACTGTGCAGTTGAAACGTTTTATGCATATGCAATGCGAGTACGTATTTGTCACTGGCAGGCATCACTCCCATGGTACAGTACAACTGCTCTGCAATGTGACGTATGGATGCTCACCAAGACTACTGCATGTTACGCGAGATGTATTGTTCTGCATGTTGATCATGACGTGGGGATGTTGGGGTGGTTGCGAAGGATGTCTCGGTGCATGTTCGACTAATGACGTGAATATACGGCATGCGACGTCTACATATAGCGGCAGCTGTCTTTCACAAAACGCGGTAAAGGACAGTATGTTTTATGGGTCGACTATGTGATGATGATTCTGTCTTGTATAAGATGTTTGTGAGTGACGTCAAATGTTTTCGTGAACGCCTTTGTGTCTTCGACGATGTCTTCCGTGACACGTGTTACGAGATCTGGGGATGTTAGGTGGGACGACTCTCTTATCACGATGATGTTTTCCAGAAACGATATTCGTGACGTAGTGCATGTTGTCTAAGCCGTCCCCAAGAACAGTGGAGTGATTGCCGAATGACGTGACCATGCTTCGTGAGACATCTACGTTTAGCGCGGCCGTATCTCACAACACACGGTACAAGACGTGAGGATGTTTTCGGGGTCGACTGAAGGATCTCTATGCTCATGTCTTTTATAACATGTTCATAAATGACGCAACATATTATAGACCACGTCTTTGCGATGACAATGATGTTTTTCATGACACGTATGAGATGACCTCGGGATGTTCTCTGGGACGACTCTCTTATCATGATGATGTCTTCCAAAAACATCCACATCACCGCAATGCATGTTATGTAAGACGTCATGGAGAACATTAGCACGATTGCATAGTGACGTCTCGCAGGACCTCTGCCACGAGAAGCTAAACAAATTGCCGCGTCTTGATGAACATCCTAGCACGTCATCATGAACGTCCTCAAAGACAGAACGATGTCGTCGCGGAGCTCTCGCAGGACACGTCCGCGTCTATGCGCGAATGTCTATTGAAACACAGTGATGTCCCGGGAGACGTCGAGGGCAACATGTGGCGGAAATGAAAGAAACCCAGGCATCTGCTGACGTGGCATGCCACGTCAGATTTTCCCGGATGACACGTCGGAATTTCCCGCGTCCACGTCGGATTTTCCCGCCGCCACGTTGGAAAGTAGCGGGACCACGTTTTCTTCCACGTCACCCACGGGGAGGATGAATTCCATCCCGACGTGGCACTGCCCGTCCTTTTGCCGCTGATGTGGCGTTGACGTGGCGCCGACGTGTCACACCTTTCAGCCTCCGAAATTTGATAGACATCCACGGATGTCTACGCGTAGTTGAAGACATGGTAAGATGTTCCTGCAATTTGCCATGCTACACGATCTCTTACACCATGTCTCCACGTTGTGCCGAAGATATGACAAAAAACAGGGGTTTCTTATAGTGCTAGTTCCCCAGAAGATGCGTTCACTCGATGAGATTACGAGAGGTTTGAACGGTTTTATTGCACACTAGAACGGGATGGCGGAGGATGATTTCTCTGGAGAATTCAGACGGAAGAATGATCCTTTAAAAGAATATTGGAAAGGTGTTAGAATTGCTCTCAATGTTGCACTGGAGCCACGTGAAGGATTACTACAAGGATTTTCGCCGGCTTCAAGGATCATTCATGACGAGTGTGATCGGATGCGGAGGGATGGCACACTGCAAGAAGAAGATGCAGAGGATGCACCATTTGTTGGACGTAAATGTGATCGTTCACGCACTTCATTCCGTGTCAATCGCGATACGTTTGCAGGTTATTTTGTTGCAGTCCGTCCTGCTGACGGTGACGTAAGGCCATTTTGGCTAGCTAGAGCAATAACAAACCCAAGTCCGGATCCGGGTAATTTGCATATGATCCAAATTCAATATTGGACGCCTGCTTCAGAGCGACACATCAATATAGAAACATATGATGGATGGGACACAAAAAAAGGCAATGTGTGGCGCGAAGATCGAGCCTTAAACCCAATGTGGTCTAGCACGGACTGTATCATGACTGCTTGGAAGCCACGAATGCGAGTAGGAACTTCTGATCCGAGGGTGGCAATTCCAAAGCCACAAATTGACATCATCAAGGCATCAGTGGAAGCTTTTACGGTTGACTCCGGGGATGACGCATCTATAGCGGAGGAATGAGTAATTCATAGGTATAGAAATTGTCTTCGTTGTAGGGTGTGGCCAAGACTTCTGAGATGGATGAATAGTTTTCAAATGGATGAATAGTTGATACGTATGTAAGTTGTCTTATTTGTACGGTGTGGCGATGAATGCACTTCGCATTTACTTATTTTCGGATGTTTAGATATATATACTTTATCAATTTTATTAAAATAGATTGGCAATGTATTGATTGTTGATTACTATTAATAGAATAATTCATTTCATTGTTGATTACTATCATTTCATTATTTTTTTTCAACATACTTCATTTTGAATTGAATTTTTGTTTAAGATGTTGCGTTTATTGTTGTGGGCCATTCTCAGTTTCATAATTGGTGGATTTGTTGACATTGGCATTACTATGGTCTATGTAGAATTTGAATGAGATGGAATATTTCAAATGATCATTGTTGTGGCATCCTACTCCATGAATCTACAAATAGTAATTTCAAATGTGTTGTGGCATTTAAAAGTCTCAATTTATTGAAATGTCTCAATTTATTGAACCCATTTTATGATCTAAAGTCGCAAAATAGAAATTTCAGATGTATTTTGGCATTTAAAAGTCTCAATTTATTGAAATGTCTCAATTTAATGAACACTTCTTCTAATCTAAAGATAGAAGGGATTAAAATGAGACTACAACTTGTCTCATTTTAACGAATAAGGCCTTCAATTAGTAAGAGTTCGTTGAAGTTTGTAGAGAGAGATTCTCCTCGTCTTGAAGACCAAATGCAGAGGACCACCCTTGCATCTAGAGCCTTATTTGATAATTCAAAAACACCAACACCCAGAGTTCCACTTGCATCTTCAACGACATTGGTATCCCTTTCCAAAGCAGTGAATAAACGTATGAGAGAATCGGATGTAGATTCGGAAAGCAACAGAAATTTGCCTTTATTAGTGGCTATAATAAAAAAGCCTTCAGGTGCGCCCCCAAGGCACATTCAATGCCCAATGGAGAAGAGAACGGTGAAGGAGACACTTGTGGGCCCGAAACATCTAGCATCAAGTGGAGAGAAATTTGGCCCAACAGCAAACGGCAACCTTAAACGAAAAAGGCTCATGCAACCATTTGCTGCTTCTCCGCCAGAGCCAGGACAGCGAGTTAAAACCCCCCTTGACGCAAGTGGATCCATGCGGAAAATGAAGAGTATCCAACTAGCATACAAGGAGAGAAAGGAAAACGAGTATTACTCTAACAGTGACGACGAGTCATGTGATCCAGAGGATAGTAGCGAAGCAGAGGTGAAAGGAGATTCTGATTACATAGCAGATTGAAAACTCAATAGCATTTATGTATTTTCTTAGAGTATTTTTTATAAGATATTCTAGTATTCAGTAATTGTAGTTGTTTGGACAGGAGATGGATTTTATAAGTATATATTTATGTAGTGATATGTATGACGTACATAAATAGCTGGCAATATTTTGTTGGCGTTCCCTTTTATGAATGTTTGTTCACTTGCGAAATATAACATATACAATTGTTTTTATGTTCAATGTTATTGGAACGAGTAGGGCTTTATCCCGTTAAACAAGGTTGCTATATTTTTAATACAAAGAGGGCCCCAAAGACTTAGTGAGATTTTAATTTGTATTTTCCACCATTACAATCACCCTAAAACGGCCTGAACTGTTCAAGGTTTCGTGCTTCTGAACCCCTAAACCGGCCTGGCCGTCCTCTAGTTGTTCGAGTGCCGTCCGCCTGCCCGGTCGTCCGTCCCGCCGTCTCCCAGGTTGTCCGCCTACAAACGCCGTCCGTCTAGCCGTCCGCTAGGACAAGCGCCAAGCCGTCCACTACGTTGTCCGCTAAACCGTCCGCTAAGCCGTCCGGAGGGTTAAAACGGCAGCAGATAAAGTAAATCACAGTTTACCCAGCGGATGCTACGTCCGGCCGTTCGGACGCATCGTCCAGACGTCCGAACGTCAAATTGGACGCGATTTGTTCCAAAGACGTCCGAAATGACAACCCTGTTAATAATGGGCTATGTATTTTCATAAAGTTGAACAAAGTACCCTAAGCTTATGTATATTTTGTAAGCCCACCCCACAATTATTACCCCTTTCGTACATTCAAGTGGTTTCGTACGAGATATTGTAGTGTACTCTGGGTTTTTGGTTGAAATATCAAAGTTAATGTTGCATGTTATCAAACAAAATACTTCATTAGGGTTGAAGGCGAGGAGAATCTGGTGCATGCAATTGTTGAGCACGATGGACGTGGAAGTTGTAGACAATAAATAGACGAACTAGGAAACAAAGCTCTTCAACCTTTTGTTGGCATCCACAAAGCTACTACATTCTTTAGAAGCTACTTTGGAGTCGGTAGTACATAACCTTGTTCACGGAGAGGAGCAAGTTTTTGATATCATCATATTCACCTACAATTTTTTGCAACGGTAAACATTTAGAAATTTGAATTATAAATGGATCTAACTGATATTTAACTAATTATGGAAAAATCTATAGTCCAGAATTAAGTTGGCTCACTCGGCTGATCGCCAATAAAACAAATCACGCTATCAATCTTATGCATTCATAGACAAAAAAGACACATAATGAACTTAAAATTAGCATCCCAATGCATTACATTTACAATGAGGCTAATACAAAATTGAATTCCAAAGTTGATCTACAACTACGAACATATTAACTACATCTACATGCACATCTACAACTACATTTACTGCTACAACTACACATAATATGTCGGATGGAAACTGATACCTTTTTTAAAAAGTAGTCACTAGAAAATTACATCCCAATCATGCCTACTTTATTTGATGGATTGTGCTACTTTATAATGTAACTCGCCAAGTCTCTTAGCAATATGTTTCAATGTGGATTCCAATGATTTGTAGAAACATGTGGATTGACATGACATAGCAGTTCAGCGACACATAGTATGTACAAAACAATTTTCAATAGGATGTGTTTGACCGTAGGTAGATCCCTAAATAAAAATCAATATAAGACAAGATAAATATCAAATTACCAATTCTAACTTGTTTGAGATGACCTCATAGGAGGAATTGACATGCACTGAAATACAATCATATCAGTTGATAGCCAACAACATAAATTGATGTGAAATTCATGAGTGCTTTTAAATGAATGACCACTAGGGACGTGATTGAAATAGAATTTACGCTAAAACCTTAAAAGCCCTAAAAATATACAATTACTTGATGACTAGGAGTTCAAAATCTATGACTAGCTCTAAGAGTTCTATGGTATCTATCCAAAAAACAAAGTCAAAACTAAAAAATTGCATACCAGCTGACGGCCGATGAATTGAACGTCCTCCTCTAAGAGGTTGATGGGTGTTGAAGGTTGATATTTTACATGGCTTGTAATTCATCAAATTCATTTTGTGAATTTGGAGTAAGTTGTGTTCGTAATCAGCTGACACATAATCCTTGCGGCTATCAGTCGATACAATATATAATTGAATTAAACTACGATGCTAAGTTCTCACAATGATAGAATGCTTTGATTTGTAACAGCAGGACCAAATTAAACTATGTAACTACTATAAAACTGAAATACATATTTTCCAAAATCTATAAGTCCACACTAAATCTTGTTTGTATAGAGCGAACCCCTAGTCTATTGAAGTCATTTTGGAGTCTCTTGCTAAGAATAAATAGGAGAAAGAAGTATATTTGGTGAGTCGCGTTTTGTCATGTTGTTGCAAAATGCACATTCTTCATAATCCTCGTCCTAAGCATGTTTTCCACAAGCAACTTGAGCACTTGAACGGCCAAAGCCCCGAGCACCAATTGATGTAAGTGTTGCATAATACTCTACATGATCCCTTTGTTTTGACTACAACAAAGCTCCAATCAAAGTGGTGTTAGTTCTATCGACTGCCAGCCAATAGGATTAACTTCTTTCATCTACCTTTTAATGTAGCTAAATGCCTTCTTTGCTCCCCTGCTCCACTCCTCCCTAGTAATTGCGACTTCAGATCCCAACACAGTTTCAACAACTCATGTAAATTACAACCTCCTTCATTGGAGATGCTCAAAGATTCCTAGCATAGAACTAGAAGTAACCACCTTCAAGGCCTCAATTCTATCAAGGTCTCCATTTTCAAAAAGAGGTAGAGAACCTACATAGCCTCTGGTTTCACCTTAGAGTAGAAAATCAGCCAGGACAGCAATACCGTCCAAGGAAGAAAAGTAGTGAGGAAAATGTTGATGACAATGTTAAGAAGAAGGTTAGAAAGAAGGTAGTGGAAAATGTTGAGAAGAAAGGTGAGGAGAAAAGAGACAAGAAATTTGTTTACAAACCACATCTGCGCAATCCGCCTCCAAAGAAATGGATTCATCAAAATTGGTGTTCAAACTTGGCGTGGGCCGGAAGCTTGAGCCCATTTGTAAAAGCACAAACTCCTCCTGTCAGCTTGCAACCAATAAAAATTTATAAAACAAGTAATATACCATTGCAAGCATACTTTCAAGACCTTTCCAACGATATATTACACGCCCTATGATTCTCAAAATTAGAGTCGCAAAACAAGAATGAATTGGTAGCTGGAAAAATGTATCGGCTGGCAGCGGATAAACAATTACAAGTCATGTAATATATACCAATGGAATTTTCTTTTCAAGACCTTTCCAACAATATATTACACGCCCTGTAATTCTCAAAATTGAAGTTGCAAAACAGAAAATAAACTCTGAAATGGTGTAGTGACTATAGTTCATGCTGGTCAGTATCGGCTGCCAACCAATGGAATAGTCACTAAACTATTAGTTTCAACTCATAGTATCATAAGTTTAAAAATGTTTTCTACTTAGAATAAAAATGATGATTCAAATCTATACAAACGTGTTTCAAAACCACACAATTTTGTCTCATATACTCTACACTTACGTTCCAAAACCTCGAACTTTGTTTCGTAACTAAATAATAAGGACATTGTATCAGCTAGCAACCGATACACTTTCCTTTTGTGTCGATTGGCAACAAATACTGTGAACCGTCGAAACGGTTCACGTTAATGATAAACTCTTCATTCTATAGTTTTGATATGTTTAGCAATTTATATTTGTCTAACCAAGATATTTTAGCCGGTTAGACAAATTCCCGAATTTGGTTGCAATTAGTGTTCGATTTTGGTTGGCAATTTTATATTCCTTTTTATCTAGATAATTTTGTATGTTTATTTACTTTTAATGATGTGATCGTTTGATTTTGTGCAATTGGGCCGTTTGCCCTTTTATTTTACTCGACGATTTTAATCTATTTTTATTGTTTGTCATTTTAGTTCATTAGTTTGGTCTAATTGATTAGTCTATTTTATTAGTTGCTTGAGCTATTCTTTGTGGTTGTTATTTTAGACTTTTAATTTCCTAATTGTTTTAGTCTTATTTTATTAACTTATTGTTGAGTTTATTCTTTAGCCTATTAGAGTGAGTTTAGTTTATGTTAGTGGATTAGTGTAGGGTTGTACTCCCGGTTAAGTGAGGGTTAAGTGGGAGTTAGGGTTTAGATGGAAATGGATGAACTTTTCTAGGTGGATGGATGTAGTTTTGGTGAGATTCAAAACTCCACCCCTGCCGCTTCTGCGGCTGCCAGTTCATTGTGTGTCTGCGCCGTTAGAGTTTGTGAGAAAGACTAGTATTTTAGATCTGAATCTTAGTGAAGAAGTTTGGTAGGGAAAAAATTAGAGAAAAACTACATTGTTGCTTGATTGGGAAAAGTATGAAACTGGAATAGGGTTCTCTTGGTATGTGGTTGTTTTGTACCAAAGGAGGACTGGAGAAGTGAAGAGGGATTTGCTAGTTGTGTGTTTGGGAGTTTTTGGAGAAGATTGTGGAAAATCACAAAAGATTGGTGTGGGCTTTAGGAGGAAAAGAAGAGTTGTAGAAAATTATATAAAAAATACTTGTGTGGAGGTTTTTTGAGAGATTAACTGTAGAATCAGTTCAAGTGTTTTGGAGGAGGTTTTCTTGGGGTGCATTAGCTGAGAGCAGAGTGCATGCTGTGGGTCGAATTGGACTCGTGGGCGGCCATGCAGGAGGTTATGGACGACCGGGAGTTTCGGCGGTGACCAACGACGGAGGCGACAACTCCAACGGAGCTGTGAAGACGGTGATCATGAAGGTTCAAAAACGGCGAGGGCTCGGCTGAAGGAGATGGCGACGAATTCCAGCAGCAAGAAACGAAGACGGCGGCTATCACGGAATCAGGGAGACGGCGACATCGACGAAGGCCAACGCCCTCTATCCCTCCCCGTGTGATAATACGGAGGGACATAGTGACATTATAGAGGGAGACCTCCCTCTGTTTTTGTATTCCAAGTTTTAAGTTTTTTGACAAACATTTTAGGCTTTTGTGATCTCTAGGAAGATAGGGAAGACCTTATCATTTAAAATTGGTACTTTTAATTACCTAAAAACATTGGTCTGTAACTCATTGTATTGGCGTGATTATTTCATTGTTCATGTTTTTTTGTACTTTTTGATTGCTTTGGTGTAATTTCGTGTAAAATTGGTCCGGTGAAGGGTATAGCGCGGAAGCGCCGCGCAATTTTCACCGGACCAATTGGAAGTTTTGGTGTGTAAATTAGGCTTTACCCCTTTAGACCAATTTCCACCACTTTTTCACCGTTTTAGTTAGAGATTTTCCACTCAAACGCCTAAGTTGATAGGAGTCCATTGCTTGCATCTATAATTCACCCACCCAACGACCGGACGTATGGGCTTTTGACCGGCGACGGTCAAAACGCTCATAAATACAAACATGATATGTCGGGTGGCAACCGATACAATGTAAAGTCAAAGGATATTTTACCTATGGAGCAGTTGTGGACATCATCTCTAAAGCTATTAGCTGCTCAACGCTTTATACCGGCTGCGATAACGCATTGTATGGGCTGGTCTGAATCTGTTGTTGGTTGTCGGACGCTTTGTATCGGCTGGTCTTAATCTGTTGTCGGATGCCCTACACTTTCTATTGGTTATTCTTTGCAAAGTGTTGACTGATAAACTAAAACGTATTCAAGAAGTTAAGTAGGTGGAAGAGAGCAACAATGAGAGAGAGGGACGAAAATAGTGCAAAAAAAAAAAAAAGTGTTGAGAGAGTGAGTAGAGAAATGAAAGAGGAGAAAAATGACCCTCCCCAACGCAAACCTCTAACCATCATGAGTGATGGGAGGTTTGGAGGTTGGAGTGATGATGGGACATGTACCTCCCATCTGTCACATCATCTATATCATCCGCTGCCAAATTGAAAACTCTCATCCATCACGGTTGTCCCATCTACCCATCGCCATCGTTCTTCATTTATTTGTTCCCGCTAATGCCATTCCTACATAATTTTTCATTCATCCACAAGAATTCCATCGATGCAAAAATGCATGCATAGTAAGTAGCTTTCTTTATCACATTACAAGAATTTTCAATCGATTCTTGATTCAAAAATTTGGCGCCAAAAATTTTGCTCCAATGCAAGTTTGAAATGTTCTTGAATTGGGTGCCAATTTGAAATCCGTTTACTCATTTTGTTTTGTTTACCTTTCCCATTTTCTCTCTCACTTCTGGATTGTCCGTGTGTCAAATTTAGGCTGTGAGCATGTGCGCAAGTGTATATAATGTGAGATTGAGGATTGTGTATATGTGTGATTGAGTATGAAGATTGTCTATATGTGTGTAATTGTGAGGATTTTTTTTGTATGTTTAAGGACTATTAGTTGATCAGATAAAGACTAACTTTGCAAAGATGTCGGTGCATGGTTGTCACGGTCGATTCTCAAGGTTTTAATGTCAGTTTCTGTAAGGTTTTCAAGACTCTGTTTAAGGATTTTAGTGTGTCAACAATAAAGCTTCTTAATTATTTAAAACAATTTCTATTCAAAATGCCTATTTCAATAGTTTTAAAATACTTTTCAAGTTTAGACTACTTTTCTAGTCTAATCTCCTTTTTAGTTGCTCTAAAGTCTTTTTTGAGAACCTTTTTAAATTGATTTCAACTTCTATTTTTTAGTTTCTATAAGTACCATTTTCTATATCATTTATCAGCCGATACGTAATTCTTCATCAGCCGATACCCATTTTTGCTACAAATTCTTTTTTGTTTTGCTATTGCAATTTTGAGAATTGCAGGGTATGTAATACACCATTAGAAAGGTCTTGAAAAGATGCTTCCAACGGTATATTACACAACCTGTAATTGTCTATTGGCTGCCAGCCGATACATTTTTCTGGCTGTCAATTTATACTTATTTTGCGATTGCAATTTTGAGAATCATAGAGTGTGTAATATGCCATTGAAAAGGTCTTGAGAAGACGCTTCCAACGGTATATTACATGACTTGTAATTGTCTATCAGCTACCAGCCGATACATGTTTCGAGCTACCAATTTCATTCTCTTTTTGGAACTGCAATTTTGAGAATTATAGGTCGTGTAATATACCGTTGGAAAGGTCTTGAGAAGACGCTTCCAACAATACATTACATGACTTTCAATTGTCTATCGGCTGCCATCCGATACATATATCTAACAGCCAATTCATTCTTGTTTTGTAACTGCAATTTTGAGAATTATAGGTTGTGAAACATACCTTTGGAAACGTCTTGAAAAGACACTTCCAAAAATATATTACACAAAATGTAATTTTCTAACTGTTTAGTTGATAAAATAAGATGTTTATATTAACGACCCTTGGTGACTATTAGGTACCAGATCCTCTAAAGTGGATACAAGGTCAGAGCGGTTGATCCCACTCCAACTAAAAGTTATGCTACCACGACCAATCGACACTATCTACTTTGAAGTAGATCAAATTTAAAGATGAAGAAGTGAGGGAAGAATGATGAGTCACATAAAGACCCTGATAGCGAAGGCAGTGGTAGCTGTGACAACGTCAAGGGTGAAATTTAACTCTTGGTCCAAATTAGGGGAATTTCAAGGTGGAATCGTGGACTCCTATGAAAATCAAGAAAGAAGGCAAGGGGGTGGTTGCTAGAGAGTGTTGGACACAGAGATGACAAAAAGAACCGTGTCTTCTCCAAGTAGTTCATGCAAGCATTGACATGTTCTTCCATCGAATGCATTCACACATAAAGATGAGGCTTCATGCTACTAATGTGATTCATTAGGCGTCTGTTGCAACTAGCAACTTTGACAAACTTGGAGGTTGTTGGCGCCATAATGAATGAGGATGTTGACGAGGAGGGATAAAATTAGCTTCGTAGTAGCTGTCGGTTGGCTGCCGATACACAGCACTCAAGTATTTACAGAAGTTCTAACGATTGATTCTGGTCACTTGATTTCAAATGATCTACTCCAGCTAGAATGACTGAGTGTTTATAAACTTTGTGGATGATAACGTGATTAAATCAACTTAGAATAAGACATGCACTTAGCCGATTGTCAACTGTAGTGTCTATTGGGAGCTAATGAATATACAATACTTTTGAATTCTTAGAAGTAGGAATGATTGTATCATATGATTACAACTTTTTTACGAGTTAAGCGATGTAGCTTGTACTATTGCCTTTATCAGGATGCTTTGTACATTTCACTTGCTGTCTCTGCTAATTATATACAATCACCACATTCATATAGAATGTTGTTTGTCAGATCACGTGTCTAGCTCTCTACTTGTGGACACTTAGTTCTTTTGCCACGCGGATTCTTTCTATCATATAGTCGGCTCAATTACTCTATTTGTTGTTCAAACTATGATCATGTTGAAGAACTTTCTCATTTTGGATTGTCTAGTAACTTGATCAAATCCACCTATCGACTGCCAACCGATATTTTCCTAAGTCGTTGTCTTTGTCTTTGTGTTGGAGCCTTTCGCTTGGAGTTTAGGACTTTAAGTATAGGGCTTAAATTTTAGAGTTTATGGTTTTTTCCATTACTTAAATTAGTTTATATTTTGTTTAGGACTATGCATGACCGTTTTGATTGAGAAATATTTTATTTTCTTTGTATGGTTGTTGAAAATTATGTTGGCAAGCTACCAATATTTTTGTTTTAGCAAACTTTGTTTGAAATTAATTATCAGTTAATCACCATGTGGCGTGTTCAACTAAATGTATTAATTTCACATAATAATTTTGCAAACTTATTGTAATATCAAATTTTTTGAAATTTATGTCTATTTAGCCATTGGTGTGTAAATGGGAGTTAACTAATTGTTTTTTTCCATTAGTAAGGTGTAAAGTAGTTAAATAGTTGTATAGAAGTCTAATTGGGACTTATACAGATATGAAAGCAATAAGTTGAATAGATATGGAGTGGGTCAAGTTGTCTTTACACACTTTCAGTGAAGAGTTGTCTTTACCAATTTTAGGACTATAAGTCCAAGGTCTAACAACTTAGTTTTTAGTTCATATTGAGTTGTATATGGCTCACTTGCACATAAACTATTTGTATTGTTGATCTCTTTTAAATTGTAATAATTACCTTTGTAATTAAATTGTAGATTGACTTGCAATTTGTTTGTATTATTGTGTGATTGTCCGGGTAGGACTGACTAATTGAGTGCAAGTTAAATTATTTTATGTCTAGTTGCAAGCCCGGTTGCAAGTAGCACGGGTAGTGCAAGTGACTTGTATGACAAGTGAAAGAGAAATTAAATTTTCAATTTAATATTATTCAAAGAGAAAAATAACAATTAGAGCGGGTAGACTAATAAAGGAAATTGAGAGTTAGCTACATAAGCAAGGCCTAGCAAATGAGTAACGTGAGTCAAGTTGCTATTTTGTAAGTGAATTTATATGTTATGAGAATATTGGGCTAATCGGAAAGTTGATTTGTGTGAGTATTGCAAGTGAATAAGTGTATTTCAAATTGCACTTCTTTATATGATTTAAAAATTGATAATCGCTCGAATAATTTGTCAATTTCATGACTTCTCTTACCTATTCCATTACAAAATTCCTAGTGAACGAACCCCTTCCACTATAGTACAAGAAAAGTGACAATCTTCCTTGGGTTGTTACTTTTTGATTCAATACTTATTCTAATTCACAAAACGATTGTATAAGGTTGATGGACAGTTGGTAAATGTATGGGCGGGCCGCCGATACTTTTGTGTGAATGTACACTACAATTTTTTTGACTTGGCTCAAATTCAAGTGTGATTTGTATTTTTTATTTTAAATTTGTTCATTTTAATGTTTTCACATCGCTTTTATTCTTATTTTATGGTAATTAAGTGAATGAAATTGTCCATAATTGGTCTAATTGTCCATAATTAGTTAAATATAGGTTGTCTTTTTATTCTTATATTATAACTAAAAGGTACGGTTTTCAACTTTTTCACATTACGATCTTGTTTGGTTGGAGTAGACATTCACCTTACAAGCATGAGTAATGGGCTAACCTCTTGCATTCTCTCTTCAATTGTGCTTTTTCTGCATTTCTCCTTCAATTATTGAGTTTAATATTACTTTGATAATAATGTATATGGTGTTTTGCACTAGGAATCAAGTTTAAAATTCTGATGGGATTGTGTAGTTGCTGCGATTTTAAAGTTGTTGCAATTGTGAGGTGTACTCCGGTTTTGGCTTGCACAATTGATATCTAATTTATTTCTATTTATTTTGTTTACATTAACATTGTTGTCTAGACTTTAAGGTTTTTGTTCATGCAATCTTCTGTGTTCAATTATGTGTAATTAAGGGGACTTTGAAGTTCATGTTGAAAAAAGCGGTAGAGTGGCAATGAGTGCATTGGAAGAGATCGCGTTTTGTGTTTGAACTTTTGCCCCTTGTAGACAATGTTGTTGAGTATATGGCTCATATTGTCGATTCATTTGGTTGTGTTTTTTAGCATTATTTGTATATGAGAACCATTTTGGCTTTTTACCTTTGGTTCTAGTTTATATTCATGCTTTTGAAAGTAACCCCACCTAATTGCTATACTTTAGGCACTGAGCACAATTGTTATTATTTGAAATTTCTGTTCATGTATTTTTGTCGTTTTGTTATGGATTAACGTCAATTTATGCCAAAATTCTAAAATTTTGATACAAACATAATAAATTATATAAAATGAGTTCACAGTGTTGATTATATTTACCTGTAGGGTCTACAAAAATACTTCAAAGTACCATTATATCTACTTATAGGGTGCAAGTTATTCAATAAATTTAGATAAATAGCCCAACTTTAATTAACTAACTTGCGACTGCATGTGGTTTACAGATGTACAGTGGGGGTACCAATCAAAATGTCGTTTTTGAATTTGCAGTGAGAAAAATTTCAGTACTGCCAACTTTGAAAGCTTTCCGAGAGCTCAAAAATTGGTTTTTTACCACGAAGTTTTTATTAAAGAATCATCTTCAAGTTAATTATATGTATGCCAAATCTCGGGGGGTTTACTTCCAAAAAATTACAAATGGCGTGCAAAAAGTTATAGGGTCCAAATTATAAAAAAACCTCTTTATGTTAATAACATATGATAAAATTTTCAAAGCCAAAAGATTAATATAAAAAAAGATATTAACAATCTACCAACATGTGTAGTTGTGGGAAACAATGGGGGAAACCATTTCATTGCTACCACTTTGAGTACCGCCAACTTTGTAAACCTACCGCGAGCTCAAAAATTGGTATTTTACCACGAAAGTCTTACCAAAGAATTATCTTTAAGTCAATTATATTTATGAAAAATTTCAAGGCCAAAAGATTCACCAAATTTTTTTGATTCAAAATCTACCAACATAGTAGTCAAAGTTGGTAGCAATGAATTGGATTCCCCCATTGTTTCCCACAACTACACATGTTGGTAGATTGTTAATATCTTTTTTTGTATTAATCTTTTGGCCTTGAAATTTTTATCATATGTTATTCACATAAAGAGGTTTTTGATCTAAGAATTTCATTGCAAAAAAAAAATAACAATCTTTGGGAGGCTATCAAAGTTGGCAACAGTGAAATTTTTTTACAGCTACCAATGTTGGTAGATTTTGATTAACTTTTTTTGGTGAATTATTTGGCCTTGAAATTCTGCACACATATAATTAACTTGAAGATAATTCTTTGGTAAAATTTTCGTGGTAAAATACCAATTTTTGAGCTCTTGGGAGGCTTTCAAAGTTGGCAATACTCAAAGTTTTCTAATTGCAAATTTGAAAACGACATTTTGATTGGTACCCCACTGTACATAGTATGTGACCTCTCCATATTTGCTGTGTTTGCTCTTTTACTATACTCGGGGAGGTCACTATGCAAAAAGTAGAAAACTAAGTGAGTTAAACTATAAGGTCTTTTTATTTAAAGTAGGAAAAATTCTATCTAATTATAAAATTTTGGAATATACCTCAAATATTCCATTTATGCAATAGCTCCTATTAAAACACGTGGTTACACTAGACACATACTAGTGACCTCTCCGAGTTATTATTTATTTTATGGGAAGCTAGCTCATAGCATGTGTGATCCAAATAGAAAGGGGATGAATTGTGAAATTTTTATGCTTCATTTCACGTTATAGTGATGCAACCAAAATTTCAAAGACTTTAGTGTATGAGTTCTCTCAAAAAATTTATCCTATAAAATTATGCAACCAAAATATCTTTAAAAATCACAACACTTAAAGAATTGCATTTCAAACAATCACAACAAATTTCATGTACAAGGCATTAATATCTTATATGTAATCTAATTACAAAAGAATCTTGAATTTGGAGTTTCAAATTTTATACAAAAATATTGATGACAACAATCATATATCTAATTGTTTAAATAGAATTAAAAAATACTAATAATGAACCCACCATACAGATGTTATCTTCACGTTGACATTTACTTTGCATTGTACATCAACTCAATTTTTTATTTTTCATCAAACATTTTAGAAATAATGGAGTTATCTGTAAAGTCACCTTGAGTTTGATGAATCTACAAAGAATTTTGCTTTATTATACTCTTATTTCTTGACTCCAAATAGTTAGAAGGTGTAGAAGATCTTGGTGGTTTATCATTATTAGGTGTGTAAGAAGTGTGTAAGAGCTTGGTGGTCTTCAAAAGTTTTCAAAAGTTTTTTAACTCCTTTCTTGGTGCTAAACAACTTTTGAAAACTTTTGAAAACCACCAAGCTCTTACACACCTCTTACACACCTAATAATGATAAACCACCAAAATCTTCCACACCTTTTAACTATTTAGAGTGAACAAATAAGAGTACAGTAAAGCAAAATTCTTTGTAGATTCATCAAACTCAAGGTGACTTTACGGATAACTCAAATCCTTGAAAAGAATGTTAAATCGGGAAGTTAAAAGGTTAACTTAATGTGCGGGGTTTAGAGTTGGGTTACCTCCATTGTGCCCATGATGCTGCCACTCGGCAACCATGCAGCACACAAGCACTCTGATGTGCAGGCCGGGCCGGGCGGCCTCGCCGGCCGGGCAACGCCACTCAACCCGCGCCCGAAATGCCTCGCCCGCTCCTGAGTCGTGATCGCAAGTAACGTTACAAAGGTTCGGGAGCTTGAGTGAGTTCCTCGAGAACGTCTAAGTTACATGCCTACAGGGGTCAGCCTCACTTATCTCGCAGCTGCAGGAGCGAACGTCCATTTGTGTATTCTGACGGTGCTGCTTTCTTTTCAGCAACCAGACACACGTTGTTACAGTTAGTCCCGCAACGTTGTCTACAGCGACCACAGACCGTAATAGTCGGCACTTAGGTTCTGGAGTTCTGGAGTTCAGCACGAGAACTCGCAGCGTTTGGAATTTAGTGGTAGGCTGTGTAAAAGGAGGAACGGTCAAGACGTTCTTGTCAGAGCGGCTTGTAGCGGAGCTCAAGGAAATTTTGCGGGAAGGACCGACCGTTGGATTGTTTGATCCATTGAAGGTTTTGGCTAGGTAAAGGAATGAGGTGGGTTGGGATTCTATTCTTTTGAATTTTTGGGAAGGGTGGGTTAGGGTTATTTTTGAGGTGATTTTCGGGTTTATGTTTGGGTGGCTTCGGTCGCTTTTGGGGGGTTGCGTTCTAGAGTTTTGGGTTTTGACACGGAGGGTTGTTGTGGCGGATGTTATTGATTGTAATGGGAAATGAAACTGTAGCTGTACGGGAATGTTTTGGGGTTTTAGAATTGAATTTGGGTTTTTATGGACCATGCTCCGTTTTGTGGGAAGGTAAGGGGTTTGGATTTGAAGACTGCCGATACGCAAATTTTATCAATTTGTTGGTTGCAACTCTGTTCTCCTTACTTCGAAGGTACTTCTCTCGTCAGCGAAGATTGCTGTGGTGTGGATATAAGCTGGATGTGTTCGTTTGCTTGATGGGTTGGTGGTGAGTTTGTTTCTATATGTATTTGTTGTTTCTTTATAAGCGTAACTTGATGCTGTCTTCACCAGCGCGGTCCTACCCATCTGACGTGCCTTGCTGTCCGAGCTTGTTGATATAATTTAAAGAAGCATGCACGTTTCTATAGAATCTATGAGGAAAGTACTGTTCTAGATGAGCGTTAATATCAGTCGCCTTCTTGGTGCCGTTTTCATTGTGCAGGTATGTTTGCTTGCATGGGGATAGTGGGTATCTCTTAAACTGTACTCTGCTGGGGCTATTTTATGATTCACGAAACAGTAAACGTTGTGGTGGAGGTCAAGCTTGCCTGTCTCTCTGTCACATAGAGAAGAGGAATAGACGGTCTTTTGGTTTATTTTACTTCTCGATTGCATATTGACATGCTGATCAGTATGAATTCCGTTGGGCGAGAATTTGCGATTCTAGTGTTTGTGAGTTTATGGTCGTTTTTTGCGTTTCTATTTTTACCTGACACTTTTCTTTTGATTGGGATTGTCAGAAGCGAACAGTGAAGGATCTATAAAGTGGATCTACATAATGGGCGCCACTGGACCGTCAGGAGGTTTTGACATTCACAATTTCTTCAACAAGGCTCCCCCTAGCCCTTATCCTCCTCATCAATACGCTTCTCATCCACCGTATCCTCCTAATCAATTTCCTCAGAATCCAGGATCTTTTCCTACAAACCCTGGTTCTTTTCCCAGCATGCCTCCTCAAAATTTTCAGTTTAGTACACCACCACAACCAGGGCAGCCTCAAGTATTTCATCCATACATGCACTATCAGCAGGAGCATGGTTTGCGACCACCGAGCTACACCACTGCACCATACAACCAGCAACAGCAGTCGCCACCTCAGCAATTTCCTGCTTCCAGTGCTCTTAATTCCCTACATTCTAACCCTTCTCTTTCATCTCTTCCATTGTCTTCCTCGCCTCAAGGCAGTGGCGGCCCAAACCAGGCACCAACCTCTCCTTTGGATGGCGCCCGCCTTATGGCACTTTTAACCACAAACATTGGAGCTGAAGCTCCCAGCAGTGACGATGGTTCTTTCCTTTCAGGAACTCAGCAAAGTGCCGGTGAACGACCCCGTCCCGCTCAGGGGATCAGCCAGGATGTATCTACACCTCCACCGGCATTGGCTCCAGCATTGCCCACAGCTCCACCAGCCCCAGTTATTCAAGCGAATTCTTCCGCGTCTGTGAGACCGTCTAGTGGCAAGCAACCACGGGGTCGGCCTCTTTTAGGAGATCATGTTGTCTATGATGTGGATGTTCGTAAACCTGGAGAAGCTCAGCCTCAGCTGGAAGTTAGCCCTATTACAGTTTATGGATCGGACCCACTTTTGGTCGTTGGACGACAAATTGCCGTTAATAAGAGGTACATTTGCTATGGTTTGCGGCAGGGCACGATTCGCATTCTTAATATTAATACGGCGTTGAGAGCACTGCTTCGAGGTCATACACAGGTACTGGATACTTTTGAGTGATCAAAACTTACAGCTTATTGTGCCGTAGACTGCTAGCTGTCTTGCAAGCAGAGGGATATGTGGTGCTTGCTCTGTGTGTATGCGGTATTTACTACTTCATTTCATGATGGCAGAGGGTAACGGACATGGTTTTTCTTTCAGAAGATCAGCACCTACTTGCAAGGTCTATACTCTTTACCTCACCTTTGTATAGGGATTTTGTTTTCATTCTTCATTTTTCATTGGGGTGGCTGCATAAATTTGGTTCAAGCTCCTAGTTCTGGCCAATTTTGCATATTTTTTTGAAATTTAGTAGCTACAATACTATTTATGGCTAAAATATTTGCATCGAAACATGGCTATTTTTGAAATTGTGGCGAAGTTATTGTGTTATTTTTCTACAGGCTTTAGCTGGATGTGTTCAGATCATAGAAACTTGTTGATTATGCGTTAGCCACTTTGCGTTAGCGTTATCGTCTTTACCGATATATTTTAATGATGCAGCGCAAGCGTAGATGGACGCATTTATGTACGAAGAATTTTAGAGGGACCATCTGCTGAAGGTGGCAAGATACTTATTACGGAGCAGATATTGCTGGCCATACAAATTGTTGGGGACTGGGAGTCTTGTCATCCACGTGTATGTTGGAATCTGCAAACGCAGGTAATTTTCAGGTTTTGTTAGGAGCGAGTCGAACAGCTGATGTTTTATTCTTGTGAGTAATTTTTTCTCAGTTGAAGTGGTTTACTTTAATCAGCAGTGATGTACCTATAAATCATCTTTGCCTTTTGCTTTGGATAACAAATGTATTTGTTTTAATTTTTTTGGTATTGGAAATTGCTTTTGTATCGTTTTATTCGTGTGTCGTTGAAGGTGGGATGCACGTATTTGACGCAGGACTTGTTGGAAGTAGCGATTGGGAAAGTTGTTCTCAGCATTGATGTTGTTAAGGTACAGCAGGCTGCACCTCAAGGAGGTTTTTTGGCTGATCAACCTCTTAAATGTCAAGTGGATAATCCACTTGACGGAGTTCATGTAGTGGGTGCACACAATGGCATCGTCACAGATTTGGCAGTGCCATCCTTTTCTACTTTCAGAGTGGCATCAGCCTCACAAGATGGCACGGTACGTGGTTGTGGGCTGTAACTCTTCCTTTTAGGAAATCACACTGATTCCTGAGGAAGGTTTTCTTTTATTGTTGTGTAATATTGATGTTTGCAGGTTGCACACATTTCTTAACCGTATCCCTGATAATCTTTTGTTACATTCCTCAGATGCGCATATGGGGGGACAGTAATCGAAATCCATTGTTAAGTATTCTACCTCATGTTGGAGAGGCGGTGGCTGCAGTTGCCTTTTTGTCTGCACCGAGGCGTCCTGACCATCACGTTCTTCTTACTGCGGTATGCCTTTTACTATCGTTTTCTTGTTGCCTAAGCTAGAGTACTAGAACTTGCGACTGTAGCAGCAGTTCTAACCACAACGGATACAAACGCTTGCTCTGGACATACGTTACATCTGAGAAGGATTGTTTTTTTGCTGAAATTGAATCTTTATGAACTTTTTATAGGGACCTTTGAATAGAGAGCTGAAACTTTGGGCACCAACTAGTGGTCCAGAGGAGTCGCCCTCAAAATCAGGTGCAGGAACGTGGCGCTGCATACAAACACTCGAGTTTCAGAGCTCGGATGCCCCTGACGGCAAATACGAGAATGCTTTTTTCAACCAGCTGGTCGTAGCACCTCGTGCTAGCCTGATTTTATTGGCCAATGCAAAGAAAAATGCAATATATGCAGTTCACGTAGAGTTTGGTCACAATCCAGCGGCTGCACGAATGAACTATGTGGCAGAATTTTCTGTTACGATGCCAATTCTTAGCTTAACAGTTACAGAGGAGGCCGTCACAGAGGCTGGCGACGGCAAGGTTCAGATTTACTGTGTTCAGACACAGGCTATTCAACAATATGGGTTAGATGTTTCACAGTGTTTGCCACCCGTGGATGAAGCAGTCACTGAATCTCTAGGACCTCCTGAACGCTCGGGTTTATCAGCTGCTCAGGATTCTGTCCGATCTGATGTTGGTGTTCCAGATTTAATAGATATGGGGCCTATACCTAAGTCTGGTGCGAACAATCGGGCTAGCACTGGCTCCAACGTCAACGTTTCAGTGAGAACCCCAGCTGTCTCTTCTGCTTTTGGGAGTCCAGTTGAAGTTGGTCGTTTGGAGGTCCCAACTGCACATCATGTGGAGAAAAGCATTGCAATGGACTTCGCTACCTTTCTGCAAGCTCCCGCAAAGATGCATAGTAGTCCAGAGCTCTTGGCGCAATTGTCTAGTAAATCTGAGGTCAACAGTAATCCACCCAGTTTGCGACGATCGCGCTCAAGGAGTCCAACGAGATATCCTGATGCTCACCATGGCTCCGTTGGGTTTAAGGGAGGTGATGTTCACGAGATTAGTCCAGAGTCATCTTCTTTGATGCCACCTCTTAATGTTTCAAGGGTTCATTCCTCAAGCATTACTGCTGCAGAAGAGCTTCCAGACAGACAGGAGAAGGACGTATCTGCGGACCCTGGCAGTGCCAAGCCTTCCAATTTAGCACAGCAAGGTGGTCACCAGCAGTCTCTTCATCTCATAACGCCTTTGGAGCTCATGAACCTCGCAGCTGGTTCCAAGCACTCAGAAGCCTATTGTACACCGCTCTCAGTTTCTGGGCAAGAGCAAAGTACTGAACATGCAAAGGTACTGGCTTTCAAATCTACGGCTGATACCGATGGGTTTATTGTCGTTGATTCCAGCGTTGTTTTGGAGAAAGAGGTAGTGGGGGCAGAAAGCTTGGTTGTTGAGGACGACGTCACTGGGAAAGAGCTTTTGGTGCCTTCTTTATTGGAGTCCTTAGAGGCAACTCTGATCGGTAACGATCATGTTGACAAGGAGCCCTCAATGCCCCATGAAATCAATACTACTTCTGGATACCTATCTGATCGGTATGCAGGGGGAAACACTCAGATTGAAGAGGGCGAAGTTTCTGAAGAGAAGGACAGATCGCTGATTGTTACGGCTGAAGTCAATGACAAGTTACGGGATCTCAGTTTTAGGGATGGCAGTGGCGACTTGCTTTTACATCCCCCGCAGGCAGCAATTGCGAAGGGGAGGAAGAACAAGAACAAGACAACTGTTGGTGGGATTGGCTCTGGCTCTGTACAATCCCCCTCGCTGTCTTCAAACCTATCGACATCCGGATCTAAACTTGAAGGTGAAACAAGCCATGCTGGGAATCCAATTCCTTTGTCGATGCTTGTATCAGCACCAACACCTGCTCCTGCTCCCATTGACCCTTCTTTCCTCGCTCAGGTGGCTTCAATGCAAGAGTCGCTGAACCAGGTATTTGTGCTCTGTTAACCCCTAAGCTCCCGAGCGACCATTTTCTGGTCGCTGCCCGGAAAAAACGGGCTGCCCGGAACAAAAAAATATTTTTTTGAAAAAATAAAAAATATTTTAAAATACTACATCAAGTCTACTTTCCAACCCAATTTGAATTATGGCAATCCGAGTTAAACTCCACCCGGGAGAATTTTTCAAAGTAGATCACCTCAACATTGTCTTAGTGTTACAAAATTTGCTATTTGGGGAAAGTAATGATGATTTCTCCATCGTTTCTCTTGCTTTTTTGAAGTTTACGATAGATAGCCCAACTTTAACCAATCGTACTAAATTTTGAACTCTAAAATTGAAAATTATAATTTATACAAATTTTCGAAGGTTAATGCTTTTAAATTCATTAAAAAATGATCTAAAGATTATTTAGGAAGTTTGACCGTACGGATAATTTGTAAAGATGATACTCTACATTTTGTCTATTGAACCAACCTTCATCAAACATATGGAAGGCACATATTATAACACATCTATGTTTTGTCCAATACCCCTCGGGCTTTTAGGGGTTAATTGTTGCCAAGGTTGCAATCCACGTGGTTTTACACTGCATGTAAAATCATTTTAAATTCTGCATCTATGCAGGGTAGGTGTAACCAGTTCTAAATTGTACAAACTTTAAACTTTGTAAGCTGTGACCTGGGTTTGCCACAGTTGGTGACCATGCAGAAAGAGATCCAGAAGCAGATGACTGTTATGGTGGCTGTGCCTGTGGCCAAGGAGGGGAAACGGATGGAAGGTACACACGCTTTGCCCTGGAGTAGGACTAAGCATTGTGAGATATTGAGTCATACACTGATGAAAGTTGGCTGTAATTGGACCAATTGTCAGCAAACTGTTTATGGATGCGGAGCCTTAACCCTTCTGCAAATTGCGTAGCTGTATTTTGGTTTCTCCGAGGGTAAGTTCATATGCTTTGTGATCATTTCGTTGTTTGAACCGGTTTCAGGTGCCCTTGGGCAGCGGATGGAGAAGGTCCTGAAAGCACATGTAGATGCTATGTGGGCACGGTTAGCTGAAGAAAACGCACGGAGAGAGAAGCAAGAGCGTGAAAGAGTCCAGCAGGTTACGATGCTGCTTACCAATTTCGTGAGCAAGGACATGCCAGTTGCTTTGGAGCGAGGATTCAAGAAGGAATTTGCTGCCATTGGTCCAATTGTTGCCCAGGCGGTGCTGCCTCCTCTTCATAAAGCGGTCTCAACAACTGTGACTGAATCGTTCCAGGTCGCTACTAGTGATATCTTAGAGTTGAATACGGTTCCTCTGTCATAAGAAATATAGTGCTTCTCTTAATATCATAAACAGCGGCTCTTGAAAGTGAATGTTTTAGTGCACAGGGTTGTGTTATGCTTGGACATTTTCTGTTGCAGCTACTTAATCTTACTCCCTTCTTCACCATTGGATCCAGCAGCATATTCTAAAAAGTGTTGGTTGGGGGTGGGTTTTCGCTTGCAGGGTTTTACAGAGAAAATGCTACCCCAACTAGAAAAGTTGGTGGGTGCGAAGTTGGAGGGAACCGTGACCCGGCAGATACAGACCCAGTTCCAAACTATCGGTCGACAAGTTTTGCAGGTGATCGGATGGTTTAGTGACAGTGGTGGATAGGATTAGAATTAGCTAGTCTTTTTCCTATTTAGTATGGCCTATTTTGGCATTACTTTCTGTTTTACATCATGTTGTAAGTCTTGGCTGTAAAAGATTTCCCTAACGTTCCAAGTATCAAATACTGCAAAAGCTTTTCTATTTATATTATCCTATATGAGGTTAGGACATAATGCCAAAAGTAAAAAAAATTATGTAAATTAATTCGGGCTAGTCTAAATAGACTGGAGTGTTGTCTGTGTCATTTTGGTACGATTAATGGTTTCATAATGGAGAGGTGTTCCTTGTATATCGTTACAGGAAGCGCTGCGTACGTGCTTTGAAAGCTCTGTACTTCCAGCTTTTGAGCGGACATGTCGAAGCATGTTCGACCATGTTGAGTCGTCCTTTCAGCACGGCATGGCTGAATATACTCAACATGCTCAAGAACAACTACTTCATTCTCACTCTGATCTGGCTTCCACACTGAAGGTTTTTCCTATCTTATGTCAGACTCTTTTAGTTGGTACACTCCAATTTGATTGGATTATCATACTCGTAATATTTATGTTCTGGAAGTGCTTGTTGAACGAAGCCTTATATTTATTGAGTGTTGCTTGTTTGTTTTGTCAGGATACAGTAGCGTCTGCAACCATGCTTGCAGACTCCTTAAAGGGCGAATTAGCAGATGGCCAGAAGAAGCTTCTGACACTTGCAGAAACTGCTAGTGCAAATGCAGCTCGCAGTCTACCAGTTAACAAGCAGGTCAATGCTGGCCTTCCTGACAAGGTCTGTATCCATTTATGAACTAAACTCATGAAGTTAATATGCCTGTCTAATGGAGTGACTTGATGTTGAAATTTGGAGGAAATTTAGTTTACTTGATTTTTCTTGTCACAGGTGCTTTCTTTACAACACCTTGAGGAGTCGTTGGATCCTACGATAGAGCTTTCAAGACTTTTGAAAGAGGGCAAGCTTGAAGAGGCCTTTAACAAAGCCCTCTCTCTCAGTGATGTAGCAGTTGTATCCTGGCTTTGCATGCAGGTACTTGATTCTGCTTTTGTTTAAGTGATACATTTCATAGGGAAAGGTTTTTAGTTGAACGTGTTACATAGTTCGTTGTTAACACGTTCAAGTTTGCTGTCAAGGAGGGACATGTATGTACGATGCATGTTGAGAAGGAATTAATCATTTGTATTTGTGGCAGATGGATGAGACTCATCTTTTCAGTACAGTGCCACTGCCGCTGAGTCAGGGAGTGCTGCTTTCCTTAGTGCAGCAGCTGGGTTGTGATCTGGGTAAAGATACAGCTCGCAAGCTTTCCTGGATCCGGGAGGCAGCACTAGCGTTAAACCCTGATGACCCCTTGTTGGCTCCTCACATGCGACCTTTCCTTCAACAACTGTATCAGAACTTGCACCGCCAAGTGACACAAGCTGTTCCAGGAGAGCAAGCAAATTTAAGACTTGTTATACATGTGGTTCATTCCTTATTAACATCCTGCAAATGAGTTTATATCGAAACACCTTCCATCACGAGTAAGACGGAGGGTTCATACTTTTAGGGTAGGGGTTCAGAAGGTCAAAGCGGAAGGACCAAGAACTTGAAACTCACGGACTATTTTCCTTTCCGTTCGATTCAGGATGAGTGCAAACTGATAGGAGTTGGTCATGAACTTGAGCATGGAATGAAGCTCGATGGATAACTCTCGCTGAGCAGGTAGATTGGAGCATGTGGAAGTATGGGTCCTACGCCAGTTTGTTGATTTGGAAATTCTACTGAAGTCTTCTGAAGGTAGTTGATAGAATACAAATTTGTACAGGTACATGGGCTGCATTTTGGATAGTTTAGGATTCGGTTATATTAGATGTCTAATTTTGCCTTTTGTCGATCTATTTTCTCTTTTAAGGCTTAATGTGATTCACACACTGATTTCTACATTTAGTCAGATATGGTAACACGAAAGTTTACTTTATCATCATTACATATACACAAATGTAATTGAAAATCATATAATTTTTTTTTTTATGTTTTCTATATGCTATCGACCATTTAGTGCTACCACCATTTGTAAAAATTACAACTTGTATTAAATGATACATATTAGAAATGAGCCTTCACAATTGTTTTAGAGATACTTATCCTCACCACTTAATTACTTGAATGATTTCTTACATATTCTATTCTTAAATGCAAAAAATCTTTGACTATCTTCCAAACATTCACTATGAAATGATAGATAGTGCATAAAAGAAATCTCAATTGTTGTATTTTTTTAAATTATTATTTTTTCACTTATCATGGAGTTGAAGCAGGCTACATTGCAATTCCAATGCAATTTGTAGTTTCTAAATCGGTTCATTTTTGAGCATGCTAGATCTTCCTAAAGATTGTTGAGGTTTCTAGGAAAAGTGATTGAAAAATTTGTAACCATGTTGTACTCGACTGTACATTATAGATGGAAGGGTGTCAAAGGGTTAACACATCTATGTTTTGTCTAGTACCCTTCGGGTTTTGAGGTAAATCTTTAGAGGCTTTAGGGGTTGTTCTTGACTTGAAGATTTCTTGTCTATGACTGTAAATTCTTTGCACCCCATGTAACAAGTGGTAAATACCGTGAATTTCTAATCTTTTCAAAATAAAATAAAAGCCAACTCAATGCTACTACATTCATGTGAAAGTACATTTAGTAGATTCTCAGTTGCCATTAGAACAATTTTGGTGACATTGGAAGCAAACTTGTTGCTCGTTTGGAATAGAGAGGGAAGCATACAAGGCACTATTAGGGACATCATGTTTCAATGAGCAAGAATTAAATGGAGTGTTGCCATTGAGCGCCCTTTGAGCACAATATTCATAAGATGCGATATAGTGTGTGGGTCTTGGTATAGTGTATGTGTATTGGAATTGAAAAAATAAATATTTTGATTACATAGCTTGTAGAAAAATTGATAGTATAATGATGTTTTTGACAAAACATTGCTAGGTTCCTTTTACTAGTGTGTCATCAAACATTTATTTTAATCTATATTTCACAAGTACAATAAAGATAAATCTTCAAACTTGGGGGACATGTAGGGACGAGGGCAACTTGTGAGCATTGGAAATAGCGGGAGAGCTAATGTTGTATGAATTCTTGGGAGGTCAGGCATCAACATACATTACAATATTCTACAATGTGGTTAAGGAGATAATTGTCTATGGCCTCATGGTGATGTTTCTCAACTGTTGCATGAATATCACAGCTTGATCATATGGGGTTCTATTTGTCCCGATTATAATAATTGTCGATACAGTGTTGTATGATTTTTTTGGTATTTGGGCCATAGTGACCTCGGTTGCAGGGTGATAGTATTGATTCATAGGAATTAGCCTTACAGTACAACATTAGCCAAACAGTATTGTACTCACCAACAAGTTTACGTTCATTCAACTTTTCAGAGAGTCACCAATAAAAATCTCAAAAATTGTAAGCATCGAGCCTAATTTGGACAAGTTGTAGAGCATACGTTGAATCACACATACAATTGAGCTTTGATAATAAAAGATTTTTTTAAATCCATTTTTATTTGAAAATGAAACCTTCATTTTTTACCCTCAATTCAAACAATTATGAATACAAATTTTGTTACTTATGGTTTATAAAACTTCCAATGGAAAGAATGCAAATCCTTTGTAGAATCAAGTGAAAACAAAAAACATGAGTTTTAGGGTCATATTTACTAACATATCAATGTTTGAAGTTTTCACTTCAAAAATGTTCAATTTGAGTATCAATTTTGTTTTTTTTTTTAAATCTGATCCAAAATTTGCCTTCAGAAGTAAATTTTCACACTTAAAGTGATTTAATATACACTAATACTATAAATTAATTTTTAATTTATAAATTTAGGTATTCGATATAAATCTTTAAAAAAGCAGAATGAACGTAAATTTATTCGTGGATACTGTACTATCGTGTATCAAAGCTGTAAGTATATATAGTAGTACTTTACAAAGCACCACGGGCCTTGGCTTGGTGGTTGGGGCTCATAGCCTCCAATGAGGAGGTTGTGGGTTCTATTCCCTATGTCGGGGTGGTGCTCACTACCATAGTCCACTCAACTATGGTGGGGGGTCCTTGGACCTTGTTGTATGGGTACCTCAAAGCCCTTTGGGGGATACCATGTCCGGTATCTTCAAGGCACTAGTGGCTAGCTAGGTAGTAGCTTAGTGTGTCACTATAGTGTCCATCCTCGAAAGGGGAGAGTAGTATTGTCCCAATTTCCCCTTGTCCGGTGGGCATCGGATCATTGGCATTACAAACGGACACTTCATTCACTCCGGCCTTGTAGAAGGGTCAGAGTTTCTATCTATCTATCTATCTATCTAGTACTTTACAATGACTGGAATGTCAATGGAGGATGGATATAATGCGGTTGGAGACTTGTCATCCACAGATTTGTGGATGACACAAGCTGTAGCAAGAGGTGCTTAGTCAAGGGACGCTTAGTCAAAGAACGCTAGGACACATGTCAAAGAATCTGATGCAGTTGTATGGATGGCCCAAATTAAGCAATTTCGATGGAGCGAGCAAGATGCTACAATTACACGGGCACCAAAATAGGACGCACTCTTGCTTAGACATGCTTACCTTTGTCGACAAATTCAATTAGATCTTGTTCTTGTTCATAACAAGCCACGTATCTGTAACTACTTGTATGCATCTTTTTGGAAAGATTGGGTGCATCCCTCTTCAAATCTGAACATTTACTTTGTGTTGCATTAACCCCTTTACGATGTTGCAGCCAAAATTGGCCTACGTTTTCTGTATTTGTGGATTTAGTGCATAAAGTTGAAGATACTCATGGATTAGAATTTCTACAGTATTTCTGGCACAAACTTCGAGAATATTCTAAGACTTTTGGGGAATTGTTTTGAGTCATACTGAAGATTTTGTGCCTGCGCATGCTAGTGCAAGACTTTGTTTAAACATGTTCAAACAACATTTGGACGAAAATGTTGTTTCAATCAAAATTTGGTTGTGTGTTGTTTCAACACCATTGTTGAAACAACATTGTTCCATAAAATGTTGTTCCCACCAACTTGTGAGAACTCATGGAGAACATTAGAACATTGACAAATTAGAACGGAGAGAACTCCTTCACAATCCAAGGGCTACGCTCACCATCGATCAGATCAGACGGCTGAGGATCGTTTTAGGGTTTGGCGCTCTCAGCTAAAGTCGGTCTCTTCACAAGCTCAGCCGCAGGCATTTCCACAAATTCTTCACTGCAGGCATAGCTTCTTCCGTGCAGGCATAGCAGTTGCTGGAGTAAATTTAGGGTTTTAGGGGCGTAGGGTTTGGGATAGCTTCTTCCGTGCATGCATAGCAGTTGCTGGAGTAAATTTAGGGTTTTAAGGGCGTAGGGTTTGGGAGCGAAGATGGAGGTCGAGAGGACGGACCGGGAGATCGCCAAGGTCCAGGAGGAGTGGCGGAAACTTGAAGCGGAGCTGGCGCAAGTGACCTCGCTGAGTTTTGACAGGGATTTGTATGGAGTGTCAAACAAGCCGGTTAGAGAGTTACGAGCGCTTAATTGCGCTGAACGATGAAGATGACGAGCCGCAGGAGGCTCAGCAGGCAGCGATCAAACCTGCGCCCGCTGCGACGGCACCTGCACCGACTGCAGGTCAGTATTTTTTGTTTTTTATTTTTTTTTCTCAATATATCGCCAAATTGATGTGTTGAAGCCGCTTTGGAAAGGTATTCGGTTGCACAGGGGGAAGGTGTTGGCAGCGTTTTTGAAAGCAATTGGATTCATCATCTGAAACCACTGACACTTTTTGTATTGAAAATACCACTGTGATTTGGTGGACTATCATTGCGCTCCTTCCCTGCAGGCTCGGCTCCATCAACAACCATGGTGCGTTTCATCTTCTACTTTATGTGTTCGGTGCAGGATTAGAATTAGTGCTAGAATCTTTGCCATAGCCAGGGCATCAAGATTACAAGGAATTTGATGCAAATTTCTTCATGTGCCTGTATGATTCCAATTTTTTGTGAAAGAATAACTATCATTATATTTTGTGCTCTTGTTACATGATTGCAGGAACTAAAATCATTTTCAAGGATCCAAGGTATACTTGAATCTGGAAATAATATGCTAGTGTAGGAAATAGATTAGTTCAAGAAATTGATCAACTTAGGGCTTAGTTATTATGAGGTTATCTTTTTTTGCAATATATCTTGAGTCCATGTGTCTACATGGATTAGAATCTAGAATTGTAGTGTGTAGTTGTAGATAGTAGTGATTGGTTTTAGATTAGAGTGTGTAGGGAAATGTAGTGAAACAATATGAAATTTGCTTCTCAGTAATTGTAAAATGTACTCAATTTGAGAATTTTGAAAGCAAGACATCTTCTTTTTTTGAACATTTTGATATCACCATGGAATCTACATTTTTGCAACATTCTGGAATCTTCAATTTCTTACTGAATTTGGGACATTTGAAAAATGTTGATTCAATCAGCACGTTCAAACAACATCACTCATAATGTTGTTTCATCCCGTGTTGAAACAACATTTTCAAATATGTTATTTCTACATAGAGGTTCAAACAACATATTTTTAACAACATCCTAAACAACATTAGGATGTTGTTTCAACCACCCTCCAAGCAAGGTTGAAACAACATTCCAATGTTGTTTAGGATGTTGTTTCAACAGGGGTTTTGCACTATGCCCAAGTGGCGCTTTATATGTATTCCAACATATACAAGTGGCGCTTTATATGTATTCCAACATATACAAGTCAGTCTGTATTTCTGGATCTTGCACGGGGTGTCAGACAGCGTATGCTGCGTGGGAAAAGTGATTGCCTCAGACGGTGACCATCTCGACAATTGCTTACGATCACGTTTACAACTATCGCGTAGTGATCTCGAATACTCCCGAAGAGTTGCACCTCAAAGAGGGTCAGCTGGATCGATGGTGAATTCTTTGAGCTTACTGTGACGATTTCCAGAGATCGCATTAATCTAAGTGCCGACAATGTTGTTCTCGAGCTGAAGGTGTAATTTGAATTTGCAGACACTGCTCTTTCGAGTTGCTTCCATACAACTAAGTGCCAGGATATTCTCTGCAACATGAGCGCTTGAGTTGAATGGGTACACCTTCTAAGCTTCTGGGTTACGTTGCTTTATCTGCTGGAAATAGGTCGGTTTCTCTGATTTATCATACAAAGAAAATATAACTACCTTAACAGAATCACATCTCATCTAAGTAGTCAATGCTAACCAGCTATAATGAAGAGTTTCCAATCGATGCATGTCAAAATACTTCAATGCACATACATTTAAGACCTTGCGTATAAACTGAACTATGCTCTGCAAAATACTTTCACTTACAGCATTTTGATAAGATTTAAGGGATTGGTGAAGCTTATTTCGGTCCCAAGCCACTAGCCCTTAAGCGTCCTCACCTATGTCTAGTTAAGGCAGTTTTGCAAAGATGCATTATAAAATGCATTTAATAGGAATATTTAGAACTTGATATATGAATAAAAGTTATACATTCTGAATTTTAGATTCAATCTATACAGTTAGATCTATGATTGCTATCACTAACCTTATTCTATAACTTTTGAAACGCAAAATAAAAAATTATTTTGTAATTCAATTATGAATAAGATATTGAGACTATAAGGCAATATTCATTAAAATGACACAAAATGGTCATTTTGAGACTCCCAACCCTCTATTGCGGGCGTCCTTTCAAGGATAGTTGTTGAAGCCAAAGATAAAGAAAGGTCGAATTAGATTGATTGATGAAATAAAAGAACTAGTAGTTATTTTGAGCTCATTACAATCAAAGATAAACAAAAGAATTTTATGCTCATTAAATTGAGACAACTTGCACATTTTGAGACTTCCATACACCAATCCATTCAATTGAGCACATTTGAAGTGAAAAGTATGAAGAGCACACTGATGCCATCTACTTTGTGGAAGTTCGCACGTATTATTTGATGTATGGGAGCGTGGGAATTTGCAGAACCGTGCTCATGTACACAAGTTTAGAAGATACTGCGTCCTAGAGTATACAAGTATGACTAGTACTAGTAGATCATGATACAGTTATAGACATGAGATATTCGAATATGCCCTTGGCGATATAGGTTTTCAAGAACAACATACGGTGGTACACAAGAACAACCGTACGCTATCAGGGTATCAAACGTTTATGGGTTCTGTGGGGACAGCTAATATTTATAGTGAGCTAATGACACAACAGTAAGTGACGTACTACTACTACGGGGAACACATGACCCCCTAAGCTAGCCATCCTTGCCTCCACTACGACGATTCTTCTTAGCCTCCAACGAATCCTCCAACGCTTTCACCTCTGCCAGGCCTCGAAGGATAGCCCTCAGGCGAGAATCTCCTTCACGGCGCGGCAGAATGTCGTAGTCCTCGAGTGATCGGGTAGGCCGAGGAGCCTTCACTCGGTTTGTGGAGCGTAGGTTCGGATAGCCGACACCCATGGATCTTAAGTCCTCGGGCCGACGAGCAACATGCAGCATTGGACGACCAGGGACCGGACCGGACCGGCTGAGCCAGAAGATGCACCACTCCGCGGCCAACGCAAAGGGACCGGGCGCAAATTATCTTCAATTCGAGGACACTGAGAATGTTTCGAGGAACGCAAAGGGGCCAGGCGATTATTATCCTCGATTCGAGGACACTGAGCAGGTTTCGAGGAACGCAAAGGGGCCGGGCGCAAATTATCCTCGATCCGAGGACATTGAGCAGGTTTCAAAGAAAGCAAAGGAGCCTAACGCTTGCGACTCTCGCCTGAGCGGGACGGCCCGCTTACAGTTGGTCCAGGTGGAGGAGGACGCACCGGCCGAGCTTCATCATCATCGAGGCGAGGATCCCCAACGCCACCATCAGGGCCTCCGTACAACTTCCTATGAGGAGTAGACTCGGTACGCGGAGTCGGCGAATGAGAGCGACATCGGACTGGCGAAGAGCGCTTCAGCGGTGAAGGGGAGCTCACGGGGGTTCTGACGGGGCCTCGATCGGGAGGGCTGTTGACGACGCCTTCCTCCACATTTTTCTTTTTGGAGTAGTCGATTGTAGTAGATGCAGCGTCCGTGGCCGAGCAGAGGACGTAGGGCCTTGAATACTTGGAGGGGCCGCAGCTACCTCTTGTAGACTCGGATCCTCCGGGGAACGATGCGCTCGATCCCGACTGTAAACTCCTTGTGAGGAGCTGCTCAGGGGGGGTACGTTAGACCGTGAAACTAGTCGCCTGAGGAAAGAACATGATCAGGGGGGTGAAGGCATGAAAAGCAACGGTCGGTGGCCCAACACATCATCCTAGAATGAAGGATCTATGTCCCAGATCGAGACAAGCACGAGAGAAGACAAACACATGCTATAGGTCCCGAAAACACAATGAGCATTTACATGATTCCGATTTACACATTATATTTATACAAGGTGGCGTACAAAATTAATGATACAAAATGTAATTACAGTTCGAAGACCCAGAGAACGTCACTCCTACAAAACAAGGCAACCCTAAACTAAGGAATCCCCGGGAAGTCGTAAAATTGGCCGGAAAAGGCTAAGGACTGATTGAGCCCACGACGGATGTGGGCGTAAAGAGGATCAGACGGTTCAAGCGGACCTCGCCCGATCCGATTATCCTCCACGTATGCACGCAGCCGGCCCGGAGCACAGGAGGAGTGCAGCTGGCGAAGCCACGGAGCCAGAGACCTCATGAGGAAGTCGTCTCTAGTTTTAGAACGGGACCAAGATTCTAAGAAAATTGCGTTTCCGGCCTCATTGCACACACTCTTCTCGGGGGAATCGTCTATGAGGAGGGTGTTGTCCTTGTTGATAACAGCCCCATTGGAAATAGAGAACACCCGTCTGGAGAGGTCCTTGAAGAAGATCTCGTTGGTGCGAGACAAGTCCTTAAGGTGCTGCCCCTCTGAGATTTCAACCTTAGTGCAGAAATCGTGCCCCATGATCTCGTAGGACTGTTTGGCGCCATAGAAGAGGAACCCCGCGATGCCCACGACGGTGGACCTCCTCATGGAATTCCAGACGAAGACATGATCGGCAACCTTGACGACCATGGCCAGGAACTCCGCCAGACGGGGACGAGTGTAGACACCCTTCGGGCCAACTATTGTGGGATGCGACGACGAAAAGAGGTGCATTCCGACATGGTTGACGCGCGCAGATTTTGGGATCTGGGACCTATCGATGCACTGGCAGAGAATGCCGTTCAAGTCGAAAATGATATTCAACCACTTCTTCCGCGGTAGGGACCCTATAGACGATACACTCCGCGGCACGGCGACTCCGCTAAACGGCGACTCCGCTAAACGGGGACTCTACCTCATCAAGGCAAACACAGAACAAGTGGAGTTACCTGATTGAATGCAAAAGCAGAGACAGGGGAGCCAGAGAGTGGGGCAAAGCATTTCATCCCACTAAGTGAGAGCAGGACACCCTCCACATGTGATGGTTTCAGAGGCAGCGGACGGTGCACACTTTTAGGCAATGTCGGCCGGACAAAAACATGGAAAATGAGAAGACATTAGGCAAGGATATTCAAAAAACGAGCGCCTCATATATTTAATTTATATAGTGAATATAATATACAATCATCCGGTAAAAAAATGTCGCCCAAGGGGCAGCTATGCACACATCACAAAACTACATCCGGAAGCCGTGAATCTACACTGTCCTACGTGAGGCTGTCGCAACGGGGCGGGCCGACAGCGCCACACATTCACAGACGAGGCATTGCTTCCTGTCAACCAGAATAAATAGAAATAAGAGTCTACATACGGGCAATGACAGATTGATGGAGGTAGTAAGTTACTTCCGTCAAGTGGCATCCCGGCGACTCATCAATATTCATAAGGGTTTGAAAGGTCAGGGGAGTGTACCTGATCTAGGAGACTGTGTGAGTCGCTGTCAACAAACTCCACGGCGGGTACGATCGGTGCCGGCTCGGGCTGCAGCATCGGAGCGTCATCTTCGTAGTCCACCAGCTCCTCATCTAAGGTAGCTAGAGGATAGCCGTAGACTTCTGCATCGGCAGGCGGGGGAGTCGAGCGTACAACATCGAATTGAGTCTCGGCCGTAGGAGGCAAGGCGAGGGAGGCATCCTTGGGACTTGGAGGAGGCGCAGCAGTATCCTCGACTCGAGGATGTCTAGAATTATCCTCGAGTCGAGGATGTCGAGAGTTATCCTCGACTGGAGGATGGTGGTGTACCGGGGAGGTACGCGCGGGGATCTCTTCATGATGATCGTTCAATTGAGCCCGAGGGGGAGCGTTGCCAACGGGATCCCGAGAAGCAGGAAGCGCTGCAGCAGATGCATTCGCAGCTGGAGCAGGCAAGGAGCAAGACATATCCTCAGGTCGAGGATCACGAGGAGCATTGTAAGCAGGAAGGTGGAGGGCCGAGTCCTGAGTAGTAGAGGTGGTGCTCACCGCCAAATTCAAGGGTCCAGCAGACGGAGTAGAAGAACCCGTGGTTTGGGAGCTCCTAAGGTCGTTTAAGTACTTGGCCCTCAACTCTGCCGTAAATTCCTCTTTGACTTCAGCCTCTGCATCCTGCTTGCCTTTGGCAAGCACCTCATCGTACTGTAGTTTACGCTTTTGCCTCAGCCGCCTCCAACTCCTCAAGTTTTCACATCAAGGCTTCCTCATTCTCCCTCCTCAGCTTCTTCTTTGCTAGTTTCTCTTCCCACGAGGAAAGCTTGTAAGCAACGCAGTCGTTTTCTTTGCCATCAATAGAGGTCGAGTTGCCTTTTAGTACTTTCAGGTTCGCGATTTGCTCTTCGATGCGTTCTATTTCACTGGTGGACGACGGTGCAGGGCGAGCGTTCGGTTCTGAGACAACTCTTGCAACTGAAGCAGATGGTGCTGGCTGATCGTCGTCGGAGTAAGTTTTTGCTGAGAGTGGCGAGAAGAAAGTCCCACGTGGCTGAGGAGAAAGAGCACGTCTTCTTCCAGTCTCTCCATTTCTGCCTGTCAATATTGTTGTCGTCCTTCACAAATGTAAGGGATTTGTCAACATTCACCAACTCTTCGAGAATGACCTTCTTGCGCTTTCGGCGCTCAACCCACTCACTAGCACAGTACTTATCCAGGACAAGCTTTTTCAATTTCAGAACGGAGACTTTGGGGTATGGCAGCGTTCTATTGGGGGTCCTCCCGAGCAGATGTTGCACATAAGTCTTGAGGTCGTCGTCTGTGAAGTGCCCCATATGCTTGAATAACTCACGCTTCAACTCGTACCTTTTCTCTCCACCCTTGTTCTGTCTGTAAGGCAGGGACGTATCCGGATTGACGATGTCCTCGTCGGTGTATTTGGTCAGAAAACTCTTCCACATGGCGTAGTGGTCGTCTTCGAGCGTCATGATCGTGACCTCATGTTTGATATCAGCGATCCCCTTGACGTTGTTTCCTTCTTTGTTGGGGTTGATACTCTGAAATCGACTGAGGATCATGGTCACGAAGGTCTGCAAAACAGTCAAGATCATATCTGATGTAAGAGGCAGACATTGATGTGATTATCCTTGAGTCGAGGATAATGGCTCTAAGTTTGAACTACAAACCGCTAGTCTCAGGAACACATTACGAGATTACATACAGTTAGGAAATGATGGGGTAATGATATGAATGTTTGGGAATTTGAACTATTCAACGAAGAGCGTGAGGCCTTATCCTCGAGTTGAGGATAATTACTCATACAATGTGATAGTATATACCTGCCACTTATATGGTGATTGGATCGCCTTGTTCCCCCGGACCCGTGCCTCTGCCCCATTCATGGTTGGCCGTTCGAAGTGTATCCAGATTAGACGGCCGCTGATGATCTGGTTTCCCCATGTTGGTTGGGCGTGTTCGAGGTGATTGGTGGTGTTATAGAATTTTGAGATGTTGTGCAGCTTCAGCGGGTCCAATGTCCAGACGATGTAGGCATCCCACGTTCTGAGCTCTTCACGCCGCTTCTCGTCACAATGCCCTTGCTGAAGCTCCTTTGAAGCTGTAATGCTGTGCTGGCCGTCAATAATCATGAATTTACCAAGCTGGATGTCCTCCCATTTGGCCGGCAGTTTCTTTAGCAACTTCATGTCATTGTCGACGGGAGTGAGGCACACGACCTGCCGCTGCTTGATGTCTGCAAGTTGAAGGAGCTTAGTCTTGCACGTCTCCAGCATATGCTTTTCCAGCTTTCGGATGATGTACTCCTCATGTGCTGGAAAGCACTGGTTGATGGATACCGGGAATTTTGCGTCCTTGCCAAAGATGTAGCAGTCACCGTGTTGCTCCCAGAACTCTTTGCGTTGTTGCGCGAACTTTAGGTACTCTGCTACTGGCATTGGCTCTTCAGTAGGTCTTCTCTCTACCTTCGTCAATGCGGAACCCGAGCTACCAGCGGTTGAGGGTCGTGCGGCATTTGTTGAATTCCTCCTCTTTTTCCTCACTTCAGCTGTTGGAGCATCTTCAGCTGTTGACACTCGGGGGTTTGAGGGGGTCTTTTACCCCCACTGGCGCGACTACCTCCACGTGGTATTCCCGATTGGGATCTCTTTTTATCGCGAGTTTCTGGGTCGCGGGGTCGCCTTTCTCGGATTGCTGAGGCGGGCGTTCTCGTTGATTGTCTACCCGCGTGTTTGTCCAGCGACATCCATATCTGGTTGAGCTTTCGCAACACAATTTTTGCTTTAGCGTTTTTCCAGTCGCTGAATTTCTCGAAAGCTTGCTTTAACTCTGGCGTGGATTGGCTCATGGAAGCGCTGAGGTCGTCCATGTCAAACCTCGGCCCATGCTCGTGCATTTTGATGACCAGGGAGTGGAGGTGAGATTTACTCCTGCCGCTGTCATCCATTTCGTTGAGGGTGATGACAAGGTAATCGCTGTGGTACGAGTCAACGATTGTGACCTTCTCATTGTTGTTCCACACTAGGAATCTGGATCCTCCTTTCTCAAGGTGCTTCAGGTAGACATATTTCTTGAACTGGCTGACCCCGAGTGTCCAAGCTTCCACGCAGTCCTTGAATTTCCACAGAGTTCCGTGGGTGGACTCCATCTCTGGTGGGATGAAAGGCTCCGACTTAAATGGATTCTCAAATGGCTCCATGTATGGAAGTGTTGAGGAATAGTCATAAGTGTCCGCTTGAGCCATTGGAATAGTCCTGCACATGACATTGGGAATACGGTTTGTTAGCGATCGTGTAGTACTATAGTATCTTCGACCCGAGGATCGGTTTTGTGTTTGGGATGCGTTAGGTGTGGTAAGGTATGCGGACTTTATCTTCGACTCGAGGATAAACTTGTCTGGGTTCACTATAATTCAGCTGAAATCATTGTTAGCATTGCGGACTCGGTTATGAGTATCTTCGGATCGAAGATAAACCGCTTGCGTTGTCTAGAATTGCGAAGGCGATCAGGTTTACTGTTGTATCTCCGGGATATCTACCAAATTTCCATATCAATACACTAAAACTATCCTTGAGTCGACGAAAACTATCCTTGAGTCGAAGAGAACTATGATCGAGTTGAAGATAATTCTCCTCTAGTCGAAGATAACTATCCTCGAGTCGAAGATAATCATCTTTGAATCGAAGATAATCATCCACGAGTCGAAGATAATTATCTTCGACTTCAGGGCACTTTCACTAATTTCAAAGATAATTATCTTCCTAGAGTTTATGATCTATTCAGTGTATTGATATGGAAATCTCTAGCTTTTACAAGAAATCTAACATTCTAAAGTGTGAGGAGTACCTCTGGAAACGTGGGTGCTTCTCCTTGAAATTCTAGCTCCCTCCTGTGCAATAACTCGAACCCCACCTCCACTTGGACAAATCCTTGTGCTATGCTAAAACTGCCAACCCTATTTTATTACAAATTAGGAACAATATGCTTGCCTTATGGCCAAAATTTCAACCAAGCAGACCAGCAAACAAGGAAACTACCAATTTTGTAGCAATTCTAGCAATCGTGGTGCAATCCTATAATAATACAAACAAGCAAGCTGTAGCAAGTCTGTAACAATTGTAGCAATTTTGGAAATAAGCACCTTGAACCCTATACAATTCTTACAGAATTCTAACAAGTCTAATTGTTCTTAATGTAACAATACTAACACCTTTGATCAGTAGCATCCTAAACCCTAAAAAAACAAACTAGCAGGCAAGGAAACAAACAAACATAAAACAATGGGAATCAATCAAGCAAATCAAGCATAACAAAGAGGTTAGAATTACCTGACGAAAGTTGAAGCAGCTCCAGTTTGAAGCACACACAACCCCAACAACTGAACAAATGCAAGAGAGCGTGTAATGCATTCTCCAGGCCCTGTACCGCCAATCGCGCAATCTGCCCTAAGCGCGTTGATCTATCGCATATACAAGAAGCAGCTATGGAGACATACGAGTGAATCAAGAGAAATGTACACAGGAGTTCAAAATTTATAGAGGGACGCGGAAGGTAAGCATGCGAAGGGGGAGCAGCGAGAGAAGCTAAACGTAGAAGCTTAACGACGGAGGAACATAAGAGCTGGAGCGAAAACAAAACCCTAAGGGAGAGAGACGACTTGGGGAGAGAGACGACCTGGGGAGAGAGACAACCTCCCAATCGTAGGCCGAACCAGGACGCTCGGCCTCATTTGTCTGGCTTGGCATTGAAGCTCGGGTGATAGGCAGGGCACCGAAGCTGAGGTGTTAGGCTTGACACCGATGCTTGGCTCCCCGGCATGGGTAGGCCAAGCCTGTAAAGGCAATTCTATTATTTTCAACTTGTAAATGTCCCAACATCTAGAAACTGGATGACGAACTGATTCAAATTTTTGCAACTTTTTTAGACAACCTCGCATCTCTTTCGAATACGATCCATATTTCTAAGCCTATTAAATTTCGTACCAATTGCAATAAATCTCTTGCGATGGAGAGCTCTTGATAGTATTCGAGAGGCCTCTAAATGCAATAACGTCAAACTTGTTGCCTGGGTATAATCCTATAGAATTAGTATACAATAATAAGTTACAGATTACGCATCGTGGATTTAACCCGTACGATTCGATTCAAAAATACTATCAAGAATACTGTATTATATAACTTCAAAGTTTAAATAAAATATGTACTCTAAATTTGATTTTTTTTTTTTTAATATTTTTTCCTTCTCTGTTTTACCCTTCAGCGTATTGATTGAACACTATTATCAAAGATTTGTTTTAAAATGTTTGATGAAAAACAAAAATGGAGTTGATGTACAAAGCAAAGTTGTGACTGTCAATATAAAGAGACATGTCTGTACAGTTGGATTCATCAGAAAGAGAATTGTCTGTGCAGTTGGATTCATCAGAATTATTCTCAATATTTTTCAATTAATTCTGCACGGTTTATGCTTGAAATTTAATTAAAAATCCCAAAAAAATAAACAAAAATTGAAAAATACTGTAATGAAATTGGAATAACACGCATTATAAGATGGTAAAGTCTCCATTGTTTGACTATAATTATAATGGAAAATCATGTGTAAGGTCTCACTTCCTGAACTAAGACTGAAACTTCATAGAAACCACTCGACGAACTTCTTTTGTAATTTTTAGAAAATTCACATCATCTTGTTTTGAAGATCCATACCGTACAAATGGTACTTAACTAGCACAAGAATGAATAGACTTTTGGATGAATGAGAATTATCATCGCATGTGGTGAAGGGACGCGTCAGAATTCATACAACGTCTAGAAAATGAAGGCTGGCGCGTCAAAGAGTGCATCAATAATAATAAAGGTAATTCTATCAAAAACAAGGTGAAAAATAAAATCTTAAATTCTATTTGGAATAATTCGACACGTCCAACCATTTTTCACGAATTATTCTAGATTCTAAGCCGTTGAACTTTCTCATACAACCTCGTATCACTATCATGCAAGTCCTTTTCTAAGCGTATAAAATTCTGTAATGATTGCAATAAATTTCTTGCGACTTAGAGCTGTTGATAATTTTGGAGGGGCCTCCAAATGCAATTACGTCAAACTTCTAATAAAATACAAAGAAATGCGTGCCACGATCTTTCAACATTTTCCTGTTGATAATTATGATCAAAGTATTTTGTGGTACTGTTTGTCGGGTGGACACTACTAGATTGACATTACAAATAGACAATTTATTCACGTTGCCCCCAAAAGAGGCCGGAGATTCTATATATGTATCTCTAACCCTTTTCTAAGAAGTACGGTTTTCCAACATTCCTAAATGCCTATATGTGTATTCATTTCTGATATAATTTTAGTATGCCTAATGTATATACTATGTATATTGATGACTTAATTAATCCCCATTCTAGACACATAGTCATGACATAATGGTTAATTTTTTGAGCAATCTACTAGGATACTAATTTAATCATTAAATTACCAATTCTCATTTTAACTATTTTATGATTTAATAATTCATCTTAAATTTCTGTTCCAATTTAGAGTGTGTAATAACTATAATATTAAGTGAAGCAAGTGGGTGTCTGAGTGGAATGGTCAAGTGATATTATTAATAACATAGGATGCTTAACCCCTAAACGTCCTCACCTATGTCCAATATAGGGAGGTTTGCAAAGAAGCATAAATGTTATACAATTTGAATTTTAGAGTCTATTTATACAGTTAGATCTATAATTGCTATGGTTCATATTTTTCTAAAACACGTTGGAACATAAAAAAAATAAAAAATAAAATTGAATTCAATTATGAATAATATATTGAATGACAGTATGTGGATGAAATTTGTTGTGAGGGGTTATAATGTAGTACTCTAGGTGTACTGATTTTTTGAGACATTTTCGATGCTTGATTTTAAGAGTTTTAATTTTCAACAACACTTTCAAACCAATACCTTCCAAATTTTGCATGAAACAGTGCAGCATTAAATGAGGCAATTTTTTTTTTAAAACTATTTCCTTTTTGATCGGAGCACGCATACATGATGTGAACTTCCTATTTAAAAAATCAGTTAAAAAATTCACACTGCTAAAAGTGCATGATGGATGTGAAACTATAGATGAAATCTGTACATCATGCAAAATATGCATGGATTTAGGGTTAGGGGTTCAAAATAATTTCAAATAATACTCATAGAATATACTATGGGTATTATTTTATATCATAGAATAATCGCATTTGGCTTCATACCCCGTAAATGAACCTTTGAATGCATGTGATGCAACAAACCACGAATATAACATAATTATAGTGCATTCACTAAAGCACAATATTAGATTAACTTCTAAACGTCAAAACTTTAATCAATTAACAGATTCAAATCGTTATCACGTTCGGTAAACAAATTTTAACTTCTAGATTTTAGTATTAAATATTGATGGTAATATTAGTGAATCAAACCGTATGGATGGATTGGAATTTAAGATTCAAAATCTCGATGTTTCATTTGTATATCAATTCCAAAATAATCTTCTAAATAGTCATTTAGGATCATTTTTCTCGCACTGTCAATTCCATGGACACCCTAGTACCCTCAGGCGTTAAAGTTGCTTTTCGAAGTTCAAAATCTAGAATCATCTATTAATACATATAAGCCTTGTTTAGAAGGGTTTACTATAGGCATTTATATGGGTTAAAGAAATAACTTTGAGTCTTGTTGACAAAAAACTATGAAAGTGTTGATTACAAAATAAGTTGAAAATTTATTAGGTGAAGAACAACTTCCCATTTACAGTTTAAATATTACTCTAAAATCAATTCAGCTGAAATATAACTCTTAGAAAAATCAATACTATGAATTTTTTGAGTTAGACAATAATTCTATATCCTTTTGACCGTAACCAAAAATCTTCATTAAAAAAAATTCATTTGAGTATTATAGAATAAGTACAAAATCTCAAATGGTATTTCATTCAAGTACACAAGGTTCTTCTTGGTTATTCTAGAAACGTGATATACATATGCAAGCGATGAAATTATTCCTTTATTTTGTTCTTCTCCCTTAACTTGATCAGCCAAGCACTTTGAAACTACCCTAGACGCTGGACATCTTATTCAGTCCTGATTTGTGACTGCACGCAGTGTGCCTTTCGTTCTTCGATCGCATACTTCTACACATTTTTTATTAGCAAACCACATAATGAAGTATAGTTAAATAGGATCATTATTTAGAGAGGACAACAACGTAGTGACAAACCGCCAAAAAATTAGATAATTCTCATCCAAACATTCATTTGATGATTTTCATCGAAGCATTAATGATTTTCATCCAAACATTAATGATTTTCATCCAAGCATTAATGGTTTTCATCGAAGCATTAATGATTTGCATTCATGTGCATCCCCCTCCTACAAGTACATCGAGCTCAATCATAGCATATGCATGAAGTATATCTTATGTACGTCATGACTGTACTCTTATCATTTGAATAATGAATTATCATATAAAAGATTGAAGTAAGGACATGATTTAGGGTAATTAAGTACCTAGAATAGTGCTTATGAATTTCACCATCATGTAGTGCTATTTATAAATTATCACCAATTATGGGAAATTTCTTACAATATAAACATTTAGGTGTCTTACTTATTTTTACAAATTAAATTGAAGACAACGATGACAAATTATTGATTTGAATCCTAAGTAAATTAAGTAACAAACCCCGGGATATGCAATTGCACATTCCGCTAAAGGGGCAATTAACATATTTGTTGTTCAAATTTACAAATTTATATTAAAGAAATTTAAATTTTGATTTCTTCTAGGAAAATAATTATCAACATAATAGATCACCACGTTCACCCAAAAAATGTGCGGTGTCCTTTATACATGAGACCTACAAAGTAATTTTAATTTGATATGAGTAATGTTTGGTTTATTTAAACCAATTTTCTGGAATTCTAGATATATTCATAGGATATAGGTGTAATACACCTTAATGAACCTAAAAATAGTAAACTATTTTACTTTATATATATAAATAATCTAGAAATTATATATAGATGAAATGTATAGATTCCGAACGCGAGACCCTATCAGCAAAGGTTCCAATAATTAACCGTATGACAATTATGAAATTATTACGTTTTTGGTCATATTTATTGAATAAGTAGCATTTTGTTTGTACTTTATAAAATTTGGGTTATGAGTTATTATATGTTAACTTTGTAGTAGCTAAGAACACATTGCAACCGACATCACCATTCTATCACATGTCACATGCAACTCAAAGTATGTTGGACTTGAATAATAGTATGGCGAATTAAATTTTTATCCCTTAAAACCAAAGATGTTCGTCGCGATTAGTATAGTCTGAAATAATTATAGTTTAACCCCTTCATGTTCTCACTCTTTTCAAACTTGGCAGATTTAAAAAGATACATAACAAAAAGCAAGTAAGAGGGATATTTTGTCTTTGATGAATGAATAAAAGTTTTACATAATTAATTATGGATTCTATCCATACAATTACTTTGGCAATGGCTATCACCGATATTTGTGTATTATATTACGAACTTAAAATGTAATGATCGTTTGTAACAATTACGATTAGTACAAATAAAATATTGACAATCTAGTAATGAATTTTCGGGGTTCGGATGGGTTCAAATGTAGTAGTCTAAGTGTAGTAATGTTTGGCGTTTTTTACGTAGCATATATTAGGTAATTCACTTTTTCAAGAGCACTTTTGGAATAAAATCTTCGAAATGAGTAGTGGAGCACTACAACGTGAAATGAGGCATTCAACTTGCACAAGTCATCCCGTTTCTAATGGGACCACATATGCATAATCCAACTTCCCAGATAAGTTTGAAATAAAAATTTCACACTGCAAGAAGTGCATGATAGATGAGAAATTGGAGTTCAAATTCGTTCATCATGCAAAAAATGCATGGTTGGGCGGTTAGGGGTTAAATGCAACCCATTGAACTAGGTAATTTAGCATTTTTTAACCATGTGCTTATGTCCAAATTTACGAAAATCAACGTAAATAAATAAGTTTCAATTTATATAAAAATTATATATGAGTATCAGTGACGCACAATATATTTTTTCGTACATGATGAATGTTATGAATTTAGTAGTATAGATTTGATTGAAAAATCATACTATAATATAATGTATCTACGTAAGTGCATGAGAAAAAATTACTTTCTCATGCGATTTGTCATTGAATTATATTAAATGTAATACTTCTTTATACCTATTTCCGTACAACTATATGGATGTGTGTGTATCATATTCAATCCAAAATCCAAAATTAGATTTGGAATTGAATAGAATGATGGAGAAATAATACCCATCAATGTAAATGCATTCAAGTGAGAGTGCAAGGTACATGCACTAGAGTACCAAGTGCTCTCAAGGGTATTGTATGTACATGGGACGAATGGCGGCTCACATGAGATGGAAATCATTTCAAGTACTCTCCTTCTTCCTCATTTCAATATTTGAATGTGTGAACTTTTTCTCATTCCTCATTCACTCCTTCCCCTTCTTCATTCATCTCTTCCTTGTTTTTCTTTTTTGACCATGGGTTCTAGGCACCCAACCCATGGAGTTTTGTCTCTCCCTTCTCGTCCTCATTCTTTAGGGGAATTAACAGGGTTTTTGTGGTTTGCTTACAGTTCCAATGCATGTCGATGGAAGAGAAATCTTCCTCCTCATCCATTGGTGCGAGGGATTGTTAATGGCGCAGATGATTTTGTTTGGAACTACCACTGTGGCGAAGAGATGGCACGGTTGGAATCTTTTTCTAGCGTTTCATATGCTGAAGTGGCAGGAGTTGTGAACCGTCCTTCTACAGAGTTACTTCGTGAAGTGGCGGTGATAAGAAAGGATTGCGGGTGTGCGCTTTGACTTCTGTGATTGTGCTCCCACAAATTTGAATGGTGGTGGGACCAAAGAAGTGATCGAGATATCATCAGACACATCTTTCTATGTCACGGCGGAAGGTGGAGAATCGGATGCTGCATCGGTGGGGAGCAATCGTCAGTTTTAATTTTGACTTTTGCAGCACCGCTCGGTTACTTGTTTTTGGAAGCGGATTTTGAGTTTAAAGCGGTTTTGGTTTTGCTTTGTAGTGGCACTAATAGTTTGTTTGACATAGCGGCATTGTGACTTTCAAGGGACCAAATTTTTAGAATTCAGGAAGTTCATAATTGATGACTGCAAAAATGTAGTTGGCCAGCTTGCTCCTCTGACCATAGTGAATGTCAGTGGCTTGTAATCGTTTTTTTAATATAGTAACCTGCGAGTTGCATAGTGGCGGGGTGCTTTGCATTTATGTGCGAAAGCCGTTGCGAATTCACTGTAGACTAGGATGCCGTTTTTGAAAGGCATCCAAGACGGCAGAAACTTTGGGCGCTTCTTCATTCTCATCTCTCCCGCGCGTTCGCATTTTGTATTGCGTCTCTCATTTTGTACTCTCCTCCGACCACTCGCCGCTCTTGTCTATCTTGCTTGCGAACTCTCCCTGCTCTTGTCGCTTGTGTATTGTAGAACTGTTGTGTGCGCTATCGCGTGGTTGAAGCCCTCGAAATGTAAGCGTTGATGTCATTATGCGCCGTATTATTTTGCTGTGTGTTTTGATGACGGTGTAGGGTGCGATAGGATCTTGGTTATGGATTGTTTACCATTACGTTCAAATGTGCAGTTCAATGGTTGTGTGGTTGATTTAGCAGTTCAATTCAGTGGTTGAATCTGTCACTATAAGAAACCCGTGTTTTTTGTCATGTCTTAAAAACAACGTGTATACATGGTGTAAGAGATCGTGTAGCATGTAAGATAGGGTCAACATCTTGTCATGTCTTCAACAACGCGTAGACATCCGTGGATGTCTATCAAATTTCGGAGGCTGAAAGGTGTGACACGTCGGCGCCACGTCAACGCCACATCAGCGGCAAAAGGACGGGCAGTGCCACGTCGGGATGCAATTCATCCTCCCCGTGGGTGACGTGGAAGAAAACGTGGTCCCGCCACTTTCCGACGTGGCGGCGGGAAAATCCGACGTGGACCCGGGAAATTCCGACGTGTCACCCGGGAAAATCTGACGTGGCATGCCACGTCAGCAGATGCCTGGGTTTCTTTCATTTCCGCCACATGTTGCCCTCGACGTCTCCCGGGACATCACTGTGTTTCAATAGACATTTGCGCATAGACGCGGACGTGTCCTGCGAGAGCTCCGCGACGACATCGTTCTGTCTTTGAGGACGTTCACGATGACGTGCCAGGATGTTCATCAAGACGTGGCAATTTGTTTAGCTTCTCGTGGCAGAGGTCCTGCGAGACGTCCCTATGCAATCGTGCTAATGTTCTCCACGACGTCTTACATAACATCCATTGCGGTGATGTGGATGTTTTTGGAAGACATCATCATGATAAGAGAGTCGTCCCAGAGAACATCCCGAGGTCATCTCATACGTGCCATGGAAGACATCTTCATCATCGCAAAGACGTGGTCTATAATATGTTGCGTCATTTATGAACATGTTATAAAAGACATGAGCATAGAGATCCTTCAGTCGATCCCGAAAACATCCTCACGTCTTGTACCGTGTGTTGTGAGATACGGCCGCGCTAAACGTAGATGTCTCACGAAGCATGGTCACGCCATTCGGCAATCACTCCCATGTTCTTGGGGACGGCTTAGACAACATGCACTACGTCACGAATATCGTTTCTGGAAGACATCATCGTGATAAGAGAGTCGTCCCACCTAACATCCCCAGATCTCGTAACACGTGTCACGGAAGACATCGTCGAAGACACAAAGGCGTTCACTCAAACATTTGACGTCACTCACAAACATCTTATACAAGACAGAATCATCATCACATAGTCGACCCATAAAACATGCTGACGTCCTTTACCGCGTTTTGTGAAAGACAGCTGGCGCTATATGTAGATGTCGCACGCCGTATATTCACGTCACCAGTCGAACATGCACCGAGACATCCTTCGCGACCACCCCAACATCCCCACGTCATGATCAACATGCACAACAATACATCTCGCGTAACATGCACTAGTCTCGGTGAGCATCCATACGTCACATTGCAGAGCAGTTGTACTGTACCATGGGAGTGATGCCTGCCAGTGACAAATACGTACTCGCATTGCATATGCATAAAACGTTTCAACTGCACAGTTCGATTGTGAAAACTATTCAGTCCGTGACATCAATTGGCGCTGAGTCCACATCTACAGGCCCGTCCACCACACGTCGCTCTACTATGCATCCACTAGCTGCACACGCTCCAATGTCATCGGTTGCTTTCGTTGCTCCCAAAATTATCAGTACTCTCATCGGCACTTGTCTGAGACTGCACATGAAAATATGCCAACAACCATTGCGGTTAAACAAGGCCCAGGCGATGACCATAGGCATGTGTATTTCTCATAATTGGTACGTTCTATATATGCATGGTACGTTCTATACGTGCATGAACGTTGGACCCTCATCCCATACGTAAACAAAGTTCTAGACGTCTCCTTGCAAATACTTCAAGCTACATCACAGGTTAAGACGTCTCTTAGGATGTTCTATCAAACAAGTGGACACTCATGGACTCGTGACAGCGTCTCAATTGACGTCTGCGAAGACGTCGTGCACAGCGTCCGTGTTGTACCTCAGTGTTCATTCCGGGATGCTGTGGGTCACCTGCGTCTGATTCGCGGTGCATGTTCATTTCTTCTTGGCCGCCTCCGCTCTTGTTGACGTGCCAACCTGCACTTGTGCAATGACATCATGTCATGGACTCTTTCTATGCAATGTCCCAGTATACTATGAATGGAAATCTGAAAACCTCTTTGACATTGCATAATTTGCTGTATTCAACGCCGCAAAGGTGAATTTCAGACAATCATGTGAAGTGTATATACAAGTCCAAACATGTCAGTGCCTCTACATTTCCCAACCTTCTCAGCCGCACTCCCCGGTTTTGACAAGCCCGCTTGCTTTGTTGAATCCGGCTTGGTTGGTTTGGATGGCCCCGTCGGCTTTGGTGTGTCGGTCTTCCCCGGTTTAGACAATCTTGCAGGCTTCGGTGTCTTTGAAAGTGCCTTTGTTATGTTGTCGGGCTTAGTAATGCGCCTTACACTTGTCGCGGAACCCCCCGGTGTGTCCACAACCTCCTGCACTTCCAATTCATCACTACTACTTGGAATGCACGCATTCACAGTAGACATTGAAGTATGGTATGCACACCAAAGACTCATGACCTCCCCTCTCCATCCACGTCATCAAATTCAGTCTAACTCCCCTACTTGTCATGACGCAAGCTTTCATTCACGCACATTACAACTTGAGTTCCATACACTTCACACTCATGACAAGGACAAGGAAAACATACATTGCATTCAAAAATACACCATGTTGAATTGCCTAGACAGAGTTCCAAAAAACATCGCAGTGTTCCAAAACGTGTCTGTGCGATGTCTCCACAAACGCAGGGATGTTCCGGCAGACGTCCGTGCGCTTCCTAAGTCGTTCTGCAGATGTCATCCACAACGTGGTTACGCCTTAATTACTGTTCCAGCATATCTACCCTCAACTCTTTACCTGCTTCGTCTGGACCATTGTGTTCGCGTTGTCACTGCAGCCAGTATCAGAAAGAACTGCCGGAACCACGTATAGGTCGCACGAGAAGACAGTGAACATCTCCTGTAACATCCGGCTGCGTTCGCGACGACATCAATGCGCATTATGAAACATCCTCACGTTGTCTAAGACATTCACTAACGTCACCTACTATGTTAAGGACGCCAGTGGAAACAGATGGATGTTTATAGAAGCATTTCCAATCGCATCAACGTCTACTCAAGAGATCTTTACACATTTGGCAAACAACATACAGCAAGCTCCACTGTACATACATACGTTGCATAAATTGTGACGCACCTGCTTCACTACCCGCAGCCTCTCGGAGTGCGGCCATCTGTGTTGATTGTGTGCCCTTCCCTTTGGATACTTTCCGCATCTGCTCCGACTTTTCTCTTGAATCTCCAGTCGCCCTCTTTGCCACAAAAATTTCCATTTCTTGTCGGTTATATCGGGTGGCCTCCGTTGTATCTAGTCGATCAATCCGTCGAGCCTGAATTGTCTGTTGGTTAGCGTCTTGTTGACTCGAACGGAAATCCACCCCGGGTCTACTGTCTTCCGGCCGTTCTCCCCCCTCACCTCCCATCCTGCGAATTCAAGCATCACGCATGCACTAGAGTCATTCACAGCGAAGAAACAGTAAAAATAAAAAGAGAGACGCAGTGACAGGGTAGAAGCACACGAAATGCGACGTGGATGTTGTGATTGAGACGTCCCCTTGCCACAGGGGATGTTTCCATGTACATCCTCACACGTCTCATAAGACATCCTTAGACGTCCCCATGAACATCCGTTAACGTCCAAGAGGATATCTGCACATCACTTTCAAGACATGGAGAATCATGTGTATGGAATGTCAAATCATAACGTTTATATGTGATAGGCAACAGCAGAAAATGAGATGAGCATGTCGTTTGTTTCAATTCTGCACTACGGCTTGGGAGTTTGTGGCACAAATAAGAAGGGTGTACCTACCCACACGCGCTTCAAAAATCTTTCCTTCGTCGGCTGAATCTGCTTGGGACATTTTTTACATGGATCGAAGTCCCTCGAGAGCAGCCGCAAGTCATTCTCGAACGCCGACACCAATGCCCCGTATGGGTGGCCATTTTGGTCCATAATCAGCAATTTCTTGTCCCAATCCCGCTCCATTGTGCCGCTGAGACGGAGGCGGTGTCTCCTCCTCTTCCGTGTCCTCATTTACGGTTATCTCCGTCCTCTTCGTCCAGCTCATCGTCGTCCTCCTGCTTGGAGTGACTGTCATACCCTTGGCTGTACAACAAAAAACCTTGCGTAATAACATGTTAATATCACATACCATAGCATTCCAGAGTACATGTTGATGTAGCAACCCCTTCCACAGCAATCCACGACATAGCACGGCATAGCATCTCAGAACATGGCAACTCAGATTATGATGTTGCACTTGCGTCAGGGAAGCGGATCATGGACCTGATACAGCTCATTCACACGCGCAATGGTTCTCGGATGTTTGGTAAGATGTCTCTATGTTTCATGGAACGTCCCTATCTCGTGTATGACGTCTACAACATAGTCACCTTACTCAATGATCAACAGAGCCCATTCTCACAGATGAATCATTCCAGGACACTTGCGACATTCTACTGTCCGCCTTCGTACATAAGAAAGCTATATGCAACAAAATTACGTCTGGCAGGGGGCGTCTCACGAGACGTGAGCATGTCTTCTACCATGTTTCCAGGGATGTCTGGCTAGACGTAAATATGTCATCTTCCGTGTTTCCAGGGACTCCTGCCTAGATGTAACCATGTCTAATGCAATGTTGCCATGGACGTCTGGCTAGATGCAACCATGTCCTAATCCATGTTCTAGGGGAAGCACTGACACATAATCGTGTTCAAAAATTCCACAAATGCTTGCAATGGCTCACTGTCCTGATCACATTCTTCATCACCATGTTTCGGTGGAAAACAGGGTTGTGGAATTAGGAGCTCAAGCGCAGACATCCAGCCCAAACATCTGTGGTGACATCTCTGATGGCATCTTTGGTGACATCTCTGATGGCATCTTTGGTGCCATGCCCGATGACATCTCTGGTAACATTGCTAATGACATCTCTAGTGACATCTATGATGTAAATATGTGGTGCATGCTACAAACATGAAGGCCATACATGCATACACCCGCTTGAAAAACCGCCAATTTGCAAGTCGCGACCGCCCTTCCGAGTTGTGTCTGGGATTCAAGTCTTTAGCGCTGCATATACTAGCATACTACAAGTTTTTGGGTTTCTTCCACAACAACACCTTCTTCATAGTGTCATACAAGATGCCTTTGAAATCCACTAATACCCGTTTCTTCATCAAATTTCCCCCCCCTCCGTCCTTGACCTTGCCGGCGTCGCCGCCACGCTTCCAAAGCCACGTAGCATTAGGGTTTCTACAACTACTATTCTCTATTCTCTCTCTATAACTAGTTGTAGAGATGGATATCTAAAAATACAACTACTATTCTCCACACCCATCTCTACAACTACTACTCTCTTACTATAGTTTACAATCATTCTAAAAATAGATGGAAACACTTTTGAAAACCTCTACACTCTAAACTCTAACTTCTTGGAGAAATGAAAACGAAAATGAGCTTAGTGCAACCTCTAAGTCCTCTTAAAAGTCTCATGACCTAACTTTGACTGCGGCAGCTAACCCTAGCCGCCTCTGTTCATCTAGTGAACTGGATGAAATTCATCCCAGTAGATGATCACAGTGACGTCATGGACATCATCTTAGACATCTTCATGGACATCATCTTAGACATCTTTATGGACGTCATCTTAGACATCTTCATGGATAGCTGGATGTCATCTTTGATATCCTTCCAAACATTCCAATGTTGGCAATTGACTGTAATTTTTGAATTTATATTGCACTGAGATAAACTTAAAGACTTCATATTACTAAAGCGTCTTGCTTTTCTAAAAAGTTTTACTTGTCTAAGAATTTGTTAAAATGTTTTTCTACAAGATTCTAATAAAATAAACGTCCGGCTCATCGTCGTCCTCCTGCTTGTCACATCAGACGTCGTGCACAACGTCACAGATGACCTTTGAGACATCGCGTACATTGACTGAGAGAGTCGTGATCGGACGTGCTCTCTTCTGTTGCGCCTGATGTCATCACGTATGTCTACAGAGACACCGTTTGAGATGTCTGTAAAGGCATCCCGAACGTTTAAGCTGGAAAAATACCGCCATGTTCGCGGAGACATTCAACCGTTATCCTGCGACGTTATCTGCGACGTCCTACAGTGTCTCAGCGACGTCCTCTACCGTGTCACTGTGGACATCTCTCCCAAGACGCCTTCATACATAGCGGATGTATGCGGCGATGGTCGATGCGACATCCGTGTGGACATCCCTTCAAACAATTTTGGAGACGCGCGCCCCGTCGTTGCGGATGTCATTGCTAAAACGTCATCAACAACATGCGCATGTCCGCCGGGATGTCCTAGCACACGTCATGTATGCGACGTCATGGATGACTTCTCGGACATCATGTACGTCATTTGAGACATCCGTGCTTGGACATTGTTTCGTATGTGACGATTGATGTCTTCACAGATGTCCGGAAACACACCCTGTGTTACGTCTGTAGAAGCATCTCGGACGTTTCAGATGGAGACATCTAGCTATGTTGAGTGAGACGTCCGACGATTCCGATGGATGTTCTGTCTGATGTCGCCAATTCCTACGACCACTGTGCTGTGTCATTATGGACGTCGGCTATGTCCTTTGCCGTGTCACAATGGATGTCTCAGAAAATACGCACAGTTGCACGGCGGATGCCTGTGGCGATGCAAGGTGGGACATCCTTGAAAACAATGTTGGAGAGGCGGGCTCGTTCTTTGCGGATGTCATAGCTGACATGGCATAATATGATTGGAGCATCATTAGGTCCCCTGCCAAGACACGGTGCTCCTCGTCTTCTGTTTTTTTCCGTCTCCCCCTCTGTGCTCGTGCCTCATAGAACCTCATTCTCGGATTCTTCTTCCGAACTTGGAACACCGCAAAGGACATATACAGCAAGGGGCCTCCTCGTCACCCGATCAATGCTTAGCTTACTAAATGGGAACGGGAGCTCAAATGACAGAAGAGGACCTCTTAACCGTCACTGCCTCTTGTCGGCCAAATAGACTGGTCATCGAGCCCTAATTTGTGCCGGCGTATAAATGAAGTACCCCATGACATGGTCAATTTGAACATAAATTAATTGGTTTCTTTCCCAAAAAAAATTCCACGTGGCATCATGTGATTGGTTTAGATTGACGTGGACATTTGGAAATATGATGTGGAAATTCAGTTTCGAAATTAACCAGTGCATCAGTCAAGTTGCATGTTTCTCCAACATCAATTGTAGCATTGGCACAATGTTTTCTGTGACGTTCTATATTATGTCCGCCGCTGCATGGAGATGTCCGTGTTGACGTCCTGTTCGACGTCCCCTGCTACATGTAGACATTAGCTTTGACGTTCAGTATGACGTTCGCAGCTGCATCACGAATGTATGCCGAGATGTCTAATAGGACATCCCGGTAGACATCCATGAAGACAATGATGGAGACTTGGGCCCGTATGTTGCGGATGTCATCGCTGACACCTCAGGAACAACATGAAAATTTCCGCCGGGATGTTACAGCCCACGTTCGGAGCGGGACATCACACATGACCGCGGAGACACAGCGCACATCGAGTGAGACATTCGTGCACTCCGAGGTCTCTGATGTCGCTCCGGATGTCTTCACAGATGTTTAGAGAGACACGCGTCTTGACGTCTGTAGAAGCATCCCGGACGTCTTAAAGCAGGCTATATTGCTACATACCGGAAGACATATGAATGTTCCGGTAGACGTTGTGCAGAATGTCCGGTGGTGTGACTTCTGTGACGGTGGTATGTCCTCTCCGACGTCTATAGACGTCCTAGACCGTGTCACAGTGGACATCTCTGCGAAGACGCCCTACTGCATGACGGATGTATGCGGCGTTGTCTGATTGGACATCCTAGAAGACAATGATGGAGACGCGGGCCCGTCTGTTACGGATGTCATCGCCGACACCTGACGAACAACGTGCAAATGTCCGCCACGATGTTCCAGCCCACGTTCGGAGCGCGACATCAGAGATGACCGCGGAGACACTGCGCACATCAAGTGAGACGTTTCGTGCAATTCCAGGTCTTTAATAATGCGCCCGATGTTTTCACGGGTGCTTAGAGAGACACCCGTCCTGACGCCTGTACAAGCATCCCGGACGTCTTAGTCGACGCCATATTGCTATGTTTCGGAAGGCAGCCGAATGTTCCGGGGGATGTTGTCCAGAATGTCCGATGTTGTGACTTTTGTGACACTGCCACGTCCTCCCGAACGTCTATCAACGTCCTGGACTATGCCACAGTGGACGTCTCTGCGAAGACGCCCTACTACATGACGGATGTATGCGGCGATGTTTGGTGGGATATCCTAGTGGACATCTATGAAGACAATGATGGAGAGGCGGGCCCCTCTGTTGCGGATGTCATCGCTAACACCTCACGAACAACGTGCAAATGTCCGCCTGGATGTTCCAGCCCACGTTCGGATTGCGATATCAGAGATGACCGCAGAGGCACCACGCACATTGAGTGAGACGTTTCGTGCAATTCCAGGTCTCTAATGTCGCGCCCGATGTCTTCACGGGTGTTTAGAGAGATACCCGTCTTGAAGTCTGTACAAGCATCCCGTACATTTTAGACCACGCCATATTGCTATGTTGCAGAAGACATCCAAATGTTTCGGTGGACGTTGTGACAAATGTCCGGTGTTGTGACTGTTGTCACGGTGCCATGTCATCCCAAACGTCTATAGATGTCTTGGACCGTGTTGCAGTGGACGTCTCTGCCAAGACGCCCTACTGCATTACGGATGTATGCGGCGATGTTTGATGGCACATCACCATAGACATCCTAGAAGACAATAATGAAGACGCGGGCCCGTCTGTTACGGATGTCATGTCTGACACCTCACGAACAACGTGCAAATGCCCGCCGGGATGTTCTAGCCCACGTTCAGAGCACGACATCAGAGATGACCGCACCACCGCGGAGACACCGTGCACATCGAGTGAGACGTTTTCTGCAATACCATGTCATTGATGTCGCGCCCAATGTCTTTACGGGTGTTTAGAGAGACACTTGTCATGACGTCTGTAGAAGCATCCCGGACGTCTTAGACCACGCCATATTGCTATGTTGCGGAAGACAATTCCGAATGTTTCGGTGGACGTTGTCCAGAATGTCTGATTTTATGACTTCTGGGACGTTGCCATGTCATATCCGACATCTATAGACGTCCTAGACCGTGTCACAATGGACGTCTGTGCCAAAACGCCCTACTGCATGACGGATGTATGCGGCGTTGTCTGATGGGACATCCCCTTGGACATCCTAGAAGACAATGATGGAGACGCGGACCCGTCTGTCACGCATGTCTTCGCGGACATGTCATGAACAGCATGCGGAGGTCCCCGGGATGTCCCAGCTGATGTTCGGAGAGCAACATCACGGGCGACTCCTCACACATCTTGGATGTCAGCGCAGACATAGTCTACGTGAACTGAAACATCCGTGGGAGGACATTGTATCTCATGTCGCCAACTATGTCTCAGTGGATGTTTATGTAGACATCCGTTGCAACGTGCTCAGAAGTATCCCACATTTTTTGTAGGGTGACGAGGCTACAATGTTTCGGAAGACGGGTAGCTGTTTGATGGGACATTGTCCGAGACGTCTCCGACCGTGACTTACGTGCTTCTGCGATGTCTTCCAGGACGTCGGCTATGTGAGCATTCCCTGTTGCACAGTAAATGATAATGGTGATGTACCATGGGACATTGCAGTTCACCACCGTAGACATCGTTGCGTTTCGAGGACGTCGTTGCGGACGTCCCAATCGATGTCCACGAAAACATCCCCATGTCATCGAAGTCATCGTGAATCAGATGTCTTGCAGACAATGGCCTAAACACAGTATGTCGTGGCAGCTCGTCCAACGTGGATTTTTCCGTGCCATGTAGATTAAGTTCTGTAAATTAGGAAATTCCAAAATATATCCACGTGAATTTTCTACCATAAATGTTGAAAAATCCTCCTATATTATAAAAAGCTATTTTTGTCCGACGTGGATTTTTAATATTATTATACTAATAAATTATAATATTTTTAATATTTTAATATCAAAAATAAAATTTTATATATAATTTATATTATATAATATAAACTTTATAAAAATATTATTATTTTAATATTATTATATTCTTATGATATTGTTATAATATTATGATATTATAATTTACAGTTATTTTAAAGTATGGACGAATCAGAAATCTTGCGAGTACAAGATATCGAATATAAAATCACTATTCCAAATTATGTGGTGATTTTAAATAAAAGTATATTGGACAAAAAGGAAATAGAATTTAATAGTGTGAACCAGTTTTTTTTCCGCTCTTGCAAACCGCTGCCCATTATGCTGAATTTTTTACATCGGGTAGCATTTCACCTTGCATTCCAGTAAATTTCAAACACTTACCCTCGATGAAATCGGAATCCCTTGCCAGCGGGGCAAAGTTGCGTGTTTTCGAATGTCTTGCGGCATGTCTTCAGAAACGCGCAGATGCACGCAGACATCTACGAGTGTTTTCCGAAACACGCAACTCACCGAACTATCTAATCCCAAAATTATCTTCAACAACGTACAGACATCCCTCTATTGTGCGAGACATCCATACCAATGGGAAAGACATGACAGAGATGTCTCCCTGTCTTCCGAAGACATGACAAAAAACGCGGGTTTCTTATAGTGTGTAGGTCAGTGGTTTTCTGCATTCAGTGCTTGATTAGTTCAGGTGCTGGGGTGCAAACTAGGAGAGCGCACATTGCAGGGATTGTTTTCTTATTCATTGAGTGTATGCTTTCTTTTTAATTGTGCATGCCATTGCTTATATCCCAAGCTTGCGTTGACTATGCAAATTGGAATGCATTGTGATCCAAAGCATTGAAGTGGATGCATATTTAATTTGCAACTCGGAATTGAATGGAATTGAACTGTTCATGTGTTCCATCGTTTCAAAGCTTGATTGGTTATGTTATCGTCGACTCGAGGATAAGTTGAGTCGTTATTGGGTACCTTCATACTGTTGCCGAATGGTTTATCTTCGAGTCGAAGATAAAGTGTATATATTCCATGACAACATATATATTTAAGAATACCATGGATGTCAGAGCGTGACACATTAGTCACAGAACCCATTATCCTCCAGTCGAAGATCAGTACAACTGAATATACGACAGGATGAACAGAGAGTTAATTATCCTCATGTCGAAGATAAGTACAACAGAATATACGATAGGATTTATTGAGATATAATTATCCTCGAGTCGAAGATAAGTACAACAGAGTATACGATAGAACTAATAGAGACACGGCTATCCTCGAGTCGAAGATAATTTCTGAATATATTTACAGTTATCTTATATACCAGTGTCTTCTACAAAAGTTCTGATTGAAAGAATAGAACTGAACCACTTATCCTCGACTCGAGGATAAGTCACGTATGGTACTCAAAAGAACTGTGATATGCGGATACATTTATCCTCGAGTCGAAGATAGGCACATTGATATCAACTGTAAGTAATACAATACGCACCAAGGTAGAAGAGTACTATCCAGTAACGTTGATGTGACCGGGCCACTTATCTTTGAGTCGAGGATAATTCGAGGGGTTCGCCATAGGACATGACACAAACATAATAAGTTATCCTTGAGTTGAGGATAACATACTCGTATCTTCAATGTCTGATTGTTTCACTCGTCCGATGCTCCGCATTGGACAGTACCTGAAGCATTCAAGGACTAGTTATCCTCGAGTCGAGGATAAAAGTCATAGGGACATCATGTCCCCCGACCTATAAACCAGAAGCCCAGACATGACTTACACGTTATCATTACTATCCTATAACCATATCCTCGTGTCGAGGATATGGATCACTTTGATACACGTAGACGCTGACTCTTCTTACAGACAAGATTCACAAGAAGTACGCCTTCGGTCTTGGGCAATCTACGCATGGGTTTCGGGGTGAATGAAATCTGGTAGAGTTTGTCGCACAGTTATCCTCGACTCGAGGGTACTATAGGCGGTGTTATAATATGTGGACATCCAAGCCCGGATGCATTACAGCCAATAGCATTATCCTCGACCCGAGGATAATAGTTTGCACAGCATTCACACCATTACGATGCAGCTCACAGTTTGATACGTGATATGTCTTTTGACAGAATGGAGACGGTTGCGCATCTACAGTTCGAGCTAAGGGTGCCAACCTTGCCCCTAGGCGTGGCACTATGTGAGGGTGTTCCACGTTCATCATCGACCATGAGGGGCGTTACGATCACCAACACGGATGGGATCGATGTTGCAAAGGGTATCTGCCATAGTGTTGATCCGAAGCTCGTAATTGACACAGACGGTTTGCCTTTTGGCGATGAGCGCGTACCGATTCACATTGCAGAATCACTTGTTGAGGAGGAGGTTCCGTCCGTATGGATGTTGTCTATGCGATCTTGGCATATCTCCAGGGTCTTCCTCAATGGAGCGAGCTTGTACGACCACGAGCAAACAACCATATATATGGCAGAATTGAATGCATCGAGGAGGCGTGTCCGGAAAGGGGTTAGGCCTTATGAAACCACACGCGAGAGAGCTGAGCCGGCTACCCCTTCCAAGAAGGACTTCTTACTTTCTGCCCAGTCGATTAACGCTGTGTCGAGCAATGTCTGTTGTCCTTTAAACTGCGTACAACTGTTTCCGCGGGCAAAGATCCAAGCCCTTCGCACCATCATCCATGACAAAATGGACCACTCAAAGACTGCCTCTCCGCATTATTCTCTCAAGAGCAAGACAGTTGATTCCTTCATGAAGTTGCCGGTTGCGGTGACTAGAATGATTGCGCATTGCCACGGAGACATTAGATATGCACATTATGGCCTAGACATTTACCCGAGTGATTCGAATCATACTGTGGGTTCAATTGCCCAATTACTACGGGATCTGGAGAAGCCGCCGAAGTATTCAACGCGAGAGTTGTTCACTGGGAGTAGCTCTTTTGATCTCTCCGAGGCCTTGTTGCTAGGTTCGGAGATTTGCTTGGAATCCCTCCCACCTCCTCCAAGAGAGCCGGTCATCGCGGAACCACTCCCTCCCACTTTAACTCTTCAGCTTGACAACGCATGTGGGGACAACAAGAATCGATGTGTCTTTGCATTTTGCTCCCTCCTTGTACACAAAGGTGTCTTCTGCGAGATATTCATCAATTTTCTCATCGTGGGGCACACTCAAATTGATATCGATGCCTTCTTTGGTCGATGGAGCCGTACAATGCGGGAAAATGACTACCCCACGATTCCCAAACTCATGAAGTCCTTCATGGATGCTGAATCTCAGCCCGTCATTCCGCTCCTTATTGAGGAAGTCCCAAACTTCAATGGGTTCGTTGAAGGGTACTTGTGCACGTGTAATGATGCTTTGCAAGGTCATACCAATGCCCAACAGTTCAAGTTCTACAAAGATTCCAACGGGTGGCCTTTAATGCAGTACAAAATTCTTTGTACAGACAGCGACTGGTTGCCAAAGGAGGGTGGGGGAATTCGATTGTGGAAGGAGACTGCAAATGGGCGTCCAATGGTGCCCAGTGGACAGCCTCGCCCACTGCCCCAAATCAGATGCGATGCCTTGATGAGATTTGCAAAGGCCTCGATGGATTCATTGCTCTATGGGGCACTATGGCTAATGAGGATTTGTCTGGAGAATTCACGAGGATGAATGAGCCCCTCAAATACTATTGGCAGGGGGTGAGATCTGCGCTAACCAGGCCAGTTCGGGCGTGCGAGATTTTGCAAAATGGATTTTGGCCATCTTCGAGGTTCGCACCTGAAATGGAGGACCAATTTCTGGACGACGGGACAATCCGTGAGGAGTTTACCGAGGATGCTTTCTTTGTTGGTCGTAGGCGTGACTGCCCAGCCCCTTCATTTCGCGTTGGTCGTGATGTGTACGCTGGCTATTTCCTCGCGGTGCGCCCTGCAGATGACGACATTCGACCATTTTGGCTGGCTAAAGCCTTGACGAATCTGAGTCCTGGTCCCGGACATGTGAATTTAATTCAGATGCAGTATTGGACACCTGCTTCACGGCAACACGTCGATATGGACACATATGACGGTTGGGATACAAAAGAGGGGAATTTTTGGCGGGAGGATAGGTGTCTCCAACCAAATTGGTCCCATACAGATTGTATCATGACAGCGTGGAAGCCGCGTACAAGAAAAGAGACTTCCGATCCAAGGATTAAAATCCCTCAGACACAAATCAACATCATCAAAGCATCTATTGACTCGTATGCATCAGATTCTGTCAGTGAAGAATCCCCGCCTCGAGGATGATTTGTATGTAGGCGTATGTGTAGGAGTGATTTCTTGTGATTCGTACTGTGTGGATCTAAATGTAGACCGGTATGCAATACTACAATGGCGATGTCCTTATTGTAGAACATTGTATTACATTCATTGAAATTTATCGAGGTGCCTATGCACTATGCATGTTGAATTTTGTATTTTGGTACCGCTTTCACATTACATGTATGGATGGGAGGACCATATTTGTCATTGATATCTCACTTAAAATAGATCCTCAATTATAAGTGTGATTCCATTTTATTAAATCATTGTTGGCTGAGACAAGAATATTATAATTGCCTTAGTTATGCCTCGTACCACTTTGAGAATGGTTGTGTAGTCTTTATTGTTGCGTCAACATTCCTAATATTGCTCAAAGAAATGCAACACATATTTCAGGACTTCAACAATGAAATATGACTACTCTTAATTTAATAGATGACTATGAGTGATCCAACGTAGTTAAGTCTCAATTTAAATGAGTTGTCTCAATATAATGACCGATTATTATCTTCGAGATTTGGGGTCATAATTAAAATGAGACTGCACATTGTGTCATTTTTATGAATATTGCCTTGTATGTGGATGAAATTTGTTGTGATGGGTTATAATGTAGTACTCTAGGTGTAGTGATTTTTGGAGATTTTTTAATGTTTAGTTTTATGAGTTTATTTTTTCAAAAACACTTTTAGACCAAAATCTTCAAGATTTTGGGTGAAACACTGCAACACAAAATGAGGCATAATTTTTTCAGAGATTGTTTACTTTTCAATCGGGTCACGCACATATGAAGCTAACTTCCCACAAAAAATTCAGTAAAAAAATCACACTACAAAAAGTGCTTGACGGATGAGAAACTACAAATGAAATCTTTACATCTTGCAAAAGATGCATGATTGGGCAGTTAGGGGCTAGTACAAGACCCCGTTTAAACAACATATTGAAACCACATTTTGACAGAAATGTTGTTTCAACAAAAATTAGGTGGTATGTTGTTTCAACAAGGTATGCTCAAACAACATAAGCACTGTTGAAACAACGTCGTCCTAAAAAATGTTGTTTCAACACAAGAATTACACAACATTTCCACACGATTGTTGTTTGACTGCAATTTTTTATTTTTTGAAATCTTCTAAGAAGAATTAGGACAAAGGGAAAACATACTTTGATTGGCATTTTTTGAAAGTGACTCAAATCTTCCAAGTCATATTGCAACTGGTTAGGTCACACACCACATCAATATACCAACCAGGACCCAAATGAGCCTTCGCTCACAGATAACTGGCATCCTAGCAAAAAAAGGCAACCTACCAAAAAATTAAGTGTAGATTGGTGCTTAACCCCTAAATAACGGAGGGGGTAAGGGCAAAACATAAATGTGTTATAAAAAATTACTTCTTCAACTTTGATGAAGTTTGGTCCAAAAGAGAAAATGAGGAGCTTGATGTTTGGTAATTATCCATACGGTCAAATTTCAAAAAATAGCTTTTTATCATCTCATAATGAATTTAGAAGCATTTAATTTCAAATATTTATTACAATCACAAATTTTATCTTTAGAATTTGAAATTTTGTATGATTTGTTAAAACTAGACACTCTATTCTAAAATCAAAAAAAGAAATTTTTTAAAGGAGAGAACATCATTACTTTCCCCAAATAGTAAGTTTTCTAACACTCGCCAATGTAGAAGTGTTTCTCTTTAAAAAAACTTCTCTCGGGTGGAGTTTAACTCGGATTGACATGATTCAAATTGGATTGGAAAGTAGACTTGATTCCCTATTTAAAAATATTTTTTATTTTCTATAAAAATGTTTTCACTATTTCGGGTAGCCCATAAAAAAGGGCAGAGATCATAAAATGGTTGATCCGTCATTTAGGGGTTAATAGCAAGTGGAGAGAAAAATCACATGGCAAATTTTCAGGTTCTAGGTAGAAAATCATGAACATAGAATATGACACATATTGCAGTTGAAGTAGTGCAGAGATTCAACAAGGTTTTACACGTGAAAATTTCTGCACATTCTATCAACTCATATCAATATAAACTCAAGCGTCGAGTCAAATAATCAGGCAAACACTTGAATTTGTAATATGTATCCAGTACATTCTCCGGTACTAGGGTACTGCACCGTCTTCTACTTGGTTGATGTTTTCTATGATTTGGAACATTAGTGAAAGATGACACTTGCTATTCTATGAGGTAATTTAGTAGGACTCGAGCAATAAAAACTTAAGATGTGAAAACAAAGAGCATCCAAGAGCATCCAAGAGCACTGGAGAGACTCTTGGAAACTTTAGTAGGGGGGTTACAAACTCTGAAGCTTCACAATGTTATCTCAACCTAGTCACGCTTGAGAGGCTCCGTTTCTTTTCTAATCCCGTCTTTGTTAATGATCACAATCTCCACAGCGTCAGTCTGCATCACATCCAGCGCTTTGACCTACATACAAGACAACAGTAACGGTCACATATGATTTCACAATTACCATGAATGGAGTATATAGTAGGCAACTATAGAATAGAAAATAAGCTTTCAAGGTCCCACAGTAACCCTCTATTTTTTTTGGTTGAGCCTATCAGTTCAATGATTTGCACGATCTGATGATCATTTATGAACCTAAAGGAACTATGGGTTTCCTCCTCACCGAAGTTCGGTAGCCACCTTGTACTGCCAGAAAGGGTGAGTCTTAGCCATCTTGTGCTGCCAGAAAGGGTGAGCCTTAGCATGATGATAGTCTCCCCAGAGCTTTCTGAGTGGTTTCCTGAGCGCTCGTATGAACCAACTGCGTCATACGTGTAAATACAACCTTTGCCTGCTTGCCAAAAACAAGAGTCAATATATAGAGGTTTCATAATTCAAAATAGCAATTCAAAGTCTACAAAGCAATGTACTCAAACTAATCAGTTCCAAACGCATACAGTAGGTAGAAACCTCACACCTTCGTTGTCCAAATGAATTTCCTTTGTCATTTCCCGGATGATTTAATGAGGTTGCCCAAGTTGGAGTCCACCTGGTTGAACCTATCATGTAACTGATCAAATATACTTGTGGACTGTATTTCAATGTTGCGCGAGTGCTTGTACAGATGTTCGGTCCCATGCTCGTCATCCTGATTATGGAGTGCCATTAGTACATGCTGGAGAGGCATAATAAGTAAATTCAATGTTACACAGCCTATTGGTTGACAAGGTATTGGAGTATCTAGTTGCAAACGTAATCAACACCATCACAAATGGTGGATGATTACATTGGCATTTCTGAGCTTCTCTTCAAGTACGCAAATACTATTGCGTTCTCAAGTAGGCAAGCTCAAAAATGTCATATGCACACAATACTAAAGTCTGCAACCACGTTGCTTATCATTAACTCTAACAGACTTGAAAGCACTACCAATGTTTGTGCTATTTTTAATGAAATTGAGAATGATAATGGTGAGAGAAACCTTAATCATTTGTATGAGTAAGGAGCCATTCTTTGAGGTAGACAGCTTCTTTACATCCTCAAATCCTTCCATCAAAGCCCTACATGCAATAAATAGCTTCAGCTTATCTTAACCCTTCACTACCCAACCATGCATATTGTGCTTGATGTACAGATTTTATTCGTAGTTTCTCATCCGTCATGCACTTTTGTACTGTGATTTTAGTACTAAATTTTTTATGGGAAGTTAGCTTCATGTATGTGTTATCCGATCAAAAAGGAAACAATTTCTAAAAAAATTATGCCTCATTTTGTGTTGAAGTGCTTCACCCAAAAATTTGAAGATTTTTGTCTAGATTGTTCTTGAAAAAATAACCCAGTTATAAAATCAAGCCTCTTAAAACTCTCCAAAAATCACAACACATAGAATACTACATTATAACAACCCATCACAAGAGATTTCATACACATATTATCAATATCTTATTCATAATCCAATTACAAAATGATTTAGCAGGTTATGTTCCAAAATTTATCGAAAAATAGTAGTGATAGCAATTATAGATCTAATTGTATGGATAGAATCTAAATTTCAAACCGTATAACTTTTATTCATACATCAAGTTTCAAATATTCATGTTAATTGCATTTTATAATACATCTTTGCAGAACTCCCCAAACTGGACATAAGTGAGGGCGTTTAGGGGTTAAGCATCACATGAGCATTACGTCATTGTTTTCATATGGATAGCAATAGTGGCTATAATTAAAACCATATAAATATTACAATTAACATGACTTTATATCACCACGTTCTTACAACTTTTCAATTATTTGCAGCATTTTTTTATATTCTACTTCAATGTGTAGGATACTACAACAAGAACTTGACCTGAGGTTTCTGCAGTCCTTCCCATCGTGATAATTTAAGTATTCCTCCATCATGGCCCATACATGCCTTATTGTCTCATCAAATTTTTCTCCCCATTGAACATCCGTTTCATTGTGCAATATACAAACAACTTGACCTGCAACAACAATGCGTAAGTAGATATATCAAAAGCCCAACTTGCTAAACATGCAGCATGTCTTCAAGAAACTTAGGTCAGCCATCCCGATCATTGGGAAGAGGTCAAATCTTGCATTTAGAACTCTTCCAAATAAATACAATGATAAGCTCAAGAACGAGTTATTAAGACCTTGCTTTCATACATACATTAAATTACGAATGACGAAATTGCAGAGATAAAATGGTTAGCCATATTCGAACTCACCCATCTTGCTACTCAGAAACTGCTCTTTAGACGTATCGCAGTGAGAATAATGGCCATAGCAATACAACTTATATCCATCCCAAAAATCTTGAACCCGGTTTCAATATAATATACGTCAATTCCATTGGACTCCTACTGTTCTTGTATTTCTCAAAGCTCTTCATAAAAGTACATTAGAAACACAAAGCACTTTACAATATGGAATTTGAAACATTTGAAACAATTTTGATTCGTCATAAACAAAATGTACGCGATGCGCAATAGTCTCTGAAAGGAAGATCCATTCACATGCAAAAGAACAACCAACCAACCTAAAAAGGTTATCGTCAAGGATGTTTTTTACTTCCATTGAGCATTTGGTGAATCCTCTCCGTGCGTAAAGAGTTGACTTCTCTCTTGCCGAATCTTCCAATGATAGAATCAAATTATGGATTTTTTTTCTCTTTGCAGTTGCCTCAGATGCATGAAACCATTGTTCTGTAAACACTTGGGGTGTTTCTCTCATAAAAAGTTCACTATAATGGAGCACATACGTTCCACAATCATACTCGTTTTCTTGTTGAGGTACCTGTCCATTTTTGAATTCAATGAACCCAATGTAAATTACAATTAACATGCACTAATCATAATAAAATTTACAACTCATATTAATTATATATATATATATATACACAAATACACACACATTAGTACACGATCATAAAAACAACGCACCTTGACTTCTATGTATTTCATATTTGAAATGATTGTTTCTACGGAGGACTGCGTCACAACAGGATGTTCACTTATCCATGCGTGTACTAAATACATTCGTATGTGCTCCTCCCCACCCTCCATATGATAACCTCTATGAGAATCCAAATGTAAGATGCATGATGTGCTCATTAACTCCTCTGTAACATTATAATGCCAAATATTAGAGGACTTCGTAAATAACATCAATAACACAAAACAATTGAAAAATAAAAATTATTTCACTATACAACTAAGGTAGGAGCACCCAATTTCGACATAGTACCCAAAGCCGATACTTTTTACACATGGTTTTCATTTTAGAACGCACATCTAGGTAGACCATAGATGGCTTATTGTTTTGGTCAACAAACAATAAAGGTCCATGACATACTTAGATTTGCGTTCTAAAATGAAAACCATGTGCATAAATATTGGCATTAGATATACTATTGGAATTATGTGCTCCTACCTTAGATACATTTAAAGAATATATGTACCAGAGCTTAGATTGTTGATATTTCGAAGATGGCAAACTATGACCAAACTCCAGTGGAATCTGCACATTTAGAATTATATAATAACATAATATAAGAGGGCTGTTTTCAAAGTCTATAGTTTTAAATCTATGAAAAAAATGTAATTTTACACAAATGGAAAAATCAAATCAAAAGCAATTTCATTGTAATTAGTTGATAGAAGTGTATTCAATAGAACTTCATGCACCTTTCATTGATAGGAATGAAAATATAATCCTTCTCAAAAATTGATACACCACGGGTCCATTTCTTCACAGCTTCAAATGCTATCTTGAATCTGTCATTCCCATTAACAATATGTTTCCTACTGACATCACAAAGCTTTGTGAAAAAAAAAACATTTGAAGACGTAAAACTTTCTTTTCTGTGCATCCACAAGCGTTGTCATAAAAACCTGTATGTCATAAAAGAGTTAATCATTAGTTTATGTTACAAACTAAACACAAGTGAAAGTGTTAGGTTGAAAGTGATAAATTTACTTACTTCATGTAAAAGTCTATGATGTTGTCATTTAGGAACGCTGTTGATTCAAGAATTTCTACCTCCTTCACCGTAATTGTAACAGCATCTACATCACCAGCGGGATACACCAACTTCTCAAATTTTTTACACTTTACATCATTTTGTTTTTCAATTGGTGCTACAAACTCGTCCAATTCTCTTTCCACTAATTTTTTTTTTGTCTTGATTTCTTCGACCTGCACAATTCAAAAATATCATGAGCTAATAAAAAATAATTCCCTATGTGATTTTCCCAATGAAAAGTAACAATAAGTTTTACTATAAAAACCATGAGAAAAGAAAACGTACAAGATGTCACCACAAAGTATTCGTTGTTACAACTGTTGATATGCTCCAAGTTTGAGGTGATATCCTCATTTTCAGTTGCGGCATTCTCTTCCTCCAACTTTTTGAGCTTCCTTTTGTACACAGAAATTGCCATATTATCTACAAAACCAATAAAGACTATACATTAAACACATAGAGGCACCGTTGCTATTATTACAAAATGATGCCTTCATAGTAAACCACACCACTCATCCTCTCTTTGAAAATTGCCGCCTGGATATTGTCTCGGTTCATCAAGATTTCTGGTTAGCTAGAAACAGATGGAATGTTCTCATACATGTGTCCCTTTACTAGCTATCGGGGTTGGAGTGCACAGAACAAAAATCGATTTCAGCAGGCTGGCCGTTGTGGATGAAGTCCATTCAGAATTGCTGCTGAGGCACATACAGGGATGAACTAATGCACTGGAAAAAGGGAGGGTGACGAAGTCAAAGCAAGCAGAGAGCAAGTTTGAACAAATGTGTGTATTAAGCTGCGAAGAAGATGGGAGGAAATTAACCTCCTTTCTTTGACAACGGAGATAGAAATGGCATCTACCTCCACGAACCACAAATTACGGTCACGGAAACGTTTGATCTTCTTGTCGAAGCCAACCACGTAGTTGTTGTGCACTATCACGTGCTTATTTGTTGTCTGTTTACGCCAGGTGTCATTTTTGAAGTATAATCCTCCAGAGGGAAACGCCACTTGAGGCAATAAATAAACGTCGACCTAAGGAAACGGAAAAAACAAATGAAGGGCTGGATTAGTGAAACCCACCCCAAACCTTTGAAACCCAGTAACTACATGAGAGAGTCATAAAACCTTTCAAAAGATCTCCAGTTGAGATAATGTTAACTTAATACTCCGTAGTTGCCAGTATAATATCATAAGTTAACATCAAGCACTTTAACACCACACTAACATTAATTTAACTCCATATGCGTTACACTAACATTAACTCTATATGAATCAAATGCTAGTTAAATTAACATTAAAACCTTTGTCAATCCAATGGCTGCAGTTCCTACTTGATTAGATTTTATGATGCAGAACTCCAAAGCTAAAGCTGCTCAAGCTTAACATGAGGAGGAATCACGTTCGGGTGTGTACCTGGCCTGCTGTATGGTTAAGAGCCCAATTAAATGCCGGTTGGTCATTTGTCTTCTGACTAGGTGACCATTGCCGCTCCTGAAGCTCCTTGATCCACGCACGCATCAGTAGCTTTGCACCTTCCGTAGGCCTCAGGAAAAACATGCAACTGCAGATGTACGTGCGTCGTTTCTTCCTAGGTGGTGGTAAAGCATGTGAATGGTCGGGATTGGCACTCTGAGTATGCACCACAAAGTAAGAAGAGTCAGTGAGAGCCAATTTCATTTTTTTATTAAATTTCGTGAAACTCTTGTCCCTTCTAACTAAATAATGAGAAATGTAGTTCTGGGGAGAGAAAAACCCACGGACCTGCAATTGATATCCACTCTGATTCGACTAGCTCGCAACAAGGCTCGTTGATATGCTCCCCCGACAGGATCGTAGAGGCATCCCGGTACGCCACTTTTGTGATTGTATTCACCCTTGTTAGCACTCCCTGTTCGCACGTAGAACAAGAGAAAACTGAGCACTGGAGCAGTAATTTTTTTCACGGGAGTCTAATTGGCGGTTTGAAAATTGAAATAGAGTATGAGTGGTGTGCTTTACCAGCAATCGCGATAGGAGTGCACAGTACGTACAGAAATCGATTTCAGCGTGGTGGCCGTTGAGGATGAAGTCAGTTGCGAATTGCTGCATATAACTCGCGGGATTGGCACTCTGCGAACTGACGGAATTCGGATTCACTCGCAAGCTGTAGGAAGCCTTCCAAAGCAACCTCCAGCAAGTGCTTCCATTCCAGCGACTTCACGTACATTGCCATTTCCTTGATCCATCTCTGCAACAACGTCAGTTCATCGCGTTAGAGTATTCATCTCTACAACAACGTCGATTCTCCGTTGCCACCACCTCCCACTGCGCAAACTGAGCAACGGAGACCCTTGAGCCACGAGAAAAATACACGGTCCTCGCAAGGGGCAAATACCACACCTCTCAGGTAGACGTCCCGATTCAACTTTGTTAAAAAAGATTCCTTATACATTGTTTGATGAACACTTAAAAATGGAGTAAGTGGAGTTGATGCACAAAGGTGAGTTGTACATGTTTATGTGAAGATCACATTTATACGGTTGGACTTATCATATTTCTTCTTAATATTTTATAATTAGTTTTGCAAGGTTTTCTCTTGAAATTCAATTAAAAATCAGAAGTTAACCCAAAAAATGGATTTTAAATTTTGTAATGAAATTGGAATAACATGCACTACAACATGGTATGGTTTCATTATTTGATTCTCATTTTTTTGTAAAATCATATTTACAGTCTCAATTTTTTAACTCAGGATGAAACTTGACATAAACTAATTCGGTTGTTTTTCCAAAATTCGCAATATCTTATTTTGAAGCTCTATACTATACAAATAATAGACATTTAGCACAAGAATTAAGAAAAAAAATATGGATGGATGAAAATTTTTGCATGTTGTAATCAATGGAAAGGTTGCAATATGGTCGTCGTTCATTATGTGGTTGCATGCGCATCAAAGGGTTAATCATAACCCATAAATGTTTGGGCTTGTGACGATAGATTCATGCTCTACATGTCACACTCAATTGTCACACTCTCTTCTACCACTATGAAAAAAGTTATAATTTAATTCTATATTTTTAGTGGATGAAGCCATGTGTGTACTACAAATCATGAATTTCTCAAAAATAATTTGTGGAAATTTGAAATTACTATGTTTTTCTGAAGTGATTTGAAAGAAAATTCATTTCAATTGCAAAATGTACTCAATACTTCCAATTTTAAACCAAAGGTGTAAATTACAATGAAAAACATTATAATAAATGAAAACTGTACGTGCACCTAAATTTGGATTTTTTTTCTTTACCACAGTAACACATATGAAAATTGTAACTTCAATACAACACTCACTATTTTCAAACTTTTTCAAAAATTTAAAGTATAGAGTAAATTAGACTTGGTAAAATTCAATTTCTTTGTTAAATTCAAATGCAATAGAACTCATTTTGATAGATTAAATTTAGAATAAGTATACAAAAAGAAACATCCCAAATACACTACATTGTGAACTGTTTTTACCCCAGGGACTGCACTATACTAAACATGTATGAGTATATAGAAGGGGTATTAATTTGAACACTGCTCTATTACATATACATACAATGAATACATTTAGAACTGAAAATATTCACGTATACTTACACTAAATATATATTTAAAACGGAATATATTTGTATGCAAAGGTATTTAGACATATAACCTCTCATATATAAAGGGATTTTTATAAGAGGTCATGAACGCACGTGATTCTCAAATATAATGTACAGTGCAACTCACAGGGTTTTTACAACTTGTTTTGTAATGGGAACCCGATATTAAATTCAAAAATATCTTGAATAATATATAGCTTTAAACTTGAAGACCTCGCATGACCAACAAAAAACCTTCACAAAAACAATTGGATGAAAAAAATCCACACGGCAGTTGGAATTGAATAGTAAGTTACATTCATAGGCTACAATTTGGTTTTGCTTGCATTTACGGCTAAAGTACAGTACATATGTTGTCATGATTTCACACCCACAATCTCTTTTTAAATTCCATTTCTTGAACCATGATTGTATTTCTAATATAAATCCATCACAAGTGCTCGATTTGACAATTATAAAAACTTACTTGATGCAATAGAGTAGAAGTTATGAACAATGTATTTCCAAATTGCTATCAAATCCGTGGGGTTTGCTACGATGTTAATCTCCTTAATGACCAAGCGACCATTTTATAATCGTTGTCCTTTTTACAAGGTGCCCAAGATGAAAAAACCATTGTTAAAAAACATAAAAATATTTTCAAACGGGAAATCAAATCTACTTTCCAATCTAATTTGAATTATGTTAATCCAAGTTAAACTCCACTAAGGAGAAATTTTCAAAGGCAAACAGCTCACGTTGTCCTAGTGTTATGAAACTTTTTATTTTGGGAAAATTAATGATGGTCTCTTCTTCGAAAAATTTGCCATTGACCATTTTAGAATAGATTGTCTTGTTTTAACCCATCATACAAAATTTCAAATTCTAAAAATAATTATTTTAATTTTGGAATATGTTAAACAATAAATGCTTCTAAATTCATTAAATTAGTATCTAATTTTATATTCCAACGATTGTTCTTATGGATAATTCATAAACAGCATATTTTTCATTTTCTCTTTTGGACCAAAATTAATCAAAGTTCTAGAAATAACATTTTATAAAACATTTTTTTTTTTTATCCCCTCTGTCATTTAGTGGTTAAACATCAAAACTCTTTAGTGTCCAATCGGCCACATTCTGGTCATTGATGTGTGAATACTCATCTTCTAAAACAAGAAAATTTTAATTTCGAATTCTGCAACTATGCAAACACCTATGAAAAAAGCGCAATTTTTTTAAAATTATTTAGAACACATTAAAAAATTTCAAATACAACACATGTACTATGCCGTATTTATTGGATTCCGAAGCTTTTGATCTTTTCCAATTTTCTAGGAGCCTTCAAAAGCACAATGAGTTTATAAAATATATAATTATATTCATATTGAATATGATTCAATTCATCAAATTTGGTCCCGAATTTTTTTTAGACATTTAATTTCAAGCTTTGCTTAGCCCTTAACTTCCTGAACCATTTTCAGCGCATTTTGGACCCTGATTTTTTTGGTTAGGGATATATGTTGCTCAAACTTATGTTGTTCACTTTTTTACAAAATCAACTGTAAGATCTTGTAGATATGCAAGTCACCTTCATCTTTACAAAGTTTAGGATCAATCTGAGTTATATGTTGCTTGGATGGGACATAAAAGTGAAGGGTACTCCAAGAAATTCATTGTTTTCACACTGTTGAAAATGAGCTTTGACCAACTCTCTTGGCACATATTATTTTAGAAAGTTGGTGCCGTCTGGAATTCTGAAGGTAATCAAGTTCCCTACGCATGACAACAAGTTTTGTATTTTTAGGATAAATAATGAGTGAGAAAGAGGCCTTGACATGACATCCACTTTTTACTAGTTCACTTGTGATTTTGAAAGAAATCTTACAAATTCCTACAAATTTGATCTTCCATTGCAAATTTAGACATGGTAAGTTGAAAGTACACAAAAGAACATATACAGCAGGAAAAAGAATTTTGGAAAAAAGGTGAAATCCAAGTGCAAGATTTGCATTTTAGTAGCTACACCCACCCACAAGCCGCCCTGCCCAATTGGAATACGTGGCAACTCGTCATTCGCCCGTCACTCTCTTATGTTGACTTTTCTTCCTCAATTTTGTGACCACCCAGCACTTGTGGATTTATGTAAAATTGACAATGTGCATTTCTCCAAATCAGACTACACCATTGGATAGCTAACTCGTTTCTACACAAAATTGGCCCAAATTTTGAATCATTCGGGCACTCCTTCTTCAAGATATTTTCAGTTCTAAAAATAGAGCGACCCATTTTGGGTCGCCCAGGAAGTTAAGGGTTAAAGTAACCTTTTTCTATTATTTCAATTAGAAACTTTGGAATGAAGTACCTTATAAAACTGTAGAGAGCTCTAGCAAATTATAACTGAAATCTATGAATTTTTAATCATAATTTATGGCCTTTGATCAAAAAAGTTGTAATTTCAGCACTAAGAATGACTCCAATGGTCTAGTTTAGCGTACTTTCACCCTATAGACTTATAACTTAATAGATCATTTGACAATAAATCTAGAAACTATTCTTGCACTAGCTTCAATAACTTTTGTATTAGAGAAACATTTGTATGAGTTACATTCTACATATGAAAAAATGTTTAATGAATTCATCAATGATTAATAAATACTTTTGTAGTGAAAAATTATCAAGCCTATTTTTTAAGCCTTGTTTTTTCATTGTATACATACGTTAGGCTTCTGTTTGGTTTATATATTTTTAAGATTTAGTGCACTTCCCGGGCTGCGACTAAGTTTGACAGTAGGTATATGACAAAAGCCCCTCAGGTTAAAGCTGCTTTACATGACGGGACAAGGTCAATTTCGAGTTGTGAGTGTATGCTTGAATCCTTGTAGTTAATTGGTTGAATTCAAGACCTCAACTCCAAGAACAATTCACAAAGGAATTAAAGTCATTCCCTGAAATTCATATTCTAATGTAATAAAGACAAAATCTTACACGGTCCCATGGAAGAGAATTTGATTGAACTAAAATAAAAACCCAATTCACTTTCCTCCAACCATGTTAGAGCTTCCTACCTTTTTGGCATAAGTCAATATCTCATGTGAATTGGCTTCAAATTTAATTGGCCTAGTGCGGTCATGTAAAGCGGCCCTTAACCCTTTAGTGCCCAGGGTACTGTAGCACTGAGCCCTGGATTTCAGTAGATTTTTCCACTGTGGTTGAGATTACCAAAAATAGAATGGGTTAAATTAGAAAGTAACCGTACAATTCTATTCTCAACTCGAGAGCACACATTTTGTTAAAATTTGAGAATCATCCGATGGTGGGATCGGAAGATTATAGTATGTATTTGAACTGTATAATGCACGCTCAAAAACGAGATTTTGGGGGGTGTGTGACTTCAAAGTTAAATAGAATTTGAGGTAATTTTTCAAAAATGAAAATAAAGAAGTTCAGCTATGCCCTATGTCAACACCTCTCCATTGCAATCTTTCATATCAAAAACAGACTCACATATAATTATTGTGAGATTTATAAGTGAAAGTGACTTATCCATGTACGGTTTGGGACAAAATTTTATACGCTGGACATTGACAAGAGTGGGTGCATTAGTCAAGATCGGATTACACACACTAATGGAAGATGAAGAAGAGAACACAATTCAAAAAAATAAAACAAGATAACAAACTTCCAAACACAAGAAATACTACATAATACATCTGTTGTATTTGTAAGTATTTACTGTATTTTCAAGTATTTGCAGTATTTTTGCGTTCTGTTCATAGGTATTTTGATAGTTGTACAATTCCAAATTGAAAATTTCTTTTTCTGGAAGGTGTAATATATGTGGGCAAATCTGAACTTCAAAACTGAAGTTCCAATTCTTCACGGATTCTCTGCTATTTGCATTTCGGACGTTGTAGTGACCATAATGTGGTCAGCTGGGCACTAAAGGGTTAAATGGCACATCTGCTTGGTGGGGCAATGGAGAGTAGGCATGGGTTGTCATCCCCTAATTCAGGTCATTTACGTGCACGCTTGCATTTTCCCCATGTCTTATGTTCAAACTTCAAAAGACATCATTGACATGAAATTTTAATTGAACTCCTATCCAAACAGATCATATTTAAAAGAAAATGTCCATAGACTGATATGTAAAAAAAAATCCATGTCCCAAAACTATTTTATAAATATTGACCCATCCCAATGAGAGGACTCGTATCACATAAGAGTGGTCAGAAAGGCTTATTATGAAATTCTACATGGTTAAAACCATGTGATATAGCTTATGAAGATTTTGGAAATAAAACCATGTCATATAACTTATGAAGATTTTGAAAACTGAAAGAGAAATGATTTTGGTTGAATCATTGTTATTCAGTCTCGGAGTTTGCATGTTCAATTCCATAGTGGTCAATCATTTTGTGTGGCCTCAATAAGTTGTTGAGGAAGATTATCGTGATTCCACTGCCGTTCTATACAATAGTATCATAGTAGCTTTATCACTTTCAAGTTGAAAAATTAATTTTTTTATGAAATTATTATTATTATTATTATTATTATTTTAAATATCACGAATATTCCTCTATATTCTTATTTCAACATGCAAAGAACATTAAAGTTTTAATTTCCAAGAAATTCAATTACTATGAAATTTATTTAATTATTGTCAACTTTGCCTAGGTACTATAGTATGTGAAAGGGAGTCCATCTTCGAAAGAGGAGAGTAGTATTGTCCCAATGTCCCTTTGTCCTGTGGGCATCGGGTCATTGACATTACGAACGGACACTTTATTCACGCCGGCCCTCTCTTTAGGGTCAGTATTTCTATCTATCTATGTGAAAGGGGATTCTGTAAAAAATAATTGATAAAGAGTCATGTGGACGGTCATATGAGAACAAGTTTGAACCTGGTGACTTTAAATGCTCTAATGTGCATTTCGTGTGGAAACATTCTAGTACAAAACATTATTTGGAATGTTGTGGTTCATGTGTGGAGAAACATGAAGTATTGAAAACTCCATCTTCTTGGTTGCATGGTAATTCAAAAGTGCTCTTATTTTTTAAATATGTTTTAGACAAATTTGAATTTTTTTTAATACTTTATGTGATGTGATTGGTGTACATTGTTGTTTTCGCTCTCATAAATGAAATTATCCTAATTTGTGTGGTTTATAGATATTATGTTCGTGAGAATCAAGTACTTGAATAATACTATTTGGATTGGAGATTTTATTATTAAAATTTTTATTTTGCTTGTCACTAACATGTGACATGTTCAAGTATATTTTGTAATTGTTTTTCTTACATGAAATGACTTTTGATTATTTTTTGGCAACAAGTCCAAGTTCATTCCAACACTTCCAACCCTAAAAGCAAATTGAACACAGTTTTTGTAAACCTAAAAGCAACCTATTTTTTTATATTTTTTTATCATGACGTGCAATATTCTTTGTTGATTCCGGTAAGTGAAAAATTGGTCCCATCTCACATCTATTGTTCACAATACAATCAACTGAATTTGACATTTTGCAATCATTATTGGAATTAAACGTTAAACTTAGAAAATGTGGGGCATTGGAGTTATCCGTAAAGTCACCTTGGATTTGAAGAATCAATAAAGATTTTTGCTTTATTATACTCTTATTTGTTCACTCCAAATACTTAGAAGGTGTGGAAGATCTTGGTGGCTTATCATTATTAAGTGTGTAAGAGGTGTGTAAGAGCTTGGTGATCTTCAAAAGTTTTCAAAAGTTTTTTAGCATAAAGAAAGGAGCTTAAAAAACTTTTGAAAACTTTTGAAAACCATCAAGCTCTTACACACCTCTTACACACTTAATAATGATAGACCACCAAGATCTTCCACACCTTCTAACTATTTGGAATGAACAAATAAGAGTATAATAAAGCAATATTCTTTGTTGATTCTTCAAATCCAAGGTGACTTTACGGCATCTGGAAATATTTATGGTGATTTTTTAAGCTAGTATTCGGTGGTTTTAACCTCTAAATTATCAATAAGCCCAAATTGAACATCATATTTTTCTTGGTAGGTTTAGTAGATCTAATGTAAAGTTCATTTTGTTCAAATACATTTGTTTTTCTATCAACACATTCTCCACTGAATCCATTGCTATATATATATATATAATACAAAACTATTGAAGCCAACATATGCTATGGTCTTCATAATTATTCCAATGATATAATTTTTGATCCCATCATGTTATTCACAATAAATGTTTATAATTTTAAACCTTCAGTGCCCAGGTAACCACTAAGTGGTCACTAGATCACTAAAAAATGAAATCATGGAAAATCAATAAACCATCTCATTCAGAAGTGTAACTTTTGATTTTGCAAATGATGCAAAAACGGAAATTTTGGAATCTGACTTTCTTAGCTATCCAAATACCTATGTACAAAACTCCAAAATATTGCAAATACCTCCAAATGCAGCAAATACTTACAAATACAACACACATACTATGTGGTATTTCTTTTGTTTGGAAGTTTGTTATGTGGTAATTTTTTTGGATTGTATTCTCTTGTTCATGTTCCATTAGTGTGTGTAGTCCAATTTTGATCAATGTACCAACTCCTTTCTTATTTGAACGTATAAAATTTGTCCTAAACCATACATGGATAAGTCACTCTCACTTATAAAATTCACTATAATTATGTATGAGTCCGTTCTTGACATGAAAGATTACAATGGAGAGATGTTGGCATAGGTCATTGTTGAACATCTTCTCTTAAATTTTTGAAAATTTAACCCAAATTTTATTTAACCTTGATGTCATACAACCCCCAAAATCTCATTTTTTTAGTGTTCATTATATGGTTCACAGACATACTATAATATTTCAATCCAACGGTCCGATCATACCAATATTTAACCGACACATGTTTCATTAAACTATGCTTCCATTAGTACGGTTCGATACTATTAATGGTATCCCTAATTCATTCTTAATCAAAAAATTATGTTTGAACTTGTGTTGGAATCTATTTCTTCTTGCCTAATTCTAAAAATTAATAATAATAAATAATATCAATGTCTCATATCCGTAATTTCTTTCATATTGTATGTTGGAAACCTTTCATATTAGACTTAACCCTTAAACGGCAATGCCAGCCCCATGGGTTTGGTTTTGTTTTGGGAGAATCTTGCTCATAACTTCTACTCGATTGCACCAAATGGGGTTTTTAAAATGCCAAACGAAGCATCTTAGAGAGATCTATACTTCTTTAGAATAGAGCCAAAGTAAATTAAAAACAGAATCATTGATGCTAAAAATGGAATTTGGAAGAAATTTTGGGTGTAAAGTGACATTCTTTGGTCTTCTCAATTTTTAGGCCTCCCATTGGTTGAAATTTCTCTTTTCACGGCTTCTCGCCTCTAGTGTAAAGAGGCCCTTATGTTGTACTGTAATTCCCGAACTTGCATTAAAATACATTAAGAAACGGGCACATGATCAACTTCGGACAACAAATCCTCTGCCTTCCCCAACTGAACAACAAAACTGAAGTGAACTTACTGTTCACTAGATTCTAACTCACTGCTTAAGTCGAGCATCCAATCGGAGCACCCCGTCCCTTCATCTCCCCGTGTCCCTGCCCGCATGAGCTGCCCCGCAAGTGGTGAGTTCTTGACGCGGTCTGCTAGCTAAAAACAGTCTGTGCGACGCCCAAGGCAGACTCACTACTCTTGAGGCGATGGCGAGGAGATGCCGCCTTCCGTGCTTCCCAGATTAGGCAAACACCGAGCTAAGTGGCTAAGTGGCCAAGTGGCCAAGTGGGTGTCCTCGAGAAACGTATGATAGCATGTGTTTTTTGTTAGAGTTGCATGGATTTGTTGCAAACGGCTGCCTCGTGTCGAAGTGCCTGGGAGCGATAGCTTGGGAGCAATAGCTTGAGAGCAATAGCTTCGTAAAAGGGTCGACTGTGACAGATCTCCTTGTGCGTTGTTTTTAAATATTGGGTAATTTAGAAGGTTACACATTGAGCAAATTTGGGGCTTCTATTGTTAGATTGTGTTTTGGGTTGAAATCAGAGCTTCCTTTGTTCTCTGTGTCAAAGATGAAACGCCTCAAAGAAGCATGTTGGTGCTCTCACTGCAATGGAGAACATATGAGGGATCCACGTATAATTGCAAAACATGCTATCATATATCCCTTACATCCGGAGACACCAGCCGAATCTATACAACAATATGCAGATATTCTTGACCCAGTACAAGTTACTAATGGTAAAGCTTTATTTCTTCTATTCAGATTTCATCCATGTTTTCTCATATTTTATGCAAATTTTTGCATTGAAGGCCATATTCGTTAAATTGAGACAAAATGGTCATTTTGAGCTTCAACTCTAAAACAATTATAGTCATTTATCGTCGAGTCGACGATAAGATGAGACTGTAATCTTTGGGCAATCAAAGGTTTTTATATATATTAATATATTAAAGTCTCAAATTACCGAATAGTCGCAAACCTGAACAGTTATAATGGTTTATCCTCGAGTCGACGATAAAATTGAGACTACATTTTGTCTCAATTTAACGAATAAGGCCTTATTGTGGATTTTTCAGTACAGATTGTATGGTAAGTTAGCATCATGCATGTGTGAATCAATTAAAAAAGATGAGTTGTGAAAATATTATGCCTCATTTCATGTTGTAAGTCACTCAAAGTTTTTAAGATCTTTGGTGAAAATAGTTCGCAAACTCTCATTAACCACTAAACGCCCAAACGACCATTTTCTAATTGCTATCCAAATATAACGGCATGCTTGGAAAAAAAATAAAAAATAAAATTGAAGAATAAAAAATATTTTAAAATACCACACCAAGTCTACTTTCCAATCCAATTTGAATTATGTGAATCCGAGTTAAACTCCACCTGGAAGAAATTTTCAAAGCGAATCACTTCAACATTGTCTTAGTGTGACAAAATTTGCTATTAGGAGAAAGTAACGATGTTCTCTTCATAATTTTTTATTGAAGTTTACAATAGAAAAACCAAATTTAAATAGTCATGCTAAATTCTAAACTCTAAATGTGAAATAAGAATGTATACAAATTTTCAAAGGTTAATTTTTATAAATTCATTAAAATAAGATCTAAAGTTCTTTTTGGACATTTGACCGTATGAATGATTTGAAGAGATGTTGCCCTACATTTTGTCTATTGAACCAAACGTCATCAAAGATATGGAAGTCGCATATTATAACACATTTATGTTTTGTCCAATCCCCCTCGGGCTTGTAGGGGTTAAATAGTCAACTCATAAAATTAACCAACTAAAACATCTCCAAAAATCACTACAATCATAATATTACATTTCAACCTATTACAACAAATTTCATCCACAAATTGTTAATATTTTATTCATAATCAAATTACAATAGAGTTTTGAGGTTTGAGTTTCAAATTTTATACAAAAATATCGATGATAGCAATCACAAATGTAACTGTATTGATAGAATCCATAATTCATAGTGTACAACTTTTGTGCACAGTTGATCACTCGGGACAGTACATGAACATGGAGAGAGCGGAGACATCTTGCATGTATGAACCTCCACTTCAACATGTACTTGACGAGGAAGACGACCCTTTTATTAAGGAGTTGGAGAAAGAAGATGCCACACGTGTATATGAGGGGTCCAGTATGGGACTGTTATCTTTCACTGTGCTTTTATTAGAATGGAAAGTTCTCCATAGAATCACAGACACAACTCTTAATGGTTTGATGGAGTTATTGAGGGGACGTTTGGAACTCAAGAATCTTCCTTCCAACAATAATGAAGCTAAAGCAAAACTAACACGATTTCGGTTGACTTACAATTGCATTGATGCATGTAGAAAAAACTGCATTATCTATTATGGAGACAAGGCATCTATGCTTTCATGTTCTGAATGTGGAGATCCTCGATATAAACCAGGGAAGGGAAAGACTCCATGGAAGGTTTTAAGACATTTTCCTATAATTCTTCGCATATTGAAATCTTTTAAGAGCCACGAGTGAGCCCCGCTATTTAATGGTTACAAAGATGCTACAAGTCAAGATGGATTGTGGAGAGTTCCCAGTGACTCTTTGACCTCGAAACATATAAATAATGAAATTGATCCTAATTTTGAAGGCTTGCACCTTGGAGCCGCGATTGATGGTGTGAACCCATACAAGTCCCTTTCAACAAAATGGAGTACATGGGCTGTTATCGTGTTGAACTACAATTTACCACCACATCTAATAACTAAACCATTCCATATGATGTTGTCTCTCATTATTCCCGGGAAGAAACAAGTTGAAGACATTGATGTGTTTTGGGAGCCTCTCATTGACGAACTGCAAATGCTATGGAAAAGAATACCTGCAATAGATGTCTCAAAACCAATTGATAAGTTGCACCTTCCTTTCATGTATTTAGTAAATTATGATATGTTTTTATCAACAACTACCTATCATTTCATCCAAACAATAAGTCCAATTTCAAATAATCCTAATTTGAAATACCTAAAATATTATTAACTTTCAAGAATTTCTTTTTTATGCCGATAATATAAGGTGTTTTACTGTAGGGCGTCCACAATGTGTAACGTGACAACGATTAACAAGCAAAATGTGACTGTAAACATTTTCATTGGTCATTGATTATTTTTTTTTACAAAAAGTTAACCATAGTGAAAAGGTGTACTAGTATTCTATGTAATTTAATAATTTAAAAAATAATAGAAAGTAGTATTTGGACCAAAATGGAATACATTGCATTCCATGACATTATAATATAAATATTTTATTGCCTTAATTAATACGTTTCATTGAAAATGTAGTGATGAATTCTTTTTCCTCAATTTCTATAACACATTTAGGTTTCTTAATCAAAAAGATTCTAAAATATTTTGTAACCAAGGTAAATATTAGGGGTGTATGGCGACAATTTTTGTTTTTTCACATTAAACAATATTTAAAATAGCAAATTTCCAAAAGGTTGTATACGAGTTTGGTTGGTTAATTAAAACAAAGTTTGTGTTGTGACTGAAATATGCAATTGACGTGGTTTGCAAGCGGCTTAAATGACACCAACAAAAACATCATCAAAGATTTCAAAATAATTTAAAATGTTTTTTAAAACACTCCAAATGATTGTATTTTTACCATATAATTTTTTTCCTTACTTTTTATTACACATCATTAATGCAAATGCTTTACAATATTAGAAACTTTTTTTAAATATAGCTATGACACCCTAGTGTAAAAACATCCTATAATGTTTTTATTCATTTATTTTTATTTTCTATATTGCTATAGTATACAATCATTTATAGAGGTTAATGAATTTTTATTTCAACTTTTATGATTATGACTTTGAACACTTTTGATTGGATAAACACATAGTTGTTAGAAAACTTTATTAACAATTCATAAATTATATAAATCAATGGCATATACTTATTTTAATAAAAGGGTTAACCACAAATTTTTATACAGGACTTCGCAAGTTTCAATTGCATGGAATTTTGATGTCAATCATCCATGATCTTCAAGGCTATGGTATGGTTGCTGCATGCCAAGTTGGCGGTTATCATGCATGTCCAATATGTGGAGAGAAATTAAAAGGGAGGCATTCAAAAGCGTTAAATAAATGTGTTTTTTTAGGCCATCGATGCTATCTTGAACCTACTCATCCATATAGAGGAAGTTCTACAGTATTGGAGTATGATGAAGAATTGGGAAGTGCTCCTCTTCAACGTACTGGACAACAATGGTTAGAGGCATGCACTCCGGATAATCCAATCATAAAACGAAAGTCAATATTTTTTAGATTAGAATATTGGAGTCTTTTAAAAATTTGACACCTTGTAGATGGAATGCATGTAGAAGAAAACGTCTGCCACAACTTAACCCCTAAACGTCCTCACCTATGTCCAGTTTAGGCAGTTTTTCAAAGATGCATTACAAAATGCAATTAATATGAATATTTAGAACTTGATGTATGAATAAAAGTTATACATTTTTAATTTTAGATTCTATCTATACAGTTAGATCTATGACTGCTATCACTAATCTTTTTTTATAAATTTTGAAACATAAAATAAAAATTTATTTTGTAATTCAATTACGAATAAGATATTGACAGTATGTGGATGAAATTTGTTGTGATGGGTTATAGTGTATTACCTTAGGTGTAGTGATTTTTGGAGATTTTTTGGATGCTTGATTTTAATAGTTTTTTTTTTCAAGAACACTTTTAGACCAAAATCTTCAAGATTTTCGGTGAAACACTACAACACAAAATGAGGCATAATTTTTTCAAAAATTATTTACTTTTCGATCGAATCACACATACATGAAGCTAACTTCCCATAAAAAATTTAGTAAAAGAATCACACCACAAAAAGTGCATGACGGATGAGATAATACAGATGAAATATGTACATCAGGCCAAAAACGCCTGCTTGGGCAGTTAGGGGTTAATGAAACTTCTATTAGGAAAGAATGATACCAAAAATATACGACATGATTTAGAGGAAATGGGCATTAGATCAGATTTGTGGTTAAAGAATGTAGTACCGGCTCCAACAAAAAAGGATCCTTCACAAGTGAAAGCTTCTCAACCAGCAGCGCTATGGGTACTTGATGCTGAAGAGAAGGTGACGTTCATAAACAAGGTTAAAGCATTAAAATTACCTTCTGAATTTGCATCCAATGTTGCTGGTTACTTTGGGGGAGCAAATGGCAATGAGCTACAACATTTGAAATCAGATGATTACCACATTCTCATGGAACACGTTATTCCGGTGGCATTACGAGGTTTATTAGCACCTGGACCTCGAAGAGCTATACTTCGATTATGTCGCGTATGTCAACGAATTGGAAGTCCCGTATTAGATCCAAGTACATTTTCAGAGTTTATGAATGATGGGACCGAGACATTGTGCCTTTTGGAGAAAGAATTCACTCCGACACTATTTACTATTAGCCTCTATTTAGTGCAACATCTACTTCAAGAAGTTACATTGTATGGAGTTATTCATACACAATGGATGTTTCTAGTAGAGCGAAACTTTAAGGTGTTGAAGAGTTTTGTGAAGAATTTGGCTCGACCTGAAGGTAGCATCAGTGAATCATATTGGTTGGCAACAAACATAGGCTTCCTCACTGAGTATATACCTCAAATACCTTGTGTATCATATCGTACAATCTTAGGTGGCAATATGAAGAACATGAAAGATGATGTTGTTCTTCAAGGACGAGGAAGTAAGGAATTACTTTTAAATCGAGAAATTCAACAACACATCAATGCTTGCCTCTTTGAGAACACTCCTGCAATGGAACCTTGGCTTCTGTAAGTTTCTCATCCACTGAGTTATTGCTCATTGATATTTTATTTTGTCATTTGTTATGGTTTTATTTTTATTTTTAAAAAATATTTTATTGTTATTTTTTTAGGGGGACTTGGAGCTTTCGCTTTGCTAGTTTCATATCTTATTACTATATATTTTTTCTATGTAAATTTTAAATTTACATGATTATTAAAATTTTATTATTAAAAATATCATCGTGTTATCTATGACTTATGGAAAGTATTGAAGTAATGCATTTAACATATGAAATATATTCACAGGGTTGAACTCTACATTATGTTTGAAACTCACATGCGTTTATGACCCTTTCTAAAATCCCCTTTGTATATGAGAGGTTACATGTCTAAATTCCTCTGTATACAGATATGTTTTTGTTTAAAAAAAATTAAAAAAAAATTATATATATATATATATATAATGTAAGTATATGTGAATAATTTCAGTGTCGAATGTGTTTATTGTATGTATACGTAATACGACAGTCTTCAAATTAATACCCTTTTTTGTGCACTCACGTATATATTTACTTGTATGTTTAGTACAGTGCAACCCCCGAGAATATATTAAAATATATGTTATATTATGTGATTTTTTCAGGCGTTTTGAAGAACACAGCGCTCATGTGAAAGTGGAACGAGAGAAATTTAGGAAAGACTGGCAACGTGATAAGAAAAAAAATTTACTTTGATATCCACCTAACTTGAAAGAGTTAGGGTTTCAAGAGTGGTTACGTGAAAATATTCAAGCGGCAAGAAGACGTAACGAAAGCATTGATGATGCAATTTTAGCTTTATGCAATGGTTGCCCAAGTACAGCTAAGTCATACAAGGGCATGGAGCTTAGAGGCCAACAATTCAGAACACAAGAGGCTGAGAAAAGAAACCCGACCACCACTGACTCAATCATTCTATGTGAGTTTACAATGAAACATAAAACAAATGCAGCAGATCCAAGTCCAATGTCGGTATCAGATGACTATGTCGGTATGATAGAATATATTCTTGAAATTGATTTCTTATACATAAAACTTGTGCTTGTATTATACAAGTGGTTTGGAGCTGCACAAAGGAGGCCTTATTCATCTATGAAAATTGATGAGTATGGATTTTCTTTGTTTGATTGTACTAAACATATTTCGGAAACAACAAAATATGGAAATCCATGTGTGGAGCCGTCAAGAATTCGACAGGCTTTTACATGCCATGTGGATAATGATCCTGATTGGATAATAGTAGTTGAGTCAATTCCACACCATTCAGGGCCGATGAGAAGGAATATACCAAGATTGATAGGTCCTGCATTAAATTGTGACATGGAGAGGGAGCTAACCGTACCATGAGCACAAAAGAGTAGAGGAAAGTATATCACATACTCTATGTAGCCAAAACCCATTCCAGGTACAACATTTGCGATAGATACAATTGGCAGAGCTCTACATAACATAAATGAGGATGAATCCATAAATGTTAATGAGGAAGAGGATGAAGAGGAGGACCTAATGGAAAAGGCTGATTTTGTTTGGGAAGGAGATGAACTATTGATTATTGAAAAAGATGACTATACAGCAGAAGTTGAAGATCAAGATGCAGATCAAGACCCTGAAACAAATGAAGAGGATGTAGATGAATCAAATGAAGAGGATATAGATGTAGCAGATGAAGGTGGGGCCTTTACATCTTCTAGTAGGTTAGAAATTCGTCAATCAAAGAGGGCCAAAAAGGCTAGTACTAGATTAAATGATTTTGTAGCATAGTAGGGTTAATCGATTATTTAACCCTAAAGAGCCTAGTTAAATTTTTTGTGATTGTTGACCTTTTTTGGAGCTTCTGTAAGATCCAAAAAATGAAGTTTTTAGAAAACCTGAATTGTTTTATAATAGAGATTTAAATCTACTTTCCAACTCAATTTGAATTGAGCCAATCCAAATTATACTCATCGTAGGAGAATGTTTCAGAAATTCATCATCTACATTGTCTAATGTTACAAAATTTATTACTATTGAGAAACTAACATTGTTCCTTTAATCAATGCTTTTGATTTATTTGCTTCTTGATTTAAAAAGATCAATTCCAATGAACAATACAAATTTTTTTTTTCTAAAAACACAAAATGTGATATTCTCGAATTTTGAAGTTAACTAATTTTTTATACAGTAAATTAAGATATGAAATTATTGTTTAAAATTTTCATTTTTGTAATTCATCAGAAAATTCATAAAGCATATTTAAAATCAATGTTGAATGTGTGACGTTAACCCCTAACCGTTGTACTATGCATATTTTGCATGATGTACAGATATGAAGTCCATTTTCTCATCCATCATGCACTTTTTGCAATGTGGATTTTTTATCAAAACTTTTATAGGAAATTAGCTTTGTGCTTCTGTGATCCGATTAGAAAGAAGATGATTTGTGAAATTTTTATGCCTCATTTCATGTTGTAGTGTTCCACCCGAATTTTTTAAGACTTTAGTCAAAAAGTGCTCTTGACAAGTCAAATTCTACAATTAAACAAGAAAAAAATCACTAAAAATCACTACACTTAGAGTATTACATTTCAACCTATCACAACAAAATTTATTATTAGATTGTCAATTTCTTATTCGTAATCATATTACAAAAGGGTTTTAAATTTTGAGTTTCAAATTGAATACATGAATATCAATTGGTGATAGCAATCGCAAACAGATAGAATCTAAAATGCATAATGTACAACACTTATTCATTCATCAATTTGAAAATGTCCCCATTGAGTTGCATTTTACAATACATCTTTGAAAGATTGCCAAATCTAAAAAGAATGAGAACGTTTAGGGGTTAACTCCTAAACGTCCCATGGGGATAGTATATACGCTGTCGTATAATTGGAAGTTTCTACTAACAAGAAACTATAAATTGGGGTCTGAGTAGCTCATTAGAATTGCATTGATTTAAATTTCAACGTGTCTTTTCACCTCAAACCCATTAGAAGTGTGAATTCATTCCAAATACAATCACAATACAACTTATTCTACTGGCCGCAAAGGCACGTTCACACCTTTAGGGGTTAAAGGATTAAGTGATTTTTGTAATGCATCTTTTGCAATACTGTTCAATTTTGAGAGGGTTGTTCGCATGTAGGAGTTAAAAAACTGTTGAAAATAACATTCTATTTTGTAGTGTACTATTGCTACTACCATTTCATTTTGGGTGGACTATTGTGGGTGCTGAAGTCAACATTCAACAGCCGTATATACACTCTATATTGAATGTTGCTATACTAAATGATTTGTGAAAATTGTTTCTTCAAATCAAAATTGAATGTTAGGTAGACATACTTCTTACCACCTTTTGCTCAGTTCTACCCTCATGTACTATCAACGTACATTCTAGAACACAAATGGATACATCTTGTACCATTGTTTATTTTAGTGGTGAAATTGTGTGGGGCATTCCCTCCAATGTAAAGGGATATAAGTAGTCCCTTTCTTAATGGTTCTGCCAAGAAAAAAAAGGTGTCTACTACATGAAGGCATAATTCTTAATCCCTAAAGGACCGCAGTTTTTCCTGATTTTGAGCATCATTTTCATCCCTTTCTATTCATTTTTTTGTTAATGTTTTTTTCCTCTTCGTAGAAAATACCAAATCAAACATTTAAATAAATTTTAAGAATTTTTTTGACCAATTTGACAATGTTTCCCATGTCTTCAAAGACGGCAAAAAAATGTTCAAAAAGACTGCAATTTTATCTTTTCACTTCAAACGCTATAATCTTGCAATCTGTATGGTCAAATTCTATGAAAATTTTACCATGCACTCTGTTGGAAATCTGTAACAAGATCCTATGGTTAAAGTTGAAAAATAATAAATTTTGAGGTTTATTTTGAGCCCTGCCCGCAGTGCCCATTCTCTCCCAAAAAACCCTTTTTGCTGCATAACTTCCACTTTAAAAGTCGGAATCAAAAAAAAATTAGATCCCCATTTTTGTATTGTTATACCAAATTCACATAATTTATTTCAAAAAATAAAAATAAAATTTGACATTGTAGGAACATATCCGAACATTGAAATGTCCTAGTTAGGACACTTGGTCCTTTAGGGGTTAAATAAATGGTAGAAGGTATATTTGTCTTAGTCAATACCAGAAGTATAGACTTGGACTATAGGGTTGACATAAAACATTTCTTAAAATAAATGCCAAGTTTTTTAGCTTTTTCTTTTCTAAATTAGTTATATAAAAGGAATTATGGGAAACTAATAATATTAAGTTCTAATATTCTCAAACATTCCATATGTTGAAACTTATTCTTTTGAAAATATAAAAATTATTTGGCATAGAATTTCCGACACTACCAGGATCACCTACAATATATCATAATAGTGAGGAGGATGCATCTTGCCATTGTTAATACAAAAAAAAGCTTCGTTTACTAGTTGGGACATCTCTTTTCAGAGCTCTGTCTAAGGTAGAGACACCTATTCATAACAATATAAGAGATGTGGTACCTTGGGAGTGCAAGCAAGATGGAATGAAATCATGAATGTCTTAGCAAATTTAGGAGGAAGTGTTGGGCATTGGAATTAATTTTTTTGGAAGCATGAGCAATTTTACACGAATTTTTGAAGCAAGGGTGTTGTAGACACCTATTCTAAGTTGTAGACTTATCTAAAAGAAACAAAGAACCAACTGTGAAGCAACATTGAATTGGACCAATTGTGAAGCAACAAGTGGAAAGCTGCCGTCAACTTTTAAACTTATCAGGGTTCATTTTTCAAAAGTAGCTGGCGACAATATGCAACTGTTCATTTTAGATGTTAGTTTTAGGTGCTGCTACCTTATACTAGTTACTCGTGAACAAGCAACAGTGAGGTCATGCAGAGGCAGCGAGATAGTAGGAGTATGTAAAAATTGTGTTGAAAGCATTGTATTACTCTAGGAAATGCTATTACGTGAGCAGTGAGCAGTGAGCAGTGAGTAGTGAGCAGTGAGCAGAGATTTTTGGAAAAATTTCGGGCTGTTGGATTTTAAAGGACCTCCTATTACCGCGGATTTAGGTGTAATTAGTGAGTATTTATGAAACATTGATTTATAAAAAGTACCTATAGCTGTGGAATTTAGTGTGTATTTTTAGAGTTATTAGTGGAATTTATTAGCTTCAAACAACAATAGCTCGTTCCTGAATCTAACAAAAATGCATTCAAACTCGTTACAGAATCAAGAAATGATGTGGAAATAAATAAATACTGAAACCGTACAATCAAAGTGAATCTGTATCAGATTTGATAGCACTCACATTGACATATGAAAGCACACGAGGATCATAATGTCGATGCGGTGTAGAATAGCATGAAGAACCACTAGGGCTAGGACTAGCATTGGCAAATGCTGTTGCCAATGCTTCTGCGTACACTCAAAGTCCTTGGGGGGAACTATCAGGGCTGTCCAAACTCTGCAAGGACTTTCTAAAGTTAAAACGGCGCCGCTGTAGTGGTCTAGTCCTTGTCAACCTGCAAACAAGAGAAATGTAAAAGTATTAGAAAACGTATTCAGATGAAGATGTACTAACTAGTATTTGCAAGGTGCATTAAATAAACATTGAAACTTACTCACATGGACACTTAAGGGGCTCGTCAGGAACGGTCTCATCATCGGAATCAGGAAGGTTGATGCGAGCGGTGTCAGGTGGCGCTGTACGTGGCTGAGGAGCAATGAGGGCCTTCAAGACCTCAGCAAATAGCTTGGAGTCGCTTTCAAGTGCGACAATGTGATGGTTGCAAGCCTGTGCTACACGGATAGACGCACCTGCACAACAGAGTAGAAAAGGTTTATTAGAAACAAAGGGTTTAAAGTCACATGATATTAATTCTAGAATTCAATGAAGGAGAATAAAATTACCTGTGGATGCCGTTAGGTCTGCTATGATACCGTTCTCTGGAGTTAAACCATACACAAACAGTTTCATCAACACCTCTGATTTCTCTTTGGGACCACGCCATGGTCTCCATCTGTCCTTCCTCAACAGCTGTGACTCCAACGTCACAGCGTTGAAAAGAATGTCATCGCACGCTAGGTCGACCTGCGGAATAGATGGGTCTTTTACAATAACTAGAAGTAGGAGCTGCCGGGCAGCAGTAGAGGGAACATCACAGGCAAGAAGAACCGCCTTGAACTTCAAAGTCTATAAAAAAAACAATCAATATTAATATATACGGTGTCATATTACAAAACATGTCCTAGAAATTCAATTTGAAGAAAGTTTAAGAAGTTAGAGGAGCTCACATTTTTAGATGGATGGAGCGGATTCGCTAGATGGAGGTAGTTGATGATTGTCCACTCATCAACGAATTTCATCTTATAGTTTTTAAAATAGGACATTACTTCTTTTTTGACAATGGGACTGTCGGGGTAAAAAAGAACAAATGCACCATCGTCATGGAGATATGCATACGCAAATCCCATGGTCACCTTCAGAAAACCTTCAAGACTCTCATTCTAATTAGGAACCTGTGATAGAGGGTCTGAAACACTGGGGAGTCTCAATCCATCTGGATACTCTGCAATAAGTAGATCAACCCCCGGTTTCTCTACAACCTTACCGTCAAAGAATAGCTGTCTAGAGGCACCAACTTGTGTCACAATGAAGAAACATAGAGAATTAAATATTGAAACTACAATATACAAACTAATAACAATTGGCAAAGAGGACACCCAAAAAAATAGAAGTAGTATTCACCTTCTTCAAAAACTCCACGATCTGATTATACTCTAAGCAGAATTGATTGGTTTTCTTCTTCTCATCTGCCATTCGCAAGAAAGAATCATTGACAAGAAGGTCAAGACAAGTGTACTCTAAAACACTAACACCGGGCTTGCTCAAGATGGGTGCTCGTTTCGGGGAAGAAAGGAACACCATTGGAGTAGAAGGGCCTGCATTGGACAACTTCACCCTCTTCGCCGCAGGCTTCGCTGCTGTCACAGCTGGGGTCTCTACCGGTGGAGGTCGACTCTACGCTGGTGGTGGTGCTGCGATATTGGCCAGAGTGGGAGTAGATGGAATTGCAGCTGCTGGTGCAGAGGTCTCAACAATATCAGCTTTGCGTTTTGAACCACGCTTGGATGTCGTGGTTGCCTTCTGCGTCGAAGCAACTTCGCTCTCAGGCGTTGATGTGTCCTTCTGTGTACCTGTTCCAATCAGACTAGGCTCAAGGGAGTCTCGCAAGGCTATGTCAAACGAAGGAGGCTTAGTAAGTGGGCAATCTAAATACAACCTATAGTGGTCCCAGTGCACACTATCCCACTGCTTCATAAGCCCTTCCGTGAGCATGAACTCATCACTTTCCTGATCAAGATAGTTTACAAAGAATGGAGGGGACCTAGACATGGCCTTTGCCGGAAACAAAATATACTTAAAGTATCGGTACAAGACACGGTGCAATGCAGGTTTGAACAAATATTGCTTGTCAACCTGAAAGTTCTTGTTGAAGCCTTTATCAACAGCAAATTCTCTGAAGAAAGCAGTGTCCCAGAGTGAAATTTGCATTTGCTCAATGTAATCATAGATGGTGGGTGTTGGGTCACTACCGTCTAGGTGGTAATTGATGGTGACCTTTTGATCTCGAACAATGCACTCAAAAATGATCCCAGCTTCCATGGTCAACTGCAGAAAATTCAACAATTGAGAAAGATGTAATGAAATGATAACAATGTGATATAAGAATCCAATGTCAAATTGTGGGAGCACTGATAAAAAACTTAGAGAACTTGGTAGAGAAAACTTGGAATGTACCTGGGACCACCAAGTAGCCTTGTGAAGCCAGATCAAGAAGGTGTCATCACTAAAGCCAGGTTTAGGAAATCTGAGTTGCACTCGGAGATTTGCAGGTTGATTCCATCATTCAAGCCAAAGAACCTTCATTATAGGATCCATAGCGCTGGTGCAAAGCATCCAAAGCTTCTCAAGCTTCATCTCTGGTTCTTCATCATGAGACTCATAGTGATACTTCACTTCCTCAAGAAAAGGTGTGGTGTTGCTGGGATCAGCAACACGCAACATCTTCTTCATCTCACCCTTGTAATGATCCTTGGTTTTCTTAACAGTCTTATGCACTAGTTCCTCAACTCTCTTAGCAGTCCAATCTTCTGGATTAGGGTATTTCTCATAAAATCTCCTCTGAGCCACGGCAGCAACTTCTCCAATCTCTTGCTGCAATAGGAAGACAAAAAAATTTAAAAGACATTATATAAGAACTAATTACCAACTTTATACACAAAATCCACCAGTTAAGGGACGGTTATACCTGATTGAAAAGACCACTGAGAGCGTTAATAGTCAATGAATACCACGTCTGGGTCTTGGAACCCTTCTGCTTAATCTCAGAGAGTCGAAGGTCCTCAGGTGACACCAATGATTGGAAATAGGAGAGAGGTTGGGCACTAATTGATTGAACTCGATGTAGTCGATGGACAAAGTTGGAAGTCACATGAGACTTTTCATTTCTCCTGTAAAATCAAACACATTTGAATTAGTGTACTTATGAAATGATACACCAAAACTACATGATAACAAAGTTGTTACAAAGTTGAAATCGTACCAATTGACTTCATGTAGAGCAGTGAGCATCGTGGGAATATCTCTTTTCACCTCCAGTATGATGCTATCAACTGAGTAATGCCATCCTAGATCATTTACATGGTCCCGATCTATGATTGGCATCCAAGCCTGGATTCTATGGTTACCATCCAAGACATGGAACATTTTCCCACAGAACACACTGAGGATGGGATCAGCAGCAAGCATGGATTCGAACTCATCGTTGACAGTAACCCAATGACCACTCCAAGATGATCTAATCTCTGGAGTCACAAGTTTGGTCTTACCGTCGTTGTCCTCAGAGGCCACATAGAAGACATCGTTACCTTCCATGTATCCATTTTTGATAAAATGGGAAGCCAGCTTCATGACATCGTTTTTGAGAAAAGGTCTCACAACAGGAAGGCACACCATTCTACAAAGGGGAATGAGCAAGCAGGACTTGTGCCGAGGTTGGAACCGCAGCCTTTCAATTCGAGATCGTGTGTTAGGGGTCTCACTCATCAGAATAGAGTTTAGTTGTGAATGAACGTCTCTCTCACTAAGCTGCCCTCTTTGCGTACGTTCACCAAGTTCAACGGAATCAGCACATTGAGTGGAATCACCTTCAAAACAATCAAGTTCCAAAATTTAGTATTTGAAATGTTGAATCAATATATGCAATGAGTATATTCATAATGCTAGATTAGCACCTTCATTGTCTTCTTCTTCATTTTCTTGTAATTCACCATCCACATCCATTTGCGATTGATCTAGGGAAACACAAGAATGATGTTAGCCTCTGTTCACTGACAACATATCAACTCAACACCACGTGTGATCTATAGTACACAAAATCTCCATTGACCCAGAAGTCAGATAAGCATGACGCATTCCACTCTCATTCATAATTCCGCATAGGTCGAAAAGTACTAGGCATTAAGACCATAGAGTGGTAAATAGTTATGAGACCACAAGTTGTACCCAATAGTTCCACGCGGGACAATAGAAGCGATGATTTAGAATCATTGCATCGCCACACTTGTCTTATAGATGTTACTTCTATCCATTGAGGTCTAAACCCTGAACCCTATGGTATGAGGACTACATAAAGTTCTCGTCACTAAATTCTAGGTTATCAAAATAACTCCATGGTTCAATATAAGTCGGGCTCTGGGGATTCATAAGATGGGCTGAGTCTAAAGATTCACAAGGGGAGAAGTCCAGATTCATCAGAGGCAAAATTAATTGTCAATGAATGATTCTATCCAAAAAGGTTGAGTCTAAAACTCATAAGGGGCTGAGTCTAACTGATTCACAAAGGGGCTGAGTTCTAAAGATTCACAAAGGGGCTGAGTGTGAAGCATCACAAGAGTCCTGATCTAAAATTTCTCAGAGGGGCTGAGTCTAAAGATTCACGAGTGGAATTGTCTATGTGATTCTCGAAGGGCTCAGTCTAAAAATTTGACATCCTGGGCTGAGTCTAAAAGATTAAGAACATAGAGTGTTGTAAGAAAGTTCACAAGAGGCTGAGCTAATTATAATGGGGCATATCCAGTGTTTAGGTTTGATTTACAAGGGGATGGGCTGATTCCCAAGAGGGTGGGTTGATTAAGAAGATGGGCTGATTGACAAGATTTTCAAGAGGCCTGAGCTAAGGAAGTTCACATGGGCATAACCAGAGTTCAGAAGAGGGCTGGGGTGAGGAGCAATGGGGTCAGCCGGTACCAACCGGGGTGAGAGGCCAAATCTCAGACACCTGTCAAGGTCCTAAGCGATCGAAAAAAAAATTTAATTTGGCAATGACCCTTTATCCAAGTGGGTGAGTGAGGAGCCAAGTGGTCAGCCGATACCGGCCGGGGTGAGAGGCCGAATCTCAGACACCCTGTCAAGGTCCTAAGCGATCCAAAAAAAAAAATTAATTTGGTAGTGAACCCTTTATCCAAGTGGGCTGAGTCTGAAAATCACAAGGGCCTGAGTCTTCAAGGATCACAAGGAAAAATCAAAGGGGCCTGAGTCTAAAAATCACATAGGCCTGAGCTAATCAAGTGATTAGGTTTGGGCTTGGGTGAGGAGCCATGGGGTCAGCCGGTACAGGCCGGGGGGAGAGGCCAAATTTCAGACGCCCTGTCTGCATCCTAAGCGATGGAAAAAAAAATTTAATTTGTCATTGAAGACTTCTATCCAAGTGGGCTGAGTCTGAAAATCACAGGGGTCTGAGTCTAAGGATTCATAAGATGGGCTGAGTCTAGGAGATTCAGGAAGGGCACGGTCTAAAATAAGTCGCCCCTATACTGTCTGACTGTTCAGAAGGGCTGGGTTCTGGCCATGGCGTCGGCCGGTACCGGCTGGGATGAGGAGCCAATTTTTAGAAGCCTTTACCACAAAAACATGGTTAAAAGAAAGGAAAAAAACAAAAATTATAATTTTTCAAAATTAGTTTAAAAAAAAAAATTGACAAGATGGGTGAGTCTAATCTTTCAGTTCGGGTTGAGTCTAATGAGTTCTTAAGAGTCCCCTTTACTGACCAAGCTGAGTGTTTACAAGGGGTTGGGTACTGGCCATGGGATCGCCCGGTACCGACTGGGATGAAAAGCGAATTTTGTTGATGACTTTACACCTGGTTAGCGAACGAAAAAAAATATTCAATATATTTAACGAATAAATTTTCATGTAATTCTAACAAGATGGGCTGAGTCTCGAGATATACTAGGGGCAGAGTCTAAATCACACCCCTTTTAGCAACCAGTTTGTATGTCTACAAGGGGTTGGGCACTGGCCATGGGGTAGGCCGGTACCAGCTGGGGGTGAGAAGCCATTTTATCTTTTTTCAAGACACCAGCCTTAGCAAACGAACAATGAATTTACATAAAATTTGAACAAGTTGGTTGCGCTTAAAGATTCACAAATAGCTGAGTGCAAAGATTCACAAGGGCTGAGTCTAATAGATACACAAGAGGCAGAGTCTAATTGATTACAAGGGGCTGAGTTCAGGGGCCCCTTAACTAACCAGCCAATGAGTGTTCACAAGTGCGCCGGTACCGGCTGGGGGTGAGAAGCCAAATTTCGTGACGCCTTAGCACCAGGCTTACAGAACGATAAAAATGACAAAAGATTATACAATGGACTTTTACAAAAAAAATTGACAATGTAGGCAAAGTCTAAATGATTCATAACAGGGCTGAGTAAATTAGATTCACAAGAGGGCTGAGTTCTAGAATTTCAAAAGAATCCTATGGCGATCCGAATTGAGTGTTCAGAAGTAGAGTGGGTATTGGCTGGGTGAGGAGTCAAATTTTGGTTTAGAGAACGCAACGCCAAATTACAAACAAAATTATAAAAACCTTTTACATAAAGATTTGATAAGGTGAGCTATGCCTAAAGATTCACAAGGGGCTGAGTTCTATAGATTACCAGAAAGGCGCCTTTACTTACCAGTGTTTTAGTATTTACAAGTGGGCCGGTACCGGCTAAGGGTGAGAAGCCAAGTTTCGTGACGCCTTAGCACCAGGCTTTGAGAATGAAAAATAAATTACAAAATATTTTACAAATTTTTTTGACTAGCATTGGCTGACTCTAAAGATTTTGACAACATTGCGGGAGCAAATGATTCACAAGGGGCTGAATCCAAATAGTCTTAAGGGGCTGATTCAAAAAATTCAAATAGTCTAAATAGGACAGTCTAATTAATTAATAAGAGGACAGAGTCTAATTGATTAACAAGAGGCCTTTCACGATCTAGTGTTTGAGTATTCACAAGTGGTCCCGTACCGGCTGGGGTTGAGAAGCCAAATTTCGTGACGCCTTAGCACCAGGCTTAGAGAACAAACAAAAGTTTCAAAACGAATTACAAAATATTCTACAAAACATTTTGACAATGTGGACTGATTCTAAAGGTCTTGACAACAATTGGGGGGGAGCAAATGATTCGCCAGGGGCTAAATCTAAAGAGTCTTAAGGGGCTGAGTCGAAAAATTTAGGGGCCTGATTCCAATAATTCACAAGGGGCGTGATTCGCGAATTATCACGAGATGGTCTGATTCACAAGGGGCCTGATTCACAAGTCTTATTCCTACACGATTCACAACTCTGATTCACTGATTCACTGATTCACGAGTCTCAAGAGGACAGAGTCTAATTCATTAACATAAGGCCTTTGACGACCTAGTGTTTGATTATTCACAAGGGGCTGGGTTTCTGGCCAAGAGGTCCGAAGGTACCGGCTGGGGTGAGGAGCAATTGTCTGGGTAGCCGTAGCCACAGGCTTAGAGAACGAAAAAATTTTAAAAATAAATTTATAAAACGTTTTTCAAAATGCAAGCTTCTCACAAGGGCTGAGTCAAGTAAATTCACAAGACGGCTCATTTCTAGAGATTCAGAAGAGGCCTTTGACGATCCATATTGAGTGTTCAAATGTGGAGTGAGGTACTGCCCATGAGGTAGGAAGGTACCGGCTGGGGTGAGGAGCAATTTTTGAATGCCGTAGCAACAGGCTTAGAAAAAAATTACAAATATTTTTACATCAAGTTTTACAAAATATGTTGATAAAGTGGGGTGGCAAAAGATTCACAACCCTCTTAGTCTAAAGATTCACAAGGGAATGATTCTAAATGTCTAGAAGACGCCTGAATCTTAAAGCTTCACAGTGGGCACAGTGGATTCCAATCTCAAAAGTATGAGCAATACCTTCTTGAGATTGCTAGGGACTGTCGGCCTGGATCTCCCTCTCCAACGTGGCCCCCATCTCCACTTCCACTACTTATCCCAACGCGCTGCCTGGAACCTCCATTACTTGTCCCAACGCAACTCCTTCACTCTCTTGAAAACCTAGCAAACCCACTTGAGATACAACCAGCTTTCATCAATCATTAGGCCCCATTGATCTACTGCAAAGTTGGGAGGCTAGCCAAATTCAAAAAACCCTAAAACATGAATCAGTGTTGTCAGAGGAATGAGAACCCGAAAGAGGCGACAGAGAAAATTGGCGAGATGGCAGCTCGGCGAGTGGGAGCATAGCGTAGTAACAGAAGATGAAGACGAGGGCCACACCCTAATGCTACCCGGCGGCAAGCAAGGGACAGAGATGAGGCGATTGGAGGACACAGATGAGGCGATGGGAGGACACAGAGATGAGGCGATGGGAGGACACAGATGAGGCAATGGGAGGACACAGATGAGGCGATGGGAGGACACAGAGATGAGGCGATGGGAGGACACAGATCTTCGTAAGAGAAGGCAAAAATGTCGATGTATTCCTTAAACAGGGATTCTGCGCTAGCTCTGAGACTAGGGCTCAGATTCGCGTTCAGCTTCAACATCTTGGGGTCAGTAGAGGTACCGACGTTGATATGGTCGAGTCGATCCTCCTCATTGTGATTCCAATGGGCAATGTCCATGAAGCGCAGCTTGTCTTGTATTGGTGTCTTGTCTACCAACATTGTTCCTGGTGTATGTTGAATACTTTGGTGCCTAGTGCTACTGGCTATCGTAGTCGGTTCTGTCCCAGTCTGGTCGACTGTCGACTCGGTAGCTAGGAGGTTCCAGTCGATTGTGCCCATTGTGTAGAGGGTCGGGTCGGAGGCCATCAAGATTTCCTCCTCTTCATCGGTGATACCTTTCGCGAAGTTGTAACACACTAGAGCATGTGGTGTAACCGCCTCATATCCTAACTGTCGATTTATCTTGACGGTCTCGACGGTGCCGTTGCCCATGATCTGCACCTCGTTGTTGCCCCAGTCGTGTATGACTTTGGCATATCGAAGCCAGGGTCGACCAAGTAATAACCGGTAGTCTGACATGACTGTCGAGCAGTTGATGACTATAAGCGTGACTACGTAGGGGATGCCATGAATATGAATTTTGACATCCCTGATCAATCCTTTGGGCCGTGGTATGGTGCCATTGGTCATCTTGAGGTTGAATGGTGCGGGTGAGGGCTTGGATAGTCTCAAACATCGGTGTTCATCTTCGGTGATCACATTGACGCCGGATCCGCCATCAATCAGAACGTCGTCGACCATGTTTTTGCCGACTGAGACTGTGATGACTGGCATGTGTTTGTCGATGACTGCTGCAGCGGCGATCGTCACCTCCTCTGTAGTCGAGTAGGGTAACTCTGGAGTCGATCCCTGGTCGGGATGAGTCAGTCGATCCCTAACAAGTTTGGTGAGGGTCGGTGATAACTGTAGTAAGTCACGGATGGATACTTGCAATTTGCAGTCTTGCACCTCATCGAGGATGTGCAGCTGGACGACGCCGAATGCGATGCTGCCTTGGTCGACTGTGGCCAGAGTCGGTTGGTCTGGGTTGTCTTGAAGGGTGATCGTTTGTTGCGGTAATGCATCCGCGTCCCAGTCGAGTGAGGGCGAGTCCTCAATCGACTTTGGGTCTTTAGTGGAAGTTGTTGTTTCCAACTCGGCTTGGAGTTGACAAACTTCCTGCATCATTTGATCACGTAGTAGTTCTTCGGCAGTCTCGTCGGTCGTCTCCGTGGTCTTGTCAGGAGTCGACTGCTCGGGAATCGACTGGCTTCTGGTAATCGCTGCAACCGTCTAGACACCAACCGTAGTGTTCGGTAGTTCTTCAATGACTGCTTACGACGTGTTGGGCTTGGTTTCGATCTGCTGATTAAGGAATTTGACGACCTTCGGATCCTTTAGTAGGGGACACATGTGTGTCGGATGGTCCAAGGTTTTGCAAAGAGAATAAGGGAATATCCGTCGTGGTGTGCTATCCCGGGGCGGTCCACCCTGTGATTCGAAGGTAGTCGACACTGGTGTGGCTGCTGCTACCGGGACAGTTGTATTAGCCGCTGCACGCCTTTTTCCAATCTCGCTCTCTGGATTGAGCCAGCAATCGTGTTTGAGATGGGCTGGCTTCTTGCATCGGTTGCAAAATGCTCGTTTGGTAGTCTTGACTCGCTCGGTAGTGGTCGAGTCGGGATCCTTAGGTAGTTCGCTTTCTGCTAGCTTAGCCGAATTCTTGGCCTAGGCTAGTGTCGATCTTGGTAGTCCGACTGTGGCTACCTGCAGATACTGCAACAAACTAGCTCGAAATTGCTTACTAGGAAATTATCAGCCGAAAGGACCTCAAACTGGCTGGCTAGTTTCATCATCCGTTCGTAGTAATCGTCAACCGACTCTTTGGCATCCTGTTTCATATTGCAGAAACGTAGGTAAGCCTGGTCGTCATTGTCGATATCTTGGTAAAAGGCAATATTCATTAAAATGAGACAATGTGCAGTCTCATTTTAATTATGACCCCAAATCTCGAAGATAATAATCGGTCATTATATTGAGACAACTCATTAAATTGAGACTTAACTACGTTAGATCACTCATAGTCATCTATTAAATTAAGAGTAGTCATATTTCATTGTTGAAGTCCTGAAATCTGTGTTGCATTTCTTTGAGCAATATTAGGAATGTTGACGCAACAATAAAGACTACACAACCATTCTCAAACTGGTACGAGGCATAACTAAGGCAATTATAATATTCTTGTCTCAGCCAACAATGATTTAATAAAATGGAATCACACTTATAATTGAGGATCTATTTTAAGTGAGATATCAATGACAAATATGGTCCTCCCATCCATACATGTAATGTGAAAGCGGTACCAAAATACAAAATTCAACATGCATAGTGCATAGGCACCTCGATAAATTTCAATGAATGTAATACAATGTTCTACAATAAGGACATCGCCATTGTAGTATTGCATACCGGTCTACATTTAGATCCACACAGTACGAATCACAAGAAATCACTCCTACACATACGCCTACATACAAATCATCCTCGAGGCGGGGATTCTTCACTGACAGAATCTGATGCATACGAGTCAATAGATGCTTTGATGATGTTGATTTGTGTCTGAGGGATTTTAATCCTTGGATCGGAAGTCTCTTTTCTTGTACGCGGCTTCCACGCTGTCATGATACAATCTGTATGGGACCAATTTGGTTGGAGACACCTATCCTCCCGCCAAAAATTCCCCTCTTTTGTATCCCAACCGTCATATGTGTCCATATCGACGTGTTGCCGTGAAGCAGGTGTCCAATACTGCATCTGAATTAAATTCACATGTCCGGGACCAGGACTCAGATTCGTCAAGGCTTTAGCCAGCCAAAATGGTCGAATGTCGTCATCTGCAGGGCGCACCGCGAGGAAATAGCCAGCGTACACATCACGACCAACGCGAAATGAAGGAGCTGGGCGATCACGCCTACGACCAACAAAGGGAGCATCCTCGGCAAACTCGTCACGGATTGTCCCGTCGTCCAGAAATTGGTCCTCCATTGCAGGTGCGAACCTCGAAGATGGCCAAAATCCATTTTGCAAAATCTCCCACGCCCGAACTGGCCTGGTTAGCGCAGATCTCACCCCCTGCCAATAGTATTTGAAGGGCTCATTCATCCTCGTGAATTCTCCAGACAAATCCTCATTAGCCATAGTGCCCCATAGAGCAATGAATCCATCGAGGCCATTGCAAATCTCATCAAGGCATCGCATCTGATTCGGGGCTAGTGCGCGAGGCTATCTACTGGGCACCATTGGACGTCCATCTGCAGTCTCTTTCCACAATCGAATTCCCCCACCCTCCTTTGGCAACCAGTCGCTGTCTGTACAAAGAATTTTGTACTGCATTAAAGGCCACCCGTTGGAATCTTTGTAGAACTTGAACTGTTGAGCATTGGTATGACCTTGCAAAGCATCATTACATGTGCACAAGTACCCTTCAACAAACCTTTTGAAGTTTGGGACTTGAACAAACGGAATGACGGGCTGAGATTCAGCATCCATGAAGGACTTCATAAGCTTGGGAATCGTGGGGTAGTCATTTTCCCGCAATCTACAGCTCCATCGACCGAAGAGGGCATCGATGTCATCATGAGTGTGACCCACGATCAGAAAATTGATGAATATCTCGCGGAAGACACCTTTGTGTACAAGGAGGGAGCAAAATGCAAAGACACATCGATTCTTGTTGTCCCCACATGCGTTGTCAAGCTGAAGAATTAAAGTGGGAGGGAGTGGTTCCGCGATGACCGGCTCTCTTGGAGGAGGTGGGAGGGATTCCAAGCAAATCTCCGAACCTAGCAACAAGGCCTCGGAGAGATCCGAAGAGCTACTCCCAGTGAACAACTCCCGCGTTGAATACTTCGGCGGCTTCTCCAGATCCCGTAGTGATTGGGAAATTGAACCCACGGTATAATTCGAATCACTCGGGTAAATGTCTAGGCCATAATGTGCATATCTAATGTCTCCGTGGCAATGCGCAATTTTTTCAGTCACCGCAACCGGCAACTTCATGAAGGAATCAACTGTCTTGCTCTTGAGAGAATAATGCGGAGAGGCAGTCTTTGAGTGGTCTATTTTGTCATGGATGATGGTGCGAAGGGCTTGGATCTTTGCCCGCGGAAACGGCTGTACGCAGTTTAAAGGACAACAGACATTGCTCGACACAGCGTTAATCGACTGGGCAGAAAGTAAGAAGTCCTTCTTGGAAGGGGTAGCCGGCTCAGCTCTCTCGCGTGTGGTTTCATAAGGCCTAACCCCTTTCCGGACACGCCTCCTCGATGCATTCAATTCTGCCATATATAGGGTTGTTTGCTCGTGGTCGTACAAGCTCGCTCCATTGAGGAAGACCCTGGAGATATGCCCAGATCGCATAGACAACATCTATACGGACGGAACCTCCTCCTCAACGAGTGATTCTGCAATGTGAATCGCTACGCGCTCATCGCCGAGAGGCAAACCGTCTGTGTCAATTACGAGCTTCGGATCAACACTTTGGCAGATACCCTTTGCAACATCGATCCCATCCGCGTTGGTGATCGTAACGCCCCTCGTGGTCCATGATGAACGTGGAACACCCTCACATAGTGCCACGCCTAAAGGCAGGGTTGGCACCCTTAGCTCGAACTGTGGATGCGCAACCGTCTCCATTCTGTCAAAAGACATATCACGTATCAGACTGTGAGCTGCATTGTAATGGTGTGAATGCTGTGCAAACTATTATCCTCGGGTCGAGGATAATGCTATTGGCTGTAATGCATCCGGGCTTCGATGTCCTCATATTATAACACCGTCTATAGTACCTGTCGTAGCACGTGATACCGGATATTCCCCTAGAACGCACTTTTTTGTATTAAGAACGTTCGTAGAGGTGATTTCCGAGTTATCGTTCCGCGGAGACTTTGTGAAGTGGGAAGTTTCGGGAGATGGTCCCGGACTGGTGATCTCTCTCTTTCTGTCACCAGCTAAATTCCTCTATCCTACTGAACCGGGCCTTCTTCTACTGACTGACCCGGTTACGACTAGATCCGGTATCCTTCCGGGGAGGACTTCTTACTAATCTTCCTCTCCCCCGGTCCACCGTTGTGACCTGATCCGGTTTCATTTAACCTCTGTTTCCCCTCAGAGGGTTCTCCATTCACATTCGTGGTGCTGGATTGAAAGACACACCCCTCCCTACTGATTCAAGTGATGGGAACTTCACTACCTTCCGGTTATCCTAACTCAACTCCTCAATCCGGGTAATAATCGTACTGCACTTCAGCTGCAAATTCATCCCAGACCCACAGCCGGTCATTGAAGCGCAACCCGGTTTTTCCCCTCCTTTTAAAAATTACTACAATGACTCAATAACCGGGATGGACCCTTACCCGGGGTGTCCGGAATCGGTTGGACTCCTAACAGTTTGTTTTGCTCTGATCATTCCGGCTCTCCTTATCACATAGTCTACCCAGGTGTTGGCACCTCATCCAGACTACCCGTCCAGGAGTTCTGAGAAAACCAAAGTACCCCCTCCTATCCACTCAGCCACTAACCCGGATTATACCTTGCAACCGAGCACGGAACAACTCACCTTCAAACAATCTCTGAGTTTTCCCAATACCCAGACTCTTAACTGGATCTACTACAGAACCCGGTTACTCTAGCTATTCCGGACTCTTCTGTCACATGGTCTACCCAGGTGCTGGCACCTCAACCGGACTACCCGTCCAGGAGTTCTGAGAGGACCGGAGTACGCGCTCCTATCCACTCAGCCACTAACCCGGATTATACCTTGCAACCGAGCGTGGAATAACTAGATCTACAACAGAATCCGATCAACCCTTCTGGTTACTAAGGGACTAATTGGACTACGATCTCAATCAACAACCACACGCACACACACAGTTACAAACACTCCGGTCCGTAGAAGAGTATGCCTATGGTCATTTACAAAGAGAAAATGGTACACAAAAAAGACCTTAGGAATGAAGAACATCCCTGGATGAAAAGAAAACACAAAGCCGACCAGATCTGGGAAACCCGCAGATCCTAAAAACCCGGGATCCGGAAAACCGGGGAACTACCCCACGGTTCAGTTCTCTTCCTACACTACAACTAACATTAGAATCCTAAAAACCTAACTCCCAAACGGAGTCCTACCCTACTTACTCAAAAAGTCCTATTCTAAGTGGCCGGATCCACTAAGTCCGGGCCACTGATTCCGGATCTAAGATGACTCTGGGCAGCTACTGGCCCTCTTGCGGCTGCTCTTCCTCATCTTCCGGGCTCCCTACCACGATCGAATCGGCCGGCCTATCTCCTCGCGTTCCGTGCGCCGCCGCCTGTCCCACCTGTAGTCCCTCCTGTTGCTTTTCCGCCGTGTCCGATTGGACATCCATTGCCTCCATACCTTCGCTCAAATCCCGGACTTCTTTTGGGCTTACTCCCGCGGGTCGGACCATGTGGATTGGCTCCACATCCAGCACGGTCCGGGAGGTATGTTCCTGCGTTGAACTTTGTTGAGTGGGGTCACCTTCCTCCGGGCCGGTCCCTTCTTTTGGGGCGTTGTCTCTGGCCCTTCCGGTTCTTCCTCCCCCTTAACTGTGAGGACTAACTTCCTCTTCCGACCCTGGGATCGCGGCTGAGACGGACCTCCCTCCCGGTCTGTCCGGTTCTCTTCTTCCATACGCTCCTGTGGAGCCGCCGGGGTAGAATCCTCCTCCATTGGTCCGGGTCCCTCTACCGGGTGCTGTTGGGGCTGGGGTGGAGAAGGCCTTGTCTCCTCCTCTGGCCTGGACTCCTCGACCGGATCCACCCGAGGTCGCATTTGGGAAGGACCGCCTAACTCCGATTGAGGGGCTGCCTCTGAACCTCTCACTGGCTTCTTCCGGATCAGCTTTGGCTGTGGAGAATCCTCCTCCTCCTCCGGATCCTCCCTCCGCTTTGTTCTCTGCTCCAACTGAGGTCTCGCCCCACCCGGTCGTTCTAGCCCCGGGTCCCTTCTCCTTACCTGCCGCTCCTCCTGCTGCGGCCTGGCGCCACCCGATTGGCCTACCTCCGGGCGGTCTTTTCTCCCCTTGGTCCTGTTCTCCGGATTGGCGCTGGAATCGCCCGGTGGCCTTCTTACCGAGTGGTCTTCCCTCTCCTTCCGGCGCTCCTCTCCCCGGACGCTACTCCTATCCGATTGGGGTGCAGGTGGAGCCATCCTTCTCTCCTCCGCTCGGGATGACGAATCGGGTCTGCTGGTCCCCGCTCCTCCTCCCGGAAGCGCCGTCCTTTTCTTAGCCAGGCTTCTCACTCCCGAAATAGGCACTACCTCCAACCTCTTCTTCTCCTCTTCCGTGAGGCACCCATGTTTCTCGTACAAGTGGTAGAGAAATGGAGCCAATGGACATCCCTTCTTGTTGTCGAGGTTGGCCACCCACTTCTGCGTGTTCCGGTGAATCAGGATCGCCCAGTTGATCCGTTTCCCCCGGAGAAGAGCGGAGTAGATACCCCGGGCCAATGTCACAGTGAGAGTGGTGGGCTTCTCCGGACTGAGGATGGGCACTATATACTAGAGCAGCCGTTGTTCCCGGGGTAGTATGCAATCCGCCACCTTGAACCCGTCCTTATCGGAGAGATGACTGAACCGCGCCTTCACCCAATCCGCGTCACCTTTGCCTCCTGGTTCCATGTCCTCATTGGTGTCCGGGAAGTCGTACAGTGCCCGCCACATCTCCCGGGTCCAACTTCCATATTTCGCCCGGATGGTTGTCCGGAAGGCGTCCACCATCGGCCCGCCCTCGATTTCCTCCAGCATCCGGGAGTCCTGCACATCCCACACTCTCCCAAACAATCCCAAACACCCCATCATCTGGAGATCCTTCATTAGCTCGTCGAATTCTCCCTCGTGCTGCGGAATGTCCGGGCAAATGCGCTTCTCCGGAATCTTGGCCCCGGCTTCCCTGCGTGCCATAGCTGCGGTCCCTGGGCGGAATTCCTCACTCCTTCGGGTGTGGCGCAGCTCCTTCTCCGGATGCGCTCTCTCTTTTCTCGGTAAACCTCGCGCCTCCCGCTCCTGGCGCTTCCCCTTCCGCTTCCGTGGTGTTCTCCTGACTTCCCGGAGACCCCACGACCCTCTTCTTGGCTGCGCACTCTCTTTCTTCCTCAAACTCCGCCGAAAATAGCGGTGCGCATTGTCCGGATGCTTGCTTATTCCAAATTCTAACCTCGTGTCGTAGTTTCTCACCGGGTGTTCAGTTTTCTCTCAATCCCGGGCGCTCAGAATCTGCACAAGACGGTCGCTCACTGCTCTCTACCTCTGGTCCCACACTATCAACTCTACTGCTATCCGGAAGCACGAAATTCTGCTGGCACGGACGACTGGAACTTTAGAGAGTGAATGAACAGTGGGTCGCCCAATTTAGAGCGGCCCACTTCAATGCTCGGATCGTGGCCGGGTCCATCAAAGACCCGTCCTCACCTATCCAGTCTCCCATCCAATTTCCAACCGGAATCTGCTGTCGATCTAGTCCTGCAGTAATTCCTCTAGACTGCGCACGGATGCCACTCTCTCTCCAAATAAATAACAAGGCCGTTATGGCCATTACTTCTTCTATTTATGGCGGAAAGACTACTCCTAGTTGCCCTAGAAACCCTAACTAGCCGCTTTTGGGAAAACGACATTTGACAGTACCCTCGAGTGAGGGATAACTGCGCGACAAACTCTACCAGATTTCATTCACCCCGGAACCCGTGCGTAGACAGCCCAAGACCGAAGGCGTACTTCTTGTGAATCTTGTCTGTAAGAAGAGTCAGCGTCTACGTGTATCAAAGTGATCCATATCCTCGACACGAGGATATGGTTATAGGATAGTAATGATAACGTGTAAGTCATGTCTGGGCTTCTGGTTTATAGGTCGGGGGACATGATGTCCCTATGACTTTTATCCTTAACTCGAGGATAACTAGTCCTTGAATGCTTCACGTACTGTCCAATGCGGAGCATCGGACAAGTGAAACAATCAGACATTGAAGATACGAGTATGTTATCCTCGACTCGAGGATAACTTATTATGTATGTGTCATGTCCTATGGCGAACCCCTCGAATTATCCTCGACTCGAAGATAAGTAGCCCGGTCACATCAACGTTACTGGATAGTACTTGTTTATCTAGGTGCGTATTGTATTACCTACAGTTTATATCAATGTGCCTATCTTCGACTCGAGGATAAATGTATCCGCATATCACAGTTCTTTTGAGTACCATACGTGACTTATCCTCGAGTCGAGGATGAGTGCATCAATTCTATTCTTTCAATCAGAATTTTCTAGTAGACACTGGTATATGAGATAACTGTAAATATATTCAGAAATAATCTTCGACTCGAGGATAGCCGTGTCTCTATAAGTTCTATCGTATAATCTGTTGTACTTATCTTCGACTCGAGGATAATTTTATCTCAATAAATCGTATCGTATATTCTGTTGTACTTATCTTCGACACAAGGATAATTAACTCTCTATTCATCCTCTCGTATATTCAGTTGTATTTATCTTCGAGTCAAGGATAATGGGATCTGTGACTGAAGTGTCCCGGTCTGACATCCATGGTATTCTTAAATATATGTTTTGTCATGGAATATATACACTTTATCTTCGACTCGAAGATAAACCATTTTGCAACAGTACAAAGGTACCGAATGAAGACTCGACTTATCCTCGAGTCGAAGATAACATAACCAATCAAGCTTTGAAAGGATGGAACACATGAACAGTTCAATTTCATTCAATTTCGAGTTGCAAATTAAATATGCATCCACTTCAATGCATTGGATTACAATGCATTCCAATTTGCATACCCAACGCAAGCTTGGGATATAAGCAATGGCATGCACAATTAAAAAGAAAGCATACACTTAAAGAACAAAAAAACAATCCCTGCAATGTGCACTCTCCTAGTTTGCACCCCAGCACTTGAACTAATCAAGCACTGAATGCAGAAAACCACTGATCTACAGATTCAAGCACTGAATTGAACTGCTAAATCAACCACACAAGCATTGAATTGCACATTCGAACGTAATGCTAAACAATCCATAACCAAGATCTTGTCGCACCCTACACCGTCTTCAAAACACACATCAAAATAACACGGCGCATAAAGACATCAAAACTTACATTGGGAGCGCTTCAGCCACGCGATAGCGCACACAACACGTCTACAATACACAAGCAAGAAGAGGAAGGAGAGACATGCAAGAGAGACAACTGCGGCGAGAGGGCGGAGGAGACTAGAAAATGTGAGAGGAAATACAAAATGAGAACGCGCGGGAGAGATGAGAATGACGAAGCGCCCAAAGTTTTCGCCGTCTTGGATGCCTTTCCTAAACGGCATCCTAGTCTACAGTGAATTCGCAACGGCTTTCGGACATAAATGCAAAGCACCCCGCCACTATGCAACTCGCAGGTTACTATATTAAAAAAACGATTACAAGCCACTGACATTCACTGTGGTCAGAGGAGCAAGCTGCCCAACTACATTTTTACAGTCATCAATTATGAACTTTCTGAATTCTAAAAATTTGGTCCCTTGAAAGTCACAATGCCGCTATGTCAAACAAACTATTAGTGCCCCTGCAGAGAAAAATTAAATCCGCTTCCAAAAAACAAGTAACCGAGCAGTGCTGCAAAAGTCAAAATTAAAATTGGCGATTGCTCCCCACCGTTGCCGCATCCGATTCTCCACCTTCCGCCGTGACATAGAAAGATGTGTCTGATGATATCTCGATCACTTCTTTGGTCCCACCACCATTCGAATTTGTGGGAGCACAATCACAGAAGTCAAGTTGCACGCACCCGCAATCCTTTCTTATCACCGCCACTCCACGAAGTAAATCTGTGGAAGGACGGTTCACAATTCCTGCCACTTCAGCATATGAAACGCCAGAAAAAGCTTCCAACCGTGCCATCTCTTCGCCACAGTGGTAGTTCCAAACAAAATCATCTGCGCCATTAACAATCCCTCGCACCAATGGATGAGGAGGAAGATTTCTCTTCCATCGACACGCATCGGAACTGTAAACAAACCACAAAAACCCTGTTAATTCCCCTAAAGAATGAGGACGAGAAGGGAGAGACAAAACTCCATGGGTTGGGTGCCTAGAATCCATGGTCAAAAATGAAAAACAAGGAGGAGATGAATGAAGAAGGGGAAGGAGTGAATGAGGAATGAGAAAAAGTTCACACATTCAAATATTGAAATGAGGAAGAAGGAGAGTACTTGAAATGATTTCCATCTCATGTGAGCCGCCATTCATCCAATGTACATACAATACCCTTGAGAGCACTTGGTACTCTAGTGCATGTACCTTGCACTCTCACTTGAATGCATTTACATTGATGGGTATTATTTCTCCATCATTCTATTCAATTCCAAATCTAATTTTGGATTTTGGATTGAATATGATACACACACATCCATATAGTTGTACGGAAATAGGTATAAAGAAGTATTACATTTAATATAATTCAATGACAAATCGCATGCGAAAGGTTTTTTTTTCATGCACTTACGTAGATACATTATATTATAGTATGATTTTTCAATCAAGTCTATACTACTAAATTCATAACATTCATCATATACGAAAAAGCACATACACTAGTAGAAATCTTGTCTTATGTGACAAGTCTTTAATGACTCAATGTCCGGAAAGACAAGTCCATATTGACACAAAGTGGTCTTTGCGTCATTATGGACTTGTCTTTCCGGACATTTAGTCACTAAAGACTTGTCACATAAGACAAGATTTCTACTAGTGATAGTTGAAAAAATTGCTAAATTACCTAGTTCAATGGGTTGTATTTAACTCCTAACCGCCCAACCATGCATTTTTTGCATGATGAACGAATTTGAACTCCAATTTCTCATCTATCATGCACTTCTTGTAGTGTGAAATTTTTATTTCAAACTTATCTGTGAAGTTGGATTATGCATGTGTGGTCCCATTAGAAACGGGATGACTTGTGCAAGTTGAATGCCTCATTTCGCGTTGTAGTGCTCCGCTACTCATTTCGAAGATTTTATTCCAAAAGTGCTCTTGAAAAAGTGAACTACCTAATATATGCTACGTAAAAAACGCCAAACATTACTACACTTAGACTACTACATTTGAACCCATCCGAACCCCGAAAATTCATTACTAGATTGTCAATATTTTATTTGTACTAATCGTAATTGTTACAAATGATCATTACATTTTAAGTTCGTAATATAATACACAAATATCGGTGATAGCCATTGCCAAAGTAATTGTATGGATAGAATCCATAATTAATTATGTAAAACTTTTATTCATTCATCAAAGACAAAATATCCCTCTTACTTGCTTTTTGTTATGTATCTTTTTAAATCTGCCAAGTTTGAAAAGAGTGAGAACATGAAGGGGTTAAACTATAATTATTTCAGACTATACTAATCGCGACGAACATCTTTGGTTTTAAGGGATAAAAATTTAATTCGCCATACTATTATTCAAGTCCAACATACTTTGAGTTGCATGTGACATGTGATAGAATGGTGATGTCGGTTGCAATGTGTTCTTAGCTACTACAAAGTTAACATATAATAACTCATAACCCAAATTTTATAAAGTACAAACAAAATGCTACTTATTCAATAAATATGACCAAAAACGTAATAATTTCATAATTGTCATACGGTTAATTATTGGAACCTTTGTTGATAGGGTCTCGCGTTCGGAATCTATACATTTCATCTATATATAATCTCTAGATTATGTATATAAATATAGTAAAATAATTTACTATTTTAGGTTCATTAAGGTGTATTACATCTATATCCTATGAATATATCTAGAATTCCAGAATATTGGTTTAAAAAAACCAAACATTACTCATATCAAATTAAAATTACTTTGTATAAAGGACACCCCTCATTTTTTGGGTGAACGTGGTGATCTATTATGTTGATAATTATTTTCCTAGAAGAAATCAAAATTTAAATTTCTTTAATATAAATTTGTAAATTTGAACAACATATATGTTAATTGCCCCTTTAGCGGAATGTGCAATTGCATATCCCGGGGTTTGTTACTTAATTGACTTAGGATTCAATAATTTGTCATCGTTGTCTTCAATTTAATTTGTAAAAATAAGTAAGACACCTAAATGTTTATATTGTAAGAAATTTCCCGTAATTGGTGATAATTTATAAATAGCACTACATGATGGTGAAATTCATAAGCACTATCCTAGGTACTTAATTACCCTAAATCATGTCCTTACTTCAATCTTTCATATGATAATTCATTATTCATATGATAAGAGTACAGTCATGACGTACATAAGATATACTTCATGCATATGCTATAATTGAGCTCGATGTACTTGTAGGAGGGGGATGCATCATGAATGCAAATCATTAATGCTTCGATGAAAACCATTAATGCTTCGATGAAAATCATCAAATGAATGTTTAGGTGAGAATTATGTAATTTTTTGGCGGTTTGTCACTACGTTGTTGTCCTCTCTAAATAATGATCCTATTTAACTATACTTCATTATGTGTTTTGCTAAAAAAAATTGTGTAGAAGTATGCGATCAAAGAACAAAAGGCACACCGCGTGCAGTCACAAATCAAGACTGAATAAGATGTCCAGCGTCCAGGGTAGTCTCAAAGTGCTTGGCTGATCAAGTTAAGGGAGAAGAACAAAATAAAGGAATAATTTCATCGCTTGCATATGTATATCACGTTTCTAGAATAACCAAGAAGAACCTTGTGTACTTGAATGAAATACCATTTGAAATTTTGTACTTATTCTATAATACTCAAATGAATTCTTTTTAATGAATATTTTTGGTTTAGGTCAAAAACATATAGAATTATTGTCTAACTCAAAAAATTCGGAGTATTGATTTTTCTAAGAGTTATATTTCAGCTGAATTGATTTTAGAGTAACATTTAAGCTATAAATGGGAAGTTGTTCTTCACCTAATAAATTTTCAACTTATTTTGTAATTCAACACTTTTATAGTTTTTTGTCAACAAGACTCAAAGTTATTTCTTTAACCCATATAAATGCCTATAGTAAACCCTTCTAAACAAGGCTTGTATGTATTAATAGATGATTCTAGATTTTGAACTTCGAAAAGCAACTTTAACGTCTAAGGGTACTAGGGTGTCCATGGAATTGACATTGCAAGAAAAATGATCCTAAATGACTATTTAGAAGATTATTTTGGAATTGATATACAAATGAAACTTCTAGATTTTGAATCTTAAATTCCAATCCATCCATACGGTTTGATTCACTAATATTACCATCAATATTTAATACTAAAATCTAGAAGTTAAAATTTGTTTAGCGAACGTGATAACGATTTGAATCTGTTAATTAATTAAAGTGTAGACATTTAGGAGTTAATCTATTGTGCTTTAGTCCATGCACTATAATTATGTTATATTTGTGTTTTGTTGCATCACATGCATTGAAAGGTTCATTTACGGGGTATGAAGCCAAATGCGATTATTCTATGATATAAAATAATACCCATAGTATATTCTATGAGTATTATTTGAAATTATTTTGAACCCCTAACCCTAAAACCATGCATATTTTGCATGATGTACAGATTTCATCTATAGTTTCACATCCATCATGCACTTTTAGCAGTGTGAATTTTTTAACTGAATTTTTAAATGGGAAGTTCACTACATGTATGCGTGCTCCGATCAAAAAAGAAATAGTTTTTGGTCTGTAAGTGTTGTTGAAAAATAAAACTCTTAAAATCAAGCATCGAAAATGTCTCAAAAAATCAGTACACCTAGAGTACTACATTATAACCCATCACAACAAATTTTATCCACATACTGTCATTCAATATATTTTTCATAATTGAATTCAATTTTATTTTTTATTTTTTTTATGTTCCAACGTGTTTTAGAAAAATACGAACCATAGCAATTATAGATCTAATTGTATAAATAGACTCTAAAATTCATATTGTATAACTTTTATGCTTCTTTGCAAACCTCCCTAAATTAGACATAGGTGAGGACGTTTAGGAGTTAAGCATCTAATGTTATTAATAATATCACTTGACCATTCCACTGAGACACCTATTTGCTTCACTTAATATTATAGTTATTACAGACTCTAAATTGGAACAGAAATTTAAGATGAATTATTAAATCATAAAATAGTTAAAATAAGAATTGGTATTTTAATGATTAAATTAGTATCCTAGTAGATTGCTCCAAAAAATAACCATTATGACATGACTATGTGTCTAAAATGGGGATTAATCAAGTCATCAATATACATAATATATACATTAGGCATACTAAAATTAAATCACAAATGAATACACATATAGGCATTTAGGAATGTTGGAAAACTGTACTTCTTAGAAAAGGGTTAGAGATACATATATAGAATCTCTGGCCTCTTTTGGGGGCAACGTGAATAAATTGTCTATTTGTAATGTCAATCTAGTAGTGTCCACCCGACAAACAGTACTACAAAATACTTTGATCATATCGATAGGCAAATGTTGAAAGAGCGTGGCACGCATTTCTTTGTATTTTATTAGAAGTTTGACGTAATTGCATCTAAAGGCCTTTCCAAAATTATCAACAGCTCTACGTCACAAGAAATACGCTAAGAAAGGGACTTTTATGATAATTAGTGACGCGACGTTGTATGAAAAAGTTCAAAGGCTTAGAATCTATAATTCTTCGTGAAAAATGGTTGGACGTGTCTAATAATTCCAAATAGAATTTAAGATTTTGTTTTTCACCTTGGTTTCAATAGAATTACCTTTATTAGTATTGTAGCACCCTTTGACACGTCAACCTTCATTTTCTAGACGTTGTATGAATTCAGACGCGTCCCTTCACTACATACGGTGATATTTTTCATCCATCCAAAAGTCTCTTGATTCTTGTGCTAGTTAAGTACCGTTTGTACGGTATGTATCTTCAAAATAAGATGACGTGAATTTTCAAAAAATTACAAACGAAGTTCCTCGAGTAGTTTCTGTGAAATTTCAGTTTTAGTTTACAAAGTGAGACCTTACACATTTTCAATGATAATTATAGTCAAACAATGGAGACCTTACCATCTTGTACTGCGTGTTATTCCAAATGAATCTCATTACAATATTTTTCAATTTTTGTTTATTTCTTGGGATTTTTAATTAAGTTTCAAGCAAAAATCGTGCAAAATTAATTGAAAAATATTGAGAATAATTTTGATGAATCCAACTGTACAGACATGTCTCTTTATATTGACAGTCACAACTTTTCTTTGTACATCAACTCCATTTTTGTTTTTCATCAAACATTTTAAAACACATCTTTGATAATAGTGTTCAATCAATACGCTGAAGGGTAAAACAGAGAAGGAAAAAAAATAAAAATAAAAAAATTCAAATTTAGAGTACATATCTTTTTTCACCTTTCAACTTATATAATAAAGTATTGTTCATAGTATTTTTGAATCAAATCGTACGGGTTAAATCCACGATGCGTAATCTGTAACTTTTTTTGGTATACCAATTCTATGGGATTATATCCAGGCAACAAGTTTGACGTTATTACCTTTAGAGGCCTCTCAAATATTATCATCAATTCTCCATCGTAAGAGATTTTTTGCAATTGGTACAAAATTTAATAGGCTTAGAAATATGACTTGGATGAAAGAGATGCGAGGTTCTCTAAGAAAGTTGCAAGGCTTTGAATCTTTTCGTCATCCAGTTTCTAGATGCTGGGACATTTAGGGGTTAAAAATAATAGCATTGTCTTTATAGGCTTGGCCTACGTATGCTGGGGAGCCAAGCTTCGGTGCCGACCCTAACACCTCAACTTCGGTGCACTGCCTAAAACACGAGCTTCGGTGCCAAGCCAACCGCCCAAGCTTCGGAGCCAAGCCAACAGCCCAAGCCTCCTGCCGAGCGGAACCAACCGCCCAAGCCTCCTGCTGAGCCAAGCCTCCTGGTTGGGGCTACGGTTGGGAGGTCGTCTCTCTCCCCAGACACTTGCAAGTTACTGATTTAGGGTTTCTGCTTGCTCTCAGCGTCCTCCGTCACCTCTTCACTCTGCCCCGCCGTGTGACGCTCCTCTTCTCGCTCGCGTGACTCCACGCTTTCTTCTTCCTCCCTGTACATCTTGATTGTGAATTCACGCTCCTCCTCTGTACATTTTCATTGGGCGATTTGGCAATTGGGCGATTGGGCGATTTGTAGTACAGTGACGTGCTTGGCAGTAGAAGCTCTCTTCCTCTTTTTTGTTGTTGTGGATGTGTGCGCTTCAAGGTGGACCTGCTCCAGCTTCCTGAGGTAATTGAACCCTCCTTGTTCTGGTTTATTTTCTTGTTTGCTTCCCATTGTTTGTTTTTGCTTGTCTGCTTGCTTTAGGGTTTCTGCTTGTCTGCTTCCTTGTCTTGTTTGTTTTTGCTTGTCTGCTTCTTTAGGGTTTACAGTTCTAATTTCCAGAGGTGTTAGAATTTTAAGAATTGTTAGAATTGTTAGAATTTTGTTAGAATATGGTCAGAATTTTGCAAACCATGGAATCAACTCAGAAGCAGTGTAGGAGACTTTGACTAAGCGAAGCTTTTGAAACTTGAATCGATTAGTCATATTCAGGTATAGACATATAATTTTTCATTTATTGACGATTTTGTATTGTGGCAAAGATTAAAAGGAACTCAGATTCTGGGAATGAAATTCTGGCAAGCTTTGTTCCTTATTTGTGATATAATTGGGTTGACAGCTTTAGCATAGCACGAGGGTTTCTCCAAGTGGAGGTGGATTTCGAATTATTGCATCGGAGGGAGCTAGAATTTGAAGGACCAGCACCGAGGTTTTCAGAGGTACTCCTCACATTTTAGAATGTTGGATTTCTTGTAAAAGCTACAGATTTCCATACAAATACAATGAATAGATCATGAACTGTAGGAAGATAATTATCTTCGAAATTCGTGCAAGTGCCCTGAAGTCGAACATAATTATCTTCGACTCGAGGAGAATTATCTTCGATTCGAGGATAAGTATCTTTGACTCGGGGATAATTATCTTTGACTCGGGGATAATTATCTTCGACTCGAGGATAATCATCTTTGATTCGAGGATAATTATCTTCGACTCGAGGATAGTTATCTTCAACTCGACAATAGTTATCTTTGACTCGAGGATAGTTCTTATTGACTTAAAGAAATCTAACTTCGACACGAGGATAATGCTATTGCAATTGAGCACAATTATCTTCGACTCGAGGATATATCCTAATACCACTAGCGCATATCAGAACAAAAACCATAACAAATACAAATCACAAACATAATATTATCCTCGACTCGAAGATAACAATCAACCAACCCAATCAGGAATTGCAAATTTGAAGTGTATGACACTTGGAATAAGAAATTATCATCCCGGCCCATACCATTATCCTCGACCCGAAGATAAATATCGCTCGCTAACACAAAGCGCAAACAGAAACCATAGTACAAAAGTAACTCCCCGCACAAAAAACCTCAAAGATATCATCGAGCCGAGGATAATTCTCGATGACAGATCACCAACATCTGCCCTAAATGGAATCCACTTTTCAAATAATAAAATCCAGCAAGGTTATCCTCAACTTGAGGATATAAAGAGTCCCGTGTAGATTGACGAAATTCACGACATAAATAATTCTCCACACCTGTACCATGCGCCGGCATGTACAAACCCATTACCGAGTCTTACGAGTCGTAAAATATTATCCTCGACCCGAAGATAACAGCGTCATATCCTCGACTCGAAGATATCAACCATCAACTGCGCAGAAGATATCCCGGAAATACAACAGTAAACCTGATTGCCTTCGCGATTCTAGACAACGCAAGCGGTTTATCTTCGATCCGAAGATACTCATAACCGAGTCCGCAATGCTAACAATGATTTCAGCTGAATTATAGTGAACCCAGACAAGTTTATCCTCGAGTCGAAGATAAAGTCCGCATACCTTACCACACCAAACGCATCCCAAACACAAAACCGATCCTCGGGTCGAAGATACTATAGTTCGGCACGATCGTTAACAAACCATATTCCCAATGTCATGTGCAGACTATTCCAATGGCTCAAGTGGACACTTATGACTATTCCTCAACTCTTCCATACATGGAGCCATTTGAGAATCCATTTGAGTCGAAGCCTTTCATCCCACCAGAGATGGAGTCCACCCACGGAACTCTGTGGAAATTCAAGGACTGCGTGGAAGCTTGGACACTCGGGGTCAGCCAGTTCAAGAAATATGTCTACTTGAAGCACCTTGAGAAAGGAGGACCCGGATTCCTAGTGTGGAACAACAATGAGAAGGTCACAATCGTCTATTCCTACCACAGCGATTACCTTGTCATCACCCTCAACGAAATGGATGACAGCGGCAGGAGGAAATCTCACCTCTACTCCCTGGTCATCAAAGTGCACGAGAATGGGCCGAGGTTTGACATGGACGACCTCAGCGCTTCCATGAGCCAATCCACGCGAGAGTTAAAGCAAGCTTTCGAGAAATTCAGCGACTGGAAAATTGCTAAAGCAAAAATCGTGTTGCGAAAGCTCAACCAGATAAAGATGTCGCTGGACAAACACGCGGGTAGACAATCAACGAGAATGCCCGCCTCAGCAATCCGAGAAAGGCGACCCCGCGACCCAGAAACTCGCGATGAAAAGAGATCCCAGTCGGTAACACCTCGTGGAGGTAGTCACGCCAGTGGGGGTAAGAGAGCCCGCTCAAATCCCCGAGTGTCAATAGCTGAAGATGCTCCGGCATCTGAAGTGAGGAAGAAGAGGAGGAATTCAACAAATGCCGCACGACCCTCAACCGCTGGTAGCTCGGGTTCCGCATTGACGGAGGTAGAGAGAAGACCTACCGAAGAGCCAATGCCAGCAGTAGAGTACCTAAAGTTCGCGCAACAACGCAAAGAGTTCTAGGAGCAACACGGTGACTGCTACATCTTTGGCAAGGACGCAAAATTCCCGGTATCCATCAACCAGTGCTTTCCAGCACATGAGGAGTACATCATCCGAAAGCCGGAGAAGCATATGCTGGAGACGTGCAAGACTAAGCTCCTTCAACTTGCAGACATCCAGCAGCGGCAGGTCGTGTGCCTCACTCCCGTCGACAATAACATGAAGTTGCTAAAGAAACCGCCGGCCAAATGGGAGGACATCCAGCTTGGTAAATTCATGATTATTGACGGCTAGCACAGCATTACAGCTTCAAAGGAGCTTCAGCAAGGGCATTGTGACGAGAAGCGGCGTGAAGAGCTCAGAACGTGGGATGCCTACATCGTCTGGACATTGGACCCGCTGAAGCTGCACAACATCTCAAAATTCTATAACACCACCAATCACCTCGAACACGCCCAACCAACATGGAGAAACTAGATCATCAGCGGCCGTCTAATCTGGATATACTTCGAACGGCCAACCATGAATGGGGCAGAGGCACGGGTCCTGGGGAACAAGGCGATCCAATCACCATATAAGTGGCAGGTATATACTATCACATTGTATGAGTAATTATCCTCGATTCGAGGATAAGGCCTCACGCTCTTCATTGAATAGTTCAAATTCCCAAACATTCATATCATTACCCCATCATTTCCTAACTGTATGTAATCTCGTAATGTGCTCCTGAGACTAGCGGTTTGTAGTTCAAACTTAGAGCCATTATCCTCGACTCGAGGATAATCACATCAATGTCTGCCTCTTACATCAGATATGATCTTGACTGTTTTGCAGACCTTCGTGACCATGATCCTCAGTCAATTTCAGAGTATCAACCCCAACAAAGAAGGAAGCAACGTAAAGGGGATCGCTGATATCAAACATGAGGTGACGATCATGACGCTCGAAGACGACCACTACGCCATGTGGGAGAGTTTTCTGACCAGGTACACCGACGGGGACATCGTCAATTCAGATACGTCCCTGCCTTACAAACAGAACAAGGGTGGAGAGAAAAGGTACGAGTTGAAGCGTGAGTTCTTCAAGCATATGGGGCACTTCACAGACGACGACCTGAAGACTTACGTGCAACATCTGCTCGAGAGGATCCCCAATAGAACGCTGCCATACCCCAAAGTCTCCGTTCTGAAATCGAAAAAGCCGGTTCCTGGACAAGTACTGTGCTAGTGAGTGGGTTGAGTGCCGGAAGCGCAAGAAGGTCATTTTGGAGGAGTTGGTGAATGCTGACAAGTCCCTCACATTTGTGAAGGACGACGGCAACATCGACAGGCAGAAATGGAGAGACTGGAAAAAGACGTGCTCTTTCTCTTCTGCGACATAGGACTTCCTTCTCGCCACTCCCAGAAAAACTTACTTCGCGATGCGCTGGACAAACAAGGCCGTCAACGAGCGGGCGGACAACATGGGGGACAAATTCATAGAGCTGAGAGACATGTTCAGTCGCTTTGTTTTGCTCAAGAAACACGTACCAAAGCAGACTGGCAAGGTTCAACTTCGTGCTCATGACGGACCGTCCATGGCGTTCGTCATGAATCGAGCGTCGTGGAACTACGCTCCCAATACCAGGCCTCTGAGCTTAGGGATTGCGGATCTCCGGGACGTTCCAAAGCACAAAAAATCCGACAACCTGGTCGCTCCGGCTTCGGTTATGCCATTCCTCGAGAAGCTCCACCAGCTGAATGACCTGTCAATACAAGAGCCCAAAATATGGCTCTGGATTACGGCGGACACATGGGATGACGCAACGGCGGCAGCGTTCATCGGTGTTCATTTCAAGGACTAGGAATACAAGCTGTCCGTCTACAAGGCATGCAAAGCTGAGCGGCTGTATGACATTCCGATTCGGCAGGCTGCGTTACCCTCCGTTAATCTCCACTTCTTTTATCAGCGAGGTGTTCCGTCATACATTCCTGGGCTCATAAAGCCAGAGTACGTTGCAGCCAATATCGCCTACAACAATGATCCCCGCGAGAACCACGAGTCCAAGTTTCGATCGAGCTCATGCGAGTTGTGGATGGAGTTCTACTTGGACATCATCCAGAACTTCGCTTCTCCGGGGGAGAACTTCTTCGGCGTCTACACGGGTGCCAAGTACATGCTGGCTGCAAAGGTAGTGCCTCCCACCATTGGTGGACTGTTATCTTCGACTCGAAGATAATTCCAGTCGTGTTAATGCCTGCATTGCATGTTTGTTGGTTCACATCTGTGCATTTGAACTGCTGTTTCCCGAAGCTTTCTCCTCTCACTCCTCCACTATCTTCGGGTCGAGGATAAGTCTTGAAGCTCAACCATTTATAGCATGCCCCCTGATCATACAGATCACTAACCACTCGCTTGCTAACTCTGCAGATGTATGGCTTGCACTACTACGGGATTGCCAGCAATGTGGGATTACACAAACTAAAGTCCCTGGCGCAAAAGGCCAAGAGCTTGGACATGAAGGACATCCTGTTCGGAAATTCCCCGTACATGGGGAATTACATCAAACCCATTACAGCGGCAATCCTGCGCTCAAGCGACGAGGAGTCATCACCCTTTCCTGCACGTTCCAGTGATGCAGGACGCCAACAGGTGGAGGACGTCAATGCGGAGCTGGACCTTGATGAGGAGGACAGTGACCGGGCGGATCTTGAGCAGAACGAGGAAGACGAGGACGTCTATGGGAAGTTCGACCAGTACGGGACTTATCTTCCTGGCGGGCGTAGCGAGGAGGAAGATGATGGAGAAGATGAGGACGGCTTGTCCAGCGATGGAGCTTCTGACAACGATGACGATCCCGACTTCACGACGGATGAGCCTCGGGCGGGAAGGAAACGGACTCCCCAGAGACCAAGAGCCGTAGAAGGTCGATCGGCCCATAGTTCTCCTGCCCCGGATCCTCGAGTCGAGGATACTCGCGCCATGGATTCTCCTCCTGCTCCCCCTCCTCCTCAGCAATCCCAAGAAGCAGCGGAGCCGAGATGTTCTAGTCCTCCTCCCCCAAAGTGGAGTCGGGACAAGGGAAAGGCGATCGCTCACGAATTTGCTTCCGTTGCTTATATAGAGCTGAGCAACTCCGACGACGATCAGCCAGCACCATCTACTTCAGTTGCAAGAGTTGTCTCAGAACCAAGCGCTCGCCCTGCGCCGTCGTCTACCAGTGTGATTGAACGCATCGAAGAGCGAATCGCAAAGATGAAAGTACTGAAAGGCAACTCCACCTCTGTTGATGGCAAAGAGAACGACAGCGTTGCTTATGAGCTTTCCTGGTGGGAAGAGAAACTGGCAAGGAAAAAGCTGAAGAGGGATAATGAAGAAGCCTTGATGAGAAAACTTCAGGAGTTGGAGGCGGCTGAGGCAAAGCGTAAACTGCAGTACGATGAGGTGCTTGCCAAAGCCAAGCAGGATGCAGAGGCCGAAGCCAAAGAGGAATTTATGGCAGAATTGAGGGCCAAGTACTTGAATGACCTTAGGAGCTTCCAAACCACGGGTTCTTCTACTCCGTCTGCTGGACCCTTGAATTTGGCGGTGAGCACCACCCCTACTACTCAGGACTCGGCCCTCCACCTTCCCGCTTACGATGCTCCACGTGATCCTCGACCCGAGGATATGTCTTGCTCCTTGCCTGCTCCAGCTGCGGCATCTGATGCGGCGCTTCCTGCTTCTCAGGATTTCGTTGGCAACACTCCCCGCCGGGCTCAGCTGCACGATCATCAAGAGGAGCTCCCCGCGCGTACATCCCCAGCACACCACCATCCTCGAATCGAGGATAACTCTCGACATCCTTGACCTGAGGATAATTCAGGACATCCTCGAGCCGAGAATACTGCTGCGCCTCCTCCAAGTCCCAAGGATGCCTCCCTCGCCTTGCCTCCTACGGCCGAGACTCAATTCGATGTTGTGCGCTCGACTCCCCCGCCTGCCGATGCAAAAGTCGGCGGCTGACCTCCAGCTGCCTTAGATGAGGAGCTTGTGGACTACGAAGATGACACTCCGTTGCTGCAAGTAGAGCCGGCACCGACCGTACCCGCCGTGGAGTTTGTCGACAGCGACTCACACAGTCTCCTAGATCAGGTACATTCCCCTGACCTTTCAAACCCTTTTGAATATTGATGAGTCGCCGGGATGCCACTTGACGGAAGTAATTTACTACCTCCATCAATCTGTCATTGCTCGTATGTAGACTCTTATTTCTATTCATTCTGGTTGACAGGAGGGAGTGCCTTGTCTGTGAATGTGTGGCGCTGTCGACCCGCCCCGTTGCGACAGCCTCCTGTGGGATAGTGTAGATTCACGGCTTCCGGATGTAGTTTTGTGATGTGTGCATAGTTGCCCCTTGGGCGACATTTTTTTACCGGATGATTGTATAATATATTCACTATGTAAATTAAATATATGAGGCACTCATTTCTTGAATATCCTTGCCTAATGTCTTCTCATTTTCCATGTTTTTGTCCAGCCGACATTGCTTAAAAGTGTGCTCCGTCCGCTGCCCCTGAAACCATCACATGTGGAGGGTGTCCTGCCCTCATTTAGTGGGATGAAATGCCTTGCCCCACTCTCTGGCTCCCCTCTCTCTGCTTCTGCGTTCAATTAGGTAACTCCACTTGTTCAGTGTTTGCCTTGATGAGGTAGAGTCGCCGTGTAGCGGAGTCGCCGTGCCGCGGAGTGTATCGTCTATAAGGTCCCTACCGCGGAAGAAGTGGTTGAATATCATTTTCGACTTGAACGGCATTCTCTGCCAATGCATCGATAGGTCTCAGATCCCAAAATCTGCGCGGCTGAACCATGTTGGAATGCACTTCTTTTCGTCGTAGCATCCCACAGTAGTTGGCCCGAAGGGTGTCTACACTCGTCCCTGTCTGGCGGAGTTCCTCGCCATGGTCGCCGAGGTTGCCGATCATGTCTTCGTCTGGAATTCCATGAGGAGGTCCACCGTCGTGGGCATCGCGGGGTTCCTCTTCTATGGCGCCAAACAACCCTACAAGATCATGGGGCACGATTTCTGCACTAAAGTTGAAATCTCAGAGGGGCAGCACCTTAAGGACTTGTCTGGCACTAAGGAGATCTTCTTCAAGGACCTCTCCAAAAGGGTGTTCTCCATTTCCAATGGGGTTGTTATTGACATAGACAACACCCTCCTCATAGACGATTCCCCCGAGAAGAGTGTGTGCAATGAGGCCGGAAACGCAATTTTCTTAGAATCCTGGTCCCGTTCTAAAACTAGAGACGACTTCCTTATGGGGTCTCTGGGTCCTTGGCTTCGCCAGCTGCACTCCTCCTGCACTCCTCCTGCACTCCTCCTGCACTCCTCCTGTGCTCCGGGCCGGCTGCGTGCGTACGTGGAGGATAATCGGATCGGGCGTGGTCCGCTTGAACCGTCTGATCCTCTCTACGCCCACATCCGTCGTGGGCTCTATCAGTCCTTAGCCTTTTCCGGCCAATTTTACGATTTCCCGGGGATTCGTTAGTTCAGGGTCGTCTTGTTTTGTAGGAGTGACGTTGTCTGGATCTTTGAACTGTAATTACATTTTGTATCATTAATTTTGTACGCCACCTTGTATAAATATAATGTGTAAATCGGAATCATGTAAATGCTCATTGTGTTTTCGAGACCTATTGCATGTGTTTGTCTTCTCTCGTGCTTGTCTCGATCTGGGACATAGATCCTTCATTCTAGGATGATGTGTTGGGCCACCGGCCATTGCTTTTCATGCCTTCATCCTCCCTGATCATGTTCTTTCCTCAGGCGACTAGTTTCACGGTGTACCGTACCCCCCCTGAGCAGCTCCTCACAAGGAGTCTGCAGTCGAGATCGGGCGCATCGTTCCCCGGAGGATCCGAGTCTGCAGGAGGTAGTTGCGGCCCTTCCAAGTATTCAAGGCCCTACGTCCTCAGCTCGGCCACGGACGCTGCGTCTGCTGCAATGGACTACTCCAAGAAGAAAAATGAGGAGGATAGCGTCGTCAACAGCCCTCCCGATTGAGGCCCCGTCAGAACCCCCGTCAGGTCCCCTTCGCCGCTGAAGCGCTCTTCGCCAGTCCGATGTCGCTCTCATTCGCCGACTCCGCGTACCGAGTCCACCCCTCACAGGAAGTTGTACGGAGGCCCTGATAGTGGCGCTGGGGATCCTCGCCTCGATGATGATGAAGCTCCGCCGGTGCGTCCTCCTGCACCTGGACCAACTGTAAGCAGCTGGCCCGCTCAAGCAAGAGTCGCAAATGTCCGGCTCCTTTGCTTTCTTTGAAACCTGCTGAGTGTCCTCGGATGGAGGATAATTTGCGCCCGGCCCCTTTGCGTTCCTCGAAACGTTCTCAGTGTCCTCAATTCGAGGATAATTTGCGCCCGGTCCCTTTGCGTTGGCTGCGGAGTGGTGCATCTTCTGGCTCAGCCGGTCCGGTCCCCGGTCGTCCAGTGCTGCGTGATGCTGGTCGGCCCGAGGACTCAAGATCCATGGGTGTCGGCTATCCGAACCTACGCTTCACAAACCGAGTGAAGGCTCCTTGGCCTACCCAATCACTCGAGGACTACGACATTCCGCCGCGCCGTGAAAGAGATTCTCGCTTGAGGGCTATCCTTCGAGGCCTGGCAGAGGTGAAAGCGTTGGAGGATTCGTTGGAGGCTAAGAAGAATCGTCGTAGTGGAGGCAAGGATGGCTAGCTTAGGGGGTCATGTGTTCCCCGTAGTAGTAGTACGTCACTTACTGTTGTGTCACTAGCTCACTATAAATATTAGCTGTCCCCACAGAACCCATAAACGTTTGATACCCTGATAGCGTACGGTTGTTCTTGTGTACCACCGTATGTTGTTCTTGAAAACCTATATCGCCAAGGGCATATTCGAATATCTCATGTCTATAACTGTATCATGATCTACTAGTACTAGTCATACTTGTATACTCTAGGACGCATTATCTTCTAAACTTGTGTACATGAGCACGGTTCTGCAAATTCCCACGCTCCCATACATCAAATAATACGTGCGAACTTCCACAAAGCAGATGGCATCAGTGTGCTCTTCATACTTTTCACTTCAAATGTGCTCAATTGAATGGATTGGTGTATGGAAGTCTCAAAATGTGCAAGTTGTCTCAATTTAATGAGCATTAAATTCTTTTGTTTATCTTTGATTGTAATGAGCTCAAAATAACTACTAGTTCTTTTATTTCATCAATCAATCTAATTCGACCTTTCTTTATCTTTGGCTTCAACAACTATCCTTGAAAGGACGCCCGCAATAGAGGGTTGGGAGTCTCAAAATGACCATTTTGTGTCATTTTAATGAATATTGCCTTGTAGCGGTGTTTGAAGGCATCGAGAATTCCGTGTAAGTCTTGGCGTGGGTAGGACGTTCGTTGAGTCGAGAACCAATTATAGTTAGCCGCATCGACTAGTGAATTTCCAAATAACGCTATAGTAATAGCCGCATCAGTTTCCCCATTCAAAGTAAGGGCATTGAGAAATCGATAGACATGCGTAATGGCACACTTACCTTCCTTGTAGGTGGGCATTGCTACCGGTTTCCGAGCAGTCGTCCGAGTCGGGAGTGTAGCTGCTGGGTAGGAAGGCTGCTGCTGCATCTGGACTGCAGGTACCGAATAGCCTATCGACCGAGGGTTGTATAGTGCACATTGTTCGAGAAGGTGACCATAGCAACTACTACATGCACACATAGGTATGGTGGGTTGGTACTGGGTGACAGTCGGTAGGACTGGTGGCTGGGAAGCTATCGGTCGATTGTACTGGGTTCTGTGGTAGGGACCTAGTATGTGCCTGTGAAAACGATAGTTGGTCGATAGGCTGAATCATAGGAATGCCCATTGCTGGCTGAGTTTGGTAACCAGGTGGTAGACTAGTCCGAGGAGTCGATACTCTGGGAGTGGTGGTTTGGGCTACCCTCGACTGATCTAGGTATAGAATATTCGGCTCATGAGTATGAGTGCGAATATTCGGGAGACAAGGTCGAGTTACAACCTGGTCCACTCGTTGGGTAGATTGATAGATCTGTCTGATCCTATCGACTAGGTCATTATCCAAGCCGTCTTTGCCAGTCGGATGTTGGTTGTCGGTACTAGGTGTCCCGGGTCGACTATTCATTTGACCAGGAGAACTGGGTTCCTGGTGAAATGTAGGCGAATGGTCTGGTCGACTTGGTTGAGATTCCGAGTGTAGTTGCTCAGATGTTGGGTTCTGACTCGATAAGAGACCGGCTAGTTGGGAGTCTAGTTCGTCCCTATTACGACGTAGTTGATCTATTTCTAACTGTCGTTGATGCGAAATGATGTGAGGTTCGGTAGCATACCTTACTAGTTGTTGATACGCACTGGAAGGTCGTTCCGGTAAGTCGAGTGGGTCGTCGAGGACCCTTCGTAGAGAAGACGGGTTGGACATCGTCTGGAACGCCACAGTCGGGCGGGTAAACTGATGAGTCGTGGTATACATGGTCGGTAATATCGCCAGGGGTCGGGTTGGTATAGTTGGGATGCCTCGTCCCATTGGTAGAGAAGTTTCGTGGAAAATGGTACCTTCCGGGGTATTCATCCTTCCTTGTGTGAACTCCATGTAGTGTTGTAAAGACGGGTCGGTAGAGGTCGATGCTGCGATTTGCCGCCGAATCTCGTATGTTGGTCGGGGATCTATTCCCGTGGTAGTATCGTGTAATAATTTTGGTGGGACGGTCTCCGACTGTAAGTTTTGCCATTCTCTGTGAAAACGTGGGTTAGAGAGCTGGTCGGCAGTTACTTCGAGTGGTAAGGGAGAACCAGTAGCTCGTGTACGCGGTCGTTCCATACTAATGACGCGGCAGTTATCTGATCTAGATCTGGATCTGAGATTTAGATCTGACTCTGCTAGGTAGGTCGGGCTCTGAGATCTGTTTGGCTAGTCTTTTGTGCTGGTCTAGTCGGTTGCTCTTTAGCACCGTAAGCCTTGTTCACAGACTGCTCTTACAGATTTTTGGTCAGTAGCATTATCGACTATGGACTACCCTGGTCGACTGTCACACACAATGATCTCCGAGGCTCATTTTCGGCTACTTGAGCTTCGGATTTTTCTCAATACTTACGATTTTCGTGTAGGAAGCAGATGACTGCTGTTTCCTAGGGACGTATAGCGCCTAGCGATAGTCGACAGGATCGACTGGGATCTAGATCTGGATCTGGGTCGACTAGGATCTCGATCTGGATCAAGATCAAGATCTGAATTTGACTAGCCCAACAGAAAGACTAGTGTCTGAGCTGCATGGTCGCCAAATGTAAAGGGGGGTTTTCTATGAACCGGCCTTAAACGAATGAGACTACTCCTCACAAGAATAAGTCTACGCTAGACTAGTCGCTAGAGATCGAGAGTAGTAAGAGATTTCTATAAAGAAGAACTTTACTATCAACTTAGAAAAAGCACCTGTATGCTAGTGAGTCGGTTCTTGGATGCCCACAGACTACTGCAACTAACCAAGATACAACCACCAAGAGTGATACAAGAGCAGGAAACAGCAGTAGTCTAACATACTAGTGCGCACAGGAAGAGTTAAGACAAGAACGAAGTACAACTGAGGCTGCCAAAAAGATGTACAAATGGTATAGCAACAACTCTCTCAACGAGACGGAAAGTACATATAGGAGACTGGTCTGATAGTGTGTCAGCCTGGTCGACCGGAAAAGTCGGGTCGACCAGTTTGTACCAGCCTGTATTGCCGGGTATCGCCTGCCGGGTATAGACTAGCCTACTCTTAGCCTAAGGGAATATCAACGAATATTCGGTTAACAAATGGCGATGTCATCTTTGAGTTCCCTCCGTTGGGATCCTCTTCAGGATCCTACAAAGCGAAGCAACTTCGTGGCATGGACAAACACTATGATGGGCATGTGTGGACTCGTACTCACACGTCCAACATTGTCAATGATTTTGGGTTGATATTCCGTACCTCCTCTTGTTGTGGTCATTTACGATGTGAAAATGTCGACTGCGATTTTCTAATCCGCGTTCACCGCACGACATCTGTTAACGAAACTGAGTGGGATGGAGTATCTTCATTTGTTTTTGACGTGGGATCTAATCCTCCCAAGGGCTCCACTCTCGTTTGCAAATGTTGTAAAGTTCCGCCCTCATGTCTTGCAACCCGCGATGCAAAAATATATTACGTCCTAGGTAAAAACAACATGATTTGAGTCTGTGTTCATTTTGGAACTCACGACCAGCCTGTCAAGGTCGGGGCTTACTGAGACAATATTGCAAGAGGCGAGAGTTTGGTGGAGGAGCACGTGCACCGAACTCCTTCTGCAACCAAGTCTGCGATCGTATTAGAGGCAACAAAGGAGATGGTAGGGGATACGCTTGTGGCAGCCGAAGGTGTGGAATCAAAAACTCTTGAACTTAATGACGTTTGCCGCTCTTTGACAGATGCAAGGAGTTCACCTCCCCCAACATTCGCAACAAGGTGACGGGCTTCAAGTACTTCCGAAGGTTTGGTATCATGGATAGCATCACTAAGCTTCGCGGCTCCAGCAACTGGTCATTTGTCCAGGAGAACAAGTTCTCTGGTGAAGGATCGGAGTTGAACAAGGTCTTTGTCCTCAAAATGTCAGAGATCGGTCCCGATAGCGGAGTTGACCTTGTGAAGCGAATGCAGCCTGGTGGAGACGTGCAGAACGCATGGCTCATGTTCGATCATGTGAAGCGGGTGAAACTGTGAACAACCATGGGCTGCTATGTTTACGACCCCACTTATTGCCGTGTTATGACCATTGCGTTGTGCGATATGCAGTCGGAAGACGTCGCAGCTTAAATGGTCGTTTGGAAGAATCTCAACGCCGTCGTCTCTCGCCACGGACTTCAAGATCCAAACTTCAAGGGCTTCATAGCAGACAGCGCGCAAGCAAACTAGAATGTTGTACGCATTGTGTACGGGAGTGGAGATGCATCAATTCCAATGCCTAATAAAGACCAAACATGTCTCTTCCATTGGGTGCAGTCATTAGAGAGCACACGAAGGCTGACATCAGAGCTGACCTCCAAGACCAACATCGCATACTCTACAAGCAATACAAGAATGCCTCGACGCAAGCGGAGGCAGATTCCCGCTATCTTGGTATCCGAGCTTGGTGGCACTCTTCGGGAGCTATAATTGAAGATGGATTGAGGCGTCTTGACCTATGGCTTGCTTTATGGCATTTTCAATACCGCCAGTGGGGAGGCTTCATGTAACTTGTGAGCTCCTAAACCCTAAACTCTAAACCCTAAGTCCATGGCATTGCTTGTTCTCCTTTCTACAACTACGAATCCTAAATGTGCATTGCTTTCTATATACCAAGACCTCACTGACGACGAGTTGGCCGAAATGCCCTCTTGCAATGTAGCCGAAAGTATCCACAACAAATGGAAACAGCAATCTGGTGATTGAGGGTCAGACCTGTTTGTCGCTAGAGTGGATGACTTTGTCCCATCCTTCATGCAGAGCGTCGCGTACTACCAATACCTCAAGGGAGATAGAGCTGGAACTGGCCCTACCAAAGAAGAACTGAAACTCCGGATTGCACAAACTCCGGATATAGAGACAAAGTGTGCCTTTAATGTGCCTTTATCCCTGAACCACTGACGCTAAACCACGGTTGTAGGTACCAAATATTCCACGGTCATAGGTCCAAATATTTACTAAAAATATTCGAATATTCGAATATTTGCTAATAATAGTGTCGTTGACCACGGTTGACTTGAAATTCTTGCTCCTAATCTCACATTTCTCCGCTCACTGCTCACCGCTCCCCGCGTGCATACTATCTTCGTCCGTACTACTCTAGATCATCATATAGACTCATTGAACTCGATTAAAATATATAGCAATGACAAAGAGAAGCTAGGGAAAGCTTTCTTCAGAAAATACGTCCTTGTTCTTGAATCTCGTTTGATGATGTAAAAAACTGCAAGAGGAGAGTACCCTCAGCTGTCCCTATGAGCACAACCCAAAACCACGGTTAGGAGCTGTGTCGTAGACAAGGTGTCTTCAACTACTCACTACTTCTTATCGCATTTCACTAGCATTAACATATACAAGAAACGAAGAGTCGCAGATAAGAAGAATCACAAGCAATAGTGATGTACTAAAAATAGACATGAGTGCTTGGAGCCGATCGTGACCCTGTCATTGTACAAGCAACTTCCCGCAAATAAGTAATTCCACAGTGGCTGTTCGTATGCTCAAAGAGCAAGTCTTAGTACAAGCCAAAGCAAACAACTTTCTCTCAAATAAATAATTCCACAGTGACTATTCGTGTGCTCGAAGAGCAAGTCTTAGTACAAGCAAAAGCAAACAACTTTCTTTCAAAAAAGTAATTCCACAGTGGCTGTTTGTATGGTCAAAGAGCAAGTCTTGGTATAAGCAAAAGCCACAAAGAAGCCTTGTGTTGCACTATTTTGAGATTATCAAGAAGTGTAAAAGCTAGGATGGCTGAACAGTTCTGTTGTAACAAGTCCCAAGGGGGCTAATAAAATGCCATAATGTCTTTGTGCTTAAGCTTTTGAAAAAGACATCTTGAGGACCAAATCATGAGCTTACCAAACTGTGGAGGGTGAGTGGGATTCATAAAATATCATAAATAGATTTGTATGTTTTAATTAAGCCAGTCATAGTATTAGCTATAGATCCAATAAGTTGTTGCCAATAGGGTACGGGTATATATTTGTGGTTTATATTTAGTCAAAATATTTTCTTTAAAACATGCAACTTAATGCAGTATTTAATTAAGGAAAAAAAAAAAAAAAACTTAAAAATCCTAATAGATACTACCTTTTTAGCAGGTTGATAATTCTGTTTGAATTTGACAAAATCAATTTTGCCACTTGTTACATAGGATTTGAATAAAATTTAAAAAAATATATATTAGATGGTATTGAAAATGGTTATCTTGTAAATCTCACAGCATCCAGTTTTTTCACGACTAACGGATTCAAACTCACCCTACGTTCTTAACAATGCTTGGAAGAAAGTCATCTAATTCTTTGGAGATTCTTCATGAAGTTATTGTCCTATTTAACGGTTGGATTAAGTCACACTTTATTACATATTTGTCTAAAATTAGAAATGTAAAAGTATGTCAAGTCGTTGACTAGCTATAATTGCAGTGACTGTAGTTCAAAAGTGGCATTGCAAAAATGAGGTCATAAATTTAAGAAACACAAAAATTTCAAAAAATCACCACGTTTAAGAGTATCTCATTTCAAGTTCATTCCAACAAATTTTATCCAAAAATATTCAATACCAGTTTTGTTTTCGAATGTAGAAGAACTTTTTATTTTGAAATTTCACATTCTGTAATTACATATTGGTAATAGTATTAGTGAATCGAACCGTACCCATGGAATCTAAAATTCAAAATCTAGAAATTTCATTTGTATAACGACTTCAAAATATTCTTCTCAAGAATTTTTTAATCATGTTTTTTTTTCAAACTGTCAATTCCAAGGACACCCTGGTACGTTTAGGAGCGAAAGGCATAACTACGAGGCTTTTTATATCTTTTTTTTTGAGGTTTTAAATAGTTTTTATTTTTGAAGTAATATAAATGTGTATATAATACAATCTATTAAATAATATATGTTGTATTAAGATAGTACGTTGTTCAAAAAAGTAAACTTTTCTAAACTCAATGTTATGTGATTCGAAGGCATGTTTTGAACCAGTATAAAGGGGAGAGGATGAAAATGGTACTCAGTAGGAAGTGGACTATGGTTTGAAAAGAAATTTTAGCTCAACCAACTAAGATCCTCCATTTTCTTTGACCAACCAGTACTTTAAAGCATTCTCTCAGCTAGTTCCCCTAGTACGCAACTGAGATAATATACATAGGGGCATCGCCAATAAAACAGCTTAAACGACGGCTTTCGTAAAAATTATATCAGATTACATAAAAAGAAAAGGACCTCAAAATTAAGTGAAGACCAAATTAAATTTAAAAATGATGTAGAAAATTTCAAGTTGCATTTTATTAATAAGAAGCTACACAAAGTATATAAAGAATTGAAACACCTATGCATTAATTTTAGAATCAGTCAATTTTATTTAAATGACAAAAGCATTAGGTAGCTTAGAGTATGCAACATGTATTAAGAAAATTCATATAATTAGGTTTTTAATGCTATCATTGTCTTTGAGGAATATTTAGTTTCTATAAATAATTACAAGAGTTTCTTACATTAATTTAAATTATACCACTTGAGATTTGACTAAATTGAAATATAAGTGATTATAATAAAGGCCATAGAATACGGTAGTTGTATATTTGGGGCTAGGCTTTAAGAGTATTGAGAATATTAATTGATTTCCTATTAAATGATGAGATTTTTTTATTTTATTTTATTTATAATTTTGAACTTCATTAGCTGTAATCCATCTAATTTAGAAACAACGACGGATTCTCCCCTCAAATGAGGATTTTTTTTTCTAAGATTTTGAACTCGATTAAGTTTCATCCAGCTGAACACACATTCCATTAAAACTGAACCATATTTTGTTAAAACTGAACTACCCGATTGAAAAAGTAATAGGGAGTGTTGCCCTTCTCAATAGAGATAGGTCCCCAATTTTTCTACAATGTTCCTATTTGTGAAATAAGAGCACTATAGAAAAATTGGGGATCTCTCTCTATTGAAAAGGGAAACTCTCGCTATTACTTTTGTAGTGTGGTAGAGTTTTAATTAAACATTTGTTAGCTAATTTAGGATCAACGATCGATTCTCCCCGAACATTAAAGTGGACTCTCAATGAAGGAGTGTAAAATTTTCAAGTACGGTACACTAACCTAGTACCACCATGTTTCCAATTCCACCCTCAAGTACCAACGGTAGACATTTTTGGTTTAGAATGAATGAGACCTAGTAGAATTGGAAACATGTGCAAAGGTGGTAATAGGGTTTACTTTAGTCTTTGTCCACATGGATAGAGCTATCACATTTTGTGGGCGAAATATAACCAAAAAGATAAATTACTTTTAGAAAACATATGTCCATGTTGACATTTTTTGATCCATTTGAGGAAATTATCATTAAGTTATGACAACTTCATTTAAACTCTATAATGCTACACCATTGTTTATCCCATTTAGTAAGGGGGGTTTAACGTGCATGTGAGAAATTAGTGACGGTGATACTAATCATCACAATGATTTAAAATTAGCATGATATGAAGGTATTTGCCATTCAGTAAAAATTGCGATCCTCACTAATTATGAGATTTGGAAAATAGTGAGTGCCTCGAGAATTAGTCCCACACACTAAATGGGATAATAGAGTTAACCAAAAAGAAGGCCTTGGAACATGCCTTTTCAACCTTCTTTCAAGCGTTCTTTTGAGCTCCCTTGAGCTATGTTTGGGTTGAATAGTGTCGTGTCATAACTTGTCCCCTTGTGGGCTATGGGCTTGGAGCTTTGGTAGGAGGTGTGGAAGTCATTGCGAGGTGTGGAGAATAATGACAGTGGCTTGCTTTAGATTGTCTCCTAACTCACCTTGAACTAGTTTTTGGTCTATTTATATTTCAATATGAGTTCAAGAGGAGTTCAAGAGGAATTTGCTAAAACTTTCCTCTTTGAGCTGACCTTTCGGTTAACTCTAATCAGTGTATACTGTTTGTTATTACATTGGTGCCACAAGTACAAAAATTGAAAAATTGCAGAAAAATCTCTGGACAGACTAGAGCAAACAGAAGGTGGTGCTGAGTGCTTGGGTGCCTAAACTTAGTGTGGCGGTGCATCTTCTTCAGCACTTGCACACACCGTCCATTCAAAGTGTCTACGTGGACCGCCAAGTCAGCCCAATTGCCAGCTCATGTTGCCCATTTGCTGCCTTCTCTTCCATGGCTTCTAATCTGCTGCATCTAGCAGAGCTCTCTTCGCCATCGCTGGCTAGCCCTGCCATATCCCGCCTTCTCCGTCACAGAGACTGTTTCTGTAATGTGACAAGGTACTAATTCTTGAGTGGATACAATTATTGCAACAGACCAGAGTGTAGATAGTAAATTATTTAATGACTTTAAAGCAAGGAGCTTTTGATTGGATTTTTGATTGTTTGCTGTCGATGCTTGGCTTCACAGGGATCTCATATGGTTTCTCTGTGTGATTCCCCTGTGAGTGCCATTTTCCCCTCTGAGCTTCAGAGCTCGACACATGTTAAAACTTTCCTTCTACAAGTAGGTGACTAAGTTTAAGCAGGTGATCTTGTACACGTGTCGAAACTCGAAATCACAGGGAAAAGTGGCACTCACGGTAGAATCAACACAGGGGAACGATATGAGCTCCCTGTGCTTCTCCTGAACTCTCTTTGCTCGTGCTTTCAGGTTGGTGTTGATGATTAGCCCACGTACATTTGTGTCGACCAGCCAGCCAGCCTTGCAAAACCCTATCAGAGCCAAGTACCGCAACCCACAGTGAGTCAATTCTCCCTTGATCTTTCTTCTCTCAGAACTACGTTTCTTGCGCGCCCTACGTGCTGGTGTTGACGCTCCGCATTGTGTTGATCCGAGTCTGCAATGTTGTAATTTAGGGCATTCACGCCGGGCTCTTCAATTCCTTGCGCTGATCCGAGCTCGTGTTGCAAGTGCTGTTGTTCCTTCCTTCCTTCCTTCCTTCCTTCCTTCCTGCAGCTACAGTTTCGCTCGCAAGCTCGATCACACGCGAGGAGTTTCAACGGGGCAGTTGCTGTCAACGGGGCAGGCTAGAGTTACATCTCTTGAAAGGTCTTCACTCTACCCACTTCTAGCTGTTGCTCTGATAGAATTTTGTCAATGCATGGCAGGCTTTGTAAGAATTATTTCAGCTGAAAAACCCGAAATCCGGGGTTAAGAAGAGAACGCATACAAAGCCACCCAAAGGTGGCAAGAAGGCCCTCACGGCCAGGGCGTCAAAAACGCCACAAAAGCCTAAGGTTCAAAAAAAGGGGAATTATATCAGCTATCCTGGCCTAGAGAATAATAACTTTCATAACCTCGATCAGTAGAGACGATAGATACCGACAGAGAGCATGGAACTTATATCTCATTATATTCTTCTTCTTCGATCTCTAGTGTTATGCGTCCATCATTTGAAGAGGAAAATCTTCAACTGTTGAAGATATCATGTCTGACTGGTACTATAGCCTTCTTAATGATGTACATTGTTATTTCAATGCTGTACTTCCTGTTTTGTTGTAAAGTCATAAAATTGGGCTAGAATGTAGTATTAGGAACCTCCAGTGTATTATCCCTTGTAGAATGTAGGCATGGGTACATTTGCCAAGTTGAGGTTCCTGATACTACATGTGTCCCCATAATTGTTTGCAACAAAATATGACATTCCTCTATCTCCAACACCGATGTATCGGCTCAGGGAGTGCACTACATTCTAGCCGGTTGAGACCTGTCTGATATGTAGACGTACTGACAGGTACAATTATTATTTTGAACCAGATTTCTTGGGCTGTTCAAAGTGGTGGATTATCCAACATATTGTAGAGTGACACTTCTTAATTCCTGAGTGTGCTGATCTGGAATTTTGAACGAGAAGTTCAGACAAACCAAACCTTGCACTGTAAGTCTAACTAATTAACCATGTCATTTCCTTTACAAGCATCTTTTTCATTAGAATTGGCTGACTTACTCATAATTACCTGTGAAATCTTCCATAACATTCTTAACCCCTTAACGTCCCAGCGTCCGGAAATTGAATCACGAACAAATTCGAAGCCTTGCAACTTTTTCATATAATTTTGGATGACTTTCATTTAAGTTACCTTTGTAAGACTATTAAATTCTTTACTAACTACACTAAATCTCTTGTGATGGGGAGTTGTTGATAATATTGGAGACTGGTTTAGGATTACCGCGAGGAAATAGTAATAGAGCAGTGAAATGGAGCACCCTAATGAAACTTGGATCGAAAGAGAGTCTTCACTTATAACAACATTTTTATGTAATGAAGGAATGCAGTTTGTAATTCATGAATTTTGACACTATCGTGTGAGAAACTCAGTTTCTAATTGTATCCATGTTGTCCCTTCATTGCAAAATGGTGTCGACTCTTATTGCTCTATTATGCAATGTTACACTGAAGGTGGTCTAATTGTGACCATGTTGTCGTTTCATTGCAAAAGGATGTCGACTCCCATTGCTCTATTATGCGATGTTAGACTGAAGGTGTTAACTCATGTATGTAATTGTTTGGTTAAATTTGCAAACACATGTAAATATCAATTGCTAGCTTGCTTCAGAGGCTTTGTGGATTCAGTCTAATTGTGATATATTTTGATGAACATAGATAGATGCAGCCCACAAGCTATTTTACAGTTCGGTGTAAGGAATTTGTCCTTTGCTTTAGAATGGAGGATCTGTAGCTGAGCATGCCGTAGCAGTAATCTTAATTTTGAAATTATGTGGTTCTTTGGTTTGTCTCTAACTTGATCTTTCTTGACAGTGCGCACTGGGTTGTGGATATTTTTATAAGGATATCATCAAGCAAAATGGATTTAAGCGACATGGAATATATAAAAAGAGTATCAAGGAATGCGCAATCTATGGGGATAGACTTGTCTCTTAACAACGTAATAGAATTGGCTATTCAAGACATGAACTACAGGTAAGTACGCACTTTCAATCCTGACAATGTACGCTTCAAATTTCTCATGGTTCTTTAGCAAGTTGACTATACTTTGTACGGTTTGGATCTTCAAAATAGGTTATTATGATTTTTGGGAAAACAAAACAAGTGGTTTATGTCAAGTTTCATTCTTAGTTTAAAAAGTGAGACCTTCAAGATGATTTTCCAAAATAAGTAGAATCAAATAATAGAAACCATATCATCTCGTTGTGAATGTTATTCCAATTTCATTACAATTATTGTTTAAAAAATCCCATTAATTCATGATTTTTAATCGATTTTCAAGAGAAAACCTTTCAAATGAATAAAAAAGATATTAAAGAAATATATGATAAATCCACCCGTACAAATGTGATCTTCACATGGACACTTATGACTTTGTTTTGTACACCAACTCCATTTTTGATTTTCATCAAACATTTTATAACGAATTAATAAAAATAGTGTTGAATTGGGACGATATTATTGTGCAATGACTTAGTGTGGTGTGTGGTGACTAAAGTGTTAGAGAATTCTGGAAGGATTACAAATTATACATCATCGGAGCATTTGGCAATGAATTGGAATATCTTGAAAATTCCATAATACCAAGCTCAGTGAGATTTCAAATCATATTTAAATTTTGTGGTTGTGAAATTTATTGTCTATGATTTTTTTGCTAATTTATATTGATATTTTTTTTCCATATTTGTGGGAAAGATTGTTTCTACATATGCTCAAGTTTATGGGAAAAAGACTTTATTTGAAGAAATGATGAGTGATGTGTTAATGGGAGTAGAGGAGTATTATCTCCGTGAATATGGAAAAGACATATCGAACTTGCACGCGCTTGTCATAGAATTTGAAGATATAATTGCTTTTGAAAAGGAGCAACATGGGAATATGATTCTAAAATTTATTCAGGTAAATAATGTAAAATGAAGTACGTTTTTTTTTATGAAATATCTTTTATGCATGTTGAAATCATTGTTGTAAGGAAGTATGTTCATATGATGTATTATGCTTTAATGTTAATTTTTTTTTAAGTTCAATTTTATGATGGAAATTATTAATTTGTAATGATTTTTGGTGTTGATTGATCAGGTTGAAAAACTTAGAAACTTCCAAGTGAAAGTTTTAACAAAGTGAGTGAAAAAAGAATCACCACTAGTAAACGATTCAGTTATAGCTACTCCAATTAAAATTGAAAAAAAAAGAATTGTTTCATTCGAGATGTTCAAAAGCTCAAAATCTCTAAATATAACAAAATTTGAAGAAAGTTCTTCCGGTCAGGTATGTAACATTTTGTTTTATAAATTTCATGAGTATATCTATTGATGATGATTATCATATTGTTCATAATGTTAATGTTTTTTTGCATTTGGTAGAATTTTTCCATGTCAGCGGAAGAGAGGAGAGAACTTCTAAAAGACAGAGCAAAGAAATTGAGGCGTTTAAGAAACGCATGCAAACCTGCCAGAGGTTCTGATGGGAGATTTTTTGTGCAGACACATTTATTTGGTAAACCAAATGGCAAAGGACGCAGCGAGTTGATCCATTTTTTATCGGTGAAAACGCATCATACATTACCTATTGGTATTATTCATAATGAAGAAATTGCCAATTTGACCTACGATCAAATTGTGAAGCAAGCAGAAGAAAGGTTTGATGGAAAATGGACAAGTGAATGGGCCAAGGAAATTATTAGGGCCACTATAAGACAAAGGAGAGCTAAAATTATAAAAATGTTAAAAGAAAATAAAATAAAATTGCAGTCTTCTTTAACAAAAGAGAGGTACAAAGAGTTTCAACAATTGCTTAAGAATCCAAAATTTTTGGAGAAATCTGAGAGGTTGAGATCAACAAAAGAGAGGGTTAAAAGAATTAGTCATTCTAGAAGAAGAGGCTACGCCCACATCAAAATCAGATATGTAAGTTTATATCACATACTTTGGCTTCCTTTATTGCAAGCAAAATTATTGATGTAAAGTTAATATTGAGTTCTCTATTGAGTCCCTAGGAATTTGACAGGTTGAACATGAAGAAGAACCATCAGCAACAAAAATCAGAGATTGCGGACACAGAGAGATTGCGGACACTGTTGCTCAAAGAAAAAAGGACGTGGAGTAGCGTATATAGTAATTTTATTAAGTGGATGGATGATGTGTGAAGCCATTACACAGGTGAGTGTTGATGATATTCTCTCCTTTTAAAAAAATTGTTTTTGTGATTTTAGAATGAAATGTATAATTTTAACCAATGATACCAAAATAAAATTTGTAATTTGGGTGAATATTCAAAGGTAAATGCTTTTAAATTCATTGAATGAATATTTAAATTTTTTGTTCAAGTTTGATTGAACGGATAATTAATAAACATCATCCTTCTCATTTACTCTGTTGAACCAAAAAAGTAACATTAAATAACACATATCAGTTTTGTCCTTACATCCTCTCTGTTGGGGTGAAGCTTATATCTTATGCTGCGAGGGTTTGCGGAGCCTATTCGCAGCCCTCTCTGTTCTTGCATTTACCTGCGTCAGGGCCAGCCGGCGGCGGTTTCAGCGTCCCTGCAGTAACTTTTGCGACCCCTGCATGCCCGCCCGAATACTGCCCGGCCGGCCGTCCCCGCGTACACGTACCCCTCCGCCCGCATGCGCGTACGAATACGTGCCCCGCCACGTCAGCCACGAGCGCCACGTCAGCTTCTGCGTGTATTTAGGGTTTAGGGTATTCAGGGCTTCCCCGGCAGCATAATCCCATATAGTTTGCGCCCACTGTACACCATCCCCTGGGGAGTATAAAGGGCGGAGTCTGCGGTGGGATTGTGCCCTGTCCCAAACTAATAGGAATACAATATAAGGAAAAAACATTTGAAATGGATGTTGTAGTTGCATTTTGTACACGATGCAACGATTCTGATCAAAGAAGAAGAATAACCTATTACGACTTTTTATTGTGCACTGACGCAGATCTCGTACCAGTGTTATGGATCGCCTGATTTTTGAAATTCATCCTCCATATATATACAATATGCTGTATCCTGTTCAAAGTCGTATGCGTCTCTGTCATGCTAAAAGGGATTACGAGACTCCATTCTGTTCAAGGTCCCAAAATTGAACCTCTTTCCATACGAATTTTTTTCTTCCGATCTAGTGTTATTCCACTTTTTAGAGGCCACAGCTGGAACCTAATCTGTGTCCGCACAAGTCTCCAACACTCGTATACGCATATCGGCAACTCCATTCACATATGTGCTTTTTAGGTTTAGGGAACCAGATGGTACCTTTTCAGCAGTGATTGGAAGCTACCATGGACCCATCTATTAAATCTTATGTTACCACAGTGTTATGCACAGGAATACAGCTATTTTCAGCACGGGTGACAGCTGTGCGCGCAGACCGGATATTCCATCGTTGTGAACTATATGTGCCTGTATAACTCCGGACTGGTTCATGGTAGTCTTTTTCTCCATCATGGGTTCCACATCAGTTGGTGAGTTAGAGGAAGAGGTCACGAAACAGCTTTGCAAACTGGTTCAAGAGAGAGATAGCGTAGCACAGGTCCAGATGGCAGTGGAAGAAGTTTTAAGCACGGGTGTCAACGAGGAGCAGTAGGTTCGGAGTTACAGCGGTTATGGTGGACGGATACGAGGAGTTGTTTCTAAGAGGTCGTCTAAGAGACATCTTCCCAAGCCGTCAACGCGAGCATCAGTTCATCGCCGTACCGCCAAGAATGCTGGGAGAGAGGAATTACAACAACTTGCGGCTATACCAACCACTACGTACTACGAGCTTCTTAGAGCAACTGGCAACGTGCGTCCTTCGTGGGCCTCGGGCAGTACCAGCGATGAAGGTCCGTAGATGTTGTGTTATGCTTAATATCTCCATGTTGCTGCACACTTTGTAATGGACACTTATTTGAACACGACCATGGCCGTTGATATGAGAAACTGACTTACCGTGGGATATTTCTATCTAATCGCTACACCGTAGACATAGTTGGTACATTCGGACAAAGCATTGTAGGTTCTGTTGGCAATTATCGTGGAATTTCTCTTTACTATCGCACCCTAACATGTTACTTTAAAATCACGCCACGTCACAAAGCTTAACCATTACCCGAGGTTCACATAGAAACACATGTAGCTTCGGAATAAACAAATTAGAATCACTCCATGTCTATAGCACACGAGCGCACGAAAATTGTGCATAGAGAGATCGAACACAATAGCACTGTACAGACACTCGGAATAGGCTTTAAACACTCCCTTTCATAACTGTGTTCAAATACAACAAGCTTCGGGATGCATCGTGCAAATCACCTTTCCTCTAGGTATCGAAAACCACGAGTTTTAAATCTAAGATCTGCGACAAGGCAGACTGTCCATTGCATCCGTTCTTACCAGGACTTAGACACCGGTAATAACAAACTAAAATTCCCAGAGTTTATATCGCTACATAACACTGTGATCTGTTTCGAGGCGACCAACAATGTGAGCATTCTTCCATTCAGAGGTTTAGGTTCTTGGGTTCCGGGTATGTTCAAACTCAAATTGATCCCATCATTGGATACTTGGATGGCTAGAATCGGGCCCCGGATCTGGAAACAACCGGTGTTATGCTATTTGGAGACTCAGATTCAGATTCAGATCCAAGCTTGCCACTGGACCTCCACGCACCGTTATATATTTACCACGTCATAATTGTACGCGTTCATTTTGCAACCGAGGCGATTAAACCACTGAACCGGTTGTGGCAAATTCCTGCTTCGATGTCCTAAAAACAATAAGGCAGACTGCAACGCTGGTTTTATCTCGGGGAAGATCGGTGTCAATTTGAATGATGCGGGCCTTAGCCTTTATGATATCTATAATTGCAAGCTTGCCAATTGAATGCCCAACGATAGGATGTTCAATGAGATGATGTTTATTACATTTAGGATTTCAAGATACATTTGGGTTCATAGCACAACCCATATTAAAGACTGAACCATTTTACATGTATAGTCCCCAAGCAGGAATACATCTAACATTCAAGCGCAAATTTGATGAATGGTCATTACGGATAGTCTTGATTACGGGTAACCTCGCTCGAGAAAATCCTTCTTGCGAACTATACTATCACCCAAGGTATCATTTACTTTGATGTGGACGGGAGCAGATGCAGATGCGTCGATGTTTCCTTTCTGTATGTCGAATTGCAGACTCTTGATTCTGCCAAGAACACTATTGAAGTTGGCGTGGAGGTGATCCATCAACAAGTCTTGTCCTTCAACGTGTTCGATTAGCGCAACGGCCTGGTTGCAGAGTTTGTCGAGGAGGTTTCCTCAAGGTCTGAAGCGCTTGACTTGCTGAACATCAGTGGTGTTGGCTCCAGCACATTTTGGCCCGCTTCAGTATTCACCTCCGTTGATACATAACATTGAGATGGATTCAGCATTTCGCGAACGCCACCGTTGAGATTCCCTAGTGTGCGACCACAATACCTTTCAATAGTCCCCTCAACGAGATCAGGTCGCAACATTGAAGGACCTTCACTTGATGCTTGCATATATTGTCTCGTTGAGCGTGAACGCATGTGTAAGAAGCGAGGTCCATAGTAGGATTATGCACCGTGTAGATGAGTTCCCTAGACTCCGAAGACACTACCGCGCTGGCCCTCCGTCATACTCTGGGAGACGCACATCACCGTCCAGGATAGTCCTTGCTTGATAATCGAACCAACAACAACGGCTTGCATCTTGCTGTTGTCGATGAACCCGTACATCTTCTGGAAATGCTGATACCAGTAATGCCGTAACACTGCCATCAGCTTCTGGATCTCCCAATCCACCCGTCGCCCGGCTAAGCGACACCGTTCCGCTTTCAAGACCAACTTCAAATACCCATGGTACCTCTCGATTGGAGAGTTTGTGTCCTTCCCCACATAAGATAGATCACGGAACCCAACTACCCACATGTACACCTTGTTCAACCATTGGCTGCGCATGTATTCCCAAAAATTTGGGTACAAAGGGAACTTCTTCTCCAATTGAGCTAACTTCTCGGTTGCCCATGGCACTGCTGCATCTCCAGAAGGGCCCGTTCTGTCGTACATAATTTTCCCCAGCTCCCGTAGAACATCCGCCCGCTTCTCATGATTTGGAATCTTTATGCATGTTTGCTTTTGTAACGCTCTTCGCACGTGCCACAAGCATAAGAAAATCTTCGTACTTGGCTACACTTCCCTGGGAACAACAGCAGTTGGAGTTACTTACAATGAACGCCAACATCCAAATTAGTGTTATGGCAGCATGCGTAATGATCCTTTAAATTAAAGTGAGACCAATAGAGTAACGATCCAAAACAACTATGTTTAGAACACGTACAAAAGGCTGTTTATCTCTCCCGGTGCCCTATCCACGATGAAAGCACTGGGACACCAATCTGCCTGTTCTGTTGTCATGGCTGAATTCAATGCTTTCAGCCATGGCACTAGGTCTGCTTGGGCAGAGTTGCTCATAATGATGAATGCCACCGGAACACCATTGTGATATTCATCGAACACCATTACGGTGTACAAAGGGAACTGAGGTCAACGAACACAAAAGCGGGTAGTGTCAGAACATGTGTGTCGAATGGCATAACTCTGACAGAGCAGAAAATAACCTAATTGACATGTGAATAAAACACACATGGTCTATGACTGTACCTTTTTAGAGTTCGTGCCAAATGTGGCATCCATGGAGATCCCTCCTGCGTGACCGTACTTCAGCATCATCTTCTTTTGCCACGATGTTTGAATGCCCAAAGTGAATGGCATGTTACTACTCGTTAATGCCCCTCGCACCTCTTCCGTCATTGTCTCGTTGTAGTAAAACCACTCGTGAGGATTCCGCTGAACCCTCATTCGAACGCTAGTTGCATCATGTTTGTGCAATCTCCATGTTTCGCCATAAACACCATTCGCAAGATTGTACACGTCTTGTTCTTCAAGGAAAACGTCCCGGTCAACGTCGAATGAACCCTTTCGGAAGCGGACTTGTAAGTCCTCCAGATGCTTGTCCATGATCTGCGCAACACTATATCCCTCCCGAATCCAACCTTGCACCTTCTCAATCATTTCTTGAGACAAGTGTGCTTGAAGAGCACTCCTATCCCCAATCTTCAAATCACCGTGCACGACCAGGCCCCTGTCGTTGGAATGCCTTGGGTGAATTATGCAGATTTCAGAAATATGAGGCAAGTGATATAAGGAATTCACCGTGAAAGAAGCCTTCCATCCTCGTTTAATCGACTCGCCCCACTTCTTTCGTGCATCGCGCTTCGCCTTGGGCTTCGTGGCAGTTTCTTCTACCGGTGGCTCTAAGTTCAGATCGGGAAGCTCAGGTTTCTGGGCAATGGATGTCGTCAGCCTGGACATGGCAGCAGTGATATCCCTGTCCAGGTCAGTGTTATGTAATGGTGGATCAACCTCCATACCAACCGGTGCCTCATTCAGATCAAGTACTGTAGAAGGTTCACTCGCAACAGCAAATGCGCAGCGTGGTGGCCACGGATTACGCCCTACTCTCGTCGTCTGGACGCAAGCACAGGTCCCTCCCACGTCAGTGCTTTGACCGCCGTTGTCAGTCAAGCCAGTGTTATGGCAGCAGGCAACCGCCAGAGTCTGCGACACTTTTCGAGCACGGGGCTTCCTCGGCGGTTTTGGAGGCGCAGCAGATTCCGGTGGCTCATACAGATCAAACAAGGAAGGAGGAGTATTCGCAACCGCATCTGCCTTGCGTGGAGCCCGCGGTTTACGCCCCGCGCTCTTTGACTAGACGCAACAACCGGTCCCTCCCACGTTAGGACATTGGCCGTTTAGGTCGGTCGACCCAGTGTTATGGCAGCAAGCACCCGTCGCAGGTTGCGAAACCTTCTGAGCACGGGGCTTCCTCGGCGGTTTTGGAGGTGCTGTGGTGCTAGGTGGTTCATTTAGATCAAACAGGGAGTACTCGCTTCAATAGGTGCCCGCGGTTTACGTCACGGGCCAGTGTTATAAGTGCGTGTCATCGTCAATACCAGCTTCACTTTCCGAGCCCGGGGCTTCTTGGGCGGTTTCGGAGGCGCCGTAGATTCACTTGCCATTATATTCTTGACCGTGGGACGTTTCTTTCTAGTCTTTGGAACCATGTCTTCGGTGATGTCCTTCACAATGCCGCTGTAGTCTTGAGGTCCATATTGGCAACTATACCTACAAAACACGTGTGGAGTTTCAAAGACAGTCCACACTACAGCTTCAAAGAGGAACACGTACGCAAGAGTTTCAAAGGGTGATGGTGGACGTTCAAACCTACTTAAAAGTAGTCCGGCCGTGGCTCGTACTCTTGAAGCAACCTTGAACACGTGCTTCTCAATCACAACATATTTGCATGAGATCCCTCCTTTAGCACCCTCCATGCCTGCGACAAAATCGTCAACACGATCAGAGTTCACATAACACTGTTGCACAACGGGCGTTTTTCCGTGCGATCCAGGCTCCATACGATCCAGCATCCTCCACTCAACATCTCCAGCCCCCCAAGGTCCAGGAGCAGGGTGTTTAACGTTCCTCTCGATGGCCGCAATAACTTCTTGAAGGGAAGATTGAACCGGAGCTTCAAACCCTAAAATGTGACCGTCCTCATGCTTGGGGTGAACATCAGCTCCAGAAGCTGCAAGTCTCGAAGTCCCCCCTAACGTGGCCATAGCGCACGACTGATTTCACCTTTCCATAAACCAATTCAATGCAGAAGTTTTGAGAGAGACGATGCCCAACAAAGCACTGACTCCGGCAGGGTTGTGCAAGGTCACGTAGATCCGGGTAAAGTGGCACCCTTGAAGGTCGCAATAGCTTCTTGGAGGGAAGGTTGGACCGGAGCTTCAATCCCTAATCTATGACCGTCCTCATGCTTGGGGTGAACATCAGCTCCAGAAGCTACAAATCTGGCTCTCCCCCCTAACGCGGCCATAGTGCACGACTGATTTCAGGTTTCCCTAAACCAATCTCACGCAGAAGTTCTGAGGGACACGATGCCCAACAAATCACTGACTCCGGCAGGGTTGTGCAAGCTTGCTCACGTAGATCCGGGTAAAGTGGAATTCTTGAAGGTAGCAATAGCTTGTTGGGGGAAGATTGAACCGGAGCTTCAAACCCTACACTGTGACCGTCCTCATGCTTGGGGTGAACATCAGCTCTAGAAGATGCCAGGCCCCATTAACTCCCCCCTACCAATCTTGTGCACATCTGTCTTTACCTTTCCCTAAACCAGAGCCAATGCAGGAGTTGTGAGAGAGACGATGCCCCCGATATCACTGACTCCGGCAGGGTTGTGCAAGGTCACGTAGATCCGGGTTAAGTAGAACCCCTGAAATATGGATCTTGAATAGCACTGACTTGGTCTTAGATTAGCATAGGGTATTGGATTTCCTTCCATCAGCAGGGTCTACAGCGTCCAGTGTTATGGAAAAACCCTAACCTCGATATGATCGACCGATGGTGTGACCCACAGTAGGTCATTCTCGTACTTGTTGGTGCTGCATTGGAGATGACGGCGGATTTCACAGGAAATCGGTCTTCGGTAACGTTCGGATTCTGTTGTCGTTATTTGTGCTTGTGAATGTCTGGCGTGTTACGAATGCTGAGCGGCGCGGACGCGACCACAGCGGACACTTGATCAGTCGGTGAATCAAGCCCTCGAATTCTACTCCAGGTCTAGATCTCCATCCTTGGTTTGGCAACGATTCGCTCGATTGCTGGCAGTTTCTATTTGGAGATACTTATTGCATCGTCGTGCCCGCTTCTCGATGTTTAGGGGAGAAAGATGTGCAATTCAAGCGTGTGGCGATTGAAAGAAAGCCGACTGACAAAGAGGGGAAAGCAGCGTGTACGGCCCAGAGTACTCGTTCCAAGAGTACCAAGGCGGTCGCATGTAGCGATGACACCAAAGATGCATGTAGCACCGACGATGCTTTCCAGTTTAGTCGAACGTGTTCTCCTGCCTTGCAAGGGTGATAGAATTGTCCGATTTAGGGTAGAGATGTTCAGCTTCCCTTAGGGTGTAACATACAATACGAAAGTCGTAACACTCATATCACTGTACAGGATGAAAGGTCGAGCCACGATCCCGTGTGGCAGTCTGCTAGAAATACCAGCGCCAACATCAGTGAGGTAGATGTCATCCAGAAGGGCAAACGTAACAGCAAGGTGTTATTTCAAGAAACCAAAATGGCAAAGACTGTTGGCCGAGAGAAGGAACCGGCGAATTCTGATCCGTAAAAGAGGGTACGTTTCGAAGACAAGCCACGGGGTATGAAGAAAACGCCCGTCGTCAATCCACCCTCGAAAAACCCATTTGCTAGCCAAGAGAAGCCATGTGGGAATGTTTCGATGGAAGTGCCCCTCAAAGGAAAGCCCACACTGCCGGAAAAGGATGCAGTCACGAACCAGGACAGCTCGGAGAACGGTAAGCTAAGAAGTCGACTACAATCCGGGAATCCTACGAAAGGAGTGAAGAGGAAGTTCAAGGGGATTGCCTCGACCATGGAAGCAAACCCTAAATCGCAGCCCAAGAAGGCAAAGATCAACTCAGGTATGTATACCCTTTTTTCTACCAATTGCATGTATACCGTGGCCACCTGAGGCCATCTCACATACGCGGTATTCACGCCCTTTTCTCTCCCAATTGTTCTGGATTCATCGATCATCAACGGCGCTGCACATTGAAATGACCCTTACATTTACACTGCACATAACATATTGAGCGTGTATGTCAGTGGCTCGTGAAGGCAATGACATTGGAGTGAAGGGTAAGGCTGTGCTTACAATGGAGGATTCTACATAACAGAGGGAGATACATCTTATGTGGATCAGAGGTGAGGGGATTCGACCCCCAATCCAGTGCCATTCAGGCGCGGAAGGCAGTGCAGTCCGCCGGCTATCCAAACTACGGATGGAACAAGTAGAACATGAAAGGAAGGCTAGGCGTGAAGCCAATGACGCGTATACAAATCTCCAGCCTCCTACTGCACCACAGGAATTCCAGTCAACGAACCTTTTCCAACTATTGGACCTGAAGAAAGATTTTTTACCATGGGCTATTCTCGAACATGGAGGGAAGGAGTTTGAACGGAGATAGAACGAGTTTCAGAAAAGTGGTCACTTCAAGAACAAGATGAACGATGTGGTAATCTGGTGGTACCGCGGCAAAGCACTGGTATGATCTACGTAACACTGCCCATACATTTCATAACACTGCGTTGGACTGGTGTACCCGTCCCTTTTAATCGTTTTCTTTGGGTGTATAAAGCAAAATTGAGTGTGGCCATCTGTTACAGCTTGACCAGGCTTTGTCTGAGGATGTTAAAGCCCGTGTTTCCGAGGCGATCAACGAAATGAATGCTGCACTCATACCTAATAGCTCGAATACTCCATTGTCACGTTCTGTCCAAAATACCGACCGCTACATTGACTACTGCAAAAAGCACCAGGAATGGGAACAAGCATGCAATGCGTTTGAAGAAAAGCGCAATAAGGCGCGCCTAGCCGTGTTGCATGAGAGCCAAGTGGCATGGGCAAAGATTGCAGCAGAGAGGACTGAGGCCATACAGTGGGATTGGTGCCCTATTTGGTGGGTTCTCAGGAGTCAGCCTGTAATCCTCGGAAAATTGCCACCACAACCCTGGAGGCACGATGGTAAGTCCTGTTGTAGCGTTTAGGGCGGGTAAACAGATTTCTCTAAGTGCAAACAGTATTCTGGAAAACAGTATTATCTTTGTGCCAAAATCATATCAGTTATACGATGTTTAATATTGTGAGTGATATACTTTCGCAAGTCATTGGTATGCTTTGAACCGTATGCTTTGAACTGTTACACCTCCAACGATACAGTGGATCTGTTATGATGTCCTTTATCTCCTTGACTGCACACCATGCTTACTAACATCTCCACTACCTTCTCAGAGCACGAAGCCAGAGAAGTGAGGAAGATTCTTATTGACAACAGGGTCCAACGTCTGAAGCCAGACATCCTAGTGTACGTTTTCCAGATGCTGTTCTACAATTTCTTTGGGAGGTTCCGGCTCATATCCTGTCCGCAGTGGGGATTGAAAGAAGATGTTTTTCCCGTTCCTGATTTGATCACGTTTCAACGCGCCGTGTCGGCCTTGGTATCTTGCGGTCACTATCTTTTTGCACACCTTGGCGGGATCAGCAATGGTGTTGCGAATGGACTGTACAGTCTGAGCCTTGACGAACACGTATAGTCAGCTTGAGGTGCAAGTGTGGAAGCTGTACTCGATTGGGCAAAGACGGTGCAGATTCGTGCCCTCCAAGACTTCGCCGTCGAGGATGAGCACTGATTTGTCCAGACTTAGTGCACTATGTCACACGAAGCATGGGGCGAACAAAGCAAATCTTGGAGCTGTGCCCTGTGCATCTGAGAGAACATTGACATTGGATAGATACGTGACGAAGTAGTTCAGGAATGGAGCACTGAAGTATGGCATGCCCGCGAAGAGCTTCATAAAGGAATCCGGCAATTTCACACTGCGGTGGTTGATGAAGATGCAGCTTGGTGGATGCGCCACCGCTCACGGGATGCTGCGTGGGTAGGGCGGATTGAATGGCACCGAACAACAGGGGAAGACTTCACAAAATGCAGCACTGAAATGGCACCTAGACGCCAAGAAGAGGCAACTATTGTACTAGTGGAGGAAGATAACATTGGGAATGCCGTAGAAGAGATCAAAGGTTCAGTCTCAGTCCCTCCACAGCCCACGAAAAGAGCGGATGGGGTTATCCTGCCAGTAGAAGAAGGGGTTTCAGTTCATGATAATGGGATCCAGAGTGCCCCCGAACTTATTACTCCATCGCAGGTACTGAACTCAGTACGCATCTGTGCTGACACGTACACTGATGAAGAACTAGGCGCAGCCATTAGCTACAGTCAGATCGCTAAGATAGAAGTGGAAAACGTGTTAGGCATTATGAAAGATAACCTGTCTGGAAACATTGCATCGAGGTCTACCCATTACATTAAGGAAGTTCATTGTTTGGACGCGGTAAGTATCACTTCGATTCCCGGTGAGGGAGGTTGACCACTGCCCATTGCTGGAAAATGTGGAAAGCCCAGGTGTTGGGGTCATAAGGCTTAGGAGCATCGTTGCTGTGGCTTCACTAGTGTACAATAGAATTTTCAATGTAATGACCGGTGATATGACAATGGGTATTGTCTCGGACTATTTGCTTATGCTTAAACCGTAAGAACATTAAGGCCACGTGGCCAACTACTCGGGTAACCAAAACTAGAGAGTCGCAATCTTGTTTGGCTACATCTCAGCACAACCACCTAAACCCACCAGCTCAAACATCATAGAGCGTAAATTGTATTCCAGGAGTACAGATTTTAGACAGCTCACAGTGTTATGGACGTGGACCACAAGGTTCTACATTGCCCATCAAACCTCTCGTACAAGAATAGGACATACGTGGCACACGACTCTATTAATAAATCCACGATGTTGTCCCATTACGTTGTGCTTATAATATTTTATTGATATCATGGTACCGGTTAGTGTTATGAAGAGGCACTGCAGTTTGAGAGTATACATGGCATCACTGTAGGCGACAGCTATAGCGAAGCGTGTCATAGAAGACTCCACGACACAAAACGCTTTAAGTTTGGTGTTGCTAGTCAAGGCGGTTCATTTTCCATTCGATGCAGAGTTATGGCACTTCCTCACCTTCGTTCCAATGGTGTCCGTTGCAGGCTACCGTGCGAGGAACCTTGGAGCTCTTGGCGGAATTGGGATCTACCGCATTCTGATCTACCGGGCGGAATCGCTATGGCGACGAAGTGTACTGTACATGTGAAGCTCGCCCCGGATGTCGATGCCAAGCTTAGCATGCCAATGGTGGCACATGGTAATGGCGGCACCTAGCATTCAATCCTTTCTTGTATCTGGACTGGAGAAGGACGTGGTTCAGAGCTTGGTTTGGCCAAAGCTCGTCGTGGGGGGAGCTGGAGGAGTGGTTCGCCAAATGGCACCTCTGCACGTAGTGTGCAAAGCATGGAGATGGGACATGGAGGTGACTACCACGCCATAGGCTGCTCTTGAACATCATTATATAGATGAGAGTCAAGAGAGCTGTGGCTTTTTCGTTGATTCGAGTCACTTGTACGGACGAGTTTATCCATGCTCGGTAGACAGTAGTGGTTCCAGTGTTATGCAGTTATATAGTTGCGGATTTATGTCAGAGCATAGAGATGTGCATTGTAACCGTCTGCCGTTTTTAAATAATCAAGCATATTGGGAGGTCCTAGAACTCGTGAAACGCAACTGTATTCCTAAACCCTCATTCCTCGACCGTCCGTTTGTAGAAACGTACTAAATCCTACTCAAATATGTACAAATTTCAACAACAGTTTGCATGGGACTCTCCTTTTTCAAGTCTTTTATTTTGTATGGTGCCTCATTTATATTTTGTTTGGCATATATGCGGTTGAGAAATATGTTTGGAGTAGTACATAACACCAAATTTGGTCTTGGCACAATAGCTTGTTTGGAATGTAGTCATCGTTGCATTTTCCATGTGTGCCAAAAAAAATAAAAAATTAGTCCCGGTACTCATTGCTGCATTTTCCACATAAGTCAGAATGATCATAGAGTTAGCAAAATCCGAATAACTTACGGAAATTTGTTTTTCATAAATATTAGAAAAATTTGGGGGTAATCCCATACATGTTCGGCACCCAGTTGTGAAAAAAAATCCAAAATGTTGTCTCGAGACTCGTCGCTGCATTGTCCACATATGACAAATCCTAGTCAAAAAATATAGAGTTGGCAAAATCATAATAACTTATGGAAGAATATTTTCTGAAGCTATAAAATAAAGTTAAAGCTTGTGTGCAACAAGAACCTGCTGCCGGGTATTGACGATGTGCAAGAGTAGCATGGGGGGGTTTTATGGTTATTGGAATGGTGGTTGGGAATTGGCCACCTAGAATATTCACTTGAATGTAGGATACAGAATATAAGGTCTTCCCTAATTGAGCAAGTCTTGTTTGAGTTTTGGGCAATTTATGTGCAGGTCTTGTGCATGCCACAAGTGCAGTTCTTGTGCAAGTCTTGTGCATGTATTGTTGGAATTTAAACTGTAGTAATCCATCTATGTTACAATTAGTATATACTACAAACAGTAGATGTATATTTTATGAAGCCCGTACAACACTGCCACTTAACGGTTTGGTCTCCGCGAATTAATTAAATCAAGCATGCGATGAAGATACCCTAGAGATTCAACAATTGTGCAACCAAACAATTGAAAACATTCGCCAACGAAGGACCCGTAACCCTAAATTGCAATCCCAATGATTATTTTAACAAGGTGGATTAGGCCCGGGAAAATCGGGCAGCGCTTCCGCACTATACCCTCACCGAGCCTAATTTCAAACCCTACACTATGCAATACTAAAAAACAACCCTTGCACATTGAATAAAACCATTTAACGGGGGGAATCATACAACAAAACAAGAGAGAATTTGGCAATAAAAAATCACCATCTAGGTTACAAGTGGCCATCCTAACCTAATTAACCTCAATAAGCCAATTTTCAACTAAATTGTGCCAATAATTGGAGAGAGGGAGGTAAGAAAGTGCCCCCTCTGTAATCGGCCGCCACGCCCTCGTCTTTGCTTCAATCGCCACAAAACTTAAGCACAACGTAGAAGACTTTGCTCCGCTCCAGCTCGCGCAAACGGCACTCAAAAAGTGTTCGCCAATCCAAAGTTACGAGCCCCCAAACTTTCTGCCCTTAGATCTTGCAGTTGCCAATCTCCTTCCACTCAATCGGCCGCCACGCCCTCGTCTTTGCTCTAATCTCCTTGTGACCTAGCGCTTTGCAAAGCTGACTTGACGGTGCTTGTGCCCACAAAATCCCACCTTCAAATTCGTTGCGAACACCAAGATATGGCTGCCCGAATTTGGGGCTTTGATTCTGTGAGGGCAGCAGATCCCGTGTGGTTTGGCGGTTGTTTCTTCCTCCTCGTTGCTCTAAACTCCTCGTGACTAGGCGCCTTGGAAAGCTGACTTGATGGTGCTTGTGTACTCCAAATCTCGGCTTCAAAGGCGTCTCCGTTTTGAAGTTGTGATCTTCCAAACTTGATTCTCCCTCCGGTGGCGGCAGCAGAACCCTTTGTGTTCGGCCGCCTACAACTCCATCAATACCTAATCAAATCACTTGTATCTTATCTTGAAAGAACCGCCATCCCGTCTAGTTTTACTACCTAAAATTTTACTATCATCACTTCTCTACTCTAGCCGTAGTCTTGATACAAAGCACGGCCGTCCTAACCCTATCTCTCACTCCCTCTTCCTATATCTCTCCACACACACACAAAAACGATTGATCTAGAGAGAGGGGCGGAGTCTCCTCTCCTAAGTGCCACCCTAACCCTACATCCACTATCTTTCATCAACCCAAAACCATCCAAACCTCAACTTCAAAAAAACTAGGGCAAGACTCATAGTTTTACCGAGGGGTTTTTAGGACTAAAAAATAGAACTTGGACATTTCCAACTAGTCCAAGTCCCACTTCCCTAAAAGAAACCCAAGTTCCTACTCCTAGACTAAAATGTAGATTACCATCAAAACACTCAACAAAACCACGATTAGCCGGTTAGAACAAAAATTACGGCAAAAATACTTGGAAAATAGGACTAATCAATCGGCGCCCGAAAACCCTGATCAAAACCACTAGGCATTTTACAAATATAGATACTCATCTAAATCGCTGCACTTGCAAAAATGCAAAATAGAAAATTACGCAAATGGCCGTGGTAAGGGTTTACCGCGAGCGTGGACCGTCTCGACGGTTCACAATCAGGACCTCCGCTACTACTGGCCTGAGTCCACAGAAGGCAGCACGTTAGAAGCAACTTTTATAGACACGAAGTATTACAGCTCACAACTTTCAATTACACATACATAACAACACTCCTCTATAACACTGCACTTGCCAAACATTACAATAGCCAACAACGGAAGTTGCCACCAATTCATAAAACAAATTAGATATTGTACAATTCAAGACAATAGTAAATAACTAGCCCCCGCTCACCTCAGGCACCAAACATTCAACTGCCCATAAACGCAGTGACCCCTGCGAGATGCTTGCTATGGCCCATCCCCTGGTGTTCCCCTTCCTCAACCTCCACGACAGATATAGAACCCTTGATGGAGGAGAAGACTACCCTGAACCAGTCCGGAGTAATATCGGTACATATAGTTCACAGCGATGGAATATTAGGTGTGCGCCCACAACTGTCACCCGCCCTCAAAGGTAGCTGTAGCCGTGTGTATAACACTGTTTTTCCATAACAATTTAATGCATGGTTCCACGGCAGTTTCCAATCACTGCTGAAAAGCTACCATGTGGTTATGGAAACCACTGCCGAATGTATACAAACTACTATGGAAACCAAGTAGATGCCGTTCTGCCATTTAGTTACAAAATCTCCGAAAGTCCATGCTGCTCAAATAACATAATCTTGACGCTCCCAATAGTTTATGGTCATTAATGTTCTTCACTCATGGGACCATACTACGCTTGATTTCAAAGACTCAATATAGACATCACGGGGAGGTCACTTTATTGTCAAGTAGAACACCACGTGCGAGACAAAAAAATCTACTTTCTCTAAGTTGCATCACAAAAATGGATCAAAATTTTATCAATTTTTTTTCATGAGTAGATATACACAATATCTATTACATACTAAAAACTCATAACTAAATCTGATGATCTCTTTTTTTAATAAAACATACCGTTTCTAACTAGAATGACGCAGAATTGAACTAAAAAAATTACTGTAAAAAATCAATATGGCTAAAAATTTCAAAAAAATATACAAAAGATGTTATCAATGGTTATGTATATGTAGAAAAAATATCATAAAATTTAAAATTATCTATGCCATATAATATAGGGGTAGCAAACTTGTCTCGCAAGTGGTGTTCAACTTGACTATAGAGTGACCCCCCAGTGATAGACATATACGGTCCAATTGTACGCTGTCATGCCATAACACCAGCATCGTAACTAGTAGAGTATCTAAGCACGATCTACCCATGATCTGGGCTGGTACTAGCCTGAGCCCACAAAAGGCAGCACATTAGAAGCTGCTCTCAAAAACCCCCAGCCCTACAGCTCAAAACCAGCATGAGTATACATGAAACAGCCCTCCTCTATAACACTGCACTTGCGAAACATCACAACAGCAATCAACGGAAATTGCCAGCAATTCAAAACACAAAGTAGATTACATTGTATGTTAGAGCAATACAGCTGGTGCACCATGCCACGAACTTCCGCACTAACGGATTATTCACCGAACCTTATAGTTGACTACCTTCACGTTTCTACGTGGCCTCGAGTTTGCTCGCCTGACCGCAGGCGTACTTTCAGTCTGCCTCGTCTTATTCGTCCGCGCCTCTTCAACAGGTCTCTTGATTGCAGCCTCTGATTTCCGCACAAGTCTGAATTCCCCGTGAACATCCAGCACGAATACTTCTTCGTGTGGGTGATCATGCGGATGCAGCAACATTCTGCAAGGAGACTTGTACGTCTTCTTGTCTCTAGCGGGCACTAGCTCTATTGCAAACGCTTGCATGGCGGCAGCAATAAGGTTGTAGTTGTCAACTGGTTCGAGTAGCCAGGCTAGAAAATCATTGGTGATCTTCGGTATTTCAGGATCTGTGTAGTCGTTATACTTGCGAGATCGTTCCTGCCGTATATCCACGTGTCAGTTTTGCATAGAGATTTCATACACACCAACTGTGTATCCATTACAGAAACACAACGCCAAAAACATAACACATAACACCAAAACATAACACCAAAATAGAAACACTACATCTAGCGCTATACATACCTGAAGCCAGAGCCGAAGGTATCGCGCCATTGCAAACCCACAGACCGTGCCTCCGACCTGCTGTGCGACGTCTAGGACGTGGACGTCTAAGTCTTGGGCCGCAACCACATTGGCTCCCACGGACTCTAACCACGCCAAATGCACGAAAAAAAAGAAATCACGTTCATGGCTTTTGCAGTTGTGTATACCCTTGCTAGAATCAAGGTGATACACCTTGTCTCGGTGAAACACAAACAAAATCCATTGTTCCGGGACCGATATAGAGCAATAACTTCGGTTACCTGCCCCCACACCCGCCACAATCACAACCACACTTTCAAAAAAAAGAAAAACATAAGAGCCACGACTGCAATGTTTGCATAAAAACATTGAGCTACAATTCATTGCTAACAATCAATAAACACTGAGGCACCAATACCTGGGCGCGCTGATCCGGCGGATGGAATCCTGGATACCTCTTTGCCCACTCAGCTCGGTCCTTGATCTCGAGCTTCCCACTGTCCTTTTGCTCCAACGCGGTCACCGCCATCGCAGAGACTATAATCGTCCGACTTTGGACGTCAGGCAATTGCTGGAGAAATGAATGAGTGGCCACCACGGTCTCATCCAACTTTGTGTTTTTATTTTTGAGATTCCTGATAGCCCGATATGGGACCGTGATTGGATCTCGTGACCTCTCACTGTCACCTGTGCATTCAAAGAAAATCGCATAATCACCTGGTTCCCCTTCCCCCCTCAACGGTAACGCCTCTAAAAGTGCATCAACATCCAATGAAATTCACAGTTGTAGCAGACTAGTATCTTTGCTGTCATTTCCAGTGTTAGGGGCCTCCAGAGCCACCCCAGCTGACAATGAATCCACTGCTTCGACTGCCTTGGTGATGTGGTCATCGGCAGTCTCGCTAGGTGTGGAATAACAGGGCAACTCCATCCATGACTCTGGAGGTTTATAGTTCGGATCATCCTGGAGGTTCATAGCTAGGAGGACACTTGCATCTGGCGTTGATGCATAAACATCCGCCGCCTTCTTTGCCTTGGGAATTCCCCGGTATCCGTCATAAAGTGGCGGAATGTAACCTAGGCACTTCAGAGACAAGCACGGCTCCTCCTTACATTGAACGCCATGAACCAGGTCTGCAATTTCCTGCCCCAAACATTCAACGACCCCCTCGTAAGCGCCCTCGGCCACAAACTGCCCCTACAGCCGCACCAGCAACATCCACAGCATCATCCAGAGGAAGGGGTAAGACAACACTATTCTACTCTCCACATACAAACCCTCATCTGAAGCTGAAATGTATGGCATTATTTTCCTAGCCCTGACACCAATGCACAGAGGTTTTGGTGGTTCCTTAAACCGCTAACTTTTTCCACGCCCAAATGCTGCTCGCTGTGGCTTGACCCCTGCTCCTCCCCCGATGTACCCACCCCGTGCTGACGCTTCGCAACGTTTTCAAAATCCACATTGTCTAAGCGCTCGTCACCCACCTTCGTGGGCAATATTGCAGGAGCAGTGTTCGAGTCTGCGTGCTTGATTGTGCGAGTGCCACCGATGATGACCTGCCCCCACACCCGAACCAATGACAACCACACCTTCACCCGCACCCGCACCCACACCCGCACCAGTGACAACCTTGTTATCAATGCCCACATCAAAACACTCATGTACAATTCACTGATAACAGTGAATAACCAGGCCCCGCTCACCTCCGTCGCCAAGAGTCCACTGCCCGTAAACTCAGTGACTCCCGAGAGCTGCTCGCCGTGGGCTGACTCTTGCTGCTCCCCCATTGTACCCGCCCCGTGCTCGGGCTTTGCGTCGTTTTCCAAATCTACACTCTCTAAGCGCTCGTCGTCCACCCTCGCGGAAAATAACACTGGTGGGTTGTTCGACTCGTCATGCTTGATCTCGTTAGCGCCATCCGTCAGGACCTTCACACACACCCGCCCGAATGATAACCTTAGTAACCAAAAACAATTAACGGCATAAGAGCCAGGACTGCAATGCATACACCAAAACATTCACCCAGAACTCACTGCTAACAATCAATATCCAACACTGCCGCCTAAATCCACCAGTTTTGGTACCATGACTTGGTCCCGGCCGCTACTCTCCTCAGGCACCAAGGCTCCGCTGACCACAGTATCAGCCATCGACTTCTTCTACTTGACAGAGCGCGTCTTTAGCTCGTCCTCTAGCGTCGTGCACAATAACACTGGACTAGTGGGCGTCTCGTCGTGCCCACACGCTATCGTGAAATCCGACTTGACCTGCACAAACACCCGCAGCCATTACATCTAGGGCGTTTCAGCCACTTGATTGAAATTCCCCCACTCCCATGCCCATATCTGAACATGGACTCAGAACGCTCTGCTATCAAGCAAGTGCCGTCTCCAGCTCACCTCAGTCACCGAGGCAATATTGCCCACAGCCACAGCGACAGCCGAGGGCGTCGCGCTGTGACCCAAGCCTTGCACAACGACTACTGCAGATTCTCCAGTGTTATCCTGCTCCAGGGCTGTGTGTACTTGGATGCCGTGTCGTTTCTCCAGTAGTCCAGGCCTCAATGTATCCGCCTCCTCAGCATTTGCAGTTGGAGGAGCTTCAACCAGCCCTGCCACCACAGCATCGCGGCTTCGGTGACGTCTCCAGCAGGCTATATCTTCCTCCACAATGAGGTCGTACAGTTTTCCGGTGCAGAATTTGAATCTCTTCGCGAAGGTTCCAGACATGGGTACTCCATCCCGGTGCTGACGCACCGCAAAGCCACCTAATGTCCCTTTCTTCTCTAATTTTAAGTGCTGTAGTCCATGTTTTCCCCTGATCGCCCCAGCCTTCATGCGACTTAGTGAACCAGAGCTGTACAAACCTGTGCTCATCCTTAACGGCGATGTCTTGGAAGGCACGTATCTGCACTGTCTTCACCCAATCATGGACATACCCCAAACCCGCACGTCCTGAGCGCCAGGCCTGCTTATCAATGTCCAAATTGTACAGGTAATTAGCATCAGCGCTACTAATCCCACTGAAGTCAACGAAAAGATAGTCACCGCAAAAAGTCAAGGCTGATACTGCATGAAGCATCTTCATCGAATCAGAGCAGCATTCGGGAAGACTGTCTTCCGCCAATCCCCATTGTGGACACGATATGAGCCTAAAGTTGCCATAGAAGTGGTAGAAGAGCAGCTTGAAAACATACACCAAAGTGTCTTGCTTCAAACGCTCCATCCTTTATTCAACAATGACCTTCCTCACAATCCTGGCTTCATTCACTGAGACAACAGCAGAGCCAGTGAGTGGGATGTATGAACCATAACACAAGATAAGTATGACAGTAGTATCCAAGTCTGGAGCGCACTGCAGCTAAGACGGAAGTAGAGCAATAAGTGGACCAATAACACTGAAGCACAGCAAAGAAGGCAGCACAGCAAAGAAAGAAGCAGAGGAATAAGTGGAAGCACGAAAAAGCACACCAATTACACTGAAGCACAGCAAAGACGGCAGCACGGCAAAGACGGAAGAGTAGCAAAGACGGAAGCAGAGCATTGAGTTGTTTAGGGTAGCAAAGCGCAGCAAAGAACCTTTCGGAAGCGGCAGCACATCTAAGAGGGAAGCAGAGCAATGTGTGCAAGCACAACAAAGCACACCAATAACACTGAAGGAAAGCAAAGACAAAAGCAGAGCAATGAGTGGACGAACATCAAAGCACACCAATAACACTAGAGCATAGCAAGGACGGCAACACTACAAAGACGACTGTACAGCAAAGCACACCAATAAAACTGAAGCACAGCGAAGACGTGTAAGCACAACAAAGACGGAAGCAGAGCAATGTGTGCAAGCACAACAATGAGTGGAAGGAGAGTAGGAGAGTACGACAACACCATCCTACCACAACACCATGATACCAATTCACCAGTATGCAATGTGTTTAGCATGCTCTACTCACCGTCGTGCTTCCAAGGTAGTCGTGGCATGGAAGGAAGTAACCTAGGCTGGCGCATCGGAACCCTCCAGATAGGGCACCAATCCCACGCGATGGCCTCGTATTTGTGTGCAGATATCCGGTCCCAGTCATCTTTAGCCCGCTGCATAATTTCAGCGTGCATCCTCTTCTGATTAGCAGTGAACGCCTCGTCGTCTTGCACAAATTGAGCCATCTTCTAACGGTAATCAAGGTAGAGGCCGATAGCTTGAACTTCTCTTGCAATTCTCGCTGCGTTTGCCTTGATCAACTTGATGTTTGCCATGTTCAACAGAGCAATCACATCACTAAGTTTGCATGCCGTCTACAAATCCAAGTCCGGATTGTACTGCAGCAAAGACGGAAGTAGAGGAATGAGTGAAAACAGAGCAATAAGTGGACCAATGACACTGAAGCACATCAAAGACGGCAGCACAGCAAAGAAAGAAGCAGAGGAATAAGGGGAAGCACAACAAAGCACACCAATAACACTGAAGCACAGGATAGTCGGCCACAAGGGATAGACGGCAGCACATCATAGACGGCAGCACAGCAATGAGTGGAAGCACAGCAAAGCAAGGCAAAGACGGAAGCACAGCAAATCGCAAGGAATCAGCTCCGTCAAACACCCAAAACAAGATACATGAAACACTTATGCAGTCAGTGTTCTTTCATATTCATGAGGCAATAGAGGTTGGTCCCAGGGACTTTCGTTGGTACAACGGGGGGCTGAATATTGATGAGTGTGTCATCACACTCACGCCTTGCCTTTGCAAAATGCTCTTTCCTATCTGTGTTGAGTCTGCCTAGCCTACCGTCCACCGTCTCTTCCATCCCTGGATGATACTTTTTGTGCAATAAAATCGCTTCTCTTGGATCCATAACAGATTTAGCTGCTTATGATCATTAAAAGACACTAGCATGCGTCTTCTTGTATAAGCCAGAAGCTGAGTGTCATCGTCCCCTAGGATATGGTTTGTGAGACATCCCCACTTACCTTGGGCAAAGTCTTCAAAGGCCCATCACCCTGTCGCCTATTGCCCACGACCACACTCTGCATATCAGTAAAGTGCCACAGTACCTCCCCATCTTCTCCTAACTGCACAGTGTTACCAAGCAGTGTTTTCAGGCAGTGTTTGAAAACAATGCTTTTGAACAGAGATAGGAGACAGTACTACAAGACTATTGCAGAGCTTGGCGCACCTTGAAGTTTCCGCCGAATACATAAGTTGTACCGTGCCTCGGTGCAGAAGGGGGATCCTCCAGTGGCATGGCACCGCCAGCATCGCTCTCATCTAGATCCATGTCCAAGCCCATTTTTTTCTCATCCTCATCAGCCTTGCCCTTGCCCTTGTCCTTCTGATCCGCGGCGCAGCCGAAAGAGGAATGAGTGGAAGCACAGCAAAGACGGCAGCAAGGGACCGACGGCAGCACAGCAAAGACGGCAGCAGAGCATTGAGTGGAAGAAGCGCAGTAAAGCACAGCGCAGCAAGGCACAACAAAGATGGCAACACAGCAAAGATAGAAAGAGAGCAATGAGTGGAAGCACAGCAAAGCACAGCAATAACACTGAAGGACATCAAACACGGCCTCAAAGGACAGATAGCAGCACAACAAAGACATGGGCACAACGAAGCACACCAATGACACTGAAGCACGGCAAAGACGGCAGCACAGCAAAGACGGAAGCAGGGCAAAGAGTGAAGCAGAGCAATGATGGAAGCACAGCAAAGTGCACCCATAACATCAAAGACGGTTTAACAGCAAAGACGGAAGCAGGGCAAAGACGGAAGCAGGGCAAAGACGGAAGCAGAGCAATGATGGAAGTACAGCAAAGCGCACCCATAACACCAAAGACGGTTTAACAGCAAAGACGGAAGCAGAGCATTCAGTAGAAGCACAGAAAAGCGCAGCAGAGCACAGACAAGCGCAGCAAAGCACAGCAAAGACGGCAGCACAGCAAAGACACCAGCACAGTAAATACGGAAGCAGAGCAATGACTAGAAACACAGCAAAGCGCACCCATACCACCAAAGACGGTTTATCAGCAAAGACGGAAGCATAGCATTTAGTGGAAGCACAGTAAAGCGCAGCAAAGCGTAGAAAAGCGCAAAGCGCGAAGTTGCGCATCGAAATGAAGCTTCAAAATCCAATAACCTAGAACTCCACTATGCAGGGTTATGGCATTTTAAGAATCAACCGGAAAGCTCAAAAAAATTGCAACAATTTCAACGTTATCTTGACCTATCGTTCATGTTCTGGACAAGCAAACAAAGCAAGCAAGGCAGATGCAGAGATCGAGAGTGTGAAACTAACTTGTAGGGGGGCGCGGCGACAGTTCATTGAAGTCGCGGAATCGACTCAAACGACACCCCAATTCGATCCGCCCGCTCTCTACTCCGGAGCAACTTTGATGCAAGGGTGCAATGATGAGGTGAGCACGAAACCCTAAACCATTTGAAGGCGCGCGACCTAACACTCTAATCGGTGTGAAGAAAAACCAACTGCAGGACTCCAGAAAGTCGCAATTACTTGAGCAAAATCCTAAATTTTCTTGTCAATTTCCTCCTTCACAACGATGATGACGATAATGGCAGGCCCTAGAGCGTTGTAATTGCAAGCTAGCAGTTAGTTCCACTTCAAAATCAACTTAATTCGGGATGATGATTACCAGGAGTTCAAAGAGGACAACACATCCATGCATCATACCCATCCAACCTTGGAATGTGGTGGCTCCCTGACTGCCCACGGTGTCCATGGTCCATGGTGAATCCCTGAATCACTAACTGCCCGCGGTGTCCAAGGTCCATGGTGAATCCATCTCTTAACAAGCATACAATTTTCAAGAATGCAAATTCCAAGCATACAATACATGTACAAGTCTGAGCAGGGTGTATACAACAGAGTTCGCATGGAAAACATGGAACATCGCAGCATTACATGAGTCCCTCAAAGAGGACAACACATCCATGCATCATACCCATCCAACCTTGGAATGTGGTGGCTCCCTGACTGCCCACGGTGTCCATGGTCCATGGTGAATCCCTGAATCACTAACTGCCCGCGGTGTCCAAGGTCCATGGTGAATCCATCTCTTAACAAGCATACAATTTTCAAGCATGTAATACATGAACAAGAAGCAGATTGTATACAACAGAGTTTGTATAGAAAGAAAAAAACATTGTGGTATTAACAAAATTGTATAAAGGGTCCATGCTCATTCCTTTGGTCACTAAGAGAAAAAACATTGTGGTATTAACAAAATTGTATACAGGGTCCATGCTCACTTCCTCGGTCACTAACTGATCTAACCCCTGTTTCTGGCGCGACTGGCGGATGATGACAGATTTGGTCGGGTTTCTTCGTGGGGTCTCTATGCAGCTTGGCTACGTCGTGGATCTTGGCCGCCATAAAGGGCTTTTATGGCTGCAGCAACACCCTTATGCATTAGGACGTGTTTTGTCTTTTCAGTAGTACAGTGTTGATATACATCAAACACGCTCTTGGCCAGGTTTTTATTACAACATAGACACCCCTTAACATTTGCATCGGGATTGGAGTAACGGGCACCCAAATCCGGGTTCGCATTAAAATACTTCAAGGTTTCTTCTATGGCGATATCCAAGTACTCATTACCCTCAATATCGTGAGACTGCACCTCCAAATTGTTATCGTACTCTATTTTTGCCAAAGCAGCCTTATGCTCTTCAAAAGTTTTGGAGGGATGCTGTACCATGATCTGTGGAGGCTGGGGTGGCGAGGGTCAAGGCATCTCCTCCGAGTCCACACGATGGCACGCAATGTTGACCTGACGCTCTTGTTCACCTTGGGCAGCACCTTGGGTAGCACCTTGGGCAGCATCTTGGGCAGCACTTTGGGTAGCAAAAGCAGATTGGGGGTCGCTTGGAGCTCCGGGTGTGATTGGTGTCGTCACTGAGACTGGTGTTACCATGGAAGTTGTGGTTGGCGGTGGCAGTGTGTTTGGGGGTGTCTCTTCCCGGATTCCTGCTTGTGCCTCACTCTCGGGTTGCAAGATCTGATGCAAAGGCACGTCTTCATCATCCCAGTCATAGTCTGATTCTTGCAGGCCCAAGCTCTCAATGGCATCGTCACAGCATCGGTCAATGAACTCTTCGGTTGGATGTGCCGTGGCCTTGGGCATGTCTCTGAGGTGTTTGTATACATTGGTGATTGTGACGCGCACTGCCTCTTGTATTGTGCGGACTTTGTTGGCCTCAAAATTCGCATTCGCATTCTCTTTCTTCACACGCTGTACTTGCAGACGTGCGACTTCCTCGGACACCATGGCAAACTGAGGTTGCGACGACTGCCCTTCCTGTGCGAACTCACGTTCATTTGCCAAGTCCTTGCACCTCGCCAAATACTGATTGTTTAGGATCTCCAAGGTTTGGACTCGCACTTTGACAATGGAATTCTCCTTGTCTAGTGCGTCGACTCGCTCTTTGAGGATGGAATTCTCCTTGTCTAGTGCGTCGCCCCTCTCCTTGTTGTTGGCCAATTCGAGCTCCAAATTGGCGACTTGGATGCGCAAGTTTGCTAGGTTTTGCTTGGCTTCACCAAGTTGCATCTGAAGCTCAAGCCGAGCCGCATCCAAGGTCTTCTGGGCTTCATCTTAGGCGGCTTTGATTTCCTCAGCCACCTTACGCTTGGATCTCTCCTACAAGGACTGTTTCTCTGCCATGTTGTCCTTGGCCTGCTCCGTGGAATGCACGAACTGCAAGAGTGTGTCCATGCACTCCCTCATGGTAGCGTAACGTTCTTGGAAATCCCGGGTGCGTGGTCCCCAAGCTGAATCCACTTCCACGACTGGTCTCGGTGTTCCTCCGGCCACAATGGCCACACATTGTCGCTTTCTGCTTGGATCCGGGCTGTCTTGGCGAGCGCGGGTTCTCGGGGAGAACTCGCGCTGTACTTCAGAAAACGTGCCCAAGGGCGGTGGAGCATTGCACGTGCGCTAGTGCTCGAGATAGCGGGTTATGTACTTGGTCAGGAAGGGCCCTGTCGTAGCACGTGATACCGGATATTCCCCTAGAACGTACTTTTTCGTATTAAGAACGCTCGTAGAGGTGATTTCCGGGTTATTGTTCCGCGGAGACTCTGTGAAGTGGGAAGTTTTCGGAGATGGTCCCGGATTGGTGACTACTCTCTCTCTCTATCACCAGCTGAATCCCTCTTTCCTACTGAACCGGGTCTTCTCCTACTGACTGACCCCGTTACGACTAGATCCGGTTTTCGTCCGAGTTGGGAATTTATCCAACCCTACTCTGTCCGGTCTATCCAAACAACTCAAACTGGTTTACATTAACCTCTGTTTTCCTTCAGAGGGTTCTTCATTTACATTTAGCGGTGCTGGATTTAAAGACACACCTTTCCTGCTGATTCAAGTGATGGGAACTTCACTACCTTCCGGTTATCCTAACTCCGCTCCTCAATCCGGGTAATCCCGTACTGCACTTCAGCTGCAGATTCATCCCAAACCCACAGCCGGTCACTTAAGTGCAACCCGGGTTTCCCCCTTCTAAAAATTACTACAACGACTTGATAACCGGGATGGACCTTTACCCGGGGTATCCGGAATCGGTTTGACTCCTAACAGTTCGTTTTACTCTGATCATACCGGCTTTCCTTATCACATGGTCTACCCAGGTGCTGGTACCTCAACCGGACTACCCGTCCAGGAGTTCTGAAAGAACCGGAGTACCCCCTCCTATCCACTCAGCTACTAACCCGGATTATACCTTGTAACCAAGCACAGAACAACCCACCTTCAAACAATCTCTGAGTTTTCCCAATACCAAGACTCTTAACTGGATCTACAACAGAACCCGGTTACTCTAGCTATTCCGTACCTTTCTGTCACATGATCTACCCAGGTGCTGACACCTCAACCGGACTACCCGTCTAGGAGTTCTGAGAGGACTCGAGTACCCCCTCCTATCCACTCAGCCACTAACCCGGATTACACCTTGCAACCGAGCGCGAAACAACTAGATCTACAACAGAATCCGATCAACTCTTCCGCTTACCTAGGGACTTAATTGGACCATGATCTCAATCAACAACCACTCACACACATACACAAACACTCCGGTCCGTAGAAGAGTATGCCTATGATCATTAACAAAGAGAAAATGGTACACAAAAGAAGACCCCAGGAATGAGGAACATCCCTGGATAAAAAGAAAACACAAAGCCAACCAGATCCGGGAAACCCGCAGATCCGGAAAAACCGGGGGGGGCAACCCCACGATTTAGTTCTCTTCCTACACTGCAACTAACATTAGAATCCCTAAAAAAAAACCTAACTCCCAAGCAGAGTCCTACCCTACTTACTCAAAAAGGGCCCCGTTCAAAGTGGCCGGATCCACTAAGTCCGGGCCACCGATTCCGGGCCTCCGATGATTCCGGGCAGCCGATGATTCCGGGCAGCTACTGGCCCACTTGCGGCTGCTATTCCTCGTCTTCCGGGCTCCCACCAAGATTGGATCCGCCGGCCTATCTCCCCGAGTTCCGCACCCCGCCGACTGTCCCTCTTGTTGCTTTTCAGCCCTGTCCGGGTGGACATCCATTGCCTCTATATCTTCGCTCAAATCCCGGACTTCTTCTGGGCTTACTCCCGCGGGTCGGACCATGTGGATTGGCTCCACATCCACCGTGGTCCGGTAGGTAGGTTCCTCCTGATCCGACTCCTCCTCCGAAGAGCTCTCCCGGATGTATTCCGCCAGTACCCGGAACTCCACCAAATATGCTTCTACTTTGTCCGAGTACTCCCGGACTACATTCTTCATCCGGGCTGCTCCCTCCAATCCCGGTTGAGATACCCGCTCGTCGTACAACCGGGCCTTCGTTTGTGCCTCCCCATCCGATTGAAACAACCCGGATAGCTTGGAGACGCACTGCCGGCTTGTATCTACTACCCTCCGGATGGTATCCTCTTGCTCCCGGATCTGCAACTCCTTCCTCTGTACGTGGGCCTCCATCTTATTAATGTAGGCTACCTTTCGTTGCAGCTCCTCCTCCAATTCCTTCAAGAGAGCCGCAGATTCGCTCTCTGCCTCCCGGATACCCTGCAGTTGTCCGGTTAGCTCATTCTCCCTCTCCCTGCTCCTAATGAGCTTCCTCTGGAGCTTCCGAATCCGCGCCGGATACTCCAGAGCGTTGTTCGTCCGGAGAAGGGTCCCTGTCTCCCGGAGAGCAGCGAACATAGGGTTGTATATGGGCGAACATGAGCAAAGAACACTGCTCCGTAACCATGTCCAGTGCCACCCGTGTCTGCAGTAACATGTCCTCCATCCGGAGCGGTTCTCTTCGTTCCGCTGGCACATTCCCGGATGGGCCTGCCTCCTGGACTGGTTCTGCTCCCGCTGGCATTCCCTGCTCATGGTCCCCCTCATCTCCGGTTTCCTCTTCGTCCTCCCCTGCTTCCTTGGGACGTTTGTTGAGTGGGGTTACCTTCCTCCGGGCCGGTCCCTTCTTCTTTCCAGGTGTGGTATCCGGTCCTTCCGGTTCTTCCTCCCTTTCAACCGTGAGGACTAACTTCCTCTTCCGTCCCTGGGATCGAGGCTGAGACGTTCCTGTGGAGCCGCCGGGGTAGAATCCTCCTCCATTGGTCCTGGTCCCTCTACCGGGTGCTCCTGGGGCTGGGGTGGAGAAGTTCTTGTTCCCTCCTCTGGCCTGGACTCCTCGATCAGATCCACCCGAGGTTGCGTCTGGGAAGGACCGCCTATCTCCGGTTGAGGAATTGCCTCTTCTCCTCTCGCCGGCTTCTTCCGGGTTAGCTTCGGCTGTGGAGAATCCTCCTCCTCATTCGAATCCTCCCTCGGCTTTGTTCTTTGCTCCGGCTGAGGTCTCGCTCCACCCGGTCGTTCTAGCCCCGGGTCCCTTCTCCTTTCCTGCCGCTCCTCCTGTTGCGGCCTGGCGCCACCCGGTGGGCCTCTGTCCGGGCGGTCTTCTCTCCACTTGGTCCTACTCTCCGGATTGGGACTGGAATCGCCCGGTGGCCTTCTTACCGGTTCGTCTTCCTTCTCCTTCCGGCGCTCCTCTCCCCAGACTCTGCTCCTATCCGGTTGGGTTGCAGGTGGAGCCATCCTTCTCTCCTCCGGTCGGGACGACGAACCGGGTCTGCTGGTCCCCGCTCCTCCTCCCGGAAGCGCCGTCTTCTTCTTGGCCAAGCTTCTCACCCCCAGAATAGGCACTACCTCCAACCTCTTCTTCTCGCCGACCGTGAGGCACCCATGTTTTTCGTACAAGTGGTAGAGAAATGGGGCTAACGAGCATCCCTTCTTGTTGTCGAGGTTACCCGCCCACTTCTGCGTGTTCCGGTGAATCAGGATCGCCCAGTTGATCCGTTTCTTCCGGAGAAGGGCGGAGTAGATACCTCGGGCCAGCGTCACAGTGAAGGTAGTGGGCTTCTCCGGACTGAGGATGGGCACTACGTACTGGAGCAGCCGTTGCTCCCGGGGCGGTATACAATCTGCCACCTTGAATCCGTCCTTGTCCGAGAGATGACTAAACCGCATCTTCACCCAGTCCGTGTTGCCCTTGCCTCCCGGTTCCGAGTCCTCGTTGGTGTCCGGGAAGTCGTATAGTTCCCGCCACATCTCCCGGGTCCAACTGCCATACTTCGCCCGGATGGTTGTCCAGAAGGCGTTCACCATCGGCCCGCCCTTGATTTCCTCCAGCATCCGGGAGTCCTGCACATCCCACACTCTCCCAAACAATCCCAAACACCCCATCTTCTGGAGGTCCTGCATTAGCTCGTCGAAGTCTTGCTCGTGTTGCGGAATGTCCAGGCAGATACATTTCTCCGGAATCTTGGCCCCGGCTTCCCTGTGTGCCATGGCTATGGACCCCGGGCGGAATTCTTCAATCCTCCGGATGTAGCGCAGCTCCTTCTCCGGATGCGCCCTCTCTTTCCTCGGTAAACCTCGCGCCTCCCGCTCCGGGCGCTTCCCTTTCCGCTTCCGTGGTGTTCTTCTAACCTCCCAGAGACCCCGCGACCCTTTTCCTGGCTGCGCACTTCCTTTCTTCCTCAAACTCCACCGGAAATGGCGGTGCGCACTGTCCGGATGCTCGCCTATTCCAAATTCTAACCTCGCGTCGCTATTTCTCACCGGGTGTTCAGTTTCTCTCACTCCCGGAGGCTCAGAACCTGCACAAGACGGTCGCGCAATGTCCTCTACTTCCGGTCCCATGCAATATTTAACTAAATATGGACTTTGGCGTCAATTCTGGACTGCACATGGTGCAAGGGATCGGGGGATCTCCCGATTTCCTACAAAAAAATAGGACTAATGACATAATAATACTCGAGATCAAACTGAAAAAACAGTGTATAGGAAGAAATACTGTAACAAATTGACTATGTAATAGCTCTTTCCAGAATACGGGGATCCCCCGATGTCCTCTCAGCAATATTTGGACGATTCATAATATAACATGGAGCAATGGTAATTGAAGGACATGAGGGAAACGTGTGTTCGAATTGAAGAAGTACATGCTTTTAAGACAAGGAACTTTGAAATTATTCTACATAGAATTATTATACTCTAAAGTGAATTGAAACAATTTGCTAAATAAAAGTGACAAGTACCATTGCATTCTGATTAAAGGAGTTAGGAAAGCAAATTATAAACCTCACTCAGGAACAGTATTCAATTAGAAGGTTTTAAACTAAGAATTTCGATTGAAAATATGACAACATCCCCCGCTTGGAATTAGGGGGCAATAAATTGTACAAATTTTGAATGGTCGACATCTCCATCCATGCCATCAACGACCTATCGGGGGATCCCCCGAGAGAGCCGTCAAAAGCTATGTAGTCAGTGTAATGACTGCCATGAGCGTCGATTCCATCTATACATATAGACTACAAGTGCGGCCTAGCCTAGCGCAAGAGTTGGCGACGGAATTTCCCATCCATCTCAGATTTCAAGAGGAATTGACTAACACTTTGAAAGGAAAAAAGAGGCATAATAAAGGGCAGCAACGCTGTAGAGATATTTGGAATGACATTCCGAGAATTCGGAAACTCCCGCTCCCCTTTCCAGGACCTCGGAAAATAGCAGCACAGGTTACCAGTCCGCCTATTCCTCCATTGGCAGTCATCCACCATCAATATACGATCCGGACGACAAATTTCCCAAGTCCTGTAATCTTTCGTCAAGCGCTGAATCCGCTTCTCGCAGTAAGGGTACCAGTTTGGGTTATGGCACTTATTTCGTCCATATACAAATAATAGTTGTGAGGTAATGTCCTGTGGCAGTAAGAATTGAATAACATGCTGGACTTGTCCAGCAGGCATCGAAGACCAGATGCAGATCCGGAAAAAACCATGCAGTCCGGGACGTCGACGAATTCTCTTAACGTCGAACACAGTAGGGTTGATGCCCTCGTAATCCTCGAAGCAAAGTACACCGTTGACCGAAAACACAATCACATTCTGCAAGAAGTCGATGCAAAGTGTTAACGTGATAACAATTCCGTAAAGAGTTACAATAGCAGAAGAATATCGGGGGATCGCCCAATCCTCTAAGACCGAGCGGTTCAATATATCCCATTGTACTAAACTTCAAAAATAAAAGCAGAAGATATCTGCTGAGCAATTGTGATAGGAAGACGTATTCAGACGCTCCGCACCATACTACTGCTCAGCTTCATTCCTCCGTATAAAACTCTTAGATTCACTAAAATAGTGGTGATCATGCATCTGCATGCCCAATCAGACTCCCCACAATTGGTTTACGCAATTAACCTATCCACTGTAAAATTCATTCCATTAATCATTGCACAAAAATGAAAATTCGACAACATTATGCTACGGCGAGACACATAACAACGTAACCAGTATATTTACTCCCTCCGTCCCAAAGATATTGAACAACTTGTCTGCTTGGTATTTCTTTGAGCCAATTTCATTGATATATTGATTAAAAAGGATTCAAAGTATGTCACTAGAATGATTGATGAACATTGCCTATGTTTATTGCAGCCTTAATAAAATTAGCCACAAGGAAGTATTTTTTTGACCTACTTAAAAAAACGGTTCAAACATGACTTCCAAACATGACAATAACTTTGGGACGCAGGGAGTACTATTTAGAATAAAACGAGATACCTATTCGCGAAAATACTTTTCCACGATGGGTACCAGGAAACTTATGGAGCGATAGCCCTATGTACCAGAGCGACCAATAAATTTGGGAGGAGTCACCGAAGTCTAAGAAGAATCAAAAGAGTAAATGACTAGAAGTGACGTTATCAGGGGATCGCCCCATCGACAATCCCGTCCTCTTTCACTCAGCCTTGGAAATTATATACTCAATCATAAACTAAGATTTGATAGTGACAAATACCAAGGCTTGTAACAAAAACTCTAAGAAGGGGCCATTAGAATTCTGAAACCTAATCACTTAATAACTACAGAGTTCTCAATGCGCATAACATTCATAAAAACTAAAAGATCTCTTTAAATAGTGGTCTTCATACAACTGCATTCCCTATTAAGCTCCCGAAAAAAAGGCTTACACATTTGTTGGACAGCATTTATGATTATAATCGTGGTCAACAACCTATGAAGTGTAATTAGGACTAAAGCTCAAACCTAGGTATGAAATTATTGTCCCAGGATAGGGACCACTTAACGTATCAGGGGATCGCCCGATGTAAGGAAGCGGCGACATAATCCGGCAGGGGTCAGCAAAACCCAAGAAAATGCAGCTTTGAATATACAACAGTAAAGCCATCGGGGGATCGCCCCATCGACGTCCGTGGCCTCGCTAGCTCAGGCTTCTCAGTTCAAAGTACTAAACATACGTAACAAAAACTAAAATTTTCAACAGACACTACCCAATTACATTTATCAATACACAACACTTTCCTACTTACTGTTTTCAAAATCGTCTGAACAACCATCCCTGACGACATCTGCTGGCCATCTGTATGCGGATTGGTCTTCAGAAACTGCACAAGAGCCCAATTACATTTATCAAACCACATCACTTCCTACTTAGTGATTTCAAAATCTTCTGAACAACCTCCTCTGACGGGATTTGCTGGCCATCTGTAAGCGGATTGGTCTTCACATAATCTTTAACTGATAATCCTGACTCGAATAGGCCTTGTAGCCAAGGCCTCAAGACAGAGTCTAAGAAGGTATCAGCTTGGTCATCCTTCCAAGTTGGAGGGTGGATTGCACTATGCTTCACGTTCAGGACAAACTTCGTGGGAGTATCGTCCACTAATAGAATATGATCAGTAGTACTTAACGACAGACGCCTCTGCACTACGGTTAGATCCTTCAGATACAGCGGTTTCTTTTCACCGACCACGATTCCCGCGTCCGTGCAATCAGCTTGGGTTAGCCGAAGAAGCTCCTGTGGGTTGAAGGAGAAACCCTTGGTGGTCTCATTGACCATGTCCGTAACATTCCTCATGTTGGCGGAACTCCATATCACGATTTTCGCATTGCTATTAACAAAATTCAAGAACTCCGCACAACCAGGTCTAGGATGTATTATCCGCTTCTTACCCATTTCAAAGGGGCTTCTAGAACAAAGGACCCCATTCAAGTCAATCACAACTATGTATCGCGGTGGCGGTACCTGGGTTTTCACTTCTAGGAGCTTGGGCCCAATAACTGGTTCTGGGAGTTTCCCTGCAATAAATCAAAAAGCTTGAGACAACAACATTGGGATAGGGGAGGATGAATGAGCAAGGTAACAAAAGATGCCGAAATTATGTGCAATATCATGCAGGTATTCAACAAAAACTACGTACCCTTGGGATCATTACACAGTTTCAGCTCTTCAACAGGCCTAACTGCACTTGGTGCAGCACCTGAGATTGGGCGACCCCCCGATAGGGTGTTTACATCGAGTAAGTGCTCCCCCTCGAAACCAATAATTGTTAATGCCAGATTCACATTTACAAGTCAGCCTTAGGAACATTTACAAGTCAGCCTTAGGAACATTTACAAGTCAGCCTTAGGAACATTTACAAGTCAGACTTAGGAATCAAGTTAAAGTTAAAGCATTCATGTTCATCATAAGCAGACAGGCTTTTAGTCTTGTACAGATCTTCAAAAGCCGCCTCAATTGCACAAACCTCATCCGACTTGTTGCGCAATACCTCGGAAATGATTTTCAAACTGTCCTTTCGAAGTTTTTCCGTGAGGGGATGCCTTAGCTTCGTCCTGGCTTCTTCCTCCTGCCACATCGCAGACCTTTCAGCTCTCATGAAGTCCTTGACATTTGTTTTCCCCCTGTTAGAAACCGCTGACTCGTGCGGCTTTGCAAAGGCTTTCTCGGGAGTTGATGCGTTCAAAGCAGGGCCTGGAGGAAGAGCTGTGGCGTCCTACTCCAACTCCGCAGCATTCTGCAACTCGAATAATTTGCTAGAAGATTCCTCCGGTCCACCAACTCCATCTTCTGGTGGATCGTCCTTCCCCATAAGAACCATCGGGCGACCGCCCGATACTGTATGTGGACCTTCTTCGACGACGTCGTCTTAGCTGTGCTGCAAATCCATCGTTTTGATAGAAGTTTCCTCCAGTCCACCAACTCCATCTTCCGCGGGAACGTCCTTCCCCATAGGACCTATCGGGCCACCGCCCGATACTGTGTGTAGACCATCAACGACGACGTCGTCTTGGATGTGCTGCAAATCCATTGTTCTGCCAGAAGATTCCTCCAGTCCACCAACTCCATCTTCCGCGGGATCGTCCTTCCCCAAAGGACCCATCGGGCGACCGCCCGATACTGTATGTGGACCATCAATGACGACGTCGTCTTGGATGTGCTGGAAATCCATTGTTCTGCTAGAAGATTCCTCCAGTCCACCAACTCCATCTACCGCGGGATCGTCCTTCCCCAAAGGACCCATCGGGCGACCGCCCGATATTGTAAATGTACCTTCTTCGACGACGTTGCCTTGGATGTGCTGCAAATCCATTGTTTTGATAGAAGACTCCTCCAGTCCACCAACTCCATCTTCCGGTGGATCGACCTTCCCCATAGGACCTATCGGGCCACCGCCCGATATTGTATCTGGATCTTCTGTGTCTTGGATGACTTCTTTTACAGGCATGCTAGAGTCTATCTTCGACAGGTCATCCCGACTCTCTTGATTTGGAGTATTAGGCGCATCAGGACGCGCAGTCTCAGGATCGTGAGCAAGACTCATTCTGTCAAGGTCACGCATGGAGTCCACCAAGCATGGGTCCAGAGGTTCTGCCTGGCCCACAGCTTCATCTTCTTCACCTGACGGAGGAGAGTTGCCAGAGAGTATTATGGGGAGATCCCCCAATGACCCCTCCACCGTCTTCACTTTTTTTGGCACTCCACCCTCCATATCCAGTGACTGCCCTTGAACACAAGCCACAACATTGGCATTCCCTTCATTAACGAGAGACTCTGCGATCATTCCGCCTTGTGATTGTGAAGCATCCTGTCTATTTGATGATACAATCTGTTTGGAACCGATCAGTGGGGCAGCTCCTGAGCGTAGCGCAGCAGGACCTTCGATGGCATCCGGAACTCCTTGCAATGCACCGACGTCAGTTGTTACGGATGAAGATTTCCTCTTCAATGCCACTCGCTGCACCTGTATTGAGATCGGTGTAGTGGGGTTAGCTACCTCGTCACCGACTGCATGAATATGTTGCACTTTATATGCAAGTATGTGCATAGGCAGCTGCGTCCTCCAAACTTCCGAACTTTCGCCGCATACTTACTAGCTATAGAGATGGGATCCCTATAGCCGGATCCAGGCAACTGAGCCCAAGAAATCTCATCCGAGAGATCAACATCAGACTCAAGAAGATTCCAAACATACATATTTGCGTGATGCGACTCTGCCTGCACTGACCAGTACATAGTAACATATAAGCTCGGGGAATGCTCATCAAATATTAATTAAGATTTTCACTTTATTCCCATTAAGAAAAGCATAAAAGTCATCATCATACCGGGCTTGCGTCCCTGACAGCATCGATATCACTTTCATCATTGCGCAGTCCAAACAGAGCCTTAGCCGCAGACTTAGTAGTCCCTGCACTTGACTGTTTGTGCGGAACAGGAGAGGGGGAATCAACCCGTATGCGTTTGTTGGCAGTCCCGTCGCCCTCATCCTCATCTTCGTCCTCGTCCTCGTCCTCGTCCTCACCATCGCTGTCATTTTCGGACACCGAATCAACTTTGACACGAGAGAATGATCTGGTATGAGGTCTCGAAGTTGTGGCTTCATCCGCAGCATGTGGAACAGCTGCACCTGTAGGTTCCGGAGGAAGAGGTGGTTGCACGGGACTGTCAAACACAGCCTCTTTGCTGATGACGTCCCACATTCTTTGTGTTCGACTTCTGGCGTCGTCGAGCCGACTATCATTCTCCACAAACTGCATGACACTGGCATTGTTTCTCTGCGCAAATCAGTCCAAGCGTCATCGGTCGATCCCCCGATCCAGTGACAAATATTCTCAACAGAGATGGGGCGATCCCCCGATCAACTGGCAGATATTGCAACATAGATGGAGCTAAATCTGAACTATTGAATTGTGAAGGAATTTGAGAACTTACCAATCCCACGTATGTAATATTGGGGCCCCCATGCAAATTGATAAGAAGTATATCCTTCTTCAGAAAACGCCTGAACATTGCAGACGCAGTGCTCAAATTCAAGGATGCACTTCCCGGAATTCGCCATTCTCGGTTGACTGTTACATCCGAGGAGTCAGCTGCTGAATACAATGCCGATAATCTATCCCGAGACCCTCTGTCCCTCTCGAAGAAGATGTCGAAGTCTGCACGTGTCCCACGCCCAATCCTCCTGAATATAAAAACAACATACACTACAAATTGAGCGCTGATGTCGCATGGAGGGAATTCATCATCAGGCTGTGGAAGGTAGTGCACGACATGATAATCCCATGCAGTGGCGTTCGATCTTCCTTTCCGCACTTCGATCTCCTTTGCAATCTGTGTCATCCCGTGCACGTCCGTGATGAAGATTGCTGGTGAGTGTATATTGATGGTCTTAATCTCCTTCACCTCGCATGCATCAAAAATCACCGAAAGTCTTCTGTCTTCCAACAGTCTTGCCTTCGACTTGCCAGTTTCTACGGTTGTAAAGCAGAAACAGACAAAAAGAAACCTAACTTCATCGGACATGTCTTCCAACCAGTTCCAAAGGTTGGCATCATCACTCATTGCTGCACTCAGGTTCCCTTTGAACCAGTATTAAGTGACGCATTTGTACCTTTTGGAATACAAATCAACGTCTTGAAGTTCAGGAAGGTCTGAGTCCTGTGCACCGTAGGACATATATACGCTCTTGATGTTGTCGGGGAGGTCGCCGGGTTTGGGATTCTTCACTAAATTGTCAAGGCGCTTATTGAAGTATGCCTCTCCCTCGAGTAGTTTCAGTATTCGCGAAAGAAGTGCCATCATGGTCTCGTGTGTGTAACCCCGTTGCGTCGCCAGAGCATCCAAATCCGCAGCTAAATATGGGACGTACTCCGCCTTCCTGCTAGGTAGAGGAGATTTCTTGAAAATATTCATAAGCTCGCCTTTCATGGCCCGGAGCTTCCTTTCTTGGTTACAGAAATCCACCGTAGACATCATGGTCGCAGGTGCGCTCTTGGAGTTCGTGCTCTTCACGCAGATTTTCCTCTCCAGGATCTGAGTTGCAACAAAATTGACGTCCTCATTCCGCATCCCATGAAGAATTTTCAAATCATTCTCTACAAAGTTCTTCCTCCCACTAATTCCTTGACTGTGCGGAGCAACAACTCTTCCCCATTGGTCAGGAAGTCTTCCTGCTAACCACAGGTTCTCAATCGAAACCCACTCGTCAAAATGATTGTCCTCTAGATATAGCAATGGAAGTCTTCCATCACCTGCATTCTTGGATTTCACTGATTTACCCGCGAATATAAGCTTCACTTTCGGGAGGAATTCATTCTGAAATCAAAAAACAAAACACCATGAGTATGCTTCCATGAAATGGGGGGATCGCCCCATGAAATTTCCTACTGATCAGTCAATCTCCTGAAGCATGGGGCGATCGCCCCATGAGCTATTCCAAATGAAGTGGACTCTAGGAAAAACGTTTTTGATTTAGATAATACCATGGATTACAAGAGGGAATCACCTTTACATTGAGCATATCGGGCGATCGCCCCATGTTCTATGTAATAACTAAAGCTAGCAATGCACTACCAAAATTGAGATGCATAATGGCTTCATCTCACCTTAAATTTCGAGGAATGCACGCGTCCACATAACGGAGGCATGGGCCGATTCATCTTGTGCCACGCCACTCGAGCATTTCCGAGCTATTGTATAAATGTCTGTTCCGTGCGCTCGCCCGCTACATCTTGATTTAATACTTGGGATAGATACAGGAGCTTCTAGAAATTACTCTCTTCGCAAAGACCTTCTTGTGAGCTGCTACTGTGTGTTGGCCGCCAATGATGTAGTAGTGGGTACTCGCGTTAATGTCTTTCTTCTCCGGTCTGCTAGAGAAGTAGATCGGCTTCTCGTTAGCATAACCCTTCAGGGGCAGAATGATCACCTGAGCTCTGACAAGGCTAATGTCTGGAACTATTTCCACCTGCATCGCAATGCGATCTACTCTGTCCTGGACGAGCCCTCGGTACACCATCGTCCCCGGCTCTGCCCGGTGAAGATGTTCGTAGTGCACGTGCAGCTCCTGGCCGTCTGGATTCTTCCATGATTCCATCCCGATTGTGTTTTCTGAATGATGAAAATAAAGTGGGGAGAACTCGGCATCGTAGAGCTTCCTGATTTCTTCTCTCAGTTCAGGAGTCAAGCGTTTTTTGTCGTCAGATCCGAAGTTCACAGCATCTGCAAGGGTCAATTCCGGCTTCTTCCCAGCTTCATCTTTCTCGATTGTAGTCTTCTTTGGACGCTTCGGCTTCATTGGTGACTTGCGCTTCTTGCTCGAAGTTGTAATATTTGCCGGCGGGTCCTCTCCAACAACAGCAGATTCGTTTTGGGCATCCACCAGAAGCTCCCATGACTTTTCTATATCCTCGACTGTTTGCTCCGGATCCTCGTAAATTTCAAACCCCCTCTCCGTCACAGATGTGCATAGTGTTGAGTCCAATTAGTTAGCGTCTTCAAGTAGTCCATATAATCGGGTATCTGTGTCCTTCCCAAGTGGCAGTTCTGCGATAACTAAGAAAATATCGTGTCTACGATTGTGAGGCACATGTATCCCCAATACTTGGACACCTACTGCAGTACTCTTAGATTTCCCTCCTGCTGCAACCATTACTGGGACGATTTTCGCACGCTCGTCCGACTTCTTTTGCCACATCAACCCCCACGCTTGAAGATGTGGATTAGCTCTGAATGCATCTCTAACGGGGGGCCCATCATCCAATTGAATGTTTTCATTTCGCAACCACACATCGACGTACCGAGATAACCGTTTAGGTTGAAGATCAGGAGGTGCCTCCAAATACTTTGGATGCCTGCGCGGAACACTCAGGGTCATTAGAATAAGCGACTTACATATTCTGAAGTCCGCCATTCCAATTCACACTCAACGTAAGGACCCCACGCATAAGGATTGAATATAAGTCTGGCTAGAATTTAAGAATAATTATCGGGCGACCGCCCCATGCATAAGGATTTAGTATATATTGCTTTCAGTTCACTAATGCGCACTATTAATCGGGCGACCGCCCCATGCGTATAGAACAAAATGAAAGACTCTCCAACGAAGGCAAATAGTAATCTAGACGTTATTGTAAACCGCCATTCCAATTCACTCTCAGCCTAATGATTGCTACCAACTCTTTCCAAAGCCAATCGCATATGGTATCAGATCAATAAGTGCATCGGGCGATCCTCCCATGCACAAATACTGAATATCAATATGATTATAGGTCTGGCTAGAATTCTAGAAAAATTATCGGGCGACCCCCCCATGCATAAAGATTAAACATCTATTGGATTTAGTTCACTCACGCGTACTTCACATCGGGCAATAGCCCCATGAGCAATGAGCTAAATGCAAGACTCATCATAGAAGGAAAATAGTAATCTAGACGTTATTGTAAACCGCCATTACAATTCACTTCCAGCCTAATGAATGCTAGCAGCTCTTACCAAAGCCAATCGCTCATAGTATCAGATCCATAATTGCGTCGGGCGATCCCCCGATGGTCACTGTGTGAATTTCCTATGATAGAAATCTATTTTAAGCAATTATAAGCATTTTACATCGGGCGACACCCCCATCGTGAATGACTGATTTTCTACTGTTCTCTGTTTAATAGGATCTTCTCATTCACCATGGGGGGGTAGCCCCATCTTTTACAACCATTAAGGGTCTGCCCATCATCTCATCGGGGGATCGCCCCATTCTCTCATGCAGAGTGCATAAATTCTGCATTGTAGGGATTGAAATATAGCTCTGGCTAGAATTGAAAATTTAGTATCGGGCGCCCCCCCGATGCATAATGACTGAATATCTATTGATTCTAGTTCAGTCATGCGCACTTCACATCGGGCGACCGCCCCATGGAGATTGAGCTAAATGCTAGATTCTACATCGGTTTCTACCATCGGGATCTGTCTACCCCAAACCCTAAACCGAAACCCTAAAAAACCCTAAACCCTAAACCCTAAACCCTGAAACCCTTATACTAGCAGTTTTCGCGAATGAACTGTACGGATCGGTGGATCCCCCGGTGTACTCTAACCTCTGCTTCACAGTGTGCTGGAAGTTGCTGACGTGCTCACTTCATAATCTATACATGAATCCTGCGTGCACACAACAATTCTCTCACTCAGTCCTGACATATGTGGACGTCCTAACTCGTATAATCCAGTTCGAATGAATAACAGTGAAATGTAAAAACTAATACTTAAATAACAATTGAGTTTGCAAAGCAACAATGACCGCAAAATCACCAAACATTAGAGACAGCGTTTTAGCACTTCCACTTTGAAATTCGAAAGACTTGCAATTCGAAAGACCTCAACCCTTAACCTACGTGTTCTGGCCATTGCTAATTGAAGAATGATTGGCATTGCGCTCTCTTGAATCTTAATGACAGAAATTAGGTTTGATGCGTGTGTGAGAGATAAGAAGCGTGCGTGAGAGAGTGCGTGCATGAGAGAAGAATCCAAACCCAAGAAGAGACCACAGATCAGAATTCCAAAACCCTAGAACTACAGACTTACCTTCTGGGGTGCAAAACAGAGCCTTCAACAGCAGCAGCAGCAAGCGACCATCACCAACAGCAGCGCGACTTCAACCACAACCAATATCAACTGAAATTCAAGCGCTAAACAAGCTAAACAAACCCTAATCAAGCTCCCGCTATCACGCAGCAAAAGCTGAAGGCACAAGTTTTGAGGAAACTGGAGGAGGATGGTGAGAGTGAGGGAGTGCGGGAAAGGCTGTACGTACGCCGCCCCTCGTCACCAGCCCCTCTCGATCCCATGAGTTCGAAATTCCATCATTTAAAATAATTAAGCTACTTATGAGGTAATTAAGCTACTTATGAGGGAAGTGATAGACCAAAAGTCTATGACTTCAAGTTAGTTAGAACACTAAAATACTAGTCAAGTTAGTCTGTACATAAGGTGGTTCTCAACTGAATAAGAAAAATGCATATGAGGCATTGATATTATTTAGTATTATTATTTTTTAGAGGTAGGCAAGAAGAAATAGATTCCAACACAAGTTCAAACATAATTTTTTAATGAAGAATGAATTAGTTACAAATTTTCAAAGTTGAAGTATGACGCATCCCATTCACGTCATATAGGTACACCTCTTTCTGTCTAAAGGAGAATGTATTGCACACACTAAAGATGCTTCAACCAACAACAACAAACCCATAACCACACTTACATATATTAAAACCAACAAGAGAGATCCCATTACCAACTGTAACTCATGCTACAACCAACACCAGTCCAGCATTGATTGTGGATAATGCCCCTAGCTGTTGACATTAGGAGCCACTTGGGAATGGGGTAACCACCTCATTCTTAGTATGTAAACAGTCGATACGAGGACTATAAGTGTGGCTTGGTGGGTGAAGGATATACGATTGTTTATCGAACAAGATGTCATGGTTGGGTGGCAAATCACATAATAAACATTGTTTACCTAAAGTCTAGAACTTATTAATGTAATGATGATAAATGTTGTAAATGTTTAAAATATCATCTAACTATATTGAAATTATTGTCATACCTTTCTACTTAATATTGATGACAATTTATGAAATATTGTAAATCATAAAATCATGTGATAGTTCAAGTATGCAAATATATAAATAATACCTTGGATTCCTTAATATGCTTGGACCACCCAGAATTCCACATGTCAATTCCACATACATGTTTGACTCATTAGATTTCTGCCCTCATAAAATAAATCTACTTTACTAAATGAATCCAAAGTGTCTGAGTACTGTAGAGTAGCGCCGCAGGTATGGTGAGCGAGCTGCTCAAACATGGTCAGTGTCCCGTTCTGACTTCGTTGAACCCGGTCCGATTATCTTGATCGTGGTCGTCCATCACAACGAAGAGCTCAGATTGCACGAGCCCTTGCTCGAACTCGAGAGGGGTCAGTCGCTAGGTACGCCGCCATCTTTTTCATCATTTGCACATGTCAAATCACCGCCATGTCAACTTCAGTCGGCCTCGAAGCCGCCAGAATCCACCACTGAGGTGCGGCCACGTGGAGGCCGTCAAGTCACCTTTTCGTTTATAATTTTCCAAATTAAACGTATTAAATAATTACGGTATTACATACGTATTTACTATTCACGTATTTACTATTAACTTATTTACTACAAACCATGGTAAATTAACCTAGTAAAAACGTAACCAAAAACTATTATTTAGTAAGTTCGACAAATTGAATTATTTTACTTATCACAAAATTAACGCATGGCTCGGTGATAGGTGACGGTCTAAACCGCTATCTATCTCGATAATAAGTTTGCATCCCACTCCTTTGTACCGTCACCGTGTACACCTCATGGTACTTTAAAATATTTTCTACACATTTTAAAATTCAAATATCACTCTCAAGTTTCTGATTCAAGTAGCACGTGTTGCCAATTATTGAGAGTTTTAGAAAAAATAGACAATTGCATAAAACTGAGTCTTAAGGTTGAATAAAATATAGTCTTATAAAATGTTACAACTTGAAATTTGTTTTTAAAATGTATACATTTAGATATTAGATTTTTGGGGCAGTATTAATTTAGTTACTTAGTAGGTCTATCGGTCTATCGACTAACACTCCTTAAGGAACATGAAAGACTTCATTGAATAATCATGGTTCTAGAATGTTCATTATTAATATCTAAAACAACAAAGTTGTGTTTAACAAAGTTGTGTTTTCAAGTTTTGGATGGCAAATGTTCATGAATGTTCATTATTAATATCTACAACAACAAAGTTGTGTTTAACAAAGTTGTGTTTTCAAGTTTTGGATGGCAAATTTAAGCAAAACTGAGAAGTTTGCTTGAAAGCAACAACATCATCCAAAGGTTCAAGCTATTTGCAACTTGTGGTACTTGAAGCTGCATCATCGAGCTTTGAATCCAAAAGAGTCCTTCTCTACGTGAGTAACACTTTCCTCTTTCAGAGTTTGATTGTTATGGCAATTTCCAATGATTCCTCTCACTCAATTTATTCTTCATTATAGTTTATTTATTTCTAAGAGATGTCTTGAGGCTATACATGAATGATGAGTATCTGTCATGATATACATGAACGATGAGTTGCATGAATCATGACGGGTCCGGGTTTGATATGGGTTTCAAAAAGGACTGTCTCACTAAAACAGTGTCACTTTATAATTCACTTAATGTGTGCTAGAAATTACACATTTTCAATTCACATGAATTCAATGATAGATTCATGAGAAAGTTGTAATACTCCATCCAAAGTAGTATTGAGCAAGAAAAATTGAACAATTTATACATTCCGGATTGTTCCTTTAGTTAGTTTTCATTGTCTCAAATCCGGAACTGTCTTAATTCCGAATTTGAGACAAAAGGAACAATCCGGAATATCAATTTATAGTGAAGTAGTTCATATACAAGAAATTTAGCTAAAACAACGTTTTAGTCATATCTATGTTTAATTTTAACTCTTAATTTGATATTTTACTATATTTCCTTATTTATGAGAACTTTCAAAATTGTCTAATATTTTTAAACAATCTAAAAAGACTATGATTTCACCATATCTTTATGCATGATTTATCTATTTCTGGAATGACCCTACTACAGAATTCACAAAGTCCAGAAATCAGAGAAAATTCCAACACAAGTTCAAACATAATAGAGGACCCTAAACCGATAGATCACCGCATACTTTCCGCCTACAGAGGATCCTCCAATGTGTTCCATTATGTTCCATATATAGTGTTCAACACATACAATGCTCTTTGCATAGTAAGTAAACTTTGTCTTCTCCAGAATTAGACAGTCCATATTTGAGCCCTTTTTCCAGAACTAGATAAATCATGCATCAATTTGTCTTAAAACTATATGATATGCTTAAATATAAACTTAATACCCCATTTATAATTGTGAAATATTTTTAGCAGCGAAAATTCATACATATTAATTGTGGATTATTCCATTTATGTCATGATTCAATTTAGAAAATAATAATTTATCAAACATGATACTCATAATTGATATATATATCATGATTGACAATCATGTCGAATGATCCCCAAATAACAAATCATCATAATTTGCGTAAGCTAAGAAATATCAATCACCTCCTTCTTGGAAGCCTCATTGCCATGCAAAGCACCTCAAGCTATCAAATTCATCTTTATACTTCCTTAGAGAAATTTGTAGCGATTTGCATGTAACCAAAAGAAATTCAAGCAATTCGCATGTTCCTTGGCAGTGTCATGTTGTAAGTTCTTAGATTAATTTTCAAAGGTCCTAACTTCTCCTAAACCCGAAACCCGAAACCCGAAACCCTAAACCCTAAACCCTAAACCCTAAACCCTAACCCTAAACCCTAAACCCCAAACCCTAAACCCTAAACCCTGAACTCTAAATTCCACTTCAAATACCCCAAGTTCAGGAGTCCTGAATTTTGAATTAGATCTACTTTACTTACATCCTGCAAAATGGTCATACAGTTCATAACATACACTACCGTAGTACCAAAGCAGGTTCGACCTAAAATAATTCTTAAAATTAAAAAACTTAAAAATTAAAAAATTCTGAAGACAGAAAAACAAAAATAGGATAAATTAGTTTTTGAAATATTTTGTTATTTCTAAGCTATTTAAGGTCATTTTTACTCAATTTCACTCATTTTTTTGCGAAAAACCTCCATATTGAGAAAATCAGGTTTTGAGAGGTGAACATAATTTTACCAAAATCAATAAATATTCGTTCGGCAGGTCGCGAACCTCAGGAAATTTAGTACTCTCATACACAATCAAGTATTAGAAAAGGCATTCAATGCACTTTACAGAATGTCCCTCGGTCCATTTCAGAATTACCCTCTGTTTCTGAATTATCCTTGCAAAGGAGACTACTACATAGGTGCAATGACTATGAGGCTGGAGTTGAAATATGAGCCATGGTACTAGTACTCGTACATGACACTCATGAACTAAACTGAAGTGCGTTTGACGGCGACTCCATGTCTAGTAAATATGCTTATTTAATTTATCTCCCAATGTCCTAGCCATTAGATACGGCCCCCTCCTTTTTTTCAAAGCGGAAATGAATATAAAAATCACACTCTCTCCCGCTAAATTTCTCATCACTTCTTCAAAACTTCAGGTTGTCTTCTTGATTCACTTCACTTTCAGAGTCAAGTTTCCAGTGATAGTCGCTCATCCAATTTCGTTCCGTTGCCACCATCGTCGTTTGTTGCTGTTGCTGCTGTTACTGCTAGTGCCGCTGTTGGTGGAGTTGCAGCTGTTGCAGCTGCTACTGCTGCTGTTGCTGTTGTTCCTGCTGTTGCTGCTGAGTTTGGAAGGGTTCATCCCACATTCTGATATAACGAGGTAAGAGTCTCTCTGAATCGCATTACATCAGTTACATATTCTTGACTTAGTGAAATCTAAATTGTTTCAACCGCACCGCTGAAGAAATGTGATAGCTGTTTACCGTAGCATGTATCGGGCAATTCATGAGTCCCATTGTCTTCACTGACATGTAAAAACATTTAGTTTAATAATTATGCAGTTATAGTATGGCAAAAATTTATGCAGCAGTAGTATAGCAAGAATTTATCGAGCTCCAGGATTCATAGCAGAATTGTCAACCTTGAGCGCTAGTAAAACTCCAATACTGTTCAAGTAATTGTAGCCCTATATATCCAAAAGCTTGGATTATTATGATAGGATTCATGGAATCATAATACATCCTTGTCTATTTAGAAATAGTAGTCTCTGAACCATTCAATCAACAGTGAATTGTGTCGTTCGTCCAAGCGGTTGTATGAATCAAGAGTTTGCGATGTCAAAATTATAGAGCTGTGATGACGTGGACATGTACGGATGCCATCCCGAGATCATATCATCGGGGGATCGCCCGATGATAACTCTCAGACTAGGAATACTTGTAGTAGTGATACATCGGGCGATCCCCTGATTCACCAAGTTAAGGTGGTATTGTTTCCATACTAAGACATCGGGCGACCGCCCCATACACTATGTGCAGGAAGTGTAGCACGACCAACCTGAACATCGGGCGACCCCCCGATGCAAGTCAGAAGTAAAGCTTGCAGATTAGCATCGGGAGATCCCCCCATCCACGACAGTTATTGAGGCAGCTGCAGAACAGGACGTCAGGCTGGAGACCATTATCAGGCGATCCCCCCATACACCGTAGCACTATATGTTCAAGCCCTGCATCAGGCGATCCCCCCATACATCTGGGATCCTCTGTCTGCCGACCACCATTGGGCGACCCCCCGATCCTACTCTGGACTACGGGTTGCATATGTGCTTCGCGTGATCCCCCGTCACACCTGAACCCTGCGGGTTACAGACCAGCATCGGGCGATCCCCCGATACTACTCAGCGCCGCAGGTTATGTAGCAGCATCGGGAGATCCCCTCGTCCTGCATACGACTACTTGTTGCACACAAGCATCGGGCGATCCCCCGATATACCTCCACGCCGCAGGTAGGAGATCACTATCGGGCGATCCCCCGATAACTTCTGACGCCGAGGCATGAACTCTGGGAGCGGCTCGAATTCTGGATCGACCAACGCCAGGTCTACACCCGGAATTCAGCTCCGCAATGGGATGGACGTCACACTCCTATATCCCGATATCGGTGAGGTCGGTTCCGGATTTATCTTTGAAGCTCAACCAGCTAGGATCTAGCTTGGAGTTTGTTATCCGGACGATATTCAAGAATATGTTCTGCTACGGCCGTCTGGGATTTATCTAGAGTTTTTTACTCTGCCATTACATCCTCGACAGCTTGGCATCAGTGTGATTGGCCAAGCCTTAGATAAGACTGTTCTCTGGAAAGTTGTCGATTTGATGATACCATCGGGCGATCCCCCGATGGATGAGGATGTCGCCAACGCGGATTGTCCCTTCCTTGCAAGATCGCAATGGGTGGGGCATGAAATCCTAAAGAAGGCAGAGAACGGTCGGGTTGTGGCGTCGGGAAGAATCAATTGCTGCTTTCCGACGGATCATTTCCAAGACGGTACTTTGGGCGATGGGTTTGTTGGGGTCACTGTCCTTCAAGTAATGGACGGTGACGTAATGACGATCATGACGCATTAGAAGTGGTCAATTTCAGAATTTTTTTTCGCTTTCGGTGGTCGCAGTCTCAATGCCACTCTTCTTCACTTTGCTGAAGTTGTCGACCCTAACGCATATCTAGGAGGAGTTCAGAAAGCTCCTTATCGATTTCTCAACAGGAAGCGCTGTGAAGATCCCAAGGTATCCCTGTATACCAAGAAGACGGAAGAGGCTGAGATTAGACCGGTCAGCGCTGAGAAGTGTTGCAGTTTACGATGCTGCCAGGTATTCCCTTGGGCTAATACTCGCTCTGTCAGACAGTTGTTCTATCTGAAGAGTTATGAAGATTGTCGTGAGTAAGCCATCGCCGCTGGAGGACAGATGCACGCAAAGGACGGGATGAGAGTTAAGTATATTACGGGAAAATGCTATTACGTAAGCAGTGAGCAGTGAGCAGTGAGTAATGAGCAGAGATATTTGGAAAAATTTCGGGCTGTTGGATTTTAAAGGACCTCCTATTACCGTGGATTCAGGTGTAATTAGTGAGTATTTATGAAACATTGATTTAGGGTGAGTACCTATAGCCATGGAATTTAGTGTGTATTTTTAGAATAAGTATTGGAATTTATTAGCTTCAAATAGCAATCGCTTGTTCCTGAAACTAACAGAAATGCATTCAAACTAGTTAGGGTATCAAGAAATGATATGGAAATAAGTAAATACTGAAATGGAAACAATCAGAGTGAATCTGTATCAGATTTGATAGCACTCACATCGACATATGAAAGCACACGAGGATCATAATGTCGATGCGGTGTAGAATAGCATGAAGAACCACTAGGGCTAGGACTAGCACTTGCAAATGCTGTTGCCAATGCTTCTACGTATAGTGGAAGTCCTTGAGGGGAACTATCAAGGCTTACCAAACTCTGCATGGACTTTCTAAGGTTAAAACGGCGCCGTTGTAGTGGTCTATTCTTTGTCAAACTGCAAACTAGAGAAGTGTAAAAGTATTAGAATACGGATTCAGATGAAGATGTATTAACTAGTGTTTGCAAGGTGCATTAAATAAACATTGAAACTTACTCACATGGACAGTCAAGGGACTCGTCAGGAACGGTCTCATCATCAGAATCAGGAAGGGTGATGTGAGCGGTCTTAGGTGGCGCTGACCGTGGCTGAGGAGCAATGAGGGGCTTCAAGACCTCAGCAAATAGCTTTGAGTCGCTTTCAAGTGCGAGAATGTGACGGTTGCAAGCCCGTGCTGCACGGATAGATGCACCTGCACAATAGAGTAGAAAAGGTTTATTAGAAACAAAGGGTTTAAGGTCGTATGATATTAATTCTAGCATTCAATGAAGGAGAATGAAATTACCTGTGGATGCCGTTAGGTCTGCTACGATACCGTTCTCTGGAGTTAAACCATACACAAACAATTTCATCAACACCTCTGACTTCTCTTTGGGACCACGCCATGGTCTCCCTGTGTCCTTCCTCAACAGCTGTGACTCTAGCGTCACAACGTTGAAAAGAACGTCATCGCACGCTAGGTCGACCTGCGGAATGGACGGGTCTTTTACAATAACTAGAGGTGAAGGCTGACGGGCAGCAGTAGAGGGAACATCACGGGCAAGAAGAACCGCCTTGAACATCAAAGTCTACAAAAAAAACAATCAATATTAATACATACAGTGTCATATTACATAACATGTCCTAGAAATACAATTAGAAGAAAGATTAAAAGTTAGAGGAGCTCACATTTTTAGATGGATGGAGCGGATTCGCTAGATGGAGGTAGTTGATGATTGTCCACTCATCAACTACTTTCATCTTATAGTTTTTAAAATAGGACATTACTTCTTTTTTGACAATGGGACCGTCAGGGTAAAAAAGGAGAAATGCACCATCGTCATGGAGATAAGCATACGCAAATCCCATGGTGACCTTCAAAAAACCCTCAAGACTCTCATTCCAATTAGGAACCTGAGATGGAGGGTTTGAAACACCGGGGACCCTCAAGCCATCTGGATACTCTGCAATAAGTAGATCAACCCCCGGTTTCTCTACAGCCTTACCGTCAAAGAATAGCTGTCTAGAGCGAGAAACCTGTGTCACAATGAAGAAACATGGAGAATTAAATATTGAGACTACAATCCACTAACTAATACCAATTGGCAAACAATGAATCAAAAACAAACTGTAGTGTTCACATTCTTCAATAACTCCACTATCTCATTACAACATAAAGAATCAAATATTGAGACTACAATACACAAACTAATAACAATTGGCAAACAATAGACCAAAAAAATATAGAAGTAGTTTTTACCTTCTTCAAAAACTCCACGATCTGATTATACTCTGGGCAGAATTGACCGGATTTCTTCTTCTCATCTGCCATTCGCAAGAAAGAATCGTTGACAAGAAGGTCAAGACAAGTGTACTCTGCAACACTAACACCGGGCTTGCTCAACATGGGTGCTCGTTTCGGGGGAGAAAGGAACACCGTTGGAGTAGAAGGGCCTGCATTGGACAACTTCACCCTCTTCGTTGCAGGCTCCGCTATTGTCACTGTTGGGGTCTCCACCGGTGGAGGTCGACTTTGTGCTGGTGGTGGTGCTGCGGTATTGGCCACAGTGGGAGTAGATGGAACTGCAGCCGCTGGTGCAGAAGTCTCAACAGCATCAGCCTTGCGTTTTGAACCACGTTTGGATGTCGTGGTTGCCTTCTGTGTCGAAGCAGCTTCCTTCTCAGGAGTTGCTGTGTCCTTCTGTGTACCTGTTCCAATCAGACTAGGCTCGAGGGAGTCTCGCAGGGCAATGTCAAATGAAGGAGGCTTGGTAAGTGGGCAATCTAAGTACCACCCACAGCGGTCCCAGTGCATACTATCCCACTGCTTCATAAGCCCTTCTGTGAGCATGAACTCATCACTTTCTTCATCAAGATAGTTCACAAATAATGGAGGGGACCTAGACATGGCCTTTGCCGGAAACAAAATATACTTAAAGTATCGGTACAAGACACGGTGCAATGCAGGTTTGAACAGATATTGCTTGTCAACTGTATTGTTCTTGTGGATGCCTTTATCAACAGCAAATTCTCTGTAGAAAGAAGTGTCCCAGAGTGAAGTTCGCATTTCCTCAATGTAATCATAGATGGTGGGTATTGGGTCTCTACCGTCTGGGTGGTAATCGATGGTGACCTTTTGATCTCGAACAATGCACTCGAAAATGACACGAGCTTCCATGGTCAACTGCAGAAATTGTAACATTTGAGAAAGATGTAATGAAATAATAACAATGTGATATAAGAATCCAATGTGAAATTGTGGGAGCACTAATAGAAAACATAGAGAACTTGGTAGAGAAAACTAGGAATATACCTGGGACCACCAAGTAGCTTTGTGAAGCCAGATCAAGAAGGTGTCATCACTAAAGTTTGGTTTAGGAAACCGGAGTTGCACTCGGAGTTTTGCAGGCTGATTCCATCGTTCAAGCCAAAGAACCTTCATGATAGGATCCATAACGCTGGTGCCAAGCATCCAAAGCTTCTCAAGCTTCATCTCTGGATCTTCATCATGAGACTCATAGTGATACTTCACTTCCTCAAGAAAAGGTATGGTATTGCTGGGATCAGCAACAGGCAGCATCTTCTTCAACTCACCCTTGTAATGAACTTTGGTTTTCTTCACAGCCCTGTGCACCAGTTCCTCAAGTCTCTTAGCAGTCCAATCTTCTGGATTAGGATATCTCTCATAAAATCTCCTCTGAGCAACGGCGGTTGCTTCTCCAATCTCTTGCTGCAATAGGAAGACAACAATTAAACAGACATTATGAAAGAACTAATTGCCAACATTATACACAAACTTCAGCAGTTAAGTGACGGTTATACCTGATTAAGAAGAGCACTGAGAGAATCAACAGTCAATGAAAACCATGTCTGGCTCTTGTCACCCTTCTGTTTCTGATCAGAGAGTCGAAGGTCCTCAGGTGGCACCCATGATTTAAAATATGAGAGAGGTTGAGCCCCAATGGTTCGAACTCGATAGAGTTTATGGACAAGGTTGGAAGTCACATGAGACTTTTCATTTCTCCTGTTAAAACAAATACATTTGAATAAGTCTAGTTATGAAATCATACACAAAAACTACATAAAAGCAAAGTTAATCAGTAATAGAAATCGTACCAATTGACTTCGTGTAGAGCAGTAAGCATCGTGGGTACATCTCCTTTCACCTCCAGGATGATGCTATCAACTGAGTTATGCCATCCAAGATCATTTGAATGGTCCTGATTTATGATTGGCATCCAAGCCTGGACTCTATGGTTTCCATCCCAAACATGGAACATCTTCCCACAGAACACATTGAGGATGGGATCTGCAGCAAGCATGGATTCGAAATCATCGTTGACACGAACCCAATGGTGACTCCAAGATGATTTAATTTCTGGAGTGACAAGTTTGGTCTTACCGTCGTTGTCCTCAGTGGCCACATAGAATACACCGTTACCTTCCATGTATCCATTTTTGATAAAATGGGAAGCCAGCTTCATGACATCGTTTTTAAGAAAAGGTCTCACAACAGGAAGACATACCATTCTACAAAGAGGAATTAGCAAACAGGACTTGTGACGAGGTTGGAACCGCAGTCGTTCAATTCGAGATCGTGTATGAGGGGTCTCACTCAAGAGAATAGAGTTTAGCTGTGAATGAACGTCCCTCTCACTCAACCGCCCATCTTGCGTATGGTCACCAGGGTCAACGGGATCACCAAGGTCGCCAGAATTACCTTCAAAATAATGAAGATCAAAAATTTAGTATTTCAAAGGTAAATAATAAACAGGCAATGTGAATCATCATCATGATAGATTAGCACCTTCAAGGTCTTCTCCTTCATTTTCTTGAATTTCACCCTCTGTATCCAATGGAGATTGCTCTATAGACATTAAAACAATGTTAGCATTTGAGCACTGACTACATATGAACTCAATACCACGTGTAATCTATGGTACACGATATCCACATAGAATCAATATCACGTGTGATGTCTAGTACAAAAAATCGCAATTGAATTAATAAAACGTGTGAATTATGGTACAAGAAATCCCTTATTATTCCATACCACATATGATATTTCTTACACGAAATCCACATGTATTCAATATGTAACCTATTACACAAAATCCCCATTGAATCCATACCACGTGTGATCTACAATACACAATATTCGAACTGAACCACCATGAATAGACCAGCATGACATATTAAACCGCATAGGTCCATAATTAATCGGAATAAAAACCGTAGTGTACAAAGAATATTGAGAAATTTCCTCCCAAGAGAAACAAGATCGTTGCATCTTAACACATCATTCAAACCTGTAACCACTACCCATAGAATACTAAACCCTAAATCCTTAGCTCTGAGACAAATCAAAGTTCTGGTCGCCAACTTCATTGAGATCAAAATAACTCTATGGTTCAATATAAGCTGGGCTCTGACATATTGTAGTTCCAGCACTCTAGTGTTCAAATAAAATAATGAATGACCTCTACACTGAGGCCGGCACTGGCTGGGTAAGGACAGGCCTTCCACATGGATTAGATTGCTCTGAGAATTCACAGAACAAAAACAAAGTTGCGTGTTCAAAAAAATGAAAAATTGACCTCCACAGTGAGGCCCGTACCGGCACGTTAAGGACAGGCTTCCACATGGATTAGATTGCTTTGAGAATTCACTCAACAAAAACAAAGCTGAGTGTTCAAAAAAATAAAAAATTGACCTCCACAGTGAGGCAGGTACCGGCAGGGTAAGGACAGCGCTTCCACATGGATTAGATTGCTTTAAGAATTCACACAACAAAAACCAAGTTCAGTGTTCAAAAAAATCAAAAATTGACCTCCACATGGAGGCCGGTACCGGCTGGGTAGGGACAGGTTTCCACTTGGATTAGATTGCTTTGAGAATTCACACAAAAGAACAAACTTGAGTGTTAAAAAAAAACAACAATTGACCTCCACAGTGAGGCCGGTACAGGCTGGGTAAGGACAGCGCTTCAACATGGATTAGATTGCTTTGAGAATTCACACAACAAAACAAAGTTGAGTGTCCAAAAAATCAAAAATTGACCTCCACAGTGAGGGCGGTACCGGCTGGCTAAGGACAGCGCTTCCACATGGATTAGATTGCTTTGAGAATTCACACAACAAAAACCAAGTTGAGTGTTCAAAAAAATTAAAAATTGACCTCCACATTGAGGCCAGTACCGGCAGGGTTAGGACAGGCTTCCACTTGGATTAGATTGCTTTGAGAACTCACACAACAAAAACTAAGTTGAGTGTTCAAGAAAATCAAAAATTGACCTCCACAATGAGGCCGGTACCGGCAAGGTAAGGACAGCACTTCCACACGGATTAGATTGCTTTGAGAATTCACACAACAAAAACCAAGTTGAGTGTTCAAAAAAATCAAAAATTGACCTCCACATTGAGGACGGTACCGGCTGGGTAAGGACAAGCTTCCACATGGATTAGATTGCTTTAAGAACTCACACAACAGAAACTTAGTTGAGTGTTCAAAAAAATGAAAAATTGACCTCCACAGTGAGGCCGGTACCGGCAAGCTAAGGACAACGCTTCCACATAAATAAGATTGCTTTGAGAATTCACACAACAAAAACCAAGTTGAGTTTTCAAAAAAATCAAAAATTGACCTCCTCATTGAGGCTGGTACCGGCTGGGTAAGGACAACGCTTCCACATGGATTAGATTGCTTTGAGAATTCACACAACAAAAACCAAGGTGAGTGTTCAAAAAAATGAAAAATTGACCTCCACAGTGAGGCCGGTACCGGCTGGATAAGGACAGCGCTTCCACATGGATTAGATTGCTTTGAGAATTCTCACAACAAAAACCAAGTTGAGTGTTCAAAAAAATCAAAAATTGACCTCCACATTGAGGCCGGCACCGGCTGGGTAAGGACAACCTTCCACTTGGATTAGATTGCTTTGAGAACTCACACAACAAAAACTAAGATGAGTGTTCTAGAAAATCAAAAATTGACCTCCAGAGTGAGGCCGGTACCAGCTGGCTAAGGACAGCGCTTCAACATGGATTAGATTGCTTTGAGTATTCACACAACAAAAACCAAGTTGAATGTTCAAAAAAATCAAAAATTGACCTCCACAGTGAGGCCGGTACCGGCTGGGTAAGGACAGCGCTTCCACATGGATTAGATTGCTCTGAGAATTCACACAACAAAAACCAAGTTGAGTGTTCAAAAAAATCAAAAATTGACCTCCACATTGAGGCCGGTACCAGCTGGGTAAGGACAGCGCTTCCACACTGATTAGATTGCTTTGAGAATTCACACAACAAAAACCAAGTTGAGTGTTAAAAAAAATAAAAATTGACCTCCACATTGAGGACGGTACCGGCTGGGTAAGGACAAGCTTCCAAATGGATTAGATTGCTTTGAGAACTCACACAACAGAAACTTAGTTGAGTGTTCAAAAAAATGAAAAATTGACCTCCACAGTGAGGCTGGTACCAGCTGGGTAAGGACAGCGCTTCCACATGGATTAGATTGCTTTGAGAATTCACACAACAAAAACCAAGTTGAATGTTCAAAAAAATCAAAAACTGACCTCCACATTGAGGCCGGTACCGGCTGGGTAAGGACAGGCTTCCACAAGGATGAGATTGCTTTAAGAACTCACACAACAAAAACTAAGTTGAATGTTCAAAAAAATCAAAAATTGACCTGCACAGTGAGGCCGGTACCGGCTGGATAAGGACAGCGCTTCGACATGGATTAGATTGCTTTGAGAATTCACACAACAAAAACCAAGTTGAGTGTTCAAAAAAATCAAAAATTGACCTCCACAGTGAGGCCGGTACCGGCTGGATAAGGACAACGCTTCCACATGGATTAGATTGCTTAGAGAATTCTCACAACAGAAACCAAGTTGAATGTTCAAAAAAATGAAAAATTGACCTCCACATTGAGGCCGGTACCGGCTGGGTAAGGACAAGCTTCCACTTGGATTAGATTGCTTTGAGAACTCACACAACAAAATCTAAGTTGAGTGTTCAAGATAATCAAAAATTGACCTCCACAATGAGGCCGGTACCGGCTGGATAAGGACAGCGCTTCCACATGGATTAGATTGCTTTGAGAATTCACACAACAAAAACCAAGGTGAGTGTTCAAGAAAATGAAAAATTGACCTCTTCAGTGAGGCCGGTACCGGTTGGATAAGGACAGCGCTTCCACATGGATTAGATTGCTTTGAGAATTCTCACAACAAAAACCAAGTTGAGTGTTAAAAAAAATCAAAAATTGACCTCCACATTGAGGCCGGTACCGGCTGGGTAGGGACTACCTTCCACTTGGATTAGATTGCTTTGAGATCTCACACAACAAAAACTAAGATGAGTGTTCTAGAAAATCAAAAGTTGACCTCCACAATGAGGCCGGTACCAGCTGGCTAAGGACAGCGCTTCCACACGGATTAGATAGCTTTGGGAATTCACACAACAAAAACCAAGTTGAGTGTTCAAAAAAATGAAAAATTGACCTCCACATTGAGGCCGGTACCGGCTGGGTAAGGACAACGCTTCCACATGGATTAGATTGCTTAGAGAATTCTCACAACAAAAACCAAGTTGAGTGTTCAAAAAAATGAAAAATTGACCTCCACATTGAGGCCGGTACCGGCTGGGTAAGGACAAGCTTCCACTTGGATTAGATTGCTTTGAGAACTCACACAACAAAATCTAAGTTGAGTGTTCAAGATAATCAAAAATTGACCTCCACAATGAGGCCGGTACCGGCTGGATAAGGACAACGCTTCCACATGGATTAGATTGCTTTGAGAATTCACACAACAAAAACCAAGTTGAGTGTTCAAAAAAATCAAAAATTGACCTCCACATTGAGGCCGGTACCATCTGGATAAGGACAGCGCTTCCACATGGATTAGATTGCTTTGAGAATTGACACAACAAAAACCAAGGTGAGTGTTCAAAAAAATGAAAAATTGACCTCCACAGTGAGGCCGGTACCATCTGGATAAGGACAGCGCTTCCACATGGATTAGATTGCTTTGAGAATTCACACAACAAAAACCAAGTTGAGTGTTCAAAAAAATCAAAAATTGACCTCCACATTGACGCCGGTACCGGCTGGGTAAGGACAGCGCTTCCACATGGATTAGATTGCTTTGAGAATTCACACAAAAAAACAAAGTTGAGCGTCCAAAAAAATCAAAAATTGACCTCCACAGTGAGGCAGGTACCGGCTGGGTAAGGATAGCGCTTCCATATGGATTAGATTGCTTTGAGAATTCACATAAAAAAACAAAGTTGAGTGTCCAAATAAATCAAAGAATGACCTCCACATTGAGGCCGGTACCGGTTGGGTATGGATAGCGCTTCCACATGGATTAGATTGCTTTGAGAATTCACACAACAAAAACAAAGTTGAGTGTTCAAAAAAAGCAAAAATTGACCTCCAGAGTGAGGCCGGTACCGGCTTGGTAAGGACAGCGCTTCCACATGGATTAGATTGCTTTGAGAATTCACACAAAGAATCAAAGTTGAGTGTCCAGAATTGCAAAAATTGACCTCCAGAGTGAGGCCGGTACCGGTTGGGTAAGGACAGCGCTTCCACATGGATTAGATTGCTCTGAGAATTCACACAACAAAAACCAAGTTGAGTGTTGAAAAAAATCAAAAATTGACCTCCACATTGAGGCCGGTACCTGCTGGGTAAGGACAGCACTTCCACATGGATTAGATTGCTTTGAGAATTCACACAAAAAAGCAAAGTTGAGTGTCCAAAAAAAACAAAAAATGACCTCCACAGTGAGGCCGGTACCGGCTGGGTAAGGATAGCGCTTCCATATGGATTAGATTGCTTTGAGAATTCACACAAAAAAACAAAGTTGAGTGTCCAAAAAAATCAAAAAATGACCTCCACAGTGAGGCCGGTACCGGCTGGGTAAGGACAGCGCTTCCACATGGATTAGTTTGCTTTGAGAATTCACACAAATTGCCCAAGCATCCATACCTGGTTGCACATGCTGAGTACCGATGGCCATGATCTCATTCTTCACTGAGGTCCCCGTCTCCAATTCTTCCGTGACTGAGTGCTCCCGAATTTGTCCACCAGCATTTTCTCATTCCTTTGACCATCACCTTTTGGTGTGCTCTCCATCAGCCGAATGCAATATACAAAATGTTGAGACACTAGTACTAACTAGTTTATTAATCAATGTGCGGTGTTCTTCTAAGTAATTAATCAAAAGCATTGAATGTAGAGGTGTAATTCTACTATTGAGGGAAGAGAGCAAACCCTGAGCGTGTCTACGGCAGTGAGGATACTGAGACCCAGGTCAGCGTGTCTAGGTAGGAGAGAGACAAACAAACGCTGCGGAAAACACGAGAAGATCGAGACCTAGAAGATGGAGACGAGGGCCTCGATATAGATGTGTAGCAGCCGGCAAGGGCCAGGAGCAACCACGGCGGAAAGCTCGTCTAAACAAGCCCAAGTGAGCGCTGCCATGGGACAGTGCAATAGACGAGGGCGATTCGAAAACCCTAAGAGGGCTAGGGCCCACCTCACGAGGACCAGCGCCATGGTTTCGATGGCAAGCAAGCCGGTGTTCTAGAACTTGAAGACTTAGGCAAGGCTAGGGGCTGAAATGTAAAGGCTAGGATAAAGTCCAGGGGCCAAAAAATATAAATATATATTATGATTTTTGGACAGTGTAGCCGTCGAGGCGCTAATCGATAGTAAACATTGTTCTCTTAAAAAAATGGTCCATAGATAGCATACAAAACTTAGTGTCATTGGAGTTTACTGTAAGACGCAAAATGATAGGTCCGACTGCTTACATAAACAACACAATATTACCTCGACATCATGTGACTCTTCCTCCGAATCACTTTCCTCGTCCTCACAAATGTCTGGTTGATCGCATTGTTGTGGAGGCTGTTGTCTGGGCGTCTCAAAGTTTGTCTCTACAATTGTCTCCAGCTCCCGCTCAGACACAATGTTGCCATAATCCAAAACTCTTTGCGTGTCCACCTCTGCAGGTTCCTGAGTACTTCCACTCCTCAACTTCATCTTGCTTCGCATCAATTGCTTTCTACTACTAAACCTGAGACTACTCTTTCGTCTTCTCTTCTGGGCTCCTCTATGCATAATGAATAACTCCCATCGTTCATGCAGTTAACAGCTTTGAACCGGCACTAGCCATTTCTGACTTTTGTTTTGAATAATTACTATTGACAGAATGATTAGAACATGTCAGCTTGGTTTAGGGTGCGTTAGACTAACACAGGGAATTCAAATATATGAGCGCCTAATATTGAAGTAAGAATCATTCATTCTTTAAGAGAGTCTAATCCTGAGTGCATACTTTAGTATCAACTTGCCATCGTGCTCCTCGTGCAACATTTGTACAAATGTTTTTAGATATCTGTCAGAGTTTGGATAACTACTTCCAATCACAGTGGTTTTCCGAAGGCAACAGCTCCATCCTACAATTATATCTATCTACAGAAACGGACATCTAGGTTTAGGGTATAGAGATCCAGAAACACACATGTAGATTTAAGCGCTAATTTCCCAGATGCTCACTCTCATTCCGGATTGCATTGAATGTCTTGAATTTACACTTCCCCAAGAGTAGGGCATGGCACTCGTTTGTGTCGAAGGAGCAGGCGTCCCTACTTCCTTCCCGCTAGGGGACGATGGAGTAGCAGTTGTTTATGCATTCAGTCTTAGTCTAACGTTTCAATTTCTCGCAGCAACGGTGCATGTTGACGAAGAGGTATTCGATGCTGAATCTGGTTTGCTTACGCACACCGTTAGGCAGCTCCCAACCACTACTGAAGATGGAAGAGTGTGCTTACTTAAGGCAAGTAGGTATAGAGCTTACGGTCTATCCGATTGCCTTATGGGTGCATCTAACAAACTCTTGACTCCAAGGGAGTCATCCACTTGCACTGTGCAAACCACCATGCCAGGCCGAGTGAAAATTGAGCCAGGTTTAGATACAATCTATGAACTTAGTGATGATGACGTCCCAGAGAATGTAGAACACGATCCCCACCTTCCTCCTTCTCAGCCTAATCCACAAACTTCTGTAGGCAGTTTTCCATCCACTAGTAAGCAGCCTACACCGTCTTCTCTGTCACCAAAACAAAGTGTCGTAGAGTGCCTGAAATTGCTATGTGCTAGGAAGGGTTCTAGGAATATATTCAAAAAATTTGACTACAACTCTACCTCTGTCAAACGAGTCGAGTTCTTGCCACCCCAGTACAATGGCGATGTCATCTTTGAGTTCCCTCCCTTGGGATTATCTTCAGGATCTAACAGAGCGAAGCAACTCCGTGGCATGGACAAACACTATGATGGGCATGAGTGGACTCGTACTCACACGTCCAACATTGTCAATGATTTTGGGATGATATTCCGCACCTCCTATTGTTGTGGTCATTTACGATGTGAAAATGTCGACTGCGATTTTCTAACCCGCGTTCACCGCACGAGTGCTGTTAATGAAACTGAATGGGATGGCGTATCCTCATTTGTTTTTGACGTGGGAACTAATCCTCCCAAGGGCTCCACCCTTGTTTGCAAATGCTGTAAAGTTCCTCCCTCCTGTCTTGCAACCTGCGATGCAAAAATATATAACGTCCTAGGTAAAAACAGCATGACTCGAGCTTGTGTTCATTTTGGAACTCACGACCACCCTGTCAAGGTCGGGGCTTACCGAGACGATATTGCCAAAGGCGAGAGTTTGGTGGAGGAGCACGTGCACCGAACTCCTTCTGCAACCAAGTCTGCGATTGTCCTAGAGGCAACAAAGGAGATGATAGGGGATATGCTTGTGGCAGCCGAAGGGGCAGAATCAAAAACTCTTGAACTCGATGACCTCTTGCCGCTCTTTGACAGATGCAAGGAGTTGACCTCCCCCAACATTCGCAACAAGGTGACGGGCTTCAAGTACTTCCGAAGGTTCGGTATCATGGATAGCATCACCAAGCTTCGCGGCTAATACTTCAAGGGGGATAGAGGTGGAACTGGCCCTACCAAAGAAGAACGGAAACTCCAGATTGCACAGAAGTCTGCTGAGCGTACGGGGAACTCGAAATCCCTACACGATGCATTAGCAAAGATGCCTGGAGCGGAGGAGTTTTGCACTCGAATGCCTCAACTCGAAGGAGAAGAAGTCTTCCTGTCGTTGAAGCGGAAAGCAGACGTTCCCATCGGTTCGGAGTATGACTCTCACAAACCTGACAAGATCAGCATCTCTCGTCCTCGAGTCCAGACCAGGGGTGCAAGGAACAACATCCTAAACCTAAATGCTTCTCCTGTAGAGCTGTCAGTCTCTCCCCAAGAACTAGAGAAGTCTGATGTACCAGTGCAGGTTCAGGATGCATTCCCAGCAGCAGCTGTACACCACGTTACTTCCGTGCAAGAATCGGCTTGCGACGAGAGTCAGTGGCACATAGCTAGGCTGAAAGCCCCATGTGCGAAGGCTTGTTTCGCGCTTCAGGCTGTGACTAAGAAGAAGTGCATCGCTCGAATCATACAAGACGGGAAATCTACCGCTGCTCCTACGTACACGGGCATGATGGACAACTACAAGAAGAATCGCAAGGAGCGCATGCAATTCTTCTTCTGCAACGACGACATCGAGAGGTGTGTCAAAGGAACCTGCAGAAAGTGGGTTATGTCCCGCCCTGAGGTCCCCGACATCTGGCCCGTCAAGAACGGTACTAACCTAACACGCAAGGAGATACTTGCCCTAGAAAACGCCGGCTTTCAACTTCCACAGCGCGAGGTCATATCGCCGCAAAGGCTCTTCTAAGACCACCCTCTCCGCGTCGACTTGTCCACATATGTAACTCCCGCTTTCCCTGCTGAAGTTCCCAAGCCACGTCATGGCAAGAATGTCCGCCGCCAGAAGAAGAGCCCATCCATCAAGCAAGCCAACAACTGTGCTAGCGCTGCAGCATTCAAGGGTTGCATAAGGAAGGTGGACATGGTTCCAGTCCCTGCCCTGGGTTGCATCGTCACGTTGGATTCAGGCACGCCTCCGACAAATCAACAGTACCTTCTCACAATTTCCCAGTTTCCAGACTGCTCCTGCCCTTATTTCAAGGAGATGGTGACCAAGGCAAAAAGAGGACGCTACCAATGGGCTTACTGCAAACATCTCTATTTTGTCTTCACGGTCGTTTGTGGGTTTGATGCTCATGTAGATGCCTTCATACATGCACCCACTCTTAGCTTCAACGAAGTTAAGCTAGTTCTTGAGAGCGGATTGTTGACTCATCCAACATCATAGGATACTAAAATGTTGTTGGTTCCATTGTTGACATGTTCACTCTCCAAATCAATGAAATTGTAGTGAGACTAAAAGGGCCACTACTGCACTTTTGAAAATCATGTTGTATTATTTACGAAACCCTAAACCCTAAACTCTGGTATTTTTTCTATTTTGTACCCAATCTGGTCTAAACGCTAAACTTGCTATGCATTTCAAATAATTATGCCCAAACGAGTGGATTGGCCCCCAATAAGACGTTGAAATAACAATCTCTTTCTATCTAAACCGCGGATTTGGGTCTAATTACCACGGTTATAAAGACAGAGTGTGCCTTTATCCCTAAACCACTAACCCTAAACCACGATAATAGGTACCAAATGTTCCACGGTCATAGGTCCAAAACTTACTAAATATAACCGAATATTCGAATATTTGCTAATTATAGTAACGTTGACCACGGTTAACCTGAAATTCTTGCTCGTAATCCAACATTTCTCCGCTCGCTGCTCACCACTCCCCGCTCCCCGCGCGCACACTATCCTCGTCCGTATATTACGCTCATGGGAAGTGAGGTTTGCGCAACGGCTTGGTATAAAATTCATGGTATTGCCAAGTCCACATTCCATTCGTACAGTGAAGGCGTACTTTCTGGTCAGCATGGAAATAAAGGCTGCAAGCGGCCCCGGATTGGGACAGTTCAGGCCATGGGCACAATTGCTGCGATCGTGGCTGAGAACGCTGATCAAATGCCTAACCAGATGCGTGGAACCGGAAAGCACAGGCGAATGGATACCTTGAAGTACCTTCCGTCTGGAATGTCAAACCTCATTTGACCTAGAAGTAGAAAGTTAGGGTTTTAGAGTAGCTAGGAGTAGCCCAAATCTCGATAAATGAGTGTGGGAGTGACCATAATGGCACATTTAGTTATTTATGTAGAGGAGGCACTCACGCGCGCGGTAGAGTTATTGCTAGGATCCGGTTCTGACGATAGGTGTCCGGATTGGTCACGGGATCCGGATTGGAAACCGGGTAGGGGATGGACGGGTCAGGAATGGACCCGGCCACGTTTCACGCCTTCAAATGGGCGGCTTTAATTAGGGCGGTTCACTGTTCATTTTTGCATAGTGTTTCCAGTCCCCCCCTGCACCAGAATTTTGTGTTTCCGGATACTGTGAGAGAGAGGGGAGAGCGACCGAGTGGCGAGCAAGTATTCCGGAAGCTTAGGCGGAGCGCGCGAAATCAAGGGAAGGAAGTTTTGGAGCCAGCAGCGATGGGACGGAAGGACGATTGGAGGCTCGGACTGTCGGTTCCGGATAAGTTGGTGCGCCCGGTTGCTCCGACCGATGCAGGACATAGGGAACAGCTGCGGAAGGATTTGCGCAAAATGGGTTGTGAAGAATTTCTGTACCTACCGTGGGAGCTCCACAGTGATACCATGTTGCAGGAGTTAGGTGGAAAACCTGTACCGGCGGCATTCCGGAACAGCGAAATCCGGGGATAGTGGAAGGAGTGGACCTCGGAACACTGGCGCGTGACGTACAACTTCCCCGACAGCCCGTTGGGATACGACAAGACCAAGCAGGATTACGGATGGGTGAAGGAAAGGTTTTCTCAACCGGTCTCAGAGAAACACGGATTCCGGGTTCAGGACAGCATAGACGACCGGGAGAGGCGCCTGCTGCGGTTTCTGGTGCCTATTTTGAGCCCGGACAAACCCACCACCTGCACGATCAAGCTAACGAAGACCATTTACGGGGCCTACTTCAAAACCTGGAAGACCGGATGGGGACTCATTGTGGACGAGTTGGTGGAACGGGAAGCGCGCAAACTCGGAAACAAGAAGGGATGTCCTCTAACCCCTTTTTTGTTTCATTTGTATGACAAGCACGGGTGTCTCAAGACCAAGGAGAGAGAGCAATGGGAGAACAGCCGGAGGATCATGAACCGGGAGCCGCCGAGGGCCCGGGAGGGGAATCCGGATGAGAGCGAGGACGAGGATAGCCCGGACGAGGAAGAACGGGAAGAGCAGGAAGAAAGAAGAACGGACGAAGCAGCGGTCAACCCGGATATAGAGGAAGGCCAATTGGAACCGGAGGAGGAACGGGGTCAGAAGACACCGGTGAGGGGGGGCACTTCAGGGCGCGCACCCGAGGCCAACGCAAGAAACTCCAGGAGATTCCAGACGAATCGGAACCTGAGGAGGAACCAGACCAGGAGACACCACCCCGAGGACAGGTGAAGAGGCACCTGAGGATTCCGGGAGAAGAGGAGGAGGAAGAGGACCAGGACGAGGACACGATTGTGACCGGAGTTAGGGTTCCTCCGAGAAAGAGATACAGGAAAGTGACACCGGTGGATAACTGGAGGAAGAGGAAACCGGAGTCGAGCGGACGACAGAATAACGTCCGGGTGAAAACCAAGAGGGCGCGAGAATCGAAACCGATGCGGGACGAAGAGGAGTATCCGGAGGAGATCCGGACTTATGAGCAAGCTCCCCGGAATGAAGGACCGGAACTGGAGGACATCCCCCTACGAGAATCGGAGGAGGACTTCCTCAAACCGGTCAGGGAGGCATTAGAAACGGTGGAAGGTAAGTACCGCCCCATCTGTACTTCGATGAAGGAAGTTGGGCGTGTCCTCCAGAGTACACAGGTGGAGAGGTACCCGGAGATCGTCCGGAGAATGAGGAAGGAAGTAGACAAGCTCTGGAGGGAAGCTTTGGAAAGGAGCTTGGCACTGGGAAGGCAACAAGATGAGATCCGGGCTCTGAAGGAGCAGAAGTCTCCCTCTTACCGGCTCCTCGCGTCACTGTTCAACCAGATGGGGAGGCCCAGACAGAGGCCCGGTTGTACCGGGAAAGGATGGACGAAACCGGATTGGACGGTGCCGCCCAAGTGACGAATGTGGCAAAGAAGTACGCCGCAAGGGTCGAGGCAGGATTGGTGGAATTCTGGAAACTGCTGGCGGAGCATCAAGCAAGATTCTCATCTAGGTCCGAACCGGATGAGAGGGTAGCAAATCAAAGAGGTATGAATGCACCCTTAGGCAGTAGTGATTTGTTGGCTGCATTCCATGTATCGCAAGATGCACCCAGAACGGGAGAGATGGATAGGATGATGGCCGGAGGTCAATCCACTCCGGAACAGACTTCAAGACCAGCTGCGAGTCCGGTGGTGAGTATGCCGCGGAGAAATCCGGATGCCAGTATCGGAGGGGACCAATCGGAGGCCAGTCTGGCTAATTTGGCAGACCAGGCTGCTGATTTGGCGGAGATCGGAACCACCCCGGGTAGGAAGTTAGAACCCGGGGAAGACCAGGAGGTAGACGGCCAACCGGATGAAGGTGGCCAGGAAGACAGGACGAATACCGGTGAGCCAGAGGAGTGCGAAGTGGATGCAGGCAAACCGGAGGAACACGAGACTCAGGAGGACGAGCCGGATGGGAGTCAACCGGAGTCTGAGGGGGAATGTAACTAGGGGGAAGTCCGAGAGCGCCGGTCCAAGAAGATGGAGGATGCTTCTCCAAAATCTGACCAGGAAGAGGACGGGGGCTTTGAGGGCGACAGGATCAGTGGACCGGAAGGGCAGAAAGAGCAGTAGGATCCGGATTGCAGTGTGAACCGGATCAGGCTACTGAGTAGGCATTAGGCTAGGTAGACTAAACCCACTTGTGAATAGGACCTTGTCGTGGTAGGTTAGGCGCTTTTGCCAGTTGGGTAGGATTGGGATCTTTTAGATGGGATTTCCCTTGATTTCCGGATCACGGGTTTGTAGGATCTGGGTGGGAAATCCGGTCTGGTGGCTGAGGGCCACTACTTGCCCAGGAATGCTTGGCATTCTTGGGGTCTTCTTGTATTACTGTTTCCTTGAAAGCAAACTGCTGCAGAGCATTATCCAAATTCTTGTGTATGTGCTGTGGGGTTGTTTGTGGAAAGGTACAGCAGTCAAGAGTCCCATAGTAACCGGGTAGGTAGTCTGGGTTCTCGAGTGATTTGGGTGTGAAGTCTGAATATGGTTTTTGGGTGATCTGAGGACTGTTTGAAAGAGCGTTTTCTAAGTTCCGTACGCTAGGTAATCCGAGTTAGTGGCTGGGCAAGTGGGAGGGGGTACTCTGGGTTGCTCAGAACTCCTGGACGGGTAGTCCGGTTGAGGTGCCAGCACTCGGAAGGTCCAGGCGAGGGGAAATACGAAATCACGGGAGTAAAACAGGGCGCTAGGATTCCCGAATACTAGTTTCGGATTCCCCGGATAATGTCTATTCCAGTTAGTAAGTCGTTGTAGTAATTGTGAGAAAGGGGAAACCGGGTTGCACTTAAGTGACCGGCTGTGGGTTTGGGATGAATCTGCAGCTGAAGTGCAGTACGGGAATTACCCAGATTGAGGAGAGGAGTTTTTGTGAGTATAACCGGAAGGTAGTGAATTTCCCATCACTTGAATCGGTAGGGAGGGGTGTGTCTTTCAATCCAGCACCACTAATGTGAATGGAGAACCCTCTAAGGGGAAACAGAGGTTAAACGAAACCGGATCAGGTCATACTGGTGGACCGGGGGAGAGGAAGATTAGTGAGAAGTCCTCCCCGGAAAGAAACCGGATCTAGTCGTATCACGGTCAGTCAGTAGGAAAAGGCCCGGTTCAGTAGGTAAGAGGGATTCAGCTGGTGACAGAGAGAGAGTAGTCACCAGTCCGGGACCATCTCCGGAAGCTTCCCACTTCACAGAGTCTCCGCGAAACGATAACCCGGAAATCACCTCTACGAGCGCTCTTAATACGAAAAAGTGCGTTCTAGGGGAATATCCGGTATCACGTGCTACGACATGCACAAAAATTTGGCGCCGCTGCCGGGGAACTCTAAAGCTGGGAGCGAAAGAGATATACCGGATCTGAAGTGCGGAAGGAGCGAAGGCCGATCTGTGAACCGGTTTCACTAAGAAGAGTTCCTACCTGTGGAAGTCGTAAGTGCGAGTCCAGAGGAAAGAGAGAGAAGCAGCCGAGGGATACCGGATTTGCTTCATGACTCAAGGTCAATCTGGTGAAACGGACGCAAGGAGAGTTACAAGATCCGCACGGAAGAAGGCGAGCGCCAGTGGTGGGCCCTCGGCGTTAGGAAGAGAATTCAGCCCTCCGGAGGAAGAAACTTACTACGCCGCTCAACCGGAAGAAGTTGTGGTCCCGATTGTGGAGCAGTACGGTAGAGAATCTCAACCGGAAGGAGACGCCCACCCAGATTCAGAAGAAGAAGAAGAAGATCCCATGGAGTTGGTACGGAGAGGTCCACTCACACGGTTGAAGTATATCCGGTTTAAGGGAGATGGGGAGAATGACGTGGATGATTGGCTGGATGAGTTTGTGGCCACTGCCTGTGCTAACCAGGAAGATCCGGAATCTAGACTCCGGGTGTTCGCCGGGTTGGTGAAGGGAGAAGCCCTGAAGTGGTACTTGGATGTCCCGATAGACGTCCGGGAAGAGTGGGACAGGCTGACCAACGCCTTTGTCCGGACCTTCCGAGAAGCTGGAGGAGAAGCCAGAGCTCTGGGACGTTTGAGTACTATGACCATGAAGAGGACGGAGTCCGTCCGGAAGTATGGCCAGTGGGTGAAGGGGCTCATTCAGAAACTCACCACGGAGATCGCCCCTAGTGTACAAGTGGAATGGTATGTGGCCGGATTTCCCAAGGAAATGGGATTCCATATTCGGCAGAGCAGGCCGGCTAGTCTCCGGGAAGCTATGGAGGCTGCTCAGAACTATGAGAACTCCGCCCAGTCACTCCGGAAGTCGCTGAAGAGGAGTGACCAGAAGGAAGGAAAGAGCAAGAAGCACAGCCATAGAGACCGGAAGAAGAAAAAGAAGTACTCCGAGTCCGAGAGCTCAGACAGCTCAAGTAGTGCGGATAGCAATACGGAAGAATCCGGGAGCTCGGAGAGTGAACCAGAGTCAAAGTACGGGAAGACCACGAGTTCGAAGGTAGTGAAGTCCGGACGGAACAAGGGTACAGTTCGAGTCAAGGTAGACCAAGATGATGTGATGAAGAGTATCAAGGAATCGCTGGATGCAATCCGGGTAAACTTGGCAGAGAACCGGATGCCTAGGAAGATCGTTCCTACCAGCCGGTCCAATGTCTGGTGCCCACGCTGCAAAGAGCACGGCCACTTCGCCAGCGAGTGTACGCAACCGGTTTTCCGGAGATCAGTCCAATTTGTGGACCCAGAAACCGGAGTGTATTATACTATTCCGGAGGAGGAAGACGATGAGGAAATGCAGCCGGTGTATCAGATCCAGCCAGGATACGGAAGGGGAAGAGGCCAAGCTCCTCGACCCCAAATCTTACCACCTAGGAGCTTCCCAGGGGTCGGATCGAGCGCGAATCCGAGGAATCAGCTAACCGGGTACGCAGAGCGCGTAATCTACTGCTACAAGTGCGGAGGACCCAGACATTACGCCAACAGCTGCCTACTGCCGTCTTCACAACAGGGCGGGATGTTACAGCTACCTTGCCAGAACTATGGAAAGTACAGGCACACTGCGACTCAGTGTCCGGAACCACCTCAACCGCGAGTACTGTTCAAAACTGTGGAAGTTCCACCCCGAGAACAGACCAGACTCAACTACAGCTACACGTCCGGAGTGGAAAATCCGGAAAAATGACATGGTGAGGTGGGGCTACCGGGAAGGGAGGACATTGCGGTGAATAAAGTGGCGACCCGTAGTTCCACCAAAGAAAAGGTTAGTGCTAGCTCTAGACGAAGAAAGAAGAATAGCCGGAGGTGCGTCTCTTGATGCAAATGAGGTGCGTCTCTTGTGCTTCTTTTCTCTGTATCGGGGGATCCCCCAATGCTTCCATGGAATTGTGTCCCTGATTACTGTAATTGCCATTCATTTGTTTTGTTAGCTAACTTATACACTTTGATCACACACAAACAAACGTGTCTTACGGCCTTCCGCCGGTCAGTCAGTCTGCCATTAGCCGGATCAAGAAAGGCATGTTCAACAACGTTGCTATCAAACCAGTTGGAAGCAGTTTTGCCAAATGTATCGAGTGCGACACACTTCAGCAGTTTCTTCTAAGGTGTCCCAAGGGCAGCCCCGAGTATGTTTCATTTCTGAAACAACGAACTTCGCATTTGAATCATCAGGCATCATGCCGTCGACTCTACGCTACTAGGCGAGAAGAATCGAAGCGAAATCCGCAGGAATTTCTTTGCGTAATTCACGACAAATTGGATACAGCCAAGACAGCTCTTCCAAGGATGCGGACTACAACAAAGGCAACCTCCAGCTTGGGCCAGCTTCCCATGAACGTTACTGGAATGGTTGCTCATGGCCACTGCGACGGCGCGTACGCGCATTACTCACCCGATTGCTGGCCGTGCGACTCCAATGCTACCATCTCTTCTCTTCCAAGATTATTCAGGCAGCCTTTAGAGCCACCTCTCTGAGAATCACCGGCGCTTTTTTCCCATCCCCCAGCTAATTCTCTGTTTGAAGCATTGTTACGCGGAAAGTCCAGGTGCATCGATGCTTTGACGGTGATGGATCCAAGCAAATCTACTGGCCGATCCCGGCTTCCTCCGAACTTGTATCTTCAGTTAGATAATTCCGCAAAGGACAACAAGAACCAGTTCCTGATGGCCTTCCTATCATTGCTTATAGCAAAGGGGGTGTTCAAGGAAATCCAGGTGGGGTTTCTTTTAGTGGGACATACCCATGAAGATATTGATGCGTACTTCAGCCATCTATCGAAGGCACTGAAGAACACAAATACTTTTGTGCTAGCGGACCTCATGAAGGCATTCATGCAGTCCCAGGAATTGTCATTCATGTAGTCCCAGGAATTGTCATTCATGCCAGAGTTTGTGCAGGAGATTGCTGATTTCAAGTCCTATATCAAGGGCTACCAATGCGATGGGGCAACTCGATTAATTGGCCTTGGTGACATGCACCTCTTCAAATTCTATGTTGACTCTGACGGCTGGCCGGTCATGAGATGGAAGAAATCTGCGGTGGATACCGAGTGGCAACCGCAGAACAAACCAGCAATTCGACTTTGGAAAGAGGACGACAACGGGCGCCCATTACTACCGTCTGGTCCGTTAGATCCAGTCCCTTTCAAGCACATGTGAGGCAGCGAAGTTCCATCAGCAACGGGGAATCAGGAGAAGGCAAGAGAGTCTGCAGCGAAAGCGACAGAGAGGCGGACTTTCATGATGCTCGGAATCTGCAAGTACATTGAGTACTGGGAGAGTGGTCGGAGAAGGTGCTCAACGTTTGCTGCTGCATTCGAACCTTATGTGCAATACTGGTCTCGAGTCCTCGATGAGCTACAGAAGCCTCTCCCCCCAACACCGGCGCACCTTGTGGAGGGCTTTTGGCCCATACACGATTGGAGACGGCCCTCGTTCACCATCCCACGCTTGACTTTGTTACCATTCGAAAAGACTCTTGAGGACGAAGAACCTCAGGCGTACTGCGGGCCAGCAAACGAGTGGCCCGAAGAACGATTTAATCCGTGGCGCCAGATCGCCCCTCTGTGGTGGGTCCTTCTCAGACCTGAAAACCCAGTAGTGTGTCATGTATGGCTGGGAAGGGCTGTGTCTCCAGTGTGTAGGGATGAAGGGGATGATAAATATGGAAAGTTCCTTATCCAGTATTGGGAGCCCCAGAACGCAGTACGAGATATGGCTAAGAAGTATGAGAATTGTTGGTCAGCTAAGTGGGTTGTGGAGGACCGCCGTCCTGAATGGATCGACGTTGCTGCTGTCTTGTACGCGTCTTACTCTAGGATCGCTAATCTATAGTCACGTACCATACCCAAGAGGGATAAAGCTCGTGCGTTAGACAACTTGACGAGAGCGAACATTGCAGATCCCTGAATGGGATTTCCGTGACAGTGCGAGTGGGTGGTGCATCATCGGGGGATCCCCCCATGAGCATTATTCAATTTTAAGGCGACCTACTAGCGTCGTTCACGCCGAGATGTCGTGTACTTGGGTTCACTTTGCGGGGTTTAGTGTGGTTTCATTCTGAATTTTTCTATTTGGCGGAAGTTAGTTTTACGGACTCCACTACTTTGCACCCCCACCGTATTACATATTGTGGAGAATGTAATTTTATCTCGACGATAAATCCATGCGATGTTTTATTATTGAACTTTTTGTTTTTTTCCTCGCTGGGAGATGTTACGTGCAATGATTTAGACGAATCACATTTTCTTTGGGTACTGTCAACCTGGGGGATACAGTTCTGTGTCTGGATTTGAATTCCGTCAAAGGATAGGGCGATCGCCCGATCGTCTCTGTATGCTGCTCCGAAATGAATTGCTTTCTGAAGCTTCAGATCGGCGCCAGTGGGTGTTTCAATATCCCTAAAGCGCTAAACGATCGGACGATCGCCCGATGTTTACTGGTTGCTGCTTTTAAATAATGTTTCTAATTCTGTTGTGCATTGCTTTGCTCGCTCGGGATAGATTTCTCAGGTTGCACCTGCACAGAGTTGTCTTCTGTGGGTACTTCTCATCGTGGTTCGCTACTACAATATTGTTCTGTCTTGCGAACGAGGGCTTCTCCAAGATATATCAGGTAATTTTGCGTCCAGAAGTACCACTTAAATGTAGCATTCAGGTATCCACCTCTTTCAAGTTAGAGTTGTTTTGAACCACTCTTTCAAGAGCGATTTGTTCTGCATTATTCGATCATTTTAATCATCTAATTTCCCTCATATCTTATGTATTATGTAAACAATTGTCTTCGAAGAACTTTGGGATTTAATCGGGCATTCCAAAATGTATAATTGGATTTGGAATTGATCAAAATAGTGGCCCATTATTGTCCACTGATATTAACCTTGTCTATTAGCCAGTCTTACCAGAATCAAACATAAATTATGAATGTGTAGACAATTCATGATAGACAATTATGCATAATTATGGATGTGTAGTACTGAGATTTCATATGTATAATTGTCTATCATGAATTTTGGGAATTAGATCTGCAATTGAATTCAGTCGGGGACAATTATTAGCCGTCTTTGTGAATGCATGCAATTGAGAGGGCTACGAACATAGCCTACTGTAGGATAATCTACGTACTTTGTGTCGAATGGCGGCTCTCATGAGAGTGCAATTCATTTGAAGTGTGAGCTCCCCTTTTCCTACATTTTTATATCTGGATGTGTGAGCTTCTTCTCCTTCACCATTCACTGCATTCCCTTCCTCAGTCACCTCCCTTACTTCTGTTGTTTATCATCTGGCCTCCTCCATATTTTTGCATCATCTGCATAGCCATCTCCATGGACTCTAGACTCCCTCCCCAAGCTGAGCCACCTCTCCCTCCTCATCCAGAGACTCGGGGTGCATTGACTGGATACCTGTGGTTAGTCTACAATTCTGATGCAGTTGATCGTCTTCCTCCTCATCCATTGTTGCATGGGCTTGTTAGTGGCGAGCCCTGGAACTGGAACTACAACTATACTCTAGAGATGACACGTTTAGAGGCTCATTCTGACATTGCATCGGATGATGTTTCCGACCTTGTGAATCGTCCATCCTCAGATATGCTTCGGGCCGTGCCGGTGATATACTAGGCTTGCGGGTGCGTGCTCCTTGATTTCTGCAATTGTTCTTGGACATCAGCACCCGATAGCACGAGGAACGAAGTCATTGAGATATCATCGGATACATCAGGAGCTTTGGATACCGCATCGGTGGGGAGCAACCGCCAAGCTTAGAATTTGCATTGCCAGCACCTCCCGGATTACTCGTTTGCCGTTTGCTTTTGGGATTCGACCGGCTGGTTTCGGGATTGAGCGTGCAAGACTTTTGCCCTGCTCATACTAGTATTGCGAATTTTGAGGCACCGAGGTATTTTAATTTTGCTGTTGTGAAGTAGTGTATGTTTTCTGTTGCCCAGCTTGGAGGCCTTTGCTCACTGGTCAGGAGCATGTACATTTGTTTTATGAATATATATTATACCTTTACAAGCCGTTGGAGGAAATGACCCTACAAGAGCTCATGTGTCTCCGGGAGAACTTACAGCGATCAGTGTTGTGTTTCTTGAGGTTCTAGGAATACTCTGTAATTACTGCCATGGCTACCCGCACAATGATGTATATAGGGGAAAGCCACCATTTTTATCTTATGATTCATATGTCCCACGTCGTGTCGGGGGATCGTCCGGTGTGTGATGAGAACTTTGTGTTCTTCTTTTTAGGCGTTCTTATTCTATCCTGCATCTGATGTTCTTATGAGTATCAGTGGATCGCCCCATGTTGACAGGATAGTTGAGTTTTGTATTCGTAATGGACTAAATTTCCTACTTCGGATTGGGGGATCGACCCATGGGAACCAGCGACCTGCTGTGGCAGTTGTTTTTTTAGTTCATTACTCTTTAAGGAGATCTTCTAGTAAGAAGAAGTCATTTTCTCGTACCGTGTCAATGAAGCTGGTGCATGGTGACTGGTGTCTGTGTTTTCGTTCTGAGGAATTCTTTTATCTTCTTGCATCTGATGCTCTGCAGAGGATCGGTGGATCCCCCCATGTGATCTAGATGCTGGACTTATGTATTCTTCATGCACTAAGTGTTCTACTTAGGACCGGGGAATCGACCTATGTGTAATATTTCCATTTGATATTTCGCAGAGTATTGGTGCACCAGATCGGGGGGTCGCCCCATGTTTACAGGGAGCTCGACAGATGTGCTGGGGCGTTTTATTTTTTAATCCTGTTATTGGAATCGATACTTTACATTCTCCATTTTCACACGTAAGATAAGCAAGCGCACTTCATTATAGTCTCGCTGTTTTAGGCTCTCTCTATTTCGAGACACTCTCCTCCAAGTATAATCAATCATCGGGGGATCTCCCCATAATTCTCTGAATGTTATATTATTATCTTTAAGTTAAGCACACATATACTAAAGTATTTTAGAAATCAATGTATCGGCTAGAAGATCTTGGTGCCCATACTGAATCGAAAAATTTAAGTAATTTGAAAAATTTTACTCTGAATTTTCAAGGTTTAATAAGCGCAAACTCCTTCAATCCCATGTTATCGGGGGATCCATCGATATATTATGGCTGCTTGTTATTCTTGGACTCTGGACTGTCCATATTTAGTTAAATAACGCATTCCCACACTATCAACTCTACTGCTATCCGGAAGCTCGATATTCTGCTGGCCCGGACAACTGGAACTGTAGAGAGTGATTGAACAGCGGGTCGCCCAATTTAGAGCAACCCTCGGACCGTGGCCGGGTCCATCGGAGACCCATCCTCACCTATCCGGTCTCCCATCCGGTCTCCCACCGGAATCTGCTGTCGGTCTAGACCTGTAGTAATTCCTCTAGGCTGCGCTCGGATGCCACTCTCCCTCTAAATATATAACTGGGCTGTATCTCCCGGGCTTCTTCTCAGGTGTGTCGCCCAAAAATTTCATCCAGTCCGGCTCTGGGTGACGACAGGTGGATGCTATCCAACTGATGACCCCCGATAAATCCCAACCAAAATAAGTATGCAAGTAACGAGGTGAGTACCGGACAAGAATACCTTCCACAACGCCGGACGGGTGTGCTTCATTTTTGTCTCTTTCCCTGTGTGACTGGATGAACGCATTGCAAAGTACGACGTCGACCTTGGTATCAACGTCCTCCAAGTACCGCGTCAAGTTTGTCTTGTCACACCAAATAGCGTCTTGATGTTTCTTCCACTGATCGATCTGGCGAGGAACGTAAATGGGCTTGCGCTGTTCATTCTTATCCGAGGAAGATGCTATGGCTCCAAGTGAAAGACAGCAGAGAAGATTGGAAATCAGGGAGAGTGCACGGGCGAGAGAGATGCGAGATAGATGCGCAAGATACTAGACAGGGAAGAAGATGAACGCGAATCGTGCGATAGATTAGAGGCAAAACACAGAAACCGTAAAACTAAAGAGGAGAAGGATCGGAGGAAAGGGAGAACTGGGATTGCAATGGTAAAACTTGGAATGAGAGAACTTGGAGTGAGAGATCCAAGGTTTTCACGCAGGCGAGAGAGATGCGCAAAAGAAGAACATAGACAGCAAGAGAGATGTGCAGGAGTGAGGGACAAACATGACAGCGTAGAACTAAAGAGGAGAAGGATCGGAGGACCGAGCGAATTTGGGTTGCAATTGAAAAAAAAAGAGCTTTGGATGAGAGGCGCTGGAGTCTCTATAATGCTGGTGGTTTTGAATGTTGTGGCAGTGATGGTGGGCTTGATGAACGTCCACGAATACCTTGGCAAACATGAGTAGGCCCGAGTTTCTGGTGGCGGCGGCGGCCGATGGCTGCGGGTTCTAATGATGGCTGCGGGTTCTAATGATGGCTGCTATGCAATTACCACGATTTCCTTGGCTACCGCGGTATGTTAGGGGCACTAGGGTAGGTTTGATGTCATTGACATGAGAATCTAGGCATGGGCGGCGGGGAGATGTGATGTCTGGCTTTGTGTGAGTCTTGTTGGCCAGTGCGTGGTTCAAGGTCACTATCCTTGGAGGCCATGGTTCTGGGTCATAGAAGCCATGGTCCTGGGTCGCTATCCTTGGATGCCCAGACATTGTGAATTAGAGAGCTTGGAAAAAATAAGGCACTGAAGGCTCTGAAATGTTGTTGGATTTGAATGGTTTGGCAATAACTAGGTCATGATGAACGTCCACGATGACATTCCCATAGATTTGGCTGGGTAGTGGAACAAGGATGTCATTGACATAAACATCTGGTGTTGTGCTTGGGCTTTGGCTTTGGCGGCGGGGAGATGTGATGTCTGGCTTGGTGTGACTGGTGTTGGCCAGTGTGTGTCACTATCCTTGGACGCCATGGTTCTGGATCACTATCCTTGGACGCCATGGTTCTGTATCACTATCCTTGGATGCCATGGTTGCAAGTCATTGTGAACGTCCCCAACAATAACGCTCGGAAGACATGGAAACTGGGATTGGAATGGAAGAATTAGAGACTGCTGACATTTGTTCCTTGTTTTTCATAGTTCTCACGGAGGACCAAGAGTACTGTGTTCTACACCATAGACCCTTTGACCCCTGAAAGGACCCTGCCAATTAGATATGGAGCAAAACATAGACAGTGTAAACCTAGAAAGGTGGAAATGTTCCAACCCCAAAATATTCAAACACATTACTTAAAAAAAACCCTCCGTGGTAAATCCAAGGTTTGAGACAGCCCATGGATGCAGCCAGCATGTCGTCCTTGTGGCCGAGGACGACCGCCTGACCACCACACCCAAATGTTACAAGTTACCTAGGATTACCAATACTACAAGTTACCTAGGATTATAACATCTGCAAATAGAGATGTTCTGACTTATAGCCCGTATCCAATGCTCATCGAGGAAATGGTTTGTTCACGACGAATGGCCAGTAAAAACCCTTCGTAAACGGCTAATTGCTTCACAGAGCGCATCATATCGTCAACTGTTGCGATGTAGAGACCCGTCCCTCTACTCTCCGACAGCCGTTTCCAGTGGCTATATGCGGTTCCGCCTAGATTACATGATGGTAAATCCGCCTCCACACACATGTTGAGATCCTGATCGCAAGATTAGAAAGGGTCACTGACATCGATATTCACATTACTGACATTTCAATTGTTTTAGCAGTATATTTTCACAGCATCGATTTGAGAAATTACCAGGTCAAAGAAGCCGCCCCATTGACGATATCTGAAGTGCCTGAATCCTAACCAATCATCCAGCTGTCGCACTCCATCTTCGATGGTAGCTCCTGAAGACAACCACGTATCTCTTATGCAGTGGTACAGCTCTTCAGACTCCCAAGCCGTCTTGGCCTCTTTGTAATCTTTACAGAGTTTCTTGTGCAACTCTTGACTGTTTGGCTGAATATTCTCCAGTGTCAGCCGTTCTAATGAACCGGTCCAATCCATATCAAGACATCTCTCTCTACCAACCAACTTACAGTTTGGATCCCCATTCCCGTATATGACCCTCAGAGCCTCCCAGTTAGCTTCATCCCGGTTTGCTATGAATCCCTTGAAGTAGGGATTGGGAACTCCGTTTCTTTGCATTACCATATTCAAAGCTACCCACATGTTCTTCTGCGACTCTGCATTGTTGTTGCTAATCTCACATGTGGCTATGGTCATCAAGCGACCAAATTCTGCATCAAAAACATGACAAGACATTGTTATCCATCCAACGACTCTCTTGAGATGGTCAAACATGATCCAGCAACTCGTTAGATCACCTCCTAGCTGCATCCGCCTCACAAGATCAACCCCATAGGCCGATCCATTTTCCGACATCTTGAACAAGTATGTCCGCTCAGTACGATCATCAACGATGTCGCACTGCTGAATGAACGAGTAAGGGCACTCGATTCTCAACCGTTCAACATCATCGTCTAAGCCTAGGTCAGCCTCCACAGCCGAGTCGACGCTTACAGCGTCCCACCTGTATCGAGAATGAAACGTAGCAAAGTGCTCGATCATGGCTAGGTAGATCTAAGTCCGTGTAGGTACCCACGGACTTGGTCTATCTGCTACACACATGGTGTCGAAATCTGTGCTACACTCTCCCAAGTAAATGCTGGCCATTTGTGCACTACAACTATGAAGGTAATCAGCACACAAGATTGAGTGAGACGAGCGATTCTGCTATGGTGATACGAGCTGATAGAGATAGTGACCTTGAACCAGATTGAGTGAGACGAGCGATTCTGCTAGGTTGAAACGAGCTGTGAATTCGATCATATATAACTACCATCAACATCTTTGCACTTAGGTCATATCCTAGACCTTTAGAATAGATCTATTCTCATATTGGCCGAGGACAACCAGCAGCCCTCCAGACACAGGACTTTTCAAACACAAGGCTCTTTTTAGAAACACCCCCTGGCATTTCCATGGATAGTGACAGCCCATGGATGCATCCAGCTCTTGGGTTCAGCCAGCTTGTTCTCCTCGTGATCACTTAAATTACAAAAAACTAACCTCCGTGGTAAATCCATGGTTTGTGAAAGCCCATGGAAGCAGCCAGCATGTCATCCTCGTGGCCGAGGACGACCAACAGCCCACCACACGGAAATATATTCAGACATTTGACGTGACAGAGTAACACAATCATCCGTGGAATGTCCATCCTTCGTGACAGCCCGTGGATGCAGCTAGCATGTCATCCTCCTGGCCGAGGACGAACTGCAGTCCCTCGAACTCAAATTTTTTTCAAGCACCTGACTTGCAATGACAACACATCCGTGGAATATCCAAGGTTCGTGACAAACCAAGGAAGCAGCGACGATGTCATCCTCGTGGCCGAGGACGACCAACAGCCCACCACACCGAAATATATTCAAACACTTGACTTACAGAAATAACACACCCGTGGAATGCCCATGGTTCGTGACAGCCCATGGATGCAGCTAGCAAGTCATCCTCGAGGCCGGGGACGACTAATAGCCCCCAAACAGGCTCTCCGAAAGAGAATCCTAGTCTAAAGTTAATCCTCAACGGCATTCCGTAAATACATGAAAACCACTCCGCCACTATGCAACTGGCAGGTTTCTATTTACAAAACATTATTACAAGCCACTGACCACTGTGGTCAGAGGAGCAAGCTGGCCAACGAAGTATTTACAGCCAAGAAGTATAAAATTTCTAAATTCTAAACATCTGGTCCCTGCAGATTCACAAGGCCGCCACGTAAAACAATCTATTTCTGCCTCTGCAAACCAAAAACAAAACCGCTCCAAACTCAAAATCCGCCGCCAAAAACAAGGAGCCAAGAGGTGCTGCGTAAGTCAAAACTAAAATTGCCGATTCCTCCCCATCGATGCCACATCCGATTCTCCAACTTCCGCTGTATCCGATGATATCTCAATCACTTGTTCGGTCCCACCACCATCCGAATTTGTGGGAGGACAATCACAAAAGTCAAATTGCACGCACCCGCAATCCTTTCTTATCACCGCCACTCCACTAAGTAAAAATGTGGAAGGACGGTACACAATTCCTGCCACTTGAGCATATGAAATGCCAGAAAGAACCTCCAGCCGTGCCATCTCTTCGCCACAGTGAATGTTCCAAAAGAAATCATCTGGGCCACTAACAATGCCTTGCAACAATGGATGAGGAAGAATATTTTTCTTCACTTGACATGCATCCGCGTTGTAAACAAACCACAAGAACCCAGTCAATTCCCCTAGAGAATAAAGACGAGACGGACGAAGAATCTGTAGTGCATGGGTTGGATGTCTGGAACCCATGGTCAAGAAGGAAAAAAATGGAGGAGATGAATGAAGATAAGAAAGAGTGAATGAGGAAGGGAAAGAAGCTCACAGGTTAAAATATTGAAATGTGGAAGAAGGAGAGTACTTGAAATGATTTGCAATCTCGATTGAGCCGCCATTCATCCAAAGTACCTACAATACCATTGAGAGCACCTAGTACTCTAGTGAATGTACTGTGCACTCTCACTTGACTGCATGTACACTCATGGGTACAATTTCTCCATGATTCTATTCAATTGCAAATCTAATTCTAGTTTTTTGGAATGATGATGATACACACACATCCATAAATATCTACGGAAATAGGTGCACAAAGACAAGACGCAGGATAAAGTATATCTTTCTTGACATGCACTTACGTACATACGTAATTACTGAGGCGTATAAATATTTTTGTATTTGGGGGCTGCTGGTTGCCCTCTGCTACAAGGATGACATGCTAGCTGCATCCATGGGCTGTCACGAACCATGGACATTCCACAGATGTGTTACTCTGTCAAGTCAAGTGCTTAAAAATACATCTGCGTGGAGGGCTGTCGGTCGTCCTCGGCCACGAGGATGACATGGTGGCTGCTTCCTTGGTTTGTCACGAACCTTGGATATTCCGCGGATGTGTTGTCATTGCAAGTCAAGTTCTTGAATAATATTTCAGTTCGAGGGACTGCAGTTTGTCCTTGGCCAGGAGGATGACATGCTGGATGCACCCATTGGCTGATTCGAACCTTGGATATTCACGCATAAGTTCTTTCAGATGTTCAAATGCTTGAATGTATTTCAGTAAAGTTGTCGGTTGGTCGTCCTCGGCTACAAGGACGATATATTGGTTGCATCCATGGGCCCATGGGAACCATGGATGTTTCACGGATGAGTTGTTTCTGTTCATTATGTGTTTGAAACTATTTCGATTTTGGTGGTCAATTGGACGTCCTCGGCTACGAGGACGACATTCAGGCTGCATCCATGGGCCCGTGGATACCGTGGATGTTGCATGGATGAGTCGTTTCTGTTCATCCTCTGTTTGAATCAAATTGAGTTAGGTGCTCTTTGGGACGTCCTCCGCTACGAGGACGACATTCAGGCTACATCCATGGGCCCGTGGATACCTTGGATGTTGTATGGATGAGTCGTTTTTGTTCATCCTGTAATTGAATCAAATTGAGTTTGGTGCTGCTTGGGACGTCCTCGGCTACAAGGACAACATTCAGGCTGCATCCCTAGGCCCGAGGAACCATGGATGTTCCACGGATGAGTTGTTTCTGTTCATTCTGTGATTGAATCAATTTGATTTGGTGTTCATTGGGAAGTCCTCGGCTACGAGGACGACATTGTGGCTGTATCCATGGGCCGATGGAAACCGTTGAGGGTCTATGGATGATTTGCTTCTGTTCATTACGTTTATAAAACTATTTCTGTTTGTTGGTCAGTTGGACGTCCTCGGTTACAAGGACGACATTCTCGCTGCATCCATGGGCCATTGGGAATAAGCACTTGACTTGCAATGACAACACATCCGTGGAATTTGTGAGGTTCGTGACAAACCAAGGATGCAGCCACCAGGTCACCCTCGTGGCCGAGGCCGACCAACAGCCCACCACACAGAAATATATTCAAGCACTTGACTTGACAGAGTAACACATCCATGGAATGACGACCAGCAGCCCCCAAATACAAAAATATTCAAACAATTGAGTTATTATACGAAATCCTCCATGGTAACTCCATGGTTCGTAACAGCCCATGGATGCAGCCGGCATGTCATCCTCGTTGCCAAGGACGACCAACAGTGGAAAGACAAGAAAATATATTAAAACGCTTGAAGTACTGAAACATTACATCCTTGGAATATCCATGGTTCTTGACAGCCCTTGGGTGCAGCCATGATGTCATCCTCCTGGCCGAGGACGAACTGCAGTCCCACGAACTGAAATATTTTTCAAGCTCGTGACTTGCAATGACAATACATCCGTGGAATATCCAAGGTGAATATCGCCTAGAGATGGAGAAGTTCAGAATGTACCTCGGCCCAAACCTGAGCCTTGACAACCCAAGGATCGAGATCAGCATTGAAATTTTTCGTGGGAAAACGATATGAACGTCTAGCATCTTCGGAGGAATTCCACCAACGTAACCAGCGCTCCTTGTGCTTTGGATCACAGTTGGCGGTCGCGATTTTCTGGAGCTTCTCAATCGTCATCTCTGTTGGGGAAACTTCACTGAAATCGCAATCAATCTGGACCAAATATATATTTCCGTCAATACTGCGAACTCAATATGCACCCGCGTCAGACGTGGAGGCCACGTAGAAGGATACATACCTGCTTCATGAAATCATCTCTGTTGGCTGGATTTGCTGTAGCGAGATATTTGTCGAAGTCCTTTACCTTCTGATACTTGACAAATCGCTGACCAGCTGTTTTCATCGCATGCCAAATACCGGTTGGAGTACGCTCCTCAAGCGGGGTTTTCTTGTGATACTCGCGAGCAGCCTCATCAGCTGCGAGTTGGATCTCCCGCTGCGATAACCCCCAATTAAGTTCAATCAACTCGGCAACATGATGTCAGAATTGCCACAAAAAATGACGTGGTTAGAGTGGGTGCTCACCTTGTAAAGAAAACTGATAAAGACGTCGACAGTCAGCGAGAACCAAGTTTTGGTACTTGGTTTCACCTTCTCGCAATAGCGATACTCCTCTTCTGAGATGAGATCTTTGAATGATGAGAGCGGTAACACGCGAAACGTGCGGATTCGACGAAGCTTAGCAGGAATCGTGCTCTTTACATGGTCATGCTCAGTGGACCTACAACAGACAACATCAATAAGAATGGTTCAAGTAAAACATTAATTTTCGTTAAGAAATTATAGACTCAATAAGTTGATAAGAGATAGAACCAATTGACGTCACTCATTGCGTTCAACAGTCGAGCGACAGAGCCTCTTGGGTCCAACAAAATGCAGTGAAACCTGTAATGCAAGTCCACCTCGTCAGGATTAACATTCTTAATGTGGCGGGACCATGCAGTCACTCGGTGGTTCCCATCCCACACGTACTACATCTTGCCACGTTGTTGTGCAAGATCTTCATCTGCTTCAAGCTCACGTTCGAACTCCTCGTTCACTGCTCGCCAAATTGGGCTCCACGACTCGACGATTTCATCGCTCACGTTGCAGGACAGATCAAGACTATTAAAAGCTGATATGAGGAACACACGGTCACCTTCGTGATACCCATTCACGAACTCGCTCTCAAGTAGTTGCACGTCCAGCTCTCCAACTGCTTGTACCTCGTCCATGACTATCATCCGATACAACGGAACTTGGAGGCGAGACTTTTAACCGGAAAATTCCAAAGCTCGTTCATCAGCCCATTGGTGTCCACCTTTAGCTTCTTCCTATGAAGCTTTTAACTTTCCACTGCGGTCGACACATCCTCTCGGCATTTCAAGTACGGCCCATCCTCCTCCTGAGGATCTGTAGCAACAACCTTCACCAAAACAATTGACCAATTCAAATCCCGTGCATAGAAAGCCATATAAGTAATTCCAATGTTCCTGACAATCCACTAATGCACCCAGCATATCACTCTTGTAGCCGAGAACAACCAACAGCACCCCTCCCCCAATGTCAATATGACAAAAATACGCAATGAACACAATCCACTCATCCATGGATCATCCTAGGGTTCCATGGGCCCAGAGATGCAGCCTGAAGAACGTCCTCGTAGCCGAGGACGTCCAAGGGAGCACCAAACCCAAACTAATTCAAACACACAATGAACAGAATCGACTCATCCATGGATCATCCTAGGCTTCTATGGGCCCATGGATGAAGCCTGAATAACGTCGTCGTAGCCAAAGACGTCCCAAGAAGCACTAAACTCAAACTGATTCAAACACACAATGAACGGAATCGACTCATCGATGGATCATCCTAGGCTTCAATGGGCCCGTGGATGCAGCCTGAAGAGCGTCCTCGTAGCCGAGGACGTGCCAAGGAGCACCAACCTCAAACTGATTCAAACACACAATGAGCAGAATTGACTCATCGATGGATCATCCTAGGCTTCTTTAGGGCCAAGGATGTTGGCTAAAGAGCGTCCTCGTAGCCGAGGACGTCCCAGGGAGCACCAAACTCAAACAGATTCACACTCACAATGAACACAATCGACTCATCCATGGATCATCCTAGGTTTCTATGGGCCCGTAGATGCAGCGTGAAGAGCGTCCTTGTAGCCGACGACGTGCCAAGGAGCACCAACCTCAAACTGATTCAAACACACAATGAACAGAATCGACTCATCGATGGATCATCCTAGGCTTCAATGGGCCCGTGGATGCAGCCTGAAGAGCGTCCTCGTAGCCGAGGACGTGCCAAGGAGCACCAACCTCAAACTGATTCAAACACGCAATGAGCAGAATTGACTCATCAATGGATCATCCTAGGCTTCTCTAGGGCCATGGATGTTGGCTAAAGAGCGTCCTCGTAGCCGAGGACGTCCCAGGGAGCACCAAACTCAAACAGATTCACACTCACAATGAACACAATCGACTCATCCATGGATCATCCTAGGTTTCCATGGGCCCGTAGATGCAGCGTGAAGAGCGTCCTTGTAGCCGAGGACGTGCCAAAGAGCACCAACCTCAAACTGATTCAAACACACAATGAACAGAATCGACTCATCGATGGATCATCCTAGGCTTCAATGGGCCCGTGGATGCAGCCTGAAGAGCGTCCTCGTAGCCGAGGACGTGCCAAGGAGCACCAACCTCAAACTGATTCAAACACACAATGAGCAGAATTGACTCATCGATGGATCATCCTAGGCTTCTTTAGGGCCATGGATGTTGGCTAAAGAGCGTCCTCGTAGCCGAGGACGTCCCAAGGAGCACCAAACTCAAACAGATTCACACTCACAATGAACACAATCGACTCATCCATGGATCATCCTAGGTTTCCATGGGCCCGTAGATGCAGCGTGAAGAGCGTCCTTGTAGCCGAGGACGTGCCAAGGAGCACCAACCTCAAACTGATTCAAACACACAATGAACGGAATCGACTCATCGATGGATCATCCTAGGCTTCAATGGGCCCGTGGATGCAGCCTGAAGAGCGTCCTCGTAGCCGAGGACGTGCCAAGGAGCACCAACCTCAAACTGATTCAAACACACAATGAGCAGAATTGACTCATCGATGGATCATCCTAGGCTTCTTTAGGGCCATGGATGTTGGCTAAAGAGCGTCCTCGTAGCCGAGGACGTCCCAGGGAGCACCAAACTCAAATAGATTCACACTCACAATGAACACAATCGACTCATCCATGGATCATCCTAGGTTTCCATGGGCCCGTAGATGCAGCGTGAAGAGCGTCCTTGTAGCCGAGGACGTGCCAAGGAGCACCAACCTCAAACTGATTCAAACACACAATGAACAGAATCGACTCATCCATGGATCATCCTAGGCTTCAATGGGCCCGTGGATGCAGCCTGAAGAGCGTCCTCGTAGCCGAGGACGTGCCAAGGAGCACCAACCTCAAACTGATTCAAACACACAATGAGCAGAATTGACTCATCGATGGATCATCCTAGGCTTCTTTAGGGCCATGGATGTTGGCTAAAGAGCGTCCTCGTAGCCGAGGACGTCCCAGGGAGCACCAAACTCAAACAGATTCACACGCACAATGAACAGAATCGACTCATCCATGGATCATCCTAGGTTTCCATGGGCCCGTAGATGCAGCGTGAAGAGCGTCCTCGTAGCCGAGGACGTCCCAAGGAGCACCTAACTCAAACTGATTCACACACACAATGAACACAATCAACTCATCCATGGATCATCCTAGGCTTCAATGGGCCCGTGGATGCAGCCTGAAGAGCGTCCTCGTAGCCGAGGACGTGCCAAGGAGCACCAACCTCAAACAGATTCACACTCACAATGAACAGAATCGACTCATCCATGGATCATCCTAGGTTTCCATGGGCCCGTAGATGCAGCGTGAAGAGCGTCCTTGTAGCCGAGGACGTGCCAAGGAGCACCAACCTCAAACTGATTCAAACACACAATGAACAGAATCGACTCATCGATGGATCATCCTAGGCTTCAATGGGCCCGTGGATGCTGCCTGAAGAGCGTCCTCCTAGCCGAGGACGTGCCAAGGAGCACCAACCTCAAACTGATTCAAACACACAATGAACAGAATTGACTGTTCGATGGATCATCCTAGGCTTCTTTAGGGCCATGGATGTTGGCTAAAGAGCGTCCTCGTAGCCGAGGACGTCCCAGGGAACACCAAACTCAAACAGATTCACACGCACAATGAACAGAATCGACTCATCCATGGATCATCCTAGGTTTCAATGGGCCCGTGGATGCAGCCTGAAGAGCGTCCTCGTAGCCGAGGACGTCCCAAGGAGCACCTAACTCAAACTGATTCACACACACAATGAACACAATCGACTCATCCATGGATCATCCTAGGCTTCAATAGGCCCGTGGATGCAGCCTGAAGAGCGTCCTCCTAACCGAGGACGTGCCAAGGAGCACCTAACTCAAACTGATTCACATTCACAATGAACAGAATCGACTCATCCATGGATCATCCTAGGCTTCTTTAGGCCCATGGATGTAGCCTGAAGAGTGTCCTCGTAGCCGAGGACGTTCCAAGGAGCACCAAACTCAAACTGATTGAAACACACAATGAACTGAATCGACTCATCCATGGATCATCCTAGGCTTCCTTAGGCCCATGGATGTAGGCTGGAGAGCGTCCTCGTAGCCGAGGACGTCCCTGGGAGCGCTGAACTCAAACTGATTCACACTCACAATGAACACAATCGACTCATCCATGGATCATTCTAGGTTTCCATGGGCCCATGGATGCAGCGTGAAGAACTTCCTCGTAGCCGAGGACGTCCCTAGGAGCACCAAACTCAAACTGATTCATTACTAGGAAAACATACGAAATATGACTAGGGTTTATGACTAAAAATGGGCATAAAGTGACCTGATGACTAATGCCATTTTGAGTCAGCAATCCAGATGTGGCGGACAATGAAAATTAATGAAAATACTCTAGTCATATCTGCGGTCATACGTTCCCTGTGGCGCGTTCCCAAATTCTTTTTTGGGACCTTGATTATGGGCAGCCCGACAAATGTGACTATGTTTAGTCATTTATGTGACTAGGAATAGTCAGAAATATCTGACTAGATTTAGTCATTGACGTCAATCTAATGACTAATATGCATAATTTTATGACGTCATTATATGACTATCATTGTGGTCCAAATTTGGTAGTGATGACTAGTTTTAGTCATCATTTCGGTTTAAATATTCGTGAAGGCTCGTCAGTCATTCACATCCACTAGTAAGCATTCGAGATGTGATGACTATATCCTGTAGTCAGGGATGACTAAAATTGGTCACTACAAAGTCTGAGTAGCTGTAGTCAGAACTGTACATACTTTCAAACTTTTGCCCAAGGATATGACTGGAAAAAAGCTTTATTTGCGCACAAAATTGTACAAAAATTGACTATGCAAAGTCATGACTTTCAAGAACGTGACTACACCTAATGACTACATACAGTCATGAGATCCAGAAAAATTTAGGATACTCCAAAACTAAATATGCTTTAAGAATTGGCTGGGCGACAATATAAAGCTCTTTACTGCACGTCCCATTGTGCTGATGGGAGGGTCGTCCAAATTTACGCTCTTATAGATTTCGTATTTGTCGTTGTTGCTCTCCTGTAGTTCCACGGAGACGCACCCTTCTGGAATTGTTTCCCCATGCAATGATGCCCCTTCCAAGTTCATCACCTTCCCAATACCAACTACTAGTTCTTCTTCCCTGACTGCAATACCCATGATTTCCACAACATCGAACATCTTGAATTCCGGAGGCGATGAAGCTTCCTCCTTTTCTCCACTTGTCTGCAATTCCACAAACACTAGTAGATAATGGAATTAATGAGGACTGCCACGACAACTAATCATGAACATTAAGGAAGAACCGAGTGGGTTTAAGGTTCGGGTGCGCTTACCTTTGATGAGCTCTTGTCCTGATGAGCCCCCACTTTGTCTTCCTTGCTATCTTATGCCACGACAGCCTGATTGCTTGACTTCTTCTGTTTAGGAGCCTTTCCCCGTGCCTTCTTTTCTTTAGGAATGGAAGGCTCCTTCTCTACCGCTGGCTGCTCCCGCTCATCCCCGGACCCCTTCTCTCTCATCTTGTAAACGCTGCCGGTACCCTTCTCTTTCCGGGGTACCTTCTGCGATCCCCCGCTGATTTTGAGCTTCTGCACCTCAGTAACCCTCTTCCTCTTCTCAGCAGCTGGACGATGCTTCGGCAGCGATGGCAAGGCATTGTCCGCCTTGACTTCCTTCCCTGTGCGTACTTCTACTATTTGCACATCGTCTCTTCCTTCATGCTCATGTTTACCGCAGTATAACGTACCACAGTTAGACATGAAAACATATAGTTAATGGCTGCTCCTCACTACCACTAGTCAGCAATGTAAAGAGTGTGACTAAATTTAGTCATAAATTCTAATACAATGACTAGAACTAGTCATTTCACGGCGGGTACCTCGGTAATTCTCCTCTTCTCCTCACTAGGCGCACGGATCTCCAGCAGCGTCTGCAATGCAATCTCCTCTACCTCTTTGTCTCCTTTGCTGTCTGAGTCCAACTGCACGGTGTCTCTTCTTGCAGGCTTTTGTTCCAACACCCCCTCCCCGGTCATAACAACCACGGTGAGTCACAGCAACATTCACAGTGAACAGGGGACTTTCTGACTAATTCTAATCTAAAGTGTTAAGAACATGACCTTGTTTAGTCATACGTTTCCGAAGCATGGTTAACCTTTTTGGCGCTAATAACATCAGTACGAACCTCCTTCATTGTGGTCCCATCGCTGTCACCTCCGCATCCTTTCTCCACGTTATCCGCTGAACTACTCGTAGCTCCGGCTCCTGGCTCTACAGTTGGAGGAGGTACGCTGCCTCCCTGCTCAATCTTCAAGGTTGCTAGAATCAGCTTCATATTCTCTTCTAACCCATCCATGCGTTTTTGTATGTCTCTATCCGACCCCATCTTTGACTGCCTGCTGGAGAGAGAGCCGCGATCATATCTGCTTCCTCCTTGCTCTACCTGATTTGCTGCAACCTCATCTGATAGTTGTGCTGATGTGGAAGCCTTCTTCAACTGAGCCCGATTCCCTCGTAGCTTCTGTGCCTCCTTTATCTTTCTCTCTTCCAAGATCAACTTGGAGAGGTTCAGTCAATGGTCTTGATGAATGTGCTTAGGCTTGGGCTTCTCGGCTACTAATGCCTTCTTCAGCTGATATCTCTTAGTCTTCAGCTGGTTCTTCAACGAGTGGAAGGCCTCCTTCGTGACTCGGCCAAGTCCCCCCTCATAATCAAAGGTGTTGTCGACCCGTTGCTTGATGGCAAGCAACATCGTCATGCTATGATAGTTATAGTTGTCAACGCTGAAGTCGACATCTTGGGAATGGCCTCGCAAGCATGACATCCAAAGCTGCCGGTTCTGACCGCAGGGGTTGCCCTTCATATCAACCTCCACTACGTACCTCTTCTTGCCACGGTGCTCTCTTTCCGAAGCCCCCAACAACAGCTGCCGCTCGACTTGTCGTTTGCGACTACGTTGCTCTGAGTCCTCCATTCGTCTGTCACCGCCATGTCCCTGGCTTTGTTGCGTAGTACCTCTACGCAACTGTCTTTCCGCAGGCTGTCCACCTTGAAGACGACGTTGTGCCACTAACATCTTCGCCTTCTTTAACTCCAATTTCTTGATTTCCAGTTCCAGGGACTTGGCTTCCAAATCGCCCTCGTCACTTTCTGAATCACTGTGGTGATCATCAATATTTGAAGATGGAATCGCCACATCGTCCATAAGTGGTTCATCTGCATAGAAATCATGCTCCGCCGACTCGCCAGGCCATTATGCCTGCGACATCTTCACGGCGGGTGCGCTTTTCGAGCCTGCCAATTCTAGGGTCACACGCTTCGGCACCTTGAATGATTGATTCGTGGATGGAAAGGGACGCTTTCTTACTTCCCACTGTACTGGTTCCGATGTCTTCAACTTTTCCTGCTGACATGAATATTCTGAAAATATCAACAAATAAAGATTTGGGTATTTTAGTGACTAATTGTAGTCATCGATGTGGAGAACCTGACTAACTATAGTCATATAGTTCATAAGCATGACTAGCTTTAGTCAGGTATTCCATAAGCATGACTAGCTATGGTCAGGTATTCCATAAGCATGACTAGCACTAGTCATTACGTGCTTGCATGACGTGAAGATCAAATGCATTCAATGTTTAGAGTTTTTGGCTAGTAAGGAACCAAGCACTTGTAGTTTTCGGGCAAATACCTTGGCCTTTGGCTGCGATGGCACTGCAGCCTCCTCCTCCTCTGCAGACTCCTCCTGCTCTGACTGAGTGTCCTCATCCTCTGTCTCCGTCTTCTCGTCGTCAAAAGAAGACTCTAAATCTGAGGCCTTCTTTTTGGATTTTGTGCTCGACCTTGTTGTCCGCTTACTGGGGCGTGGGCTGGACGGCTGGGTAGACAGTACGGCAAGCCGAGTGGACCTTCGCGTACTTGGAACAGGCACCTCCCTGGATTCCTCAAACATGTCAGACATTATGTTTGCCATGCGATTCAAGACACAACTCGTTATCTGTGGCATTCTACCGACTCCTTGGAATACCTCTTCCACACGATCGTCCGGTAAGTTTGCCACCAACCTCATTATTTTTTCTACAGAGGTAGTATGGGGATCACACATTGGCTTTCTATACAAAAAAATTTGGGTTTAGGGTGAGAGGTAGAGAAAGAAAAAGGGACATCAATAACGAGGCCCACGTACGAAGTAGAGTTGCGGCGGCTTTTCTTCTTTGCAGGCAGTGAGACCTTCTCTGGTGCCTGAGGAGACGTGGTGATCTGTCCAGCCGTCACCTCCGTGGCGATGCTGCTGATGCCCAAGGTGCGAAACACCTCAAAATTACGCTCGATGTTCTTTTGTCTCTCAAGCTCGTACGGGGTTAGTTTGGCGGTGGCAGATGACTTTTTGGCTGCAATTGGCTTGCCATTCTTCTTCCCCCTTGCTTCAGAGTTGTCGCTGTCGGTGTCTCCGTCACTGCCCTCTTCCTCGTCGCTCTCCTCCCTGTCGCTCTCCTCCTCGTCGCTCTCCTCGTCGTCGTTCTCCTCCTCGTCGCTGTCCTCTTTGTCAGACCCAGCCTCCTCTTCGCTCTCCTGGCTCCCCTGGTCGTCGACCTCCCCGCTCTCCTGCTCCGACCCTTAACCCTTACTCGCGATCGCCGACGCAGTCGACTTCTTCCCCACGATCGCCGACTTCGCCGACTTCTCCCCCACGTTCGCCGACTTCGCCGACTTCTTCCCCACGATCGCCGACTTTGCCGCCCGCGCAGCTCCGGTCGACGAACTGATCTGCTTCCCCGACTTCGCCGCCCTCGCAGGCGCAATCGACGGAGTCGACTTCCGCGCTGACTTCTTCTCCGCGATCTCCGCATCCCCGCCGATTTTGCCGCTGCCGAACTCCAATTTCCTCGCCGCCGTATCGTGGGCTTCGGAATCCTCGCTACCCCCGCTCTCTTGCTCCTCGTCAGATTGAGCCTCCTCCGACTCTTCCTCCTGAGCTTCTTCTTCACTAGATTCTTCCTCCTTCGACGGCTCCTGCTGCCTAGACACTGTGGGCTTCTGAGATTTGGCCATGGCGACAGAGCCTCCAAGCGCGCCGACCAGGAGCAAGTGAAAATCTCGCAAGCGCCGCCATCTTTCTAACCACAGCAAGAGTAGGGTAAGATCACCTGCAAATCTTATGCAATTATGATTGAAGAGATCTGCAGAGGGAGTGGGGAAGTGGAGTAAAAGTGAAAATCAGAGGCATTAGGGTTTCATAATGAAGGGGTGGCGGCTGCGGGAGTTTAAACTTCGCGCCGACTCTGCCCTTATCCTTTGTAGGCTATTTATAGCGTTTAGGTCATCCATCGATGACTACGTGTAGTCAGCCTTTTTGCTTCGATGACTATTCGTAGTCAGATGTTCTGCATACATGTCTAGAGTGAGCTGAAAGTTGTGTTTATTCTTTTTAGGTGGACCACGAAATTGCTAATGGATCCTATGTCCCGAGAGGATCTTTTGCATTTGCAACTGTGGGAAATCAAAGAGAAAGAAGCAGACAGACAAGGTCTTAAAAGTTACCCGTGCCCATGTAAGAAATGCATGGGTGCAAAAATAGTATCAAGGACAACCATCCGCAAACATCTACAGAAGCACAAGCGAGATCCTGAATTCAAGACATCCATCCTGGTATGTTATCCACCTGTTTAGTCTGATATCTTGGTTATTAAATATGTGGGTGCCAATGCGCTTGCCTTACTTTGTTGCGATGATACATGTAGGAAACACAGAGATATGTTGTTCTGGCCGCAATAGCTGCTGCATTAAATTCAGTAATTTCAGCTCCTCTACCGCTTCAAAGGAGCATAGAGAGTAGTTTGTATCCCAACCATCAAGCATCTATGGATACTGTTCAAACACATATCGATTATGGGCAGTGGCGCATAGGCACCATCCCGAAGCTCAAAATTTTCACATTTTGGGAAAGAAAGTGGGAGGTTAGGGTGTCAACACATCCGCACATGGGATGGGGTCTATATGCCATGGAAGCAGCCAAATCTGGTGATGAGTTATTGCCATTTGTTGGGAAGAGATTCTCAAAGGCTGAGTTCCAGCGTCATTGTGAGGCAGACAAGCGTTTTGTGAAGTATGCAATACGTGTGAAGAAAAATGTGTACCAAGATGGAGATGTGTTGAATGGAAATGTTGCAGGGTTTATTAAGAGTTCCATTGGAAGAGAGTATATAGGGAATGCTATTTGGGAATACGTGTCATTGCCTGCCCCATGGAACCCGAAAACTTGGGGGTATATTATGACTGTAGCAACATGTGACATTGAAGTGGGAGAGGAACTTTTCACATATTACCCTCTTAATTGACAGGTCGCTTAGATTGCATCTAGGAAATGGGTAACAATACAAGAAACCGCTGTAATACTTTAGTGATTGCTTGTCTGTCAAGGAAGAACCACGACTAAATGTAGTCATTGTTTTTGTAGAGAGGACTAGCAGTAGTGACAACTTTTGCAGATATGACTAAACCTAGTCACTGTGCGTGCAGAGATGACTACATCGTACTCACTATTTGTCTTGAGATGACTATTTGTAGTCATAGTTATCAGATACATGACTACTGTACATATGGATGAGCTACAATTATGAAAGTTTGTTTACATACTTGTAAGCTATGCAAGAAACGTGACATACTAATATATAATTGGGGGGGTTGTGAATATCATCTGTGTAGTCTGGTTTTGTGTACGAAAGTGAGCAAGATTGTCCAATCCTTCCTGAATCCAACGAAGCGCACGAGGAAAACCCGACAATGCGAACCGGATCAGAAGAATTTGATGTTGCCCGAATGATCACAGACTGCCTTGGCAGAAACGACAATATCCCTCCCGCTACTGATGACGTCTCCGATGAGGATGAAGATGACATTGGTTTCAACGACGACGACTTCCATGATGTAGGCCGTGCGAAATTCTTTGAAGAATCAAATATCCCACTCTACGAAGGTTGTTAGACAAAGCTTTTAGTTGCAGTGCTCCTCCTGTTCAATTGTTTCACGGTATTTGGAGTCACAAACTCAGCCGCAGATGAAATCTTGAATGTGATCAGCGAACTTCTTCCCGAGGGTAATAAACTGTCCAAATCTCACTCGGCTGGGAAGAAATTCCTACGCCACTTGGGGCTGAATTACAACTCAATCCACGCCTACAGAAACGGGTGCTGTTTGTTTCGAGGAGAGTTAGCCGATGCATTGACCTGCCCAAAATGTGGAGAGCTGCGATACACTTCGAACAGTAGTACAAGGGCAGTGAAGATACTAAGGCATTTTCCACTTATCCCCCGACTATTGCGAATGTATCGATGTACGAGGATTGCAGAGTTAAACAAGTGGCACACATCGAGAAAAGACATCAGCGGTAAAATGGAGAGTGTTCCAGACTCAAAAGCCTGGAAACACATCAATGAGCTCTATCTGGAATTTGCGTCTGAGGAGAGGAACATACGATTGGGGATGGCTCTGGACGGTGTGAACCCTTACTCAAACCAATCATTAAGCCACTCAATGGCCAGTAATATTGTTGAACTACAACCTTCCTCCCTGGCTAATCACGAAATGTTTCTTTCTAATGTTGGTTCTCTTCATCCCAGGAAAAGAAAGCGTCACATCGGAAAATATAGATGTGTACTTGGCCCCACTTATTAAAGAGTTGCAGCAACTCTGGCACGGAGTCGATGCCGTTGATGTCTCCGATGACAGTGAAAACCAAAATTTTGTACTCAAAGCAAAATTGATGTGGTGCATCCACGATTATCCAGCGTATGGTCTTGTTTCTAGGCAAGTGACAAAGGGTTATAGAGGATGTGTTGAATGTGGCCCTAATGGTACTACTCGTCGATCAGCCGCACTGGGTAAAAACGTATATTTGGGACATCGGAGATACCTACGAAGGAATCACCCGTATCGACGACTCCGAAGAGCATTCAATGGCACGGAGGAAATTAGAGCACCTCCTTGCTCTCTAACTGGTCGAGATATTGTGCGGCATGCTAAAGCGAGGGAAAAATAACTAAATACCTCTAATGAGAACAGACCAGGGGGGGAGAATGATCCAGTGCACCAAACTGGAGTGAAGAGGTTGTCAACCCTGTACAGTCTTCCGTATTGGCAGGTTAGTCTACCATTTCAACTGACCCCTTCTCACTCTTGTTTACCATGTTGTTGTATTGTGTGCCTACTGAGTAACATGTATGATCAATAAGTTTGAGAATAATGAGAATATGACTAGTTTTAGTCATGAAAACCGAATGTACGACTACATTTTGTATGTTGTAGTGAGTGCATTTATAAGTATGTTCTAACATGGGATGTGCACCACTGGCAGTGTCTCATGATCCGCCATGTGCTGGATCCAATGCATTGCGAAAAAAACCTGTGCGAAAACATCATGAAGACAATATGGGGATTGAAAGATACTCTAAAAGTGCGACAAGACTTGGAAGAGGCGAACATACGTCCCGAACTCCACCCAAAACATGTTGGAAATGATACCATCGCACTACCGGTTGCTCCTTATGTGCTGTCAAAGGTGGAGAAGGAAAAATTCATCAAAACCATCCGGAACCTAAAGACTCCCAGCAATTACTTGGGGCAGTTGTCCAAGAGGATAACCGTTGATGGAGACCTTCGTGGGCTTAAGTCACACGACTACCACATAATGATGCAGCAGATTCTTCCTTTATGTGTGCGAACACTTCTACCGAAGGATGTTCGGGCAACAATAATCCGGATTAGCAGTGTTCCAGTGTTTATGTGCGAAGTCTGTGGATCCATCAACAATGCAAGACTTGATGGAAGAAACAACAGTAACTATGTGTATGATGGAGAAGGTATTCCCACCGTCATTTTTTGATGTCATGTCACATCTTCCGATCCAGTTAGTGCAACAGTTAGCCATTTGTGGTCCGGTCCACACACGCTGGATGTACCCAGTGGAACGGTATCTGAAAACGTTGAAGGGCTACGTACGACAACGAGCACAACCGGAGGGGTCGATGGCAAGAGGGTACATCATGGAGGAGGCGATTGGATTTTGCACTGAGTACATGCAAAATTGTACTATGACAGCACGCCGTGTTTGGGACGACAAAGAGGAGCCCAGTATGAATGACAAAGTGTTGCAAGGGAAGGGGAGACGACGCATATTGTCGCCGGAACTGCAACAGTGGATTCATGAGTTCGTGATTAACAACGCTGAAATCCTTCAAGATTACAGAGAGTAAGCTTCTGTGCAATATGATTTCCACATAGCTATATAAAATAACCAAAGCACTACGTCTGGTCATCATTTTAGATTAAAAGAGTAGCTATTAGCACGAGACAGACGGGACAGTCAGAACAGTGGAAAAAACGACTACGTGTAGTCACCATTCTGGAAGCACTTACTAACTTTTGTGCACATGAGGTTGTCTTCTAAAAATTTAGGAACAATGACAGACTGGATGTGATGTGTATATTGCAGGCGGTACGCGAGTGAAATGAGTCAACGAGAAGAGGCCAGAAAAGAATTCCGAAAACGAAGCAGGAGAAAACTTCCAGATTATCCCATGGATATACGACATGAATCCTTCAATACGTGGTTCAAAACTGCTGCATCTGAAGACGTTGCAATGGGCATTGATGTCTCTGGGGATATACTCGCACTGTTACTGCCTCCTAGACGAGAAGCGAAGGGATACAAGGCGATGTATGCATACGGCAATCATATACGAGTACGCTTTGAAGAAGTAGATATATTGACATGCGATAGTGGAGTAGCGGCTACGTTTCTGCAATCGTGTCGCGCTAGCTCTAGTGACAGGAACATGAGGACAGCAAATCTGGAGTATGTGGGGTGGGTGGACGAAATTATCAGCGTAGACTACGGCAAATTTGAAGTGGTGGTGTTGTATTGCACATGGGTCCAAGCAAACAAGAGGGGAGCTCGCGCTACAATGAAATGTGACGAATATGGGTTCACGTTGTTCAGATTTGATCGATTGATTCCATATTCAGCGGACTCCTTTGCATTCCCTCTTCACGTACAACAAGTTTTTTATGTAGACGACGAGGACAGCAGTGGATGGAAGATTGTGTTACGACGACAGCCGCGTGGCGCAAGAGTCGAGTCAAGTGATGGCGGAAGAGATGATTTGCAGAGTGTGCAGTTAGGTAGAGATGAGGAGCATGTAGGCCTACGGCCTGAATAGACTACCGTGGAAAGGGAACTCGACACTCCTGATTTGAGAAGCTGTAGGAGACTAACCACAGAAGATGTAAACCAAGCTTTGGTCGCTGCAGAGGAGGATCTAGAGGTGGGACATGATTTGCCATCACAGTAGGAAATGAGGCCAAATGCATGGCATAGCCCATTGTATTAGCAAACCAAGTACGAACCATAATATGTAGTAGCTGTGGTATCGGTAATCTTGATGACTACACTTAGTCAGTGATTCTACATGCACGACTAATATGAGTCATTCGCTCGTGTTTACCGTCTACAATGCGTAAGAGTATTTTTTTAACTGTAGCAAATGGCCAATTCCACATTACAAACTCTACATTGCCATGGTATACAAAGCGATCTGCCATGTAAATATCTTCAACTTCACTGATGGACGCTAGAACATGCATGCGCACTACCCTCGTGGGGTGCACTGTACTAAAAATGTACGAGTATACATGAGTGCACAAAAGGGGTATTAATTTGAGTTACATTGCCGTATAACGTACACAAACAATAAACACATTAACCCTTAAACGTACCAGTCCTTTCTGGAAAAGTCAAACTACAGAAATATATAGAATTAAGCCTTGAAGAATAATCAAAGTATATTTTATAATATTTTCATGCATGAAATTAAGTGTTTCCTAAAAGTCCAGAAATTTTCAGATTTTTTTGATTTAACATGATTTTTCACAAATTTTTAAGTCAAATGCTTCACGAATTCATTTTAATTACAAAAAAACTTCAAAAAATTGATTAGTTTTTAGATGAGATGCAAATCACAATGGAGAATAACATGATATCATTGATATGTTTTCCATTAAAAAAAAACTAGTTAAATTTTGAAATTCGAAAAGTAATCATTCCTTGTAGTGTATTCGGAGCTTGAATTTCAAAGCTTGCAAAAGAGATAATTTACAGTATACATGAAATTTTTAAGATTTGAAAAGTGGAGTGCAAACTAGACTTGATAAACTTCATTTTCTCTGTTAACTGTAGTAGCAAAAGAAATCACCTTCGAGATCAAAATTGGGTTTGACCAACAAACATCCCATAACTGGATGCGTGGACGTTTAGGGGTTAAGAACTAAAAATAATCACGTATACTTACACTAAACATATATTTAGAACAAAATACATCTGTATATAAAGGTATTTAGACATAAAACCTCTCATGTGCGATGGGGTTTTAGAAGGGGTCATGAAGGCACGTGATTCTCAAACATAATGTAGAGTGCACTTTCCAAGGCACTACCTCAAATTATAATTCAAGATGAATACCAAAGCAACACTAAACCGATGATTGAGAAAAAAGTCAGCATGGACGTGAAACGAGCACAAATTGAAAGAAAAAGCTGATAAAAAAGAGGGAGAGGTAGAGTAAACAAAAGTGGAAAGAATACGTGAGGGGAAGAAGCGCTGTAGTCAAAATAAAACTATCCTAGTAAAAAGAGAAAAACAATACATCAATGCAAAATCGATAAATGACAAGAATTTGAACAAGGTGCAAAGAGAACTCATAAGACTGTAGACAGTAAGAAGGCTATCTGGAATAAATATCCATGATAGATGAATTGCAAAAGCGATATAAATATGTATGACTTCGAAAAAAAAGTATGGAACGAAACAACATGAAAAACAAAAGCAAATTATGCCAACTTGTTTTTGAATAAAAAGTTAAAAAATACAATGTATAAAATGTTAAAACCTCGAACAAAAGAAATTCAAAAGAAAACCCTAATCAAAAGGAAGGAAAGTGAAATTGAAATAATATATAGATCATTAAACAAAGGATATAAATTTGAATTAAAACCATGAAGGCCACACTCAAAAACCCATTTACAAATGGCTGCCCAAAACTGTAGTCACATAACTACTAAATCTAGTGATATCGCTGCCCATGCAAAAAGTCATATGGCTGCCCACGGAAGAATACGTTCCCATTGAGTTCCCATGTAATTATGACTAGAATCATAGTCATGTGATAACTATGGACTGTTCTAGTCACCAAAGTAGTTACTGATGAGTCATATCCTCCCGATAGTCATATCTAGTCATATGGCCGTAGTCATGTTTCATATGCTCTCCTAGTAGTGATTCAAACACACAATGAACAGAATCGACTCATCTATGGAACATCCTAGGCTTCCATAGGCCCATGGTTGTAGCGTGAAGAGCGTCCTTGTAGCCGAGGACGTCCCAAGGAGCACCAAACTCAAACTGATTCAAACACACAATGAACAGAATCGACTCATCTATGGAACATCCTAGGCTTCCATAGGCCCATGGATGTAGCCTGAAGAGCGTCCTTGTAGCCGAGGACGTCCCAAGGAGCACCAAACTCAAACTGATTCACACTCACAATGAACAGAATCGACTCATCCACGGATCATTCTAGGTTTCCATAGGCCCATGGATGTAGCCTGACGAGCGTCCTTGTAGCCGAGGACGTCCCAAGGAGCACCAAACTCAAACTGATTCACACTCACAATGAACAGAATCGACTCATCTAGGGATCCTTCTAGGCTTCCATGGGCCCATGGATGGAGCCTCAAGAGCGTTCTCGTAGCCGAAGACGTCCGAAGGAGCACCAAACTTAAATTGATTCAAACACACAATGAACAGAATCGAGTCATCTCTGAATCATCCTAGGTTTCCATGGGCACATGGGTGCAGCGTGGAGAACATCCTCGTAGCCGAGGACGTCCCAAGAAGCACCAAACTTAAACTGACTCAAACACACAATGAACAGAATCGACTCATCCATGGATCATTCTAGGTTTCCATAGGCCCATAGATGTAGCCTGAAGAGCGTCTTCCTAGCCGAGGACGTCCCAAGGAGCACCAAACTCAAACTGATTAACACTCACAATGAACAGAATCGACTCATCTAGGGGTCATTCTAGGTTTCCATGGGCCCATGGATGCAGCCGGAAGAGCACTCTGGTAGCCGAGGACGTCCCAAGGACCACTAAACTCAAACTGATTCACACTCACAATGAACAAAATAGACTCATCCATGGATCATTCTAGGTTTACATGGGCCCATGGATGCAGCTTGCAGAGCGTTCTCGTAGCCGAGGCCTTCCCAAGGAGCACCAAACTCAAACTGATTCAAACACACAATGAACAGAATCGACTCATCTATGGAACATCCTAGGCTTCCATAGGCCCATGGTTGTAGCGTGAAGAGCGTCCTTGTAGCCGAGGACGTCCCAAGGAGCACCAAACTCAAACTGATTCACACTCACAATGAACAGAATCAACTCATCTAGGGATCCTTCTAGGTTTCCATGGGCCCATGGATGCAGCCTGCAGAGCGTTCTCGTAGCCGAGGCCGTCCCAAGGAGCACCAAACTCAAACTGATTCAAACACACAATGAACAGAATCGACACATCTATGGAACATCCTAGGCTTCCATAGGCCCATGGTTGTAGCGTGAAGAGCGTCCTTGTAGCCGAGGACGTCCCAAGGAGCACCAAACTCAAACTGATTCAAACACACAATGAACAGAATCGACTCATCTATGGAACATCCTAGGCTTCCATAGGCCCATGGTTGTAGCGTGAAGAGCGTCCTTGTAGCCGAGGACGTCCCAAGGAGCACCAAACTCAAACTGATTCACACTCACAATGAACAGAATCGACTCATCCACGGATCATTCTAGGTTTCCATAGGCCCATGGATGTAGCCTGAAGAGCGTCCTTGTAGCCGAGGACGTCCCAAGGAGCACCAAACTCAAACTGATTCACACTCACAATGAACAGAATCGACTCATCTAGGGATCCTTCTAGGCTTCCATGGGCCCATGGATGGAGCCTCAAGAGCGTTCTCGTAGCCGAAGACGTCCGAAGGAGCACCAAACTTAAATTGATTCAAACACACAATGAACAGAATCGAGTCATCTCTGAATCATCCTAGGTTTCCATGGGCACATGGGTGCAGCGTGGAGAACATCCTCGTAGCCGAGGACGTCCCAAGAAGCACCAAACTTAAACTGACTCAAACACACAATGAACAGAATCGACTCATCCATGGATCATTCTAGGTTTCCATAGGCCCATAGATGTAGCCTGAAGAGCGTCTTCCTAGCCGAGGACGTCCCAAGGAGCACCAAACTCAAACTGATTAACACTCACAATGAACAGAATCGACTCATCTAGGGGTCATTCTAGGTTTCCATGGGCCCATGGATGCAGCCGGAAGAGCACTCTGGTAGCCGAGGACGTCCCAAGGACCACTAAACTCAAACTGATTCACACTCACAATGAACAAAATAGACTCATCCATGGATCATTCTAGGTTTACATGGGCCCATGGATGCAGCTTGCAGAGCGTTCTCGTAGCCGAGGCCTTCCCAAGGAGCACCAAACTCAAACTGATTCAAACACACAATGAACAGAATCGACTCATCTATGGAACATCCTAGGCTTCCATAGGCCCATGGTTGTAGCGTGAAGAGCGTCCTTGTAGCCGAGGACGTCCCAAGGAGCACCAAACTCAAACTGATTCACACTCACAATGAACAGAATCAACTCATCTAGGGATCCTTCTAGGTTTCCATGGGCCCATGGATGCAGCCTGCAGAGCGTTCTCGTAGCCGAGGCCGTCCCAAGGAGCACCAAACTCAAACTGATTCAAACACACAATGAACAGAATCGACACATCTATGGAACATCCTAGGCTTCCATAGGCCCATGGTTGTAGCGTGAAGAGCGTCCTTGTAGCCGAGGACGTCCCAAGGAGCACCAAACTCAAACTGATTCAAACACACAATGAACAGAATCGACTCATCTATGGAACATCCTAGGCTTCCATAGGCCCATGGATGTAGCCTGAAGAGCGTCCTTGTAGCCGAGGACGTCCCAAGGAGCACCAAACTCAAACTGATTCACACTCACAATGAACAGAATAGACTCATCCATGGATCATTCTAGGTTTACATGGGCCCATGGATGCAGCCTGCAGAGCGTTCTCGTAGCCGAGGCCGTCCCAAGGAGCACCAAACTCAAACTGATTCAAACACACAATGAACAGAATCGACTCATCTATGGAACATCCTAGGCTTCTATAGGCCCATGGTTGTAGCCTGAAGAGCGTCCTTGTAGCCGAGGACGTCCCAAGGAGCACCAAACTCAAACTGATTCACACTCACAATGAACAGAATAGATTCATCCATGGATCATTCTAGGTTTACATGGGCCCATGGATGCAGCCCGAAGAGCGTTCTCATAGCCGAGGCCGTCCCAAGGAGCACCAAACTCAAACTGATTCAAACACACAATGAACAGAATCGACTCATCTATGGAATATCCTAGGCTTCCACAGGCCCATGGTTGTAGCGTGAAGAGCGTCCTTGTAGCCGAGGACGTCCCAAGGAGCACCAAACTCAAACTGATTCACACTCACAATGAACAGAATCGACTCATCCATGGATCATGCTAGGTTTCCGTGGGCGCGTGGATGCAGCCTGAAGAGCGTTCTCGTAGCCGAGGCCGTCTCAAGGAGCTCCAAACTCAAACTGATTCAGACACGCAATGAAGAGAATCGACTCATCTATGGATCATTTTAGGCTTTCATAGGCCCATGGATGTAGCGTGAAGAGCGTCCTTGTAGCCGAGGACGTCCCAAGGAGCGCCAAACTCAAACTGATTCTATCGCACAATGAACAGAATCGACTCATCCATGTATCATTCTAGGCTTCCATAGGCCGATAGATGTAGCCTGAAGAGCGTCCTCCTAGCTGAGGACGTCCCAAGGAGCACCAAACTCAAACTGATTCACACTCACCATGAACAGAATCGACTCATCTTGGGATCATTCTAGGTTTCCATGGGCCCATGGATGCAGCCGGAAGAGCACTCTGGTAGCCGAGGACGTCCCAAGGACCACTAAACTCAAACTGATTGAAGCACACAATGAACAGAATCGACGCATCCATGGATCATCCTAGGCTTCCATAGGCCCATGGATGTAGCCTGAAGAGCGTCCTTGTAGCCGAGGACGTCCCAAGCAGCACCAAACTCAAACTGATTCACACTCACAATGAACGGAATCGACTCATCCATGGATCATGCTAGGTTTCCGTGGGCGCGTGGATGCAGCGTGAAGAGCGTTCTCGTAGCCGAGGCCGTCTCAAGGAGCTCCAAACTCAAACTGATTCAGACAGGCAATGAAGAGAATCGACTCATCTATGGATCATCCTAGGCTTCCATAGACCCATGTATGTAGCCTCAAGAGCGTCCTCGTAGCCGAGGACGTCCCAAGAAGCACCAAACTTAAACTGACTCAAACACACAATGAACAGAATCGACTCATCCATGGATCATCCTAGGTTTCCATAAGCCCATGGATGCAGCCTAAAGAGCGTCCTCGTAGCCGAGCACGTTCCAAGGAGCACCAAACTCAAACTGATTCACACTCACAATGAACAGAATCGACTCATCCATGGATCATGCTAGGTTTCCGTGGGCCCGTGGATGCAACCTGAAGAGCTTTCTCGTAGCGGAGGCCGTTCCAAAGAGCACCAAACTCAAACTGATTGAGACACGCAATGAACAGAATCGACTCATCCATGGATCATCCTAGGCTTCCATAGGCCCATGTATGTAGCCTCAAGAGCGTCCTCGTAGCCGAGGACGTCCCAAGAAGCACCTAACTTAAACTGACTCAAACACACAATGAACAGAATCGACTCATCCATGGATCATCCTAGGTTTTCATAAACCCATGGATGCCGCCTGAAGAGCGTCCTCGTAGCCGAGCACATCCCAAGGAGCAACATACTCAAACTGATTCAAACATACAATGACCAGAATCGACTCATCCCTTGATCATCCTAGGTTTCCATGGGCCTTTGGATGCAGCGTGAAGAACGTCCCAAGGAGCACCAAACTCAAATTGACTCACTTACACAATCAACAGAATCGACTCATCTATGGATCATCCTAGGCTTCCATGGGCCCGTGGATGCAGCCTGAAGAGCGTCCTCGTAGCCGAGGACGTCCGAAGGAGCACCAAAATCAAACTGATTAAAACACACAATGAACAGAATCGACTTATCCATGGATCATCCTAGGCTTCCTTAGGCCCATGGATTTCGCCTGAAGAACGACCTCATAGCCGTGGACGTCTTAAAGAGCACCAAATTCAAACTGATTCACACACACAATGAACAGAATCGACTCATCCCTGGATCATCCTAGGTTTCTATAGGCCCATGGATGCAGCGTGAAGAACGTCCTCGTAGCCGAGGACGTCCCAAGGAGCACCGACCTCAAACTCATTCACACACACAATGAACAGAATGGACTCATCCATGGATCATCCTAGGCTTCCCTCGGCCCATGGATGCAGTCTGAACAGCGTTTCCGTATCGGAGGACGTCTCAAGGAGCACCAAACACAAACTGATTGAAACACATAATGAACAGAATCGAGTCATCCATGGATGATCCTAGGCTTCTATGGGCCCATGGATGCAGCCTGAAGAACGTCCTCGTAGCCGAGGACGTCCAAGAAGCACCAGACTCAAACTGATTCAAACACACAATGAACAAAATCGACTCTTCCATCGATCAGCCTAGGTTTCAGGGGGCCCATGGATGCAGCCTGAACAGCATCCTCGTAGCCGAGGACGTCCCAAGGAGCACCAAACTCATACTGATTCAAACACACAATGAACAGAATCCAGTCATCCATGGATTATCTTAGGCTTCCATGGGCCCATGGATGCATCCCGAACAGCGTCCTCGTAGCCGAGGACGTCCCAAGAAGCACCAAACTCAAACTGATTCATACACACAATGAACGGAATCGACTCATCCATGGATCATCCTAGGTTTCCATAGGCCCATGGATGTAGCCTTAATGACGTCTTTGTAGCCGAGGACGTCCCAAGGAGCACCAAGTTCAAACTGATCCAAACACACAATGAATAGAAAACATTTTATTCATTAAAATGAGAGGATTCCAGAATAATGAGAATTCCAAAAGTCTAAATTACACTCAAATTGAACCAATAACCATTCGAAATATAGGTTAAAACAATAGAAGATGGACAAAGTGAAGATCAAATAGAGTACACATAATAGAAGTGTGCAATAAAAGATTGCAGAAGTGACATCTATTTATAGTAAGTATAAAACGAATATACATTTTTTGGGTGTTTGTATTGCAGGACGGTAATCCAATCTTGATAATGTCTCATAAAGCCAGGAAAAAGAATGAGCGAAGTGTAAAATCCTATATAAGAACATGAGCTCCACGTATTTTTATAAGTCTATAGTAATCACAAATAGAATGCCTAGCGGATCTAGGGTTGCGATCGACTCTTCAGTTCAGCTTCGGCCTTCAACTGAAGTTCAGCTACTGCCTTCAACTGAAGTTCAGCTACTGCCTTCAACATCACATGACCACGACTATCGAAGTGATACATCGACAATCGCCATTGCGCGATCTCACGCCTCTGTTGCGCCAGTCTCAATTCCTCCCTCTCATCTCGAACCGGAGCGGATCTCCTCCTGAATTTGTCATGCGACTTAGTCTTTTGAAGACCCACATTCACTGAAGGGAGACGAGTACGCAAGGGCGCACGAGAGGGCACATGAACACGGACTTGGGTTAGAGGAGGCGGGTCTGATGACAGCATCGCAGGAGTCATTCGAAAAGCATTCACAGTAGCAGAGGACTTGCATGGTTTGGGAATGTCGGAACCCTGCAAGTAGAAGGGAATCTACATCAAGTATACATCAAGGCAAGACCGTCTAAGCGAAATAATGGTGCGGGGAAAGAAAGTACTCGCACCTCAAGAGAATTAATTGGGTGTAAGGCGTCCTCATAAAGCTTTCTCTGAGGCACCCTATCAGACGGAGAACGCGAGCGACGAGAAGTGGAGGGTTCTCGTGACCGCAAAGGAGAAGGTGAGGACTTGGGCACAGGACGGGTACCACCGTTAGGAGGGCTGTCCACAACACCATGTTGAATTGGCTTGGTGGAAAAGTCCATGGTTGACTGTGCCGTAGCTGCCGAGCACAAGACGTTTCCTCTACTGAGTATAGCATACTGGCCATAGTCCATGATAGAATCGGTGGACGCTGTGCTTTGGAGGCCAGCACCGTGGGCTGGATTGGCAGTGGCATACCTTGCCTGAAGAGAATTACCAATGAGGTCAAATTCCACGAGCGCATTGCAACGAAACAGAATTTTCAAAGCAGTAAAAAAAAGAGAAGAAAAATGATGCAAACTGTATAAGGGTGCCATTAAGACATAACACATTGCAACGATAACATTCAAGTGTCCATAATATTCATCTCACAAAGTACTGAAGCGCAGATGTTGTGAAGACAAAGGTATATTACAATTACAAGGGATAATACACATCAGTCAAGGCAACCAGAAATCAATAAGATAGTCCGGAACGGCTACATCACTAAGAAAAGGGCGTCGAGCTATAGAACCGTAAAATGAACTGGAAGCTAGGCAGACTATGAGATGTGTGTACAGCCTCCATAAGCGCGCTGTACTCTCGACGGTCGGGCTCGTCGCAGAGCATACGCCGCCCAATATTATTGTCCCTACGGAAAGATAGCAACCCTGTGCCAGGACTGCGATAGAGACGCCGAACCATGGAAGGAGAACATCATGAAGGAAATTGTCACGCGCACCATCTCCAACGTAGGACCAAGAGTCAGGGAGTATTACATTATCGGGCTCATTCAAAATGTGCTTATTGGGGCTGTCGTCAACTAGAACGGTGTTTGCGGACGTGAATCTGCCACCATAGCCTGTGAACAGCTTGGCCAGATTCTTCAGGAAGAAGTTCTTATCAGTGCCAGGCACTTTGAACGAGGACAGCCGGCCGTGCCTATCCCTACACTTAAGGGGCTCGCACGACTCCTGGCCAAGTACAAGGGATGGGAGGGGCTGGATGCCGCGGAATAAATATCGCACTACCAATTCAGTGGTAGACTTCTTCATGGAGCTCCAGACGGTAACGTCGGCAAACATGGTCAGCTCTCGTAGGAACGAGAAGCAGAGTGGACGCACGTACACTGCTTTGGGTCCGACTACAGCGGGGAGAACGGCCGAGTGCTGCGCCGAGTATTCATTAAAGGCAGTAATCCCGGACCGGGATTTCAAATCCTTACAGACGCAGAGGATTCCATTCAGGTCCAGGACGACATTGAGCCATTTTTTGGGAGGCCTAAGCTGTGGCGACCGAATGACCGACTCCGAAGAACCTCCACGAGTAAGAGGAGGACCGGATCCCTGGCGACAACGGGCAGACAAATGTGTAGCCAGTTATGATCTTGAACTGACACATTTCGGACGGCATCAAGGACTGACCAGAGGGACGACAGGAGAGGAAGGAAAGCGGGCGAGTTCGGACTGGGCACCAAGGACTGACCGCCGCGATTACATTGCGCGGGCGGATTAACAGCAGAAGGCAATTGAGCGTCAGGCAAAATGTGGGCACCGATGGAGCCTGCGATGACAGTAGATGAACGTGAATTCCGAGTGAGGAGTGTGTAAATTATAGAGAGGCCAAAAAACTTTGAAGTACAAAAAATGTTCATTGGAAAATGTCCTAAGGACTCTACTGAACCAGGAGTTGAAAATCCTACAAATCCTACAAATCCTGAGCCGTGTATACAAAAAATCTACAAAAACCTATGGTACAAATCAACTCGAGTCGAGCTAAGTCTATACAAATGACATCGAGTGATTACTGGGAACCACCTGCTGCAGCGTCTGTGCCGGGCGAGACGGCAGTGTCTGCATTGTCACTGCCAGCGGCTCCGCCGAATCCCAGACTGTCGTCAAGGCTGTATGGATCGGCGGCATCACCAGCAGCGCCCGATGACACATGCGGAGGAGCCGGCGAAGTGGATGGAGCAGACGCAGGAGCAGCTGGCGGCGGTGGAGACGCAGCGACACGCGAGGGCGCAGGAGGAGGCGCACGCGACGCATCAAGAGACGAGGGCGCAGGAGGAGGCGCACGCGGCGCATCAAGAGACGAGGGCGCAGGTGGAGCAGATTCTCCGCTGGTGGTTGAACCCGACGGCTGATTTCCAAGCAGCAGAGGTTGAGAAGCCAGCGGCGGCGGGTTCAGCACGGCCCCAGAAGGCGGCAGAAGGCTCTGCATGAGCGCCTGCAGCGTCTGCTGCATGACATTTTGCTGATGCTGCTGTTCCAAAATAAACCTCTGGAAATCATACTACTCTTTTCTCGTCTCTTGGTTCATCTTTAGATTCTCCTCCGCGGTCTGCGAGGTCTGAACCGTGAGAGCTGCAACCGTGGCAGCCAACGTCTTCAAAATTTTGTTCGAAGACTCACGTTTCTTCTTCTTCGACTTCCGCTCGGAGGAAGGAGTCCCCAGCTGATAGCCAGAGGACGCGGACAAACCTGGCGCATCAGATCTCCGGGGGGTACCCAGAGGAGGAGCATGGTCTTCGTCGTCCTCGTCGTCATCATCCTCATCCCGCTGCGTGAGAGGGGGATCAGACCACTGATCTCTGGATCTCCTCTTCGGTCTGGAGGACCCAGGTCGTGCAACAGGGGTACTCTGCTCCCCATCAACATGCACAGGGTATCCGTCCTCCAGGAAGTCAGCCTTGTCGAGGTCCAAGGCGTCGATCGCAATAGAAGCAAACCAGTCCTTCATTCTTTTGTCCTCGACAGCGTAGCTGTTCATGCAACACATCTGCACAATTGGCATGGCAGTCAACAAGTGAGTCAGGGTTGATATAATTGGGGGCTGAGCAGGATTTAGATCGCCTCAACCTAAACTGTGATGGAGAGGCAGCACGAAGGGATGAGGTAGTACGAAGGGACAGTTCAGGTCGAATCGATCTAAAGAGTGGGGGCACTGAGAAGGTAGAAGGTTTAGTTCAGGTCGACCCGAGCTAATCAGCAGCATCGACTCTAAGAGCTGCACACTAAACGTTTAGGTCGACCCGACCTGAAACACATTGAGGATATGGTTTGGGCACTTCCTTGAAGAGCAGGTATGCCCGTATGAATTTTAGGTCGACCCGACCTAAAATGTATGAACGTATACACTACGTAGGGTCAGATCGACTCGAGCTGAAGAGCATGATTCCATATTCTGAACTACTCACCAGTGCAGCGCAAGTGAACTTAGATCCCGCGTAGACGGAGACGACGTTCGACCCCGGCATGCAGAACACGTTCATGAGCCACAAGTAGAACTCCATTCTGAGTTCTGCGTTGTACACGCGGTACAACAGCTCATCGTACGCCCCGGACTTTGTGTATACCGTGGTCTCCGGAGCGTAGAAGTCGGGGGGGATCGACACCGTAGGAATGTCGGGCCTTTGCAAGAAGACCAGGTGCACTTTCGCCCGCGCCTTCTTATGGTTCGCCGGATAGTCTCCCAGTCGCTCATTCCTCGCTGGATGGTAGTCCGCATACTCCATCTTGTATCTGCGGAGTTGGTCGTCGTGCTCAGCGAAATGAACAGCCTAGTTCTGCTCTATCATATCGGCGCAGATGAACAGCCACGCAGGTACTTCATCGAATTCTGGTTCACGTCTTTCTTTTAGAGAAGACATGAACTTGTGAAAGTACAGCATTGTCGTAGCACGTGATACCGGATATTCCCCTAGAGCGCACTTTTTCGTATTAAGAGCGCTCGTAGAGGTGATTTCCGGGTTATCGTTCCGCAGAGATTTTGTGAAGTGGGAAGTTTCCGGAGATGGTCCCGGACTGGTGATCTCTCTCTCTTTATCACCAGCTGAATTCCTCTTTCCTACCAAACTGGGTCTTCTCCTACTGACTGACCCGGTTACGACTAGATCCGGTATCCTGCCGGGGAGGACTTCTACTAATCTTCCTCCCTCCCGGTCTACCGTTATTATCTGATCCGGTTTCGTTTAACCTTTGTTTCCCCTCAGAGGGTTCTCAATTCACATTAGTGGTGCTGGATTGAAAGACACACCCTTCCCTACTGATTCAAGTGATGGGAAATTCACTACCTTCCGGTTATCTTAACAAAAACTCCTAATCCCGGGTAATTACCGTACTGCGCTTCAGCTGCAGATTCATCCCAAACCCACAGGCGGTCACTTAAGCGCAACCCGGGTTTCCCCCTTTTACAATTTACTACAACGACTTGATAACCGGGATGGACATCTACCCAGGGTATCCGGATTTGGTTCGACTCCTAACAGTTCATTTTACTCTGGTCATTCCGACTCCCCTTATCACATGGCCTACCCAGGTGCTGGCACCTCAACGGGACTACCCGTCCAGGAGTTCTGAAAGAACCGGAGTACCCCCTCCTATTCACTTAGCCAGTTTCCCAGATTATACCCTGCAACCAACCACAGAACAACCCGCCTTCAAACAATCTATGAGTTTGCCCAATACCCAGACTCCTAACTGGATCTACACAGAACCCGGTTACTCTAGCTATTCCGCTCCTTCCTGTCACATGATCTGCCCGGGTGCTGGCACCTCAACCGGACTACCCGTCCAGGAGTTCTGAAAGGACTGGAGTACCCCCTCCCATCCACTCAGCCGCTACCTCGGATCACACCTTACAACCGGGCGCGGAATAACTAGATCTACAATAGAATCCCATCAACTCTTCCGGTTACCAAGGGACTTAATTGGACCACCATCTCAATCAATAGCCACACACACACACACACACACAGCCGCTCCGGTCATAGAAGAGTATGCTTGTGATCATTTACAAAGAGAAAAGTGGTACACAAAAGAAGACCCCACGAATGAAGAACATCCCTGGATAAAAAGAAAACACAAAGCCGATCAGATCCGGGAAACCCGCAGATCCAGAAAAACCGGGGGACTACCCCACGATTTAGTTCTCATCCTACGCTGCAACTAACATTAGAATCCTAAAAACTAACTCCCAAACAGAGTCCTACCCTACTGCTGCAAAAAGGAGTCCCTTCAAAGTGATCGGATCCACTAAATCCGGGCCACCAATTCAGGGACCCCGATGATTCCGGACAGCCACAGGTCTACTTGCGGCTGCTATTCCTCATCTTCCGGGCTCCCCACCAAGATCGGATCCGCCGGCCTGTCTCCCCGAATTCCGCGCCCCGCCGATTGTCCCTCCTGTTGCTTTTCCGCTCTGTCCGGGTGGACATCCATTGCCTCCATACCTTCGCTCAAATTCCGGACTTCTTCTGGGCTTACTCCCGCGGGTCTGACCATGTGGATGGGCTCCACATCCACCACGGTCCGGGAGGTAGGTTCCTCCTGATCTGACTCCTCCTCCGAAGAGCTCTCCCGGATGCATTCCGCCAGCACCCGGAACTCCACCAAAAATGCTTCTACCTTGTCCGAGTACTCCCGGACTACATTCTTCATCCGGGCTGCTCCCTCCAATCCCGGTTGAAGTACCCGCTCGTCGTACAACCGGGCCTTTGTTTGTGCCTCCCCATTCGACTGGAACAACCCGGATAGTTTGGAGACGCACTGCCGGCTTGTCTCTGCTACATTCCGGATGGTATCCTCTTGCTCCCGGATCTGCAACTCCTTCCTCTGTACGTGGGCCTCCATTTCGTTAATGTAGGCTACTTTTCGTTTCAGCTCCTCCTCAAATCCCCTTAATAGAGCCGCAGATTCGCTCTCTGCCTCCCGGATACCTTACAGTTGTCCGGTTAGCTCATTCTCCCTCTCCCTCCTCCGGATGAGTTTCCTTTGGAGTTTCCTAATTCGCGCCGGATACTCCAGAATGTCGTTCGTCCAGAGAAGGGTCCCTGTCTCCTGGAGAGCAGCAAACATGGGGTTGTACTGCTCAGTAACTATGTCCAGTGCCACCCGGGTCTGCAGTAACATGTCCTCCATCCGGAGCGGTTCTCTTCGTTTCGCTGGCACAATTCCGGATGGTCCCGCCTCCTCGACCGGTTCTGCTTCCGCTGGCATTCCCTGCTCCTGGTCCCCCTCATCTCCGGTTTCTTCTTCATCCTCCCCTGCCTCCCTGGGACGTTTGTTGAGTGGGGTCACCTTCCTCCAGACCGGTCCCCTCTTCTTTCTAGATGTGGTATCCGGTCCTTCCGGTTCTTCCTCTCCTTCAGCCGGGAGGACTAACTTCCTCTTCCGTCCCTGGGGTCGCGGCTGAGACGGACCTCCCTCCGGGTTTGTCCGGTTCTCTTCTTCCATGCGCTCCTGTGGAGCCGCCGGAGTAGAATCCTCCTCCATTGGTCCGGGTCCCTCTACCGGTTGCTCCTGGGGCTGGGGTGGAGAAGGCCTCGTCTCCTCCTCTGGCCTGGGCTCCTCGATCTGATCCCCCCGAGGTTGTGTCTGGGAAGGACCGCCTACCTCCGGTTGAGGAATTGCCTCTCGTCCTCTCACCGGCATCTTCCGGGTTAGCTTCGGCTGTGGAGAATCCTCCTCCTCATCCAAACTCCCCTCCCGGTCTCTTGTTCTCAGCTCCGGCTGATGTCTCGCTCCACTCGGTCGTTCTAGTTCCGGGTTCCTTCTCCCTTCCTCCCGCTCCTCCTGTTGCGGCCTGGTGCCACCCGGTCGGCCTCCCTCCAGGCGGTCTTCTCTCCTCTTGGTCCTGGTCTCCGGATTGGGGCTGGAATCATCCAGTGGCCGTCTTACCGGTTGGTCTTCCTTCTCCTTCCGGAGCTCCTCTCCCCGGACTGTGCTCCTATCCGGTTGGGTTGCAGGTGGAGCCATCCTTCTCTCCTGCGGTCGGGACGACGAGCCGGTTCTGCTGGTCCCCGCTCCTCCGTCCGAAAGAGCTGTCTTCCTTTTGGCCGGGCTTGTCACCCTCGGAATAGGCACTTTCACCAACCTCTTCCTTTCTTCTGCCGTGAGGCACCCATGTTTCTCATATAGGTGGTAGAGAAATGGGGCCAATGGGCATCCCTTCTTGTTGTCAAGGTTACCAGCCCACTTCTGCGTGTTCCGGTGGATCAGGATCGCCCAGTTGATCCGTTTCTTCCGGAGAAGGGCGGAGTAGATACCTCGGGCCAGCGTCACAGTGACGGTGGTGGGCTTCTCTGGACTGAGGATGGGCACCACATACTGGAGCAGCCGTTGCTCCCGGGGTATAATGCAGTCCGCCACCTTGAATCCGTCCTTGTCCGAGAGGTGGCTGAACCGCATCTTCACCCAGTCCGTGTCGCCCTTGCCTCCCGGTTCCAGGTCCTCGTTGGTATCCGGGAAGTTGTACAGTTCCCGCCACATCTCCCGGGTCCAACTGCCATACTTCGCCCGGATGGTTGTCCGGAAGGCGTTCACCATTGCCCGGCCCTCGATTTCCTCCAGCATCCGGGAGTCCTGCACATCCCACACTCTCCCAAACAATCCCAAGCACCCCATCTTCTGGAGGTCCTGCATCAGCTCGTCGAAGTCTTGCTCTTGTTGCGGGATGTCCGGGCAGATACGTTTCTCCGGAATCTTGGCCCCGGCTCCCCTGCGTGCCATGGCTGCGGACTCCGGGCGGGCTTCTTCACTCCTCCGGATGTGACACAGCTCCTTCTCCGGATGCGCCTTCTCTTTCCTCGGTAAACCTCGCGCCTCGCGCTCCGGGCGCTTCCCTTTCCGCTTCCGGGGTGTTCTTCTAACCTCCCGGAGACCCCGCGACCCTTTTCATGACTGCGCACTTCCTTTCTTCCTCAAACTCCGCCGGAAATGGCGGTGCGCACTGTCCGGAGGCTCGCCTACTTCGAACTCTAACCCCGCGTCGCGGTCTATCACCGGGTATTCAGTTTCCCTCACTCCCGGACTCTCAGAATCTGCACAGTACGGTCGCTCAACGCTCTCTTCTTCCGGTCCCACACTATCAATTCTACAGCTATCCGGAAGCTCAAAATTCTGCTGGCGCGGACAACTGGAGCTGTAGAGAGTGAATGAACAGTGGGTCGCCCAGTTTAGAGCGGCCCACTTCAATGCTCGGACCGTGACCGGGTCCATCGGAGACCCGTCCTCTCCTATCCGGTCTCCCATCCGGTTCCCCACCGGAACTTGCTGTCAGTCTAGTCCTGTAATAATTCCCGTAGGCTGCGCCCGAATGGTACTCTCTCTCCAAATAAATAACTGGGCCATTATGGCCACTGCTCCTCTTATTTATGGAGGAAAGACTACTCCTAGTTGCCCTAGAAACCCTAACTAGCCGCTTTTGGTAGAACGAGGTTTGACAGGCATATCCGTACTTGACTTCTCCTTGTCACCCACCCCGAGGAGGACTCTGAAGTGGATGACTCCCAGCTTCATGTCCACAAACGTGACATTTGACCAGGCGCCCTCGGGCCAGTCGGCGTGCTCGTTTAACTGCGGGTCGTACGGCCGGAAGTGAGCGTTGCCGGCGGGCTTCTCTAATTTCTTCCTCTTCTCCAGGAAGACTTTGAAGAACTCGTATGCGTACGGGGAGATTTCTGCGGTCTTCTTGTTCTTGCTTCTGACCTGCTTTGCCTCCCTGAAAAATACCTCGATGTCGACCGTTGGGTCGGGATGATGTATTCGGTTGGCATCAATGGCGTCAGACCATACACCAATTGGAAAGGTGTGTGGCCTGTGCCAACTTTGTATGCCGTTCGGTAAGCAAATAGGACCGTGTGGAGCTGTAAGTCCCAGTTGGTTCAATTCTCGTTGACTAGCTTTTGGAGCATTCGAACTATGACCTTGTTGGTCGACTCGGCTTTGCCATTGCCTTGCGGATAGTATGTCGTTGAAGTCGTGTGTCGGAGTTAGAAATGCTCGGTGAGAGTGTGCACCGTGCTATTGATAAAATGGGTACCTTGGTCGCTTACTAGGTGGAGTGGACATCCAAACCGGGTGAGAATTGCCTCGTACAGGAACTGCGCGGTCTCCCTGGCGGTGTTTCCTCGGAGAGCTCTAGCCTCGACCCATTTGGTGGCATAGTCGGTAGCCACCAGAATGTATCGACAGGCTGTATGTCGGGTCTTCTTGACGGGGCCTATGAAGTCGAGTCCCCATTTCATAAACGGTTCTGCAGGTAGTTGGGTGACGAGCTTCGAGGAGACTGTGTTGGGTAGTCCGCCAGTCTTCTGGCATTCATGACACGACTGGCAGTACTGGACAGCGTCTTAGTGTAGAGTCGGCCACCAGTAACCTGCGTCTAGTATTTTTCGGACAGTGATGTCATGAGAAAAACGTCCTCCCGCGTTGCCTTTGTGTAATTCTTGGAGGATTGTTGTCGGCTGACTGCCGGTCAGGACTAGTCGGAGCCGGTGGTCCTTGCCGAGTCGGTACAGTTGTCCGTCGAGTACTTGGTACGGAATGGCTTTGTGAGCAATTTGCTTGCGGGCCTCCTTCGTCATGTGGGTTGGAAAAGTCCCGGTAGTCAAGTAGTCGACTATCGGGTGTAGCCAGTCGGGTTCGGTGGAAAATAATTGTGGGTCGACTGTCTGGTCGAGTATGCCTATGGCTGGCTCGGCCCCTTCATTTCTTGATAGTGCGTCGGCTACTTCATGTGTTTTGCCTGGTTTATAAACCAAAGTGAAGTCGAATTCAAGAAACAGTAGTAGCCAGCGTGCCAGTCGACCCGATAACTGAGGTTTGTTGATCAAATACTGGAGGGCCAGGTGGTCGACATGGAAGACGAACTTATTACCTAGGAGGTAATGGCGGAATTTGTTGATGGCGTACACCATTGCGAGGGCTTCTTTCTCGGTTGTTGTATAGTTCTTCTCTGCTTTGTTGAGTAGTCAAGAAGCGTAGGCTATCGGCTGGTCGATGTTGCCGGTCGGGTTCTAAGCTAGCATCGCCCCGACTGCTATGTCGGATGCGTCTGTGTGTATGTGGAAGTCGAGTGACCAGTCGACTCCGATCAGGATTGGTGCAGTCTGGTGTCGATCCTTGATGGTCTGGTATGCTGTTGCGCACGCCGGTGTCCAGTCGAACGGTTCGCCTTTCCTGGTCAGTTTGGTGATGGGTTCCATGATGGCAGCATAATTTTTGATGAAGCATCGGTTGAACTGGGCTAGTCCGTTGAACGTCTGAATGGCTTTGACGTCCTTTGGTGGTGGCATGTCGACTAGGGCCTGAATTTTCTTTGGATCCGGAAACTTGTCTTCCCGACCTACAATGTAGTCCAAAATTACACCAGAAGGAACATAGAATATATATTTTTCTGGATTGAGGCTTACCCCGTACTGTCGACATCGGTCGAAGACTAGTTTGAGCTTCGGTAGGTGGGAGTCGATGTCGCTGTAGACACTGAAATCGTCTAAGAATAGCTTCATGAAGTTGCCCAGGTACTCTTTGAAGATCTGGTTGACGATGCGCTGGTAGGTAGGCGGGGCGTTCTTTAATCCAAACGGCATCACGACCCATACATACGCGCCCTATTCGGTAATAAAAGTTGTTTTGGGGCGGTCGGTCGGGTCGATCCGTACCTGGTGGTAGCGTGAGAAATAGTCGATGAAGGAGTAGGCTTCATAGCCTATGACTGCGTCGAGTACCTCGTCCGTGAACGGAAGGGGGTACGGGTCTTTCTTGGTTGCTGCATTAAGTCGACGGAAATCTACGCATATCCGTAGTTTCCCATTCTTTTTGGGGACCACGACTATTGGGGATAGCCATGTCGCCTGGTCGACTGGTGCGATGAATCGTGCTTTTAGAAGTCGTTCCAGGTCGTCCTTTACTGCTTGTGCATAATTCGGGTTCATCCGGTATCGTGCCAAGAAACTAGGCGAGATGGTCGGGTCGAGCTCGATCCGATGAGTCGCTATGTGTTCCGGTATACCTCGCAGATCTTTGTAAGAGAAGGCGAAAATGTCGATGTATTCCTTAAACAGGGATTCTGCGCTAGCTCTGAGACTAGGGCTCAAATTCGCGTTCAGCTTCAACAGCTTGGGGTCGGTAGAGGTACCGACGTTGACATGGTCGAGTCGATCCTCCTCATTGTGATTCCAATGGGCAATGTCCATGAATCGCAGCTTGTCTTGTATTGGTGTCTCGTCTACCAACATTGTTCCTGGTGTATGTTGAATACCTTGGTGCCCAGGGGTACTGGCCGTCGGAGTCGGTTCCGTTCCAGACTGGTCAAGTGTCGACTCGGTAGCTAGGAGGTTCCAGTCGATTGTGCCCATTGTGTGGAGGGTCGGGTCGGAGGCCATCAAAATTTCCTCCTCTTCATCGGTGATTCCTTCCGCGAAGTTGTAACAGACTAGCGCATGTGGTGTAACCGCCTCGTATCCTAACTGTCGATTTATCTTGACGGTCTTGACTGTGCCATTTCCCATGATCTGCACTTCATTGTTGCCCCAGTCGTGTATGACTTTGGCATGTCGAAGCCAGGGTCGACCGAGTAATAACCGGTAGTCTGACTGGACTATCGAGCAGTCGATGACTATAAGCGTGACTATGTAGGGGATGCCATGAATGTGAATTTCGACATCCCTGATCAATCCTTTGGGTCGTTCTATAGTGCCATTAGCAATCTTGAGGTTGAATGGTGCGGGTGACGGCTTAGCTAGTCCCAACCGTCGGCGTTCATCTTCGGTGATCACATTGACGCCAGAGCCGCCATCGATTAGAACGTCGTCGACCATGTTTTATCCGACTGATACTGTGATGACTGGCATGTGTTTGTCGATGACTGCTGCAGCAGCGATCGTCACTTCCTCTGTAGTGGAGTAGGCTAACTCTTGAATCGACTCTGGGTCTGAATGCGTCAATCGATCCCTAACCAGTTTGGTGAGGGTCGGTGATAACTGTAGTAAGTCACGGATGCAAACCTGCAATTTGCAGTCTTGGAGTTGATCGAGGATCTGCTGCTGGACGGCGCCGAATGCGATGCTGCCTTGGTCGACTGTGGCCGGATTCGGTTGGTCTCGGTTGTCTTGAAGCGTGATCGTTTGTTGCGGTAATGCCTCCGCGTCCCAGTCAAGTGAGGGTGAGTCCTCAGTCGACTTTGGGTCTTTAGTGGAAGTTGTTGTTTCCAACTCGGCTTGGAATTGACGAACTTCCTGCATCATTTGATCACGTAGTAGTTCTTGGGCAGTCCAGTCGGTCTTCTCTGTGGTTTCGTCAGGAGTCGGCTGGTCGGTAGTCGACTGGCTTCTGATAATCGCTGCGACTGTTAGGACACCAACCGTAGTGTTTGGTAGTTCTTCAATGACTACTGACGACGTGTGGGGCTTGGTCTCGATCTGCTGATTAAGGAATTGGATGACCTTCGGATCCTTCAGTAGGGGACACAAGTGTGTCGGGTGGTCCAATGTTTTGCACAGAGAGCAAGGGAATATCCGTCGTGGTGTGCTATCTCGGGGTGGTCGACTCCTTGATTCGGCGGTAGTTGACACCGGTGTTGCTGCTGCTATTGGCGCTGTCCTATTAGCCGCCGCGCGCCTTTTTCCAATCTCGCTCTCCAAATTGAGCCAGCAATCGCGTTCGAAATGGCCTGGCTTCTTGCATCGGTTGCAAAATGCTCGTTTTGTAGTCTCGGGCCGCTCGGTAGTAGTCGAGTCGGGTTCCTTACGTAGTCCGCTTTCTGCAAGCTTAGCCGATTGTTTGGCCTGGGCTAGTGTCGATCTTGGTAGTCCGACTGTGGCTACCTGCAGATACTTCAGCAAACCAGCTTGGAAATTGCTTAGTAGGAAATTATCAGCCGGAAGGACCTCAAACTGGCTGGCTAGTTTCATCATCCGTTCATAGTAATCGTCAACCGATTCTTTGGCATCCTGTTTCATACTGCGGAAACGTAGGTAAGCCTGGTCATCATTGTCGATATCCTGGTAGCGATGTTTGAAGGCATCGAGGATTTCATGTAAGTTTTGGTGTGGGTATGACGTCCGTTGAGTCGAGAATCAATTATAGTTAGCCGCATCGACTAGGGAATTTCCGAACAACGCTATAGTAATAGTCGAGTCGGTTTTGCCATTCAACGTAAGGGCATTGAGAAATCGTAATGGCACACTTGCCTTCCTTGTAGGTAGGCATCGCTACCGGTTTCCGAGCAGTCGTCCGAGTCGGAAGTGTAGCTGCTGGGTAGGGAGGCTGCTGCTGCGTCTGAGCTGCAGGTGCCGAATAGCCTATCGACCGAGGGTTGTATAGTGCACATTGGTCGAGAAGATGACCATAGTCGCCACAAGATGTACACATAGGTACGGTGGGTTGGTACTAGGTCAGAGTCGGTAGGACTGGTGGCTGGGAGGCTACCGGTCGGTTGTATGGGTTTTGTGGTATTGGCCTATTATGCGTCTATGAAAACGATGGTTGATTGATAGGTTGCATCATAGGAATGCCTATCGCTGGTTGAGTTTGGTAACCAGGTGGTAGACTAGTCCGAGTGGTTGACACTCTGGGGGTTGTAGTGTGAGTTACCCTCGGCTGATCTGTTGTAGTGTGAGTTACCCTGTGGAGCGCACGGGTTACAAGGACAATCAGTAGAAAAGATCACGACAGCATGAGCATTTTAGGTCGACTCGACCTAACTCGCAGGTGCCACGGATCTACTCTGTAGGGACGGACTAGGACTTGGACTACTATTAAAAGCTATTCAGGTCGAGTCGAGCTGAACATTACGTTGAATTTTGTTTTGTTGATGGCGGCCTCCTTCGTTCTTGACGCCTGACTGCTTGTTCCCACCTGAACTAACTCCTTCGGGTTCTTGGGGCGATTGAGTTTAATCCAGACCTGCCGCGCTCCCAAGATGTTAGTCGCCCAGGACGGCTTGATGGCGCGGAAGTGGTTGACCCGGTTGTAGTACGCGGATATTTGACGAAGTTTTTGGTTGTTCTTCGTCCAAACGATAAAGCAGTTCCATTGCGCGAACTCTTTGATGTCTTTGGGATCCATCCTTTGTTCGCGCATCATGAAACTTGCTTTGACACTGTGCTGCCCGTTGATAAGCCAAAACTTTACATCCTTGATGGAGTCCCAGCTAGTGGGCTTCTCGTCCAGGTCGCAAGGCATGACGCACAGAGTCTGCTTTGTGCTTCGATCGGGCATGCTGAGAAGGAAGCCCATGATCTTCTCTGCAAGACCCGGCTCATACAACTTGATGTTCATGTCAGGAGGCGCATCGACTAGTTGCTCGATGGGGATCGTTCTCTTATCTTCGATTCCCCAGACAAAGGCGTCAGGGCAGGTCGACCAGAATGTCTTGTACGCCTCGGTGGACCGTGCGAAGTCTGGTTTCTTGTTTCCCTGCACGGGCTCTGGCAAGTCGGTCACAGCAAACGCCAAGCTAACATCGTCGACATCTTCAGGAGCCCTTCTGTCAACAATCTTCCTCTTCTTCGACGAGGAGCCGAGATGGCTTTTGGGTGGTGGTGTAGGTGTAAGAGACGTGTTGAGCTTGCGCTTGCCGCGGCTCTGTTGGGGTCTTGGCGAGTCTGTGAATGTGGATCCCGCACTACCTCCCTGGCTGCGGTTATTGAGGGACACACTTATTGGTGTCATCGATAGACTCTGCATGTCCATCTTGGCCTTGAAGATTCCGAAGTTCTGGATCACTTTCCGGATTTTCGAGCAGAGTTGGGCCCCGCGCAGGGGTTGACCGCTGGCAAACATGAAGTATTGGCTGTCAAATTTATTCTCAAGCTCCTTCATCATTCCTCTGAATTTTGTATGTTTGAGAGAGGCTATCAAGGGGCTGATATTGAATGGAATGACAGCGGAGTCGAGAATCAGCGTGAAGTTGTACTGATTCTTCTTTTCCCATTCAGTTCTTGTTGTCACGCAGTGCAACATGATTTTGGAGCCATCACCGTTGCTGATGTCTTTGACCTTCTCGTGTAATGAGAGTGGGAGGTAGGTCGGCGAATTGGTGTTCTTCGTGATCAAGCAGCAATCACGAGTCATTGGTATCATGTTCAGACTCCAGAACTGAACAAGATTTTGTTCTTGCAGTTCCCAGAACTCCCCGAAGTTCGCGAGGTCGTCGCCTTCGGCATCATCCGTGCTCTGTGGATGTGCAACTTTCTTGTAGTAGAGGTTGAGGGGTTCACTTTGCTGTTCCCTTGGTGTCTTCCTCTCTGTTGCCATTCTGTTCACGAGGACAGACAATGATTTAGGTCGGTACGAGCTAAAATGCACAACACACACATGAGCATGCCTCTAAAGAGTGTATAATTCTCTTTTATGCAGTCTTGTCAACGGTGGACTACTAGGAAGTCGATATTTATCAGACTTACATCATAGTTTATCTCTAGTCGAGCTAAATCTTAGGCGAGGCTGTAGTGCACTGAATTTGTATCAGTGCATTCACTCGAGAATGTTATACTAATTAGGTCGACACGACCTAAAATGGAAATATCGTTAAGAATTTCGGGTATGAAGAAATTACGGATATATTCTGTGGTGCCTATGTGTATAAGATTAATGGGATTCTGTGGGATGCAACCTAGTCGTTTCGTCCTGGTTTTTATTGATTCGGGGCAGGCCGTGTAGGGAAATTTAGGTCGGGTCGACCTGAATGTTCACACCCTATGATAAGCGATTGAGCGTACTTTAGGTCGTACCGAGCTGAAGTCCATTCCGGTTAGATTTTATGACTGTGTAGGGTGATCAAGGTCGAATCGACCTAAACTGCCAAAGGGGGAGTGTGTTTCTACTATTATTTTGTTACATTTCATGTGTGTTAATCATATGACATGGTATTTTAGGTCGGGTCGAGCTGAATGGAGTGCAATTCTATTGCATTTTACGGTGATTTAGACCGATTTTATTTGAATTACCACATGAAACATTTTCATGTACAAGACTTCCTACTGTAGTAATCGATAACTACGATCTATAAGTTCAACTTTAGGTCGATTCGACTTGAACTGCTGACTGGGGAGAATCCTTCTTCCTAATATTTTTTAGATTTTCTTTGTATTCATTATAGGATATTGTAATATAGTTCGGTTCCACTTGATTGGACTGTAATTTAGGTCGATTCGACCTGATATGTGATATTTACTGGTGATTTTTGGTGGGGTCGATCTGAAGTACCAGCGCTGGCATGAGTTTCAGTGTTTCTTTAGGTCGGGTCGATCTGAAGTACCGTTGAAGGCATGAGTTTCAGTGTCTATTCAGCTCGAATCGATCTGAAATTATCACTGTTGAATTTTATAACTGAGTTCAGTTCAGGTTGATGCGAGCTGAATCGACCGCATAATAGCGCGACGGCAACTGAGATGTGAGAAGAATAGGTGTTTTGGGGGTATTTAGATCGATCCGACCTAAATTTGTTGCAGGGTCCTTTGTCACTTTAGATCGGGTCGACCTGAAGTTCTGTCTCTCACTACATTTTTAAGTCCATTTACATGGACTCGAGCTAAACTGACATCGACCTAAAATGACATCGACCTAAACTACCGTATGTCACATGCAGGTAATCCTACAACTACTGTGCTCATACATAGCATACCATATCAATAGTAAAATTACCGTCTAGGACATGCAGGTATACAATTCATTGAGTGCACAGAAGAATGAAACTTACAGAATTGAGAGTGGTGAATTGAGCACGTACGTAACCTCCTGAAATATGAAGTTCAAACTCTACAAACAATTGCTCGTGCTGGCCAAATTGCTCAATCTGAAACATTGCAACAAATTCACTCATCAATCAAATACAATAGCGAAAACTGTGCATTTTCACTCAATGTCTATGAAATCTGAATCACCAAAGCTAAAAGTACTCATATCACACAACTCACTGCAGCAACAAAAAACGGCCTTGCAACAGAAATCCATACACGAAAAATCCATGCATGACTACCCCTAGAATCAAAAAAGAGCTCTCAATATGTCAATCTATGATAATAGAATTTGAGATCCACGAACACCAATTCAAAGCAAGCAGACAAACTAAGGCCGTAATTAGAACTTCTCAACATTAGAAATCAATTGTACCAGCACCGATAGAATCAAAACGATCTCAAAATCTTCTCAGCTGAATTTAAGAACCCAAACCCTCACTCATATTTGTGTTTTGTTAGCAAGTTACACGACCCTGTTCTTTGCACCACCCACTAAAAACAAGATTTTGAAGCTTCCATGAACTACAGTGCATCATTGTACACATCAATGCTTGCATTTCTTCCAAAGAAACAAAACTCCATCAATAGTGATGCACTCAGTTTGACCGCCTTCTCAGGTGGCCCAAAATCTTGATGAGAGTTAAGGCTTCAGTGCAACGTTAACCCTAAATTTAAGAACCTAAACCCTACCAAGCAATTATAAAGCCAAACCAAAACCCTATCAGACATTATCAAGCAAAACAATTAACATAGCAAATGGGGTGTGAATTACCTGAATTTTCAAGCTGGCGCGGTTTCAGCTCTCCGCCGCTAACACTGAAACTGCTGCGCCCTCCACTGCACCATAAAACCGCCCGGACTTGAAATCCAAGAACTGTAGAGCAAAACTGAAGCGAGCACTAAGCTCGATCCCCCAGAGAGAAAGAAAAGAGACAAGCACAACAACTCAGAAGAACGAGAACGAAACAAGGGCTACACGAAAACTAAACGACAACACGAGAACACGACAACACGACAACACAAGAGAGAAACACGAGAAACGAGAGCGGCAAGAGAAACAAGAGAGAACAAGAGAGAAACAACTGGCGGTAAGAGAAACAAGAGAGAAACAAGAGAGAAACATTCAACTGGGAGGGAGCATACGCGAATGCAAACCCTAGGTCTGGGAGAGACGACCCCGACCGGGCAGCGGGCAGCGGAGCTCGGGCAGCGGGGCTCAGGCAGCGGGCAGCGGGGCTCGGGCAGCGGGTAGTGGCCAGCGGGGCTCGGGCAGCGGGCAATGGCCAGCGGGCAGTGGGGCAGCGGGCAGTGTGTGTATATATATATATACGTATATACGTATATACGTATATACATATATATACATATGTATGTATGTATATATATATACATACATATGTATATATGTATATACGTATATACGTATATACGTGTATATATATATATACAAAAATCTATAAAGATAGATAGATAGAAACACCAAACGTAAAAAAAGGGCCGGCGTGAATAAAGTGTCCGTTTGTAATGTCAATGACCCGATGCCCACTGGACAAAGGGACATTGGAACAATTTTAAAAAAAATAAAAATCTATAACAGGTATATATGTAATTCGTGATGTTCACATAATTTCTGTTACATACTTATTCTAATTTCTACAGTACTTCTTGAACGTCCCAGCGTTCAAAAATAGGATCGCGAACAGATTCCTAGCCTTGTAGTTTTTTCATACAACCGTCGATGATCTTTATGCAAGTCACCTTAGAAAGCCTATGAAATTCTCTACCAATCACAATAAATCTTTGACTTGTGATGGAAAGTTGTTGATAATATTGGATAGGCTCAGACTACATATATGTCTAATTTGTTGGGTATATTTTTTGCTTACAATGATCTTCTCATATACACTTCATATACATCTTTGCCGTGCTAATATCTACTTCTAAAGCTAGAATCAACTTCAGTCTGTTCTAATCAAAGGGTTGGTACGTTTAGGGGTTATACAGGACTGACGCCATAAACTTTGTAACCTACTGAAGTATTTTTTATTTTCTGTACCATTCTTTGATGAGCTTTGTGTTCACATCAAAAGTATTTAAAGGTGATTTATTTAACTAAGAAATACTGTCTAAAGATTCTCATGGAGAATATTGTAATGATTGCAAGCCGCATATTTATTAATATTTAGTTTTAGTTGGGGACGGATTATTTTTTGTTGTTATTTTATGTTTAGCGGCCGGATCATAATTATTGATATCTAATAATACTCGATTTCTCAACACTTACTTTTGAAAGTGCAGACATTGCCTTCCACGTACTATAAATATAGAAATATATACATATATATATATATATATATATATATAACTAAACGAGGGCAGCGAGCAGAGAAACAAGCGAGAGGGAGAAAACGCACAATGCGCTTCAAACCCTAGTTCTAGGAGAGACGACCCCGACCGAGCAGCGGGCAACAAGCAGCGGGGCTCGGGCAGCGGGCAGTGGGGCTCGGCTGTGAACATATATATATATATATACATATATATATATATATATGTATATACATATATATATATGTATAAATATATATATATATATGTATGTATATATATATGTATATATGTGTATGTGTATACATATACCTGTTATAGATTTTTGTATATATATATATATATACATATATATATGTGTATATATGTATATATATGTGTATATATTTATATATATATGTCTGTATATATATATATATATATACAAAAATCTATAACAGGTATATGTATTTCGTGATGTTCATATAATTTCAGTTACATACTTATTCTAATTTCTACAGTATTTCCTGAACGTCCCAGCGTTCAAAAATTGGATTGGGGACAGATTCCTAGCCTTGTAGCTTACTCATACAACCTTCGTAAACAAGAGAGGCAGAGAAGCAGAAAGAACACGATAGACAAGCGGACCTAAACGAGGGCAATAGACGAGGGAGAGCGGAGAACAAAAAACAACTATAACCCTAGCCGTGCGAGAGAGACGACTTGGATTCTTCGTATGGCAGCGCAACATAGGCAGCAGCCAGGACTATGGGCAACCAAAGGATGTATATATATATATACCGTACATGCAAGGCAGGGGTGGCAGAAAATAATACCTGTAAAAAGTGCTGTAAAATTAAAAAAATTATGAAGTATTTTGTCGATATCATAAAAATGAAGTCAACAAAAAGTAGTAAAAACAAAACACTACAATCTGGATGAGAACATGACTATCAAAAAAAATGGTAGAGAAAGAATTAAAATTATAAAACGTTTCCTAGCAGGCCGTAAATAATTATTGGTATCTATAAATGACCGATTTCTTAATACGTACTATTGAAAGTGCCGACGTCCACTATTTTAACTTTTATTAATTATTTGACATGAAAGTGCGGACCCTGACTTCCGCGTACTATATGTAATTGAGTATATATATATATTTATATACCCACCTATCTTTCTACATATATGTATATAGGTATATATACATAAATATATATATATATAATATACAAATATATATACAACTTGTTTCTATATTTGTACATTCTCATGTTGTTTACATAATTCTGGTTAAATACTTCTTAAAATTTTTACAGTATTTCCTCAACGTCCTCGCGTTCAAAAACTGGATCTCGAACAGATTTTGGGCCTTATAACTGTCTTTTACAACTTGAGATTGTCTTTATGCAAGTCACCTTAGAAAGCTTATTAAATTATCGTCCAATCACAATAAATCTTTGACTTCTGATGGGAACTTGTTGATAATATTGGAGAGGCCTCCGACTACAAATATGTCTAATTTGTTGGATAGATTTTATGCTTACATAGAAATCTTTGCCATACTAATATCTGGTTTTGAGGCTAAGTAGAATCAACTTATGTTCAAAGGGTGCACTTGGTACGTTTAGGGGTTAATATAGAGACCTTTCTTACAACGTAAATTTTGTAACCTAGTGAAGTATTCTTTATTTTTCATCCATCCACAATTGTCTATGTTGCTGTATTGAGCTTAAGTTTTGAATAGAAGGTTTAATTTGGACCAATCGTAACTTCAATCTTAATTCCAAATTTTGTAGCCCCTTCATGACCTCACCTATGTCCGGTTTGGGTAGTTTTCTAACAAGTGAACGTATTATAAAATGCAACTAATATGAATATTCAAAACTTGATGTATAAATGAAAGTTAATAATTATACCTTTTGAATTTTAGATTCTATTTAATATTCATATGATTTAATCTAACATTGTTATCACTTATAATTTTTCTAAAATTTTAGAAACACATAATAAAAAACTATTCAGTAATTTGATTACGAATATTAAGATATAATTATATAAAAACAGATTGTCTGGATGAAATCTGTTGAATGTGACAGGTTATAATGTACTACTGTTAGTAGGTGTTGTGATTTTTGAATTTTTTTTAATTACATGCTTGATTTTATGAGTTATTCTTTCATAATTGAAGAATAATTTTACAGTCTGACTGTAAAATCTTCATAATTATAGGTGAAACATTGAAACAAAAAATAAGGAATAATATTTCCACAAATTGTTTCCTTTTCAATTGGTGAAATCACACGCACATGAAGCTATGGTAACCTTGCATACAAATCTCAATTAAAAAAGATTCACAGTACATGAAGATTACATGAATATAATTGGTTTCAGTTCGTATTTTAAATTCAAACATGAATAATAGTAGGTATGAGCGGATGAAGTTTAATATTTCTGATAATTCATGCATCCGTAACATAGTTACACGTACTTCATCATTTGAAAGAGTGTCATATATAGAAGGGAAAGCAATTGAGAGGGTCTATGGCGTGAAATAATGTATTTAAATGAAAGTATTTCGAATCCTAATATAGTTGTTCAATCAATGTATTAAATATAAAATTATGATGATTTCATTGACACTTGCTTTAAAATATAACGTTAAACGTTTTCTAATCTGATTGTGGATCATTTTATCCTAAACCTTGAATTTAGACCTTTGTGATTCTAATAATAATGTCTTAATTTTCACGAAATTTTTAGAGTATTTAGGTGATATACAGCTGTATCATTCGAAAGTCATGAAATATTAAATATTAACAACTTAGTCATGCTTTAAAAGATTTTGGTCTGATGAAGTGGACTGCATGGACATGAGATTAAACTCATTTTTTATTTAATCTTTGGACGTGAATCGTAGAAGTTACGAGCGGATGAAGTTTCACATATTTGATAATTCATCCATATAAACATCAGTTAGAGTTTAGGGTAGAGTAATTTAATGCTTTCGCCGTATTAAAAACTATTTACAACTTGTGCATTTCTTTTTATCATGCTTTTGGATCATAATCACTTGACATTTACTAATACTTAGGGTTGAGGCCCCATTAAGTACAGCAATTAATTTTGCAATGATTCATATTACTTGCACGTAAAAAATAACCTAAACACTTGGCAAGCATGACTTCAATGTAATAATCATGCATTTGACAAATTAAATATGATTACAACTTGTTTAATTATGATCATTCATTAATTTTCATTTGAAAATTTTGCAGTACTGACAATAAAAATACGAATATGGCAATAATTATTTATGATTTGGAAAATTATGGGTTCATTTGGTGGGTACCACTTTGAACCGTGAGTCGCACAATGTGTGACTTTTGTCTAAGTAAGTCATTTTAATATGTGTGGTACACATGATCTTGTCTTTGATACCAAATGTATATTTGAAAGCATGGTGTCTATAACGCCCATAGTTCTAATAATATTTCATGACTTTTCAAGATTTTTGTCACTCAAATTAAATCTAGTGTTGCTTAATATGTTCCGATTATTTGATAATTCACGTACATAACGCCAAATATATATTGCACTACCTACACGTTCATGTTATTTAATGTATAATTAAATGCGAAGTACTTGCAATGAATATTTTAACGGAAATACCTCCAACTATATCGTTACTTGCTTTTATATATTTAAAACAGTCCTCATTAAAACAATTACATTACATTTGCCATTATTTTATTAACGTCACTCACTATAATATTAGAATGCGCCCTCACCTGTAAGTGGAGTACATTTTGACTTACTATAATTATAAGTTACTTGCTTAATACTACAGTGAAAAATACATAGATACACTCGGGGAAGTCACTTTAGTTAGTGTAAGTTTTGGATACGTATAACCGTAAAAAGGTTATAATTTAATAGTGGGCTAGGAAACAATTGGAATATGCTACTATCTATAGTATGTTTAGGGTATACTCTACGTATATTCCAAAAAAATTCCAAAAAAGCTCCAAAAAAATTCCTAAATTCGTTTTATCACACTCTATATTACTTTTACAAATTAATAATTTTTTATCTCAAATGAATAATTATAATGATCAGTAATTCAAGTCCTTCACTACGCTAGTACGAAGAGTTCAATTGATACTAGTGCGATACAGAACTTGCCAGAAAAAGGTCGTAGTATTTTAAAACACGCAAATCTTTAGAAGTCACCAACTGAATGCATGTTTTGAAAAATCTACTTTACAATTATTCTAAAGAAGTCCTACTCAACTAAGTCATTATAATTTTGTTATTATCAAATGTAGACTGAATTATTTAATTTAACTTTCAAAATTTATAATTAAATATCGTTGATAGATTTAGTAAATACTACCGTACGGATGGAATCTAAAAGTCAAAATGGTGAACTTCCATTTCTATAAAATATCAAATTTACTCTTAGTTATAAATAGTAGTTTTGACGATGTTTACCAATATGTTCAATGGTTACCTTGAGGTAGTAAGTGAATGTCGAGAATTTCCATAACTATATGAGAACAAATATTGGGTGTCCTTTTTTCATTTAAGATAAAAATAATAAATGTATAGAAGTAATATAGGGTGTTTTAAAACTATTTAAAGAATATTCTAGGAATATTCTTAAAATATACCATAACTAAACTATAAATACTAGAATATGCAAAATTACTTCATAGTCCTCGATTAAATACCCTAAAACCGCTCTTGAAATTTAGAGGAAGATACCTCTCCGAGGTGGTTATTTTATTGTCAACTACGTTTGTACTTTCGACAAATCCAACAAAGTGCAGTGTGGATGATATTATTATTATGATCAACAATTTAAATTAGAGCAATGTCTCACTGTAGAATTTTCCGTTCCCAAAGTTCTTGTTACATAGGGATGGAATCTATAATTATTTGAATGAAGTATTCAAATACTGCACAGAAATCTATTATTGTCGCGTATATTTTCAGTAAGCTTTCTCCCTCCATAGTTGTAAAGTCCACCGAACCTCGTGGACGATATGATTTTTAAGTGGACGAGAAACGACGGTTCAAAATTCTCCCTTTCTCTTCCCGCCACATCGTTCCCGCCTTATTCTCTATAAATATTGAAGTGCGACTAAAATATTCCTTTTCTCGTTTCTTTGCGTGCTCATGCTCCTCCGTTCGCATACTCCTCCGTTTGCGTGCTCATGCTCCTCCGGTCCTTGTACTTTCGCATGGCATTAAGGAGGAATTTTTTTGTTCTTAAGCTTTGAGGAGACTGCGCGTAGTTGCAGGCTGAGGCTGTAGAATCGTGTCAAGAGGAGCTGTGTTTGCGACATATTCCGGTAAGAGATAACTACCTATCTAGAACTTCAAGTTCTAGGGTTAGCGCGCACGATTTAGATAGGGTTCATTTTCAGTTGCATCTCATACTGTTATGTTATAGAAAGCATTCGCACAGCACTTTCTTTCCCACCATTGTATTTTGCGTACCTTTCATTTGCAATCCACAGTTCAGTTGCTGTTGCTTCAATTCGAAATGCAGATTGTCCATGCCGTTGCTTTCCGATATTATCGTCGTAAATTCCGGGACATATTAGCTCGACTCGACCTGAATATGTTCCAAGGTCCTCGAGAACGGAACATCTTGCCCTAGTAAAATTAGCTCGACTCGACCTAATATGCACCAACGTTTCCGTCTTCTAAACTTGTACTTGATTGAGAATCACCTTCCAGTTTAGGTCGAATCGACCTGAAATGCACCAAAGTTACCTTTATATATCTGGTACTGGAGCGAGACAGACCTTCCAGTTTAGGTCGAGTCGACCTGAAATGCACCAACGTTACCTTTATATATCCGGCACTGGAGCGAGATAGACCTTCTAGTTTAGGTCGACTCGACCTGAATTGCACCAACGTTACCTTTGTAAAGCCGTGTACTGAAGCGAGACACACCCTCCAGTTCAGGTGGACTCGACCTGAATTGAACCAACGTAACCTTCGTAAAGCCGTGTACTGAAGCGAGACACACACTCTTGTTTAGGTCGACTCGACCTGAATTGAACCAACGTAACCTTCGTTAAGCCGTGTACTGGAGAGAGATACACCCTCCAGTTTAGGTCGACTCGACCTGAATTTCACCAACGTCACCTTCGTAAAGCTGTGTACTGGAGCGAGATAGACCCTCCGGTTTAGGTCAACTCGACCTGAATTGCAGCCATGTTACATTCTAGAATCCGTGTACTGGATCTTTGATGAACCTTCCAGTTTAAATCGACACGACCTGAATTGCACCAACGTTTACTTCGCGAAGACGTGTACTGGAGCTCTGATCCACCTTCTTGTTTAGGTCGACTCAACCTAAACTGCACCATCGTTGCCTCCTTAAACCCGTTAACGGGAGCTCTGATCCACCTTCTTGTTAGCTCGACTCAACATAAATTATACAAGTACTGGAGTACTCACCTGGACTCTTCTGGTCTATTCATTTCGGGTAGAGATGATCTGCATCGTCACGTAATGAGGTAATACAGATTGAGGTCCATCGCATCTACTGTATATGAAGCCCCGTCCTACTGTAAGCATTGTATATTGTTTTCCATGCCGTATGCTCTCCTTAATTTAGCTCGAGGCGAGCTGAATCGCGAGGCCGCTTACATTCCATTGCAGATGGTCTACATCATTCGAGACACTGCATTTCATTCCACATGGTTTACATAATTTAGGTCGATACGACCTAAACATCCCTGCCCGATGATCTTCTGATGGCAACCTAACACTCTGAAAACTGACCATAGCGTTACGCTTGAGACTCCAAGATTATCCACACTATAATTTTCGAATGCCCCTTGTTCCATATGTACATCCTCCGATTTCCTTTTGTGATTTAGCTCCCCCCGAGATAATCCTACGTATGGGAATCTCATTCCTTTGTACTATATTCTAACATTAGGGCATGCAATCGTTCAGGTATCCTCACTTCCTCTACTGCTGCCATGGACCCTGCTCAGATGCTGATTCATGGAGTCGACTCTTCCGACGATGAAGCTGAGGCCCAACACACACTGGACGTCGAGGTTCCGGATTGTGAAGGCATTCCGCGACGTCAGTGGAATACTAAGTGTGTAGCTTTGTTTAATGAGGACGGCTTGCATGTTGGGGACGGAACTTGTCATAGTGTCAGCTCAGACCTTGTCCTCGGTGCGGACGGACCACTTGGAGACACTCACGTTGTTGTTCACATAGTCCGCAGTCACTCCGAGGTTGACATCCCCTGCGAGTCGAGGTACTCATTGCGGGCTTGGCCGATTCGGCTTGTCCATATCAATGGAGCAAGCCTCCATGATCATGAACTTCGCGACAACTACAACCGTCACGAAGCTAGTCTCACGCAGCCCTCCTCCGCTAGGTCGTCGAGATATACTAGTACAGTTAGGAATCCGCCCCGGGAGACTTCCATCAAATCGCAGCAACTCCTCACTCAAGACTCTATCAACTCCGTCTCCAGCAAAGTTTGTTGCAGCAAGAATTGCGTTCAACCCTTTCCGAGGGATAAGATTCGTGCCTTCCACGAACGTATGTATCAAGGCACCTCTTTCTAGTTCAGATTCCACATGAAGATGGACATCCACAGGCAGATTCACCGTGATTCTGAAAACCGGAGGTATTGATGTTTGCGTGCGAGCATGGATGCATATTGCAGGTGTCCCCGAAGCAACATTCTACCGTTATCAATCATATGCAGTGGAGGGGCGGCAAGCACATCCTCATGGAAATTCGGGAATCCGGAAGCCTCGTAATCACACCGTTCAAGCCACCGCCACGCTGCGATGTATTCTAGAGAAATCCGCGGACCACATGCCCCACCGCACGAGGACGCTTAAATCCGGGGAGAAGGTCGTTTCCATGATTCTGCCGGCAACCTTTCAGTGGAAAGACACCATTCCCGAACAGGGTGAATGCAGCGTTTGGGTTGAAGGATGTCTCGCCTTCAAACTTGAGCAAGATCAGGACATCCACCTTCAGTGAGTTTGATGCAAAGAAACCAGGTGACAATTTCGCTCGGTGCGCAACGTGCGACAAATATCATTCTCTTAGGAGGGGATCAATAGCTGGATACCAGCAAGCATTGCTTTGGGCTAAGAGATTAGACAAGCATCTAGCTCTTGCACGTGCGCACCGAGAGTACTATTACGCCAACCGCACCCGATCTAGAGACTTCCCCCACGAGTGTCTCACGATCATGCATGACAAGATGGACCACGCGAAAACAGCTTCTCCGGTTTTCTCCCACAAGAGCAAAGAGATTGATGGCCTCGTGAAGTTGCCCGTTTCCGTTATTGGTATGCTTGCACATGGCCACGGCGATGTGCGCTATGCGCATTACGGCCTGGATCTATTCTCGCACGATTCCAATTACACTATCGGCTCAATGGCCAAGTTGTTGCGGGATCTAGAGTTGCCTCCGAAGTTTGCATCTAGGGAATTGTTTGTGGGATCAAGGTCATCTCCATTGTTTGATGCTGTGCTTAAGGGGGCAGAGACTTGTGAACCATCGTTGCGTCCTACCGCTGGAACCTCTCCTCTAGCGACTCCTTTGCCGCCCGTTCTCCATGTGCACATGGACAATGCTACCGGGGACAACAAGAATAGATATGTTTTTTGTTTTTGGTCTCTCCTTAGTGCAAACAAAATATTTCGTGAAGCTTATGTTAGTTTTATGCTAGTGGGTCACACCCACGACGACATCGATGCGTTGTTTGGAAGGTGGAGCATGTTGCTGCAGAAGGACAACTTTCCTACGATTCCTTTGCTCATGAAGTCCTTTATGGATGTGGAATCTATGCCCACTATCCCACAACTTGCCGAAGAAGTGCCCGATTTCAAAGGATTCATTGAAGGCAGTATTCTGGAAGGAGATGAAGCACTCGTAGGGCACACCAAGGCACAACAGTTCAAGTTCTACCTTGACTCCACTGGTTGTCCGGTGATGAAGTACAAGATTTTCTGCACGGATGTAGACTAGTTGCCCAAAGAAGGTGGAGGGATCAAATTGTGGAAGGAGGATTCCGAAGGTAGGAGTTTGTGGCCCCGCGGTGTGCAAATTTCTGTTGAGCAGCGTCCAATGAGAAACGTGGAAGACATCTTCAAAGGTATATCTGGATTTATCAAATACTAGGAGAATTTGTGCAATGAGGACCTTACCGGGGAATTCAGAAGACGCTATGAGCACTTGATTCATTATTGGCGGGCTGTGAAAGTAGCGCTTCAAGAGCCTCCGCAACCGTCCAATGTTTTGAAAGATGGCTTTTGGCCCACATCTCGGGTTGAAGCGATTCTGGAGGATCAATACGCAGAGGACGGTGACCTTCGGGAAGAGTTTGCAGAGGATGACATTTACGTCGGGCAGATGCGGGGTCGTCCATTGCCATCATTCAGGGTAGGTCGAGACCTTTACGAAGGCTACTTCCTTGCAATCCGACCAGCAGATGGTGACACTCGGCCAGTTTGGATTGCGAGAGCGTTGTCTGATCCTAACTGTAACCCAGAAAGACCAAACTGTGTCCTCATTCAGTACTTTCGTCCAACATCAAGGGATCAAAATGTCCAGGACTACTACACTGGATGGGACACCTCGAGAGGTTTGCGTTGGAAGGTTGATGATACCAAACCTCCACTTTGGGAAGAATCAAATGCTTTGATGACAGCATGGAAGTCTAGGATTAAACGAGGTACTGTCGAGTGCATGATCAAAATTCCATCAGCTCAGATCGAAGTCATTAACCAAAGTTTGGCTTTGTATAATTCTACTTAAGCCGCTGTTGATTGGAGGCGATGGAGAGTATGGCTTGCTTGCTACGTCTATGTGATAGTGTGTATTTGACTATTCTTGTGATACTTTGCGCTTTGATGCAAGCGATATAGAGTCTATACTATAACTAGTTCATTAGACGTTGTAGATTTCTTTTGACTTATTTCTCATTTTATATTTGCGTGTATCACTTTGAAGTTGAAGATTTCCATTTCAAAGACTAAGTGTTTTGATTTAGAAAAAAAAACTTATTGCAAGTGCAATATTTATATTTTATTAATATATTTACTATTACATTGTACGTTTACTTCTTTGTATATTTGATCCGTTTTCCTTAAAAAATTAACTGTATGTGTTTGATTTTAAAAACAAGTATATATAAAAGGTTTAATGGTTAAGACCACTGTTTTTTTGTGAGCGCGTTAAGCACTTGTCACAGTTTAGGGTACGGGGCTGGTTGGTTGTTACAAATTTCCTGCCTGCCGAGGCTCACTTAGCAGCACCAAGTCATGCATATCTCATATCCGCTCAAACGAATTCAACGGGAATCGAACCCGGACCACCTATATGAGATAAACACCCACTCACAACAAACCATTGAGCTCATGACTTGGGTCCAGGAGATGAGAAACCACTCCTTTATACATAAACATTATTTTTATTTAAAATGGTACTATATTAGTGTCGAATCGACAGTTCTTATCATGACTCTCATTTTAATGGAAACTCCTCCTTTCAACTAGGACCGATCATTCTTTTGGTAACTCTCGTTTTAATGGAAATTCCAACTTCCATAGGATATATGTACTTACTATCCACCTAAATTGACAACCCATTTAGATTCAATCCTCCCCCTTGAAAATGAGACATATGATTTTGAGAGGTCCCAATTCTCTCATTTTAATGAATATTATGTTAGAATCGACTCATCCTTGGATCATCCTAGGTTTCCATGGGCCCATGGATGCAGCGTAAAAAGAACGTCCTCGTAGCCGAGGACGTCCCAAGGAGCACCTAACCCAAACTGATTCACACACACAATGAACAGAATCGACTCATCCATCGATCATCCTTGGTTTCTAGGGGCCCATGGATGCAGCCTTAATGACGTCCTTGTAGCCGAGGACGTCCCAAGAATACCAAATTCAAACTGATTCAAACACACAATGAACAGAATCGACTCATCCTTGGATCATCCTAGGTTTCCAAGGGCCCATGGATGCAGCCTGAAGAACGTCCTCATAGCCGAGGACGTCCCAAGGAGCACCAAACTCAATTTGATTCACACACACAATGAACAGACTCGACTCATCCATGGATCATCCTAGGTTTCTAGGGGCCCATGGATGCAGCCTTAATGACGTCCTTGTAGCCGAGGACGTCCCAAGGAGCACCAAACTCAAACAGTTTCAAACACACAATGAACAGAATCGACTCATCCTTGGATCATCCTAGGTTTCCATGGGCCTATGGATGCAGCGTGAAGTACGTCTTCATAGCCGAGGACGTCCCCAGGAGCACCAAACGCAAACTGATTCAAACACACAATGAACAGAATCGACTCATCCATCGATCATCCTAGGTTTTTAGGGGCCCATGGATGCAGCCTTAATGACGTCCTAATAGCCGAGGACGTCCCAAGAACACCAAATTCAAACTGATTCAAACTCACAATGAACAGAATCGACTCATCCTAAGATCATCGTAGGTTTCCATGGGCCCATGGATGCTGCCTGAAGAACGTCCTCGTAGCCGAGGACGTCCCAAGCAGCACCAAACTCAATTTGATTCACACACACAATAAACAGACTCGACTCATCCATCGATCATCCTAGGTTTCTACGGGCCCATGGATGCAGCCTTAATGACGTCCTTGTAGCCGAGGACGTCCCAAGGAGCACCAAACTCAAACAGTTTCAAACACACAATGAACAGAATCGACTCATCCTTGGATCATCCTAGGTTTCCATGGCCTATGGATGCAGCGTGAAGTACGTCTTCATAGCCGAGGACGTCCCCAGGAGCACCAAACTCAAACTGATTCAAACACACAATGAACAGAATCGACTTATCCATCGATCATCCTTGGTTTCTAGGGGCCCATGGATGTAGCCTTAATGACGTCCTTGTAGCCGAGGACGTCCCAAGGAGCACCAAATTCAAACTGATTCAAGCACACAATGAACAGAATGGACTCATCCTTCGATCAAACTAGGTTTCGATGGGCGCATAGATGCAGCGTGAGGAACGTCCTCGTAGCTGAGGACGTTCCAAGAAGCACCAAACTCAAACTGATTCACACACACAATGAACAGAATCGACTCATCCATGGATCATCGTAGGCTTTGATGGGCCCACGGATGCATCCCGAACAGTGTCCTCGTAGCCGAGGACGTCCCAAGGAGCACGAAACTCAAACTGATTCAAACACACAATGAACAGAATTGACTCACCCATGGATCATCCTAGGTTTCTAGGGGCCCATGGATGCAGCCTTAATAACATCCTTGTAGCCGAGGACATCCCATGGAGCACCAAACTCAATTTGATTCACACACACAATGAACAGAATCGACTCATCTATGGATCATCCTAGGTTTGTAGGGGCCCATGGATGCATCCTTAATGACGTCCTCATAGCCGAGAACGTCCAAGGAGCACCAAACTCAAACTGATTCAAACATACAATGAACAGAATCGACTCATCCTTGGATCATCCTAGGTTTCTAGGGGCCCATGGATGTAGCCTAAATGACGTCCTTGTAGCCGAGGACGTCCCAAGGAGCACCAATCCAAAACTGATTCACACACACAAAGAACACAATCGACTCATCCATTGATCATCCTAGGTTTCTAGGGGCCCATGGATGCAGCCTAAATGACGACCTTGTAACCAAGGACGTCCGAAGGAGCACCAAATTCAAACTGATTCAAACACACAATGAACTGAATCGACTCATCCATAAATCATCCTAGGTTTCCATGCGCCCATGGATGCAACGTGAAGAACATCCTCGTAGCCGAGGACGTCCCAAGGAGCACCAAACTCAATTTGATTCACACACACAATGAATAGACTCGACTCATCCATGGATCATCCTAGGTTTCTAGGGGCCCATGGATGCAGCCTTAATGACGTCCTTGAAGCCGAGGACGTCCTAAGGAGCGCCAAACTCAAACAGTTTCAAACACACAATGAACAGAATCGACTCATCCATGGATCATCCAAGGCTTCCATGGGCCCATGGATGCACCGTGAAGAACGTCCTCGTAACCGAGGACGTCCTAAAGAGCACCAAACTCAAAGTGATTCACACACACAATGAACAGAATCGACTCATCGTTGAATCATTCTAGGCTTCCATGGGCCCCCGGATGCAGCCAGAAGAGCGTCCACGTAGCCGAGGACGTCCCTAGGTGCATTAAACTCAAACTGATTCAAACACACAATGAACAGAATCGACTCATCCTTGGATCACCCTAGGTTTCTAGGGGCCCATGGATGCAGCGTGAAGAACGTCCTCGTAGCCGAGGACGTCCCAAGAAGCACCAAACTCAATTTGATTCAAACACACAATGAACAGAATCGACTCATCCTTGGATCATCCTAGGTTTCTAGGGGCCCCTGGATGTAGCCTTAATGACGTCCTTGTAGCCGAGGACGTCCCAAGGAGCACCAAACCAAAACTGATTCACACACACAATGAACACAATCGACTCATCCATTGATCATCCTAGGTTTCTAGGGGCCCATGGATGCAGCCTAAATGACGTCCTTGTACCCAAGGACGTCCGAAGGAGCACCAAATTCAAACTGATTCAAACACACAATGAACTGAATCGACTCATCCATAAATCATCCTAGGTTTCCATGCGCCCATGGATGCAGCGTGAAGAACATCCTCGTAGCCGAGGACGTCCCAAGGAGCACCAAACTCAATTTGATTCACACACACAATGAACAGAATCGACTCATCCATGGATCATCCTAGGTTTCTAGGGGCCCATGGATGCAGCCTTAATAACGTCCTTGTAGCCGAGGACGTCCTAAGGAGCACCAAACTCAAACTGATTCACACACACAATGAACAGAATCGACTCATCGTTGAATCATTCTAGGCTTCCATGGGCCCGCGGATGCAGCGTGAAGAGCGTCCTCGTAGCCGAAGACGTCCCAAGGTGCATTAAACTCAATCTGATTCAAACACACAATGAACAGAATCGACACATCCTTGGATCATCCTATTTTTCTAGGGGCCCATGGATGCAGCGTGAAGAACGTCCTCGTAGCCGAGGACGTCCCAAGGAGCACCAAACTGAAACTGATTCACACACACAATGAACAGAATCGACTCATCCTTGGATCATCTTAGGTTTCCATGGGCGCATAGATGCAGCGTGAGGAACGTCCTAGTGGCCGAGGACGTCCCAAGGACCACCAAACTCAAACTAATTCAAACACACAATGAACAGAATCGACTCATCCATGGATCATCCTAGGTTTCTAGGGGCCCATGGATGCAGCCTTAATGACGTCCTTGTAGCCGAGGACGTCGCAAGGAGCACTAAACTCAAACTGATTTAAACACACAATGAATAGAATCGACTCATCCATGAATAATCTTAGGCTTCCATGGGCCCATCGATGCAGCTCGAACAGCGTCCTCGTAGCCTAGGACATTCCAAGGAGCGCCAAACTCAAACTGATTCAAGCACACAATGAACAGAATCGACTCATCCATGGATCATTCTAGGCTTCCATGGGCCCATGGATGCAGCCTGAAGAGCGTCCTCGTAGCCGAGGATGTCCCAAGGATCACCAAACTCAAACTGATTCATAGACACAATGAACAGAATTGACTCATCGATGGATCATCCTAGGCTTCCATGGGCCCGCGGATGCAGCTTGAAGAGCGTCCTTGTAGGCGAGGACGTCCCTAGGTGCACCAAACTCAAACTGATTCAAACACACAATGAACAGAATCGACTCATCCTTGGATCATCCTAGGTTTCCATGGGCCCATCGATGCAGCGTGAAGAACGTCCTTGTTGCCGAGGACGTCTCAAGGAGCACCAAACTTAAACTGATTCACACACACAATGAACAGAATCGACTCATCCATGGATCATCCTAGGCTTCCATGGGCCCATGGATGCAGCCTGAAGAGCGTCCTCGTAGCCGAGGATGTCCCAAGGATCACCAAACTCAAACAGATTCATAGACACAATGAACAGAATTGACTCATCCATAGATCATCCTAGGCTTCCATGGGCCCGCGGATGCAGCTTGAAGAGCGTCCTTGTAGGCGAGGACGTTCCTAGGTGCACCAAACTCAAACTGATTCAAACACACAATGAACAGAATCGACTCATCCTCTGATCATCCTAGGTTTCCATGGGCCCATCGATGCAGCCTGAAGAACGTCCTCGTAGCCGAGGACGTCCAAGGAGCTCTAGACTCAAACTGATTCAAACACACAATGAACAGAATCGACTCATCCATGGATCATCCTAGGTTTCTAGGGGCCGAAACATCATATTCATTAAAATGAGAGTATACTCCGAAAATGAGAGTTTAGATGTGTCAGAATATCAATGAAATTGATTTGAATATGCAACACAAATAGAGTGTAAATGTTACTTTGCATGAGAATTGAGACACTTGCCATTGAAATGTAACGTAATATTTGTCTATTTATAGAAATTGCATAGAGCAACAGACAATTGGTGAAGAAATTGTTGCTTATCATTACAAGAAGCTACAGTGAAATAGCATTTAGATACAAGATACACAACTAAACTACGGTTCTGTACATCACTACAGGATACTACCACTATATCGTAATCGCAAATACAATGCTAAATGGTATCATGAATGCGATCGGGTCTTCAGTCCTGCTACTTCCTTCAACTTAAGTTCAGCTGCAGCCTTCAACATTTGAGGACCACGAGTATAGCCAGTATATATCGAACATTGTTGTAGGGAGATCTCACGTCTTTGTTGCGCCAACATCCGTTCCTCCCACGCATCTCGAACAAGAGGGGATCTCTTGCTGAAAAATCTGTCATGTGACCGAGTCTCTCGGATACCCTCCTTCAATGGACACTGACGAGTACGCAAGGGTGCACGAGGAGGCACATCAACACGGGCTTGGATTACAAGAGGTGGGATTGGAGGGGTCAATCGGGCAGCATTTAAAGTACCAACGGACTTGCTTCTATTTGGCATGTCGAAAAGCTGCATGAACAAGAACAACTATAAGTATACTGTAAGGCATGTTCGACGATGAGAAATACAAGTGCGGGAAAAGAAGGTATTCGCACCTGTACAGAATTAATTGGATATGAGGCGTCTTCAGAAAGCATTCTCTGGGACACCGTAGTTTCAGGGACCTTCTCACCCGTTGCCGCGAGTCCATTGTCATCGTAGAGCTTTCTTGGAGCCACTCCCTCACATGAATCGCAGTTCCGCAGCGAAGATGCAATGGCTTGAGCTTTTAGTGGTGACGGCGAACTAACTGGACGCGTTATCATAACACCCTTGGGTGGACTATCCACAACTCCATGGGCAAGCGGCTTGTTTGAGAAGTCCATTGTCGACTGTGCGGTAGCTGCCGAATACATAATATGCCCTAAGCCACTCTGCGAAATCGCGTATTGTCCGTAGTCCAAAATCGAATCAGTTGAAGCAGCGCAACGAAAATCTAAATCACTGTCCGTATCCGAAACGGCACGCAAAACCTGGATACGAATAGATTTTAGAGGGAGTCCTCAACATTCGTAGGTGTGGAATATACAGTTCATATAAATCAACTCGAGTCGAGTTGAATGGAGAACTGATGTTACAGTGGAACAATTACATCGTAGGCAGACACATTCATTAGTAAATTTACAAATCAGCGACAACCTGACTGTTCCAACATTATAGCCTTCGAAGTTTCAATGGCAACGATGAGCTCATCGTATTCTCGTGTATCGGGCTCTTCAATTAGCATCCGACGTCCAATGTTATCATTCCTACGGAACGACAGCAAGCCTTGACCCCGGCATCGGTGAAGCCGCTGAATCCAAGGGAGAAGGTCGTCCACTAAAAACCTATCCCTCTCCTCAAATCTGGACCTCGAAACAGGGAGTACGACATTCTCAGGTTCATTGAGAATATGCTTCTCCCGGCTATCGTCTACAATGATGGTGTTTGAACAAGAGAATTTTGAATTTTGGGGTTCAAATAGTTTGTCCAAAGGTTTTAAGAACAAGTCCTTATTAGTTCCTTTGACCTTGAAGTTAGACATTTTCCCGCGAGAGCCACGACACTTGATAACATTGCAAGTATCCTGGCCAAACATATGCAACGGGGGTTGGAGACCCCGGAACAGGTACTCGGTAATCAACTTAGTAGTGGGGGCAGCCATGGAGACATATGCAAAAAGCTCTAACTCGTAGAGAAATTCCCTGCAATGCGGCCGTACGTACACAGCCTTAGGACCAACCACCACCGGAAGGACGGACGAATGCGGCTGAGAGATATCATTGTACACTTGGTGCTTCGACATGTTTCTCCGTTCCAAACAAACACAAAGAATTCCATTGAGGTCCAGGATGACATTCAGCCACCTGCGGACCCCCCTGGGTACGAACGAATGATTGACAAGCTCCTGAGCAGCACCTACTGGACTGTGCGCTACACTGGCCCCCTGTTAAGAAAGGGGACAGACAGAATGTGCAGACAGTTAAGGACTGCACCGTTTTTTTTTCTGCCACCGTCAAGCCATCCGAGAATGGCGAAGAATGCAAAAGAAAACAATTCTCGGACTCACAGTCAATGATGCAATTCAGGGCAAGTGGGGACAACATAGGCAAGACTTACAGGCATGTCTGAAGATACCAACTGTGATGGGGGATCCTGGTCGACGACGGTGGTCGGAAGTGGGATGTGGACCTCTAGGAGAACAACGTCAGGAATATCAGATTCAGTCCTCACGTCCATAGGAATAACGTCACAATCACTAGATTGCAGTGCAGAAGTAACTTCTACACGATGATGTTCTACCTCTGGTTCTTGGATTTCACGGGACCCAGAAAACCTATGTCGACTAATCAAATGCTCCGGAGATGCGGCAGCAGACGTATGTGCGCAATTGATTTCGAGGACATTGGCAGAGCCTGCGCGTTGCGAAAGTGCAAAGATAATATCCGGTAAGAAGGCAATCATGTATTTCACTCTCAATAATAGAGTATTTCACATTTACAAAAATGTATAGAATAAGAGTCGTTAAAGTGTATGTCTATGCTAAGACTACACTACTAGAAAAACAGCCAGAATCCCTATTGTGAAATACTTCGTCATACTGCGACAGCAATTCAGCTCAGGTCGAGTTAAATAATAAAAGAAGAATCATGGGGATGAACCTGGTGGCACATCCGACGCATCCGCTCCCAATCCTTCCTGTCGACTCTCGTCTGCAGATCCGGACGGGGATGCAGGCTTTGACTGATGCACTTCTCCGGCCATCGCAGGCTGCGTTTGATCTGCAGTTGATCGAGGAGCTGGGGTCTCAAGGGATGCCTTGCGAGTGGCTGAGCCTGAACCGGAAGGGCGAACTGCTGCTCCACTACCGGAAGAGTTCTCTGCCCGATTAGTGAGGAGCAGATTCCCTGCCAGACCCTGTGCTGGATCGATCATCTGCAAGGGCCTAGGCCCACCACCGCTGACTTCTACACATGTTCTCACCATGGCGGGAATCTTCTCAAACATGACACTACTAGGAAAACATACGAAATATGACTGGGGTTTATGACTAAAAATGGGCATAAACTGACCTGATGACTAATACCATTTTCAGTCAGCAATCCAGTCGTAGCGGACAACGAAAATTACTAAAAATACTCTAGTCATATCTGCGGTCATACGTTCCCTGTGGCGCGTTCCCAAATTTTTTTTTGGGACCTCGATTATGGGCAGCCCGACAAATATGACTATGTTTAGTCATTTATGTGACTAGGAATAGTCGGAAACATCTGACTAGATTTAGTCATTGACGTCAATCTAATGACTAATATGCATAATTTTATGACGTCATTATATGACTATCATTGTGGTCCAAATTTGGTAGTGATGACTAGATTTAGTCATCATTTCGGTTTAAATATTCGTGAAGGCTCGTCAGTCATTCACATGTGTATGACTAGTTGTAGTCAGAACTTTAGATACATTCAAGTTTACGCCCAACCATATGACTGAATAAAAGCTTTATTTTTGAACAAAATTGCTCAGAAACTGACTATGCATAGTCATTGCTTTCAAACACTTGACTACAGCTAATGACTACATATAGTCATTTTGGTTCACATATCATAGTCATGAGATCCAAAAAGTTAAGGAGACTAAGTGACTAAATATAGTCCGCTGATAGAAATCAATGACTACAATCAGCGTCAATGTCTAATATCCATACTGTTCTAACCGCATTGAACAGTGCCCTATTTTAGCCAACGCAATTGCTCATGGATGCTTTAAGAATTGGGTGGGCCACAATATAAAGCTATCTACTACTTGTCTCATCTTCGAGATAGAAGGGTCTTCCAATTCTACACTGGAATAGAAAAGGTAGTGGTCGTTGTTGCTCTTCTACACCTCCACGGAGACACACCCTTCTGAAATTGTGACCCCATGCAATCTGGCTCCTTCCAAGTCAATGACCTTCCCAATTCCAACCACCTGTTCTTCTTCCCCGTCTGCAACACCCATGATTTCGACAACATCGCCTTTGCTAAATTCCAAAGGCGATGAGGCTTTGTCCTTTTGTCCACTTGTCTGCAATTCCACAAACACTCGTAAATAATAGAATGAGGACTGCCACAAAAACTAAGCATGTAGTTTAAGAAAGAACCAAGTAGGTAGTGCTTTGGCTTTCCTTACCTTTGATGTGCTCTTGTCCTGAAGAGCCCCCACTTTATCTTCCTTACTATCTTTTGCCACGACAACAAGATTCCTTGATTTCTTTTGTTTCCCACCCTTTCCCCGTGTCTTTCTCTCTTGAGTAACGGGGGATCCCTTCTCTGTCCTCACCTGCTCCCGCTCATTAAGGGACCCCTTCTCTCTCCTCTTGTAAATGTTGGCGATACCCTTCTCTGTCCGGGGTATCTTCTGCTCACCCCCATTGATTTCAAGCTTCAGTACCTCAGTAATCCTCTTCCTCTTCTCACCAGTTGGACAATGCTTCAACGGCGATAGCAAGGCAGTGTCCGCCTCGACTTCCTTCCTTTCACTGACTTCTTCCATCTACACATCGTCTCTTCCTTTAGACTCATGTTTATTCCAATATAAACAACCACAGCCAGTCATGAAAACATGTAGAGTTAAAGGGGACTTCTTCACTAATTCTAGTCAGCAATGTAAAGAACGTGACTAACTTTAGTCATAAATTCCATAAGCATGACTAGCACAAGGCATTTCGACCCTAAACCCTAAGCTCTAAAACCGCCTTCGCAGCTGCTGTCGACAAGGCCGCTGTCTTCGCAGCTATCGATTTCTCCGCGACCTCCGCCTCCACGTCGCTTTCTCCGCTGTCTCTCACTGCTTCCTCCTTGTTGTCTTCCTCTGCATCAGGCTCCTCCACCGTAGACGACAATGCACTATTGAGATCTAACTTCGGTGAGGACTTCGCCGCCTCTGCCTCCGCTTCGAATTCCTCGCTGCTGCTGCTTTCTTGCTCCTCATCAGACACTTCCTCCTTCGACTCTTCCTCCTGAGACTCTTCTTCATCCGATTCTTCCTCCTTCGACGACTCGCTTTCCAGCACCGTGGGCTTCTTCGATTTTGCCATGGCGACAGAGCTTCCAAGTGCGACGACGAGATGTAAGTGAATTTTGAGCAGTGGTCTCTATTTTTCAAATTCCAGCAAGGATAAGGTCAATCTAAGTACAACGATCCTATGCAATGATGATTGAAGAGGTTGGCTGAGGGAGTGGGGAAGTGGAGCTGTGGAGTGAAAGTGAAATTCAAACCACTTAGGGTTTCGTAATCAATGGGTGGCGGCTGCGTTTAGGTGGCGGTTGCGTTTAGGGTGCGGCTGCGTTTAGGGTGCGGAATTATCGCCGCCGCCGCCACGTGTTAGTAGCCAGTGAAGTGCTATTAATAGTTCACCGTTATCCATCGATGACTAGGTTTAGTCACCAGTTTGCTTCGTTGACTATTCGTAGTCAGGAGTTCTACATCCATGACTAGATGTACGCACGTCATTGACGATTTTGAAATAGTGCTAGAGTGAGTATACTTAGCTCTTCCTCAAACGATGCCCTATAAAGCAACACGTCAAGGCGCTCAAACGCATTAGGAATCTGAAGTATTTCTAGAATGAAGAGATCTGCTCGACCGAACAAAGCTGAATCGCCCTTATACTCTAACTTGAAACTTGGACACTTCTTCCTCTGTCGGTGACATCTTTACTAAAAGCTGTAAGGTCTCTTGGCTCAGACCCTCAGCTGCAAATTAAGAACGAGTGCAGTATTTCTCACTCTTCGTGAATTTGCCATCCACAACTCGCAAAGAGTTCATGTCCATTGTATCGATCGTATTGTACAAAACCTAATTTAGATGAGGGCATCACCAAAACAAGAGAGGAACATTGCATCAAATCCTTCAAGATTATAGAGAGTATGCACCCAAGCAATATAATTCTTAGTACATAGTAATATAAGATAAACTAAGCACTATCCCGAGAGGATCTTCGAGACTCTTAATCCTACATCCCGAGTGGATCTTCTACATTTGCAACTGTGGGAAATCGAAGAGAAAGAAGCAGACAGACAAGGTCTAAAAAGTTACCCTTGCCCATGTAAGAAATGCATGGGTGCAAAACTAGTATCAAGGACAACCATCCGCAAAAATCTACGGAAGTACAAGCGAGATCCTGAATTCAAGACATCCATCCTGGTATGTTATCCACCAATTTAGTCTGATATCTTCGTTATGAAATATGTGGGGCCAATGCGCTTGCCTTACTTTGTTGCGATGATACATGTAGGAAACACAGAGATATATTGTTCTGGCCGCAGCAGCTGCTGCATTAAATTCAGTAATTTCAGCTCTTCTACCGCTTCAAAGGAGCACAGAGAGTAGTTTGTATCTCAACCATGAAGCATCTGTGGATACTGTTCAGACAGATATCGATTATGGGAAATGGCGCATAGGCACCATCCCGAAGCTCAAAATTTTCACATTTTGGGAAAGAAAGAGGGAAGTTAGGGTGTCAACACATCCGCACATGGGATGGGGCCTATATGCCATGGAAGCAACCAAATCTGGTGATGAGTTATTGCCATTTGTTGGAAAGAGATTCTCAAAGGCTGAGTTCGACCGTTAGTGTGAGGCAGACAAGCGTTTTTTGAAGTATGCAATATGAGTGAAGAAAAATGTGTACCAAAATGGATATGTGTTGAATGGAAATGTTGCAGGGTTTATTAACAGTTCTATTGGAAGAGAGCATATAGGGAATGCTATTTGGGAATACATGTCATTGCTTGCCCGATGGAATTCAAAAACTTGGGGGTATATTATGACTGTAGCAACACGTGACATTGAAGTGGGAGAGGAACTTTTCACATATTACCCTCTTAATTGATAGGTCGCTTAGATTGCATCTAGGAAATGGGTAACAATACAAGAAAATGCTGTAATACTTTAGTGATTGCTGGATGGAAGATTGTGTTACGACGACAGCCGCGTGACGCAAAAGTCGAGTCAAGTGATGGCAGAAGAGATGATCTGCAGAGTGTGCAGTTAGGTAGAGATGAGGAGCATGTAGACCTACGGCATGAATACACTACCGTGGAAAGGGAACTCGACACTCCTGATTTGAGAAGCTGTAGGAGACTAACCACAGAAGATGTAAACCAAGCTTTGGTCGCTGCAGAGGAAGATCTAGAGGTGGGACATGATGTGCCATTACAGTAGGAAATGAGGTCAAATGCATGGCATAGCCCATTGTATTAGCAAACCAAGTACGAAACATAATATGTAGTAGCTGTGGTATCGGTAATCATGATGACTACACTTAGTCAGTGATTCTACATGCACAACTAATATGAGTCATTCGCTCGACATTACCGTCTACAGTGCGTAAGAGTATTTTTTTGACTACAGCAAATGGCCAATTCCACATTGCTAATTCTACATTACCATGGTATACAAAGGGATTGCCATATAAATATCTTCAACATCACTGATGAACATACATGCGCACTACCCTCGTGGGGTGCACTGTACTAAACATGTACGAGTATACGTGAGTGCACAAAAAAGTATGGAACGAAAAAATATGAAAAACAAAAGCAAATTATGCCAACTTGTTTTTGAATAAAAAGTTAAAAAGTACAATGTATAAAATGTTAAAACCTCGAACGAACAAAAGAAATTCAAAAGAAAACCCTAATCAAAAAGAAGGAAAGTGAAATTGAAATAATATATAGATCATTAAATAAAGGATATAAATTTGAATTAAAACCATGAAGGCCACACTCAAAAACCCATTTACAAATGGCTGCCCAAAACTGTAGTCACATAACTACTAAATCTAGTGATATCGCTGCCCATGCAAAAAGTCATATGGCTGCCCACGGAAGAATACGTTCCCCAACTACGTTCCCATCGAGGTCCCATGTAAATATGACTAGAATCATAGTCATGTGATGACTATGGACTGTTCTAGTCACCAAAGTAGTTACTGGTGAGTCATATCCTCCCGATAGTCATATCTAGTCATATGGCCGTAGTCATATTTCGTATGCTCTCCTAGTAGTGTGAGCTTCATCCGCATCTCGAACTCCTTCCAATCCCGCACGCGATCCCGCTCCCTGTCGCGCTCCCGCTCCTCCCGCTCGTGCTCGCGCTCTTCTCAATCTCTCTCTCTGGCCTCAAAGAAACGCTTGGTCTGCCGCTCCTCGAGCTCGAGCATTCTCTCTGACAAATCAGAGAAGAGTTTCGAAGCCAAATGCATCTTGCTCTGCTATTTCATTTTTCTCTTACCGCGAGAGGAAATGGAAGACTTTTCTGGGAACGAGGTTTCGGATGTCTCACGTGTATTATCGCTAGGAATTGGCAGCGCACTGGAGTCGTGCCCAGTCCTTGGCGTCTGAGTCAAATGTGGGTTGAAGTCTTCGTCATCCTCGTCGTCATCACTATCATAGTCGCTATCACAAATTTTAAGTACCTGGGGGTTTTCTGTCCCCTGCTGTGTGACGGACGCGGAACGTGCTCTCGTCACTCTTTGAGACGACTGCCCCTCCTTATGCCCGGGCTTTGGATACATCGTCTCATCAACAATGTATCCAACATCAATGAAATCTGCCTTGTCTAAGTTCTTCGCCATCTTAGAAAGACAAATAAAGTCTTCGACTTGTGTGTTATCTCCGATGATGTAGTTCTCCAGTGAACACATCTGCAGCATGGGTGGAACAACTTGTCAGAAGAGTGAAATGCTACATAACGGCACACGGACCATTTAACTCGACTCGAGTTGAATGGTCCAGCATACTCTGCTGTCGAATCAACTCGACTCGAGTTGAATGGTCCACCATACTCTGCTGTCGAATCAACTCGACTCGAGTTGAATGGCACAGAATGCTACGATGACCAATCAACGAAAGTGGTGGACACAGAGTTTTCCAAATTATCTAAAAGTTACAGATTAACATATTCTGCTAACATAAACAAATGAAATTCAAGTCGAATCGAGTTAAATGGTATGAGTCATGTTGTTACCCATGCAGCGCATGTGAGCTTGCCTCCCCCAAAGACGGTGAGAATTGCATCATCGTTCTTACAGAAGAGTTCCAGAAATTTGATGTAGAACTCCATCTGCATTTCGGTGTTGTAGATGCGGTAGTCCAGCTCATTGTATGCACCTGGCGTCGTGAACACCGTGGTTTCAAGGGGCTCGAAAATGGGCGTGTATGTCTTTCCTCTCCTCCTAATCCCCTTCTTAAATAGATAAAGAATTTGCATTTTCATATGCGCCCACTTACTATTCGCTGGTACATCCTCCAGGCGTTCGTATTTTGCCGGCATGTAATCCGCGTGTTTCATGTTGTACTTCTTCGCAAAGTCGGAGTGAAGAAAATGATTCACTATGACAGCCTGTGCTTCCATATCTCCACAGATCCAGACCCACACTGGAACTTCAGTGATACAAGGATCATCAATCCCGCCCAATACAGAGAGGATATTGTAGAAGTATGGAGCATCTGTCGATGATGGATCTTGCTCCGCCGCCCCAGGCAGATTCCTGAAGTCCATTATGCCAAGTGTAATCCGCTCCGCTGTTCTCTCATTCCACGCGGATGAACTCCACGACGCGAGAATATCGTTGTCCAAATTGTATGGCCGATAGTTGGCCTTTCCCGTGGGGACAACGAACTTCCCCTTGTTTTTGAGAAAGACTTTGAAGAATTCCTCCGCGTATGGTGAGAGAGTCCCAATACTCCTGTTCTTGTTGCGGGGTAGCTTCGCCGCGGTGTAGTAATCCTCTCCTGGTGCGGTTAACAGGACATTGAGGGCGGCTTTTGAAATCCTGTATTAGTCTTGAAGTCCTTCCACTTGTCCTTCTTGAACTCTCCACTGGAGCTGTAGAGACCGAGATTGGGTTCTAGCAAGTGGATCTGCCTCTTGATGATCATTTTTCGCTTGCATCTCTCGAGCCAATCCTTGGCGCTGTAACAATTTGCGACAACCCCGGCGACCTTCTTCATTGTCACCTTCGGATATGGCTCCTCTCTCTTAGGATCGGGTTTGTTAAGCAAATGCTCAGCGAGCCTCTTTAACTGTGCCTCAAAGAGGTTCCCTAACCACTTGAAGAATTCGCGAGAAATGACACCATCCCTCTCGGCATTCCAGGACTTCAATTCTTTAAACGCCAGCCCGGACTCTGGATCGATGAGTAAGCCTTGCGAGTGACTGGCGATGAGCTCGCTCCACAGATTGTAGACATCGTCTGCGGCGGTGATGATCTTGATCTCATTGTGAATATCAACGTCTTGCTCCTTGATATTCTTTGCGCTCAATGCTTTCTGGGTCTTCTTGACATCAATCATCCCAAAGCGGAGCTTCACCGCGTCCTCGAACTCCTGCAGTGTTCGAATGCAAACATGTTCGTGAATACAATTAACTCGAATCGAGTTGAACTAGCATGCACACTAATAGTGTATTCTAATTGAGAGATAATGCTTTCTTAATGAATCAACTCAAATCGAGTTGAACGGCGCTGAATCTAGGTCAGTGTATGTGATTTAACTCAAATCGAGTTGAATCATCTGGTTACCTTGTACTTCTGTGCATCCTCCAGCTGCATCTTAGTTCTCCGCACAGTGACGGACCTCCCAACCTCCGTCGCCTCCTTCAGCGGCTTTGGAGAGTTAAGGGTCTTCCAAACTTCCCGGGCTCCTATAATGTTTGTTGCCCAAGTTGGCTTGAACTGCTGGAAGTGGTTGACTCGATTGTAGAAAGCTGATATTTTTCGGATTATGGAGTGGTCAGCGTTCCAGACAATAAAACAGTCCCAAGTTTCGAACTTCTTTAGGACCTTCTTAGTTATACCCGGCCTACCCCTCATGCGCTTGGAGGCCTCTACGCTATGCTGCCCGTTTATCATCCAGAATTGGCCATTCTGTATGTCTTCCCAGCACTTGGGCATCTCCGTTAAGTTCTTGGGCATGGCGCACAACGTAAGCTTCTCGTGCTTGTCGGGCATTTCGACCAGGTAGTACATGATTACCTCAACCATCTTATCTTCGAGGCTCCTGACATTGACGTCTGCTGGTGGGGTCTCCAGCTGGTCTATGGAAATAGGGTATGACGTCTCTACTCCCCCTAGGTAAGAGCTTGTACACTTGGCCCAGTACCTCTCGTAAACTTCACACGAGTTTTTATAATCAGGTTTCTCGCTGTCAAAGTCACGAGGAATGTCTGTCAGTGCGGATTCCATATTGATGTTCTCTTGTGTATTAGGCTCCACTGCATCAGATAAGAGCGACTTCCTGGTTTGTTTAACCCTGCTTCCTGTTGCGCCCGTCTGTCTCAAAGACATCGATGGAGTAATTTTTCTTCTTTTGTTTCCACTCTTACTTGTGTCTGGAGTCTCATAAAGTCGTGACTCCTGACTGGCACCCTGACTACTCATTTCCCTCCTCAGGCTCAAGGGCTGCATGGATTGTTTTGACACTTCCATCTTCATCTTGAACAACTCAAACCCGTGCAGCAATTTTCTCAGTCGGGGTGCGAGGATATTGGCTGGGTGTTGCTCGCCGGACTCTGTGGTGTAGATGTTCTTGTCAACGTGCGCCTCGACGTCTTTTATCAGCTTCTCGTAGTCGCTGTTGACGAGGCTGCTTAAATGAGCTGAAATCGAAAATGGGGTTTTTGCTGGCTCCATCATGTACGTGAAGCGGTACTCTTCTGTGCCCGGCTCGGTTGTGATGCATGTGATGTACACGTATCCTGGTGGCCCTGGATTAATATCCTCTATTTGCTCGTATAGAGATACGGGTAACTCTACTTGTCCATTCTTATGCTTTGTCGTTACGGCTAGCTTACTTCCATTTGGGATCAATACAATGCTCCAGTACTCTACGCTGTCGGGATCTTGATACTTCCAGAGATCACCATACGTTACTGAGTCGCCAAACTCATCGCCACCAACTTCTGGTGTGATGTACTTCTCGTAGAAGACATTGAGCTTGGCTTCCTGGTTATCGGTGTCCATCGAGAAATCCTGACTATCCATATCTGCATTCAGAAGCGCGTTTAGCTTGGCTTAGCAATTCAGACAAAATGTGTTTAACTCGACTCGAGTTGAAATGTCTGGTCTGAATAGCTGCGATGTCTTAATTGATGTCTTTTGCTCGAGTTGAATTGTATTTTTATAGTAGTCTTAATGTAATGCTAACATATGTACGGGGTTTTCTGTATGCAATTCAACTCGAGTCGAGTTGAATTGCATGGGCATGTGATGTATGTTTTGCAGTTCAACTCGACTCGAGTTGAATTGTAATTATTACAGTAATTTTTATTTCATTCTAACATACTACGGGGTTTTGTATTTGCAATTCAACTCGAGTCGAGTTGAATACAAAGTCCTGTGGTGTATTTTTTGTTTTCAACTCGACTTGAGTTGAATTAGAGCTATTTTGTAGCATTGATAATTTGCTGTTATAGCTACGGGGTTTTGTATATGCAATTCAACTCGAGTCGAGTTGAATACATGGGCCTGTGGTGTATGTTCTGTTTTTAACTCGACTCGAGTTGAATTGTAATTATTATAGTAGTATTTCTGATGTACTAACATTACTACGGGGTTGGCTGTATCTAATTTAACTCGAGTCGAGTTGAATTGCATTGGCCTGTGTTGTATGTTTTGCAATTTAACTCGACTCGAGTTGAATTGTAATTATGATATTTTAGTATTGATGTTATCGTAACATAACTACGGGGTTTTCTGTTTGCAGTTTAACTCGAGTCGAGTTGAATTGCTTGGGAGTTTTTTCTTTGTTTCGCAATTCAACTCGATTCGAGTTGAATGATACGAAGCTGGGTAGCTTATGAGGTATTTATGACCAGTATGGTGTTGTAATTTCACTCGAATCGAGTTGATTTTAATGGGCGTTTTAATGATTTTTGAGATTCAACTCGATTCGAGTTGAATTATATTCAACTAATTATCTTTTAAGGTATTTGTTACGTGGCTAGTGGTATAATTCAACTCGAATCGAGTTGATTTGCATGCGCCTTTGGATTATGGTCGTGCAACTCAACTCGACTCGAGTTGAATTTCATGTGGTTTGTCCAGAATTTCAAGTCGAGTCGAGTTGAATTGCCATCTGGCTATGTATTGGCTGTGTAATTCAACTCGACTCGACCTAATATTTGGTGTGTTGGTTCGCAATTTCAGGGGTTGTCGACTTGAATTGACGTCGACTTGAAATAACATCGAGATAAACTGTTGTATACGATTTCGTATACGTGAATTCATTTCAGCAGCCACAAAGAAAAATTCTACATTCAATGAAATCTATGGTGTTTCCAATCTGAAATAGAGTGCACTTAAAAGAATGAGAACGATGCTAGAAACCAAAACCCTAACATGGAATTGAATACATTCTCAACTTCCATCACTACTTCTGCAAATGAAAGCGAAAACTACTATGACGATTCTTACAAACTTCTGCAAATTTTTGTAAAATAAGGTATGAAAACACAGGGGCCTCAATAACAGAATTCAAAGTGCACAAATTAGCCATGTGGACAACTAAACTGCCAGAATTCAAAGTGATGAGCGTTGTATAAACCTGAATTTTCTGAAGTGCGATTCTCCATGCAGTGGAAGCCGGGAAGTTGATTGCCAAATCGATTAGTCTGAAAGAAAGGAAAAAAACATCTTGCTCGTCAAGGAACATAACGTGTAAACTATATATGCAAGATTGGAAAATCAGGCATTCAACCACAACAACAGTTATGCAATTCCAGCCATTTCATTGAAGCAATCTACAGCAATTTCATTCATTCAATTTCATTGAAGTTTCATTCCAATTCATTTAAGTTTATTCAAGTTTCAACTTAAATTTCATTCAAGTTTCACCCAATTGCAATGATCTATCCCCATTTCCCCACAGCATACGTGCATTGCAGCAATTTAAAGCAACCTAGCATGCAATTCAATCACTGATTCAATTAGAACCCTAATTGCTTCCCATAACTAGCTAGTGCCTGAGGTCATAATCAACCAGAAAAACCCCTGCAACAACTAGGAATCACCCTTGCAACCATATTCCCCCACAGATAAACAATTCAACCACCAACGACATTGACCCCACTGAAAATGGCCATGCAACACCAACCCCAGAATCAACAATGAGCTCGGAAAACTGAAGATTTGGTTTAACCGTGTAACCAAAGAAATCACTCAATGAACTAAGAACAGGCAAGTACCACACCCGTGCATGCAAAGAAGACCTCAGAATTTCACAATTTTCACTAGATGTCTAGACCTGGTAAGTTTAGGGTTTTCAACTACACACTAAACCGCGTAATGGACCCCTGCCAGTGCCCAGGAGATCAAATGAATCCCATCTGGCCACACTCTCCACGAAACCCAAAAAAAAAAAACTCAGAAGGTGCTGGCAGGGTGATCAAATGAACACCCGCTGAGCCAAACCCAGTATGGTTTACATCCTAAACTAAGAACAAAACCGCATACAAGAAAAATGAAGTGCATGAAGACGATTTTTTACCTGATGAAATGCTGCTCTTGAACCTTCAAGCTCGCACAGCACTCCGATTCTGGCGCTTTGTCAATCGAGCTCCACAATTTCTGATTCTAAACCCTAATCACACAACCGCAACACAAATCTAGCCACCCAACCTACACTTCAAACCCTAAGCATGACACTCCAGTTCAAGCGTGGAGAAAGTAGAGGTCGCGCATGGAGAGCGCGCGTGGAGAAATGGAGACAGCCAGGGGAGTAGACAGCCAGGAGAGCAAACAGAGGGAGAAAACACAATGGGCAGAGAGGACCGGGACTCCAAACCCTAACGCTGGGAGAGACGACCAGCTCGGGCAGTGCCCGATTTTTTTCCGACTGCCCAACATGTCTGGGCAACCCAACATCTCCGGGTTGCCCAAGATTCTCGGGCAGTGGCTGAGATGCCCGGGGTACCCAAAAGGATGCCGTAGTACCATAGTAGGTTCGTCGTAAAATAATTCTAAAAATCAAAAACGGAAAAATTACAAAATTCTGAAGAAAAGGAAACGAAAATAGAATAAATTAGTTTTTGCAATATTTTGTTATTTCTAAGCTCTTTAAGGTCATTTTTATTGATTTTTTGCTAAAAAACGAAAATTGAGAAATTCAGTTTTCGAGAGGCGAACCTTATTTTTTCAAAAAAAATAAATATTCGTTCGCCAGGTGGCGAACCGGCTATGGTGTTACGGTATAGCTGCCCAGAAACAAAACTAGTTTCCTAGATTAGCCCTTTACCGCGCTATCGTCCATATATTGGACGACAAATAGTTTCAACTTGTTCGAATCTCATCCAGATTTGACAGTTATCATCTACAAAAATTACTCTTGGTTCTTGAGCAAGTTTAGTATCCTTTGAGCGGTTTGGATTTTTAAAATAGGTTATTATGTTTTTTAGATAATTAACACAATCAATTTATGTCAAGTTTCATTCTTAATTGAAAAAGTGAGACCTGAAACATGATTTTCCAAAATAATTAGAATGAAATAATGGAAACCATACCATCTCGTAGTGCATGTTATTACAATTTCATTACAATTTTTTGAAATATTTTGGTTCATTTGGGATTTTTACGTTGATTTGGGATTTTTCATTGAATTTCAAGGGATCACCTTGCAAAATTAAATAAAGTTTATTAATGAAAAATATGTTGTATCGAACTGTACAAGGGTGATCTTCACATGGACATTTTCAAATTTTCTTTGTACATGAACTCCATTTTTGGTTCTCATCAAACATTCTATAACGCTTCTTTGAAAACAGTGTTGAATCGGGATGTTAAAGGCTTAAAAGCATGTTGTAGATTTGGAGTGTAGATTGTAGTTTTTGTTTTAAAAATAACGCTAATATCTAAGCTACAAAATGAAATCTCATAGAATTGACTTTAATCCCAAGAGAAATATAGTTTTGACAGTAAAATCGATTGACTACATACATGTGAGAGCATCTGCACGATTAAATGGATGTTGTATGAATTGGTCAACAAATTATTTGAAGGGAGACATCAAATACAATACATAAATATGAATATGCAAGGAGAAATAGTTATTTCTTGATGGGATTATTGTTGAAAAAACTTTGTCCTCTGCAGTGTCTATTCATATTGCAAAGTGATGTTGGATATGCTCTTAAGTGCACATCATGATTATACAATGCATGTGTCAAGACTTGTGAGTGGTTTATTTAATTTTTTTCGAGTGTAATTAAGTATGTTGGCTCTAAACCATAAAGAACACTGCACTGTAATTTAAAAAAACGTGGATGACATTGCCAAAGTCTTGTTACCCTAAACCTAAAAACGCCGGTACTCAGATGAAAGTGCTTTATATTGATAATTCGTTGGATGACCATTTGTACTATAGATGATTCAATCCATTTTTCCTTGGAGTGCCTAGAAAAATTCTAGAGTGTACTAGACGTATTGTATGTCTTGGGTAGCAAGGTAAATACCATGTATGTTAGAATATTTTGAATGTCATATAAGTGGTTCTAAGTTATGTGATGGACAGTGTTCGAGTTGATCGAAGTTTAAAATGTATAACTATACTAATATTTATAATTTTTTGAACTCTTGTAATTGTGGTAGTAAAACGGTGCAGTTGGAGACTAATCGATAGTAAATGCATCATGTAGATTTACTATAACGAAAACATTAGAAAATGATGTGAAATGTATATAGTACAAATCATTTTTGAACGTTATGATTCTTTTTTCCTCTTTTAGACCAAATGTCCTCAATGTGCAAGAGTCAACATTTCATAAAATTATAACCATTATCTTAATTTGAAATTTTATAGTGTTTCATCCATTCAGATTTCTAATGGATAATTGGCTAAATAAATCTATCATTATTCCTAGTAAAAGATTCTCTTTATTGCCACATGTGTAACAGGATTTGTTCAAGTCAAGTTTTTTTTTACTTCACAAGAGGAAACTGCTAAATTCAAATGACCGAGAAATCGTAATGACCTCGAAAATTTTATCGCTACACGTACATACATGTATAATATATATATATATATACATGTATATACATGTAGAATATATATACATATATATATATATATATCCATATATATATATATCCATATATACATGTATATATATATATATCCATATATACATATATATATATATATGCACACACAAGCATATATATGTCTAAAAATACACAATTCTATATACGTTTCTATATACATTGATGTGCACTTATCCCTTAACTTCCTGAAGGGTTATGGCATAAATTAAATGACCTATAAAATATGTGTTTCATGACTGTTTAGAAGTTCCATAGAACATGAAAGTTGTCAGTCACAACGTATAGATCCTATCTATACAATTAAATTCCACAAAAACACTTTAGAATTCTTAGAAATGAATTTAAAAAGAAAAATTTCGAATATTCATAAAAAATTTAGTGTAATTTTTTTTTCAATAGTTTTAGGGTAAAATTGGTTAAAAGTATATACATGTTCATAACATATTTATAAGATGTCAAGATTTAGGATATTTTATTGTGTAGAAACACGAACTCAAACTATAACGCTCGATGAAATTATATTAGAACATAAACTAAATTGCATGTAATAAATGTATCGATGTACCTTTTTAATCGAGGCATTTTAAATCCTGCTAATAATAGCTTTTAAACAAACCCAACGACAGTGTTTTATTTCATTTTAGATCACGGTTTTCGTTCATTGCTAAGATTTACTTCTTTTATTTCACCAATTCGTTTACTTCCTTTATATTGTTTTTCTAGAAGTTCTTAATAATTCCATATATATTTTTGTTAGTTTTTTTAACAGCTTAAATTAAATCAATCTTATTATACATCGGAACTCTGAGTTTGTGAAGTAAAATATATTGAAATTTTCTAATCTTAATGGGTTTAAATCAACCAAGTGCGTTTGTTATCTAAATACCTATCCGACATAATTATGCTCATTGTATAAACAGTAAACATTAGACAGTATGACATATCGGACATTAGGGTGACATTATGACATTACCCGATGGTCATATGATATTAAACAGTAGACAATATGCATTAGACATTAGACAGTGAAATTTGACATTGCAGATTCTTAAATAGTTAGTGAGTCATGGCGATGTACTAAGAAAGAGTATATTTCATTTTCCTTTATATACCAAACATAGACTTTGTTAATTGTTATGTCCTTTAAGAAATTCAATGCATAAGTTCAATAGGTCCATAATCAAAATAATTAAAGGTTTATATGCAGTTTATTTTATATAGCCTTAAGTAATGATCATGAAATTCAAATTTATCACTGCATCGTCAAGATGCGGTTTCCACATACTGTACAATGAAGCGCTATTACCAGTGTTCACCCTATGCTTGAATGAGATGAATTTTAAGTTTCGTGCAATCCGAATATTCTTTCGTTTTTTTCCTATTAGTTCACATAGCCCCAACTCTTAAATAACATTTCGAATTCAAAATTTGCAATGACGTAGAGCACCTACTTATCTCTCCAATCACTATGGAATCAAACTACTACTGGTCTAGAAAATAATTAATGTGGACTCACCTTCACTCTCCATATCGATAATTTTGCATCGAAGTTTAACTCGTTCTCCAATCATACAATAACCTCATCAATCATCGATTGTAACGAGTACGAAACCCGTGCACAGTCTGACTTGCAACTAAGGGTTGAGCCTATATTTGTGCAGAAAACATGAAGTTTGTTAATTGAGAGATTTTTATGTTTGCGGGACTTAATATTCGTTGTATACCAAGTACATGTATTTTTAAACTTAATCATATACCTCAAAGGAGACATAGATGACAAAAATTGAAGTACCCATTCAGTGGGTGCACTGTAGCTCAATTCGAGATAAATTGTCAATAAATTCATGAATTGGAAATCCTTTGAACATAACGAGTATAGAATAATTATGTTGTATTTGCTTTGAAAATACTTAAAACCTTTACTTGCATGATAAGTGTTGCATCGTCAATTTCATATTATTTTAATGATTTATGATTGCATAGTAAGATAGATCGTATTATCCTGCACTTCAGGGTTTTTATTTTATTTTGCGGATTTTGCTATCAAGTTTTATAAGAATGCATGGACAAAAACTTCGAGAACGTGCTATTCATACTTCGATATCAATCATCGATACTTATGGAGTGGGAAGGTCATCATTCATACCGGACGTTCCAAATCTGTATCATTTCGATTCGGTAGTGGTTGAAGAGACTTCGTAACTTCGCATTTGTTCTAGAGAAACGATACATTGTTGTTCTCTCTTATACCATGATATCAATCATCGATACTTATATGATAACTACTCCAGCAATAGTAGTCCAGCTCTTTTAATTCCCAATTGCTGAACACTGTGATTCGTGTGAAAAAAAAAAAAAAATTTAAATTAAAAAAAAAAAAATTATATTGAAATGAAAGCATGCTACTTTTACTAAACAAAGAATGTCTCACTATTTGCATGAAGTTACACAAATGCGGCTACTACGATAAGCCATTGAATGTGCATTTTCTCTTAATTCATAACTATAGGTGCATTGTTCCTTCAGAAGCCAATCATTTCCATCGCCCACATCCAATCATTTCCATCGCCCACAGCCAATCGCTGTTCATTACAATAATGACATTACAATAGTGACAGTAGTCACATTAAAGTATAACTCACAGTACTAACATTAAACATTAAACATTAACCCTTTAACATCCCGATTCAGCACTGTTTTCAAAGATTTGTTATAAAATGGTTGATGAAAAACGGAAATGGAGTTGATGTACAAAACAAAGTTTTAAATGTCAATGTGTAGATAACATCCGTACGGTTGGATTCATCATATTTATTATTAATATTTTAAAAGTAATTTTGCAAGGTTTTCTCTTGAAATTCAATTAAAAATCCAAAATTAACACAATTTTAAAAAAAAATATTGTAATGAAATTAGAATGACATGCACTACGAGATGGTATGGTTTCCATTATTTGATTCTACTTACTATGGAAAATCATATTTAAGGTCTTTCTTTTTGAACTAAGATTGAAACTTGACATTAATCACTTTTGTAATTTTTCAAAAATTCACATTATCTTATTTGGAAGATCAATACCGTACAAATGGTATTCAACTAGCACAAGAATGAAAAAAAATAAAAAATGGATGAAAAACATTCGGTTCCTACAGAAAATGAGCTGCTGAAATTCATCCGGCGTCCAGAATCTGGACGCCGACGCGCTAAAGGGTTAAATTGACAATATTTAGGCTTCTGGTTAAATACTGACTCTATGCTTCAAAGATTTTGCAAGAAAAAGTTACTTGTAACAATTCATAGTTCATGGAGTTATCTACCATATTCATTGTAATGAGAAATTTTCATGATTTCAAAAAGATGCAAATAATGTGTACGTTTACAATTCAAGGGAACTTTTAAATGTATATCACTGTTTATATAATTTATATAAATCTGTAGTTTAATGCTGTAGTTTAATGCTCTCAAAGAATTAGAATGTTTTAATAAAGCACATTACATGTTGAAAATAAGTGACGTACAACTTCTAAAGACATTGATTATGTAAACTGCAAGAGAAAATTATCGTCATCGAATGAATTTTAAAATGAATATTTTGTTTAAAAAGTTAAATTTAAACACTAGCACTTTTTTGAAGACCAAGTTATATCTAATTAGAACTCTACATAGAACGACTTTTAATACCAAACCTTACAAGTTCCAAAGAATGTGAACTATTGAATTTCATGAGATTTTTAAATTGATGCAAGCGTTTGTTCGCAATATAAAGCTTCATTACTTTAAATTAAGGTGCTAGCTGTATTTTACTGCATTCTAAATTTTAATATTTTAATAAAGAAAATTATAATTATGTTGAAAATAGAGGGACGTAAAAGTAGTAATTACGTTTTATTAGAATGCATGAATAAGAACTTCGAGAACTTGCTATACTTCGATATCAATCATCGATAATTATGGAGTGTGAAGGTCATCATTCATACCGGACGTTCAAAATATGTATCAGTCCGATTCAGCAATGGTTAGAGAGACTATGTGACTTTGTATTTGTTCTTGAAACTTAAGGCGATACATTGTTGTTCTCTCTTATAGTAAATTTTGAATGTAAAGTGTATCTGTAAAGTGGGATCTCTCATCAATCATCGAGATCAGGCCCAAATGATTTTCACGTTCAATTTGCACGAAAAAAAACAATGTCATCTCATCAAAGCAGAGGTTTCACCTCGAGCCAAAGCGCATAATGATCCTGCAGTTTGCTAAACCCGCATGTTGTTACAGAAGAGACAAATTTAAAATTCTTGATTAAAATTTAGAATTTGTAAGATGCAACGCACGTAAGAGTTATTTGATTATGTACCTTTATTATTCATTTGACATTACGATAAAGATCCTTGTTCTACATATCATCATGATCCACAAAATGTTTATGAATCGACACTGTCAAATTTGCCACAAATGATAAGTGTACACAAGACACTGTTGCAAGAAATCAATGCGGGAAACTAATGAAAACGAATTATTAGCACATGAGAAGAAAAGTTCAGGGAATTATTAACTTCCTTGTTTTTTCAAGAAGCTTACGGTCAGTGACATCTACAAGTTCCTATTGGTAAAAGCATCTTCACCAACAGTTTGTATAATTCCCTAACTCTAGAGAAGTTTGATAGTGTTTCAATTGTATAAGAATAGCATGCATTATCTTTTTTGACAGTGAATGAACTTTGTTCATATTTTGTTCATTTGCAATTGTATTTGTAAACAGTTGAGATAGTCATGGTCAAATTTAAGCTTCACAATAAGAAATGTAATTTCATGTCTTTAAATGATATATTGTTATTTATGCACCCAAATTTTTTTTGCATGACTTCAAGGATTTCATTCAATACAGTTAGTTAAAATACTTACAAATTACCCGTTAATTCACTTAATTCTTTTCATAGGGTAACTAAATTGCTCTCAGTACAACCTTTAAAAGAAGTGAACGCATAATTATGATTATCGTCAACAATGTGCTTTATTTTTTGTCAACCTTATAAATCATACATACGTTTGCAGAAAGTTAATGTTCTCATGAATTTTAATTATTCTAGGTATTTTCAACTTGTGGGATCTTTTTTTTCCCTTTAACCTCCTATACCGTTTAGTCAATTATGTAATTAGGTTCATTAAAATACAGTTAGCGCTATATTGTAATTTTTTGCGATAAATATGCATCCTAAAAATCGTTGAATCATTTGAAGGTTCTCCTAAAATACAATTATGTAAATCATTTATAACTTGTGCGTTAATTCTTATCGTAAACATAATTGCACTTAATATATGAATTTTTAAAATAATTAACGCATATTATTATCGCAAACACTGTACTTTATTATTTGAAAAAGCTATAAATTATACATACGGTAGCAAAAATATAATATTCTCATGAATTTTAATTATTCTAGGTATTTTCAACTTGTGGGATCTTTTTTTTCCCTTTAAACTCCTATACCGCTTAGTGAATTATGTAATTAGGTTCATTAAAATACAGTTAGCTCTATATTGTAATTTTCTGCGATAAATATGCATCCTAAAAATCGTTGAATCATTTGAAGGTTCTCCTAAAATAAAATTATGTAAAATATTTAGAATTTATGCGGTAATTCTTATCGTAAACATAATTGCACTCAATAAATGAATCTTTAAAATGATTCAACGCATAAGATTATTGCAAGCAACATACTTTATTTTTAGGAGAAGTTAAAAATCATACATACGTTTGCAAAAATATAATATTTTCATGAATTTTACCTAATATACGTATTTTCAACTTGTGGGATTTTTTTTTCCGTTTACTCCTATTAATAGCGCTCAGTCAATTATGTAATTAGGTTCATTAAAGTACAGACAATGCTAAATTTTATTTCTTTTAAGAATTATGCATCCTAAATATTTTCGAATCATGAAGATGAAGGTTCTTATGCAATACATTTACTTAAAATAAATTAATAAACTTTTAATGTATTTGTCTATGAAATTCATATTCTTAAGTTAGTATGATATTTATTTGAGGAATTCATATATTTCTTCTAAATTCATAATTGAAAACTAAAAATATTTTAGTTAATAAATAAAATATGACAAAGAAATTCACAAATTTTTGCCATTAATAGCTAAATGATTAAGTCCTCCCTCGTACCTACAGTATAACACCAAACATTCAAATTATTATGTTATATTTTACAGTGTAATCATTTGAATATTGGAGTTGACAAGCTTTATATGATAGATATTTTCTAATGCGACAGAACTCTTTTTATAGGCTAAGTTGTGTGTGTGTGTCGCACAAGCAATAACATTATAAATACAACACGCGGTAAATCGTTTTTAAAACAGTTTATGTACTGGTTATTCTATTGTAAAAGTTAGAAATAGCTGTAATAGTTTGAATTAAATCTGAAAAGCTTGGGTGGCATTTTAGAGCGAACGTCCTTCATCTAACGATTTGGATGGAAATCATCCAGGCATTAGTTGGAATTGAATAATTTATGCCCTACACGAACTATTTTTTGGGCCTATTCGTCATTTTAGGTATACCTGAACACAATACAATGGAATGAGAACAGACATAATTTGTCGTCCGTTTCAGAGGAACATTTCGCTTCTGAATGTTTTTTGATTTTTGCACGTTTAATAACTTTTTCTTCAGTAATTTGGCAATTACTCCCACCTACCTCGATGGTGTACAACAACAGGATAAAGTCGCCTGCGCATGTCAGATAAAGGTTTAATAATAGGCACATTCACTATAAAGGCACCGGAGTTCTCGTCATTTGCAGTGAACGGCACATTTGAAATCGACCGTTTCAACTGGTCGATTCCCTTCCCGCTGCAATTCTCCCGCCAAATCGCCTATAAGTCTCTCTGCGTAACCGGGAGCGACCTTTTCTCCATTCGGTCTCATGCCCTTGCGCTTGCGCCTCCGAACTTCGTTGCGGTAGCATTGTTTTGCGATCAGTACGTGCATCCTGAGAGCTCAGTATTAGGTTAGTATCACTAGATATTTGTTGCTGAAGAAGTTCAAGACTGCGCCGCGGCAGCGTTCATCGCTTTATGACTTGAAGGTTGTACATCGCATTCGGGGTAGTTTGCGCCAATTTCCGGTATGAATTCGTGCGACACGCTTTCCAATCTGTTCATTTCATGCATGTTATTGTTCTGCATCCGATCAAATGCAATGCTGCAATACTGTCTGAGGTTAGGATTATGTGTGTTTCATATTTTCTGTTTTAGACATATTTGTTTCATTATTTGAGAAATTGGGATTTAGGGTTCTATGTAGCGTTAAATGTTTGTGGTTTCACATTTCCCGTTTTTTCCGCCGCAAATTCCGGGAATGTTATGTGCATCTGTTAAATTTATCGTCTAATAAAATTCTGAGCAATATATACCTCGATTAAACGGACAAGCAGTTCAACTCGACTCGAGTTGAACTGTACCCTGGTGTGTCCATGAAGATAGAAGGCCATGCAGTTCAACTCGAGTCGAGTTGAACTGTACCTTGGTGTGACCATGAAGATAGAAGGCTATGCAGTTTAACTCGAGTCGAGTTGAACTGTACCCTGGTGTGACTATGCAGTTTACATGGTCAGGCAGTTCAACTCGAGTCGAGTTGAACTGTACCCTGGTGTGACTATGCAGTTTACATGGTCAGGCAGTTCAACTCGAGTCGAGTTGAACTGTACCCTGGTGTGACCATACAGATTAAAAGGCCAGGCACTTCAACTCGACTCAAGTTGAACTACCTGACCATGCATACTGCATGGTCACACCAGGGTACAGTTCAACTCGACTCGAGTTGAACTGTCTGGCCTTCTATCTTCATGGTCACATCAAGGTACAGTTCAACTCGAGTTGAGTTGAACTGCCTGGCCATTTGAACTGCCTGCTCATCCGAGTATTAAGTTTAACTCGACTCGAGTTGAACTGTATTCTAGAATGATCAGGCAGTTTACATGGTCAAGAAGTTCAACTCGATTCGAGTTGAACTGCCTGGACTGTCATGACCAGGTTGTTTACATGCCATTCAGTTCAACTCGACCCGAGTTGAACTGCCTGACCATGAACACTTCATGATCACACCAGGGTACAGTTCAACTCGACTCGAGTTAAACTTCCTGGACATTTGAACTGCCTGCTCATCCAAGGATTGAGTTCAACTCGACTCGAGTTGAAATGTATGATGGACTGAGCAGGCAGTATACATGGTCATGATGTTTAACTCGAGTGGAGTTGAACTGCCTGACAATGTATACTGCTTGGTCACACTAGGGTACAGTTCAACTCGACTCGAGTTGAACTGTCTGGAGTCTAGCCAGGGGACTTTGATCAGATCACTTAACGTATAATATTCACTTCATTCTGTTTCGGTGTCTGCGTATATTCAACTCAATTCGAGTTGAACTAATTGTACACAGGGCATACACCGACTAAACAATTCTATATACTAATCAAGGAATTTTTCCCTGTAGAATCAACTCGACTCGAGTTAATAGTTTATGCCCACACAGGAGCCCATGCTGATAAATATATGAAAAATATTTTATATTCGTCCGTCGTATATGATACACTCTACTCATTTCAACTCGAAACGATTTGATGTTCTCATTTCCTGAGCAGGACATTAAAGTTTTTCATCTCTTTCATTCTGTAGGTTATCGATGGACGTTCAAAACGGGCCTGTGGTATCTGATGATTTCTCCTCTGATGATGAGGTGAATCATCAAGTAGAGGAGCCGATTGACATTCCAAATTGCGAGGGAATTCCACGTAGACTCTAGAGTACCAAGCTCGTTACACTATACAGCGACGGTGGCTCCCCTGTGGCTGAAGGAATTTGTCACAGTGTCAGCTCGGATTTTGTCCTTGGTTGTAATGGTGCACTTGGGGACACTCATGTTGTTGTACAAATATCGAAGAGCCTCTCGACTGCTGATGTGCCGGATGATTGGAGATATTCCGTCCGAGCTTGGCCTATTGAGCACGTCTACTGTAACGGTGCAAGTCTCCGAGACCACGACCTTCGGTACAACTACAACTGCCGTGTAGCAAGACTCTCGCAGCCTGGTTTGTCTCGAAGCACGCGTTAAACGAGTACCGTAAGGAACCCTCCTCGAGAGACGTCCGTCAAAGCGAAGGGTCTCCTAACTCAGGAGTCTATCAACGCTGTATCGAGCAAAGTATGTTGTTCCAAGAACTGTGTTCAGCCATTCCCTAGGGATAAGATTCTCGCTTTCCGAGAGCGAATGTATCGTGATACATCCTTTCAGTTCAGATTCCATATGAAGCTGGATGTCCACAGGCAAATTCATTGTGACGCCCAGGGAAGGAGGGTCGCCACTGTCGAGGGTATTGACGTCTGCATGCCTGCATGGAGGCACATTGCTGGAGTGTCAGAAGCCACTTTCCATCGCTTCCAAGGGTTCGCTGCTGAAGGTCTTCAAGCACAGCCTCATGGGAACACGAGTTTACTGAAGCCTCGAAAGCATACGTCTCAGGCCACTGCTACTTTGAGGTGCATCTTGGAGAACTCTGCTGATCATATGCCACACCGTACTCGTACTCTGAAATCGGGAGAGAAGGTCGTCTCTATGATTCTTCCAGCCACATGGAAATGGAAGAATGCCATCCCGGAGATCAACGCTGCAAATGCGTCATTCGGTTTGCAGAAAGTGTCCCCCTCTAGTTTGAGCAGGATTCGGAGGCTAAACTTTCCTGAGTACGACGCAAAGAAGCCGGGAGATAATTTCGCCCGTTGCTCCAAATGTGATAGATTGCACGCTCTTAGGCGTGGCGCCACAGCAGGTTCGCAGCAGGCTCTACTGTGGGCGAAGAAGCTCGAGGTGCATTTGTCTGCTGCCCGAGCTCATAGAGAGTTATATTACGCAAACCGGTACCGATCCACTTCTTTCCCGCACGAATGCCTGACCGTTATGCACGACAAAATGGATCATGCAAAAACCGCTTCTCCCGTTTTCTCTCACAAGAGTAAGGAGTTTGATGGTTTGATGAAGTTGCCGGTGTCTGTTACGGGTATGATCGCCCATGGTCACGGGGATGTCCGCTACGCGCATTACGGGCTTGATAATTTTACTCACGATTCAAACTACACGGTGGGTTCTTTCGCAAAGCTATTGCGAGATCTCGAATTACCTCCTAAGTACTCGTCTAAGGAATTGTTCGTTGGGTCAAAGTCCGCTCCAATCTTCGATGCTGTCCTTCAGGGAGCTGACATGTGCAAGTCATCTCTTCGGCCTGCTCTAGAGACTGTCGTTCCAGCAACTCCACTTCCTCCTATTATGAATGTGCAGATGGACAATGCCACTGGTGACAATAAGAACAGATATGTGTTCTGTTTTTGGTCCCTTCTTGTAGCCAAGAAATTTTTTCGTGAGGTGTATGTTAAGTTTATGTTGGTGGGTCACACCCACAACGACATTGATGCTCTGTTCGGGAGGTGGAGCATGTTGTTGAAGAAAGATAACTTCCCTACAATTCCTTTGCTCATGAAGTCTTTCATGGATGTGGAATCAGTACCCACTATTCCCCATCTCATCGAGGAGGTGCCTGATTTTAAAGGTTTCATTGAAGGATTCATCAGGGATGGAGATGAGGCTCTTGTCGGTCATACTAAGGCTCAACAATTCAAGTTCTTCCTGGACTCCACGGGTTGCCCAGTGATGAAGTACAAGATTTCTTGCACTGATGTCCATTGGCTGCCAAAGGATTGCACTGGGATTAAATTGTGGAGGGAGGATTCGGAAGGTCGTAGTTTATGGCCTCGTGGAGAACCGGCTCCCGTCACGCACCGTGCAATGAGAGGTGTAGAGGACATTGTGAAGGGCCTCTCGGGATTTATCAAGTACTGGGAGACAATGTCCGCTGAAGACAGAACTGGAGAGTATAGAAGACGGTATGATCATTTGGTGTTCTACTGGCGAGCTGTGAAGGCAGCATTGGACGAGCCTATTGAACCATCCATCGCACTTAAAGACGGATTTTGGCCATCCACTCGCGTTGCTGCGAGGGTCGAGGATCAATTTGCTGAAGATGGTGGGCTTCGTGAGGAGTTTGCGGAGGATAATGCGTACGTTGGGGATTTGCGCGATCGTCCAGTGCAATCCTTCCGAGTTGGTCGTGATGTCTTTGAAGGCTATTTTGTTGCTATACGGCCTGCAGATGGTGATTCCAGACCTGTGTGGATTGCGAGAGCATTGTCTGATCCAAATACGAACCCGGATCAGCCGAACTGTGTACTCATTCAGTATTTCCGGCCCACATCTAGAGATCATAATGTTCAAGAGAGCTACACTGGGTGGGATTCCTCTAGAGGATTGCGTTGGAAGGTTGATGAAAGTCAACCTTCGCTGTGGGAGCATACGGATTCTCTGATGACAGCGTGGAAGTCAAGAATCAAGAAGGACACAATGGAATGTATGTTGAAAATCCCAGTGGCTCAAATCGAAGTTATCAACGATAGCATAGCTGCATATACTGGTGCTTGAACATCTTTCATGTATTGGTGACATATTTGAGTATTTCTACATCTATATAGTGATGTATATGTCTTCATTGCTTGCGTAGATGATCTTTGGCCCAATTCCAAAGGAATTTATGTATCTACTTGAGAGTAGACGTATTAGTTTTGTGTGTTGCAAAATTCAGTAGTATAGAAGTTACGTGTAATAGTTTGATGGTATTTGTTTGAACCCTGCTTTTCTATTCTATTGTATTTGGTTTGTTTTTAATATTCAACTACATTCTACGTATCGCGTTAATATATTCATTGTTTCATTGTACCTGTGCATTTGTTTTTGTTAACTTCTTTAAATGATTTATTTTCGGTGTATGTTTGATTGCATAATACTTTTGAATTATAAAAAAAATTGGTAGTGGTTAGGACCACTATTTATTGTTTTTTTGTTAGCGCGTCAAGCACTTGTCACAGTTTAGGGTATGGGGCTGGTTGGTTGTTACAACTTTCCTGCCTGTTAAAGCTCACTTAGCAGCACCAAGTCATGTATATCTCATAGCCGCTCAAACGAGTCCCGCGGGAATCGAACCTGGACCACCTACATGAGATAAACACCCCCTTACAACCAACCACTGAGCTCATGACTTGGTGTCCGGTACACGAATAATTTAGACCTTGTACACGAGATTTGCAATCAAAAATCAAAAGTTTGACAGTCAGAATGTCTTCTTGTATATAAAACTCTCAATTTAATGAAAAATTCAAGTTCCATTTACTAATTATACTAACCCTAAACTCCCATACATCCACTTGAATTCTCATAATACTATTTTGGGAGGTTCCCATTCTCTCATTTTAATGAATATGATGTTCTTGACTCCACTGGTTGTCCGGTGATGAAGTACAAGATTTTCTGCACGGATGTAGACTGGTTGCCCAAAGAAGGTGGAGGGATCAAATTGTGGAAGGAGGATTCCGAAGGTAGGAGTTTGTGGCCCCGCGGTGTGCCAATTCCTGTTGAGCAGCGTCCGATGAGGAACGTGGAAGACTTCTTCAAAGGTATATCTGGATTTATCAAATACTGGGAGAATTTGTGCAATGAGGACCTTACCGGGGAATTCAGAAGACGCTATGAGCACTTGATTCATTATTGGCGGGCTGTGAAAGTAGCGCTTCAAGAGCCTCCGCAACCGTCCAATGTTTTGAAAGATGGCTTCTGGCCCACATCTCGGGTTGAAGCGATTCTGGAGGATCAATACGCAGAGGACGGTGACATTTGGGAAGAGTTTGCAGAGGATGACATTTACGTCGGGCAGATGCGGGGTCGTCCATTGCCATCATTCAAGGTGGGTCGAGACCTTTACGAAGGCTACTTCCTTGCAATCCGACCAGCAGATGGTGACACTCGGCCAGTTTGGATTGCGAGAGCGTTGTCTGATCCTAACTGTAACCCAGAAAGACCAAACTGTGTCCTCATTCAGTACTTTCGTCCAACATCAAGGGATCAAAATGTCCAGGACTACTACACTGGATGGGACACCTCGAGAGGTTTGCGTTGGAAGGTTGATGATACCAAACCTCCACTTTGGGAAGAAACAAATGCTTTGATGACAGCATGGAAGTCTAGGATTAAACGAGGTACTGTCGAGTGCATGATCAAAATTCCATCAGCTCAGATCGAAGTCATTAACCAAAGTTTGCCTTTGTATAATTCTACTTAAGCCGCTGTTGATTGGAGGCGATGGAGAGTATGGCTTGCTTGCTACGTCTATGTGATAGTGTGTATTTGACTATTATTGTGATACTTTGCGCTTTGATGCAAGCGATATAGAGTCTATACGATGACTAGTTCATTAGACGTTGTAGATTTCTTTTGACTTATTTCTCATTTTATATTTGCGTGTATCACTTTGAAGTTGAAGATTTCCATTTCAAAGACTAAGTGTTTTGATTTAGAAAAAAAATACGTATTGCAAGTGCAATATTTATATTTTATTAATATATTTACTATTACATTGTACGTTTACTTCTTTGTATATTTGATCCGTTTTCCTTAAAAGATTAATTGTATGTGTTTGATTTTAAAAACAAGTATATATAAAAGGTTTAGTGGTTAAGACCATTGTGTTTTTGTTAGCGCGTTAAGCACTTGTCACAGTTTAGGGTACGGGGCTGGTTGGTTGTTACAAATTTCCTGCCTGCCGAGGCTCACTTAGCAGCACCAAGTCATGGATATCTCATATCCGCTCAAACGAATTCAACGGGAATCGAACCCGGACCACCTATATGATATAAACACCCACTCACAACCAACCATTGAGCTCATGACTTGGTGTCCAGGAGATGAGAAACCACTCCCTTATACATAAACATTAGTTTTATTTAAAATGGTACTATATTAGTGTCGAATCGACCGTTCGTTTCATGACTCTCATTTTAATGGAAACTGCTCCTTTCAACTAGGACCGATCATTCTTTCGGTAACTCTCGTTTTAATGGAAATTCCAACTTCCATAGGATATATGTATTTACTATCCACCTAAATTGACAACCCATTTAGATTCAATCCTCCCCCTTGAAAATGAGACATATGATTTTGAGAGGTCCCAATTCTCTCATTTTAATGAATATTATGTTAAATACATTATTTCACGCCATAGACCCTCTCAATACTAGCTTTCCCAATATATATGACACTCTTTCAAATGATCAACAACGTGTATGTTACGGATGGATGAATTATCAGAAATCTTGATAAAACTGACTCTAAAATTATTCTTCAATGAAAGAATAAACTCATAAAATCAAGCATCTAAATTTTTTTCAAAAATCACAACACCTACTAACAGTACTACATTATAATCTGTCACATTCAACAAATTTCATCCAGACAATCTGTTGTTATATAATTATATTTTAATATTCGTAATCGAATTACAGAATAGTTTTTTATTATATGTTTCTAATTTTTTAGAAAAACTATAAGTGATAACAATCTTAGATTTAATTATATGATTGAATAATTCGAATCTAAAATTCAAAACGTATGATTATTAACTTTTATTTATACATCAAGTTCCGAATATTCATATTAGTTGCATTTTATAATACATCGTTAGAGAACTACCCAAACCGGACATAGCTGAGGGCATTTAGGGGCCACAGAATTTGGAATTAAGATTGAAGTCAAGATTGGTCCAAAAGATACCTTCTATTCTAAAAACTCAATATAACAGCAATGATCATAAAAGATTGCACTTCTTCACATTTTGTAAATAGAATGTTTTAAAACACTATGACCATATTCTGATATTCAAGATTGTGTATTTGAGAAAACCCTATTATGACCCTAATAAAAGAAACGAATTATTTCTAAACAGCAGTAGAACGTGTGTTCTTGTCTTCCTATAAATTATAACTATTAAAAAAGCTCAGAAAAATAAATCCTGATAAGATGTATGAATATATGTATATATGTATATATATTCTCATACACCTATTTTTCTACATATATGTATATATTCGATTATATATAGTACGCGGAAGTCAGGGTCGGCACTTTCATGTCGAATAATTAATAAAAATTAAAACAGTGAAGGTCGGCACTTTCAAAGGTAAGTATTATGAAAATTGGCTATTGACAGATATCAATAATTATTTTCTGCCCGCTAGTAAACATTTTATAATTATATATTTTTCTCAGCCATTTTTGCGGAGTGTCATGTTTTCATCCAGTTTATAGTGTTTGTTTTTGACGACTTTTTATTGACTTCATTTTTGATGATATCGACAAAATTCTTCCTATTAATTTTTTAAATTATATCGGCAATTTTTTTAATTTTTTTTTTCTGCCAACACTGCCTTCAAACGTACAATATATATATATATATATATATATATATATATATATATATATATACATATATATATACATATATTAATATAATAAATATAAATGTAGATATATGCGGATATACTTGTGTATATACATATTCATATACAAGTTTTTGCTGAGTGGCCGTAGCCCTGCCCGTAGTCCTGACCGTTGCCCGCTGTCCAGTGGGGTCGACTTAATATTTTGTTTTATTTTTTTCGGCATTTTTATAGGGTATTATGTTCTACCAACCCTACTTGCATGTATATATATATACAAGTTGTCGATGCTCGTAGCCCTCGTTGCCCGCTGCCCCACTTTGCCTGCTGCCCGATGTACAATTTTCTGGCGGTTTGGCCTGCTGCCCGAGGAATTCATCCCTCTCACGACTAGGGTCTCAATCTTGGTTGGGTTTCTGCCCGTCGGCCTCATTTTCTATCTTTAGCCTTGATTTTATTGTGATAGGTAGAGAATTTAATCTCATCTCCATGCAGTCCACTCCGTGCAGACTGTTAAAATCTAAGTAGGCTTTCTAAAGTGACTTGCATAGAGATCATCCAACTGAAGGTAGGGTCCTAAAAATATACATACTAATAATTATACATGTACTAATATACGAATATATAATGTACGTATATATATACATATATATATATATATATATATATATATATATATATATATATATATATATATACGAACATATACATGTTATGTTTTCTTTCCATGTATATATATAGTACGTGGAAGGCAAGGTCAACACTTTCAAAAGTAAGTATTTTAGAAATCGGGTACTAATAGATATCAATAATTATTATGCGGCTGCTCAACATTTTATTTTAAATTTTTGTCTACAATTGGTTCAAAATTTAATAGGCTTTCTAAAGTGACTTGCATAAAGATCATCCGAGGTTTTATGATAAAGTTGCAGAGTTTGGAATCTGTTCGTGATCCACTTTCAGGACGTTGGGACGTTCAGGAAATAATGTAGATATTAGAATAAGTATTTCATTGAAATTATTTGAACAACACAATAATGTTCAAATACATATACCTGTTATATATTTTTGTATATATACACACACACACACACACACACACACACATATATATATATATATATATATATACAAAAGTTCGCTGCTCGTAGTCCTCGTTGCCCGGAATGTAGGATGTACTAAAACACGAACTAAAATGACAATTGCCAATCTATGATATTCTTGAATAAGAGCTCATGTAATAGACCAAATTTAACCCTTAAAGGTCCACACAGCCCATTCCAACCTGTCTTACACAACAATATTCCATTGTATTTGAGATGATTATATATCTCCTATGGGTTTCAAAAAAAAGAAGTTAAAATGCAGGTCCACATGATTTTAAATAATGAGCTATTGGAATTCCAATTTGAAACCTTTCTTTTTACAACAAATGTCAAGGTAATATACGCCAACCTGTCTACTACCGCACCTAGAAGGCAGGGTCGGTAGATAATAATTCCCCAAAAAGATGCCAAAAACATTAATAACTTTATTATGTATTTTGTCAAAATCAACAAAAATAAATTAAGAAAAAAGCTAAACATAAAGTCAAAAATAAAACAAACTCATAACCCAATTTTGAACAGTAGTAGACGAAAGCATAACACTCACCATACAAATAAAAATAAAAACTTTTAGCAAACGTGAAAAAATTAAGTGCTTACTATTAATAGCCAAATTATTAATAATTACTTAAAAAAGCGCCAACCTCCACTCTTTCAACTGTTATTAATTATTCTAAAATGAAAGTGCCGACACTTTCAAAAGTACATATTAAAAAATCGGCTACTGATGGATATCAATAATTATTTACCGCTCGCAAGTAAGCGTTTTATAATTTTATATACGGTCTATATATATACAGTCTATATATATACGGTCGATATATATATACGGTCTATATATATATATATATATACAGTCTATAAGATTTCGCTGCACGTAGTCCTGGTTGCACTGTATAGTCAGAACTGAACTTCAGCTTTATGGAGTGTGGAGACTTTCTGAGTGTTATTTTAACCGGGAGTCTGAGTCCCGGGAGTACTAGTGGAACGAGTACGAAAAAATAACACTCACCATAGTAATAAAAATAAAAACGTTTCGCAAACGCCCAAAAATTAAGTGTTTTCTATTAATAGCCAAATTATTAATAATTACTTTATAAAGTGCCAACCTCCACTCTTTCAACTGTTATTAAATATTCTAAAATGAAAGTGCCGACTTTGCCTTTCACGTATAGTATCTCTATGAGCCCTTTGAAAGTTAACCCTTTAGTGCCCAGGGTACTGTAGCTCAGAGCCCTGGATTTCAGTAGACTTTTTCACTGTGGTTGAGACTACCAAAAATAGAATGGGTTAAATTAGAAAATAACCGTACAATTCTATTATCAACTCGAGAGCACACATTTTATTAAAATTTGAGAATCATCCGATGGTGGGATCGGAAGATTATAGTATGTATTGAACTATATAATGCACGCTCAAAAACGAGATTTTGGGGGGTGTGTGACTTCAAAAATAAAAGCGAAGAAGTTCAGCTATGCCCTATGTCAACACCTCTCCGTTGCAATCTTTCATATCGAAAATAGACACACACATAATTATGGTGAGATTTATAAGTGAAAGTGACTTGTCCATGTACGGTTTAGGACAAAATTTTATACATTGAAAATTGACAGGAGTGGGTACATTAGTCAAGATCGGATTACACACACTAATGGAAGATGAAGAAGAGAACACAATCCAAAAAAATAAAACAAGATAACAAACTTCCAAACACAAGAAATACTACACAGTACATATGTTGTATTTGTAAGTATTTACTGTATTTTCAAGTATTTGCAATATTTTCGCGTTCTGTTGATAGGTATTTTGAAAGTTGTACAATTCCAAATTGAAAATTTCTTTTTCTGGAAGGTGCGTAATGTATGTGGGCAAATCTGAACTTCAAAACTGAAGTTTGAATTCTTCACGGATTCTCTGCTATGTGCATTTCCGACGTTGTAGTGACCATAATGTGGTTTGCTGGGCACTAAAGGGTTAAGTACTTCTGATTTGAACACAAACCGCATCGAAGAGAACTGGAGAAAATTTGGAAAATTCACGAGGGTTACAAAATCTACGTTTTAAGACCATTAGAACGAGAATGTACAAATATATACATGTTACATATATTTATACATATACATATACATATATGTATACATACACATATACATATATATACATGCATATACACATATATGTATGTACATATATACATATGCATATATGTACATGTACATATACGTATATGTATATATGTACATGTACATGTATATATACGTATATGTATATATATGTACACATGTATATACATTTGTACTCCTGCCCGCTGCCCGATGGCCACTGCCCGCTGCCCGATAACCTCTGCCCATTGCCCCTCGGGGTCGTCTCCCTCGCAGCGGGGTTAGGGTTTGAGTCCCGAAGATTTTTTGTTTTCAGTTTGTTGTGTTGTATCCGCTCGTTCGTGTCTCCGCCCATTGTGTTTTTCTTGCGCGTTGTTTGTGTTTTCTTCCCTCTCGTTTCAGTGTTAGTGTCCGTCGCCCTTGTTCGCCACGGATTCCTTGTTTGTTTTACGTCTTGCATGTTCGTGTTTCTCTCTTTTGTTTGTGTTACGTCTTGTTAGTTTGTATTCCTTTTTTAGGGTTTAGGGTGGATTTCAAGTTTTTAGTAAGTGGCTTAGAGGCTAGATAGTAATTCAATCTGCATCCCCCGTGGTCCATCAACAGTTTTGGGTTCATCTGCTCTTCTTGCGTAGGGTTTTAGGGTTTGTAGCATCTAGTCTTTCTTGCTTAGTATTTTTTTGTTACAGTGTACACACGGTTTGAAGCTGGAGTTAGAAGTTGGTGGATAACATGCAGAATTGGAGATAGAAGGGCCAAATTGAAAGTGGAGGGGCAGTCTTCTTTGAGGTAAGTATACTGGCTGCTACAACAAAGCATACAAGTTGCAGCATGCATGTCGCAGTAGTGTTTTGCTATATTTCTTGCTGAAATGTCACTTTGCACACCTTGAAATGCTCTCTTTAATATGACTTCTAGCAGTTCAGCTTGTGGCCATTTAGCTGAAGAAGCTGTGTGGTCAGCTGAGCCAGAATTCATATTAAAGAGAGCATGTCTTGTCCAGTTCAGTACAAACAATTGCAGGATCTGTGTACTTGTAACCGCTCGCTGATGCTTTCATGTATGGTTTACGAGTTCTGTTGCTTGATAAAGGAGTTGTTGCACCTCCTGATGTGTGGTAGTACATCGCCATTCTTAGGTGCTTGTGTGATTTGTCTGCTGAATTCCGTTAACAAACAGTACCGTAGCCTTCTTGTTTTCAATTCTTGAATTGCAGTCCATTCAGGTCGGCTCTAGTTTAAATAGCCCAGGAATCAAGTAAACCTGTTTGCTATGGCGTTTTAGCTAGCTCTCAATAGTTGATTTTTATTTTTTAAATTTAGCTTGAGGTCCACAAGAAGTAAGGATTGACAGAGTCAGAGCTCTTTTCTGATTCTATGGTTGGTGATGCATGGCTGTTCTTAGTTGATGGAGTGATTTGTCTCGTTCAATCCGTTACCGAGTTGCTGGAGTGAACAACCTAGTTTCTTTCAATTGGGGAAATTTCGATTTCTGAATCTATTAGCTTACAATCACAGATTGAGAGCTATTGTCTTTATTAGATGGGTGGTGGTGCATGGATTTTTGGTGCATAGTTATTTTCTTGAAGCACCTAAAATTCAGCTGTCAGGTTAGTATTGGTATAGTATAGTATAGTATAGGTTATGGTTGCTCACCTCCCACTGGTGATAATGAATTGTAGATAATTAGAGGTACAGTTATGAGGCTCTAATCAATTTTGCATGCATGGAGTAAGTATTTGCAAGAAGTAAATGAGTGATTCTTTCATGTATGGATTAGAAGATCAGTTCATTCACTAGGAAGTTGTTGCATTTTGTTTTCAGATCGATCAATTGGCGCCATATTGAGGGAGCATTTGGAAGTATTCGACAAAAGGGTCATCCAAGTTGCCTGCTGGATTGCTTGTTTGATAGCAAAGCACAAAATTTCCCGAGCACATTCGGGAATTCAAGGTAAGCACTTGTTATTGGATGTTTGTTTAGCTCGATGTTTGTTTACCTTGATGTCAATTTAGGTCGATCCTAGTACTTGAATACGCAATAGATTATAGAAAAGACACTTCATCCTCTGAAATGGACAAAGAAACTTGAGCGAGGAACTGCAATTTAGATCGACCCGATCTAAACTTCACCAATACATGCCACATATCAGCTCGAATCGACCTAAATTGCAGTCCATTCAGCTCGACCCCACCTAAAATACTATATCATATAATTGACACAGCTCAAAACTACCAAAAACCATATGTAGAAGCACTCTCCTGAACCAGAAGTTTAGGTCGAATCGACCTAAATCCGAGAAATTAGTTTGTACTTGACGAATTCCAGGATTCCCAGTGTAGAACATAACGATGAATCAAAAGGAAATTCAGGTCGAACCGACCTAATTCACCCTGTGAACGCAATAATGAACGACCTTAAATGCATAAGATTCAGGTCGATACGACCTTACTTGCAATCCAGTTAAGTCGATACGACCTAATCAACCATATCTTATAATGAATACAACGTAAACATAGAGGACAACATCAGGTAGAATCACTCTTCCCAACCAGAAGACCAGGTCGAATCGACCTAAATCTGCCATTACTGTACCTGGTTGATGAATACTAGACTAGAAAGTCTAGAAAATGAATACTGCTCCATGTGTTAATTCACATAGTTCAGGTCGACCCGACCTAAACTACTATATCATATATTATCTGAAAAATTGTAATCAAGAAAAAACAGATTCAGGTCGAGTCGACCAAAATGGCCCCCCAACATCCTGCACCCAAGCCGGGGAGAAGCTCACAAAACATGGGTACCGTAAAACATATCCGTAACTCCTTCATACTCAAAGTCATATACTGTAATTGATATTCAGGTCGGATCGACCTAAATAATCATAGCGAAAGTACTGTATGTATGATACATATGAAAAACATACTACAACTGTAAAGAATCCACGCCGGCCTGAACTTCAGCTCATCCCGAGCTAAATTCTGATGTTGGACTCATCAAAATAGACGTCATAGTGTCTAGCCACTGGTGATCAAGCATGATAGAATTGGTATTTCATGAAGAGTCATGCGGATATCTGTGTCGCACACTTTAGCTCGTACCGACCTAATTCTTTGTCTGTCCGCGCTGTGAACAGAATGGCAACAGAGAGGAAGACACCAAAGGAACATCAAATGCCAAAGCTTGAGCTCTACTACGAGAGGGCAACTCATCAGCCACACGCGGATGATGACTAGGCGGGCGACGACCTGGCAAACTTTGGGGAGTTCTGGGATATGAAAGACCAGGACTTGCAGGAGTACTGGAGCCTACACATGATAGGGAATACACGAGACATTTGCTTCACAACGAAGGCCAAGAATGCGCCGGCCTTCCTCCTTCTTTCATACCACGAAAAGCTCAAGGACATCAGCGCGGCTGAAGGATGCAAGATATTGATTCATTGCGTCACAACGAGAACAAAATGTGATAAAAAGCAGCAATACAACTTCACGCTCACCTTCGACTCGGCTGCGATCCTATTCAATATCACCCCCCCCCCCCCCCTGCACTCTCTTGAAACGACCGAGTTCAGTGGGTGCATCAAGGAGCTGGAGGACGATTATGACAATAAATACTTCCAGAGCAGCAACGGTCAGCCGCTGCGTGGGGTAGGACTCTGCTTAAAAGTCCTGAAGCTCATCCAGAACTTCGACGTTTTGAAGGCGAAAGTGGAATCGCATCAAAAAACGATGGCACCTGTAAGCGTGTCCCTCGATAACCGGAGCCAGGGAGGGAGTGCGGGATCCATGGGCAACTTCTCGCCAACTGCAAGACCGCAACACAGCCGAGGCTAACGCAAGCCGAGGACGCCTCTGACACCTTCTGGAGCACTACGCCAAAGCAACCTCGCCTCTTCCTCAAAGAAGAGGCAACATGCAGAGAAGACGGCGCCTGAGGCTGTCAACGAGGATAGCTTGGCGTCCGCTGTGACGGATTTTCCGGAGCCCCTGGTTGGCAACAACAAACCCGACTACGCGCACTCGGCGGAAGCGTACAGGACGTTCTGGACATCTTGCACCGACGCGTTCCTGTTCGCCGTCGACGATAAAAAGTCAATCCCCATCGACAGCTAATCGATGCGCCTCCGCACATGAACATCAAAAGTTACGAGCCGGAACATGCAAAAAAGATCATGATTTTCCTTCTCAGCATGCCAGATAGGAGCACGAAGCAGACTTTGTGCGTAATGCCTGTCGACCAGGCCACTAAACCGACTAGCTGGGACGCCATCAAAGATGGAAAGTTTTGGCTGATCAATGGTCAGCACAGCGTCAAAGCCAGTTACATGATGCGCAATGAAGGGATCGACGAGAAAGACCTCAAAGACTTCGCGTCATGGAACTGCTTCGTCGTGTGGACGGACCGAAATTATGAAAAACTTCGTCAAATATCCGCCTACTATAACCGCGTAAACCACTTCGGCGCCATCAAGCCGTCATGGGCGACAAACATATTGGGAGTGCGGCAAGTATAGATAAATCTCCACCGCCCCAAGAATCCAAAAGAACTCAAAGATGTCGGAACGGCTTATCAAGCCTCCAAGACGAGGGAGGCCGAAAGAAACAAAGCAGAATTATTCAAGGTAATGTTCATATCGAGTCGACCTAATACGCTTCGTAGTCCAACCCATAGAGTAGATCCGAGTCGACATCAAGGTAGGTCAACTCGACCTAATACGCTCGTTCTGTGCCCTGTCTTGCCTACTACCTTGCAATCAATGTGCTCCAAGAACATTTGTTTGTATAGATCGAGTCGACCTTAAATGACTGAATAATAGCTAACGGTGTATGTCGTAGCACGTGATACCGGATATTCCCCTAGAACGCACTTTTTCGTATTAAGAACGCTCGTAGAGATGATTTCCGGGTTATCGTTCCGCAGAGACTCTGTGAAGTGGGAAGTTTCCGGAGATGGTCCCGGACTGGTGATCTCTCTCTCTCTGTCACCAGCTGAATTCCTCTTTCCTACCAAACCGGGCCTTGTCCTACTGACTGACCCGGTTACGACTAGATCCGGTATCTTTCCGGGGAGGACTTCTACTAATCTTCCTCTCTCCCGGTCTACCATTATTACCTGATCCGGTTTCGTTTAACCTCTGTTTTCCCCCTCAGAGGGTTCTCCATTCACAGTAGTGGTGCTAGATTGAAAGACACACCCCTCCCTACTGATTCAAGTGATGGGAAATTCACTACCTTCCGGTTATCCTAACTCCGCTCCTCGATCCGGGTAATTCCCGTACTGCACGTCAGCTGCAGATTCATCCCAAACCCACAGCCGGTCACTTAAGCGCAACCCGGGTTTCCCCCTTCTACAAATTACTACAACGACTTGATAACCGGGATGGACATTTACCCGGGGTATCCGGAATTGGGTCGACTCCTAATAGTTCATTTTACTCTGATCATTCCGACTCTCCTTATCACATGGTCTACCCCGGTGTTGGTACCACAACCGGACTACCCGTCCAGGAGTTCTGAAAGAACCGGAGTACCCCCCTCCTATCCACTCAGCCACTAACCCGGATCACACCTTGCAACACGGCGCGGAACAACTAGATCTACAACAAAATCCGATCAACTTTTCCGGTTACCAAGGGACTTAATTGGACCACGATCTCAATCAACAACCACACACACAGCCGCTCCGGTCGTAGAAGAGTATGCTTATGATCATTTACAAAGAGAAAAATGGTACACAAAAAAAGACCCCAGGAATGAGGAACATCCCTGGATAAAAAGAAAACACAAAGCCGATCAGATCCGGGAAACCCGCAGATCCGGAAAAACTGGGGGGGGGGGGGCAACCCCACGATTTAGTTCTCTTCCTACACTGCAACTAACATGAGAATCCTAAAAACTAACTCCCAAACAGAGTCCTACCCTACTTACTTCAAAAAGGGCCCCGTTCAAAGTGGTCGGATCCACTAAGTCCGGGCCACCGATTCCGGGATTCCGATGATTCCGGGCAGCTACTGACCTACTTGCGGCTTCTATTCCTCATCTTCCGGGCTCCCCACCAAGATTGGATCCGCCGGCCTATCTCCCCGAGTTCCGCGCCCCGCCGGCGGTCCCTCCTGTTGCTTTTCCGCTCTGTCCGGGTGGACATCCATTGCCTCCATACCTTCGCTCAAATCCCAGACTTCTTCTGAGCTTACTCCTGCGGGTCGGGCCATGTGGATTGGCTCCACATCCACCACGGTCCGGGAGGTGGGTCCCTCCTGATCCGACTCCTCCTCCGAAGAGCTCTCCCGGATGCATTCCGCCAGTACCCGGAACTCCACCAAATATGCTTCTACCTTGTCCGAGTACTCCCGGACTACATTCTTCATCCGGGCTGCTCCCTCTAATCCCGGTTGAAGTACCCGCTCGTCGTATAGCCGGGCCTTCGTTTGTGCCTCTCCATCCGATTGAAACAACCCGGATAACTTGGAGACGCACTGCCGGCTTGTCTCTGCTACACTCCGGATGGTATCCTCTTGCTCCCGGATCTGCAACTCCTTCCTCTGTACGTGGGCCTCCATCTTGTTAATGTAGGATACCTTTCGTTGCAGCTCCTCCTCAAATCCCTTCAAGAGAGCCGCCGATTCGCTCTCTGCCTCTCGGATACCCTACAGTTGTCCGGTTAGCTCATTCTCCCTTTCCCTGCTCCGGATGAGTTTCCTCGAGAGCTTCCGAATCCGCGCCGGATACTCCAGAACGTCGTTCGTCCGGAGAAGAGGCCCTGTCTCCCGGAGAGCAGCGAACATGGGGTTGTACTGCTCAGTAACTATTTCTTGTGCCACCCGGGTCTGCAGTAACATGTCCTCCATCTGGAACGGTTCTCTTTGTTCCGCTGGCACATTTCCAGATGGGCCTGCCTCCTGGACCGGTTCTCCTTCCGCTGGCATTCCCTGCTCCTGGTCCCCCTCATCTCTTGTTTCCTCTTCGTCCTCCCCTGCTTCCTTCGGACGTTTGTTGAGTGGGGTCACCTTCCTCCGGGCCGGTCCCTTCGTCTTCCCAGGTGTGGTATCCGGTCCTTCCGGTTCTTCCTCCCCTTCAACCGGGAGGACTAAATTCCTCTTCCGTCCCTGGGATCGCGGCTGAGACGGACCTTCCTCCTGGTCTGTCCGGTTCTCTCTTTCCATATGTTCCTGTGGAGCCGCCGGAGTAGAATCCTCCTCCATTGGCCCGGGTCCCTTTACCGGTTGCTCCTAGGGCAGGGGTGGAGAAGGCCTTGTTTCCTCCTCTGGCCTGGACTCCTTGATCGGATCCACCCGAGGTTGCGTTTGGGAAGGACCGCCTATCTCCGTTTGAGGAATTGCCTCTTGTCTTCTCGCCGGTTTCTTCCGGGTTAGCTTCGGCTGTGGAGAATCCTCCTCCTCATTCGGATTCCCCTCCCGGTCTCTTGTTCTCTGCTTCGGCTGAGTTCTCGCTCCACCCGGTCGTTCTAGCCCCGGGTCCCTTCTCCTTTCCTGCCGCTCCTCCTGTTGTAGCCTGGCGCCACCCGGTCGGCCTCCCTTCGGGCGGTCTTCTCTCCACTTGGTCCTGTTCTCCGGTTGGGGCTGGAATCGCCCGGTGGCCTTCTTACCGGTTGGTCTTCCTTCTCCTTCCGGAGCTCCTGTCCCCGGACTTTGCTCCTATCCGGTTGGGTTGCAGGTGGAGCCATCCTTCTCTCCTCCGGTCGGGACGACGAACCGGGTCTGCTGGTCCCCGCTCCTCCTCCCGGAAGCGCAGTCTTCTTCTTGGCCGGGCTTCTCATCCCCGGAATAGGCACTACCTCCAACCTCTTCTTCTCTCCTGCCGTGAGGCACCCATGTTTCTCGTACAAGTGGTAGAGAAATGGGGCTAACGGGCATCCCTTCTTGTTATCGAGGTTACCCGCCCACTTCTGCGTGTTCCGGTGGATCAAGATCGCCCAGTTGATCCGTTTCTTCCGGAGAAGGGCGGAGTAGATACCCCGGGCCAACGTCACAGTGAGGGTGGTGGGCTTCTCCGGACTGAGGATGGACACTACGTACTGGAGCAGCCGTTGCTCCCGGGGCAGTATGCAATCCGCCACCTTGAATCCGTCCTTGTCCGAGAGATGACTGAACCGCATCTTCACCCAGTCCGTGTCGCCCTTGCCTCCTGGTTCCAGGTCCTGGTTGGTGTCCGGGAAGTCGTACAGTTCCCGCCACATCTCCCGGGTCCAACTGCCATACTTCGCCCGGATGGTTGTCCGGAAGGCGTTCACCATCGGCCTGCCCTCGATTTCCTCCAGCATCCGGGAGTCCTGCACATCCCACATTCTCCCAAACAATCCCAAACACCCCATCTTCTGGAGGTCCTGCATTAACTCGTCGAAGTCTTGTTCGTGTTGCGGGATGTCCGGGCAGATACGTTTCTCCGGAATCTTGGCCCTGGTTTCCCTGCGTGCCATGGCTGCAGGCTCCGGGCGGAATTCTTCACTCCTCCGGATGTGACGTAGCTCCTTCTCCGGATGCGCCCTCTCTTTCCTCGGTAAACCTCGCGCATCTCGCTCCGGGCGCTTCCCTTTCCGCTCCGTGGTGTTCTTCTAACCTCCCAGAGACCCCGCGACCCTTTTCCTGGCTGCGCACTTCCTTTCTTCCTCAAACTCCGCCGGAAATGGCGGTGCGCACTGTCCGGAGGTTTGCCTATTTCAAATTCTAACCTTGCGTCGCTGTCTCTCACCGGGTGTTCAGTTTTCCTCACTCCCGGACGCTCAAAACCTGCACAATTTGGTAGCTCAATGCTCTCTACTTCCGGTCCCACACTATCAGTTCTCCGGCTATCCGGAAGCTCAAAATTCTGCTGGCTCGGACAACTGGAGCTGTAGAGAGTGAATGAACAGTGGGTCGCCCAATTTAGAGCGGCCCACTTCAATGCTCGGACCATGGCCAGGTCCATCGAAGACCCGGCCTCACCTATCCGGTCTCCCATCCGATTTCCCACTGGAATCTACTGTCGGTCTAGTCCTGTAATAATTCTTCTACGCTGTGCCCGGATGGTACTCTCTCCCTAAATAAATAACTGGGCCGTTATGGCCACTACTTCTCCTATTTATGGCGGAAAGACTACTCCTAGTTGCCCTAGAAACCCTAACTAGCCGCTTTCGGTGAAACGAGGTTTGACAGTGTACGTACCCCTTGCAGGAGTTTCAAGCTGATATGAGGCTACGGTTCTCGATGCTCGACGTGGCGCAAGCGCAGAGAGACACAAAGAAAAGTAATGCCGAAGCATTGCTCGACATCCACAATGAGCTGAAACTGATCACTGCGCCGGACGACGTGTTTGCTCTTTGGAGCGGAGTGATCTCGAGCGCAGGTGCCGGCGAGCTTCATGACCCGGATAGTAATGGGAAGTTCTGTGAAAAGGCGAACTGGAATCCCGAGAGTGGGAATCTCACGCGCGAGTTCTTCAAGTGGTTGGGGAATTTAACCTACGATGGCCTCGCGAAATCGGCCAAGCGTATCCTTCATCGCGATAACCCCAAGTGGACCAAGGACTACCCAAAAGTCACGATTAAGGCCATATTGTCGGTTCTAGACAGGTGCTATTCTACAAAGGAATGGGTGGAGAGGAGGATGCGGAAGCACCTTGTGAAACGGGAATTGCACAACATCGATCGTTCTCTCGGGCTCTTCAATCCGGCGGGGGAATTAGTGCCCGAGAAGTGGAGGCAGTTCAAAGAGGACTACAACGTCACAAGGGCGACCATGAATGTCCTCCTCGAGCGGCCGGGAGAGCAGTACTTCAAAGAGGCCAAACAGGTGAGGAGCAAAAATAAGAAGACCGCGGACATCTCACCTCACGCGCACGAATTCTTCAAAGTCTTCCTGGAAAAACGAAAAGAATTCGTGAAGCCGTCTGGTAAGGCTCAGTACCGGCCATACAACCCGAAGGAAAACATCCACTCCGAGTGGGCGGACGGCGTCTGGACAGACGACAAGGCCAAATTCATGAGATTGGGGGTCATCGACTTCAGGAACCTCCCCGAGGTGGAGCAGAAAGAGAAGTCATGTACGGGGATGCCGTACTTTTATGAGTTCATGACCTCTCTGAAAAGGAGAGGTGAACCGGACTTTGATCAAGTGCCTGCGTGGCTTTTTATCTGCGTCGACATGGAGGAGATGCACTAGGAAGTTCACTTTGCGGAGGGCGACGAAGTCCTCCACAAATACAAGAAAAAATTTGCCACCTACCTGCCGGCTAGGAACGAGTGTCTGTACAATTTGCCAGCAAACTCTAAGAAGGCGCGAGCATAAGTGGAGCTCCTCTTCTTGCAAAACCCCGATTTACCGATAGTGCGGATGATCCCCGACGAATTCAAGGCGCCGAAGACTACGGTATATACGAAGCCTCGGGCGTACGATGAGCTGTAGTACCGCCTGTGCAGGGGGAACTCAGAATGGAGTTCTACCTGTCGCTCATGAAGCTGTTCACGACAACGGGGTCGAATATTTTTCCGTCTACACAGGATCCAAGATCACTTATGCTCCTGTGGTACGTAGCGCATGACTTTATCTTTCAGCTCGGGTCGACCTAAACATCTGTAGTGTTAGATCGGGTCGACCTAAACCTGCGGTTGGCAGTCCTTCTCTGTAGGTTCAGATCGGGCCGACCTATTCCGTTGTAGGATTAGCGCCCAATTCCTAATAATGTGTACATTCAGGGTCGCATCGACCTTACCCCTGTCGTGTTAGCTCGGGTCAACGTAAACCCTGTCGTGTTAGCTCGAGTCGACCTAACCTTTATAGTATTCCTCTCTTCAACTCGATTGAACCTGAAACTACGTCCTCTATGCTTGCCTGTCTCTCCATCATAATTGAAACTGCATGTCTGTTAATGTTAAGGTCGAGTCAATCTAAGTCTTTCTTGCTGCTCTATTTCATCGACCTCTAAGTCTGTTCATGACTACTGTGTTATTTGTGCAGATGTGTTGCGTGAACAGCTATGCTGTCGGTCCCAATACGAGCACTGAATATTGGACCCTAATCGCAGAGGACGCCTTGTAGCTGGACAAGGCGGACTTCCTCGAGGATGGATACAAAGTGAAGGTTGGAGGGAATCAGAGTAGCCTTGCTGCAAGAGCAGAGCCCTCTCGATCGAAGAGGAAGTTGCAAGTTGAGGATGACAATGAATCCTCCTCGGATGATGACGACGAGGACGACGACGACAACGAGGATTATCAAGCTCTTCTGGAGACCCCCGGTACTTCATCCGCGTCCTCTGGCCGTCAGTGCGGAAGTCCTTCCTCCAAGCGGAAGTCCAAGAGGAAGAAACGTGACTCTTCCAACAAAGACATTTTGAAGTCGTTGGTTGCCACGGTTCCAGTTCTTGCTACTCAGACGGCGGAATCGAGATCAAACCAGGCCGACTTCCAGAAGTACCTCATGGGTTTGCAGCAGCATCAGAATAATTTCCAGCTGACAATGCAGGCGATGATGGAACCTCTTCCGCAACCTCAACCTGTCGCCATAATGCCCCCGCCGCCTTTGCCTTCTGCACCTCTGCTGTTGACTAATCATCCGTCGGGGTCAATATCTAGCAACGACTCTGCTCCACCGGCGCCGTCGGCTGTCCCTACGCCTCCTCCGCCTCAACCGTCATACTCACTTGTCGCTGCACCTCTTCCGCCTCCACCGTCGTACTCTCCTGTCGCTGCGCCTCCTCCACCTCCACCGATGTCCCTGCCTGTCGCTGCGCCACCCCCGCCTCCCCCCGCTTCTGCGTCTGCTCCTTCCACTTTGCCGGCTTGCCGGCAAGTGTCATCAGGCGCCACTGGTGACGACAGTCTAGGATTCACCAAACCTGTTGGCAGTGCAAATGCGGACACTGCCGTGTCGCCCGACACTGACGCTGCAGCAGGTGGTTCCCAATAATCACTCGATGTCATTTGTATAGTTTTAGCTTGACTCGAGTTGATTTGTATCATAGTTTTTGTAGGTTCTTTGTATAGACGGGTGTAATACTTAGGATCTTCAACTGCTGGTTGAGATGACAACTTATGACATTTTTCCATCGACATTTTTTGTACTTATAATTTTTCGACTTTATCTTTTTTTACACACTCCTTACTCGGGAATTTATGTTCATCTATTGTCATCGCAGGCTCCACCCGTGCCCGCACTGTGCATCATGCTCAATTGCCTAATGCTCTTCGCCCACTCCCACAAACTACTCATGACCGTCAGTCGTTGGAACCCCGTCTCTCCTTGCCTGGAGTCCCTTCTTTTCATGTCGACCCTCCGTCCTCTCAAACACTTGTGTATGCGCGTAGACTGCAGGGGGATGCGCATTTGGGTGAGGGTACACGTACTTCGGCCTCCCTTCCTCTTTACGTCGCGAGCGGAGCACCTTCCGCAGCCGCGCCTGTGGTCAGTGCGAAGTCCATCGAGACCTTCGGCCTTCAGGTACGTTCCATATACTTCGTAGTGATCGTTTTTTTTGGTCTTCGCACTTGCCTCGACTGTTTACCGTTTTCATTACGATGTCGTCCGCAATGTGTCAGTTCAGGATTGTAAGTCGCTGCACATTTGTCTGCCCGCTATCGCCAGGCATTGGGTCCTCCTCTTTCTCGTGGAGATTCTTCGAAGCCGGTCATTCGGTCGCCGCAGCTTAGGCTGCCCAAAAAATGGCTCAATGTCGTGCTAGACCTGAACGGAATCCTCTGCGTCTGTAAGGATTTGAAATCCCGGACTACGCGTACGCCTTTTAACGACTACTCGGCGCCGCACTCAGCCGTTCTCCCGGCTGTAGTGGGGCCCAAAGCAGTATACGTGCCTCCACTCTGCTACTCGTTCCTCCGTGAGCTCATCATGATCGCGGACGTTATTGTCTGGAGCTCCATGAAGAAGTCTACCACTGACTCGGTAGTGCAGTATTTGTTCCGCGGCATCCAGCTTCCTTCCCTTGTACTTGGCCAGGTCTCGTGCGAGACCCTGAAGTGTCGGGATAGCCACGGCAGGGTGTCTACCTTCAAAGTGCCTGGCACTGATAAGGACTTGTTCCTTAAGAATCTGGACAAGCTGTTCACAGGTCATGGTGGCAGATTTACGTCTGCAAACACCATTGTAGTAGACGACAGCCCCACTAAGCACATTCTGAATGAGCCCCAGAATGTAGTCCTCCCTGACTCTTGGTCCTACGTTGGCGCCGGTGCGCGCGATCATTTTCTCATTGATGTTCTCCTTCCATGGTTTCAGCGTCTACATCGCAGTCCTCGCCCAGGGTTGTTATCTTTCCGCAAGAACGATAATATTGGGCGGCGTATGCTCTTCGACGAGCCCGACCCTCGGCTGTACAACCTCCTCATGGAGGCTGTACGCGCATCCCGTAGTCTCTCTAGTTCCTAGTTCTTTGTACTGTACTATAGCTGGACGCCCTTTTCTTAGTAATTTAGCTGTTTTAGACTACTCGGTTCGATCTTTGGTCGCCTTGACTGATGTGTATAATTCCTTGTAATTGTAATATACCTTTGTGTTCACAGCATTTTCGCTTCAGCACTTTGTGAGATGAATTTTATAAACGCTTGCATGCTATCCCTTGAATGTAATATGTCTTCGTCGCACCCTTATTCAATTAGCATCATTTTCCTCCTCTTTTTTCTACTGCTTGGAATATTTTGTCTCTTTGCAATGCACTGTTGGGATTTGATCTCATGTTAATTCTCTTCAGGCAAGGTATGTCGCTGCCGATCCATCCCACGGTGCGGGCCTCCAATGCACAGTGTCCACCGATTCTATCATGGACTACGGCCAGTATGCTATACTTAGTAGAGGAAACTTCTTCTGCTCGGCAGCTACGGCCTAGTCAACCATGGACTTTTCCACCAAGCCAATTCAACATGGCGTAGTGGACAGCCCCCCTAACGGTGGTACTCGTCCTGTGCCCAAGTCCTCACCTTCTCCTTTGTGGTCACGAGAACCCTCTACTTCTCATCGCTCGCGTTCTCCGTCCGATAGGGTGCCTCAAAGAAAGCTTTATGAAGAGGCTGCACACACAATTAATTCTCTTGAGGTACGAATACTTTCTTTCCTCCCACCATTATTTCGCTTAGACGGTGTGGCCTTGCGATTTTCTTGATGTAGATTCCCTTGTACTTGCAAGGATCCGACATGCCCAAACCATGCAAGTCCTCTGCTACTTTAAATGTTGTCCGAAAGATCCCTGCGATGCTGTCATCAGACCCGCCTCGTCTAAGCCAAGCCCGTGTTGATGTGCCTTCACATGCCCCCTTCCGTGCTCGTCTCGCTTTAAACCTCATATTCATTATATTGAGAGAATTTTCTGAATTTGAGAGATAGAAGAGCATGAAACAAAATTGACAATGAAGAAAAATTGCTGGAAAACAACAATTTCCATTAAAATGAGAGTAAGAAAACTTTTCAAATTGAAACTGTTTAGGTCGAATCGACCTAAATAGATTGAAAAGACAAAAAAAATTGTGACTATTTAGCTTGATTTGACCTAAATAGTCAAATTAAGTTTGTCTTTTCAAGCTATTTAGGTCGAATCGATCTAAATAGCTCAAAAAGACAAACAAAATTGTGACTATTTAGCTCGATTCGAGCTAAATAGTCAAATTAAATTTGTCTTTTCAATCTATTTAGGTCAATTCAACCTAAATAACTTGAAAAGACAAACAAAATTGTAACTATTTAGCTCGATTCGATCTAAATAGTCAAATGAAGTTTGTCTATTCAATCGAGTTTGGTCGATTCGACCTAAATAGTCTTAATTAATAAGCATTTTTACTCTCATTTTAATGAAAATTGCTACTTTCAATCACGGGCACCTAAATCAACCTAAATCGACATGTTTATTTTGAGAGGTCCCTGATCTCTCAAAGTAATGAATATCATGTTTTTAGTGAATGCTTGTCTTCGAAAGACTCAGTCGCATGACAAATTCAGACAGAGATCTGCTCCGGTTCGAGATGAGAAGGAGGAATTGATGTTGGCGCAACAGAGGCGTGAGATTGCGCAACGGCGATTGTCGATGTATCACTTCGATAGTCGTGGTCATGTGATGTTGAAGGCAATAGCTGAACTTCAGTTGAAGGCCGAAGCTGAATTGAAGAGTCGATCGCAACCCTAGATCCGCTAGGCATTCTATTTGTAATTACTATAGAGACTTAAAAAAATACGTGGAGCTCATGTTCTTATATAGGATTTTACGCTTCGCTCATTCTTTTTCCTAGCTTTATGAGACATTATCAAGATTGGATTTCAGTCCTGCAATACAAACACCCAAAAATGTATATTCGTTTTATACTTACTATAAATAGATGTCAGTTCTGCAATCTTTTATTGCACACTTCTATTAAATGTACTCTATTTGATCTTCAGTGTGTCCATCTTCTATTGTTTTAACCTGTATTTCGAATGGTTAGTGGTTCAATTTGGGTTTATTTTAGACTTTTTGAACTCTCATTATTCTGGAATCCTCTCATTTTAGTGAATATAATGTTAAGTGGCCGGATCCACTAAGTCGAGGCCATTGATTCCAGGCCCCCTATAGTCCCGGGCAGCTACTCGACCTCTACTGGCTGCCCCCCCTCGATTTCCGGATTATCCACCACGATCGGATCCGCAGGCCGATCTCCTCGCACTCCGTGCTCCGCACACTGCTCTACCTGTTGTCCTCCTGTTGGCTCGCCCATTTGCGCGCCCCCGGCTGGCCGTCCGAGTGACCTACTGGCCCACCCTCTTGCCCTTCGGTCCTGTCCGGTTGGACACGCATTGCTTCTATTTCTTCAGATAGATCCCGGACCTTCACGGGGTTCACTCCGGAGGGTCTGACCATGGGGATTGGTTACACATCCAGTGCGGCCCGGGAGGTGTGCTCCTGCATCGAGCTCTCCTTCTGCATCATCCGGTCGATCTTTCCCTCTTGAGGAGCATCTGCAGACATTTTGAACACACCTTGAAGACCGTCCCCGGAACCTACCCTCTCACCACGGTTGGTGGCCTCTTCGTGATCCAGTTCTTCCTTGCAAGAGCTCTCCGTCATACACTTCGCCAGTACCAGGAACTCCACCAAATACGCCTCCACCTTGTTCAAGTACTCCCGGACCACATGGTTGCTCCCCTTGGTATGAATCTACTCAGTAATCGGTACCGGGGGGATTGATAGCTACCGAGGAGAAGGAAATTAACAGAATGGACAGCAAAAAACTCAATGCTAAGTCGATTATCACAAAACCGAGAGAAGACAAACTGATTTGAATAAGCAAAGGTATACAGAAAGCTACTCGGTAGAGGATAAATTAGAGAGGAGTACTTTGAGCAAAAGTCAATTATCTGGGAAAATGGAGCATGCCAATGAGGTTGGCTCTATTGCTTTTATACCACAGTACAACCAGATCTGACAGTTAGGTCAGATCGGTAAAAAAGTGTTTCCTAGATCTACCTACTGGGGTAACTTGGAAAATTACCCAGATAAAACTCAGATCAGTAGACCTACCGATACTCCTAATTTACGGTTAACACTATCCCCCCTCTAAACCAAGTTCACGCCTGGAACTTGTTTTTTAACTTCGATATACCAGAGGGGTGTCTGCTTCCGTGGGACCGGTTTGCCTACTGATGGTGCGAGGAGCCGGAAACCCTTCTTCCTCAGATCCGGAACGCTCCTCGGTATCCGGTGTGTTGTGCCGAGGATGGTGGGGGGTCCCGGTTTCCGGTGCGCTGATATTACCTTGTGTCTGGGGGCTAAGTAATTCTCGGCCATCAAATGAACCCCCAAAAATGGAGTCAAAACCCTCCGTCGGTAAGGAAGGAGCTCGGATGGGGCCGTGTTCTGTTGTGGACGGGTTCACAATTTAGAGTCACGTAGAGTCCGGTGATGGAGGGTCCGGAACAAAATTCGGATGTGCTCTTCGGTACTGGTTGAGCATCCGGTAGGTGTTGTTGAGTGCCGTCTCGATCTCCTGGGTGCGAATGTTCAGCGCGTCGTACTCGGTAAGTAGGTGCTCGATTTCGGTAGTGATGGTTGCGCGGAGCTCTGTCTCGGTCCAGAAGGTCTATCTGAGAGTGCGGATGATGATCTGATCTTCTGCTCGATTGGCTCTGAGCTGCGCCCGTTCTGTTTCCATAGCGGTCAAGAGAATTGCCCGGGCTTGTAACTGCAGGGTTAGGTCCGCGACTTCGGTACGGGCACGTTCACGTTCCTCTTGAACTCGAGCAAGGTTGGTAGCATGCAGTTGGGCTTCGGTTTGGGAGGTGTCGAGTTGGCCCTCCAGCTCTGTAACACGCTTTTGGGCGTTCTCCAATTGGCGCTCATGTGCTTCCGGGTCAGAGATGGTAAGTCGTTGGACTTGCGTCTGGTCCTCGGTAAGTACTTGAGACAGTGTGGTTGTCGTGCTTTGAAGGAAGCATATATTCAACAACAAGTTCCGAGGTCCGTGGAGCAGAATATTTGGAGGTTCGAGACGCTCGGTTGGGGGAGTTACCGAGGTCAGGGGCGGTGCCATCTGCACAGATACTTGGATACCGGTAGTACGAGTGACCTCAGTAGTGAGCACACCTGAAGTCTGGAGTGGCTGCTGTGGTGGATTTGCGCCAGTGATCTCTGGTGATGTCGAGGATTCGCCGCCATGTGGTGACGGGACCGGTGGTGGAGACGGAGTGCGATGAGATGATCGGTGCGTTGAGGAGGATCCGCCGCCATGCTCGGTTTGTTGGTGAGGTCGAATCGGTTCTTGCATTTGGAAGTCGTGGGTGCTGGTGTGATGCGGCTGCGAAGTCGAGACGAGTCGAGTCGGTAAGGGACAGTTCATCCGCAGTGAATATCTCTCTGAGGCATTGCTTGGACGTATAGGACTACTTCTTTTTGAAGTAGATTGCTTGCAGTATGCCATACTTCCGAGGTCTTAACTCCTCGGCTTGCAGGGAAACACTATAGCCGTCGGTATCGGGTCGGTGAAGGGCTTCATGGCCTTTGGGACCGATGCTCCAGTACTTGAACTCCTCCAGATCTGGGTTGTTATTGACCTCGGTAGTTGTGCCAGTCGGAAGTCGAAGGATGTTGGTGATGTCTACCGGGGTGATAATGTAGGTCCGCCCCATGACTTCTCCGATGATCGACTGTTGTTTGGTGCTTTGGGCGGTGTTGATGAAATTCTCTACGACATCCTTGCGGATCGGTTGTCCCCACGATAGGTTTACAAATTCCTCGAGGCCGACACGTTGAATCCACGCGCGTTCATCCGAATGGGCGGTGGTGTAAGATTTGCAGGCCACCATATGTTTGAGCGGTAGGCATGTGAATTCCTGCCAGTCCGGTCCTACCAGGTTGCCGCGGGAAGAGCTTCCTCGGCGACTATCGACCGCGGTTTTCTTCTGGCCTGTCATCCTGCAAAAATGAACACGGAGAGTTCCTCGCTCTTTCTCTCGGGAAGTGGAAGAAGGAGTGGCTACCAAGCTAGAAGGAGGAAGAACTCTATTCCGCGCTATACGCCTCGGTCGATTGTGTCGGTGGCGCAGAACGGCAGCTACCGGACGTGGCTGCCGGGGAAGAAGAGAGGGAGTCGGAGGAGGAGGGCAGAGGCGGAGAGCTAACCGGGAGGGGGAGAGAACCGTGTCGGCGGAAGAAGGCATGGTGAGGAAAGAATAAATAAAAGAAGAGGCAAACAATGGAGTGAATGGAGAGGGCGGTGGAATGAAGAGAGATGAAGTGGGTGGGTGCGAACTAGGTTAGGAGAATGGCGGCGCGATAGGGTTGGGTACTGCCGAACTTGTCACTCGGTACGGAATTTGCCTTGGTGCAACCGAGGTGGTCGGTTCGGTATGCCGGAGCGGCAGCGTTCGTTGCGGTTGTGATGCTGCGGTGGGGGCTGTGATGTTGAGGTCGATTACCGAGGTCGGTGTTAACCGTAAAATAGGAGTATTGGTAGGTCTACTGATCTGAGTTTTACCTGGGTAATTTTCCAAGTTACCGAGTAGGTAGATCTAGGAAACACTTTTTTACCGATCTGACCTAACCGTCAGATCAGGTTGTACTGTGGTATTAAAGCAATAGAGCCAACCTCATTGGCATGCTCCATTTTCCCAGATAATTGCTTTGTGCTAGAAGTATTGTCTTTGGATTTATCCCCTACCGAGTGACTTTCTGTATACCATTGGTTATTCAGATCAGTTTGTCTTCCCTCAGTTTTGTGATAATTGACTTAGCCTTGAATATTTTGCTGTCCATTCAGTTAATTTCCTTCTCCTCGGTAGCTAGTAATCCCCCGGTACTGATTACCGAGTAGGTTCTTATCAAGGGGAGCTACCAGTCGGTGGTCGTACAGGGACGGTAGGTCGGGTCGACAACTTCATCAGTTTGGTATCCAGGTAGGACTCGGTATCCCGAGGTGACCGAGGATAAATTTCCACGGTGATGTAGTTGGTGGAGATGGATTTCTTGGTAACTTCTGCTTCGTCTTCCTCATCGTCTTCGGCTGCGTCTAGGTTGTCTGGTTGGTGAAGGATGGTACTTTTATCTGGGGCAGTTCGGGCGGCATTGTGTAGCTGATCGTCATTGAGATATCGGTACGGCTTTAGTTTGTTGATGTTGACTATAATCGGGTCGGGGTCAAATTTGTCAATGGCCACGGGTAACACCGTATTGTTAGGTAGTGGGTATTGAACTCGGTAAGGCCCAAACCATTTGTTCTTCAGCTTACCCGGGTAGATGTTAGCACCTTTGGGGTACCAGAGTACCGGGTCCCCCAGTCGGAACTGATGGGTCGGCCCCGTGGTATTGGCCCATTGAGCGCGGTTCCATTGGGATATCCCTTGCGTCTCGAGGGCTCGATGGCGAGATTCGTCCAAACGCTCTAGATCTGCTGTGCGTGCTGCCAGGACCCGACTGGGTGAAGGGTCGGTAGTGGTGGGCTTGGTCGGTACCAAGTATTTGGTAGGCATTAGGGGGATGATGCCATATAGAAGTTGAAATGGTGTATGACCGGTACCAATCTTTAAAGCCGTGCGGTAAGCGAATAAGACAGTCGGTAACTGCCGATCGAAGTCAGTTCGGTTGTGATTGACCAATTTCTGAAGGAGTTGGACAATCACCTTGTTGGTAGACTCCGCTTGACCATTTCCTTGAGGGTAGTAGGTGGTGGATGTCGTGTGGCGCACTAAGAAGTGCTCCATGAGGGCGTAAATAACCTTGTTGTTGAAATGTATTCTTTGGTCGCTCACGAAATGAAGTGGACAGCCAAAGCGGGTGAGGATGTTGTCATATAGGAACTTAGCCGTGTCCTTGGCGGTGTTGTCACGGAGTGCAACCACTTCCACCCATTTGGTGGCGTAGTCTGTGGCCACCAAGATGTATCGGTTGCCGGTGACGGTGCGTTTGAGGGGGCCTACAAAATCCAGTCCCCATTTCATAAAAGGTTCCGTGGGTAGAGTGGTAAGTAATTTACCGGTTACCGCTTTCTTGAGTCCTCCTACGCGTTGACATTCATCGCAGCTCCGACAATATTCAAAAACGTCTTTATAGAGGGACAGCCACCAGTAAACGTTGAGAATTTTCCGAGTGGTGATCTCGGTAAAAAAATGTCCTCCCGAGTTACCATGGTGCAGCTCCCTGATAATCAATGTGGTCTGTTCGCCGGTAATGACCTTCTGTAAAGAGAAATTTTTGCTTTGTCGATACAAGGTGCCATCGACAAACTGAAATGGGAGGGCTCGGTAGGCTAACCTTTTCTTGCGCTCGGTACTCCAGTCGGCAGGGAAGGTGCCGGTTTTGAGGTAGTCGAGCACTATCGTGAGCCACTGCGATTGTATGTTGAATAGTTGGGCATCGGACGTGCTATCGGTAATCCCTGTGGCCGGTTCAGCTACCGTGTTCCGAGAAAATGCGTCTGCAATACCGTGTGTCTTGCCTGGTTTGTAAACGACTGTGAAGTCAAATTCCAAAAATAAGAGTAACCATCCAGCAATACGGCCGAAAACTTGAGTCTTGTTGACCAAATAGATCAATGCCATGTGGTCGACGTAAAACACGAACCGGTTACCAACGAGGTAGTGTCGAAATTTGTTGATGGCGTAAACCATGGCTAAAGCTTCACGCTCGGTAGTCGTATAATTCTTCTCTGCGCGGCTCAGTAGTCGGGAGGCGTAGACGATGGGCTGGTCGATTTTCCCGCTAGGGTTCTGCGCCAGCATAGCTCCTACTGCAATATCCGAGGCATCCGTATGAATGTATAATTCCACCTTCCAATTGAGTGCGATAAGGATAGGGGCGTTAACATAACGCTTTTTTATCTCTGTAAATGCTTGGTTGCACTCGGTAGTCCAGGTAAATGGTTCGTCTTTTCTTGTAAATAAAGTGATGGGCGCCATAATTTTTGGCGTAATCGCGGATGAAACATCTATTGAATAGGGCAAGGCCGTTGAAAACCTGGATGTCCTTAACTTGATGTTCCGAGGGTGCAGCATTGTGACGAGAGCTTTGATTTTCTTTGGATCGGGGAATTTGCCCTTTGCGGAGACGACATACCCAAAGATCATACCGGAGCGAACTAGAAAACAACATTTTTCGGGGTTTAGACTGATACCGAACTCACCGCATTTGGTGAAGCACTTTCGGAGTTTATCGAGGTGTGTCTAGGTAGTACTATACACACTGAAGTCGTCGAGGAAGAGCTTCATGAAATCACCGAGGTATTCCTTGAAGGCTTGGTTGACTATTCATTGGTACGTTGGCGGAGCGTTCTTCAAACCGAACGGCATGACTACCCTGACGAAGGCTCCCCAGTCGGTAATGAACGCCGTCTTGTGGCGGTCCTCGGGTGCAATCTTGATCTAGTGATAACCGGAGAAGCCATCGAGAAATGAATACATCTCGTTGCCTGCTACCGAGTCGAGAACCTCATCGGTAAACGGTAGGGGATACGGATCCTTATTTGTTGCTGTGTTGAGACGCCTGAAGTCAACGCAAATGCGAAGTTTGCCTTTCTTCTTTGGTACCACGACGATTGGTGATAACCAGGTAGCATGGTCCACAAGTTTAATAAATCCTGCCTGCAAAAGTTTATCAAGATCGGTTTTCACCGTTGCTGCATAATTTGGATTCAGTCGGTAGCGTACCTGATGAGTTGGGGGAATGCTGGTGTCCAGTTCAATCTTGTGTTGAGCGATGTGTTCCGGGATGCCGCGTAGGTCATGGTATGACCATGCAAACACATCCTTGAAAGTGCGGAAGAGATCTTCAGCCTCCGGTAATAGGGAGTCCGGAACGGAAGTACCCATACAGATAATGTTGGGGTCGGTATCGGTTCCGAGGTTGTCGTAGCACGTGATACCGGATATTCCCCTAGAACGCACTTTTTCATATTAAGAACGTTTGTAGAGGGGATTTCCGGGTTATCGTTCCGCGGAGACTCTGTGAAGTGGGAAGTTTCCGGAGACGGTCCCGGACTGGTGATCTCTCTCTCTCTGTCACCAGCTGAATTCCTCTGTCCTACTGAACCGGGCCTTCTCCTACTCACTGACCCGGTTACGACTAGATCCGGTATCCTTCTGGGGAGGACTTCTTACTAATCTTCCTCTCCCCCCGTCTACCGTTGTGACCTGATCCGGTTTTGTTTAACCTCTGTTTCCCCTCAGAGGGTTCTCCATTCACATTAGTGGTGCTGGATTGAAAGACACACCCCTCCCTACTGATTCAAGTGATGGGAACTTCACTACCTTCCGGTTTAACTCACATAACTCCTAATCCCGGGTACCTACCAAACTGCTCTCTCAACTGCTAGTTTTACCCAACCGGCAGCCGTGTCACGCAAGCACAATTCGGTTTCCCCTTTCTCCCAATTACTACAACGACTTACTAACTAGAATAGACACTATCCGGGGAGTCCGAAACTAGTATTCAGGAACTCTAGCGCCCTGTTTTACTCCCGTGATCCCGTCTTTCCCCTCGCCTGGACCTTCCGAGTGCTGGCACCTCAACCGGACTACCCGTCCAGGAGTTCTGAACAACCCAGAGTACCCCCTCCTACCTGCCCAGCTACTAACCCGGATTACCTAGCGTACGGAACTTAGAAACCACTCTTTCAAACAGTCCTCAAATCACCCAAAAACCATATTCAGACTTCACACCCGAATCACTCGAGGACCCAGACTGCCTACCCGGTTACCAAGGGACTCTCGACTACTGTACCATTCCACAAACAACCCCACAGCATATACACAATTTTCGGATAATGCTCTACAGCAGTTTGCTTTCAGGGAAACAGTAATACAAGAAGACCCCAAGAATGCCAAGCATTCCTGGGCAAGTAGTGGTCCTCAACCACTGGACCGGATTTCCTGCCCAGATCCTACAAACCCGTGATCCGTGAACGTCACGCGCCAGTGTTTCGAGGTCCACTCCTTCCACTGCCCCTGGATTTCGCTGTCCCGGAATTCCGCCGGTACAGGTTTTCTACCTAACTCCTGCAACATAGCATCACTATGGAGATCCCATGGTAGGTACAGAAATTCCTCACAACCAATTTTTCGCAAATCCTTCCGCAGCTGCTTCCTATGTCCTGTATCGGCCGGAGCAATCGCGCGCACCAACTTATCCGGAACCGGCACTCCGAGCCTCCAATCGTCCTTTCGTCCCATCGCTGCTGGCTCCAAAATTTCCTTCCCTCGATTGCGCACGCTCCGCCTAAGCTCCCGGAATACTTGTTCGCCACCCGGTTGCTCTCCCTGCTCTCTCACAACATCCGGAAACACAAAAATCTGGCGCAGGGGTGGACTGGAAACACTATGCGAAAATGAACAGTGAACCGCCCTAATTAAAGCCGCCCATTTCAAGGCGCGAAACGTGGCCGGGTCCATCCCTGACCCATCCATCCCCTACTCGGTTTCCAGTCCGCGTCCCCTGCCCAACCCGGACACCTGTCGTCAAAACTGGACCCTAGCAATAACTCTACAGCGCGCGCGAGCGCCTCCTCTACATAAATATCTATATGTGCCATTATGGTCACTCCCACACTCATTTATGGAGATTCGAGCTACTCCTTGCTACTCTAAAACCCTAACTCTCTACTTCTAGGTCGAACGAGGTTTGACAGAGGTTGAGGTCTCGTAATTGCTCTTCCTCTGTCTGCGACCATTTTGCTACCGAGATTGTATTTACCTTTTCCCAAATCGATATTTCATCAACTGGCATGCTAGGTTCCGTATGGGTTATGGTCGGTAAGGTGAACTTGGTAGTACTTACTTGGTACAAGTCGTCAATAGCTATTGTTCCAATGGGGAGGAGAAACTCTTCTGCCTCGAGTAGAATGAGTTCTTCTTCGTCGGTAAGGCCGTCCACGTAGTTGTAGCAGACGAGAGCATCGGGAGTCATGGCTTCAAAACCTAACTCCCGGTTAATCCGTACCGTTCGGATGGTACCATTACCCATGATCTGGATGTGGTCGTTAGCCTAATCGTGAATGACTCAGGCGTCCCAGAGTCATGGACTACCGAGCAACAACGTATAAGCTGAATTCACATCCTTACAAGAAATAACGGTGAGAATAATGATATAGGGAATACTGTGAATGAAGATCTTGATGTTCCTGAGCAAGCCCAGCGGTTGGACGAGGGAACTATCTGCCATTTTTAATTTAAAAAGTGCTGGTGTTGGGGTCGGTAGTCCAAGCCTGTGTCGCTGGGTTTCGGTGATGACATCTACTCCCGATCCTCCATCCAACAGGACATCATGTAATTGATGACTCCCGATTTTTGCTGAGATGATTCGCATGTGACGGTCGTCCGCTACTACCGAGTGGACTGCCACTGTAGGTGGCTCGGTAACCGGGATGGTTGACGGGGTAATCAGAACGAGACGGCGGTGGATATGTTCGGTAATACTAGGTGCAATAGCCATAAGGTTTTTTAGACTGACCTGGATTGTTTGTGATTCGATTTGTTGAAGAATGGTCTCATAGATATCCATGGTGCTGTTTGGAGCGGTTGGGGTGACGCGGGGTGATGGTGGCTCCAATGGCGTGAGGTCTTGTATTTCACGGACCCTCTTTATCATTTCTTCGCGCAGCTGCTCTTCGGCTTGCCAATCGAACGCCTCTATTTCGCGGGCTGCTTCCGTAGTTGGTGTGGGACTGTTCGGGACTACCGAGTCAGGATGCTGTGTCTGACTCCAGGTGCGAGGACCGATATGAGAGACATCTACGGTATGCACATCGGTAATGACTACCGAGGATCTTGAGTGGGCAAGTAGTTTGTTTTGGATGGCACTACAAGAAAACCAGTCCAATGTGACTAGGTTTTATGACTACAATAGGGCATAAACCAAAATGTGACTAGCACTGTTTGTAGTCATTTCGACTTAGTCGCTTCGGACAATCTGACTGGGGGTCATATCGGACACTTTTTGTTCCCAATGCTGCGTTCCCACAGTGTTTTGGGACCTCAAAACGGGACCTGCAGTGGGACTTGGGACCATATGACTCTATATAGTCATACATTTATGACTACACGTAGTCATGTATATGCAAATTGCGACTGATTGGCATGACTATTTTTAGTGAGGTATGAGTCAATACATGACAGGTTTTATCACTACGCATAGTAATGAGATGGTGACTGAATTGAGTCATACATTGAGTTGGAAGAATACGACTCTTTGCACTACTAGAGAAATGGGGTTCCGGTGTAAGAGAAAATCAACAGAAATTCTGCTGGTTCGTGTGCGGGTTAGGAATAGTTGATTCCGGATCACAATCAACAGAAATGTCTTGGTTCGGTGTTGATTCAATGTCCAAGTATACAGATAAAGAAAGTTTCTAATCTAGCATTCATTTTTTCTGGCCTGCCCGAGGAAAAGTAGCTGCCCGGAAATTTTAGGCTGCCCGGAAATTTTGGGCTGCCCGGAAAAAAATTTGACTGCCCGGGCCAAGAACCCCGACCCACCACCGTAGGGCCCACCATGGCTAACCAAAGACCAATTCCCAACAGCCGGATTCAAGACCTTCTAAACCCCAACCACTTACTAAACCACCACACCACATACACACGCTCATGCAAGTATGAGAATTATCTTGTTAATTATAAGAGAACTTAACCATTGGCGATTCGTTTGCCATGTACAAAAAGCTTTTTTTTCAATTTTTTTTTTGCACTATTTCATACAAGGATTTTTCTGTATGTACAAAAAATTTCAGATTTTTTTGAATTTTTTTTTTTTTGGACAAAATCTTGAAGGCTGGAGCTGTTTTTTTTTTTCCCAGCAGTCTTTGAATATTTTTAACGATGTAAAAAAAACTTCTTTTCCAAAAAAAATTTTCGCAGTATTGTATGCACGGATTATTCTGTATCTAGAAAAAATTTAAAATTTTTTTGAATTTTTTTTTTTTTCGACAAAATCTTGAAGGCTGGAGCTGTTTTTTTTTTTCCCAGCAGTCTTTGAATATTTTTAACGATGTAAAAAACACTTTTTTTTCAAAATTTCTTTTTGCAATATTGTATGCAGGGATTTTTCTGTATCTAGAAAAAATTTCAAATTTTTTTGAATTTTTTTTTTTTTCGACAAAATCTTGAAGGCTGGAGCTGTTTTTTTTTTCCCAGCAGTCTTTGAATATTTTTAACGATGTAAAAAAATCTTTTTTTTCAAATTTTTTTTTTGCAGTATTATATGCAGGGAATTTTCTGTATCTAGAAAAAAATTCAAATTTTTTTGAATTTTTTTTTTTCCGACAAAATCTGTCTTGGTTTTGTCTTGTTTTGACGCACTCTCTAGTAGTGAATCAACAGGAACTTGTTGGTTCGAAGAGAAAAATCAACAGGAACTTGTTGGTTCTGTGCAGATGACTAAATGTTTGCTATGTTAAACTCATTCTCTGTTGTTTCCAACAAATGTGTGTTGGTTTTGTCTTGGTTTTTACGCACTCTCTAGTAGTGTTGGAGTCACATCTATTTGACACCCCATAGTCACAAATACTGAAATAGCTTCTGAATGATATGACGAATTGTAGTAAGATATTAGTGACTGCATCAACGGTTTTATCACTACGCATAGTACTGTGGTGGTGACTGCATTAAGTCACACATAGACTTGAGATAATACAACTATGTAGAGCCACATCGAGGTGACTATGCATAGTCTCCAATGCTGAAATCATGAGATGGACATGACTAATTTTAGTGAGGTATTAGAGAATATAGCAATGGTTTGATCACTACGTATAGTGATGTGGTTGTGACTGTATTGCATCATACACACACGTGAGATAATACGACTCTGTAAAGTCAAATATGCTTCACTACACATAGTCACCCATATCATCTGATGACTGCATGGAGTCCTTGTATACTCGTTTCTTTCAGTACTGGGAGTCAAATTTCAATATTAAATCGGAAGCATCTAACTAGGACTTGACTGTCCGTAGTCTAATGCAAACGTATGCCATGCAGTCGAATCTGCCATTCTTACGGTGTGTAGTCATAGATTTCAGTTTCAGATTAGGGTGATAATGAGATCTGTTGACTATTACAAGTCAACCGTGCGGTTGTGAGCACTGCGTCAGGTCATGCAAATGATTTTCACACATTTCATTGAATAGAAAATTCGGTGCTGAAACATGATGCACTGCAACTGGAACTCGATAAGTCTAAACTGCTAGGGAGAAGGACAGATCAATGTTCATGAACTCTGTGGGCCACAGTGCAAAGTGCCCTACTGCTTGTCCTACCAAGGTCACGAGTGGATCATCTATATCTACAGGTGCAAACAAACTGTAGTCGTCATCTAGGCTTTTCTGCACTTCTACAGACACGGTTCTTGAGTCTCACAGGGTCACCCTTCTTGAATTCCGGGTCCTCACCTTCTTGTACAACATATAATAATAAAAAAAACACAAAACAAGGATCAGTAGGGACTAAATTGCTGCTTTGATACAAAGATGTACTTCTCCAAGGCTCATGGCACTTATTCAAATTCTATGACTGTGAGAAGTCACATATTCTAACGTCATTACTAATATCACTCACGTATTCTAACTTCGTGACTGAATCTAGTCAAGCCTGGTCACTCGTTCCATATGAATGACTACAAACAGTCACGAACTTGGCATAATGAATTTCTAAAGAACTAAGGCACAACATTCCTGGAAGTGGCTCATGGCAACCCCAAGTTCACTTATCGAAGCGTTCATGTTTTTCTTTGAAACTTTGATCTGCAACAAATCATAGCCTAAACAGTCCCTAGAAACACAAATATATCACTATAATCTTTGCCATTACAATTTTGTAACCTGATCCGCCTAATACATAGATCAAACAAATCCATAGAATTATGCAGCCCAAAATCCACGCATGATGTGATTTCACCCTTAGTAGGGGCTGAAAACCTTTACTAACACACACAAATGTATACAATCCTACACTAAGACTCCTTCCACAGCACCTCTGCCCCTCTCTAATTTTCCTAACCAAGTTACAAGTGGACAAAATGAGAGAGAAGGTTCAAAAGCCCCTTAAGAAGGAGCCGCCACCCTAATCTCCTCTGAAACCCAAGCCGCCACCCTATTCCATAGCCCTAATTAGCTGCAACCCTAATCTACAGTCAATGAAACAAAAATGATGACTAACCAGAGTAAATGAAATAGTCATGATGACTAGAATCTCTTCACTTGATAAAATATAAAGTGAGTTTATTTTAGATTTGGTAAATTCAGTTTCAACATAAAAGAAGGTTTTTTTGAGCTAATGAGGGGGGGCGGGGGGATCAGCCTTCAAACAATGTGAACTTTCTAGCAACGAAATGTAATTTTGCAATCATTACTAATATAAGTAAAGAAAACTATGCACATGACTACAGTATTTTGCAATCACTTTGACATCTCAAAAAAGTACGGAAAGGTGATCAGTAATAGCTCATTTGTCAACATGTGAAACCAATTTTTGGACTCTCTTGCAATTAGTTAGTAATTGTTTGAAGTTTTATTTATAGGTGTTGCTAAAATGCAATTCATTACTAATTTAAGTAAAGGAAACTGTCTAGATGACTATGTTATTTTGCATTCATTACTAATTTAAGTAAAGAAAACTGTCCACATGACTACGTTATTTTGCAATCACTTTGACGTCTCCAAAAAATATGGGAAGGTGATCAATTATAGCCCAATGTGTCAGCCTGGGAAATCTAAAGCAAAGTTAAGCATACAAGGCATTTTCGTGCATCTGGAAAGTAAGTGGACAGATAGAGCAAGTGCTAATCATGATTTTTGGACTCTCTTGCAATTAGTTACTAATTTTTGAAGTTGTATTTATAGGTGTTACTAAAATGCAATTCATTACCAATATAAGTAAAGGAAACTGTGTCGATGACTATGTTATATCGCAGTCATTACTAATTCCAGTAAAGAAAACTGTCCACATGACTACGTTATTTTGCAATCACTTTGACATCTCAAAAAAGTATGGGAAGGTGATCAATAACGGCTTCTTTATGAGCATGGGAAATTTGTAGCAAAGTTAAGCATACAAGGCAATTTCGTGCATCTGGAAAGCAAGTGGAAAGATAGAGCAAGTGGAATCATGATTTTTGGACGCCCAACCCAATTACTTACTAATTTCTGAAGGTGTATTTAGTAGTGTTTCTAGAATGGTGCCCTAAAATGACATCCTATAATGTTTGCGCGCAGACATGGTAGTGTTGAATAGACAAGCTATTATGTAAGTGAAGATTATGGACCTACTCCTATTTTACAGCACTCACCCATTGAGCCAACGAGTAGAGGACTTCAAAATCATCTGATTGAAATATATGACTACTATTAGTCAGGTTATTTACTACATGATTGCATGTAGTTATCCAAACCAACTCTATTACTACAGTAAGACATACATAAACCATATACCCATACAATCCGACTACATTAGTATGACTACACATAGTAAGCACTCAGAGCATGACCCTGGGAACCGGGCAGGAGAACATATGTCCCATTCCCGTAGACGTTCCCACCCAGGTCCTCAAAAATATGACTACTTATATGACTAGTCCATGACTGGACCCTCTTAGGACTGATTTTAGACTAAACCAATGACTGAGGTGACTACATAGTCATATGCGCTTAGTCACATCCGGTCACATTGAGCTGGTTTTCTTGTGCCATGGCTTTTTTAACATCCTCAACCAATAGAAGTGGACAACGATGTCCTAGATGTTCAAGTGATCCACATACATTGCATGGGTATCATTGTACCGGGGTCATACTACGAGAAGTACGGCGGTTTTCGGTACTTACCGGAGTTGGTGCTGGCTGAGTTTGAATCTGATGGACGGAAGCCGTATCGGTTTTCTTCCCATAGTCACTGGCCGGGTTGCGGTAACATGTCCCCCATTCATGGACCATATGATCGCAGCCGGTACACTTCAGATTACGTCGGGGGTTGTCTCTAATACAAGTCGAGGAAAGACTCGGTTGCCGTGATTTGAGTAGACCTTCCTCAGCGGCGCGTGCCGAGTCCACTGCTTCGGAAAATGTTTGATGTTGAAGGCCTACCGTGGCTACCTGTAGATACTTTAATAAGCCAGAGCAAAAATTGCTCAACATGAACATATCATTCGGCGGTATGATTAGATTTTCCGCGAGTTGTTGTAGACGTTCGGTGTAATCATCGACAGATTCCTTCGGATGCAGATTGATGGTACGAAATTGGATGTACGTCTGGTCGTCTGTTTTGATGGTTTCGTAGCGTCTTTTGAATGCGGTAAATACCTCCTGCAATGTATTAGTAGGATGAATGCGTCAATGGTATGCAAACCAATTCGACTCTTTCTCGGTGAGAGAGTTACCGAATAAACATCATATTCATTAAAATGAGAGAATGGGAACCTCTCAAAATAGTATTATGAGAATTCAAGTGGATGTATGGGAGTTTAGGGTTAATATAATTAGTAAATGGAACTTGAATTTTTCATTAAATTGAGAGTTTTATATAGAAGAAGACATTCTGACTGTCAAACTTTTGATTTTTGATTGCAAATCTCGTGTACAAGGTCTAAATTATTCGTGTACCGGACACCAAGTCATGAGCTCAGTGGTTGGTTGTAAGGGGGTGTTTATCTCATGTAGGTGGTCCAGGTTCGATTCCCGCGGGACTCGTTTGAGCGGCTATGAGATATACATGACTTGGTGCTGCTAAGTGAACTTTGGCAGGCAGGAAAGTTGTAACAACCAACCAGCCCCATACCCTAAACTGTGACAAGTGCTTGACGCGCTAACAAAAAAACAATAAATAGTGGTCCTAACCACTACCAATTTTTTTTATAATTCAAAAGTATTATGCAATCAAACATACACCGAAAATAAATCATTTAAAGAAGTTAACAAAAACAAATGCACAGGTACAATGAAACAATGAATATATTAACGCGATACGTAGAATGTAGTTGAATATTAAAAACAAACCAAATACAATAGAATAGAAAAGCAGGGTTCAAACAAATACCATCAAACTATTACACGTAACTTCTATACTACTGAATTTTGCAACACACAAAACTAATACGTCTACTCTCAAGTAGATACATAAATTCCTTTGGAATTGGGCCAAAGATCATCTACGCAAGCAATGAAGACATATACATCACTATATAGATGTAGAAATACTCAAATATGTCACCAATACATGAAAGATGTTCAAGCACCAGTATATGCAGCTATGCTATCGTTGATAACTTCGATTTGAGCCACTGGGATTTTCAACATACATTCCATTGTGTCCTTCTTGATTCTTGACTTCCACGCTGTCATCAGAGAATCCGTATGCTCCCACAGCGAAGGTTGACTTTCATCAACCTTCCAACGCAATCCTCTAGAGGAATCCCACCCAGTGTAGCTCTCTTGAACATTATGATCTCTAGATGTGGGCCGGAAATACTGAATGAGTACACAGTTCGGCTGATCCGGGTTCGTATTTGGATCAGACAATGCTCTCGCAATCCACACAGGTCTGGAATCACCATCTGCAGGCCGTATAGCAACAAAATAACCTTCAAAGACATCACGACCAACTCGGAAGGATTGCACTGGACGATCGCGCAACTCCCCAACGTACGCATTATCCTCCGCAAACTCCTCACGAAGCCCACCATCTTCAGCAAATTGATCCTCGACCCTCGCAGCAACGCGAGTGGATGGCCAAAATCCGTCTTTGAGTGCGATGGATGGTTCAATAGGCTCGTCCAATGCTGCCTTCACAGCTCGCCAGTAGAACACCAAATGATCATACCGTCTTCTATACTCTCCAGTTCTGTCTTCAGCGGACATTGTCTCCCAGTACTTGATAAATCCCGAGAGCCCTTCACAATGTCCTCCACACCTCTCATTGCACGGTGCGTGACGGGAGCCGGTTCTCCACGAGGCCATAAACTACGACCTTCCGAATCCTCCCTCCACAATTTAATCCCAGTGCAATCCTTTGGCAGCCAATGGACATCAGTGCAAGAAATCTTGTACTTCATCACTGGGCAACCCGTGGAGTCCAGGAAGAACTTGAATTGTTGAGCCTTAGTATGACCGACAAGAGCCTCATCTCCATCCCTGATGAATCCTTCAATGAAACCTTTAAAATCAGGCACCTCCTCGATGAGATGGGGAATAGTGGGTACTGATTCCACATCCATGAAAGACTTCATGAGCAAAGGAATTGTAGGGAAGTTATCTTTCTTCAACAACATGCTCCACCTCCCGAACAGAGCATCAATGTCATCGTGGGTGTGACCCACCAACATAAAATTAACATACACCTCACGAAAAAATTTCTTGGCTACAAGAAGGGACCAAAAACAGAACACATATCTGTTCTTATTGTCACCAGTGGCATTGTCCATCTGCACATTCATAATAGGAGGAAGTGGAGTTGCTGGAACGACAGTCTCTAGAGCAGGCCGAAGAGATGACTTGCACATGTCAGCTCCCTGAAGGACAGCATCGAAGATTGGAGCGGACTTTGACCCAACGAACAATTCCTTAGACGAGTACTTAGGAGGTAATTCGAGATCTCGCAATAGCTTTGCGAAAGAACCCACCGTGTAGTTTGAATCGTGAGTAAAATTATCAAGCCCGTAATGCGCGTAGCGGACATCCCCGTGACCATGGGCGATCATACCCGTAACAGACACCGGCAACTTCATCAAACCATCAAACTCCTTACTCTTGTGAGAGAAAACGGGAGAAGCGGTTTTTGCATGATCCATTTTGTCGTGCATAACGGTCAGGCATTCGTGCGGGAAAGAAGTGGATCGGTACCGGTTTGCGTAATATAACTCTCTATGAGCTCGGGCAGCAGACAAATGCACCTCGAGCTTCTTCGCCCACAGTAGAGCCTGCTGCGAACCTGCTGTGGCGCCACGCCTAAGAGCGTGCAATCTATCACATTTGGAGCAACGGGCGAAATTATCTCCCGGCTTCTTTGCGTCGTACTCAGGAAAGTTTAGCCTCCGAATCCTGCTCAAACTAGAGGGGGACACTTTCTGCAAACCGAATGACGCATTTGCAGCGTTGATCTCCGGGATGGCATTCTTCCATTTCCATGTGGCTGGAAGAATCATAGAGACGACCTTCTCTCCCGATTTCAGAGTACGAGTACGGTGTGGCATATGATCAGCAGAGTTCTCCAAGATGCACCTCAAAGTAGCAGTGGCCTGAGACGTATGCTTTCGAGGCTTCAGTAAACTCGTGTTCCCATGAGGCTGTGCTTGAAGACCTTCAGCAGCGAACCCTTGGAAGCGATGGAAAGTGGCTTCTGACACTCCAGCAATGTGCCTCCATGCAGGCATGCAGACGTCAATACCCTCGACAGTGGCGACCCTCCTTCCCTCGGCGTCACAATGAATTTGCCTGTGGACATCCAGCTTCATATGGAATCTGAACTGAAAGGATGTATCACGATACATTCGCTCTCGGAAAGCGAGAATCTTATCCCTAAGGAATGGCTGAACACAGTTCTTGGAACAACATACTTTGCTCGATACAGCGTTGATAGACTCCTGAGTTAGGAGACCCTTCGCTTTGACGGACGTCTCTCGAGGAGGGTTCCTTACGGTACTCGTATAACGCGTGCTTCGAGACGAACCAGGCTGCGAGAGTCTTGCTACACGGCAGTTGTAGTTGTACCGAAGGTCGTGGTCTCGAAGACTTGCACCGTTATAGTAGACATGCTCAATAGGCCAAGCTCGGACGGAATATCTCCAATCATCTGGCACATCAGCAGTCGAGAGGCTCTTCGATATTTGTACAGCAACATGAGTGTCCCCAAGTGCACCATTACAACCAAGGACAAGATCCGAGCTGACACTGTGACAAATTCCTTCAGCCACAGGGGAGCCACCGTCGCTGTATAGTATAACGAGCTTGGTACTCCAGAGTCTACGTGGAATTTCCTCGCAATTTGGAATGTCAATCGACTCCTCTACTTGATGATTCACCTCATCATCAGAGGAGAAATCATCAGATACCACAGGCTCGTTTTGAACTTCCATCGATAACCTCCAGAATAAAAAAAAAAAAGGGACAAACTTGAATATCTTGCTCAGGCAATGAGAACATCAAATCGACTCGAGTTGAAATGAGTAGAGTGTATCATATACGACGGACGAATATAAAATATTTTTCATATATTTATCAGCATGGGCTCCTTTGTGGGCATAAACTATTAACTCGAGTCGAGTTGATTCTACAGGGAAGTATCCTTTTATTAGTATATAGATTTGTTTAGTCGGCGTATGCCCTGTGTAGAATTAGTTCAACTCGATTCGAGTTGAATATACGCAGACACCGAAACAGAATGAGGTGAAGATTACACGCTAAGTGATATGATGAAAGTCCCCTGGCTAGACTCCAGACAGTCCAACTCGAGTCGAGTTGAACTGTACCCTGGTGTGACCAAGCAATATACATTGTCAGGCAGTTCAACTCGACTCGAGTTAAACTTCCTGACCATGTATACTGCCTGCTCAGTCCATCATACATTTCAACTCGATTCGAGTTGAACTTAATCGTTGGCGTAGCAGGCAGTTCAAATGTCCAGGAAGTTTAACTGGAGTCGAGTTGAACTGTTCCCTGGTGTGACCACGCAGTGTTCATGGTCAGGCATTTCAACTCGGGTCGAGTTGAAATGAATGGCATGTAAACAACCTAGTCATGACTGTGTAGGCAGTTCAACTCGAATCGAGTTGAAATTCTTGACCATGTAAACTGCCTAATCACTCCAGAATTAAGTTCAACTCGAGTCGAATTGAACTTAATAGCCGGATGAGCAGGCAGTTCAAATGGCCAGGAAGTTCAACTCGGCTCGAGTTGAACTGTACCCTGCTGTGACCATGAAGATAGAGGGCCAGGAAGTTTAACTCGAGTCGAGTTGAACTGTATCCTGTTGTGACCATGCAGTTTGCATGGTCAGGTAGTTCAACTCGAGTCGAGTTGAAGTGCCTGGCCTTTTAATCTTTATGGTCACACCAAGGTACAGTTCAACTCGACTCGAGTTGAACTGCATGGCCTTCTATCTTCATGGACACACCAGGGTACAGTTCAACTCGAGTCGAGTTGAACTGCTTGTCCGTTTAATCGAGGTATATATTGCTCAGAATTTTATTAGACGATAAATTTAACAGATGCACATAACATTCCCGGAATTTGCGGCGGAAAAAACGGGAAATGTGAAACCACAAACATTTAACGCTACATAGAACCCTAAATCCCAATTTCTCAAATAATGAAACAAATATGTCTAAAACAGAAAATATGAAACACACATAATCCTAACCTCAGACAGTATTGCAGCGTTGCATTTGATCGGATGCAGAACAATAACATGCATGAAATGAACAGATTGGAAAGCGTGTCGCACGAATTCATACCGGAAATTGGCGCAAACTACCCCGAATGCGATGTACAACCTTCAAGTCATAAAGCGATGAACGCTGCCGCGGCGCAGTCTTGAACTTCTTCAGCAACAAATATCTAGTGATACTAACCTAATACTGAGCTCTCAGGATGCACGTACTGATCGCAAAACAATGCTACCGCAACGAAGTTCGGAGGCGCAAGCGCAAGGGCATGAGACCGAATGGAGAAAAGGTCGCTCCCGGTTACGCAGAGAGACTTATAGGCGATTTGGCGGGAGAATTGCAGCGGGAAGGGAATCGACCAGTTGAAACGGTCGATTTCAAATGTGCCGTTCACTGCAAATGACGAGAACTCCGGTGCCTTTACAGTGAATGTGCCTATTATTAAACCTTTATCTGACATGCGCAGGCGACTTTATCCTGTTGTTGTACACCGACGAGGTAGGTGGGAGTAATTGCCAAATTACTGAAGAAAAAGTTATTAAACTTGCAAAAATCAAAAAACATTCAGAAGCGAAATGTTCCTCTGAAACGGACGACAAATTATGTTTGTACTCATTCCATTGTACTGTGTTCAGGTATACCTAAAATGCCGAATAGGCCCAAAAAATAGTTCGTGTAGGGCATAAATTATTCAATTCCAACTAATGCCTGGATGATTTCCATCCAAATCGTTAGGTGAAGGACGTTCGCTCTAAAATGCCACCTAAGCTTTTCAGATTTAATTCAAACTATTACAGCTATTTCTAACTTTTACAATAGAGTAACCAGTACATAAACTGTTTTAAAAACGATTTACCGCGTGTTGTACTTATAATGTTATTGCTTGTGCGACACACACACAACTTAGCCTATAAATAGAGTTCTGTCACATTTGAAAATATCTATCATATAAAGCTTGCCAACTCCAATATTCAAATGAATACACTGTAAAATATAACATAATAATTGGAATGTTTGGTGTTATACTGTAGGTACAAGGGAGGAATTAATCATTTAGCTATGGCAAAAATTTGTGAATTTCTTTGTTATATTTTATTTATTAACTAAAATATTTTTAGTTTCTAAATATGCATTAAGAAGAAATATATGAATTCCTCAAATAAATATCATACTAACTTAAGAATATGAATTTCATAGACAAATACATTAAAAGTTTTTTAATTTATTTTAAGTAAATGTATTGCATAAGAACCTTCATCTTCATGATTCGAAAATATTTAGGATGCATAATTCTTAAAAGAAATAAAATTTAGCATTGTCTGTACTTTAATGAACCTAATTACATAATTGACTGAGCGCTATTAATAGGAGTAAACGGAAAAAAAAATCCCACAAGTTGAAAATACGTATATTAGGTAAAATTCATGAAAATATTATATTTTTGCAAACGTATGTATGATTTTTAACTTCTCCTAAAAATAAAGTATGTTGCTTGCAATAATCTTATGTGTTGAATCATTTTAAAGATTCATTTATTGAGTGCAATTATGTTTACGATAAGAATTACCGCATAAATTCTAAATATTTTACATAATTTTATTTTAGGAGAACCTTCAAATGATTCAACGATTTTTAGGATGCATATTTATCGCAGAAAATTACAATATAGAGCTAACTGTATTTTAATGAACCTAATTACATAATTCACTAAGCGGTATAGGAGTTTAAAGGGAAAAAAACGATCCCACAAGTTGAAAATACCTAGAATAATTAAAATTCATGAGAATATTATATTTTTGCTACCGTATGTATAATTTATAGCTTTTTCAAATAATAAAGTACAGTGTTTGCGATAATAATATGCGTTAATTATTTTAAAAATTCATATATTAAGTGCAATTATGTTTACGATAAGAATTAACGCACAAGTTATAAATGATTTACATAATTGTATTTTAGGAGAACCTTCAAATGATTCAACGATTTTTAGGATGCATATTTATCGCAAAAAATTACAATATAGCGCTAACTGTATTTTAATGAACCTAATTACATAATTGACTATGCGGTATAGGAGTTTAAAGGGAAAAAAAGATCCCACAAGTTGAAAATACCTAGAATAATTAAAATTCATGAGAATATTATATTTTTGCTAACGTCTTTATGATGTATAGCTTTTCCAAAAAATAAAGTACAGTGTTTGCGATAATATTATGCATTAATTATTTTAAAAATTCATATATTAAGTGCAATTATGTTTACGATAAGAATTAACGCACAAGTTATAAATGATTTACATAATTGTATTTTAGGAGAACCTTCAAATGATTCAACGATTTTTAGGATGCATATTTATCGCAAAAAATTACAATATAGCGCTAACTGTATTTTAATGAACCTAATTACATAATTGACTAAACGGTATAGGAGGTTAAAGGGAAAAAAAAGATCCCACAAGTTGAAAATACCTAGAATAATTAAAATTCATGAGAACATTAACTTTCTGCAAACGTATGTATGATTTATAAGGTTGACAAAAATAAAGCACAGTATTAACGATAATCATAATTATGCGTTCACTTCTTTTAAAGGTTGTACTGAGAGCAATTTAGTTACCCTATGAAAAGAATTAAGTGAATTAACGGGTAATTTGTAAGTATTTTAACTAACTGTATTGAATGAAATCCTTGAAGTCATGCAAAAAAAATTTGGGTGCATAAATAACAATATATCATTTAAAGACATGAAATTACATTTCTTATTGTGAAGCTTAAATTTGACCATGACTATCTCAACTGTTTACAAATACAATTGCAAATGAACAAAATATGAACAAAGTTCATTCACTGTCAAAAAAGATAATGCATGCTATTCTTATACAATTGAAACACTATCAAACTTCTCTAGAGTTAGGGAATTATACAAACTGTTGGTGAAGATGCTTTTACCAATAGGAACTTGTAGATGTCACTGACCGTAAGCTTCTTGAAAAAACAAGGAAGTTAATAATTCCCTGAACTTTTCTTCTCATGTGCTAATAATTCGTTTTCATTAGTTTCCCGCATTGATTTCTTGCAACAGTGTCTTGTGTACACTTATCATTTGTGGCAAATTTGACAGTGTCGATTCATAAACATTTTGTGGATCATGATGATATGTAGAACAAGGATCTTTATCGTAATGTCAAATGAATAATAAAGGTACATAATCAAATAACTCTTACGTGCGTTGCATCTTACAAATTCTAAATTTTAATCAAGAATTTTAAATTTGTCTCTTCTGTAACAACATGCGGGTTTAGCAAACTGCAGGATCATTATGCGCTTTGGCTCGAGGTGAAACCTCTGCTTTGATGAGATGACATTGTTTTTTTTCGTGCAAATTGAACGTGAAAATCATTTGGGCCTGATCTCGATGATTGATGAGAGATCCCACTTTACAGATACACTTTACATTCAAAATTTACTATAAGAGAGAACAACAATGTATCGCCTTAAGTTTCAAGAACAAATACAAAGTCACATAGTCTCTCTAACCATTGCTGAATCGGACTGATACATATTTTGAACGTCCGGTATGAATGATGACCTTCACACTCCATAATTATCGATGATTGATATCGAAGTATAGCAAGTTCTCGAAGTTCTTATTCATGCATTCTAATAAAACGTAATTACTACTTTTACGTCCCTCTATTTTCAACATAATTATAATTTTCTTTATTAAAATATTAAAATTTAGAATGCAGTAAAATACAGCTAGCACCTTAATTTAAAGTAATGAAGCTTTATATTGCGAACAAACGCTTGCATCAATTTAAAAATCTCATGAAATTCAATAGTTCACATTCTTTGGAACTTGTAAGGTTTGGTATTAAAAGTCGTTCTATGTAGAGTTCTAATTAGATATAACTTGGTCTTCAAAAAAGTGCTAGTGTTTAAATTTAACTTTTTAAACAAAATATTCATTTTAAAATTCATTCGATGACGATAATTTTCTCTTGCAGTTTACATAATCAATGTCTTTAGAAGTTGTACGTCACTTATTTTCAACATGTAATGTGCTTTATTAAAACATTCTAATTCTTTGAGAGCATTAAACTACAGCATTAAACTACAGATTTATATAAATTATATAAACAGTGATATACATTTAAAAGTTCCCTTGAATTGTAAACGTACACATTATTTGCATCTTTTTGAAATCATGAAAATTTCTCATTACAATGAATATGGTAGATAACTCCATGAACTATGAATTGTTACAAGTAACTTTTTCTTGCAAAATCTTTGAAGCATAGAGTCAGTATTTAACCAGAAGCCTAAATATTGTCAATTTAACCCTTTAGCGCGTCGGCGTCCAGATTCTGGACGCCGGATGAATTTCAGCAGCTCATTTTCTGTAGGAACCGAATGTTTTTCATCCATTTTTTATTTTTTTTCATTCTTGTGCTAGTTGAATACCATTTGTACGGTATTGATCTTCCAAATAAGATAATGTGAATTTTTGAAAAATTACAAAAGTGATTAATGTCAAGTTTCAATCTTAGTTCAAAAAGAAAGACCTTAAATATGATTTTCCATAGTAAGTAGAATCAAATAATGGAAACCATACCATCTCGTAGTGCATGTCATTCTAATTTCATTACAATATTTTTTTTTAAAATTGTGTTAATTTTGGATTTTTAATTGAATTTCAAGAGAAAACCTTGCAAAATTACTTTTAAAATATTAATAATAAATATGATGAATCCAACCGTACGGATGTTATCTACACATTGACATTTAAAACTTTGTTTTGTACATCAACTCCATTTCCGTTTTTCATCAACCATTTTATAACAAATCTTTGAAAACAGTGCTGAATCGGGATGTTAAAGGGTTAATGTTTAATGTTTAATGTTAGTACTGTGAGTTATACTTTAATGTGACTACTGTCACTATTGTAATGTCATTATTGTAATGAACAGCGATTGGCTGTGGGCGATGGAAATGATTGGATGTGGGCGATGGAAATGATTGGCTTCTGAAGGAACAATGCACCTATAGTTATGAATTAAGAGAAAATGCACATTCAATGGCTTATCGTAGTAGCCGCATTTGTGTAACTTCATGCAAATAGTGAGACATTCTTTGTTTAGTAAAAGTAGCATGCTTTCATTTCAATATAATTTTTTTTTTTTTAATTTAAATTTTTTTTTTTTTTTCACACGAATCACAGTGTTCAGCAATTGGGAATTAAAAGAGCTGGACTACTATTGCTGGAGTAGTTATCATATAAGTATCGATGATTGATATCATGGTATAAGAGAGAACAACAATGTATCGTTTCTCTAGAACAAATGCGAAGTTACGAAGTCTCTTCAACCACTACCGAATCGAAATGATACAGATTTGGAACGTCCGGTATGAATGATGACCTTCCCACTCCATAAGTATCGATGATTGATATCGAAGTATGAATAGCACGTTCTCGAAGTTTTTGTCCATGCATTCTTATAAAACTTGATAGCAAAATCCGCAAAATAAAATAAAAACCCTGAAGTGCAGGATAATACGATCTATCTTACTATGCAATCATAAATCATTAAAATAATATGAAATTGACGATGCAACACTTATCATGCAAGTAAAGGTTTTAAGTATTTTCAAAGCAAATACAACATAATTATTCTATACTCGTTATGTTCAAAGGATTTCCAATTCATGAATTTATTGACAATTTATCTCGAATTGAGCTACAGTGCACCCACTGAATGGGTACTTCAATTTTTGTCATCTATGTCTCCTTTGAGGTATATGATTAAGTTTAAAAATACATGTACTTGGTATACAACGAATATTAAGTCCCGCAAACATAAAAATCTCTCAATTAACAAACTTCATGTTTTCTGCACAAATATAGGCTCAACCCTTAGTTGCAAGTCAGACTGTGCACGGGTTTCGTACTCGTTACAATCGATGATTGATGAGGTTATTGTATGATTGGAGAACGAGTTAAACTTCGATGCAAAATTATCGATATGGAGAGTGAAGGTGAGTCCACATTAATTATTTTCTAGACCAGTAGTAGTTTGATTCCATAGTGATTGGAGAGATAAGTAGGTGCTCTACGTCATTGCAAATTTTGAATTCGAAATGTTATTTAAGAGTTGGGGCTATGTGAACTAATAGGAAAAAAACGAAAGAATATTCGGATTGCACGAAACTTAAAATTCATCTCATTCAAGCATAGGGTGAACACTGGTAATAGCGCTTCATTGTACAGTATGTGGAAACCGCATCTTGACGATGCAGTGATAAATTTGAATTTCATGATCATTACTTAAGGCTATATAAAATAAACTGCATATAAACCTTTAATTATTTTGATTATGGACCTATTGAACTTATGCATTGAATTTCTTAAAGGACATAACAATTAACAAAGTCTATGTTTGGTATATAAAGGAAAATGAAATATACTCTTTCTTAGTACATCGCCATGACTCACTAACTATTTAAGAATCTGCAATGTCAAATTTCACTGTCTAATGTCTAATGCATATTGTCTACTGTTTAATATCATATGACCATCGGGTAATGTCATAATGTCACCCTAATGTCCGATATGTCATACTGTCTAATGTTTACTGTTTATACAATGAGCATAATTATGTCGGATAGGTATTTAGATAACAAACGCACTTGGTTGATTTAAACCCATTAAGATTAGAAAATTTCAATATATTTTACTTCACAAACTCAGAGTTCCGATGTATAATAAGATTGATTTAATTTAAGCTGTTAAAAAAACTAACAAAAATATATATGGAATTATTAAGAACTTCTAGAAAAACAATATAAAGGAAGTAAACGAATTGGTGAAATAAAAGAAGTAAATCTTAGCAATGAACGAAAACCGTGATCTAAAATGAAATAAAACACTGTCGTTGGGTTTGTTTAAAAGCTATTATTAGCAGGATTTAAAATGCCTCGATTAAAAAGGTACATTGATACATTTATTACATGCAATTTAGTTTAGGTTCTAATATAATTTCATCGAGCGTTATAGTTTGAGTTCGTGTTATTATTTCTCTCAATTCTAATATTCCCTCCCTTCTTGTTAATTTAAACATAATATTTGAGAAATTTATTTATTTCTTCGTTATTTTAATTATTAAATACAAATTTTTAATAAAATTCATTATGATTGGTCAAAATTATAAGTGTAATAAGATGTTTAATTATTGATTAGAATTCATCTTCTTTTAAGTGATTAATTTAACTAGTTCTTGTCTATAATTGTTTAAATTGGTGTATCTACACAATAAAATATCCTAAATCTTGACATCTTATAAATATGTTATGAACATTATACTTTTGACCAATTTTACCCTAAAACTATTGAAAAACAAATTAAACTAAATTTTTTTCAAAATTTTTCTTTTTAAATTCATTTCTAAGAATTCTAAAGTGTTTTTGTGGAATTTAATTGTATAGATAGGATCTATACGTTGTAAATGACAACTTTCATGTTCTTTGGAACTTCTAAACAGTCATGAAACACATATTTTATAGGTCATTTAATTTATGCCATAACCCTTCAGGAAGTTAAGGGATAAGTGCACATCAATGTATATAGAAACGTATATAGAATTGTGTATTTTTAGACATGTATATGCTTGTGTGTGCATATATATATGTATGGATATATATATATATATATGTATATATATATATGTGTATATATATATATATATATACACACACACACACATATATATATATATATATATATATATATATATATTATACATGTATGTACGTGTAGCGATAAATTTTTCGAGGTCATTACGGTTTCTCGGTCATTTGAATTTAGCATTTTCAGTATATAACACTACATAATGTAGATTTTTTTTTTTTACAGTTTCCTCTTGCGAAGTAAAAAAAAACTTGACTTGAAGAAATCCTGTTACACATGTGGCAATAAAGAGAACCTTTTACTATGAATAATGATAGATTTATTTAGCCAATTATCCATTAGAAATCTGAATGGATGAAACACTATAAAATTTCAAATTAAGATAATGGTTACAATATTATGAAATGTTGACTCTTGAACATTGAGGACATTTGGTCTAAAAGAGGAAAAAGAATCATGACGTTCAGAAATATTTTGTACTATATACATTTCACATCATTTTCTAATGTTTTCGTTATAGTAAATCTACATGATGCATTTACTATCGATTAGTCTCCAACTGCACCGTTTTACTACCACAATTACAAGAGTTCAAAAAATTATAAATATTAGTAAAGTTATACATTTTAAACTTCGATCAACTCGAACATTGTCCATCACATAACTTAGAACCACTTATATGACATTCAAAATATTCTAACATACATGGTATTTACCTTGCTACCCAAGACATACAATACGTCTAGTACACTCTAGAATTTTTCTAGGCACTCCAAGGAAAAATGGATTGAATCATCTATAGTACAAATGGTCATCCAACGAATTATCAATATAAAGCACTTTCATCTGATTACTAGCGTTCTTAGGTTTAGGGCAATGTCATCTACGTTTTCTTAAATTACAGTGCAGTGTTCTTTATGGTTTAGAGCCAACATACTTAATTACACTCGAAAAAAATTAAATAAACCACTCACAAGTCTTGACACATGCATTGTATAATCATGATGTGCACTTATGAGCATATCCAACATCACTTTGCAATATGAATAGACACTGCAGAGGACAAAGTTTTTTCAACAATAATCCCACCAAGAAATAACTATTTCTCCTTGCATATTCATATTTATGTATTGTATTTGATGTCTCCCTTCAAATAAATTGTTGACCAATCCATACAACATCCATTTAATCGTGCAAATGCTCTCACATGTATGTAGTCAATCGATTTTACTGTCAAAACTATATTTCTCTTGGGATTAAAGTCAATTCTATGAGATTTCATTTTGTAGCTTAGATATTAGCGTTATTTTTAAAACAAACACTACAATCTACACTCCAAATCTACAACATGCTTTAACCCTTTAACATCCCGATTCAACATTGTTTTCAAAGAAGCGTTATAAAATGTTTGATGAGAACCAAAAATGGAGTTCATGTACAAAGAAAATTTGAAAATGTCCATGTGAAGATCACCCTTGTACAGTTCGATACAACATATTTTTCATTAATAAACTTTATTTAATTTTGCAAGGTGATCCCTTGAAATTCAATGATAAATCCCAAATCAACGTAAAAATCCCAAATGAACCAAAATATTTCAAAAAATTGTAATGAAATTGTAATAACATGCACTACGAGATGGTATGGTTTCCATTATTTCATTCTAATTATTTTGGAAAATCATGTTTCAGGTCTCACTTTTTCAATTAAGAATGAAACTTGACATAAATTGATTGTGTTAATTATCTAAAAAACATAATAACCTATTTTAAAAATCCAAACCGCTCAAAGGATACTAAACTTGCTCAAGAACCAAGAGTAATTTTTGTAGATGATAACTGTCAAATCTGGATGAGATTCGAACAAGTTGAAACTATTTGTCGTCCAATATATGGACGATAGCGCGGTAAAGGGCTAATCTAGGAAACTAGTTTTGTTTCTGGGCAGCTATACCGTAACACCATAGCCGGTTCGCCACCTGGCGAACGAATATTTATTATTTTTGAAAAAATAAGGTTCGCCTCTCGAAAACTGAACTTCTCAATTTTCGTTTTTTAGCAAAAAATCAGTAAAAATTACCTTAAATAGCTTAGAAATAAAAAAATATTGCAAAAACTAAATTATTTTATTTTCGTTTTCTTGTCTTCAGAATTTTGTAATTATTCCGTTTTTGATTTTTAGATTTATTTTACGAGGAACCTGCTATGGTACTACGGTATCCTTTTGGGTACCCCGGGCATCTTAGCCACTGCCCGAGAATTTCGGACAGCCCGGGGATGTTGGGTAGTCCAGAAAAAAAATCGGGCAGCCAAAAAAAAATCGGGCACTGCCCGAGCTGCCAGCGTTAGGGTTTGGAGCCCGTCTCTCCCCATTCTCTTTTCTCCTTCTGTTTGCTCTCCCCAGTCTCTTTTCTCTTGGCTGTCTGCATTTCTCCGCGCGCGACCTCTATCTCCTGCCATCCTCGTCTCTATTTCTCCACGCTTGTCTTCTGTTTCCTTCGCTCGTCGTCTTCTATCACTCGTTCTAGCCCTTGGAGTGTTGAACTGGAGTGTCAAGCTTTAGGGTTTGAAGTGTAGGTTGGGTGGCTGTCTCCATTTCTCTACACTCCCGCTGTCTCCATTTCTCCACGCGCGCTGTCTCCATTTCTCCACGCCCTTCTACTTTCTCCAGGCGCGACCTCTACTTTCTCTACACTTGAACTGGAGTGTCAAGCTTAGGGTTTGATGTGTAGGTTGGGTGGCTAGATTTGTGTTGCGGTTGTGTGATTAGGGTTTAGAATCAGAAATTGTGGAGCTCGATTGACAAAGCGCCAGTACCGGAGTGCTGTGCGAGCTTGAAGGTTCAAGAGCAGCATTTCATCAGGTAAAAAATCGTCTTCATGCACTTCATTTACTTGTATGCGGTTTTGTTCTTAGTTTAGGATGTAAACCATACTGGGTAGGGCTCAGCGGGTGTTGATTTGATCTCCCTGCCAGCACCTTCTGAGATATTTTTTTTTTCGGTTTCGTGGAGAGTGTGGCCAGATGGAATTCATTTGATCTCCTGGGCACTGGCAGGGGTCCATTACGCGGTTTAGTGTGTAGTTGAAAATCCTAAACAGAAATTCAAAGGTCTTCTTTGCATGCAGGGGTGTGGTACATGCCTAATCTTAGTTGATTGAGTGATTTCTCTGGTTAAATGGTTAAACCAAATCTTCAGTTTTCCGAGGTCATTCTTGATTCTGGGGTTGGTGTTGCATGGCCATTTTCAGTGGGGTCAATGTCGTTGGTGGTTGAATTGTTTATCTGTGGGGGAATATGGTTGCAAGGCTGATTCCTAGTTGTTGCAGGGGTTTGTTTGTTTGATTATGACCTCAGGCACTAGCTAGTTATGGGAAGCAATTAGGGTTCTAATTGAATCAATGATTGAATTGCATGCTAGGTTGCTTCAAATTGCTGCAATGCACGTATGCTGTGCGGAAATGGGGATAGATCATTGCAATTGGGTGAAACTTGAATGAATTTAAGTTGAAACTTGAATAAACTAAAATGAATTGGAATGAAACTTCAATGAAATTGAATGAATGAAATTGCTATACATTGAATGAAATTGCTGTAAATTGCTTCAATGAAATGGCTGGAATTGCATAAATGTTGTTGAGCGAGCTCATTGCCAGTCACTCGCAAGGCTTGCTCATCGATCCAGAGTCCGGGCTGGCGTTTAAAGAATTGAAGTCCTGGAATGCCGAGAGGGATGGTGTCATTTCTCGCGAATTCTTCAAGTGGTTAGGGAACCTCTCTAAGGCACAGTTAAAGAGGCTCGCTGAGCATTTGCTTAACAAACCCGATCCTAAGAGAGAGGAGCCATATCCGAAGGTGACAATGAAGAAGGTCGCCGGGGTTGTCGCAAATTGTTACAGCGCCAAGGATTGGCTCGAGAGATGCAAGCGAAAAATGATCATCAAGAGGCAGATCCACTTGCTAGAACCCAATCTCGGTCTCTACAGCTCCAGTGGAGAGTTCAAGAAGGACAGGTGGAAGGACTTCAAGACTAATACAGGATTTCAAAAGCCGCCCTCAATGTCCTGTTAACCGCCCCAGGAGAGGATTACTACACCGCGGCGAAGCTACCCCGCAACAAGAACAGGAGTATTGGGACTCTCTCACCGTACGCGGAGGAATTCTTCAAAGTCTTTCTCAAAAACAAGGGGAAGTTCGTTGTCCCCACGGGAAAGGCCAACTATCGGCCATACAATTTGGACAACGATATTCTCGCGTCGTGGAGTTCATCCGCGTGGAATGAGAGAACAGCGGAGCGGATTACACTTGGCATAATGGACTTCAGGAATCTGCCTGGGGCGGCGGAGCAAGATCCATCATCGACAGATGCTCCATACTTCTACAATATCCTCTCTGTATTGGGCGGGATTGATGATCCTTGTATCACTGAAGTTCCAGTGTGGGTCTGGATCTGTGGAGATATGGAAGCACAGGCTGTCATAGTGAATCATTTTCTTCACTCCGACTTTGCGAAGAAGTACAACATGAAACACGCGGATTACATGCCGGCAAAATACGAACGCCTGGAGGATGTACCAGCGAATAGTAAGCGAGCGCATATGAAAATGAAAATTCTTTACCTGTTTAAGAAGGGGATTAGGAGGACAGGAAAGACATGCACGCCCGTTTTCGAGCCCCCTGAAACCACGGTGTTCACGACGCCAGGTGCATACAATGAGCTGGACTACCGCATCTACAACACCGAAATGCGGATGGAGTTCTACATCAAATTGCTGGAACTCTTCTGTAAGAACGGTGATGCAATTCTCACCGTTTTCGGGGGAGGCAAGCTCACATGCGTTGCATGGGTAACAGCATGACTCATACCATTTAACTCGATTCGACTTGAATGTCATTTGTTTATGATAGCAGAACATGTTAATCTGTAACGTTTAGATAATTTGTAAAACTCTGTGTCCACCACTTTCGTTGATTGGTCATCGTAGCATTCTGTGCCATTCAACTCGAGTCGAGTTGATTCGAAAGCAGAGTATGCTTGACCATTCAACTCGAGTCGAGTTAAATGATTAGCGTGCCGTTGTGTAGCATTTCACTCTTCTGACAGTTGTTCCACCCATGCTGCAGATGTGTTCACTGGAGAACTACATCATCGGAGACAACACACAAGTCGATGACTTCATTCGTCTTTCTAAGATGGCAAAGAACTTAGACAAGGCTGATTTCATTGATGTTGGATACATTGTTGATGAGACGATGTATCCAAAGCCCGGGCATAAGGAGGGGCAGTCGTCTCAAAGAGTGACGAGAGCACGCTCCGCGTCCGTCACACAGCAGGGGACGGAAAACCCCTAGGTAGTTAAAATTTGTGATAGCGACGATGATAGTGATGACGACGCGGATGACGAAGACTTCAACCCACATTTGACTCAGACGCCAAGGACTGGGCACGACTCCAGTGCGCTGCCAATTCCTAGCGATAATACACGTGAGACATCCGAAACCTTATTCCCAGAAAAGTCTCCCATTTCCTCTCGCGGTAAGAGAAAAATGAAAGAGAAGAGCAAGATGGATTTAGCTTCGAAACTCTTCTCTGATTTGTCAGAGAGAAGGCTCGAGCTCGAGGAGCGGCAGACCAAGCGTTTCCTTGAGGCCAGAGAGAGAGATCAAGAAGAGCGGGAGCGCGAGCGAGAGGAGCGGGAGCGCGAGAGGGAGCGGGATCGCGTGCGGGATCGGAAGGAGTTCGAGATGCGGATGGAGCTCATGTTTGAGAAGATTCCCGCCATGGTGAGAACATGTGTAGAAGTCAGCGGTGGTGGGCCTAGGCCCTTGGCGATGATTGATCCAGCACAGGGTCAGGCTGGGAATCTACTCCTCACCAATCGGGCAGAGAACTCTTCCGGTAGTGGAGCAGCAGTTCGTCCTTCCGGTTCAGGCTCAGCCACTTACGAGGCATCCCTTGAGACCCCAGCTCCTCGATCAACTGCAGATCAAACGCAGCCTGCGATGGCCGGAGAAGTGCATCAGTCAAAGCTTGCATCCCCGTCCGGATCTGCAGACGAGAGTCGACAGGAAGGATTGGGAGCGGATGCGTCGGATGTGCCACCAGGTTCATCCCCATGATTCTTCTTTTATTATTTAACTCGACCTGAGCTGAATTGCTGTCGCAGTATGACGAAGTATTTCACAATAGGGATTCTGGCTGTTTTTCTAGTAGTGTAGTCTTAGCATAGACATACACTCTAACGACTCTTATTCTATACATTTTTGTAAATGTGAAATACTCTATTATTGAGAGTGAAATACATGATTGCCTTCTTACCGGATATTATCTTTGCACTTTCGCAACGCGCAGGCTCTGCCAATGTCCTCGAAATCAATTGCGCACATACGTCTGCTGCCGCATCTCCGGAGCATTTGATTAGTCGACATAGGTTTTCTGGGTCCCGTGAAATCCAAGAACCAGAGGTAGAACATCATCGTGTAGAAGTTACTTCTGCACTGCAATCTAGTGATTGTGACGTTATTCCTATGGACGTGAGGACTGAATCTGATATTCCTGACGTTGTTCTCCTAGAGGTCCACATCCCACTTCCGACCACCGTCGTCGACCTGGATCCCCCATCACAGTTGGTATCTTCAGACATGCCTGTAAGTCTTGCCTATGTTGTCCCCACTTGCCATAAATTGCATCATTGACTGTGGAGTTGTGGATAGTCGACGACGCTTGCCCATGGAGTTGTGGATAGTCCACCCAAGGGTGTTATGAGAACGCGTCCAGTTAGTTCGCCGTCACCACTAAAAGCTCAAGCCATTGCATCTTCGCTGCGGAACCACGATTCATGTGAGGGAGTGGCTCCAAGAAAGCTCTACGATGACAATGGACTCGCGGCAACGGGTGAGAAGGTCCCTGAAACTACGGTGTCCCAGAGAATGCTTTCTGAAGACGCCTCATATCCAATTAATTCTCTACAGGTGCAAATACCTTCTTTTCCCGCACTTGTATTTCCCATTGTCAAACATGCCTTACGATTTCGCAGGGATGTTTAGGTCGTATCGACCTAAATTATGTAAACCATGTGGAATGAAATGCAGTGTCTCGAATGATGTAGACCATCTGCAATGGAATGTAAGCGGCCTCGCGATTCAGCTCGCCTCGAGCTAAATTAAGGAGAGCATACGGCATGGAAAACAATATACAATGCTTACAGTAGGACGGGGCTTCATATACAGTAGATGCGATGGACCTCAATCTGTATTACCTCATTACGTGACGATGCAGATCATCTCTACCCGAAATGAATAGACCAGAAGAGTCCAGGTGAGTACTCCAGTACTTGTATAATTTATGTTGAGTCGAGCTAACAAGAAGGTGGATGAGAGCTCCCGTTAACGGGTTTAAGGAGGCAACGATGGTGCAGTTTAGGTCGAGTTGACCTAAACAAGAAGGTGGATCAGAGCTCCAGTACACGTCTTCGCGAAGTAAACGTTGGTGCAATTCAGGTCGTGTCGATTTAAACTGGAAGGTTCATCAAAGATCCAGTACACGGATTCTAGAATGTAACGTGGCTGCAATTCAGGTCGAGTTGACCTAAACCGGAGGGTCTATCTCGCTCCAGTACACAGCTTTACGAAGGTGACGTTGGTGAAATTCAGGTCGAGTCGACCTAAACTGGAGGGTGTATCTCTCTCCAGTACACGGCTTAACGAAGGTTACGTTGGTTCAATTCAGGTCGAGTCGACCTAAACAAGAGTGTGTGTCTCGCTTCAGTACACGGCTTTACGAAGGTTACGTTGGTTCAATTCAGGTCGAGTCCACCTGAACTGGAGGGTGTGTCTCGCTTCAGTACACGGCTTTACAAAGGTAACGTTGGTGCAATTCAGGTCGAGTCGACCTAAACTGGAAGGTCTATCTCGCTCCAGTGCCGGATATATAAAGGTAACGTTGGTGCATTTCAGGTCGACTCGACCTAAACTGGAAGGTCTGTCTCGCTCCAGTACCGGATATATAAAGGTAACGTTGGTGCATTTCAGGTCGATTCGACCTAAACTGGAAGGTGATTCTCAATCAAGTACAAGTTTAGAAGACGGAAACGTTGGTGCATATTAGGTCGAGTCGAGCTAATTTTACTAGGGCAAGATGTTCCGTTCTCGAGGACCTTGGAACATATTCAGGTCGAGTCGAGCTAATATGTCCCGGAATTTACGACGATAATATCGGAAAGCAACGGCATGGACAATCTGCATTTCGAATTGAAGCAACAGCAACTGAACTGTGGATTGCAAATGAAAGGTACGCAAAATACAATGGTGGGAAAGAAAGTGCTGTGCGAATGCTTTCTATAACATAACAGTATGAGATGCAACTGAAAATAAACCGTATCTAAATCGTGCGCGCTAACCCTAGAACTTGAAGTTCTAGATAGGTAGTTATCTCTTACCGGAATATGTCGCAAACACAGCTCCTCTTGACACGATTCTACAGCCTCAGCCTGCAACTACGCGCAGTCTCCTCAAAGCTTAAGAACAAAAAAATTCCTCCTTAATACCATGCGAAAGTACAAGGACCGGAGGAGCATGAGCACGCAAACGGAGGAGTATGCGAACGGAGGAGCATGAGCACGCAAAGAAACGAGAAAAGGAATATTTCAGTCGCACTTCAATATTTATAGAGAATAAGGCGGGAACGATGTGGCGGGAAGAGAAAGGGAGAATTTTGAACCGTCGTTTCTCGTCCACTTAAAAATCATATCGTCCACGAGGTTCGGTGGACTTTACAACTATGGAGGGAGAAAGCTTACTGAAAATATACGCGACAATAATAGATTTCTGTGCAGTATTTGAATACTTCATTCAAATAATTATAGATTCCATCCCTATATAACAAGAACTTTGGGAACGGAAAATTCTACAGTGAGACATTGCTCTAATTTAAATTGTTGATCATAATAATAATATCATCCACACTGCACTTTGTTGAATTTGTCGAAAGTACAAACGTAGTTGACAATAAAATAACCACCTCGGAGAGGTATCTTCCTCTAAATTTCAAGAGCGGTTTTAGGGTATTTAATCGAGGACTATGAAGTAATTTTGCATATTCTAGTATTTATAGTTTAGTTATGGTATATTTTAAGAATATTCCTAGAATATTCTTTAAATAGTTTTAAAACACCCTATATTACTTCTATACATTTATTATTTTTATCTTAAATGAAAAAAGGACACCCAATATTTGTTCACATATAGTTATGGAAATTCTCGACATTCACTTACTACCTCAAGGTAACCATTGAACATATTGGTAAACATCGTCAAAACTACTATTTATAACTAAGAGTAAATTTGATATTTTATAGAAATGGAAGTTCACCATTTTGACTTTTAGATTCCATCCGTACGGTAGTATTTACTAAATCTATCAACGATATTTAATTATAAATTTTGAAAGTTAAATTAAATAATTCAGTCTACATTTGATAATAACAAAATTATAATGACTAAGTTGAATAGGACTTCTTTAGAATAATTAAAAAGTGGATTTTTCAAAACATGCATTCAGTTGGTGACTTCTAACGATTGTCGTGTTTTAAAAATCTACGACCTCTTTTTGGCAACTTCTGTATCACACTAGTATCAATTGAACTCTTACTAGCGTAGTGAAGGACTTGAATTATTACAATACTGATCATTATATTCATTTGAGATAAAAAATTATAAATTTGTAAAAGTAATATAGGGTGTGATAAAACGAATTTAGGAATTTTTTTGGAATTTTTTTGGAATATACGTAGAGTATACCCTAAACATACTACAGATAGTAGCATATTCCAATTGTTTCATAGCCCCCTATTAAATAACCTTTTTACGGTTATACATATCCAAAACTTACACTAACTAAGAGACTTCCCCGAGTGTATCTATGTATTTTTCACTGTAGTATTAAGCAGGTAACTTATATGGTAAAGCAAAATGTACTCCACCTACAGGTCAGGGCGCATTCTAATATTATAGTGAGTGACGTTAATAAAATAATGGCAAATGTAATGTAATTGTCTTAATGAGGAGTGTTTTAAATATATAAAAGCAAGTAACGATATAGTTGGAAGTATTTCCGTTAAATTTACGTTTAATGTGTTACTTTATTGTGTTAATATTTAGTTTAAAGGCATTATTCACGTTAATTATTAAATAATGAAATATATTGAATTGATATACGGAAAATTTAAATTCATGAATTATGTACGTGAATTATCAAATAATCGGAACATATTAAGGAACACTAGATTTAATTTGAGTGACAAAAATCTTGAAAAATCATGAAATATTATTAGAACTATGGGCGTTATAGACACCATGCTTGCAAATATACATTTCGTATCAAAGACAAGATCATGTCTACCACACATATATTAAAATGACTTACTTAGACATTTGCAAGTAATATGGCAAGTGTTTACAATAGGTTATTTTTTACGTGCAAGTACTATGAAAAATTGCAAATTGATGATTGTACTTGAGGGGGCCTCAACCCCAAATGTCAAGTGATTATGATCCTAAAGCATGATAAAAAGAAATGCACAAGTTGTAAATAATTTATAATACACCGAAAGCATTAAATTACTCTACCCTAAACTCTAACTAATGTTTATTTGGATGAATTATCACTCAGATATTATGTTTAACTTCATCCGCTCATAACTTCTACGATTCACGTCCAAAGATTAAATAAAAAATCAGTTTAATCTCATCTCCATGCAGTCCACTTCATCAAACCCAAATCTTTTAAAGCATGACTAAATTGTTAATATTTAATATTTCATGACTTTCGAATGATACAGCTGTATATCACCTAAATAATCTAAAAATTTCGTGAAAATTAAGACATTATTATTAGAATCACAAAGGTCTAAATTCAAGGTTTAGGATAAAATGATCCACAATCAGATCATAAAACGTTTAAGGTAATATTTTAAAGCAAGTGTCAATGAAATCATCATGATTTTACATTTAATACATTGATTCAACAACTATATTAGGATTCGAAATACTTTCATTTAAATACATTATTTCACGCCATAGACCCTCTCAATTGCTTTCCCAATATATATGACACTCTTTCAAATGATGAAGGGTTAGTACGTGTATGTTACGGATGGATGAATTATAAGAACCAAATATTAAACTTCATCCGCTCATACCTGCTATGATTCATGTTTGAATTTAAAATACGAACTGAAGCCGATTATATTCATGTAATCTTCATGATTGTACTATGAATCTTTTTTAATTGAGATTTGTATGCGAGGTTACTATAGCTTCATGTGCGTGTGATTTCACCAATTTCAATGAAAGGGAAAGAATTTGTGGAAATATTATTCCTTATTTTGTGTTTCAATGTTTCACCTATAATTATGAAGATTTTACAGACTCTAAAATAATTCTTCAATGAAAGAATAACTCATAAAATCAAGCATCTAATTAAAAAAAATACAAAAATCACAACACCTACTAACAGTAGTACATTATAACCTGTCACATTCAAAAGATTTCATCCAGACAATCTGTTTTTATATAATTATATCTTAATATTCGTAATCAAATTAAACACGCAATTCCCAATTTATGCACTTGGCTATATAATCATGCACTTGGCCCTTGGGCGCAATAAAAAATTTGTCTAAAAAATTCTCTAAAAAATTTCAATTTTTGTCTCTCTACAATCACTTACATTGTAAACAAACAATTCTTTTATTTATTTTTTATCCGTATCTTTATATTTTCTTTTACCTTTTCTTTTATCTTTTTTTTTATCTTGTTTTCTTTCCTGTCTTCTTTCTTGTCTCCATCTTGTCCTTCTTGTCTTCTTTCTCAGCTCCATCTTGTTTTCTTTCTTGTCTTCTTCTTTTTCTTCTATATTTCTTCATTTCTTACTTTTCATTTTTTTTCCTTCTTGTGGCAGCCGCAAGTCCTACACTCACAACAATTTTATTTTTTTATATATATATATATATATTTTTTTATTTATTTTTTATTTTATTTTTTATTTTTCCGGTTCTCTTCTTTTTTGTATAGGGTTCAACCATTGTAGTGCTGAACCCTAAAATAAATTTTAAAAAATTGATTTTTTTTAGGGTTCAGCCGCCAGCTGAACCCTAACCGGCGGCCAAAAAAAAAAAAAAAAAAATTTTTTTTTTTTTTTTTTTTTGGCCGTTTCGGCTTCTCCCTCTCTTCCCTCCCCTCTTCCCTCTTTCTGTCATTTTCCTCTCCCTCTCCCTCTCTTTCTCCCTCTCCCTTCCCCTCTCCTATATATATGAGCGGAGGGAGAGGAGAGAAAGGAGAAAAGAGAGACGAGAATGGGAAAGGTTGCGCGGCCGCGCACCCTGTTGACCAAAACAACCGAAAAAATTTATTTATTTATTTATTTATTTATTTATTTAATTTATATATATATATAGATTTTTCTTTCCTGTGCCGGCGTTTAGGGTTCAGCCAGAGGCTGAGCCCTAAAAATAAAAAAATAATTTTTTTTTTAGGGCTCAGCGCCACAATGGCTGAACTCTAAACCAAAAAAAAAAAAAAAAAAAAAAAAAAAAAAAAAAAAGTTTTTTTTTTTTTGGTTTTTTTCCTCCTTTGTTGTGAGTGTAGGACTTGCTGCTGCAACATGAAGAAAAAAAGTGAAAAGTAAGAAATGAAGAAAAATAGAAGAAAAAGAAGAAGACAAGAAGGAAGACAAGAAGGAAAACAAGATGGAGACAAAAAAGAAAACAAGATAAAAGAAAAGATAAAAGATAAGGATAAAAATTTAATAAAAGAATTGTTTGTTTACAATGTAAGTGATTGTAGAAAGACAAAAATAAAAAAAATTTAGAGAATTTTTTAAACAAATTTTTTTAAGCCAAATTTGCTCGTGAAATGAGCACACTTGGCCAAGTGCATAAATTGGGAATTGCGTGTTATTAGTGAATAGTTTTTTATTATCTGTTTCTAAAATTTTAGAAATATTATATGTGATAACAATGTTAGATTAAATCATAATTATGAATAAATAGAATCTAAAATTCAAAACGTATAATAATTAACTTTTATTTATACATCAAGTTTTTAATATTCATATTAGTTGCATTTTATAATACGTTGTTAGAAAACTACCCAAACCGGACATAGGTGAGGGCATGAAGGGGCTACAAAATTTGGAATTAAGATTGAAGTTACGATTGGTCCAAATTAAACCTTCTATTCAAAAATTAAACTCAATACAACAACATAGACAATTGTGACTCGATGGATGAAAAATAAGGAAAACTTCAGTATTCTACAAAATTTACGTTGTAAGAAAGGTCTCTATAACCCCTAAACGTACCACGTGAACCCTTTGAACATAAGTTGATTCTACTTAGCCTCAGAAGCAGATATTAGTATGGCAAAGATTTATATGTAAGCATAAAATCTATCCAACAAATCAGACATATTTGTAGTCGGAGGCCTCTCCAATATTATCAACATTCAAGTTCCCATCAGAAGTCAAAGATTTATTGTGATTGGACGATAATTTAATAAGCTTTCTAAGATGACTTGCATAAAGACAATCTCAACTTGCATAAAGACAAAAGCGTGATAAAAAGAAATCATGCACAACTCGAGAAGACAACAACCTCGGAACTGTTCCGGCCCAAAGGCGCTTAACTTCAGGATTCTAATGGAATCTGCTGTAGTAGACTTGGTATGACCGCATCACGGTTGTCAGGGGAGTTCCAAAGATTTTAACCGAGAGTCTAAGTCCCGGGAGTACGAGTCCCGTACAAATATATATATTTTATACATATATATATATATGCATATACATATACATACATATATATATATAGTGCCGGCTGCACGCGCTGCCCGAGAGGGTCGTCTCTCTTGCAGCTAGGGTTTCAGATTCATTCTCCTCGTTTCCGCTCTTTATTGTTCTCCGCTCCTCGTTGTTCGAATAAGTAATTAAAGTTTGAAAAGTAGGGGTCGGACAATCTAGTTGGTCAAACATTATTTTCTACCAACCGTCACTTGCACGTATATATATACAAGTTTTCGCTGGTCGTAGCCCTCGTTGCACGCTGCTCCACTTTGCCTGCTTCCCAATGTCCCATTTTCTGGCCTGCTGCCCGAGGACGTTGTCTCTCTCACAACTAGGGTCTCATATTTGGTTGCGTTTCCGCCCGTTTCCCTCGTTTTGTCTCCAGCCTCGATTTTTTTCGCCCTTCTCCGCGCTTGTCTCTCTCATTTAGTTTCTGCCTGTCTCTCTCTTCTTTACAACTTCTAAATGATATACATGTACAAATATGTATAATTATAATTATAATTATGTATATATACATGTACATATATAAATGTATACATAATTATACGTATTTAACACACGTTTACTTTTATTCTCCACTGCCCGGGATGCGTTGCCTGCTGCCCACTGCCTGCTGGGTCGTCTCCCCCACGGATAGGGTTTGGGGCTCACTTTCTGTTATCGCTTGTTCTCCCGCTTGTTCTCCCACTGCTCCATTTTTCGGCAATTTTTTTCAGGTATTATTTTTAGGCAACCCTGCCCTGCACTTACGGCATATATTTTATATATTATGCATATATATATATACATAATAGTATATATATATATATCTTTATATATATACATACATCGTAAACCAAAAACTACATCGTATAGCTCCAATATATAAATTGAACGCATTGGCCTATTCAACAACTATTTCAAATAGTGAATTAATTAAGATGTAACAATGGTCATATTGCAACCTATGCTTTCTATACAATGGCCAATGCAGTCCCAAACTCTCAAATCCAAAAAAAAATTCAAATATCGTGAAAACCAACATCATTTGCATGTTTGTCAAATTGTCGATATTTTAAATTCTATCGATGTCAACTCACTTCAATTTTTGCGTACAACTGTCTAAAACGATGTATACCAATATGCCAAGGCACAAAAAGTTTTATTGAAGCTACGAGAGAAAATTCACAAAATTTAAAGTACTTCCAACTTGTAGCGCACAAAACCGAGTTTTAGACATGGCTAACTTTGAAATTCATTTTCTTTCAAATCACAATCGAATTTCTCTTCAAACTTCGGTAGTAATGTGTTATATGTTGCACACTACAACTTTTGCAAATTCACTTTTTGGACTTTGCCCATTGATGCTCATGATATGGTTGTTTGAATGGAAAAGTTTCAAATCAATACTCAGTTTTGTTTCTGAGTGTATGTATGTATACATATATATACATATACATATATACATACATATATATATGTGTATATATATGTATATATATGTATATATACATATATACACACATATATATATATATATATATATATATATATATATATATATATATATATATATATACTCCTGCCCATACCCGGCCATGTGCCCATGCCCGTGCCATATGCCCATGCCCATGCCCGTGCACTATGCCCATGCCCGTGCTTCATCTCTCTCGATCAGGCTAGGGTTTGAAATTTTTTTTCTGTTCTCTTCAAGTTCCTCCTCTGTCGCCGCTGCTGTGTTCTCGCGTCGCCCCTCGCTGTGTTTCTCCTCACTTCTTGTTTCTCTCTTTGTTGCTCTCGTTGTTTCTCTCGTTGTTTCTCTCGTTGTTTCTCTCGTTGTCTCCTCATTTGTTCATTCTCATTTCTTGTTTCTCTCTGTGTTTAAAGTAAATTTCAAGGCAAAGTCCACTGCCGTAGGTGCTAGGTTAGAAGCTGGAGTTTCAATTTTAGGGTTCAAAGCGGATCAGAAATTGCAGGTGGAAGGGCGAAATTGAAGGTGGAGGGCCCGTATTCTTTATGTAAGTTCACACTGTTGCTCTCTTCTTGAATGCTGTGGAATTTTTTTTTTGTTTAGGGTTTAGTTATCTGTCTAGTTAAAGATGGTAACGAACCAGACCTCAGCGTTTGAGAGTGAATGGAAGATTTTGAATTTTATATCTCAATTTCAAACAGAAAATACATTCACAGATTGAGAGCTCTTTTTTGATTCACGGGGTTGTAGTGCATGGCTGTTTTCAGCTTAGGGTGTCGCTTGCTTGATTAATTCCTGTAACAAATGAAACGTGAGACTGCTTGCTTTGAATTTGTGATTTAAAAACTTTAGCTTTGGTGATTCAAGTTTCACGAAAGGCATCGTGAATGATGTAGAAATAGTTACACCTTTTGCAACTGGAATCGTGCGAATTCAGGTGTTCTTGCTGGAGTGAGTGGTGTGGTTAATTTTGTGAACGAATTGCTAGAATGATCAATGTGCTTACTTTCTATTGGAGATTTTTTTAAATGAATGTATTATCGTACATTCACAGATTGAGAGATTGTCTTGATTCTATGGCTGATGGTTGAGTTATGCTCATATAGCAAGTATGTTATCGTGTTTGTTTGAAAGAGGATTTTTAACGGTGATATAGTTCCAAAGCAGTATCATCTAACGCTATACAACCTCACTTAATTGATAAGTGTAGTGCTTGCAATGTTTCAGATTGATCAACTTGGTCATCAAGAGCAATTGTTGGGACACAGTGAAGAGCATATTCTGGTATAAGAGGTGAGTGCTATGCTCATCCCTAAGAAGTTTTTTAAATTCATTTTTGTAGGCAGTGCATGAATTTTGTCAATGCAATGTTTTATTGTGGGATGTGTAATAGTAATGTCCAATACTGTAAGTAACAGTACTGTAGAAAGAGTTATTGAGAGCAGGTCAGCAAAAATGTGTAATTTTCGCTTTGTTTCAGCCCTATGATTTACAGTTTAAATACAAGTACCAGACGGTAGTTTAGGTCGATGTCAGTTTAGCTCGACACAACGTAAATGGGCAGCGAAACTCGCGTGTTAAACGGTGATTTAGGTCGACCCGATCTAAACTTCACCAATACAAGTCACATCTGAGCTCGACTCTCCCTAAACTGCGATCAATTTTACCCTAAACCGACCTAAATTGCAGTCAATTCAGGTCGACACGACCTAAATTGCAGTAATTTCAGGTCGACATGACCTAAAATACAGTAATTTCAGGTCGACACGACCTAAATCGCAGTCAATACATGTCGACTCTCCCTACACTGCAGTCAATTCAGGTCGACCCGACCTAAATTGCAAAAAACTCATCTCGACACGACATCACTTGCTGTCGATTCTGATCTAATCTCAGAACTACACGTTATAGTACGCCAAGTCCAGGATGAAACATGTAGAACATAAACATGTACCATGTGTGCATTCAGGTCGAATCGACCTATTTTATGCTATAAAGCAATACGAATCGGTCTGACCTACCTAATATTCAGCTCGACTCGACCTAAATCACACAAACAACCTACCCAAATATTGAACAACTTCAGACTAGGACAACCTACTTAAAGGTCGGGATACCCTAGAATACCAAATCCTATAATCAATTCACATAAATCATATTACAAAATAGTAAAAACGCCCTCCCCTTCAAGCAGTTTAGGTCGAACCAATCTAAATAAAGAACTATCGGTCTTCATTTACGAAGAACAGGCTGAAAGTTCTAAAACATGAACATGTATCAAGTGTGAATTCAGGTCGAATCGACCTAATTTACTCTCGAAATCAGTAGGATTTGACTAGATAGCTGCCTAAGACGCGCAGATTCAGATCGAGGCAGCCTTTACGGCCATGAATGGCCTACAATGATCGAATAATATCTTGTATAGTAAACAAGAAAAAACAAATAAGATGTGAACATTCAGGTCGATCCGACCTAAATTGCTCGCTAAGTATGGCAATTCAGGTCAGGCCGACCTGAATGTTCACATCTTCTGTGTTTCTTCATGTACTTCCGAATATCCATAATTCCTTAATACACAAAGTCCTTACCTATATTTCCTCTTTAGGTCGGGTCGACCTAAAGAGTATCACATTCACGACTCAATGCTTCATACATATGAAGCGTACTACATCCTTCAAGATTAAGAGCCTCGTCTAATTTTTAGGTCGATCCGATCTAATTAACGGTGAACCCCTAGATGCTCGAAACTGACAAGTCTGCAGTGCGAATCTCTACATAGGCATGTTGATATGTGTGTTGTGCATTTTAGCTCGCACCGACCTGAACGTCGTCTGTCCTCGTTGTGAACAGAATGGCAACAGAGAGGAAGACACCAAGGGAACAGCAAAGGGAACCCCTCAACCTCTACAACAAGAAAGTTGCACATCCACAGAGCACGGATGATGCAGAAGGCAACGACCTCGCAAACTTTGGGGAGTTCTGGGAACTGCAAGAACAAAATCTTGTTCAGTTCTGGAGTCTGAACATGATACCAATGACTCGTGATTGCTGCTTGATCACGAAGAACACCAATTCGCCGACCTACCTCCCACTGTCATTACACGAGAAGGTGAAAGACATCAGCAACGGTGATGGCTCCAAAATCATGTTGCACTGCGTTACAACGAGAACTGAATAGGAAAAGAAGAATCAGTACAACTTCACGCTGATTCTCGACTCCGCTGTCATTCCATTCAATATCAGCCCCTTGATAGCCTCTCTCGAACACACGGAATTCAGGGGAATGATGAAGGAGCTTGAGAATAAATTTGACAGCCAATACTTCATGTTTGCCAGCGGTCAACCCCTGCGCGGGGCCCAACTCTGCTCGAAAATCCGGAAAGTGATCCAGAACTTCGGAATCTTCAAGGCCAAGATGGACATGCAGAGTCTATCGATGACACCAATAAGTGTGTCCCTCAATAACCGCAGCCAGGGAGGTAGTGCGGGATCCACATTCACAGACTCGCCAAGACCCCAACAGAGCCGCGGCAAGCGCAAGCCCAACACGCCTCTTACACCTACACCACCAACCAAAAGCCATCTCGGCTCCACGTCGAAGAAGAGGAAGACTGTTGACAAGAGGGCTCCTGAAGATGTCGACGACGTTAGCTTGGCATCTGCTGTGACCGACTTGCCAGAGCCCGTGCAGGGAAACAAGAAACCAGACTTCGCACGGTCCACCGAGGCGTACAAGACATTCTGGTCGACCTGCCCTGACGCCTTTGTCTGGGGAATCGAAGACAAGAGAACAATCCCCATCGAGCAACTAGTCGATGCGCCTCCTGACATGAACATCAAGTCGTACGAGCCGGGTCTTGCAGAGAAGATCATGGGCTTCCTTCTCAGCATGCCCGATAGAGGCACAAAGAAGACTCTGTGCGTCATGCCTTGCGACCTAGACGAGAAGCCCACTAGCTGGGACTCCATCAAAGATGGAAAGTTTTGGCTTATCAACGGGCAGTACAGTGTCAAAGCAAGTTTCATGATGCGCGAACAAAGGATGGATCCCAAAGACATCAAAGAGTTCGCGCAATGGAACTGCTTTATCGTTTGGACGAAGAACAACGAAAAACTTCGTCAAATATCCGCGTACTACAACCGGGTCAACCACTTCGGCGCCATCAAGCCGTCCTAGGCGACTAACATCTTGGGAGCGCGGCAGGTCTGGATTAAACTCAATCGCCCCAACAACCTGAAGGAGTTAGTCCAGGTGGGAACAAGCAGTCAGGCGTCGCGAACGAAGGAGGCCGCCATCAACAAAACAAAATTCAACGTAATGTTCAGCTCTACTCGACCTGAATAGCTTTTTATAGTACTCCAAGTCCCAGTCCGTCTTTACAGAGTAGATCCGTGGCACCTGCGAGTTAGGTCGAGTCGACCTAAAATGCTCATGCTGTCGTGATCTTTTCTACTGATTGTCCTTGTAACCCGTGCGCTCCACAGTCTGTATTGGCTTAGGTTGACTTGACCTAAACGACTCTATAATAGCTAACAGTGTATGTGCCCTTGCAAGAGTTTCAAGCAGCTATGAAGCTGCGGTTCCTGATGCTCGACGTGGCGCAGGCGCAGAAGGACGCCAAGAAAAGTAATGTGTCCGAACTGCTCGACATCCACAATGAGTTGAAGTTGATCACTGCGCCGGACGAGGTGTTCGACCTCTGGAGCGAAGTGATCTCAAGAGCGGTGCCGGAGAGCTCCATGACCCAGACACTGATTTGCCGTTCAAGGAGAAGCCTAACTGGAATCCAGAGAGTGGGAATTTGACGCGCGAGTTCTTCAAATGGCTGGGAAACCTAACCTATGAGGACCCCACCAAACTCGCGAGGCATATCCTGAACCACGGGAACCCAAAATGGACCCGGGGATACCCGAAGGTCACGATTAAGGCAATATCCACAGTTCAGGACAGGTGCTATTCGACCAAGGAATGGGTGGAGAGAAGGAAGCGGAAGCACCTTGTCAAGAAGGAATTGCACAACATCAATCGTGAACTCGGACTCTTCAATCCGGCGGGGGAACTGGTTCTGGAGAAGTGGAGGCAGTTCAAGGAGGAGTACCACGTCACGAGGGCAACAATGAATGTACTCCTTGAGCGGCCTGGTGAGGTATACTTCAGGGAGGCAAAGCAGGTCAGAAGCAAGAACAAGAAGACCGCAGAAATCTCCCCGTACGCATACGAGTTCTTCAAAGTCTTCCTGGAGAAGAGGAAGAAATTCGAGAAGCCTGCCGGCAACGCTCCTTTCCGGCCATACGACCCGCAGTTAAACGAGCACGCCGACTGGCCCGAGGGCGCCTGGTCAAATGTCACGTTTGTGGACATGAAGCTGGGGGTCATCGACTTCAGAGTCCTCCCCGGGGTGGGTGACAAGGAGAAGTCAAGTACGGATATGCCGTACTTTCACGAGTTCATGTCTTCTCTAAAAGAAAGACGTGAACCAAAATTCGATGAAGTACCTGCGTGGCTGTTCATCTGCGCCGATATGATAGAGCAGAACCAGGCAGTTCATTTCGCTGAGCACGACGTCCCGCTCCGCAGATACAAGATGGAGTATGCGGACTACCATCCAGCGAGGAATGAGCGACGGGGAGACTATCCGGCGAACCATAAGAAGGCGCGGGCGAAAGTGCACCTGGTCTTCTTGCAAAGGCCCGACATTCCTACGGTGTCGATCCCCCCCGACTTCTACGCTCCGGAGACCACGGTATACACAAAGCCCCGGGCGTACGATGAGCTGTTGTACCGCGTGTACAACGCAGAACTCAGAATGGAGTTCTACTTGTGGCTCATGAACGCGTTCTGCATGCCGGGGTCGAACGTCGTCTCCGTCTATGCGGGATCTAAGTTCACTTGCGCTGCACTGGTGAGTAGTTCAGAATATGGAATCATGCTCTTCAGCTCGAGTCGATCTGACCCTACGTAGTGTTAACGTACATACATTTTAGATCGGGTCGACCTAAAATTCATACGGGCATACCTGCTCTTCTGGGAAGTGCCCAAACCATATCCTCAATGTGTTTCAGGTCGGGTCGACCTAAACGTTTAGTGTGCAGCTCTTAGAGTCAATGCTGTTGTTTAGCTCGTGTCGACCTGAACTAAACCTTCTACCTTCTCAGTGCCCCCACTCTTTAGATCGATTCGACCTGAACTGTCCCTTCGTACTACCTCATCCCTTCGTGCTGCCTCTCCATCACAGTTTAGGTCGAGGCGATCTAAATCCTGCTCTGCCCCCAATTATATCAACCCTGACTCACTTGTTGACTGCTATGCCAATTGTGCAGATGTGTTGCGTGAACAGCTACGCTGTCGGGGACAAAAGAATGAAAGACTGGTTTGCTTCTATTGCGATCGACGCCTTGGACCTCGACAAGGCTGACTTCCTGGAAGACGGATACCCTGTGCATGTTGATAAGGAGCAGAGTACCCCTGCTGCACGACCTGGGTCCTCCAGACTGAGGAGGAGATCCAGAGATCAGTGGTCTGATCCCCCTCTCATGCAGCAGGATGAGGAGCACTCGTCAACCTCCTCTTCTAATGAGGAGGATGACGACGAGGATGACGAAGACCATGTTCCTCCTCTGGAAACCCCCCGGAGATCAAATGCGCCAGGTTCGTCCACGTCCTCTGGCTATCAGCTCGGGACTCCTTCCTTCGAGCGGAAGTCGAAGAGGAAGAAACGTGAGTCTTCGAACAAAATTTTGAAGACGTTAGCTGCCACGGTTGCAGCTCTCACTGTTCAGACCTCCAAGACCGCGGAGGAGAATCTGAAGATGAACCAGGAGACAAGAAAAGAGCAGTATGATTTCCAGAAGTTTATTATGGAAGAGCACCGTCAGCAGCAGCAGCAGCAAAATGTCATGCAGCAGACGCTGCAGGCGCTGATGTAGAGCCTTCTGCCGCCTTCTGGGGCCGTGCTGAACCCGCCGCCGCTGGCTTCTCAACCTCTGCTGCTTGGTAATCAGCCGTCGGGTTCAACCACCAGCGGAGAATCGGCTCTACCTGCGGCCTTGTCTTTTGCCGTTCCTCCTCCGCCTCCTCCTGCGCCCTCGCCTGTCGCTGCGTCTCCACCGCCGCCAGCTGCTCCTGCGTCTGCTCCATCCACTTCGCCGGCTCCTACGCATGTGTCATCGGGCGCTGCTGGTGATGCCGCCGATCCATACAGCCTTCACGACAGTCTGGGATTCGGCGGAGCTGCTGGCAGTGACAATGCAGACACTGCCGTCTCGCCCGGCACAGACGCTGCAGCAGGTGGTTCCCAATAATCACTCGATGTCATTTGTATAGATTTAGCTCGACTCGAGTTGATTTGTATCATTGGTTTTTGTAGATTTTTTGTATACACGGCTCAGGATTTGTAGGATTTGTAAGATTTTCAACTCCTGGTTCAGTAGAGTCCTTAGGACATTTTCCAATGAACATTTTTTGTACTTCAAAGTTTTTTGGCCTCTCTATAATTTACACACTCCTCACTCGGAATTCACGTTCATCTACTGTCATCGCAGGCTCCATCGGTGCCCACATTGTGCCTGACGCTCAATTGCCTTCTGCTGTTAATCCGCCCGCGCAATGTAATCGCGGCGGTCAGTCCTTGGTGCCCAGTCCGAACTCGCCCGCAGTCCCTTCCTCTCCTGTCGTCCCTCCGGCCTCTCAATCACTGGTGTCAAGCCGTAGACTTCGGCGGGATTCTCAATTGGATGAGCGGACACGTACATCGGCCTCCCCTCCTCGTCACGTCGCTGGCGCTGCACCCTCGACAGCCACACCTGTCGTCAGTGCGAAGTCTATTGGGTCCTCCGGCCTTCAGGTGCGATCCATACGTTTCTCAAGTGTCGGAACTTCGTGTTTGTGTTCTTCGCGCTCGACCGTGTGTCGTTTTTATTAGGATGTCGTCCGAAATGTGTCGGTTCAGGATCATAACTGGCTGCACATTTGTCTGCCCGTTGTCGCCAGGGATCCGGTCCTCCTCTTACTCGTGGAGGTTCTTCGGAGTCGGTCATTCGGTCGCCACAGCTTAGGCCTCCCAAAAAATGGCTCAATGTCGTCCTGGACCTGAATGGAATCCTCTGCGTCTGTGAGGATTTGAAATCCCGGTCCGGGATTACGGCCTTTAATGAATACTCGGCGCAGCACTCGGCCGTTCTCCCCACTGTAGTCGGACCCAAAGCAGTGTACGTGCGTCCACTCTGCTTCTCGTTCCTACGGGAGCTGACCATATTTGCCGACGTTACCGTCTTGAGCTCCATGAAGAAGTCTACCACTGAATTGGTAGTGCGATATTTATTCCGCGGCATCCAGCCCCTCCCATCCCTTGTACTTGGCCAGGAGTCGTGCGAGACCCTCAAGTGTAGGGATAGGCACGGCCGGCTGTCCTCGTTCAAAGTGCCTGGCACTGATAAGAACTTCTTCCTGAAGAATCTGGCCAAGCTGTTCACAGGCTATGGTGGCAGATTCACGTCCGCAAACACCGTTGTAGTCTACGACAGCCCCAATAAGCACATTTTGAATGAGCCCCATAATGTCATACTCCTTGACTCTTGGTCCTACGTTGGAGATGGTGCGCGTGACAATTTCCTTCATGATGTTCTCCTTCCATGGTTCGGCGTCTCCATCGCAGTCCTGGCACAGGGTTGCTATCTTTCCGTAGGGACAATAATATTGGGCGGCGTATGCTCTGCGACGAGCCCGACCGTCGAGAGTACAACGCGCTCATAGAGGCTGTACACGCATCTCATAGTCTGCCTAGCTCCTAGTTCATTTTACGGTTCTAAAGCTCGACGCCCTTTTCTTAGTGATGTAGCCGTTCCGGACTATCTTATTGATTTCTGGTTGCCTTGACTGATGTGTATAATCCCTTGTAATTGTAATATACCTTTGTCTTCACAACATCTGCGCTTCAGTACTTTGTGAGATGAATATTATGGACACTTGAATGTTATCGTTGCAATGTGTTATGTCTTAATGGCACCCTTATACAGTTTGCATCATTTTTCTTCTCTTTTTTTTACTGCTTGGAAAATTCTGTTTCGTTGCAATGCGCTCGTGGAATTTGACCTCATTGGTAATTCTCTTCAGGCAAGGTATGCCACTGCCAATCCAGCCCACGGTGCTGGCCTCCAAAGCACAGCGTCCACCGATTCTATCATGGACTATGGCCAGTATGCTATACTCAGTAGAGGAAACGTCTTGTGCTCGGCAGCTACGGCACAGTCAACCATGGACTTTTCCACCAAGCCAATTCAACATGGTGTTGTGGACAGCCCACCTAACGGTGGTACCCGTCCTGTGCCCAAGTCCTCACCTTCTCCTTTGCGGTCACGAGAACCCTCCACTTCTCGTCGCTCGCGTTCTTTGTCTGATAGGGTGCCTCAGAGAAAGCTTTATGAGGACGCCTTACACCCAATTAATTCTCTTGAGGTGCGAGTACTTTCTTTCCCCGCACCATTATTTTGCTTAGACGGTCTTGCCTTGATGTATACTTGATGTAGATTCCCTTGTACTTGCAGGGTTCCGACATTCCCAAACCATGCAAGTCCTCCGCCACTGTGAATGCTTTTCGAATGACTCCTGCGATGCTGTCATCAGACCTGCCTCCTCTAACCCAAGTCCGTGTTCATGTGCCCTCTTGTGCGCCCTTGCGTACTCGTCTCCCTTCAGTGAATGTGGGTCTTCAAAAGACTAAGTCGCATGACAAATTCAGGAGGAGATCCGCTCCGGTTCGAGATGAGAGGGAGGAATTGAGACTGGCGCAACAGAGGCGTGAGATTGCGCAACGGCGATTGTCGATGTATCACTTCGATAGTCGTGGTCATGTGATGTTGAAGGCAGTAGCTGAACTTCAGTTGAAGGCCGAAGCTAAACTGAAGAGTCGATCGCAACCCTAGATCCGCTAGGTATTCTATTTGTGATTACTATAGACTTATAAAAATACGTGGAGCTCTTGTTCTTATATAGGATTTTACGCTTCGCTCATTCTTTTTCCTAGCTTTATGAGACATTATCAAGATTGGATTACCGTCCTGCAATACAAACACCCAAAAAATGTATATTCGTTTTATACTTACTTTAAATAGATGTCACTTCTGCAATCTTTTATTGCACACTTCTATTATATGTACTCTATTTGATCTTCGCTGATCCATCTTCTACTGTTTAACCCTATATTCGGAATGGTTAGTGGTTCAATTTGGGTTTATTTTAGACTTTTTGAACTCTCATTATTCTGGAATCCTCTCATTTTAATGAATATAATGTTATTTAAATGAAAGTATTTTGAAATCAATCCTAATAAAGTCGTTGAATCAATGTATTAAATGTAAAATCATGATGATTTCATTGACACAAGCTTTAAAATATTACGTTAAACGTTTTATAATATGATTGTGGATCATTTTATCCTAAACCTTCATGAATTAGACTTTTGTGATTCTAATAATAATGTCTTAATTTTCACGAAATTTCTAGATTATTTAGCTGATATAGAGCTATATCATTCGAAAGTCATGAAATATTAAATTTTTACAATTTAGTCATGTTTCTAACAATTTTGGTTTCACGAAGTGGACTGCATGGAGATGAGATTAAAATGATTTTAAATTTAATATTTGGACGTGAATCGTAGAAGTTATGAGCGGATGAAGTTTATCATATCTGATAATTAATTTGTCCAAATAATCATCGGTTAGAGTTTAGGGTAGAGTAATTTAATGCTTTTTGCGTATTAAAATTTATTTACAACTTGTGCATTTCTTTTTATCATGCTTTTGGATCATAATCTCTTGACAGTTAGGATTGAGGCCCCATAACGTAGAACAATTTGCGATTTTGAATATTATTTACACATAAAAAATACTCTAATAAAACACTTGCATGACTTGAATGTAATAATCATGCATTAATTTTGACAAATTAAATATGTTTGAAACTTGTTAAAATATAATCAAATGTGAATTAGTTGCAATTATTCTGTGAAATGCTCGTATATTATTTTTTTAATTTTCCATATATCTATTTAATATATTTCATTATTTTGTAATTATTGTGATTAATTAGGGTTTGAAACTCAATAACACAATGAAGAAACACGATTTGAATGATTACAATAACATGACAGTATGACATGCAACTGGAACCAACGTTACATTCATCTAAATTTGTACTAAAGTGAGAGTGATCCTGAAGTTTAGGTCGAGTCGACCTAATTGGCACCAACGTTACCTACACTAATCATTGTACTGTTTAGGTCGGCTCGACCTAATTTACACCAAGGGTACCTACTTCTAGCCCTGTTCTGGAGATAGAGCGATCCTCCAGTTTAGGTCGACTCGACCTATGTTGCACCTACTTTACCATGCTGTAGTTTGGTACTGGTGCGAGATTTATCGTCGGGTTTAGGTCGACTCGACCTAAATAAATCATGTACTCCACACTTGATCACCTGGCTTCCTGTTGCTTCTTCAACTCGGGTCGAGCTGAACTCGATAGATGGCACGTAATCTGATGACCCAAATTCAGGTCGAAGTGATCTAAAGTATATCGAGCCCTTCCATTCTGCAGACATTCTATATTGTATCCCATGCCATCTGTTCTGATACATTTAGATTGAGGCGACCTAAATTGAGAGGACACGTAAATCTCATATTAGTGATACCCTTCTGCATAGGACTGTTGTATCCACATTTGAGATAGACTCGACCTAAACTACCCTGAATTGTTATCTTCTGTTCAAAACCCAGCGGTGAGTCATATCTTTCACCCCAAATTTCAACTCAGCTCGTATCGACCTCAAGTGAGATACCCTACCTCCTACGTTCATCAATTAACCAGATGGATGACGAAAACCGTCATATCAAGTTAGCTCGATCCGACCTAAGTTGAGATGATAATTGAATCTATGTCTCTACAGCTCTGGATAGATACAGTTTAGCTCTTCCCGACCTACTTGAGACATGGTCAAGACAGATGAGGTCGATTTGACCTAAACGAAATTCGATGAATGACCATAGCCTTCTGCTCGGAATTGCAAGAGTATCCACCCTTTTGCATTTGAATCCCTCCAGTTCCGTATGTACAGCTTACGAATCCCTCTTGAGACTCAGCTCGCCTCGAGCTAATCAAGAATATGGGGAGCCATCTCCAATGTTCTATCCTCTAACTTTCGGGCTTGCAATCCTTCAGGTATTTTCAGGTCCTCTATTGGTGCCATGGACCCTGCTCGCATGTCCAATACAAGAATCGACTCCTCGGACGACGAAGCTGAGGCACAGCACACACTTGACGTTGAGGTTCCGGATTGTGAAGGCATTCCACGGCGTCAGTGGAATATTCAGTGTGTAGCTCTATTCAATGACGACGGCTTGCATGTTGGGGACGGAACTTGTCATAGCGTCAACTCAGATCTTGTCCTCGGTGCGAACGGACCACTTGGAGACACTCACGTTGCTATTCACATAGTTCGCAGTCACTTTGAGGTAGACATCCCTTGCGAGTGGAGGTACTCGTTGTGGGCTTGGCCGATTCGGCTTGTTCATATCAATGGAGCTAGCCTCCATGATCATGAACTTCGCGACAACTACAACCGTCACCAAGCTAGTCTTGAGCAGCCCTCTTCCGCTAGGTCGTTGAGATATACCAGTACAGTGAGGAATCCGCCCTGGGAGACTTCCTTCAAATTGCAGCAACTCCTCACTCAAGACTCTATCAACTCCGTCTCCAGCAAAGTTTGTTGCTGCAAGAATTGCATTCAACCCTTTCCGAGGGATAAGATTCGTGCCTTCCGCGAAAGTATGTATGAAGGCACCTCTTTCCAGTTCAGATTCCACATGAAGATGGACATCCATAGGCAGATTCACCGTGATTCTCAAAACCGCAGGGTTGTGACTATCGAAGGTATTGATGTTTGCGTGCGAGCATGGATGCATATTGCAGGTGTCCCCCAAGCAACATTCTACCGTTATCAAACATACGCGGTGCAGGGGCGACAAGCACATCCTTATGGAAATTCGGGAATCTGGAAGCCTCGTAATCACACCGTTCAAGCCACCGCCACGCTGCGATGTATTCTAGAGAAATCCGCGGACCACATGCCCCAGCGCACGAGGACGCTCAAATCCGGGGAGAAGGTCGTTTCCATGATTCTGCTGGCAACCTTTCAGTGGAAAGACACCATTCCCGAACTGAACAGGGTGAATGCAGCATTTGGGTTGAAGGATGTCTCGCCTTCAAACTTGAGCAACATTAGGACATCCACCTTCAGTGAGTTCGACGCAAAGAAACCAGGTGACAATTCCGCTCGGTGCGCAACGTGCGACAAATATCATTCTCTTAGGAGGGGATCAATAGCTGGATCCCAGCAAGCATTGCTATGGGCTAAGAGGTTAGACAAGCATCTGGCTCTTGCACGTGCGCACCGAGAGTTCTATTACGCCAACCGCACCCGATCTAGAGACTTCCCCCACGAGTGTCTCACGATCATGCATGACAAGATGGACCACGCGAAAACAGCTTCTCCGGTTTTCTCCCACAAGAGCAAAGAGATTGATGGCCTTGTGAAGTTGCCCGTTTCCGTTACTAGTATGCTTGCACATGGCCACGGCGACGTGCGCTATGCGCATTACGGCCTGGATCTATTCTCGCACGATTCCAATTACACTATCGGCTCAATGGCCAAGTTGTTGCGGGATCTAGAATTGCCTCCTAAGTTTGCATCTGGGGAATTGTTTGCAGGGTCAAGGTCATCTCCATTGTTTGATGCTGTGCTTAAGGGGGCAGATACTTGTGAACCATCGTTGCGTCCTACCGCTGGAACCTCTCCTCTAGCGACTCCTTTGCCGCCCGTTCTCCATGTGCACATGGACAATGCTACCGGGGACAACAAGAATAGATATGTTTTTTGTTTTTGGTCTCTCCTTAGTGCAAACAAAATATTTCGTGAAGTTTATGTTAATTTTATGCTGGTGGGTCACACCCACGACGACATCGATGCGTTGTTTGGAAGGTGGAGCATGTTGTTGCGGAAGGAAAACTTTCCTACGATTCCTTTGCTCATGAAGTCCTTCATGGACGTGGAATCTATCCCCACTATCCTACACCTTGTCGAAGAAGTGCCCGATTTCAAAGGATTCATCGAAGGCAATATTCGGGAGGGAGATGAAGCAGTTGTAGGGCACACAAAGGCACAACAGTTCAAGTTCTACCTTGACTCCACTGGTTGTCCGGTGATGAAGTACAAGATTTTCTGCATAGATGTAGACTAGTTGCCCAAAGAAGGTGGAGGGATCAAATTGTAGAAGGAGGATTCCGAAGGTAGGAGTTTGTGGCCCGGCGTTGTGCCAATTCTTGTTGAGCAGCGTCCAATGAGGAACGTGGAAGACATCTCCAAAGGTATATCTGAATTTATCAAATACTGGGAGAATTTGTGCAATGAGGACCTCACCGGGGAATTCAGAAGACGCTATGAGCACTTGATTCATTATTGGCGGGCTGTGAAAGTAGCGCTTCAAGAGCCTCCGCAACCGTCCAATGTTTTGAAAGATGGCTTCTGGCCCACATCTCGGGTTGAAGCGATTGTGGAGGATCAATACGCAGAGGACGGTGACATTTGGGAAGAGTTTGCAGAGGATGACATTTACGTCGGGCAGATGCGGGGTCGTCCATTGCCATCATTCAGGGTGGGTCGAGACCTTTACGAAGGCTACTTCGTTGCAATCCGACCAGCAGATGGTGACACTCGGCCAATTTGGATTGCGAGAGCGTTGTCTGATCCTAACTGTAACCCAGAAAGACCAAACTGTGTCCTCATTCAGTACTTTCGTCCATCATCAAGGGATCAAAATGTCCAGGACTACTACACTGAATGGGACACCTCGAGAGGTTTGCGTTGGAAGGTTGATGATACCGAACCTCCACTTTGGGAAGAAACAAATGCTTTGATGACAGCATGGAAGTCTAGGATTAAACGAGGTACTGTCAAGTGCATGATCAAAATTCCATCAGCTCAGATCGAAGTCATTAACCAAAGTTTGGCTTTGTATAATTCTACTTAAGCCGCTGTTGATTGGAGGCGATGGAGAGTATGGCTTGCTTGCTACGTCTATGTGATAGTGTGTATTTGACTATTATTGTGATACTTTGCGCTTTGATGTAAGGGATATAGAGTCTATACTATGACTAGTTCATTAGATGTAGATTTCTTTTGACTTATTTCTCATTTTATATTTGCGTGTATCACTTTGAAGTTGAAGATTTCCATTTCAAAGACTAAGTGTTTTGATTTAGAAAAAAAATACGTATTGCAAGTGCAATATTTATATTTTATTAATATATTTACTATTACATTGTACGTTTACTTCTTTGTATATTTGATCCGTTTTCCTTAAAAGATTAATTGTATGTGTTTGATTTTAAAAACAAGTATATATAAAAGGTTTAGTGGTTAAGACCATTGTGTTTTTGTTAGCGCGTTAAGCACTTGTCACAGTTTAGGGTACGGGGCTGGTTGGTTGTTACAAATTTCCTGCCTGCCGAGGCTCACTTAGCAGCACCAAGTCATGCATATCTCATATCCGCTCAAACGAATTCAATGGGAATCGAACCTGGACCACCTATATGAGATAAACACCCACTCACAACCAACCATTGAGCTCATGACTTAGTGTCCAGGAGATGAGAAACCACTCCCTTATACATAAACATTAGTTTTATTTAAAATGGTACTATATTAGTGTCGAATCGACCGTTCGTTTCATGACTCTCATTTTAATGGAAACTGCTCCTTTCAACTAGGACCGATCATTCTTTCGGTAACTCTCATTTTAATGGAAATTCCAACTTCCATAGGATATATGTACTAACTATCCATCTAAATTGACAACCCATTTCGATTCAATCCTCCCCCTTGAAAATGAGAGATATGATTTTCAGAGGTCCCAATTCTCTCATTTTAATGAATATTATGTTACTTAGAATATAATTTTTCGAGTTGGTAGGTTACAAGACTTTTTGATGTAAATGACTTCTAGGGTTTTGATGTTGATGGCGGCTTAGGATAGGAATTGAGGCGTGGAGGAAGCTCCCTGGATTTCCGGATCCGGGGAATGTAGGATCTCAGGATCTCTTGGATCTGGGCTTCGGGTTGGCTTTCTATCAAGGGATGTTCTTCATTCCTTGGGTCTTTTGTGTACCTTTGTTCCGTGTAAATGGGTAAAAGCACATATTCATTGCACAAACTTTGTGTGTGTGTGTGCATATGTGTGTTTGCTTGTGTTATTGCCGGAACACTTGCACAACTAGTCCCTTGTTGACCAGATGGATTAGCTAGGTTTGGACGTGAAGTTAGTTATGAGACCGGGTAGAAGATTTGGAAGGATTAGTAGCGTTTGAATGTGGGGTTTCCTGTGTCCGGATGTAGGTGGAAACCCGGGTTAGTGGCTGGGAGAGCAGGAGGGGGTACTCCGGTTTTCTCAGAACTCCTGGACGGGTAGTTCGGTAGAGGTTCCAGCATCCGGGCAGATCTTGCAACTGTAGAGTGTGGGAAAGCTAGAGTAAAACGAGTCTTGAAGTATTCAATCTCTTCCGGATACCCCGGTTACTGTCCATTCCGGTTAGCAAGTTGTTGTAGTATTTTGGGGATGAGGGGGAAACCGGGTTGCGCTTTTGTGACCGGCTGTGGGTTTGGGATAAGTCCATAGTTGAAGAGTAAACCGGAGAGTACCCAGAATAGGGAGTTGAGTTTGGAGAATCGGAAAGTGGTGAACCCCCTGTCACGGAAATCAATAGGGGAGGGTGTGACTTTTAATCCAGCATCCCTAAAAATGCAAATGGAGAATCCTCTGAGGGAAAACAGAGCTTAATGGGAAACCGGATTTAGTAGCTAGATTAAAGAAGCATCGTCCAGCTGCTGAGAAGAGGAAGAGGGTTACTGAGGTGCAGAAGCTCAAAATCAGCGGGGGATCGCAGAAGGTACCCCGGAAAGAGAAGGGTACCGGCAGCGTTTACAAGATGAGAGAGAAGGGGTTTGGGGATGAGCGGGAGCAGCCAGTGGTAGAGAAGGAGCCTTCCATTCCTAAAGAAAAGAAGGCACTGGGAAAGGCTCCTAAACAGAAGAAGTCAAGCAATCAGGCTGTCGTGGCAAAGATAGCAAGGAAGACAAAGTGGGGGCTCATCAGGACAAGAGCTCATCAAAGGTAAGCGCACCCGAACCCTAAACCCACTCGGTTCTTCCTTAATGTTCATGCTTAGTTGTCGTGGCAGTCCTCATTAATTCCATTATTTACTAGTGTTTGTGGAACTGCAGACAAGTGGAGAAAAGGAGGAAGCCTCATCGCCTCCGGAATTCAAGATGTTCGATGTTGTGGAAATCATGGGTATTGCGGTCGGGGAAGAAGAACTTGTAGTTGGTATTGGGAAGGTGATGAACTTGGAAGGGGCATCATTGCATGGGGAAACAATTCCAGAAGGGTGCGTCTCCGTGGAAGTGCAGGAGAGCAACAACGACAAATACGAAATCTATAAGAGCGAAAATTTGGACGACCCTCCCATCAGCACAATGGGACGTGCAGTAAAGAGCTTTATATTGTGGCCCAGCCAATTATTAAAGCATATTTAGTCTTGGAGTATCGTTAATTTTTCTGGATCTCATGACTGTATGTAGTCATTAGGTGTAGTCACGTTCTTGAAAGTCATGACTATGCATAGTCAATTTTTGTACAATTTTGTGCGGAAATAAAGCTTTTTTCCAGTCATATCCTTGGGCAAAAGTTTGAAAGTATCTACAGTTCTCACTACAGCTACTCAGACTTTGTAGTAAGGTATCTGGGAACGATAACTACCAGTGATCAGAAACCGTAGTGGAATGTTTTAAGTTTATGACTAGAACTAGTCATTTGCCATAAATGAAAACCGTGGAGAATTAGTTTGAAACCAGTCGTTTGATTTTACATATGACCAATTTTAGTCATCCCTGACTACTTGATATAGTCATCACATCTCGAATGCTTACTAGTGGATGTGAATGACTGACGAGCCTTCACGAATATCTAAACCGAAATGATGACTAAATCTAGTCATCACTACCAAATTTGAACCGCAATGATAGTTATATAATGACGTCATAAAATTATGTATACTAGTCATTAGATTGACGTCAATGACTAAATCTAGTTAGATATTTCTGACTATTCCTAGTCACATAAATGACTAAACATAGTCACATTTGTCGGGCTGCCCATAATCGAGGTCCCAAAAAAATTTTGGGAACGCGCCACAGCGAACGTATGACCGCAGATATGATTAGAGTATTTTTAGTAATTTTCGTTGTCCGCTACGACTGGATTGCTGACTGAAAATGGTATTAGTCATCAGGTCACTTTATGCCCAATTTTAGTCATAAACCCCAGTCATATTTCGTATGTTCTCCTAGTAGTGGTTAGATCGGGTAGAGTAGGGTTGGTTAGGCTTCCAACCCGGACAGAAACGGGATCTATCCATAGCCAGGTCAGTCCGTAGGAAGGATCCGGTTTTAGTACGGAAAAGGGAGTTATTTGGTGACCGGGAGGAAGGCCGTCACCAATCCGCGTCAGTCTCCAAAAACTTCCCACTTCACAGAGTCTCCGCGGAACGATAACCCGGAAACCACCTCTACGAGCATTCTTGATACGAAAAAGTGCGCTCTAGGGGAGTATCCGGTACCACGTGCTCGACAGTTGTCATTGTTTACTAAGAGCACAGTGTTGTTTGGTAGAACTAATTGGACTCGATATGGCCCATGCAAGATAGATTCAAACTTGGTTCTCTTGATTTTCGGATCTTTTGGACACCAGAGAACTTGGTCGCCTTTTTGGAACGTCCGCACTGGTTGGGAGGCTTGGAAGTATTTGGCACTGAGTTTCTGTTTGTCCATAATGTTCTTCATAGCTAATGCTCGAACTTCTTCTAGATGATGGATATCTAGGATACGGGCTGCTAACACCATGTGCGGTGTGTAATCTCTTGGTTGCATGGATTGGAACGTAGGAACAATGTATTCCGTAGGTAACAGGGGTTGGGTTCCATAGACCATCTCGAATGGGCTGAGTTGCGTGGCCGTCTTGGTAGCAATACGGTATGCCCATAGAGCGGCTAGGAGACACTCGTACCAGTCGGCTTGGTTGGCGTGGATGAATCGCCTAAGCATGATGATCTGTGTCTCATTTGTTGACTCCGCCAAGCCGTTTCCTTGTGGATAGTATACCGTACTTGTTCTATGCTTGATGATGTGCTTTTCCATCAGATCCTCGATGACTGAGTTCACAAAGTGAGTACCTTGATTTGAGATGATTTCCAACGGACACCCAAAACGGGTGATAATGTTGTCGTATATGAACGTCGCCGTGACTAGTGCGGTGTTGTTGCGGAGCGGCTTGGCTTTCACCCACTTGGTAGTATAATCCGTGGCGACCAAGATGTATTTATAACCTTGGCAAGTTGCGGGTCGTATGGGATCCACAAAATCTAGTCTCCAACGTTGAAACGGTCCTAACGGTGGCGTTGACTTCAGGGGAACCTTGCCTTGGTACTGAAAATTCGTGGTAGATACTTGGCAGGCATGGCAATTTTTGGTATAGGCGTATACATCTTTGTGGAGTGTAGGCCACCAGTACTTCGGGGATAAAATCTTCTTTATCGTGGTGTCCGGGCCTTGGTGCCCTCCGGCTCGGCCGTCATGGACGTGGGTTATGATCCCACGGTGTTCCTTGGTAGGCACACATAATCAGGTTTCTTGGTCAGGGCCTCGGCGGTAAAGTTGTCCGTGGATGATAGCATATGACAAGGTGGTGGGTACAAAGCTAATTTTTCTAGTACCAGTGAGGTCAGCAAGCACGTCACCTTTTCTTATTTACTAGATGATATCCGTCGTCCAATCCTTGACTCCTTGAACATCCATGGTAGCAGCTTGGATGTCGTGATCCCTATTAGGATGGTTGTAGCTGGTCCGATAGCAGTGCTGGCATTCCTGGACATCCATGGCGGCTATGTGCCGCATACCCGGGATGTATACTACATCAAAGTCGTATTCCAAAAGAATCATAATCCATCTAGCTACTCTTCCCGTTACCAATGGCTGATTCACTAAATACGAAAGACTATGAGTGTACTTGGCATGGTTCAACGCGGTGATAGGCGCAGTAATGTGTGCCAATTTCTCAATGTAGATCCTGTTGAACTGGGATAAACCGAGGAGGCGTTGTACTCCCTTCTGATCCTTTGGAGGCGTGATGTCCAAGATGTCCTTGATTTTTGCTGGGTCCGGTAGTTTGCCATATTTGCAAACTATGTACCTAAGGATAACCCCTACAAAGAAGAGAAACATGCATTTATCGGCATTAGGCTAACACCGTTGGCTCGGCAGGCATGGAATATTTGTCTCAGGTGAGTTATGTGATTCTTCATCCGTCTAAACACAGTCCCGTCGTCCAAATAAATTCGGAAGAACTGTTTCAAGTATCGTCGAAAAATTAATTCCATCACTCTTTGGAATGTCATGGGTGCGTTCTTGGCTCCAAAGGGCATTCTCTCAAACTCTATTGAAAAAGTTGTTTTGTTTTTGTCTTGTTCTGCCATGGCTACATGGTAGTACCCAGAGAAATAGTCTAGGAATGAATACATTTCGTGGCCGGCGACTTCATCTATGATCTCTTCCATGTATGGTAATGGATAGTGATCTTTTTTGGTAGCCGCGTTTAGCTTGCAAAAATCAACGCAAATACGCAGTGCTCCATTCTTTTTCGGAATGATCATCATCGGGGACAACCAAGGAGCCGAGTCCACCGGAAATATGAATTTGGCCTGCAATAGTTTGTCAGTCAAGGTCCGTGGTATACCTTTGAGGTCCTCGTGACTCCCTGCAAAGATGTCGTGGTATTCATGGAACAAGGCTATAGCAGCTTGTTTAATGGGATTGGGAGCGTCCGCGTTAATGTTGACGTACTTGGGATCGTCTGTCGTTCCAAGATTCACTAATTCCACTCTATCCTTGGTGCCATGGGACCATCCATTCACTACTTCTTTCTGAAGAGCAAGTAATGCTGGAGTGGTGTTGACAATAACCGATTCGCAGACTTCCTTGGAAAATCGTGGCGGAAGGTCCACTTCTTCGGGAATAGTGACCGAACTGGCCAGGTGAATTTCCGCAAACATTATGAGTTCTGGGTTGGCATGGAAAACCAGAGCTTCTTGTTCTTGGGAAAGGCCTTTTACCCAATTTGTCCCTGCCAAGTGACGAATTTGATTGGCTTTCGCACGCGTGATGCATCCATCCACGGCGATCACCACAGTTTTTCCTTGGCGGTGTATCTGGATCTGGTTGCGTGACCAATCATAAATAGCGTTCATGTCTCGAAGCCATGGTCGTCCAAGTATTACTGGGAAATTACTACTATCAGGCATATCAATGATAACAAAAGTGGCCGGCGTGGACACTCCATGGGTGGTAATGGCTATCGTGGCAAGTATTCCCAAAGGGGTCATTAGATCATCATTAGCCATCGGGAGTATAAACTTGGCAGTTTTTGGAGGGGGCAGTCCAAAGTGTTTGTGTAAATGATTGCTCATCACGTTGACACCCGAACCGCCATCTACTAATACATTGGTTAGCTCATGTTTTCCTAGTTGCAAATGTATCACCGCGGCATCAGGGTCTAGCGTGGTGGCATTGACTTCAATGACTGCAGTGTCTGACGTAGTGTCAGTTATGGTGGCCCGTTGCAGGTATTGCTGCAATTCAGGACTTAATTTCAACAGTTTGGATAGCGTTATAGTGACGTTGGTCTCGTCCAGTATCTGTTGTATTCCTGGGTCCACTGGTGAGATTTCCAGTCCCTTTTGTAAGTTTGTTCTTATTTTGTGGAGTCTTTCCCAATGATTTGTTGGAAAAGGCTTCCGATGTTCTACCACGTGCTCTACCGGGGTAGACTTGGACCGTGTCGTTACCGCGGCAGTGCTAATGGTAGAGACATTCGTCTCAGTGCCATGGACTTCAGTGAGTGTTACTCCACCCCTTTTGTTGGGTGGTGGGATTTTTTGGTTGTCCATGGAAGTCGAGGAGGGTCGACTGGGATCAGCAGGTGGATTTGTATGTGTCCATCGTTGCCTCAGTATTGGGCACTGACTCCTCCTATGATGTAAGGATCCGCATTTCCAGCAGGCATCATTTATCCCTGGCTAGAAAGTATCAACGTTAATTTCCTCGGCGTACATGGCTGCCGTGGTGTTTTTTGGTCGCCTGTTGTCTTCAGAGCGAGGATTGCAGGTTGAAAACCAGCAGCGCCCATTATAGGCCTTTCCACACGTTGCACAGTGCACTAGTGCTGGTCTAGCATCAGCGCGTATGGTGGGCAAGGGCAATAAGGGGGGCTTGGGTTTTGCTCAACGCTCCTAACTCTCTGCTGATGTCATTGGCAGCGGTGAGTATGTCATGCAGGGTCTTTACACCCCTAATGACAATCCCATGTTGTATCCATAGTAGTAATCCCTTTCTGAACCACTCACACAAGTAATCCTCTTCTGGACGTTGACTTAGTTTATCAGCTAATTGCTTGAATCTATCGTAGAATTTTTCCACAGGTTTGTTCCTATCTTGGGCAATACTACCTAACGCTCGTAGTATCTCAGAACTAGTCTTGAGTTTACGGAATTTATAGAGGAAGCTCCGCTCCATATCTTTCCAACTAGCATGCGGATGTTCTGTTTCGAAATCTATGTACCAATTGATATGGTTTCCTTGGAGGGTAGTCCCAAAGATGTTCTGTAAATCTGTGGAAATAAGAATGCCATTGGTACGCACGATTACTTTGAATTGTCGTATGTGCCAGTCAGGGTCACCAGATTTGTCAAACACCGGGTAAGGTATCTTGGGAAACTTGGTAGATCTATCCATGTCACCCCCGCTCTGTGATGTGGTAGTGGTGCGATTTTCTTGGAGTTGTGTGGTAGACCTAAGAGGTTCCATGGGTACTTCCGAGGCTTGTGGCGTCGCATGGACAGCCTCGTTTGTGGTGGTGCCATAGAGAGCTTGGAATTGCATGCTTAACATCTCCCGCTTTTTATTCGTGGCATCATTCTTGGCAGCCAAGTCTGTCATTTGGTCCTTTAGGAATTGTAATAATTCCTTGGTAGGATCAGGGTCATCTTATTGTATAGTTTCCTCTACTTCATTGTTTCTTTCCATTGCAGCCTTCCATGGAGGCATGGTGAAATCACGGCAGGTATAGTTGTCTTGGTATTTTTAGAATGTCTCAGTATTCCATCCCCAGCATGGTCGCCAAAATGTTAGTCTAGCTAATTGTATGGAGATGACTGAGACCAGTCTTAGGCCAGCAGGGCTACCGAATCAAGAAAGACAAGGGGAAAGGCAGAAGGTAAGAAGTCAAGTTGAGTTAGTCAGTGATTAGTTTAAGAGGTACGTACTCCAATTTCTAAAATGTACCTTGGTTCCCCAGGAGAGTATATGATAGTGTATACAAACTTATACACTGGACCTCCGTCGGTATACGGTCTTGGATTTCCTTCGCGTACTTGGGCTCCTTCGGAGTTAGACAAAGTCAGAGAAGGTTGTGTGATAATTGAGATAGTCTGTGGATACTTAAACTAAGTAAGGGTCAGTTCCTAGACGTCTTTGGTGTCTTTGGATAACGAGTGTTTTGAAGACAGAAAGACAGAGTATGAGTAAGAGTACGCTTGAAGACGGAGCTCAGAGCAAGGACAGCTTGGTACGAGGGATAGTTAGAGTATAGCCATTCTACCTAAATAATTGTGTTAGTGTTAGTTAAACAGGGAAGAACAGGTTTTCCCAGCCTCCCAAGTTAGATAGCATTGGGGTGACAATGAGTAGTGAAAACAGAACAGTAGAGACAGAGAATGCAAGAGCGTGTGTTTATTCCAAGGATGTAATAACACAGTTATACAATATAGAGATTAAGTCCGCAGAGCTATGTTAAACAGAGGAATTGAACCCATGTACTACATAAACATACAACCATGGAATCCAGGTTTAACATGGAATAAGCAAGGAATGACTTCCTAGTACAAAAAAACCAGAGCATAACTAAATGCTCATAAGTCTCAAAAACCAAGAGTGTCTCGTCCCTATCATACACTACTCTTATACTTAAGCCTGGTCCGTAATCTAATCCAAACACTGCCAGTTCCACCGTCTTCTATCTCTTTGTCCTCTGTGGCGACCGTGTGTCTTGGTCCGGTAACAGTAGAAGATCCGGTTTAGTACGGAAAAAGGAAGTTAGCCGGTGGTATTAGGATAGGAACCACCAATGTGGACAAATCTCTGCAAGCCTTCCACTTCACAAAGTCTTCGCGGAACGATAACCCGGAAATTACCTCTCCGAGCATTCGTAATACAAAAAAGTGCGCTCTAGGGGAATATCCGGTATCACGTGCTACGACAATGGTGATTGATTCACCATGTTCACCCGTACCCGTGCCTCTGCCCCATTCATCGTTGGCTGTTCAAAGTGTAGCCACATTTGACGACCGCTGATGATCTGGTTCCCCCATGTTGGTTCGGCTTGTTCGAGGTGGTTGGTGGTGTTATAGAATTTTGAAATGCTGTCCACACGATGTAGGCATCCCACGTTCTCAGCTCTTCACGTCATTTCTCGTTAACACGGCCCTCGCTGCAGCTGCTTTGAAGCTGCAATGTTGTGCTAACCATCAATAATCATGAATTTGCCATGTTGGATCTACTCCCATTATACTGGGGCGGGCGTTGAATTCCTCCTCTTCTTCCTTAATTCACCTGTTGCAGCTGATTCAAGTGTTGACACTTGGGGGTTCAAACGGGCTCTCTTGCTGGCACAGCCCCGACTTGCTCCACGTGGTGTTCCGGGCCGGGATCTGCTGTCGTCACATGCCTTTGGGTCGTGTGGTCGCCTTTCCCGGAAGACTGGGATGGGCGTTCTCGATGATTGTCTACCCGCGTATTTGTCTAGCGCCACCCAGATGTGGTTGAGCTTTCGCGACATGATATTTGCTCTTGAGTTTTTCCATTTGCTAAATTCCTCAAAGTCTTTCTTCAATTCTGGCGTGGATTGGTTCATGGAAGCGCTGAGGTCGTCCATGTCAAATCTCGATCTATGCTCATGCACTTTGATGACTAGGGAGTGGAGGTGAAATTTACTTCTGCCGCTATCATCCATTTCGTTAAGAGTTATGAGAAGGTAATCATTGTGGTAGGAGTCGACAATTGTAACCTTCTCAGTGTTGTTCTAGACTAGGAATCCGGGACCTCCTTTCTCACGGTGCTTCAAGTAGACATATTTCTTGAACTCGCTCACCCCGAATGTCCAGGCTTCCAATCAGTCCCTGAATTTCCACAGAGATCCGTGGGAGGACTCCATCTCAAGTGGAATGAAAGGCTCCGACTTGAATGGATTCTCAAATGGCTCCATGTATCGCACTGTAGAGGAATAGTCATACGTGTCTGCCTGAGCCATTGCAATAGTCATGCCCATGACATTGGGAATACGGTTTGTTAGAGACTGTACAGTTGTGTAGTATCTTCGACCCGAAGATGGGTGAGGTCTTTGGGAGGCGTTAGTTATGGTAAGATATGCGTACTTAATCTTCCACTCGAGGATAAACCTGTTGGAGTTCACTATCATTCAAGTGGATTCGTTGTTTATGACGTCGGTTTACATAATGATATCCTCGGGTCATGGATAAACGGCTTGCCTTGTGTAGAATGACAAAGATGTTGTCGTCGAATTCCAGTGGCTTACGGATCTCTGAGGGTAGTTGATGGTTGATATCTTCGAGTCGAAGATACAATGCAGGTATCCTCGAGTCGAAGATAATGTGTTGTATCTTCTTGTGACTTGGTGGTGTAAGCTAACATGTGTTTCCGCTATTCACTAATAGAGTAAATCGTGATCAATGTGACGTACGTTTATGTATTGGGGACGCTTTATGTATCTCCGAGTCGAGGATATACTCTCCAGTTTCCAGCATTTGCTTATGAAAAGTCCCATTTCCTACTGGTACTGGTAGGCTGTTCGATAGAATTATCCTCGACTCGAAGATACTGTGTAGTTTAGTTGTGACAATGACGTTAGTTTTTGTACTTTTTTATGTAACTTGCTGAGGTTTAGTCCTTGGAATATCTTCGACTTGAACACAATGCCGCTTGTTGGGTTCATTATCTGATATTTTGGGAGTTATCTTCGAATCGATGATATTCCTGCACAATGGCTTTGGGTTTTCGGATCTGCTCGTGATTGGCTTCGTATATTTATCTTCGGGTCGAGGATAATACTATGTTTTTTCTATGGTATATTTTGAAAGTTTCGGATGTTCTTATAATCGAGCTGAGGATAATTATCTTTGGGTCGGAGATAACTATCTTCAGGTCGGAGATAATTATCTTTGAGTCCAAGATAATTATCCTCGGCTTGCAAATAATTATCCTCGAGGCGAAGACTATTATCCTCGAGTCGAAGATAATTATCCTCGATTTGAAAGCATTTGCTCGTGGTTCAAACATAATTTTCTTTCTAAACCTCAGGATTTATACATTGAATGGCTGGATATGGAAATTTGTAGCTTTTACAAGAAATCAAACATTCTAAGGTATGACGATTACCTCTACAAACCAGGGTGCTTGTCCTTCAAATTCAAGCTTCGTCCAATGTGTGCAATTGTTCGCACCCCACCTCCACTTGGACAAACCCTCGTGCTATGCTAAATCTGCCAACCCTATTTTATCACAAATTAGGAAGAAAGGCTTGCCTTATTGCCAGAATTTCAAAGCTAACATTACTAAAAACCTACCAGATCTCTTAAACCCTAATCAACCAAGCAAACCAGCACACAAGGAAATTAGCAATTTTGTAGTAATTCTAGCAATTCTGTAGCAATTCTGTAACTATACAAACAAGCAAGCTGTAGCAATTTTGTAACAATTGTAGCATTTCTGAAAATAAGCACCCTTAACCCTAAGCTCTTCTTACAGAATTCTAACAATTCTAATAGTTCTTACAGTAGCTGTATCCATTTTAACACCTCTGATACTAAGTACCCTAAACTCTAAAGGAACAAACAAACAGACAAGCAAACAAGCAAAAACAAACAATGCGAAGCTAACAAGCAAATAAACCATAACAAGGAGGGTTCAATTACCTCACGGAAGCAGGAGCAGCTCCACCTTGAAGCACACACCTCCACAACAACATAAAAAAAGGAAGAGAGCTTCTATTGCTAAGCACGTCACTATACCATCAATCGCCCAATCGCCCAATCGCCCAATCAAAATGTACAGAGGAGGAGCGTGAAGTCACAATTAAGATGTACAGCGAGGAGGAAGGTAGCGTGGAGTCACATGAGCGGGAGGAGGAGCGTAAAACGGCGATGCAGCGTGAAGTTGCGACGGAGGAAGGTAAGAGCAAACAAAAATTCCAAAACCCTAAGCTCGCGGGTGCCTAGGGAGAGAGACGACCTCCCAATCGTAGACCAAACCTAGAGGCTCGGCTTGGGCGGTTGGCTCGGCTCCGAAGCTTGGTCTTAGACTCGGCATCTAAGCTCGGGTGTTAGGCAGGGCACCGAAGCTGAGGTGTTAGGCTCGGCACCGAAGCTTGGCTCCCCAGCATGGGTAGGCCAAACCTATGAAGGCAATGCTATCATTTTCAACCCCTAAATGTCCTAGCATCTAGAAACTGGATGACGAACAAATTCAAAGCCTTGCAACTTTCTCAGACAACCTCGCATCTCTTTCATCCAAGTCATATTTCTAAGCCTATTAAATTTTGTACCAATTGCAATAAATCTCTTACGATGGAGAGCTGTTGATAATATTAAAGAGGCCTCTAAATGCAATAACGTCAAACTTGTTGCTTGGGTACAATACTATAGAATTGGTATACGAAAAAAAGTTATGGATTACGCATTGTGGATTAACCCGTACGATTAGATTCAGCAGTACTATCAAGAATACTTTATTCTATAATTTGAAAGTTGAAACAAGATATGTACTCTAAATTTGAATTTATGTTTCTTTTACTTTTTCTTTTTCGGTTTAACCCTTTAACGTCCCGATTGAACACTATTATCAAATTTTTGTTTTAAAATTTTTGATGAAAAACAAAAATGGAGTTGATGTATAAAGCAAAGATGTACAAAGCAAAGTTGCAATTGTCAACATAAAGAGAATTGTCCGTACAGTTGGATTCATCAAAATTATTCTCAATATTTTTCAATTAATTTTGCAGGGTTTTTGCTTTAAATTTAGTTAAAAATCCCAAAAAAATAAACAAAAATTGAAATATATTGTAATGAAAATGGAATAACACGGAGTACAAGATGGTATAATTATAATGGAAAATAATGTGTAAGGTCTCACTTCCTGAACTAAGACTGAAACTTCACTGAAACCACTCGAGGAACCACTTTTGTAATATTTCAAAAATTCTAATTATCTTATTTTGAAGATCCACACCGTACAAATGGTACTTAACTAGCACAAGAATCAAGAGAATTTTGGATGGATGAAAAATATCACCGTATGTGGTGAAGGGACGCACCTGAATTTATACAGCGTCTAGATTATCGATGCTAGCGCGTCAAAGGGTGCATCAATACTAATGAAGGTAATTCTATCAAAAACAAAGTAAAAAATAAAATCTTAAATTCTATTTGGAATTATTCGACACGTCGAACCTTCTTTCACGAAGAATTATAGATTCTAAGCCTTTTTTCCTTTCTCATACAACCTCACATCACTTTCATGCAAGTGACTTTTCTAAGCCTACTAAATTATGTAGTAATTGCAATAAATTTCTTACAACAGAGAGCTGTTGATAATTTTGAAGGGGCCTCCAAATGCAATTACGTCAAACTTCAAAATACAAAAAGTGCCTGCCACGATCTTTCAACATTTTCGTGTTGATATGATCAAAGTATTTTGTAGTACTGTTTGTTCGGTGGACACTAGATCATTGACATAAGAAATAGACACTTTATTGACGTCGGCCTCAAAAGAGGCCGAAGTTTCTATATATGTATCTCTAACCCTTATCTAAGAAGTACAGTTTTTCAACATTCCTAAATGCCTATGTGTATTTATTTCTCATAAAATTTCAATATGCCTAATGTATAGACTATGTATATCGATGACTTAATTAATACCCATTTTGTACACATAGTCATGACATAATGTAAAATTATCGGATTAATCCTAGAGGATACTAATTAAATCATTAAACTTCCGATTCTTATTTTAACTGTTTTATGATTTAAAAATTCAAGTTATATTTGTGTACTAATTTAGAGTGTGTAATAAATATAATATTAAAAGAGAAAAAAAACAATTGATAGAAACTAAGTGAGTGACAGCAACGCTAGTTAGTGCTAGGATTTAAGTAAGCCAAGTGAAGCAAGTGGGTGAGTTGAATGGTCGAGTGATATTATAAATAACATAGGATGCTTAACCCCAAAACGTCCTCACCTATGTCCAATTCAGGCAGGTTTGCAAAGATGCATATAAAATGCAGTAAATATGAATATTCAGAACTTGATGTATGAATAAAAGTTATACATTTTGAATTTTAGATTCTATCTATACGGTCAGATCGATAATTGCTATCACTCATATTTTTCTAGAACACGTTGAGACATAAAATAAAAAATCGTTTTGTAATTCAATTACGAATAAAATATTGAATGACAGTATGTGGATGAAATTTGTTGTGATGGGTTATAATGTAGTACTCTAGGTGTATTGATTTTTTGTGATTTTCTGGATGCTTGATTTTAAAAGTTTTATTTTTCAATAATACTTTCAGACCAAAATCTTCAAAGTTTTGGGTGAAACCTTGCAATAGAAAATGAGGAAAAAATATTTCAAAAATTGTTTCCTTTTTGATCGGAGCACGCATACATGAAGTTAACTTCCCATTTAAAAATTCAGTAAAAAAATCACACTGCTAAAAGTGCATGATGGAAATGAAACTACGGATGAAATCTGTACATCATGCAAAATATGCATGGTTTTAGGGTTAGGGGTTCAAAATAATTTTAAAGAATACTCATAGAATATACTATGGGTGTTATTTTATATCATAGAATAATCGCATTTCGCTTCATACCCCCTAAATTACCCTTTCAATGCATGTGATCCAACAAACCACGAATATAATATATAGTGCATCCCCTAAGGCGCAATATGTTAACTCCTAATCGTCAACAGCTCAAACGATTAACAGATCTAAACCGTTATCATGTTCACTAAACAAATTTTAACTTTTAGAATTTATTATTATATACTAGTGATAATATTGGTGAACAAACCGTATGGGGGTCTAAATGAGGTATTAGGAGCCAATTAAGACGTAACCACTGCTTTTTATGACCATTATTAATTTTTTGGACCATTATTAATTGTGTATCTTCAAAATAAAGATGCTTTTGTTTTTCATAAATGTTATAGTACTATGTTTGACTATTACATAGTTTAGGATGTCATCATTTCATCTTAATTAAGTGCCCAAAACCTCATGTAACCAGTGCTTTTTAGTCCTTTGTTGAATTTTAAATTAGATGATTTAAGAATTTTTCCATTAAAAGTGATGATCTTTTAAATAGAAGTTATCATTGTTGACAACTTTGAATAATGTTTAGAACAAATTTTGTTGGTATTGATAAAGTTTTTGATGAAAACATTTTATTAAAATTTTAAAAGGACTTCCAAAAGGACTCTCTTCCATGTCCTTAGTGGCTCCTATTACCTCATTTGGACCCATGGATGGAATTTAAAATTCAAAATCTAGAACTTTCATTTGTATATCAATTCCAAAATAATCTTCTAAATAGTCCTTTAGGATGATTTTTTCTCACACTATCAATTCCTTGGACACCCTAGTCCGCTTGGGCGTTACAGTTGGTTTTTGAAGTTAAACTCTAGAATCATCTATTAATACATATAAGCCTTGTTTAAAAGTTGTAAGCATTTATATGAGTTACAAGAATAACTTTAATTCTTTTTGACAAAAAACTCTAAAAGTGTTGAATTAAAAAACAAGTCTAAAATTTATTAGTTGAAGAATAACTTTAAAACTTTTACAGCTACAATATTACTCTAAAATCAATTCAGCTGAAATATAACTTTTAGAAAATTTGAATTGAAGAAATCTTTCGAACTAACGCATAATTCTAAAACTTTTTGAATTGAAAAAAAAACTCTATAAAATCTGAGTTAAAAAATAAAACTCTAAAATTTTTGAGTAAGAAAATAATTCTGTAAGTTTTTGATCGTAAACAATAACATTCTAAAAATAATCCATTTGAGTATTAAGGAATAAGTACAGAATCTCAAATGGTATCTTGTTCAACTACACAATGTTCTTTCTGATTATTGCAGAAACCTGATATACATATGCAAGCGATGAAATTATTCCTTTTTTTTGTTCTTCTCCCTTAACTTGATCAGCCAAGCACTTTGAAACTACCGTAGACGCTAGACGGTTTCTTCATTCGTGATTTGTGACTGCACGCAGTGTGCCTTTCATTCTTCAATCACATACTTCTACATATTTTTTTTTAGCAAAACACATAATGAAGTATAATTAAATAGGATCATTAGAGAGGACAACAATTTGGTGACAAACTGCCCAAAAATTGGATAATTTCTCCTCCAAGCATTGATGATTTTCATTGAAGCACTAATGGTTTTAATCCAAGCATTGATGATTTTCATGATTGCATTGATGATGCATCCTCCTCCTACAAGTACATCGAGTTCTATCATAGCATATGCATGAAGTATTTATTAAGTACGTCATGACTGTACTCTTATCATATGAATAATGAATTATCATATGAAAGATTGAAGGAAGGACATGATTTAGGGTTATTAAGTACCTAGGATAGTACTTATGACTTTCACCATCATGTAGTGCTATTTATATATTATGTTGCATTATGGGAAATTTCTTAGAATATAAACATTTAGGTGTCTTACTTATTTGTACACATTAAATTGAAGACAACGATGACAATTTATTGAATCCTAAGTAAATTAATTAACAAACCCCGGAATATGCAAATGCACATTCCGCTGAAGGAGCAATTAACATATTTGTCGTTCGAATTTACAATTTTATATTAAAGAAATTTTAAATTTAATTTCTTCTAGGAAAATAATTATCAACATAATAGATCACTATATTCACCCAAAATATGTGGGGTGTCTTTTATACATTAGACCTACAAAGTAATTTTAATTTGATATAAATAATGTACGGTTTTTAAAAACTAATCTCATGGAATTCTAGATATATTCCTAGGATATATGTGTAATACACCTTAATCACCCTAAAAATAGTAAATTATTTTACCTTTTATATATAAAAATAATCTGGAATTTATACATAGATGAAATTTCTACATTCTGAACGCGAGACCCGGTCAACATAGGTTCCAATAAATAACCGTATGACCATTATGAAATTATTACGTTTTTGGCTATGTTTATTGAATAACTAGGATTTTATCTGTATTTTAAAAGAATGTATGTATGAGTTAACCCCTAAGCTCCCGAGCGACCATTTTCTGGTCGCTGCCCGGAAAAAACGGGCTGCCCGGAACAAAAAAATATTTTTTTGAAAAAATAAAAAATGTTTTAAAATACTACATCAAGTCTACTTTCCAACCCAATTTGAATTATGGCAATCCGAGTTAAACTCCACCCGGGAGAATTTTTTAAAGTAGATCACCTCAACATTGTCTTAGTGTTACAAAATTTGCTATTTGGGGAAAGTAATGATGATTCCTCCATTGTTTCTCTTGTTTTTTTGAAGTTTACGATAGATAGCCCTACTTTAACCAATCGTACTAAATTTTGAACCCAAAAATTGAAAATTATAATTTATACAAATTTTCGAAGGTTAATGCTTTTAAATTCATTAAAAAATGATCTAAAGATTATTTAGGAAGTTTGACCGTACGGATAATTTGTAAAGATGATACTCTACATTTTGTCTATTGAACCAACCTTCATCAAACATATGGAAGGCACATATTATAACACATCTATGTTTTGTCCGATACCCCTCGGGCTTTTAGGGGTTAATATATGTTTGTAGCAGCTAAGAACACATTGCAACCTACATCACCATGCTATCACATGTCATATGCCACTCAAACTATGTTCGACTTGTATAAAACTGATATTTAACTAATTATGGACAAATGCATAGTCCAGAATTAAGTTGGCTCACTCGCCTGACCGCCGATAAAAAAAGTCACACTATCAATCTTATGCATTCATAGACAAAAAAGACGCATAATGAAGTTAAAATTAGTATTCCAATGCATTACATTAAAGATGAGGCCAATACAAAATTGAATACCAAAGTTAATCTACAACTACGGACATATTAACTACATCTACATCTACATCTACATCTACATTTACAGCTACAGCTACAGATAACATGTCGGTCAGAAGCTGATACCTTTTCTAAGAAGTAGTCACTAGAAAATTTCATCCCAACGACGCCTACTTTATTTGATGGATTGTGCTACTTCATAATGTAACTTGCCAAGTCTCTTAGCAATGTGTTTCAATGTGGATTCCAATGATCTGCAGAAACATGTGGATTGACATAACATAGCAGTCCAGTGACACAAAGTATGTACAAAACAATTTTTAGCAGGATGTATTCAATTGTAGGTAGATCCCTAAATAAATATCAGTATAAGACTGGATAAATATCAAATTATCAATTCTAACTTCTTTAAGATGATCTCATAGGAGGAATTGACATGCACTAAAATACAGTCATATCAGCTGTTGGCCAACAACATAAATTGATGTGAAATTCATAAATGCTCTTAAATGAATAACCACTAGGGATGTGATTGAAATAGACTTTACACTAAATACCTAAATGCCCTAAAAAATATGCAATTACTTGATTAAAAGTTCAAAATAAATGACTAGCTTAAAGGTTCTATGGTATCTATCCAAAAAAAATATAGTCAAAATTAAAAAATTGCATATCGGCTGACGGCCGATAAGTTGAATGTCCTCCTCCAAGAAGTTGATGGATGTTCTAGGTTGATATTTTACCTGGCTTGTAATTCCTCAAATCCCTTTTGTGAATCTGGAGTAAATTGTGTTTGTAGGCAGCTAGCACATAACCCTTGCAGCTATCAGCCGATACAATATATTATTGAATTAAACCATGATGCTAAGTTCTCGCAATGATAGAATGCTTTGATTTGTAACAGCTAGACCAAATTAAACTATGTAACTACTATAAAATTGAAATACATATTTTCCAAAATCTATAAGTCCGCACTAAATCTTGTTTGTATAGAGCGAACCCCTAGTCTATCAAAGTCATTTTGGAGTGTCTTGCTAAGAATAAATGGGAGAAAGAAGTTTATTTGGTGAGTTGAGTTTTGTGATAATGTTGCAGAATGCACTTTCTCCATAATCCTCGTCCAAAGCACGATTTTGACAAGCAGCTTTAGCATTTGAACGGCCAGAGCCCCGAGTACCAATCAATGTTGCATGATACTCTACATGATCCCAATTGCTTTGACTACAACAAAGCTCCGACCAAAGTGGTGTTGGTTCTATCGGCTGCCGGCCGATAGGATTCACTTCTCTCCACGCGCTTCTTTCATCTGCCTTTTAATGTAGCTAAATGCCTTCTTTGCTCCCCAGCTGCACTCCTCCCTAGTTGTCGCGACTTCAAATTTCAACATGGTTTCAACAACTCAGGTTATAACCTCCTTCATTGGAGATGCTCAAAGATTTACTAGCATAGAACTAGAAGTTACTCCCTTTGAGGCCTCAATTTCATCAACTGAAGGTTTCCAACTTCAGAAAAAGGTGGAGAACCTACATGGCCTTGATTTCACCTTAGAGTAGAAAATCAGCCAAGGCAGCAATATCGTCCAAGGAAGAAGAGTAGTGAGGAAAACGTTGAAGAGAAGGTTGGAAAAAGGTAGTGGAAAATGTTGAGAAGAAAGGTGAGGAGAAAAGAGACAAGAAAGTTGTTTACAAACCACATGTGGAGAATCCGCCTCCAAAGAAATGGATTCATCAAAATTGGTGTTCAAACTTGGCGTGGGCCAGAAGCTTGAGCCCATTTGCAAAAGCACAAACTCCTCATGTCGGCTGGCAGCCGATAAAGAATTATAAAACGAGAGATATACCATTGGAAGCGTATTTTCACGACCTTTTCAATGATATATTACACGCCCTATGTTTCTCAAAATTGCAGTCGCAAAACAAGAATGAATTGGCAGCTAGAAAAATGTATCGGCTGGCAGCCGATAGACAATTACAAGTCATGTAATATACCGTTGGAAGCGTCCTTTTAAGACCTTTCCAACGATATATTACACGCCCTATAATTCTCAAAATTAGAGTTGCGAAACAAAAAACAAAATTCTGAACTAGTTTAGTGACTATTATATCGGCTGGCAGCCGATACTAACTAGCCTGAACTAGTTTAGAATTTTGTCTCATATACTCTACACCTAGGTCCCAAAACCTTGAACTTTGTTTGGTAACTAAATATTAAGGAAATTGTATCGGCTGGCAGTTGATACTCTTCCCTTTTGTATCTGTTGGTAGCAAATACAAACATGTTATGTCGGCTGACAGCCGATACAATGCAAAGTCCAAGAGATATCTTACCTTTGTTGACGTCATCTCTACAACTATTGGCTGCTCAACGCTTTGTATCGGCTGCTCATCGTTTTGTATCAGCTGGTCTGAATTTGTTGTTGGTCGCGCGTCTTTTTTATATCGGCTGGTCTCAATCCGTTGTCGGCTGCCCTGCAATTTCTATTAGCTATCCTTTGCAATGTGTTGACTAATCCACTAAAACGAATTCAAGAATTGAAGTTGATGGAAGTAATCTGCTGACAGCCGACATTGGGAGAGAGAGAGGATAACAATGCAAAGAAAGAAGGAGAGTGTTGAGAGAGTGAATAGAGAAATGAGAGAGGAGAAAAACGAGCCCCTCCAACCCAAACCTCCAGCCATCATGAGTAATGAGAGGTTTGGAGGTTGAAATGATGATGGGAGATGGCGGCAAATGATGTGACACATGGGACATACAAGTTCAAAATTCTCATCTATCCTGGTTGTTCCATCCGCCCATTGCCATCGTTCTTCATTCATTTTCTCCCGCTGACGCTCTACCTACATAATTTTTTCATTCATCTACGAGAATTCCATCCATGTAAAAATGCAGGCATGGTATGTAGCTTTCTTAATCACATTCCAAGAAGTTTCAACCAATTCTCGATTCCAAAATTTGGCGCCAAAAAACTTTGCTCCAATGCGAGTTTGAAATGTTCTTGAATTGGGCGCCAATTTGGAATCCGTTTACTGTACTCATTTTGTTTTGCTTACCTTTTCCATTTCCTCTCTCACTCCTGGGACGTGCGTGTGTCTAATTTAGGTTGTGAGCATGTGCGCAAGTGTGTATAGTGTGAGATTGAGGATTGTGTATGTGTATGAGTATGAAGATCATATGTATATGAGGATTTTTGTGTATGTTTAAAGATTGTGAGGATTTCTGTGAGGATTTTTGTGTGAGGGTTTAGACTATGAGGATTTTGTATATGTTTAAAGACTATTAGTTGATCGGGTAAGGACTAACTTTGTAAAAGTGCCGACGCAAGGTTGTCACGGTTGATTCTCAAGATTGTGATGTCAATTTTTGTAAGGGTTTCAAAATTCAGTTTTAGGGTTTTAGTATGTCAACAATAAAGCTACCTAATTGTTCAAAACAATTTCTCTTCAAAATACCTAGTTCAATACTTTTCAATTACTTTTCAAGCTTAAACTACTTTTCTAGACTAATCTACTTTTTAGTTGCTCTAAAGTCTTTGTTGAGAACATTTTAAAATTGATTTCAGCTTCTATTTTTTAGTTTCTACTAGTACCATTTTCTATATTATTTGCCAATTAATACGAAATTCTTCATCAGTCGATACATTTTTCTGCTGCCATTTCTTTTTTGTTTTGCAGCTGCAATTTTGAGAATTACAGGTCGTGTAATATACCGTTGGAAAGGTCTTGAAAAGACGCTTCCAATGGTATATTACATGATTTGTAATTGTCTATCGGCTGCTAGCCGACACATTTTTCTAGCTGCCAATTAATTCTTGTTTTGCAACTGCAATTTTGAGAATTATAAGTCGTGTAATATACCGTTGGAAAGGTCTTGAAAAGACGCTTCCAACGGAATATTACATGATTTGTAATTGTTTATCGGCTGCCAGCCGACACATTTTTCTAGCTGCCAATTCATTTTTGTTTTGCAACTGCAATTTTGAGAATTGTAAGTCGTCTAATATACCATTGGAAAGGTCATGAAAAGACGCTTCTAATGGTTTGTTACATGACTTGTAATTGTCTATCGGCTGCCAACCGATACATTTTTCTAGTTGCCAATTCATTGTTGCTTTGCAACTGCAAGATTGATAGATAGAAACTCCAGTCCTATTGAAAGGGCCGGCATGAGTAAGTTCATTTTTCCAGTGAGCCAGTGCCTACCAAACAAAGGTCTATTGGTACCAAACTACTCTCTTCTTTCAATGATAGACAGTCTAGAGACTTTTTAAATAATATGACTACACTTAGAGGTGTAGTTTGCTTATTTTGTGGGTATATATTTTGTAGGTTTAGGTGGGTGGTCATGAAGTCATCTTTTCCTGGGTTGATTGTTTTGGAATGTGAGTATGAATATTATGTGGTCTGGTTTCGATTCCCAAGCGGGTTAGTGGGAGTAGTAATATGATATAGATGATTTGGTATTGCTAATGATTTGATCAAGTTGTAGCAAGCAACCAACCCTATCCTACTATATTGAGACAGGACTAGAAAAAAGTGGTGTGGTCTACTTTCCTCAAACCGGTTTTTTATTTATTGTTTAAAGGATAAGGGTTGATTATTTTCTATTTTGCGTTTATGTAATACATGACTTGTGATTGTCTATCGGCTGCCAGCCGATACATTTTTCTACCTGCCAATTCATTTTGGTTTTGCAACTTCAATTTTGAGAATTATAGGTCGTGTAATATACCGTTGGAAAGATCTTGAAATGACGCTTCCAAAAATATATCACACAACATGTAATTTTGTATCGGCTGCCAGCTGATAAGAGAAGATGTCCAATTTGACAACCCTTGGTGACTAGTTGACTATGTCAGGTACCAAATCTTCTAAAGTGGATACAAGGTCATAGCGGTTGATCTTGCTCCTGCTGCTAGTCATCTGATTGGCAACCAATCAATACTATCTACTTTGAAGCAGATCAAACTTGAAGATGAAGAAGCGGAGGAAGAATGATGAGTCACATAAAAACCTTGATGGCGAAGGCAGTGGTAGCTGTGACGACCTCGGTGACGACATCGAGGGTGAAATTTAACTCTTGGTCCAAATTATGGGAATTTCAAGGTGGAATGGTGGACTCCTATGAAAGCCAAGAAAGAAGGCAAGGGAGTGGTTGCTAGAGAGTGTTGGACATAGAGATGACAAAATGAACCGTGTCTTTTCCAAGTATCGACATGTTCTTCCATTGAATGCCCTCACACATGAAGATGAGGCTTCGTGTTACTAAGGTGATTCAACAGGTTGCAACTAGCAACCTTGACAAACTTGGAGATTGTTGGCGCCATCATGAATGAGGATGTTGACGAAGAGGGATAAGATTAGCTTTGTGCTTTTGTAGTGGCTGTCGGCTGGCATCCAATACACAATATATGAGTATTTACAGAAGTTCTAATGATCGATTCTGATCACTTGAATTTCAAATGATCCTCTCCGGCTAGAATGACTCAGTGTTTATTCACTTTACTTTGTAGATGATAACGTGTTTAAATCAACTTAGGACAAGACATGCACTTAACTGATTGTCAACTGTATTGGCTATTCAGAGCTAATGAATATACAATTTTCTTGCATATTTAGAAGCAAGAATGATTGTATCATATGATTTGAATTTCATATGATCCTTTGCAGTTAGAATGGTTCAGAGTTTGTACATTCAAATTTTGATAATGTGATTAAAACAACTTTTTTATAACTTAAGCGATGTAGCTTGTACTATTGCCTTTATCAAGATGCTTTGTACATTTCACTTGCTATCTCCACTAATTATATACAATCACCACATTTGTATGAAATGTTGTTTGCCAGGTCACATGACTGTCTAGCTCTCTACTTGTGCACACCCAGTTCCTTCTCCACATGGATTCAATTCTATCATATAGTCTGCTCAAGTACTCCATTTATTGTTCAAACTATGATCATGTCAAAGAACTTTCTCATTTCGGGTTATTTAGGAACTTGATCAAATCCACCTATCGGCTGCCAACCGAAATTTTCCTAAGTCATTGTCTTTGTCTTTATGTTTGGGGTCTTTTGCTTGGAGTTTAGGACTTTCAGAGTATAGGGCTTAGGATTTTGAAGTTTATGGTTTTTTCAATATTTAAATTAGTTTACATTTTGTTTAGAACTATGCATGATCATTTCAATTGAGGAATATTTTTTATTTTCTCTGTATGGTTGTTCAAAATTATGTTGGCATGCAGGCCACCGATATTTTTGTTTTAGCAAACTATGTTTGAATTAATTATCAATTAATCACCATGTGGCATGTTCAACTAAATGTATTAATTTCACATAAAATTTTTGCAAACTTTTTCTATTTCACAAAACCATTGCATGAGGTTGATGAAACGGTTGGTAAATGTATTGGCGGGCCGCCGATACTTTTGTGTGAATACACTACAATTTTTTTGACTTGGCTCAAATTCAAGTATGTTTTGTATTTTAATTTTAATTTTTTTCATTTCAATGTTTTTCACATCACTTTTGTTCCTATTTTATAGTGATTAAGTGAATGAAATTGTCCATAATTGGTCTATTTGTCCATAATTAGTTAAATATGGGTTATAATAGTATGTTGAATTAAACTGATATCACTCTCAACCAAAGTTGATCATCGCAATTAGTATAGACTTAAATAATAGTTTAATCCCTAAATGTTCTCACCCTTTTCAAACTTGGCAGTTTTAAAAAGATACATTACAAAACGCAACTAAGAGGGATATTTTCACTTTGATGAATGAATAAAAGTTTTACATTATGAATTATGGATTCTATCCATACAATTAGATTTGCAATGGCTATCACCAATATTTGTGAATTAAACTACAAACTTAAAATGTTACGATTGTTTGTAAGAATTATGATTAGTATGAATAAAATATTGACAATCTAATAATGAATTTTCGGGGTTGGGATGGGTTCAAATGTAATACTCTAAACGTAGTAATGTTTGGCGTTTTTTTCGTAGCATATTTTGGACTAAAATCTTTGAAATGAGGAGTGGAACACTACAACGTGAAATGAGGCATTCAAATTTCACAAGTCATCCCGTTTCTAATCGGATCACACATGCACAAATCTAACTTCCCATATAAATGTCAATAAAAATTTCACACTGCAAGAAGTGCATGATGGATGAGAAATCGGAGTTCAAATCCATTCATTATGCAAAATATGCATGGTTGGGCGGTAAGAGGTTAAATGAAACCCATTGAACTAGGTAATTTAGCATCTTATTAACCATGTGCTTATGGCCAAAATTACGAAAATCAAACATAAAGAAATAATTTTGTATTTTTATACAAATTATAGAAGATTATTAGTGAAGTACTATATATTTTGTCGTATATGATGAATGTTATGAATTTATTAGCATAGATTTGATTTAAAAATCATACTGTAATGTAATGTATGTACGTACATGCATGAAGAAGATATACTTTATCATGCTTTTTTCCATTGATTTATAAATTTAATACTTTTGTATACCTATTTCCGTACAATTATATGGATGTGTGTGTGTCATCTTCATTCCAAAATCCAAAATTAGATTTGGAATTGAATAGAATCGTGGAGAAATAATACCCATCAATGAAAATGCATTCAAGTGAGAGTGCAAGGTACATGGACTAGAGTACCAAGTGCTCTTAAGGGTATTGTAGGTACTTTGGATGAATGGTGTCTCAATCGAGAGTACAAATCATTTCAAGTACTCTCCTTCTTTAACATTTCAATATTTTAATGTGTGAGCTTCTTTTCCTTCCTCATTCACTCTTTTTTTATCCTCATTCATCTCCTCCTTGTTTTTCCTTCTTGACCATGGGTTCTAGGCACCCAACCCATGGACAGGTTTTTTCTTCCTTCTCGTCCTTATTCTTTAGGGGAATTGACTGGGTACTTGTGGTTTGTTTACAATTCAGATGCATGTCAATGGACGAGAAATCTTCCTCCTCATCCATTGTTACGAGGCATTATTAGTGGCGCAAATGATTTCTTTTGGAACAATCATTGTGGCGAAGAGATGGCACGGTTGGAAGTTCTTTCAGGCATTTCATATGCTGAAGTGGCAGGAATTGTGAACCGACCTTCCACAGATTTACTTTTTTTAGGTGCTGGCGCACGAACTAAGGGGGTGCAAATTGCAGCGCTTGTTTTTTTTTCATTGAGTTCATGCGTTCTTTTTAATTGTGCTCACCATTGCTTATAACGCAAGCTTGCGTTGGCTATGCAAATTGGAATGCATTGTGATCCAATGCACTGAAGTGGTTGCATATTCAATTTTCAACTGGTAATTTTAGGGAATTGAACTGTTCATGTCTTCCATCGTTCGAAAGCTTGGTTGGTTATGTTATCCTCGACTCGAGGATAAGTTGAGTTGTTCTTGGGCACTGTAAGACTGTTGCAAAATGGATTATCCTCAAGTCGAAGATAAAGTGTATACATTTGATGAGAAAACATATATTAAGGAAAACTGTGGATGACAAAGTGTGACACTTCAGTCCCACCACCCATTATCCTAAAGTCGAAGAGGGAAATGCTATTATGTGAACAGTGAGCAGTGAGCGGTGAGCGGTGAGCAGAGATTTTGGAAAACAATTCCGCAATTTTTATTATGAAGCACCGTGGTACAACAGAAGTACAACAGAAGTACAACAGAATATACGACAGGATTTATAGAAATATAATTATCATCAGGTCGAAGATATGTTTTGAATATACCTTAAGAATGATCTCATATACTAGTGACTTCTACAAAAGTTTGGACTGAACAAATAGAACTGAACCATATATCCTCGACTCGAGGATAAGTGACTTCGGCTTCTCTTAGGACCTGTGATTTGCGGATACACTTATCTTCGAGTCGAAGATAGGCATATTGACATAAATCGTAGGTAATAAAATATGCCACCAAGGTAAAGAGTAGTATCCAGTAATGTTGAAGTGACCGGACTACTTATCTTCCACTCAAGGATAAATAGAGGGGATCGCGATAGGACATGAGACATACAAATCCAGTTATCTTCGAGTCGAGGATAAGATACTCGTAACACCAATGTCCCATCGTTTCACGCGTCCGATGTTTTACATTGGATAAGACGTGAAGCTTTCCAGGACTAGTCATCCTCGAGTCGAGGATAAACTCGGTGGGGGCACAATACTACTTATCCTCGAGTCAAGGATAAAGTTGATGGGCACATCTTGTCTTCTTGAACTTTAAACCAAAAGTCCGGACACATCGTACACGGTATCATTAGTATGCTAAACCCATATCCCCGTGTCAAGGATAATGATCACTTTCAAACACGTAGACATTGATTCTTCTTACATACAAGAAGTAGGTCTTCCGGTTTTGGGCGGTCTATGCACACGCCCTGGGCGGAATGAAATGTGGTCGAGTTTGTTGCACAATTATACTCAACTCGAGGATACTATAAACGGTGTTACAATATGCGGACATCAGAACCCTGTTGCTCTGACCCAATTTGGCACATTACCATTCTGTATTTGGCCTATCAATTTTATGGGATATCTTCCATAATTCAAATCCATTAGCATTATCCTCGGCCCAAGGATAATAGTTTGCACTGCATTCACACCCTTATACCGCTTATTGTCTGATACATGATCTGTCTTGTGACAAAATAGAGACGCATGCTCATCCATAGTTCAAGATAAAGGTGCCTACCCTGCCGCCGGGAGTGGCACCATATGAGGGTGTCCGACGTTCATCATTGACCACAAAGGGCATTACGATCACCAACGCGGATGGGATCGATGTTGCAAAGGGTATTTGCCATAGTGTAGACCCGAAGCTCGTGATTGACACAGACGGTTTGCCTCTTGGCGATGAACGTGTAGCGATTCACATTGCAGAATCACTCATTGAGGAGGATGTTCTGTCCGTATGGATGTGGTCTATGCGATCTTGGCATATCTCTAGGGTCTTCCTCAATGGAGGGAGCTTGTACAATCACGAGCAAACTGCCATATATCAAGCAGAATTGAATGCTTCAAGGAGGCGTGTTCGAAAAGGGGTTAGGCCTCACGAGTCCTCACGCGAGAAAAGAGAGCCCGCTACCCCTCCCACGAAGGACTTATTACTTTCTACCCACTCGATTGACGCTGTGTCGAGCAATGCCTCTTGTCCTTTAAATTGCGTACTATTGTTTCCGTGGGCAAAGATCCAAGCCCTTCGCACCCAATTATACCTAACGGGTAACGTATACTTCCAAAAGCATTTGTTGCTAGAAGTGCACCGTCAAATTCACCGAGATGCGAACGGTAAAGAGATGATTACCTTGGAAGGAATTGAGGTTTGCCCTACAGCATGGTGTCTCATTCATTTGGTGTCGAGAGCTACATACCATTGGTACAAAGGTCGAGCAAAATCAGGTGTGCGCCTGGAGCCACATGGTAACCTTGGGACAAAGAAGCCCTACTGGCAAACATTGCAAGCCACTGCCACTCTCCGAACTCTGCTCAAGAACTCCGCAAATCAGATGCCTCACAAGTAAAAGATACTTTTGTCTGGTGAGAAAGTCGTATCCATGTGTCTGCCGTCCTTTTTTCCCTAGAATGAGACATTGCCTTTGATCAACAAGGTCAACGCGCGCTTTGATTTGCCGAATGTATCATCGAGTGGACTGAGTAGAATTCAGAGCGAGTCTTTTCCTGAATTCGCACCAAAGGCTCGTGGAGATAGCTTTTCTCGATGTAGGACTTGCGATAGGATTAAACACCTCCGTTCCGCTTGTACGCCAAGGTCTCGTGCGTCCCTTCTATGGACTACGAAGCTCAAAGCGCACATAAATGAACAAAGGGCTCACAGAGAGCAGTATTATGGTAATAGGGATCAATATGAGAAATTCCCGAACAAAATACTTACCGTCATCCATGACAAAATGGACCACTCAAAGACGGCCTCGCCACATTATTCTCACAAAAGCAAAGCAGTTGATTCCTTCATGAAGTTGCCGGTTGCAGTGACTGGAATGATTGCGCATGGCCATGGAGACATTAGATATGCACATTATGGCCTAGACACTTATCCGAGTGATTCAACTTATACTGTGGGTTCAATTGCTCAATTACTACGGGATATCAAGATGCCGCCGAAGTATTTAACGCGGGAGTTGTTCACTAGGAATAGGTCTTGTGATCTCTCTGAGGCCTTGTTGCTAGGTTCGGAGATTTGCTTGGAATCCCGTCCACCTCCTCCAAGGGAACTGATCATTGCGGACCCACTCCCTCCGACTTTAACTCTTCAGCTTGACAACGCGTGTGGAGACAACAAGAATCGATGGGTCTTTGCATTTTGCTCCCTCCTTGTACACACGGGCGTCTTCCGCGATATATTCACCTATTTTCTCATCGTGGGGCACACTCATGATGACATCGATGCCCTCTTTGGTCGATGGAGCCGTAGATTGAGGGAAAATGACTACCCCACAATTCCCAAGCTTATGAAGTCCTTCATGGATGCTTAATCTCAGCCCGTTATTCCGCATTTTATGGAGGAAGTCCCTAACTTCAAAGGGTTTGTTGAAGGGTACTTGTGCACGGGTAATGACGCTCTACAAGGTCATACCAATGCCCAACAGTTCAAGTTCTATAAAGATTCTAATGGGTGGCCTTTAATGCAGTACAAAATTCTTTGTACAAAGAGCAACTGGTTGCCAAAGGAGGGTGGAGGGATACGCTTGTGGAAGGAGACTGCAGATGGACGACCAATGATGCCGAGTGGAGAGCCTCGCCCATTGGCTCCCAATCAGATGCGATGCCTCGAAGAGATGTGCAAAGGCCTCAATGGACTCAGCGGTCTATGGGGCACTATGGCTAATGATGATTTGTCTGGAGAATTCAAGAGGATGAAAGTGCCCTTGAAATACTATTGGCATGGGGTAAGATCTGCGCTAACCACGCCAGTTTTGGCTTGAGAAAGCTTGCAAAATGGATTTTGGCCATCTTCAACGTTCGCACCTGAAGAAAGAGGACCTATTTCTAGACGACGGGACATTCCGTGAGGAGTTTGCCGAGGATGCTCCCGTTGTTGGCCGTAGGCGTGACCGCCCAGCCCCTTCATTTTGCGTTGGTCGTGATGTGTACGCTGGCTATTTCTTGCAGTGCGCCCAACAGATGACGACCTCCAACCATTTTGGCAGCCTGAAGCCTTGAAGAATCCCAGTCCACATCCTGGACATGTGAATTTACTTCAGATGTAGTATTGGACACCTGCTTCACGGAAACACGTTGATATGGACACATATGACGGGTTGGACACAAAAGAAGGGAATTCTTGGCGGAACACTTCTTTCGTTATAATGGGAATATATAGAGAATTTGGTAATTTTGTAGGCCCCCATTTAGAAGCCATCTAACAATATTTATTATCAATTATTTAGACTATTATCAAAATGGAAGAATATTCTCAAAATAAAAAGACAAAATGACCAATTAAACGATGACCAAGCCAAGGTGTGTGATCCTCAAAGAGAGAATTTTATTGAGATATAAGTCCAAAAACAAAGTACTCTTGTAAATGTAGACCTCAGGGGCATCAGCCTAGTACTATCTACACAGTTCTACAGGGAGGGACAGTGGAATCCCCACCATGATCCTTGTGGGTGGATATGACTTCCTCACTATGACAGTATTTAGAAGATCTAGCCTCGAACCCCTCCAGAAACGCATCATATCTATACCACTTCACAGCACACCGCCGAAGCAGACGATGAGTCCCAGCCAATGACCGTGATGATACAAGGCGAGCGTCTGCCCCAAAAGACATAGTAACACCAGCCGCTGCCATTGGCAGAGTTCCATTTAGCTCGACTCGAGCTAAATCCGCGCTGACTTCGACCACTGGGCTCCGCACTAGACTGTCAGCTTCCACTGCCCGAGGGTCCAACAACATCCGGGGCATCTGATCATCCGGAAGGGAGTGCCATACAGTTGTAGTGGACGGATCAGCTTTGACATTTGCGAGTCCACCACCAATTGGAGGTGGATGGGATTCCGTCCCCAGCAAATGCTGAATCAGAGGACTGTCCACCACACCATCCTCGTCATCTTCCATGTCCTCCTTGGTGTAATCCACAGCCGACGCGTCGTCCGGAGCAGGGTAGATCAAAATGCCCTGCCTCCTCTCCGAGAAAGTCCTCGAGTCCCCACTTGTGAAGGAGGGATTGGACACCATAGAGGGACCAATTTGAGGATTGGCATCCCCAGCAGACGAGGGAGCGGAACGCAGCTGACGTCCTGAAGAAGCAACCTGAATGATATAGACACCATATCCACACGTTGAGTCCATGATGGAGAAATGGAAGTTATGCCCTATAAAGGCACACATTTACTCCAATCAATCGAGAGAAAATTCACCAAACATTCTAGAGACTGTCTTCATATTCAAGAATGACAGACTTTCAATAATAAACACTTGGAGAAATTTCAAAAAGTACCAAAAATCAAAGTAATCACGGCAATTTTATTCCGTTGATGAGATCCTGATTCAAAGAAGACTGAAGCTGACAGCTCAAGTATTTATAGAAGTCCGAGTCCTTAGACAGGTCATTCTGCGAGGGTCTACGGCAACGCATTGTGTCCTGGAACTTCTCCGGACCATTCAAATGCACGGCCAGAATCAACTCGCATAACGTCTTGCATAAATACGTATTCTCCGATTTAGATGCCTCCGCATCTGAATGAATCCAGGGATCAAGAAAAATAGTGTTTTGAGTAGGAACCACTAAACAACTCTTAGGATTGCTGTCGACAATGAGCAAGTTATGGTCATTGAAATTGGCATCCTTCCTAGGGTACAGACGACGCGGCGGGTATTTTAGGAGGATGGGATCTTTTGTGCCGGGGTGCATGGCTTTCTTGTAATCCTTAAGGAGGACAAAATCACACTGGTCGGAAGCCAAGACGACTTGAGGGGCGGTCTTGGACTTAGAGAACAAGGAGCATAGACCGGACACAACCTTCCGATCCGCTGTACTCCAAACGTGGATGTGAGCGAAGAGAGATAAAAAACGCAGGAACACTCTAAGCCCAGGACGACAGTAGACGGCTGTGCCAGCAACTAACGTCGGGACCGTGGAGGAAATAACGGGAGGGTGTTTGGAATCCGGAAAACGAAGGATGTGTGTGGGCGCCTCAGACATTGGGACAGTGTGACATAGGACCCCGTTCAACTCCAACACTACATTCAACCACTTGGGCCGGCCTCACATTTGAGTGGGCAAAATACTCGTTATAGGTTGTTCAGGCGAAATACGCGTTAAAAGATGTTCGGATTGTCTTGCCTGCAGCGAGACAACAAGTGACAATAGCAAATGGTATTAAAACAAGGGGAGTGTTACCTTGCAAAATGCTGAAGCATGGAATTGACTGCCAGCAGTGATTGAGAAGGACTGGACCGCGACACCCCCTCGCAATAGGAGGTGGTCGACGGGGGACTTTGAAGCAACCGGACGGAATATGGTTTTCAAAGGGGTGGCCTGATAGAAAACGAGCGAGTTTAGGGCCCAGTGATGAGAAGGACGCGGATGCACGCGACACGACAAGTCTTTAAGACAAAAAAGCTCTCCATTTATTGAATAATGTGTCTCTAAGTACAAACTACAAAATGAACCACAACATCCAATAAGGGAGACAACTCCACGATCTACTCGCCTCCACCATTGCCGGACTCCTGAAAAACAAAGAGCGCCGGCATTAAGAAAACTACACAGGAAGAAAAAGAAGGAAACCGGAACCGCAGAGCAACTGCCGTCACCAGCCATCAGCGCGAAGTTAAATATGTAAAGAACAAAGGAGCTAACCTCAAAGTTCGTCGGTGCAGTCTCAAAAGACCTGAAGCGCTCCGATGCAGTCACGTAAACGGTGGACTCCTCAGGGCTGCCTTTGGCAGGATCTTCCCCTTTCTCCTCCTGCCCATTAGTTGCCTCCACAGCCGTCTCATGTGCACACTCCCCCTCCTCAGGCACACGAATCGGGGTGGCAGATGCAACACCGTCGTCGACATCCTCATGCGCCGGCGGTTGACCACTGACTTCGTAGTCAACCTCGTCGTTCCGCTCGTCCGGCGTGTCAATCAGATACTCGCCCTTTCGCGCTAGGGAAAGTGCGATCGGCATTCCAGATTCCGGAGTGCAATGACCACCCGAAGTCCCTACCACCCCCATCTCACACGCGCTACGTCCGATGTCATCGAACTCGAGAAGTTCCTCCTCCTTAATGACTGTTGCGGGGTCGACCAGGAGTGGGGGCGTCATATGCTCACGAACTTCATCTCGCAAGGTCGGTCCATCCGAAGGAGAATGCTCGTCACGCGGAAGAAGTGTGGGCGCATCGTGACTGGTGGGACATCGACGGAGCATCCATCAGGTGGGATGGGAAAAGCAGGAGTTGTAGCCATGACATCATTTGTGGTTGTCCCACAGATGCTCATGATAGGCTGATCAGGGTTATAGAATGCAATTGGTTGAGGCATTGGCAAAGCTGAGTTAACAAGGCGGGTTAACAGTGATTCGATATTTCCAATCCTTTCCCGATTTTCAGACTGACTGCTCATGACTATCGACTCAATTTTATCAGCTCGTGCATTCTGAATAGCAATATCATCGAGCCTCTGTCTCTAGCGCGCTACTTCCTGCCTCTCCCTCTCCTGCCGCTCAATATCGAGCTCATTCTTCCTGTTGAATTCTTTCACAGCCCGCTTCGCTTCCTTCTCCTTCAGCTTTTGCGCCCGCTTCTCTTCCTTGCTGAGAGTAGCGCTGAGGCACTCAACCTTCACTCTGGGCTATGATGGCTGACCGACCTCTGCTGGCCCCATTGGACCCGCGAGAAGATCAACATCGTCAGGCACTGGTGATTCCGGCTCCTCTGTGAAGTCGTAGAACTTAATCTCAACATTGTCCTCAGGCGTGTCCTCCGGTCTCCATACTCCCTTCTTCCACCAAGCGTCATACTTGCCCTTGAACACGTGACCAGAGGTCTGATTCAAGAGACGAACGGTTGCAGCCAATTCGACAGGCGTCGGGACCACTCGACCACTCAAATTCTCTTCAGGGGCCAGTGGGGCATTCTCGACCTCCATCCCCAAATTCATAGGCTCGGAATGGTGGTAGTCATTGCCGCCATCACCGTGGCCCTCCTCGTCGTTGCCGCCATCACTGTGGCCCTCCTCACTATCAGATGTCCCCGATTCAGGTGGCATGCGCTCTTCCCCCAGCTGAACATTGTAGTCGCCATTCGATTCATGATCCGTTGGCCTGGCCTGATCGTTGACATGCTTCGTGCGTTTCTCCTGACGGGCTGAGTCCTCATCAGTACTATCGCTGTCCTCAGACGATTTGCCGACAGGCAGCGGGGTGTCAGCCGTGGTCTGAGCAGCGTGGTCGACCAAAGCAGCGTTTAGCTCGACTCGAGCTAAATCAGCACCGCTCGTCTGCTCCTGGCACTTGCGTTGCAGGCGCGGTTCATGACCCTCTACGTCCCCCTCGCGATCGCATTCGGCATAATTTGCCAATAGAGATCTTTGAACCGGGGGCGCACCAGGCACGGCAACGGCTTTGGACCGACGACCGCAACCACCGCGAGGGGCAAAAGAAGACCAACCTGCACAACGACCATGAGACCCGGACGCAGCACGACCACAAGAGGGAGCGCGCCGACTTTCGGTTGGAACGTCAGACGAGTTGATGACTGGGGCATCAAGAGGTCGGTCCGCGACATGCCCGACGGACTTGGTGGCCTCTGGGGAGACCTACATTGCCGTCGGGTTCAAGGGGCCAACATGCGACTCGATATCGTCCTCCGAGAGCGACGATGAACTGTCACCATCGTCAACAGGTCGTCTAGCCGATGATTTCCGCGATGCTCCACGCGCACTCTTCTTCGTTCCCTTGCTGGACTTGCCCTTCCCGCCCGCTGCATTGCCCGAACCAGGTTTGGGCCCGAGATTGGCAGCAAGATTGACATAAGCGGCCACGCTGAAGTCATTGTAATCCAAGTCCCGATAATCCTTAGCCATCTTCACGTAAACATCAGCCTCGGAGGCATTGAGAACAACGTGCGTCTCGAGCTGACACATCTGCGGAACATGGAAATCGGAAATGTAAGTAGAAGAATGGTAATACTAACGTAAAACACAATCAACAAGCGATTGAAAGCACCAATCCAAAGTTTAGCTCGAATCGAGCTAATTATCAATCAAAGGCAGAAGAACAAGATTCAGGCACACATATGTGACACGATTTCACATCCACGTTGGGATGCAGTTTTAGCTCGACTCGAGCTAAACAAATGATAGCAATGAAAGGTGGAGCGAAACGTACAATTCCCGCCAGCATAGGCTTGGATCTTGCCATCAGCGACAGAAATTTATCGCCGGGAAAAGAGAAAATCTTCAAAACACAACTGTAGAATTCCAAGCGCAGCTCCGTCGTCCTCACGCCGAAGTCGTGTTCCCTGTACATACCGGCCTTCGAGTAGAGCGGCAAATCGAGAGCATAGAAAGTGGGCGGAGTTCGGTCCAAAATATCGTCCATATTGCTTCCCTTCTTTACAAGAAAGAGCAAGGGAACCATATGCTTCTCTAACACCTTATCCTGTGGGATACCGTTCAGGCGCTTGTTACTGCATGGCATATAGTACGAAGCCTTGTGTGCATACTCATCCTTTATCTTATTCGCGTATACAATGGCTTGGCACTGTCGATCAACGTTCTCGGTTATCCAGAGCTAAACATAAGTGTTCTTCAGAGACAAGTCCAACACCGTGTCCATGTACGTATCAAGGAACTCCTTGAAGTAGGGGTTCTCTGTATCATCCGATTTACTTTCAATGCTTGGAACACAACAGAGATCGATGATGCCAATGGCATACCTGGAGTCGCCCCATGCATAATCTCCTGCCCATGCGCCGAATTTAAACTTGGATGAGTCAAAAAGTCGAGTGTGAAGAACCGGAGTACGTGGTTCGAATGTCCCCTTGACATCCAAAAATTTCTTGAAGAATTCCGCTGCGTACTTGGAAATCTCTTCCACCCTCTTATTCTTTGCCTTCTTTTGCCGATACGCGGAGAAGAAGGAATTACTCGGAACAGAGAGTAGCATCGCCATTGTCTGACGCGACAAATTGTAATCCACCTTGAACTGCATCCAATCGTCTGCGTCAAAATTCCACTCGTAGTCGAACAACCGAAGCGACGGCTGCAGATTTTGCAACTCCCTGGCGACGGTGTTCTTCCTCTTCCGGTTCTCAACCCACTGCTTTGCGGACATGCAGTGGAAATAGTTCTTCGTCGGCTTCTTCACAGTCACCTTCGGATACTTCAATGTTTGACCGGGAGTCTCGTTCAGAAGATGCAACGCCATTACCTTCAAATCCTACTCGCCCAGCTACCCCATCGTCTTAAAGAACTCCCGGTTCAAAGTAAATTTCGTCGAAGCTGACTCCCAATCCTTGGCCTGATTGAATTTCACTTTAGTGTCGGGGTCGATCAACTCTCCCATTCCGTAATCGACGATGAACCTCGTCCACAACTGGTAGACCTTCTTAGAAGAGGTAATAATGAGCAGCTCGTTCCGGAGGTCCGAAGGTCTAATAATTTTGTCCTTTGCGTTGTTCGTGTTGATGCTCACGAACCGCTTCACCATTGCAGCCGCAGATTCTTGTACCAATGAAACTGCTGTGAGAGAGTGCAGAACGGCAAGGCCATAAAAGCGAGGCTTCAAATGCAAACTTTAGGTCGAGTCGAGCTAAACCAACCACGATCTTCCAGCCCTAATGAAAAACCAAATATAAGGGAGAGAGGGCTCAAGTGTTGCCACGCCGGAACAATACGTACCTCATAGTTTTTCCGGTTTTTTATTTCATCGGCCGATTCACGACCGTGGGGCTTCTTCACCTTCAAAGGACGCCCATAGTCCACCCAAACACTCCTCGCCCCCATGATAGTCGTTGCCCATGAAGGAGTGAAAATGCCAGCGTTGTTTGAAATGTTTGCCATTGCGGAAACTTCCATAATCTTGGCCGCCTTCTTATGCAAAACAATGTGTGCCCTCCACGTCTTCAGCGCTTTGATTTTTGCATCGTCAACTTTCTGATCGTGGATCAACTCCTTTGCAGCTTCAACATGATGCTGCCCATCGATGATCCGAAACCTACAAGACGAGCGTACTAGCTCATTCCAATCCCATTCCTTCGGCGCCTCATCAAGAATAGGCATAATGCAAATTTTCTGCCTGCCACTAACGTCCACTGCATGGGTAAGGATATTCTTGTAGTGCGCTACTCCAGACGCCTGCAGTGATCGGATAATGTATCTCTCTTCCGCACGGTCCAGGCGGTCGATGTCAACATCCACCGGCTTGTCCCTCCCAAAGATATAACAGTCTGCACACTTCTTCCAATACTTTTGGAGTGACTTGCGGGCTTCCTCGTAATCAATTTCTTTCTCGGTCACCGCCGCCTTCATTGTAGGATTCATGGAAGTCGGTGCGCTGTCACCCATGCTTCCTCTAGATCGTTTGGAGCTAGAACTGCACGCATCTGGGTTCGGGCGCTTGTTACTCGGACCGCCGGGAATTGCTCCAAGTGTGCCCAAACTGGATCGAGCGGTCCCTAACGTAGACCTCGCCTGCAAAGCAAGCAAGCGTGGCCTCCTGGATGATGCCTTTCCCTTTCGGCGTGCTTCGAATTCGAACAGTGCCTTCCAAATCTGAGCCCCATACGGACTAAAGGACCTGACAAAGGCCTTTGGAGAGGTGAGGACGGGGAGTAACTTGGTCTGAAGATGATGAATTTGAGACGGCTCTGCCTTCCCAATCAAATATTCATGGACGAAATTGTCGGAGAATCTGACTTCATTGGGCGGGAACACGATGGTGAATACATAAGTGGACACCTCGGACGTCCCGAACTTAACAACGAGGTAGGTGTTCTCAGACAACACGAGAGAAATATAAGCATTCAGACAGAGGGGAAGGAACGCCCCCGCCATGCGCCCCAGACTGTTGATAAAAGAGAAAGTGGGTTTTATCCTTGAGTCTAATTGACCACGACATGATAGAATTCTGCTTGGGTATCCACAAGTTCCCCCATGTCTCGAAGTCCAAGGCAATCGGTCCAAGCGGGTGGGAGGTCTCCACCCGGAAGATATCGAGAAAGCCCTCCAGAGTCCTGTCAAATGTCTCCGTTACATGCAAATCAAAGTATAAACATTGAACAAATTAGCTCGACTCGAGCTAAATTCAAACCACGAGCTCAACTATCGGTTCAAGGTAATCTGCCACGATATCAAGGAAATGACTAATTAAGCATCTGCCAAATTAGCTCGACTCGAGCTAAACTGAGACCAACAGATGGTAATAAAACAGAAAACTTGAACATGGCGCAGAGTAGGACTTACATTAGGAACAGCTGGTTCCTCCTGCACTACCATCTCGACTTCAGAGTCAGGCTCTCCAGCAGGAGGATTGGGGTCATCCCGAACAATTCTTGCACACGTTGCTGTCCGTGCCATAACTGTAAATCAGTACAATATCTGGTACGTTAGCTGAACGAGCGATTTCAAAACATGTGACCAATTAATAAAGCATGTTCACAGGACATTTCACATTTAGCTCGACTCGAGCTAAAAAGACAAAGTCAAGACTAACACCACCGTCCAGAGCACGGAGGGGCTTCGAAAACTATGACAAAGGATAATCAGCTTATGATGCTGCAATTCTAACGATTATGGTGAAGACATTTAGCTCGAATCGAGCTAAATTGATTATTGGCATGGTTGAATATTGTATAAGCGCAGCGCAAAATACCCTTAAGCAAATCTGACAGCTCGTCCGTTTGGACTTTATTAATTTCAAAACATCTAATTCTACGAATTTGACAATATTTAGCTCGAATCGAGCTAAATTTTCAATGAATAAATAATGTATAAGTTATTTGTAATGAAATCTTAGCTTTCATTATCGCAATATACAGGAATAATCAAGTGCATTGCAGGATGGAAGCGCGGTATTAGCTCGAGTCGGGCTAAATTCTTAAGTAATTCGGATTGTGATTCTGGCAAATTCAGTGATGTTATGCGACATTGTAGCACAATTAGCTCGAGTCGAGCTAAATATTCATTTTTGCCTCTGAATAACCGCAGTAACTGAACAGAATTTTGAATGAAATGCATAAATTTTAGCTCGACTTGAGCTAAACTGACACAGTCGGGGCCTAGTACCTCAATTTCATGGCATCCAAATCTACGAATATGAGTATATTTAGCTCGAATTGAGCTAAATTGCTGACGAATAGTTAATTTTTACGTTGTTTCTAATGAAATCAGAGCATTCGTTATCGTCAAATACATAACGAATGACGTGCATTGAATGATGAGAGCGTGGAATTAGCTCGAGTCGAGCTAAAACGGGGTAGTTGAGCTACATTAGCATCGAGCTAAATGAGCGTCGTGCTAAATCTGCATCAAGCTAAAATTGTGCAGGCAGCGTTGCAGGAAAATGCACAATCAAACATCAAAATTGCAAAACTTGTGTCTAAAACATTGTCAATTCACAATACAAGGGGAAGAGAACCATACCTGCTAACCTGCTGAGCAAATTGAAATCGATAGTACTAAAATGCTTCCTAATCTCCAGCTGTAGCAGACCTCTCGACAGCAGCGTTCTTAGAAACCCTAACGCAACACAACCTAAGTGCACAGTGTAGAGCGCGAGCAACCCACCACCGTAATAATGAGCAACAACCCTAAACCTCAATGCAGGCAATGATTGACAACCCTAATCCCCAACGCTGCAGCAAGAGAGGAACACGCTCTAGCACCCAGCAACTAAACATGAGAATCAGTTAGCGAGCATGGAGAAAATGCGAGCGGCGGAGCGAATGAGCATGGAGCGACAGCAAGCGAGCACGACAGCAAGTGAACACGATAGCAAGCGAGCACGACAGCAAGCGAGCACGGCAGCAAGCGGAGTGACAGCAAGTGAGCATGAAGCAAATGCAGGAGCGAGAGTGTGAGCATTTCGAGAATGGAGAGTGACGATGCCCGTTTACCTAGATGCCCGCTTGGACGGGCGGGTTCGAGCTGCCCGGGTGTACACGTGGCGGGGCGCGACTCGCTCTCGCCCAAGCACCCCTGCCCGTCGTACATCTGCCCGCAGTCATCTCATTCTGCCCGCAGGCCGGCGTGCATGGGGACCCGTCTCTCCCATTTCAGCGTTGTTTGTCATGCCAGTTGCACCATTTCTCAGTGCGCGCTTAGTCTCCTCGCTCTTCCTCTGTTGCAATTTCTTACTGGGTTTCTACTTCGATTGTGCGCGCTATTGGAGTGCTACTCTTGGTGTTTGTTTGCTTGTTTGCACGTTAGTTTGATTGTGGTGGCACGGAGCGAATGCGACAGACACTCAGGCTCACCTGCAGTTTCTGCAACTTTTGTTTGTCTCTCCCATATCAGGTGAGTGATTCTCAAAAACTCCTCATCAACTAGTTTATAGTATTATAGACGTTCTGTTTTTCTCTAGCAGTTCTGTAATCGCTTGAATTCGTGACTGTGATTCATTGTCACTCTGTCAGTGAGTTCTTAATAGACTGTCTGAGTGAGCATTATTTTCGCAAACTGTTGACCGTCACTAATTTTGTAGCTACTGGACGCTTGTTTTCTTTTGCTGATTCATCATCGTACCACTAATTGCTGTATGAAGCTGTAGTTGCAGGTCCCTTAGTAGTTAGTACACATCTTGAAGGTAAGTTTGTCAAGACAGAACTAAGCACCGTCTCACCTTTGCACGTCAGTGAGTCTATCAGTGGATCATTGTGCACTAAGGTGAGTCTGTAAGACTTCCAATGCCTGATTTCAGTTGTTTAATTTATGTTTCAATTCAGTTTGAGGGATTGTGGTCTGTTCACGTGTCGGACTCACGGTGTTCTTTTAGCTCGATATGGTTTTTTAGCTCGATGTCGTTTTTTAGCTTGTTTTCTAATCTAATTTTGAATTTGTGTCTGTTTTATGACTTGATTCAATTAATTTATGTCAGTTGCTTAAGTTTCTGAAGTTTTTGTTTCAATTTGGTAAGTTCTTATTAACTTGATGCGATACAGTTGAAAACCGTATCAGTGGTGTTATAGTAACACTTGTATAGTATTTCAAAAAGGGAAATTGTAGTCTTTTCAGTCCGAGGGAAAATTTCAATCATTAGAATGTTTGATAATTATACAATCGCCGGCATTGAATATGCAAGTACTAAGTATCATCGAGTGTGCACTCATTTCCAAATATTGTATATAATTACCATTGATTGTATATAATCATGACAACACCGTTTAGCATGCCAAACGGGGAGGGAAATCCGTCTGCGACCAGATTTGAATGTCTACTCCAAGTCGCCACGGAGTTCTACAAAGAGTCCAGTCTCCCGTTCTTCCACAAGACTGTCACCCGGTCGATGGTCATGGCGCTTGTGAACGGGCCGTGGGGGTTCAGCATGGTAACCCTAAACTCTGCCCATTTAGCTCGATTCGAGCTAAAGCCCAAACTGCGCGATATTTGATTGTAGTCCATTTTCAATGTTGGTTGCAGGTTGATTTAGCTCGACTCGAGCTAAATTGCAAACTGCGCGAGTATTTAGCTCGATTCGAGCTAAATGAGACCATTAATGCTGGACTTTTGTAAATGTTGTTTTAGTCGAGCAGTTGAGCTAAATGTCTGTCATTGGTTCTCTTGTAGGAGATTCCTTTCAAATTTGTCGAGGACTATGGGTCAAAATTCCGTGAGGACGTCACCTTTAGACTGGAAGGAGATCCTGCAAAATTTTGGCCAATTCGATTGACAGTAACCAAGTTTTTTAAACATCTGAGACGGTGCCAAGTGTTTGCCTATGGTCACGGTGGCCTGAAAACTTTCATACTGGACACCAACATCCGAGTGGGCGATCACTTGTTCTTTTCTTTGAGGGCACACTCGGAGTTCCACGTGCGCATTTTGCAGAACCTGAGTATCGTGGAAAGCCCAATATGCAAAACGTGCGGGTTTGCACCCCACTACCCTCGATTCGTAGTCAACGTCGTTCAATGGCACTTATCCCTTGACCCCGGACACGCCAACCGAGATGATATGGTGACATTGGTAAGGCCACCTATGACTTTGTTTTTGTGAATTATAGAACTTTTAGTCAAACATTTGTAAACGAAAGAATATAATTATATTTCCTAAAATTTGAGATTTAAAAAAGAATCATTTATTATTATTTTATTTTTGTTTTATTTCAGAGTGTTCACAATTTTGTCATCGACGTATGCGCAGAGGATTCCTGGACGATTCTGGGACTCGAATAGCCGCATGATTCATGGAGACGAGGTCTACCTCCTTGGCCCAAAGAACATGGCCCTGATGGCGGTTAAATTGGAGCGCTCAACTCAGATATTAGAAGACATCATTGAACTGAAGGTCACAACGCGGCTGGCATCAGGGTGGGAGACCTTCGTTGTCACCAATCAGTTGTGTGCGGGAGACATCCTCGAGTTTACTTTAATCAACCCGAATATGTTTAGAGTAGATGTCTTAGACCGCGTCTAAAACGTTTACTTTGAACCACGGAGTTTTTTTGGCAATCCTTTCTAGTCACACAAGAGATTTTTGGAACAAACAATTCTCTTTACTATAGTTGATTGTGACCGACACATTTTGCAAATCAGACAATGGGTTGAAATTGCAATACTCCTGTAATACTCCTTATTACAAGACCGTTTTCACTCTGTGATATATATCGCTTTTATTCTAATGTACCACATTGTTTCTTTTTCCCACTATGATTGTCAAGTATTCAGCTAGTACATTCAGTGAGCATTTCCTGAAACCATATAAAGTAGAGGAATGAAAAGTATAATACTCAATTAATTATTTCATTGGCCCCCATTAAATACCCATTGTACTCTCATAACTATAAAATCATCTAACATTTACACGAATTGGCTTCCCCAAGGTTTAGGGTTGTACTGCACCCTAAACCACCATGTCTCATATTACTACTTTGTGCTAATTATAATATTATTAGTAATATCAATTATACTTGTTATATTAGAAGCTCGATTAGATATTCATAGCAGCCATATATATTTGGAAATTCTATATTATGAACGTCAAACTTTGAATACTAAGAAATTACCATAAATTAAAAAAAAATCTATACACATACATGTTCAGTACAGTGCTCCATTGAGGTTGTTAGTTTATACCCCAAACCTAAATTCTTATTGTTTAATTATTATTAGTTGTGCTAGTTATATTAGCAAAGTATTGGTTTAGGGTTGAGGTTATAAAGATAACTTATTCATACACTGCTGAACAACCTCATGAACTAATAAGGTATGATAAAAGAACTTATGAAAAGTAATTTTCTAGTAGTTACATGCATTTTCCTGGAACTGTGTTTTTTGACTAGGATTTGCAAATGGAAGAAATGAATACAAGTCCCTCGATTCCATCATCCAATTACAAGACCGAACATTAGACCATTTAAAATGATATGTAGTACCCTCTTGTTAGTACTATGGAACCATAGAATAACTATAGAATAACTATGTTCTGAAATGTCATAGAATAACTATGATCCGATATTGACGATCTAAGGATGAAATTATTTGTGATTGGTTGAAATGTAATACTCTAAGTGTAGTGATTTTTGGAGTTTTTTGGATTGCTTAATTTTATGAGTTGACTTTTTTTAAAACACTTTTACACTAAAATCTTCAAATTTTTGGGTGAATCACTCAAAACATGAAATGAGGCATAAATTTTCACAAGTCATCTCCTTTCCAATTGGATCACATATGCATGAAGCTAATTTTCCATAGAATCTACAGTAAAAATCCCACACTGCAAAATGTCCATGGCGGATGAGAAATTATAGATGAGAAATTGTGGATGAAATCCGTACATCGTCCAAAAAATGGACGCTTAGGCAGTTAGGGGTTAAGGATCATGTACAGGAAAAACGTCTTGTTAGAACATTACGAATTTCACTTTTCTTGAGGAAGTATTTTCTTTAGGAGATGATATGTGATTTGAAATATTCTACAGCGAATCTAACAAACAGATCATTGTTATAATTCCGACGATTCCTGCTCTCGGTTTACAACTGAATTTCCTTGCAAACAACAATGGCAAAAACCTTGAGTACCATGTCTACCGCATTATAGAAACTTTCAATCAAGGATTCCGTTACCTGTTGTAGATTACTTGAATGTTGTAATCATGCTGGCTCTCACCAAAGACAATAACGCCTCCTAAGTCAAACTGGATATTTTCCAGAAGCTTGCAAATTTCTTTCAAAATTTTGGTCTTTTCTTTCTCAAGAGGCCCACGACAGTCCCATTTAATAAACTCTATTTGGAACAAGATCTGACTACAAAGTGGACACTTTCATCCATGCCCCCACTCTAAGCATGGATGAAGTCCAGTAGATTCTGGTAGCTGCAGAGATTATCAAGATTCTTTAGTTTTAGATGCCATGTTTGTCGTGGCCTGGAAACCTCAAACCGAAGATTGGTTAATGGACTGCTGAGGTTGTTTTGCGGTTTAGGGGGATAGTAGAATCATAGATTTCTATGACAGTGTACAACACTATAAGTTGTAGTTGATTGAAGTAATTGCCTACTAAGTGTGACTTTAATGATCATTTATTCACTACTATATGTTAGACCAATTATATCCATTTATACTGTTTTGCCCAACGTTTTTTAGATTGACTGCAAAAATTTACATTTTGCACTGCTAACACACGGTCTTAGGTCCACTAAAATTACTATAAATAGTTTTTAAATCTATTTTTAGAAATATCTTTTCTAAAACCAACATCAAATTTTAAATTTAGCAAGATTGTATGCTCTCCGCTCTCCAAATCACCGCTCTCCGCTCTTACGCTCTCCATTCTACGCTTGCACGATAGCGTCGTTGTGATTTGAATTTAGCTTGAGTCCAGCTAACGAGTCAAATGTCTATACTTTGATTTAAAGACCAACATGGAGACATACAACACGAAACATCTGGAGGACTTCCTTGATCCATTCCGGGTTGATCTCGAAGGTCACCCGCTTCGACAAATTGCCGAGGACTACAATACATAGGGTAGGTTGTGGACTTTGAAGAAAAATTTATTTTTATTGCGGTCAAGAATACTCTAGGATTCAGTTTTACTTCTATCAACAATTGGGGACACTAATGGTATTCCATCCCCTCTGTCTGGATGCGCATATTTCTCTTGTGACATTTGAGGACATGTACTTTATTGTTTAATTTGAGGCGATAGAGGTGTCCAATTATGTGTTCACGGTCGTGTTCCGGCTCGTTGAAATCAGATTTTCCTACCATTTCTTCCGTGACTATTTGGTCAATAAGACGGAGTTAATTCAAGTTGAACAGATTGAAAGTAAATTATTCTCCACCTTGTCGTCTCGAAAAGCCTTCTTCAAATTCCACATTACGGATACAAATCGGATTTGGAAGGCCCTGTTAGATTACAAAGCATGTTGCAAGGAAAAAACGCCAGTGAGGAGGGGAGGTACTGTTGGATTGGAGGCCACGTCTACCTTTGGGACCGCACGATCGGGTTTGGCCACACCTAAAGCAACTTCAATTGGTCCGAGTTAGAAGCACCCGAACATAGATGCCTATAGTTTTCGCTCCAAAAGATCTAAAGGTAGCTTAGCGAGGAGCGCTTTCACATCCGTGCATTCTATTGTGAGGACGGCGGTCAGCGACAAAGATATTAATTACGACGAAGCTTGCAAGGGACTCTAGGACTTTTGGGAGAAGTACAAGACTGTTATGTCTTTGGAAAGAACAAACCGGTAGATGTTGACATCGACCTTCTGGAGCCTTCAGAGCTGAAATACATTGTTTGATCGCTGGAGCAGTCTGGTGTAGTCTACTACAAGAATATCCTATCCAACGCCCTTGACGTCATTTTTAGGGAATTCATTACCATTATGCCTAAGCTTGAGGAGGCGTCGGCGACATGGGACTGTGAGACACTACAGTGGTCATGTAGGTTTTGGATCATCAACGGGCAACATCATGTTGAAGCTGCAAAAGTGTTGATCTGCGATAGGAAAGTTGACGACAAAAAAATGGTTGTGCTAAAGACGTGGAAGGCACTCATCTTTAGGCATAAGGATGCAACCAAGATTATGGGTATTTCAGTAATGGCAAACTGGACAAACAACGTTAGCTTTTTCACTCCGTCTTGGGCAACAAATATCATAGGGGCCAGGAGTATATGGATCGACTATGGGAGTCCTTCAATGGCAAAGAAGCCCCGCGGTCGTGAACCGGCCGAGGAAATTGAAAATCGGATAAGCTATGAGGCACGCTTTACTCTGGCATGGCAACACTTGATCCCTCTCTATCATAGAACAGAAATGGCATTAGGGCTTGAAAGGTCGTATTTGGTTTAGCTCGAGTGGAGCTAAAGTTTGCATCCTAAGCCCCCTAGGTATAGCTGTGCCGTCTTGCATTCTCATTGATACACGCTTTTGCGGCTCCAATGGTGAAGCGGTTTGTTAACATCAAGACAAACACGAAAGACAAAATTTTAAAATTAGCAGACCTCCGTAACAAAGTACTAGCCATTATCACAGCTTCTGAAGAGGTCTACCAGTTGTGGGCGAAGTTCATAGTTGATTATGGATTGGAAGAGTTGATCGACCCCGATATTGAATTGAAATTCAATAAGGCCAAGGATTGGGAGTCATCTTCAAAGAAATTTACTTTGATTCGTGAACTCTTTAAGGCGATGGGGCAACTGGACGAGAGGGATATGAGGATAATGGTGTTGCATCTTTTGAACAAGACGCCTTGTCAAACAATGATTTATTCAAAAGTGACTGTGAAGAAGCCCTCGAAGAACTATTTCTAGTGCATGGCCGTGAAGCAGTGGATTGAAAATTGAAAGAGGAAGAACACTGTCGCGAGGGAGTTGTACAATCTGAAGCAATTGCTTGGGTTGTTTGACACCAAATGGAATTTTGACGTAGAGAACTGGAAGCAATTCCAGAAGGATTACAATATGTTGCGTCAGACAATGGTGATGCTACTCTCATTTCCGAGTGATTCCTTCTTCACTCGTAGCGCCAGAAGAAGACGAAAAACAAGAGTGTGGAAGAGATTTTCGAGTATGCAGCGGATTTATTCAAGAAAGTTTTGGATGTGAAAGGATCATTCCAAATGCCTACTCTAATTCTTCACACTTGATTGTTCGCCTCAACCTTGTTTGAATTCGATGCATGCAATGGAGATTATGTCTGGGGCGACTCCAGGTGTGCCATTGGCATCATCAATCTCCGCTGTGTTCCTAGAAATGGAAGTAGAGTGGATCATACCGATAACCCTACTTCCACAAGTTCTTTGATAAGTACACGGAGTCGGAGTTGGACCCGACTGTGCACACCCTCCAAGTTTGACTGTGGATAATCGAGGCAGTACCAAGCTATAGTTTACACAAACAAGATAAAAGATAAGTATATTCACAAGGCTTTGTTCTATTTGCCATCCAATTTTGAGCACCTAAACGGAATCCCGGACAGTAAGGCATTAAAGAAGCTCATAATTCCCTTGCTCTTCTTTAGAAAAAAGAAAAGGAATGCTTACGAAATTCTTAAGCGCATTCTGCCGACTTCCTATACTCCCGATTTGCCCCTCGACTCTAAGTCCGGTGCGTAAAAAAAACACGACTTTAGCATTAGGACATAGGAGATGCGTTTGGAATTCTACTGTTGTATCCACAAGATGTTCACTTCTCCCGGCAAGAAATTTATGTTGCTAATGGCGAGGTCCAAGCCTGGAATTGTACGTTTCATTTTCCCCTCCTTTGCAATCTAACGTTTAGCTCAAATCAAGTTAAAACTACATCACATCAAGGATATCAATTCCTCTTACATATATGCATTTGTATTTTTTCTCTTCTGCCTTTGATTGATATTTTACTCAAGTCGAGCTAAACTATAGATTGCAGCTATCAATTGGTTAAAGATTGTGTTTCACATTGGTGTTAATGTTTTCTATAGCTTTGTTTGGCAGATGTGTTTGCTTGAGACGCACGTGGTTCTTCATGCCACGGGGGCTCATTTGTATGTGAGAACGGCTCTTGACTATGGAGACTTGGATAACAATGACTTCAGCGTGGCTGCGTATGTTAATTGTGCTGCCAATTCCAAGCCGTAGAGCTGCTGCTCACAAGGAAGGAGGTGCAAAGGGAAAGGCTAAACTTGCAAGCAAGGGAAACAGTAAGCACGCAGGTGAAGCCTTGCTTAAAATGCCATCAAGACAATCTCTTGAAGATGATGATTGATCGTCCTTCTTGGAGGACGATATGGCATCTCATGCTCGCTTGTTGTCGCCAAGGGCAATGATGGTCTCTCCAGAGGCCTCGGAGTCCACCTCGCATGTTGCGCGTCGTCTTAATGCGCCGGTTTTTGAATACCCTTATCATGGTCCATTTATTTCGCTCGAGTCGAGCTAAATGGTACTTCAGCCCCGAGTTTCATCAACAGAGAACTGTATAGCTAAGAACTTCATCTAGTTATAATGTTTATCATGACATGGTGATTCCTCACTTTGGAAAGCTGTCTGTTTAGCTCGAGTCGAGCTAATCCGGGGATGTCAAAATGGGTTATTTCAACTAAACCGTAGTAATCCTGAATTACACTAGTTGACCAACTGCGGTTACATAATACCGTTCATGTGGTAACTCAATTTAGCTCGAGTCGAGCTAAATGGTACTACAGGTACGAGTATCGTAGAGAGTTCAATAGTAAAGCTACGAACTACTCTTGATATAGTTTTTATATCATGATGCGGTGACTGAGGTTACCCCTAACCCCAAAATTAGGCGATAGTTTCCTGTCGACGACATGACTTTTACTATTAGCTCGAATCGAGCTAATTTGCTCTGTATAGCCGGTATCATTTTATTGTCGATGATTGATGATAGTTCTCTTGAGTTCTGTCAGAAGTTTTAATACAGACAGGTTTAGGCCTGTAGCCTCCTGACTATTGTTTAGCTCGATTCGAGCTAATTTGATATTATAAACTATCTGCAAGTTATGCCCGTCTACTAATTATTTTAAATCACATGTCTACTCTCACATAGACTTATCCGAGTGGCAATCTCGTGTCCGGAATGTATTTTGAATACGTTCCATCTTATTCAGTTAGTACTATAATGTCAGTGTTAATCTCTTTAGCTCGAGGCAAGCTAATTTAAGTTCAGGTAGTACACGGTTTATCTGAAATTATAGAGCAGAGCGTTGTATTGCAAGCATTGATTTAATCAGTTTCTATGATAACTGAAGTGGTGCCTCAACTTCTTTGACATGGGATTACTCACTTCGTTTTGTCGTTGCCTTGTAGATATTTTTCCTGGTCAATATATTGGTCCTGCAGTACTTGCGAACATTCTCTTATGGAGTCGAGTGCATCTGATGGCGAATTGGATTTTAACTGTGTTTCATCAGAGGTATTGCATCTGTCCTAAACCTTTTATTTCATTCATCTTATGAAATGATCCATAGTTTGTCTGCCTAAGTGACTGAGACATCATTGTGTTCGGTGTTATAGGAGTTGAATGTCCCACATGAGCTGGTTTTGCCGGACGAGTTGAAGGATTGCCCCGGTCTTTCGAGGAACAGGGAGCGTGGACTTCGACTTTGTACTTGAGAATAACGAGCCATTAGGTGAAGACCAAGTAGCCGTGCAGATCGTAAAGTATGTGAATGTGGACGTCATTCCTGCGGATACCATATTCGGAACTAGAAAACGGCAACTTACCCATGCTGTATCTGAGGGATGGTCACTTCATGATCATTTACGTCGAGACCAATACAATGATGCCGTGTATGCCCGTGATCATCCAAAGTGGAAGGGGGTTCGGCTGTATCAGTCGGGACAAAGAAATGCTCGCGTTGTAAAGACCAAGAGAGAGGAGGAGCTGCTCACGTTGGAGTCCGTCAACTTGGTTGCAAATAAGATATGTTGCAGTAAAAACTGTTGCCAGCCTTTCCCTCGGGAGAAAATTATTGCTCTTCGGAAGCAGATGTACGAGTCCTCAGATTTTAAATTCAAGGCTCACTTTAAGATGGATGTCCACCATCGGTTTCACCAGTCACTGGACGGGAAGATGATCGTGACCACTGAAGGCATCGATGTTTGCGCGCGGGCATGGCAACATATAACATGAGTCCCCTCTGCTACCTTCTACGGGAAAAAAGTCGAAGCTGCAGCAGGAGTGCGTGCTCAACATCATGGCAACGTTGGTCAATAGAAACCTCGTCTGCACGTAAAACAAGCTGCTGCCACTCTAAAGACATTGATAGACAATGTTGCTGATCATATGCCTCACAAAGCGAAGATGCTTACGACTGGTGTGAGAGTGGTGTCGCGGTCCTTGTCGTCGTCTTTCAAATGGAAGGATGCAATTCCTGAGATTAATGACATCAATGAGAGTTTGGGTTTGAAATGCATCGCGCAGAGCACCCTTAGCAAGATCAGGAAGGCCAAATTCTCGGAGTACTCAAAGAAGGCACCTGGTGATAATTTCGCTCGTTGCTCTACATGTGACAGGAATGAGTCAATGATCAAGTCAATGGTGCTCGGATCATCTGAAGAGAATATGTGGATAAAGAAGCTCAAACACCATCTAGATCAGCAGCAGGCTCATCACGAGTACTATTACATAAATCGTTCCATGTCAATCCAGAGACCGAGGGAAGTTCTTTGCATAATTCAGGACAAGATGGACCATGCGAAGACCGCGTGCCCTTTGTTTTCGCATAAGACAAAAGCGAACGATGCGTTGATAAAACTTCCAATTGCTGTCACGGGCATGTTTGCGCACGGGCATAGCGATGTTCGGTATGCTCATTACGGGCTTGATATTTATCCAAGTGATTGCAATCACACGGTTGGTTCAATATTGAAGCTTCTTTGAGACCTTGAAGGCGTTCCCATATCGTCTTCTAAATCACTATTTGTTGGGTTTGGGACGCACCCTCTATTTGAAGCTGTGCTATTAGGAAAAGAAGCTTGTTTGAACTCTCTTCTTCCAGAAGGTGAAATCTTAGGGGTGGCGGAGCCTTTACCTCCTGTCCTGCATGTGCAACTTGACAACGCGGCTTCTGACAACAAGAACCGGTTTATGTTTTGTTTTTGGTCTCTTCTAGTGCACATTGGTGTGTTTCGTGAGATATATGTCAATTTCTTGTTGGTGGGACACACGCATGAAGATATTGACGCTCTCTTCGGACGTTGGAGCATGATTTTAAAAGAAAACGACTTTCTGACGATTGCATTTGCTGACGCGGTGGCACTGCGAGTCATTCCCCATTTGGTAGAGGAAATTCCAGACTTCAAGGGTTACATCAAAGACTACATTGCCTCAAGAGAGGAAATTCTTGTTGGACATTCGGAAGGCCAGCAGTTTAAATTTTACAAGCACGATAATGGATGGCCCATGACGCAGTACAAGTTGTTATGTACTGATAGTGAGTGGCTTCCCTCTACCAATGGAGGTATAAAATTGTGGAAGGAAGATGCAAGTACTGGAAAGCCGTTGTTGCCCACGGGTGAGATGAAACCTTTGGCTTCAATTCCTATGAAGAACCGCGATGAGATTGTCAAAGGAATTGGGGGTTTCATTAAGATGTAGGAGACTTCATGTTCGGAAGACATATCGGGAGAGTATCGACGGCGGCATGATGTGGTTATATGCTATTGGCGGGTTGTGAAGCTTGCTGGTAGCTCCCCTTGGTAAGAACCTATTCGGTAATCAGTACCGAGGAATTACTAGCTACCGAGGAGAAGGAAAGTAACCGAATGGACAGCAAAATACTTCAGGCTAAGTCAGTTATCGCAATACTGCGGAAAGGCAAACTGATCTGAACAACCAATGGTATACAGAAAGTCACTCAGTAGGAGATAATTCAGATGACAATACTTCTAGTACAAGACAATTATCTGGGAAAATGGAGCATGCCAATGAGGTTGGCTCTATTGCTTTTATACCACAGTACAACCAGATCTGACAGTTAGGTCAGATTTGTAAAAAAGTGTTTCCTAGATTTACCTACTGGGGTAACTTGGAAATTTACCCAGGTAAAACTCAGATCGGTAGACCTACCGATACTCCTATTTTATGGTTAACACTTGCGTTGGTGGAGCCTATGGAAGTGTCTTCTTCATTGAAGAACGGGTGTTGGCCTTCAACTCGAGTACCTGTGACACGAGAATTCCTAAACACATGCCAATTATGCGTGATCCGCATTTCATTGGCCGTTTGTGCGATAGACCAAGGGATTCGTTCCGTGTTGGTCGGGATGTTTTTGCCGGGTAATTTTTAGCCGTACACCCTGCCGATGGAGATATTCGACCTTTCTGGATTGCTAGGGCTTTGTTCGATTTTGATGTCGATCACAATCATCCCGGGTGTATTCAAATCCAATATTTTAAACCTACAAACGCGAACAATGTCGTACAAGAGACCTATATCGGTTGGGATACGAAGAACACTTTCAAATGGAAAGTTGATGATAGCCACATCCCGGAATGGCTTCATGGTGGAGCTATTTTTTCGTCATGGAAATCCAGTGCAAAACCTGGCTCTCGTCGTCCGGTTATCTCAATATCAGACCGGCAGATCGTCATCATCAAAGAAAGCATTGAGCGATTTAATAGGGAAGACGAGTAGAATGACGGTTACTAGTTTATCTTATCTGGTTTTGCAATTTAGCTCTAGTCGAGCTAAATGAGCAATTTAGCTCCGGTCGAGCTAAATGAGAAATTTAGCTCTGGTCGAGCTGAACAAGCAAATCTCCAAAATCATCGATATTCACTTGGTTACACCCTTCTCAGTCGATGATTTGAGCTAATTGGTTTTCTGGAGTTTTTATTGACTCTCATTTTAATCGACTTTCATGTTTTATTGGAGTTTTTATTGACTCCCATTTTAATCGACTTTCATGTTTTATTGGAGTTTTTATTGACTCCCATTTTAATCGACTTTCATGTTTTATTGGAGTTTTTATTGACTCCCATTTTAATCGACTTTCTTGTTTTATTGAGTTGTTTGTGCAAATTTTGGTTCTCTGAAAGTGTTCTGATGATTGCAAATATAGTTTTGATATTCACTTTAGCTTGCGCACACCAGCTTTTTGATAACTTTGGATGTTGGAATTAAGCTCGATGGAGTTTTTGATAATTTGAATATCCCCTTTACAACGAAATATGTGTACAAAGCATAAAATTATTGCAATCACTGTACTTTAATTTTTGTAAAAGTTATAAATCATACATACGTTAGCCAAAATATATTATTCTCATGAGTTTTACCTATTATAGGTATTTTTAACTTGTGCGATTATTTTTTACCTTTAAACTCCTATAGCGCTCAATCATTTGTTTTTAGGTTCATTACAATAGAGTTAGTGCTATATTGTAATTTTTGTGAAAATTATACATCCTAAAAATATTTGAATCATTTGAAGGTCCTCATAAAATACAATTATGTAAAATATTTAGAACTTGTGCATGAATTCTTTTCGTAGACTTAATTGCACTCAATGTACAAACCTTTTAATTAAAATAATTCAAAGCATAAGATTATCGCAAGCACTGTACTTTATTTTTTGTAAACGTTTGCAAAAATATAATATTCTCATGAATTTTACCTATTAGAGGTATTTTCAACTTGTGCGATCTTTTTTTACCTTTAAACTCCTATAGCGCTCAATCAATTGTGTAATTAGGTTCATTAAAATACAGTTAGTGCTATATTGTAATTTTTGTGAAAATTATGCCTCTTACAAATATTTGAATCATTTGAAGGTTCTCATGCAATACATTTACTTCTATTGTAATACTTTAAGCTTTTCATGTCTGTCTATCAAATTGATATTCGTAAGTACGATATTTACTTGACTAATTCTTATTTTTCTTCTAAATGCGTAATTTAAAACAAAAAGAAATTTAGATAATAAATAGAAAATGAAAAAGAAATTGACAATTTTTTGTCAGACCTAAGTGATAAATTCCACACTCGTAGCTATAGTATAACACTAAATTTCAAGTTACACTAAAATTTAATAGTAAATTAAATAATAGAGTTCGCAAGCTGTCATATGATAGATAATTCAGATGCGACAAAACTCTTTTTATAGGCTAAGTTCTGTTTATGTTGCACAAGCAATAACATTATAAGTACAGCACGCGGTAAACCATTTTTAAAACATTCTTAGTATGTAGTGGTCACTATATTGTAAAAGCTAGAAATAATTGTAATAGTTTGAATTAAACTTAAAAGGTTTGGGTGGCATTACAGAGCAAATGTCCTTCACCCAAAGATTTCGATGGAAATCATCCAGGCAATAGTTGGAATCGAATAATTTATGCCAAGCACGAACTATTTTTTGGGCCTCTTCGGCATTTTGGTTAAACCTGAACACAATACAGCGTATCGCAATGAAATGACTACAAATATAATTTGTCGTACGTTTCACTGGAACATTTCGTATATTAATGTTTTTTTATTTTTGCACGCTTGATATTTTTTTCTTTAGTAATTGGGCACTTGGTCCCATCTACCTCGACGGTGTAGATCAACAGGATAAAGTCGCATGCGCATGTCAGATAAAGGCTTCATAATAGGCACGTTCACTGTAAAGGCCCTGGAGTTCTCGTCATTTGCAGCGAACGGAACATTCGAAATGGACCGTTTGAACTGGTCGATTCCCTTCCCGCTGCAATTCTCTTGCCAAATCGCCTATAAGGTAAAGGTCCCAAAAACCGACCAAATTTCAGGTTTGCTCACTTGGGATAGTCGTGGAAAAAGTTTATAATTTTTGGATGGACTGCAAAGCTAGTGCAAAGTCATCCCAAAAAAAAATTCATTTTTTGAGTAAGTCTATAATTTCCTATGAATTTTTGAGTGTTCAGTCCTAGGGGGGCCACTAACCGAACATAGAGTCTTGGTTAACATGAGCAGTTGGATTATGAAATTAGAACATTTCTGCACCAATCAGAGGCACATAAGTTTTGCAGGCATGGACGGAATTAGAGCCCTTTTGCACGCTTTCAGGAAACAAGCTGGGTGAGTTTATGTGACCTAGCCCAGAAGCCTAGTAGACGGCATTTGGACCCGGGCGAGTATCTGTCCCTTTACCTTAAGTCTCTTTGCGTAACCGGGAGCGACCTTTCTGCATTCGGGCTCATGCTCTTGCGCTTGCGCCTCCGAACTTTGTTGCGCTAGCATTGTTTTTCGATTAGTACTTGCATCGTGAGAGTTTAGTCTCAGGTTAGAATCACTAGATAGTTGTTTCTGAAGAAGTACTCCACTGCGCCAAGTTGACTTGAAGGTTCTACATCGCGTTCGGAGTAGTCTTGCGCCAAATTCCGGTATGAATTCGTGGGCCATGTTTTCTATTTGTACGTTTGATGCATGTTATTGTTCTACATTCGATCAATTGTAACGCTGCAATACACTCTGAGGTTAGGGTTATGAGTGTTTCAGATTTTTTGTTTTGGACATATTTGTTGCATTATTTGAGAAATTGAGATTTGCGGTTCGATGTTTCCTTACACGCCTGTTGTTTCACATTTCCTGTTTTTTTCGCCGCAAATTCTGGGAATGTTTTGTGCATCAGTTCCATTTATCTTCTAATAAGATGCAGAGCACTATATACCTGGATTCAAGTCGAGTCGAGTTGAAATCCATCACAGAAGAACAAATGTAAATATGTCCAGGCAGTTCAACTCGAGTCGAGTTGAACTGCCCGGCCTGCAACGACTGGTCAGTTTAGTTGACCATGTAGTTCAACTCGAGTCCAGTTGAACTGCCTGGCCTGTATTGGACTGTGTCCTAACATCATTTCATTGAATATTCACTCAACGTGTTAATTCGCTCCGGGTATATTCAACTCGATTCGACTTGAACGAATTGTACCCTGGGCCATACGCATATTTGGAATCCACATACTGACAAAAGGAATTGCCCCTGTAGAATCAACTCGACTCCAGTTGAAAGTTTCTGTCCAATAAGGAACTCCTTCTGATAAATAAATGAAATCATATCTCATATTTGACCATCGTCGATAATACCATATTCTCGTTTTAACTTGCGTGGAATTGATGTATGTAATGCATGTACAAGATTTTAAATTATGTTACTCTTTCATTGTGTAGGTTATCAATGGAATTTCAAAATGGTACAATTGTTTCGGATGAGTTCTCCTCCGATGATGAGGTGAATCGTCAACTAGACAAGTCAATTGACATTCCTAACTGCGAGGGTATTCCACGGAGACTCTGGAGTACCAAGCTCGTTATACTATACAATGACGGTGGCTCCCCTGTAGCTGAAGGAATTTGTCACAGTGTCAGCTCGGATCTTGTCCTTGGTTGTAACGGTGCACTTGGGGACACTCATGTTGCTGTACAAATATCGAAGTGCTGATGTGCTGATGTGCCGGATGATTGGCGATATTCCGTCCGCGCTTGGCCGATTGAGCACGTCTACTGTAACGGTGCAAGTCTCCGAGACCACGACCTTCGGTACAACTACAACTATCATGTAGCAAGGCTCTCGCAGCCTAGTTCGTCTCGAAGCACGCGTTATACTAGTACCGTGAGGAACCCTCCTTGAGAGATGTCCGTCAAAGCGAAAGGTCTCCTAACTCAGGAGTCTATCAATGCTGTTTCCAGCGAAGTATGTTGTTCCAAAAACTGTGTTCAGCCATTCCCTAGGAATAAGATTCGCGCTTTCCGAGAGCGTATGTACCGTGATACTTCCTTTCATTAGAGATTCGATATGAAGCTGGATGTCGACAGGTAGATTCATCGTGACGCCCACGGCAGGAGGGTCGCCACTGTTGAGGGTATTGACGTCTGCATGCCTGCATGGAGGCACATTGCTGGAGTGTCTGAAGCCACTTTCCATCGCTTCCAAGGGATTGCTGCTGAAGGTCTTTAAGCACAACGTCATAGGAATATGAGTTTGCTGAAACCTCGAAAGCATACGTCTCAGGCCATTGCTACTTTGAGGTGCATCTTGGAGAGCTTTGCAGATCATATGCCACACCAAACTCGCACTCTAAGATCGGGAGAGAAGGTCGTGTCAATGATTCTTCTGGCCACATGGAAATGGAAGAATACCATCCCAGAGATCAACGTTGCAAATGCGTCATTTGGTTTGCACAAAGTGTCGTCCTCTAGTTTGAGCAGGATTCGGAGGCTAAACTTTCCTGAGTACGACGTAAAGAAGCCGGAAGATAATTTCGCCCGTTGCTCCAAATGTGATAGACTGCACTCTCTTAGACATGGCGCCACAGCAGGTTCGCAGCAGGTTCGCAGCACGCTCTACTATGGGCGAAGAAGCTCGAGGTGCATTTGTCTACTACCCGAGCACATCAAGAGTTATATTACGCAAACCGGTACAGATCCAGTTCTTTTCCGCACGAATGTCTGACGATTATTCACGACAAAATGGATCATGCAAAAACCGCTTCTTCCGTGTTCTCTCACAAGAGTAAAGAGCTTGATGGTTTGATGAAGTTGTCGGTTTCTGTTACAGGTATGATCGCCCATGGTCACGGGGATATCCGCTAAGCGCATTACGGGCTTGATAATTTCGCGCACGACTCAAACTACACGGTGGGTTCTTTCGCGAAGCTATCGCGAGATCTCGAATTGCCTCCAAAATACTCGTCCGGGGAATTGTTCGTTGGATCAAAGTCCGCTCCAATCTTCGATGCTGTCTTTCAAGGGGCTGACATGTGCAAGTCATCTCTTCGGCCTGCTCTAGAAAGTGTCGTTCCAGCAACTCCACTTCCTCCCATTATGAATGTGCAGATGGACAATGCCACTGGTGACAATAAGAACAGATATGTGTTTTGTTTTTCGTCACTTCTTGTGGCCAAGAAAATCTTTCGTGAAGTGTATGTTACTTTTATGTTGGTGGGTCACACCCACGACGACATCCACGCTCGATTTGGGAAGTGGAGCATGTTGTTGAAGAAAGACAACTTCCCTACTATCCTTTGCTCATGAAGTCTTTCATGGATGTGGAATCAGTTCCCACTATTCCCCATTTCGTCGAGGAAGTGCTTGATTTTAAAAGTTTCATTGAAGGCTTTATTAGGGATGGAGATGAGGCTCTTGTCGGTCACACCAAGGCTCAACAATTCAAGTTCTTCCTGGACTCCACGGGTTGCCCAGTGATGAAGTACAAGATTTCTTGCACTGATGTCCATTGGCTGCCAAAGGATTGCACTGGGATTAAATTGTGGAGGGAGGATTCGGAAGGTCGTAGTTTATGGCCTCGTGGAGAACCGGCTCCCGTCACGCACCGTGCAATGAGAGGTGTGGAGGACATTGTGAAGGGCCTGTCGGGATTTATCAAGTATTGGGAGACAATGTCCGCTGAAGACAGAACTCGAGAGTATAGAAGACGCTATGAACATTTGGTGTTCTACTGGCAAGCTGTGAAGGCAGCGTTGGAGGAGCCTATTGAACTGTCCATTGCACTCAATGACGGATTTTGGCCATCCACTCACGTTGTTGCGAGGGTCGAGGATCAATTTGCTAAAGATGGTGGGCTTTGTGAGGAGTTTGCGGAGGATGATGCGTAAGTTGGAGAGTTACGCGATCGTCCATTGCAATCCTTCCGAGTTGGTCGTGATGTCTTTGAAGGCTATTTTGTTGCTATACGGCCTGCGGATGGTGATTCCAGACCTGTGTGGATTGTGAGAGCGTTGTCTGATCCAAACACGAACCCGGATCACCCGAATTGTGTACTCATTCAGTATTTCCGGCCCACATCTAGAGATCAAAATGTTCAAGAGAGCTACACTGGGTGGGATTCTTCCAGAGGATTGTGTTAGAAGGTTGATGAAAGTCAACCTCTGATGTGGGAGCATACGGATTCTTTGATGACAGCGTGGAAGTCGAGAATCAAGAAGGACACAACGGAATGTATGTTGAAAATCCCAGTGGCTCAAATCGAAGTCATCAACGATAGCATAGCTGCATATTCTGGTGCTTGAACATCTTTTATGTATTGATGACATATTTGAGTATTTCTACATCTATATAGTGATGTATATGTCGTCATTGCTTGCGTAGATAATCTTTTGGCCCAATTGCAAAGGATTTTATGTATCTACTCTAAGTGTAGACGTATTAGTTTTGTGTGTTGCGAAATTTAGTAGTATAGTTGTTATGTCTAATAGTTTGATGTTATTTGTTTGAACTGTGTTTTTCTATTCTATTGTATTTGGTTTGTTTTAAATATGCAAGTGCATTCTACATATCACGTTAATATATTCATTGTTTCATTGTACATGTGCATTTGTTTTCGGTAACTTCTTTACATGATTTATTTCTGGTGTATGTTTGAGTGCATAATACTTTTGAATTATAAAAAAAATTGGTAGTGGTTAGAACAACTATTTATTGTTTTTTTGTTAGCGCGTCAAGCACTTGTCACAGTTTAGGGTACGGGCTGGTTGGTTGTTACAACTTTCCTGCTTGGCAAAGCTCACTTAGCAGCACCAAGTCACGTATATCTCATAGCTGCTCAAACGAGTTCAGCGGGAATCGAACCCGGACCACCTACATGAGATAAACACCCCCTTACAACCAACCACTGAGCTCATGACTTGGTGTCTAGTACACGAATAATGTAGACCTTGTACACGAGAGTTGCAATCAAAAATCAAAAGTTTGACGGTCAGAATGTCTTCTTCTATATAAAACTCTCAATTTACCGAAAACTTCGAGTTTCATTTACTAATTATATTAAGCATTAACTCCCATACATCCAATTGAAAATTCATAATACTATTTTGAGAGGTTCCCATTCTCTCATTTTAATGAATATGATGTTCATTATTTTCTTAAAATCCTGGAATTTCAGCATAAATTGAACTTAATCAGACATAACAAAACGACAACAATTCATGAACGTAACTTTCAAAGAATAACGATTGTGCTTAATGCCTTAAATGTTCAATGGTATGTTTAAGTGAGAAATGCATGTTGTGAGAGGAAGCATGCGGCACTACTACCCCGCTCAAGCCTCGTGAATCTCATTGGTCACCTAATGCTCACGTTCATCATGAGGAGACCTTCCCATGAAGCCAAATAATTCAACCTTCATTTGTGGTTCATTCCTAGCCATTGGCTAACTTCGACGATTTTTAGTCAATTGAGGCGATACTCATTCAATCCAAGGATTTTCATTAGAACTCACATAAATTCTTCGTTCCTCTAAATGTTTGAGACCCTACTTTGTTAATAAAAATAGAATACTACCTATAATTTTCACCTACCTTACTTTAGATATAATATTGTATAGGCCATTTCATCCAAGCTATGGTATTTTTAAAATTTGTATAAATTTTTGATCCAATGGATTAAATGTACCCTATATTTTTTCTCATGTGGTTTAATAAAATTTTGGCAGTGACCTCTCCGAGGGCTCGGACAAAATCAGCAGCAGTTCCATAGATGCTTAGGAAAGGCTAATCAAAGTTAAATGAGGCAATTGGAAGAGGCACTGGCAACTGAGAAGTGATAATATTGCGAAGGTGTAGAATCAACTCAAACATTTTGCGAACAGACTCCCGAGTATAAGATTGATTGTCCTTGACAACTCCCTCCTATCTCTCATGGCGTTCAATCTGAAATGCGATAGTGGCCAGCCTTTTTCTCTCGCGCACTGCTTGCAGCTTCTCTCTCTCCATCTGTTCCATGGCCAGCTAATTCTCCCTAATGGCCCTCTTTTCTTCCTTCTCTTTCAGCTCTGGGCCCGCTTTCGATCCTTGATGAGAGGAACGAAGATGCACTCAACCTTCACTATAGGTTGTGATGGCTTATCGACCTCTAGGGGCTCCAGTGGACCCTCGAAAAGATCAACTTGGTCCAGCACTAGAGAGCTCGAGTCTTGTGAGAAGTCATAGAACCTGATCTCAACATTATTTTCAGGCATGTCCTCCGGTTTCCATACTCCCTTCACCGACCAAGTGTTGTACTTGCCCTTGAACAGGTGACCAAAGGTTTAAATCAGTGCGCGAACACTCGCAGCCAACTAGACAGGCACAGGGATCGCTCGATCATTCAAATTTGTCTGTGGGGCTAATGGGGCAATGTCAACCACATTCTCCAAATTCATAGGCTCAAGTTCATAAAAGTCAATGCCGCCGTCTCCGTCGTCCTACCGCGTTGTCGGATTTGTCAGAAATATCAGATGGACTATCTTCTTGTGGCAACCGCTCTTGGCCCGGCTGAACACCATCGTCGCTATCCAATTCACATAATCGCCTAATTTCACGGTGAACACGCTTAGTTCGGAGCTCGCCACGGGCTGAACCTTCATGAGTGCTATCAGAGTTCGTAGACAAATTGCTAAGCGACATAGGGTCGTCAACAACATGGGCGACGCGGCAATCCAAAGTAACGTTCAGCTCCACTCAAGCTAAGTCTGTATTGAACGACTTCTACCAACGTTTGTGTGGAGCAGCTAAACACAAACCTCCAAGTTTCTTGAGAGATCACTATCGGCATAATTGGCCAATAGAGATCTTTGAACCACGCGTGCACCAGGCACGGCCACGAATCTAGACTAATGACAGCCATTTGTTAGTGGCAGAGAAGAAGTCCGCCTAATCACATCTCCTTGCGGACTGCGTCCGCGACGGCGACGACCTCGCGGGGCAGAAAAAGACCGACAAACTCCTCAAACATGAGATACGGACGACCATTTAATATAATCGCCACGTCTGAGCAGTCGATGACCGGCGCATTAAGACGACGCGCAACATGCGAGGTGGACTCCGAGGCCTCTGGAGAGACCATCATTGCCCTTGGCGACAACAAGCGAGCATGAGATGCCATATCGTCCTCCAAGAAGGACGATCAATCATCATCTTCAAGAGATTGTCTTGATGGCATTTTAAGCAAGGCTTCACCTGCGTGCTTACTGTTTCCCTTGCTTGCAAGTTTAGCCTTTCCCTTTGCACCTCCTTCCTTGTGAGCAGCAGCTCTACGGCTTGGAATTGGCAGCACAATTAACATACGCGGCCACGCTGAAGTCATTGTTATCCAAGTCTCCATAGTCAAGAGCCGTTCTCACATACAAATGAGCCCCCGTGGCATGAAGAACCACGTGCGTCTCAAGCAAACACATCTGCCAAACAAAGCTATAGAAAACATTAACACCAATGTGAAACACAATCTTTAACCAATTGATAGCTGCAATCTATAGTTTAGCTCGACTTGAGTAAAATATCAATCAAAGGCAGAAGAGAAAAAATACAAATGCATATATGTAAGAGGAATTGATATCCTTGATGTGATGTAGTTTTAACTTGATTTGAGCTAAACGTTAGATTGCAAAGGAGGGGAAAATGAAACGTACAATTCCAGGCTTGGACCTCGCCATTAGCAACATAAATTTCTTGCCGGGAGAAGTGAACATCTTGTGGATACAACAGTAGAATTCCAAACGCATCTCCTATGTCCTAATGCTAAAGTCGTGTTTTTTTTACGCACCGGACTTAGAGTCGAGGGGCAAATCGGGAGTATAGGAAGTCGGCAGAATGCGCTTAAGAATTTCGTAAGCATTCCTTTTCTTTTTTCTAAAGAAGAGCAAGGGAATTATGAGCTTCTTTAATGCCTTACTGTCCGGGATTCCGTTTAGGTGCTCAAAATTGGATGGCAAATAGAACAAAGCCTTGTGAATATACTTATCTTTTATCTTGTTTGTGTAAACTATAGCTTGGTACTGCCTCGATTATCCACAGTCAAACTTGGAGGGTGTGCACAGTCGGGTCCAACTCCGACTCCGTGTACTTATCAAAGAACTTGTGGAAGTAGGGTTATCGGTATGATCCACTCTACTTCCATTTCTAGGAACACAGCGGAGATTGATGATGCCAATGGCACACCTGGAGTCGCCCCAGACATAATCTCCATTGCATGCATCGAATTCAAACAAGGTTGAGGCGAACAATCAAGTGTGAAGAATTAGAGTAGGCATTTGGAATGATCCTTTCACATCCAAAACTTTCTTGAATAAATCCGCTGCATACTCGAAAATCTCTTCCACACTCTTGTTTTTCGTCTTCTTCTGGCGCTACGAGTGAAGAAGGAATCACTCGGAAATGAGAGTAGCATCACCATTGTCTGACGCAACATATTGTAATCCTTCTGGAATTGCTTCCAGTTCTCTACGTCAAAATTCCATTTGGTGTCAAACAACCCAAGCAATTGCTTCAGATTGTACAACTCCCTCGCGACAGTGTTCTTCCTCTTTCAATTTTCAATCCACTGCTTCACGGCCATGCACTAGAAATAGTTCTTCGAGGGCTTCTTCACAGTCACTTTTGAATAAATCATTGTTTGACAAGGCGTCTTGTTCAAAAGATGCAACACCATTATCCTCATATCCCTCTCGTCCAGTTGCCCCATCGCCTTAAAGAGTTCACGAATCAAAGTAAATTTCTTTGAAGATGACTCCCAATCCTTGGCCTTATTGAATTTCAATTCAATATCGGGGTCGATCAACTCTTCCAATCCATAATCAACTATGAACTTCGCCCACAACTGGTAGACCTCTTCAGAAGCTGTGATAATGGCTAGTACTTTGTTACGGAGGTCTGCTAATTTTAAAATTTTGTCTTTCGTGTTTGTCTTGATGTTAACAAACCGCTTCACCATTGGAGCCGCAAAAGCGTGTATCAATGAGAATGCAAGACGGCACAGCTATACCTAGGGGGCTTAGGATGCAAACTTTAGCTCCACTCGAGCTAAACCAAATACGACCTTTCAAGCCCTAATGCCATTTCTGTTCTATGATAGAGAGGGATCAAGTGTTGCCATGCCAGAGTAAAGCGTGCCTCATAGCTTATCCGATTTTCAATTTCCTCGGCCGGTTCACGACCGCGGGGCTTCTTTGCCATTGAAGGACTCCCATAGTCGATCCATATACTCCTGGCCCCTATGATATTTGTTGCCCAAGACGGAGTGAAAAAGCTAACGTTGTTTGTCCAGTTTGCCATTACTGAAATACCCATAATCTTGGTTGCATCCTTATGCCTAAAGATGAGTGCCTTCCACGTCTTTAGCACAACCATTTTTTTGTCGTCAACTTTCCTATCGCAGATCAACACTTTTGCAGCTTCAACATGATGTTGCCCGTTGATGATCCAAAACCTACATGACCACTGTAGTGTCTCACAGTCCCATGTCGCCGACGCCTCCTCAAGCTTAGGCATAATGGTAATGAATTCCCTAAAAATGACGTCAAGGGCGTTGGATAGGATATTCTTGTAGTAGACTACACCAGACTGCTCCAGCGATCAAACAATGTATTTCAGCTCTGAAGGCTCCAGAAGGTCGATGTCAACATCTACCGGTTTGTTCTTTCCAAAGACATAACAGTCTTGTACTTCTCCCAAAAGTCCTAGAGTCCCTTGCAAGCTTCGTCGTAATTAATATCTTTGTCGCTGACCGCCGTCCTCACAATAGAATGCACGGATGTGAAAGCGCTCCTCGCTAAGCTACCTTTAGATCTTTTGGAGCGAAAACTATAGGCATCTATGTTCGGGTGCTTCTAACTCGGACCAATTGAAGTTGCTTTAGGTGTGGCCAAACCCGATCGTGCGGTCCCAAAGGTAGACGTGGCCTCCAATCCAACAGTACCTCCCCTCCTCACTGGCGTTTTTTCCTTGCAACATGCTTTGTAATCTAACAGGGCCTTCCAAATCCGATTTGTATCCGTAATGTGGAATTTGAAGAAGGCTTTTCGAGACGACAAGGTGGAGAATAATTTACTTTCAATCTGTTCAACTTGAATTAACTCCGTCTTATTGACCAAATAGTCACGGAAGAAATGGTAGGAAAATCTGATTTCAACGAGCCGGAACACGACCGTGAACACATAATTGGACACCTCTATCGCCTCAAATTAAACAATAAAGTACATGTCCTCAAATGTCACAAGAGAAATATGCGCATCCAGACAGAGGGGATGGAATACCATTAGTGTCCCCAATTGTTGATAGAAGTAAAACTGAATCCTAGAGTATTCTTGACCGCAATAAAAATAAATTTTTCTTCAAAGTCCACAACCTACCCTATGTATTGTAGTCCTCGGCAATTTGTCGAAGCGGGTGACCTTCGAGATCAACCCGGAATGGATCAAGGAAGTCCTCCAGATGTTTCGTGTTGTATGTCTCCATGTTGGTCTTTAAATCAAAGTATAGACATTTGACTCGTTAGCTGGACTCAAGCTAAATTCAAATCACAACGACGCTATCGTGCAAGCGTAGAATGGAGAGCGTAAGAGCGGAGAGCGGTGATTTGGAGAGCGGAGAGCATACAATCTTGCTAAATTTAAAATTTGATGTTGGTTTTAGAAAAGATATTTCTAAAAATAGATTTAAAAACTATTTATAGTAATTTTAGTGGACCTAAGACCGTGTGTTAGCAGTGCAAAATGTAAATTTTTGCAGTCAATCTAAAAAACGTTGGGCAAAACAGTATAAATGGATATAATTGGTCTAACATATAGTAGTGAATAAATGATCATTAAAGTCACACTTAGTAGGCAATTACTTCAATCAACTACAACTTATAGTGTTGTACACTGTCATAGAAATCTATGATTCTACTATCCCCCTAAACCGCAAAACAACCTCAGCAGTCCATTAACCAATCTTCGGTTTGAGGTTTCCAGGCCACGACAAACATGGCATCTAAAACTAAAGAATCTTGATAATCTCTGCAGCTACCAGAATCTACTGGACTTCATCCATGCTTAGAGTGGGGGCATGGATGAAAGTGTCCACTTTGTAGTCAGATCTTGTTCCAAATAGAGTTTATTAAATGGGACTGTCGTGGGCCTCTTGAGAAAGAAAAGACCAAAATTTTGAAAGAAATTTGCAAGCTTCTGGAAAATATCCAGTTTGACTTAGGAGGCGTTATTGTCTTTGGTGAGAGCCAGCATGATTACAACATTCAAGTAATCTACAACAGGTAACGGAATCCTTGATTGAAAGTTTCTATAATGCGGTAGACATGGTACTCAAGGTTTTTGCCATTGTTGTTTGCAAGGAAATTCAGTTGTAAACCGAGAGCAGGAATCGTCGGAATTATAACAATGATCTGTTTGTTAGATTCGCTGTAGAATATTTCAAATCACATATCATCTCCTAAAGAAAATACTTCCTCAAGAAAAGTGAAATTCGTAATGTTCTAACAAGACGTTTTTCCTGTACATGATCCTTAACCCCTAACTGCCTAAGCGTCCATTTTTTGGACGATGTACGGATTTCATCCACAATTTCTCATCTATAATTTCTCATCCGCCATGGACATTTTGCAGTGTGGGATTTTTACTGTAGATTCTATGGAAAATTAGCTTCATGCATATGTGATCCAATTGGAAAGGAGATGACTTGTGAAAATTTATGCCTCATTTCATGTTTTGAGTGATTCACCCAAAAATTTGAAGATTTTAGTGTAAAAGTGTTTTAAAAAAAGTCAACTCATAAAATTAAGCAATCCAAAAAACTCCAAAAATCACTACACTTAGAGTATTACATTTCAACCAATCACAAATAATTTCATCCTTAGATCGTCAATATCGGATCATAGTTATTCTATGACATTTCAGAACATAGTTATTCTATAGTTATTCTATGGTTCCATAGTACTAACAAGAGGGTACTACATATCATTTTAAATGGTCTAATGTTCGGTCTTGTAATTGGATGATGGAATCGAGGGACTTGTATTCATTTCTTCCATTTGCAAATCCTAGTCAAAAAACACAGTTCCAGGAAAATGCATGTAACTACTAGAAAATTACTTTTCATAAGTTCTTTTATCATACCTTATTAGTTCATGAGGTTGTTCAGCAGTGTATGAATAAGTTATCTTTATAACCTCAACCCTAAACCAATACTTTGCTAATATAACTAGCACAACTAATAATAATTAAACAATAAGAATTTAGGTTTGGGGTATAAACTAACAACCTCAATGGAGCACTGTACTGAACATGTATGTGTATAGATTTTTTTTTAATTTATGGTAATTTCTTAGTATTCAAAGTTTGACGTTCATAATATAGAATTTCCAAATATATATGGCTGCTATGAATATCTAATCGAGCTTCTAATATAACAAGTATAATTGATATTACTAATAATATTATAATTAGCACAAAGTAGTAATATGAGACATGGTGGTTTAGGGTGCAGTACAACCCTAAACCTTGGGGAAGCCAATTCGTGTAAATGTTAGATGATTTTATAGTTATGAGAGTACAATGGGTATTTAATGGGGGCCAATGAAATAATTAATTGAGTATTATACTTTTCATTCCTCTACTTTATATGGTTTCAGGAAATGCTCACTGAATGTACTAGCTGAATACTTGACAATCATAGTGGGAAAAAGAAACAATGTGGTACATTAGAATAAAAGCGATATATATCACAGAGTGAAAACGGTCTTGTAATAAGGAGTATTACAGGAGTATTGCAATTTCAACCCATTGTCTGATTTGCAAAATGTGTCGGTCACAATCAACTATAGTAAAGAGAATTGTTTGTTCCAAAAATCTCTTGTGTGACTAGAAAGGATTGCCAAAAAAACTCCGTGGTTCAAAGTAAACGTTTTAGACGCGGTCTAAGACATCTACTCTAAACATATTCGGGTTGATTAAAGTAAACTCGAGGATGTCTCCCGCACACAACTGATTGGTGACAACGAAGGTCTCCCACCCTGATGCCAGCCGCGTTGTGACCTTCAGTTCAATGATGTCTTCTAATATCTGAGTTGAGCGCTCCAATTTAACCGCCATCAGGGCCATGTTCTTTGGGCCAAGGAGGTAGACCTCGTCTCCATGAATCATGCGGCTATTCGAGTCCCAGAATCGTCCAGGAATCCTCTGCGCATACGTCGATGACAAAATTGTGAACACTCTGAAATAAAACAAAAATAAAATAATAATAAATGATTCTTTTTTAAATCTCAAATTTTAGGAAATATAATTATATTCTTTCGTTTACAAATGTTTGACTAAAAGTTCTATAATTCACAAAAACAAAGTCATAGGTGGCCTTACCAATGTCACCATATCATCTCGGTTGGCGTGTCCGGGGTCAAGGGATAAGTGCCATTGAACGACGTTGACTACGAATCGAGGGTAGTGGGGTGCAAACCCGCACGTTTTGCATATTGGGCTTTCCACGATACTCAGGTTCTGCAAAATGCGCACGTGGAACTCCGAGTGTGCCCTCAAAGAAAAGAACAAGTGATCGCCCACTCGGATGTTGGTGTCCAGTATGAAAGTTTTCAGGCCACCGTGACCATAGGCAAACACTCGGCACCGTCTCAGATGTTTAAAAAACTTGGTTACTGTCAATCGAATTGGCCAAAATTTTGCAGGATCTCCTTCCAGTCTAAAGGTGACGTCCTCACGGAATTTTGACCCATAGTCCTCGACAAATTTGAAAGGAATCTCCTACAAGAGAACCAATGACAGACATTTAGCTCAACTGCTCGACTAAAACAACATTTACAAAAGTCCAGCATTAATGGTCTCATTTAGCTCGAATCGAGCTAAATACTCGCGCAGTTTGCAATTTAGCTCGAGTCGAGCTAAATCAACCTGCAACCAACATTGAAAATGGACTACAATCAAATATCGCGCAGTTTGGGCTTTAGCTCGAATCGAGCTAAATGGGCAGAGTTTAGGGTTACCATGCTGAACCCCCACGGCCCGTTCACAAGCGCCATGACCATCGACCGGGTGACAGTCTTGTGGAAGAACGGGAGACTGGACTCTTTGTAGAACTCCGTGGCGACTTGGAGTAGACATTCAAATCTGGTCGCAGACGGATTTCCCTCCCCGTTTGGCATGCTAAACGGTGTTGTCATGATTATATACAATCAATGGTAATTATATACAATATTTGGAAATGAGTGCACACTCGATGATACTTAGTACTTGCATATTCAATGCCGGCGATTGTATAATTATCAAACATTCTAATGATTGAAATTTTCCCTCGGACTGAAAAGACTACAATTTCCCTTTTTGAAATACTATACAAGTGTTACTATAACACCACTGATACGGTTTTCAACTGTATCGCATCAAGTTAATAAGAACTTACCAAATTGAAACAAAAACTTCAGAAACTTAAGCAACTGACATAAATTAATTGAATCAAGTCATAAAACAGACACAAATTCAAAATTAGATTAGAAAACAAGCTAAAAAACGACATCGAGCTAAAAAACCATATCGAGCTAAAAGAACACCGTGAGTCCGACACGTGAACAGACCACAATCCCTCAAACTGAATTGAAACATAAATTAAACAACTGAAATCAGGCATTGGAAGTCTTACAGACTCACCTTAGTGCACAATGATCCACTGATAGACTCACTGACGTGCAAAGGTGAGACGGTGCTTAGTTCTGTCTTGACAAACTTACCTTCAAGATGTGTACTAACTACTAAGGGACCTGCAACTACAGCTTCATACAGCAATTAGTGGTACGATGATGAATCAGCAAAAGAAAACAAGCGTCCAGTAGCTACAAAATTAGTGACGGTCAACAGTTTGCGAAAATAATGCTCACTCAGACAGTCTATTAAGAACTCACTGACAGAGTGACAATGAATCACAGTCACGAATTCAAGCGATTACAGAACTGCTAGAGAAAAACAGAACGTCTATAATACTATAAACTAGTTGATGAGGAGTTTTTGAGAATCACTCACCTGATATGGGAGAGACAAACAAAAGTTGCAGAAACTGCAGGTGAGCCTGAGTGTCTGTCGCATTCGCTCCGTGCCACCACAATCAAACTAACGTGCAAACAAGCAAACAAACACCAAGAGTAGCACTCCAATAGCGCGCACAATCGAAGTAGAAACCCAGTAAGAAATTGCAACAGAGGAAGAGCGAGGAGACTAAGCGCGCACTGAGAAATGGTGCAACTGGCATGACAAACAACGCTGAAATGGGAGAGACGGGTCCCCATGCACGCCGGCCTGCGGGCAGAATGAGATGACTGCGGGCAGATGTACGACGGGCAGGGGTGCTTGGGCGAGAGCGAGTCGCGCCCCGCCACGTGTACACCCGGGCAGCTCGAACCCGCCCGTCCAAGCGGGCATCTAGGTAAACGGGCATCGTCACTCTCCATTCTCGAAATGCTCACACTCTCGCTCCTGCATTTGCTTCATGCTCACTTGCTGTCACTCCGCTTGCTGCCGTGCTCGCTTGCTGTCGTGCTCGCTTGCTATCGTGTTCACTTGCTGTCGTGCTCGCTTGCTGTCGCTCCATGCTCATTCGCTCCGCCGCTCGCATTTTCTCCATGCTCGCTAACTGATTCTCATGTTTAGTTGCTGGGTGCTAGAGCGTGTTCCTCTCTTGCTGCAGCGTTGGGGATTAGGGTTGTCAATCATTGCCTGCATTGAGGTTTAGGGTTGTTGCTCATTATTACGGTGGTGGGTTGCTCGCGCTCTACACTGTGCACTTAGGTTGTGTTGCGTTAGGGTTTCTAAGAACGCTGCTGTCGAGAGGTCTGCTACAGCTGGAGATTAGGAAGCATTTTAGTACTATCGATTTCAATTTGCTCAGCAGGTTAGCAGGTATGGTTCTCTTCCCCTTGTATTGTGAATTGACAATGTTTTAGACACAAGTTTTGCAATTTTGATGTTTGATTGTGCATTTTCCTGCAACGCTGCCTGCACAATTTTAGCTTGATGCAGATTTAGCACGACGCTCATTTAGCTCGATGCTAATGTAGCTCAACTACCCCGTTTTAGCTCGACTCGAGCTAATTCCACGCTCTCATCATTCAATGCACGTCATTCGTTATGTATTTGACGATAACGAATGCTCTGATTTCATTAGAAACAACGTAAAAATTAACTATTCGTCAGCAATTTAGCTCAATTCGAGCTAAATATACTCATATTCGTAGATTTGGATGCCATGAAATTGAGGTACTAGGCCCCGACTGTGTCAGTTTAGCTCAAGTCGAGCTAAAATTTATGCATTTCATTCAAAATTCTGTTCAGTTACTGCGGTTATTCAGAGGCAAAAATGAATATTTAGCTCGACTCGAGCTAATTGTGCTACAATGTCGCATAACATCACTGAATTTGCCAGAATCACAATCCGAATTACTTAAGAATTTAGCCCGACTCGAGCTAATACCGCGCTTCCATCCTGCAATGCACTTGATTATTCCTGTATATTGCGATAATGAAAGCTAAGATTTCATTACAAATAACTTATACATTATTTATTCATTGAAAATTTAGCTCGATTCGAGCTAAATATTGTCAAATTCGTAGAATTAGATGTTTTGAAATTAATAAAGTCCAAACGGACGAGCTGTCAGATTTGCTTAAGGGTATTTTGCGCTGCGCTTATACAATATTCAACCATGCCAATAATCAATTTAGCTCGATTCGAGCTAAATGTCTTCACCATAATCGTTAGAATTGCAGCATCATAAGCTGATTATCCTTTGTCATAGTTTTCGAAGCCCCTCCGTGCTCTGGACGGTGGTGTTAGTCTTGACTTTGTCTTTTTAGCTCGAGTCGAGCTAAATGTGAAATGTCCTGTGAACATGCTTTATTAATTGGTCACATGTTTTGAAATCGCTCGTTCAGCTAACGTACCAGATATTGTACTGATTTACAGTTATGGCACGGACAGCAACGTGTGCAAGAATTGTTCGGGATGACCCCAATCCTCCTGCTGGAGAGCCTGACTCTGAAGTCGAGATGGTAGTGCAGGAGGAACCAGCTGTTCCTAATGTAAGTCCTACTCTGCGCCATGTTCAAGTTTTCTGTTTTATTACCATCTGTTGGTCTCAGTTTAGCTCGAGTCAAGCTAATTTGGCAGATGCTTAATTAGTCATTTCCTTGATATCGTGGCAGATTACCTTGAACCGATAATTGAGAGCTCTAGGGTTTCCATTTCGCGTCCGGAGGGAGAAAGTAGTGAGCGACCGACATTTCGGGATTTTGAGCGCCCGGGAGTTAGGGAAATTGAGCGCCCGGAGAGAAACATTAGCGCGAGGTTAGAATTGGAGAGAAGCAAACACCCGGACATTGAGCGCCGCAATTTGAGGCGGAGTTTGCGGAAGGGAGTGAGTGCGCAACCAGGAAGAGATGCGCCAGGGCTCCGGGAGGTCAGGCGCATACCACGGAAGCGGAAGGGAAAGCGTCCAAAGAGAAGCGCGTGGTTTGCAGGAGAGAGAGAGGGCGCACCGGAGAAGAAGCTGCGTCGTTTCCAGAGGAGTGAGAGAGTATGTCCGGAGTCCGCAGCCATGGCGCACAGGGTGACTTGATCCAAAATCCCGGAGAAGAGGATTCTTCCGGACATCCCGCAGTACAGGCGTGCTAGCATGTGAGCCTGGGAGCGTGAGCCCAGGAGCTTGTGAGCCTGAGAGCCCACAGAATTTTTCAATTTTTTTTCAAATTTTTTTTTGTGGACCTATGACCATGGGCTTTGGGATTTGGGCATTATTTTCTATCTGTTTAAATGGTTTAGGGAAAACATGTTTGCGGTTTTAGACAAATTGTATGTCAAAAAAATTAGTTAGGCAAAATTGATAAGTGTGTGAAATGTAGTGATAATGAAAATGCATGTAACATTCTAATGTGGAGTCAACAGTTTTATAAAGAAGTTCAATGTGTTAGAATTTCTCAAATCTTAAGACATTTAATTGTTTTGATGTTTGTGAGTTTAGTGTTTAGTGGTTTAGGGTTTAAAGACCAAAATGTGAGTAGTTTTAGATTATGTTTTGAATTCTCAAAGTTTGTATCAAGAAACCCAATGTACAAGAATTTATGAAAGCACATAGAATTGAGTTAGAGTGATTGAATAAGAGTGAAACCATTCAAATATGGAGATGGACAACGAATGCAAATAAAGTGGTAGTGGCCCTTTTAGTCTCACTACAATCCAATAAAAACATCTGTGTCAAATAACTCATAATAGTCACAATACTCAAGAGTATAGAGCTATGGCGAAGCCTCAAGTGGAGCTGTGGGACTAGAAGATCCGGACATAGACCCCTCTATGTCACTACAATCGCTAACGGATGCCTCACCATTAGACTCAACTGCCTCCTAATCAACAAACTCTAAAACACGAGCACAAACAAACACGGGGCGTGGACTACGATCAGAAATACACTGCTGTACAAACTGTCTTGCAATTCCTTCTGCATAAGAGGGCAGTGTGAAGGGTTTAGGAGGACTAGGAAAAAACTCGGGATTAGAGAAGAGAGGTCGGTGAATTGGAGCACTTAGTCCGCCGCATCTGAAAGCAATAAAAACCATAGTATTAGAAATAGTGAAAAATAAACCACGAGCAAAGAACTACAAATCATAATGCAAAGCAATTACATAAACCGACTTACTTACTGAATCGGGATTTCTTCACAATCGGCTCCGCTTCAATGTCCTCATCGTCCATGTCATCCAAGCCAATAACAACCCTTGGTTGGCGAGGCCTACGTGTCACAGCGGATTGAATGAGAGGAGCAAGGACTGCATCAAATATAGCCTTGTCCTCCTCTAGCGCTGCGATGTGGCGGTTCACATTGCGGCAAGCGTGGATAGAGGCGCCTCCAAAAACAATCACAAAGTAGACAAATGTAAACAAACTACAAGGACAAAAATTGAAAGATAGTAGACAAACGTAGGCAAAATACATGAGAGATAGTAAACAAATGTAATCAATGTACAATGACAAAAAGTGAAACATATCATTTAGAATGAGATAGAATTACTAGCTAGTCGCGGTAGTGCAATCCAACACCACGTCGCCTGGAAAAGAACAAGTCTCAACCAGCATCTGCATGAACAAGGTAGATATCTCTCGCGGTCCTTGCCATGGCACCTCCCCGTTCATCAACTGGTCATCTTTACCCATGTAGTTTTGGTGGATGTCGTCACGTGCAACATCTACTACGTTACAAAGAAGCGCAGGGACTGGCTGGAATGCAAAAGAGGACGGATCCCAATTACCCTTAACCCTGATCGCTAAACAAATGCCAAAGCGATTGGTCAGCAAAAGAAAAACAATTACATAAGTTTAGGAAAACATATACAAAGTACTTCAAAGTAAATCAATGTCAACATTAGCTTAATAAACAAACTCACTGTCAACAACGGATTGGTAGGGGATGTCAGGTGAAGACGGTTCATTCCCCACCAGTCCTTCTTCACCTTGAATCCAAAGCTCTTGCAGTAACCCAAGATCTTCGATTTTGTAGCTGATCAAAAAGGGTAAATAATAATAAGAGCACCATCATCTTGCAGGTGTTGATCTGCAAAATCGAAAATTCGTTGTAAGAATTCTCGAGGTTCCTGGTTCCACTTGGGAACGGTGGAGGCAAGATTGGATACGCCTGGGACTGGCAGACCCTCAGGCATATCCACGATCATGAGGTCCACGATCATGAGGTCCCACTTTGTGTCATTACGGACATGTCATTCCCGACATTGAGTCATTAAAGACTTGTCACATATGACAAGATTTCTACTAGTGAGAAGAGGGAGCAAGGGGAGATGGGAGGCGCGCGGCTTGTGGGTCGGCTAGAGGAGGATCAAATGACAATAGCGAGGAAGCAAGAGGAGAAAGAAGGGTGCGGCCATAGTGCTAAATACTTGCCCTATTGGCCTCGCATTCAAAACTGAGGGGATAGGTGTGGGCGACGGCCATAAATATGGCGGCTCTTCTAGGGTTTGACCAGTCGAGTTGATCAGTTGGGTCGATCAGTCGAGTCGACCAACAGTAACTGGGTCGGGTCAGGTCGGTTGTTGTCGGGTGGGCTCATCTTTGTTCTGTTCTAGTGTGGACCTAATCTCTGATTTGATTGTGAGTGGGCTAGTCAATTCGGTAGGAGGTTTATCGCCTAGGACTCGGTAGGGTTTGAGTTTGTCGACGTTGACTAATACTGGGTCGGGGTCAAAGTGCTGAATGCTGACTAGGAGGACCGTGTTGTTGGGAAGGGTATACTGGACGCAATACGGGCCAAACCATTTGCTACGAAGTTTACCGGCATGGACATTTGTCCCATTTGGGTGCCAGAGGACGTAGTCGCCTACGTTGTATAGAGTCGATTGGCTCATTGTGCTTGGTTCCACTGTTGTGCGCCGTGGTAGGTGGCTGCTGCCAATCGGGTCTCTTCTAATTTCTCGAGTTCGGCGACTCGGGCTACTAGTACTCGCCTGGGAGTGAAGTCGGTAGTCAATGTCGACCGTTGGGTCGGGATGATGTATTCGGTTCGCATCAACAATGTCAGACCATACACCAATTGGAAAGGGGTGTGGCCCGTGACAACTTTGTATGCCGTTCGGCAAGCGAGGAGGACCGTGTGGAGCTGTAAGTCCCAGTGGGTTCGATTCTCATTGACTGGCTTCTGGAGCAACCGGACTATGACCTTGTTGGTCGACTTGGCTTGGCCGTTGCCTTGCGGATAGTATGTTGTTGAAGTCGTGTGTCGTAGTAGAAAATGCTCGGTGAGGGAGTGCACCGTGCTATTGATAAAATGGGTACCTTGGTCGCTTACTAGGTGGAGTGGACATCCAAACCGGGTAAGGATTGCCTCGTACAGGAACTGTGCGGTCTCCTTGGCGGTGTTTCTTCGGAGAGCTCTAGCCTCGACCCATTTGGTGGCATAGTCGGTAGCCACCTAAATGTATCGACAGGCTGTATGTCGGGTCTTTTTGACGGGGCCTATTAAGTCAAGTCCCCATTTCATAAAAGGTTCCGCGGGTAGTAGGGTGACGAGCTTTGAGGAGACTGTCTTGGGTAGTCCGCCTGTCATCTCGCATTCATGACACGATTGGCAGTACCGCACAGCGTCTTGGTGTAGAGTCGGCCACCAGTAGCCTGCGTCTAGTATTTTCCGGACAGTGATGTCATGAGAAAAATGTCCTCCAGCGTTGCCTTTGTGTAATTCTTGGAGGATTGTTGTAGGCTAACTGCCGGTCAGGACTTGTCGGAGCTGGTGGTCCTTTCCGAGTCGGTACAGTTGGCCGTCGAGTACTTGGTACGGGATGGCTTTGTGAGCGATTCGCTTACAAGCCACCTTCGTCATATGGGCTCGAAAAGTCCCGGTAGTCAAGTAGTCGACTATCGGGTGTAGCCAATCGGGTTCGGTGGAAAAGAGCTACGCGTCGGCTGTCTGGTCGGGGATGCCTATTGCTGGCTCGGCCCCTTCATTTCTTGATAGTGCGTCGGCTACGCCATGCGTTTTTTCTGGTTGATAAACCACAGTGAAGTCGAATTCAAGAAACAGTAGCAGTCAGCGTGCGAGTCGACCCGATACCTGGGGTTTGTTGATCAAGTACTCGAGCTCCAGGTGGTCGACATAGAAGACAAACTTATTACCGCGAAGGTAATGTCGAAATTTGTTGATGGTGTACACCATTGCGAGGGCTTCCTTCTCGGTTGTTGTATAGTTCTTCCCTGCATTGTTGAGTAGTCGAGAAGCGTAGACTATCAGCTGGTCGATGTTGCCGGTCGGGTTGTGTGCTAGCATTGCCCTGATTGCTATGTCAGATGCGTCTGTGTGTATTTGGAAGTCGAGTGACCAGTCGACTCTGATCAAGATTGGTGCAGTGTGGTATCGATCCTTGATGGTCTGGTATGCTGTTGCACACGCCGGCGTCCAGTCGAACGGTTCGCCTTTCTGGGTCAGCTTGGTGATGGGTTCCATGATGGCAGCATAATTTTTGATGAAGCATCGGTTGAACTGGGCTAGTCCGTTGAATGTCTGAATGGCCTTGACGTCCTTTGGTGGTGGCATGTCGACTAGGGCCAATTCTTCTTTGGATCCGAAAACTTGCCTTCCCGTCCTACAATGTAGCCCAAAATTACACCAGAAGGGACATAGAAGTTAAACTTTTCTGGGTTGAGGCTTACCCCATACTGTCGACATCGGTCGAAGACTAGTCTGAGCTTTGATAGGTGGGAGTCGATGTCGCTGTAGACACTGAAATCGTCTAGGAATAGCTTCATGAAGTCGCCCAGGTACTCTTTGAAGATCTAGTTGACGATGCGCTGGTAGGTAGGCGGGGCATTTTTCAATCCGAACGGCATCACGACCCATACATACGCGCCCCACTCAGTGATGAAGGCTGTTTTGGGGCGGTCGGTCGGGTCGATCAGTACCTGGTGGTAGCCTGAGAAGCAGTCGATGAAGGAGTTAGCTTCATAGCCTATGACTGCGTCGAGCACCTCGTCCGTGAACGGAAGGGAGTACGGGTCTTTCTTGGTTGCTGCATTAAGTCGACGGAAATCTATGCATATCCGTAGTTTCCCATTCTTTTTGGGGACCACAACTATTGGGGATAGCCATGTCGCCTGGTCGACTGGTGCGATGAACCCTGCTTTTAGAAGCCGTTCCAAGTCGTCCTTCACGGCTTGTGCATAGATCGAGTTCATCCGGTATCTTGCCTGGTGACTAGGCGAGATAATTGTGTCGAGCTCGATCCGATGAGTCGCTATGTGTTCCGGTATACCTCGTAGATCTTTGTAAGAGAAGGCGAAAATGTCGATGTATTCCTTAAACAGGGATTCTGCGCTAGCTCTGAGACTAGGGCTCATATTCGCATTCAGCTTCAACATCTTGGGGTCGGTAGAGGTACCGACGTTGATATGGTTGAGTCGTTCTTCCTCATTGTGATTCCAATGGGCAATGTCCATGAAGCGCAGCTTGTCTTGTATTGGTGTCTCGTCTACCAACATTGTTCCTGGTGTATGTTGAATACTTTGGTGCCTAGGGGTAGAAGCCGTCGTAGTCGATTCTGTCCCAGTCTGGTCGACTGTCGACTCGGTAGCTAGGGGGTTCCAGTCGATTGTGCCCATTGTGTGGAGGGTCGGGTCGGAGGCCATCAAGATTTCCTCCTCTTCATCGGTGATACCTTCCGCGAAATTGTAACACACTAGAGCATGTGGTGTAACCGCCTCGTATCCTAACAATCGATTTATCTTGACGGTCTTGACGGTGCCGTTGCCCATGATCTGCACCTCGTTGTTGCCCCAGTCGTGTATGACTTTGGCATGTCGAAGCCAGGGTCGACCGAGTAATAACCGGTAGTCTGACTTGATTGTCGAGCAGTCAATGACTATAAGCGTAACTATGTAGGAGATGCCATGAATATGAATTTTGACATCCCTGATCAATCCTTTGGGCCGTGCTATGGTGCCATTTGCCATCTTGAGGTTGAATGGTGCGGGTGAGGGTTTGGATAGTCCCAAACGTCGGCGTTCATCTTCGGTGATTACATTGACGCCGGATCCGCCATCAATCAGAATGTCGTCGACCATGTTTTTGCCGACTTAGACTGTGATGACTGGCATGTGTATGTCGATGACTGCTGCAGCGGCGATCGTCACCTCCTCTATAGTCAAGTAGGGTAGCTCTGGAGTCGACCCTGATTCTCGATGAGTCTGTCGATCCCGAACCAGTTTGGTGAGGGTCGGTGATAACTGTAGTAGGTCACGGATGGATACCTGCAATTTGCAGTCTTGCAGTTGATCGAGGATCTGCTGCTGGACGGCGCCGAATGCTATGGTGCCTTGGTCGACTGTGGCCTGAGTCGGTTGGTCTGGGTTGTCTCGAGGGGTGATCGTTTGTTGCGGTAATGCATCCGCGTCCCAGTCGAGTGAGGGCGAGTCCTCAGTCGACTTTGGGTCTTTAGTGGAAGTTGTTGTTTCCAACTCAGCTTGGAGTTGACGAACTTCCTACATCATTTGATCACGTAGTAGTTCTTGGACAGTCCTGTCGGTCGTCTCTGTGGACTCTTCAGGAGTCGGCTGGTCGGGAGTCGACAGGCTTCTGGTAATCGCTGCAATCGTCAGGACACCAACCGTAGTGTTCGATAGTTCTTCAATGACTACTGACGACGTGTTGGACTTGGTATCGATCTGTTGACTAAGGAATTTGATGACTTTCGGATCCTTCAGTAGGGGACACAAGTGTGTCGGATGGTCCAAGGTTTTGCAAAGAGAGCAAGGGAATATCCGTCGTGGTGTGCTATCCCGGGGCGGTCGACTCCTTGATTCGGCGGTAGTCAACACTGGTGTGGCTGCTGCTACCAGGACTATCTTATTAGCCGCCGCACACCATTTTCCAATCTCGCTTTCTGGATTGAGCCAGCAATCACGTTTGAGATGGCGTGGCTTCTTGCATCGGTTGCAAAATGCTCGATTAGGAGTCTCGGTTCGCTTGGTAGTGCTCGAGTCCGGTTCCTTAGGTAGTCCGCTTTCTGCAAGCTTAGCCAATTTCTTAGCCTGGACTAGTGTCGATCTTGGTAGTCCGACTGCGGCTACCTGCAGATACTTCAACAAACCAGCTCGGAAATTGCTCAGTAGGGAATTATCAGCCGGAAGGACCTCAAACTGGCTGGCTAGTTTCATCATCCGTTCGTAGTAATCGTCAACCGACTCTTTGGCATCCTGTTTCATACTGCGGAAACGTAGGTAAGCCTGGTCGTCATTGTCGATATCCTGGTAGCGGTGTTTGAAGGCATCGAGGATTTCATGTAAGTTTTGGTGTGGGTACAACGTTCGTTGAGTCGAGAACCAATTATAGTTAGGAGCATCGACTAGCGAATTTCCAAATAATGCTATAGTAATACCCAAGTCAGTTTTGCCATTCAAAGTAAGGGCATTGAGAAATTGATGGACATGCGTAATGGCACACTTACCTTCCTTGTAGGTGAGCATCGCTAATGGTTTCCGAGCAGTCGTCCGAGTCGCGAGTGTAGCTGCAGGGTAGGAAGGCTGCTGCTCCATCTGGGCTGCAGGTACCGAATAGTCTATCGACCGAGGGTTGTATAGTGCACATTGTTCAAGAAGGTGACCATAACAACTACAAGATGCACACATAGGTATGGTGGGTTGGTACTGGGTGACGGTCGGTAGGATAGGTGGCTGGGAAGCTACCGGTCGATTCTACGGGTTCTGTGGTAGGGGCCGGTTATGAGCCTGTGAAAACGATGGTTGGTTGATAGGCTGAATCATAGGAATGCCTATTGCTAGCTGAGTTTGGTAACCAGGTGGGAGACTAGTCTGAGGGGTCGACACTCTAGGGGTGGTGGTTTAGGCTACCTTCGGCTGATCTAGGTATAGAATATTTGGCTCATGAATATGAGTGCGAATATTCGGGAGACGGAGTCGAGTTACAACCTGGTTGACTCGTTGGTCAGATTGATAGATTTGTCAGGTCCTATCGACTAGGTCTTTATCTAAGTTTCGTGACAAATGGTACCTTCCGGGGTATTCATCCTTCCCTGTGTGAACTCCATGTAGTGTTGTAAAGACGGGTCGGTAGGAGTCGATGCTGCGACTTGCCGCCGAATCTCGTTTGTTGGTCGGGGATCTATTCGTGTGTTAGTATCGTGTACTACTGTCGGTGGAACGGTCTCCGACTGTAAATTTCGCCATTCTCTGTGAAAACGTGGATTAGAGAGCTAGTTGGCAGTTACTTCGACTGGTGAGGGAGAACCGGTAGCTCGTGTACGCGGTCGTTTCATACTAGTGACGTGGCAGTTATCTGAACTAGATCTAGATCTCAAATTTAGATCTGACTCTGCTAGGTAGATTGGGCTCTGTTTCAAGCACACCTGAAGATTACACGTCTCACAGCAATGTCAGACCCCTTGAATGTAGAGAAATCCTCAGATTTCTTGAAATGATCATGCCCCTTGAAGTAAGTTACAAAGGCATGGTCCTAGAGTCGAATCCGCCACTCCTCTATGAAAGAACTCAACGATAGAGGCTCAAGAGGAGAGTCCATGGAGATGGTAATGTTATCGGCACGAACAATATCATCAAAGTACTCTACTGCCTTCTGTTCAATCTGCAATTTTGTGAAGCATATTCATGAACATTAATTGGTGGCCTTGTAAACATTTGATCGCAAACTTAACTAGAACTCAAATATGAATCATGAGCAATAATTAGAACACGTCAACTGAAGTAGATTAAATGGTGTATGAATATCATACCCCGGCCCACCAACAAGCCTTGACAAGAAACATTCCCAACTTCTCTTCATTCAAGGGTTTGGGAGGGAACGAGATGCTTCACGGGTTGCCACGGATGAGTTGAACAGTTTTAACCATTTAACCTTATGAATGGGAGCTACATTAGAAGTAGCAATGAGTTGAAGTTTCTCCAATGTTAACTCGAGAGTTGAATTCAACGTCCAATGTCTCTCAATCTGCAATGATCATATCATGACAATTAGCATCGTGCTTGAATTTCCATCTCATTTAAACAAAAGAAAAATTAAATGGATTCATACCTCGTTGAGAAACTCATCCCCAATTGCAGGGTTTGCAACGGCAGCCAATTTCCCAAGCTTGACGCTCATGTTGGCCGTCTTCTCTTTAATTGCTGCACGCATAGCGGCAGCTATACTCCCACCAGATATATCATCAGAATGGGTTTGTTCACGATGTAGTCGAGCAGCTAGATCAGTAGCAACAGCAATCTCATGCTAAACATGCACAAACAATTGCAACACAATTAGTATTAATCATACTCATCCACGTTTGTAAAAATGTTAAAGATAAAATTGATAACAAAAGTAAAGCATGTACCCGAAATATGAAGGCCGTGAACACCTCAACAGTCAAATGGTACCATGAACGCTTTGAATTGTTCATTTGACATTTCAATATCTCTACGGGAGTAAGGAGTTCATTGAACATCTCCAATGGCATTACGCCATACTTTTTAACCCTGAACAACATGTGATCCAGACTGGTCTTCACGTGTGAATCCCCTATGTGTCTAAATCAATACAATGAAAGAGAATATGAATACAATGAAAGAGAATTTGAATTCAATGAAAAAGATAATCATTACAATTAACGAGAATATGATTCTAATGAAGCATTAAGTACAAAAATACGACATATGATCATATAAACACAAATCATATAACAATATATAGAGAACATGAACCAAGTGATTGTTGAGTGAGAAAATACTCACTTATTGATGTCATGCATAACTTGCATGACAAGACCAATCCGCCCTTTAGTGTCAAGAATGATGGCATCAACGCAGTAGTGCCATGAGGGCTCATTCTTATGCTACCTCTCAATGTGGTTCATCCAAGCTATTCTACGGTGGTTCCCATCACACACAAAGAACATCCGATTAACATACTGTTGCATCCCTGGAATACCACGGAGGTATTTGTTGAATTTCTCATTCTTTTCATCCGACAATGGCCCCCAGTTCACCTTGTCCTCTTCAGTGACCTCTTGAATATCACCTTGTTCATTGGTAAGAGATACATAGAAAACAGCTGCACCATCTCTATAGCCATGCACAAACTCTTCCTCGAGTTTTATCAAATCACATGAGAGAGTAGGTCTCACCATCGACATCACAACCATTCTACACAATGGGATGTGATGCCGGGAAATATGCACGGGTTGGAGTCGGAGGTTAGCAATTGTTGCTACAGCATTCAACTTCTGGCGGCTCCATATGACATCTTCACTTGCATCCAACGCTGCTTCATCGGCATCAACCTCCTCTGCATCATCATCCGCAGCGTCTTCATCTTCGCCACCTTAAGAAGGTTGAGGTCCAGGGCTATCCTCCACCGCTAATTGGTTAGGCGTTTGTGAGATAACATCCTTTACACAAAACAAATTACACATTCAACCATAGACACGATATAACAACAAAACTAGCACTATCACAACCAACAACACGAGCGTCCCAAAGCAATGACCATGACAAGCACCAACACGACCGAGACGTGCACCAACAAGATCGTGGCGAGCAGCACTAGCAACGGCCGTGACGTGTACGATCAACATCTACAGTTACAACATGGCGACTACACGGTGAAGAGCACCAACAATTCTGAGTGTGACCAGCAGAAACAAGTGGGACTAGCACCTAGAGCAATTGGCCATGTCGAACACGAATACGAGCAAATCAAGTACCACAGTATCATGACCAGCACCAAGAGAGACGAACGCTGAGATGACCATGGCGAGCACCAGCACGACCAAGACATGCACGAACAAGACATGCACGACCAAGACATGCACGACCAAGACATGCACGACCAAGACATCCAGGGTGACGTAAACCAACACCAAGATGACGAGCACCAAGATCTGGGTGACGAGCAATACGAACACGAAGTACGAGAACCAGATCACGATTTCTATTACGAGCTCAAAAGTGATGAGCACCAACAAGGGAGTGACGAGCCATACGAACACCAGATGACAAGCATTACGAACACCAGGGTGACGAGCACCAGTGTCACGGTCCGCGATTGTCACGAGCACCAAGACACGAGTTCTTTCTTCGAGTACCAGGTCACGAGTTCCTTTTACAAGCCCTAGGGTGACCAGCACCAACAGCAGTGGGTCGAGCACTAACACCAGGGTGACGAGCAATACGAACACCAGTTTACAAGCACCAAGTCACGAGTTCCATTACGAGCACCAGGGTGACGACCACCAACAACACGGTAACGAGCCATACAAACACCAGGTTGAGGAGCAATACAAACACCACAGCAACGATTACCAACTCCAAGGTGACGAGCACCAGCAGCAATTGAAATCTACACAAGAGTGATGAGCACCTGTTGAGCGAGTTGAGCACCTTCACAAACAAACACAAAAGTGTGAAGCAACAAGAGCACCAACTTGTGTGAGTCAGGCAATCACAGCATGACGAGATCAAAAGGCAAAACCAACCTCAGAGAGAACTAAAATGAGCGTGACGATCACCAAGATGAGTGAGGGAAGTTACAAATAGGAACACCAGGCCAGAATACCTTGATCACTGAGGGTAGTAGCAAATGGACAATCGGTCCCGAGGCGTCACCTACGGAGAAGGGGATTGATCTTTTCAACAATAAGCTCGACGATATCGACAAGCACCAACAAGACCATCACTAGGACAACGCGTGGCAAGCAACTACACGAGTGATCAAGTAGTACTTCGTAACTATGACCATCGGCCCCGAGGCTACACACTCGGAGCCTTGGTTTGATCATCGTTCTCACTACCACGACTGCCCACACATCCAGAAGCCAAAGCGGCACCATCGCGTGCATAAGTTGTTAGTCGCCAAGTTCCCTACCAAGCTGGCCATCACTAGCACGAAATGGGCGTGCACCTCCTTGACCGAGCGAAACGAGCATCTACACAAGCGTGGCGAGCACGAACGCTGACATGCGTTTACAGGACAAACACGGGCTTGACTAATTCTAGTTGATCAAGGAGTATTTGGCAACATGGACCATTGGCCCCAAGGCTACACCCTCGGAGCTGGAGATTGATCAACGATAATTGATCGAAATTGCCACCATGCCAAGAAGCGAGAGGTCCATCAGCGCGAGCATAGCCAAGATGGGGACGTGTCTACAATGCGAGCAGTGAGCGGAGAGCAGAAAAAAAGCAAACCAAGAGCACAAGTTTGGGAACAAAATTTATAAATAGAATTTCTTTTACTAATTTTAGGAGAATATTTTTCAGAATATTCGAATATTTCGAAGAATGTTCTTCCATTAATAGAATGTTCGAATATTTGAATATTTATAGAAAATAATATTGACCTAAGACCATGGGCTAAAACGTGGTAAAATGGCATTTGATTTACATTTTTCTTTCAACTATATGATTTTTTATTTCAGGGTTTATTGCATATTCCATCAATTTTCAGTTTAGGGTGTCCTCAAAGCTGTGAGTGAACACATACACTTGTTTGGAAGTTAATGCACTAAATACAAAACTTTAACATGTGACAAAGAATTTTGATATAATAATAGATAGAAGAAACTTTATATTGCTGAAATCGTCAGATAAGCCTGAAACATAAATGGTAGGTCATCGGATTCCATTGAATGTACTATGGGATACTTCTATGGTGACTCCTACTTTTTAGCGAAAGGGTGAGTCAAGATCCTACTTTCAAGGACCTGTTTGACTTGGTTGAAGTTGAACGTTGGCGCGTGGATGAACATGTCAATCTAGGGATCGAGATGACAGACCTTCAAAAAGATGAAGTACACATGCTTGTAATATGAGAATTGGCTCCTCCCACGGAACTTTGTCATTGTCTTCTTGAATGCAGGGCAGCTGCAGCCTGGCAGGGAGCTAATTGTGATCTGATACTATTTCACATCTGGTGGCGTTCCCGAGTCTAGAGCGATGATGCAGCCATGGCCAGGGTGAAGAATCATTGTCACAGCATGGAGTCGAGCTTTGAGGGACTCAGAAGAGCCCAAAGCCAGCCTCTGCTGCGGATTTGGGCGGCCAGCATTTCGTGTGACAACCTTCCCTTCTCTTTTTCCAGGATACCTATCCGCGTCTGCAAGTACGGGCACCGTGTCCAGATTTGCGGGAGGCTTTGCTGTGGAAAACAGCCTTCTTAGAGAGACAGACACTTTTTGCAGTAGTTGGAACCTAGCAGCTTCGAGGCCAAGGATCTCACTTTGCTTGAGATTTGTTCTAAGCTTCACTGGCCAGACATCAGGGATGGTGGGCCTCTCTTGCTGCCTAGAGTACGGAACTACCCACTTCCGCCTTGAACCTTTGACACACCTCTCAATATCATCCGAGCAGAAGTAGAACTCCTCCGACACTTGTAAGTTCTTCCTAGTGTTGTGCCATAGACCGGTGTACGTAGGCGCAGGGGTGGGTTTAGCACCCCTCACGATTCTCTCCGAACACTTCTTCATAGTAACAGCTCTTTGGACCCAACAACACTTACCTGAATTCTTTGCCAACCGAGCAATGTGCCACTCCTTCACGTTAACTCTGGTCTCCTAAACACAAGAGACGTGACAAATCTGTCCTTGACTACGTGGAGAAGGAACTGCGTCGTCGGCTTTTGGTGAAGAAGGTGCAACTTCGTGGACATTGAATTCATCCTCTTAGAAATAACTGACATGTGAGCGGTTCGTTCCTTCACTACTAGAGAAATGGGGTTCCGGTGTAAGAGAAAATCAACAGAAATTCTGCTCGTTCGTGTGCGGGTTAGGAATAGTTGATTCCGGATCACAATGAACAGAAAATGTCTTGGTTCGGTGTTGCTTCAATGTCCAAGTATACGGATATTAAAGAATGTTTCTAATGTAGCATTCATTTTTTCTGGCCTGCCCGAGGAAAAGTAGCTGCCTGGAAATTTTGGGCTGCCCGGAAAAAAATTTGACAGCCAAGGCCAAGAACCCCGACCCACCACCGTAGGGCCCACCATGGCTAACCGAAGACCAATTCCCAACGGCCGGATTCGAACACAAGACCTTCTAACCCCCAACCACTTACTAAACCACCACACCACATACACACGCTCATGCAAGTATGAGAATTATCTTGTTAATTATAAGAGAACTTAACCATTGGCGATTCGTTTGCCATGTACAAAAAGCTATTTTTTTCAATTTTTTTTTTTGCACTATTTCATACAGGGATTTTTCTGTATGTACAAAAAATTTCAGATTTTTTTGAATTTTTTTTTTATTTGGACAAAATCTTGAAGGCTGGAGCTGTTTTTTTTTTCCTAACAGTCTTTGAATTTTTTTAACGATGTAAAAAAAACTTTTTTTTCAAAATTTTTTTTTGCAGTATTATATGCAAGGATTTTTTTGTATCTAGAAAAAATTTCAGATTTTTTTGAATTTTTTTTTTTTTGACAAAATCTTGAAGGCTGGAGCTGTGTTTTTTTCCAAGAGAAAACTTGTTGGTTCCAAGAGAGAATCTATTGGTTCTGTGCAGTGAATTCGGTTTTGCAACGTTAAACCCAATCTCTATTGGTTCCAAGAGATGTGACTTGGTTCTGTCTTGTTTTGACGCACTCTCTAGTAGTGAATCAACAGGAACTTGTTGGTTCCAAGAGGAAAATCAACAGGAACTTGTTGGTTCCAACAGAAATCAACAGGAACTTGTTGGTTCTGTGCAGATGACTAAATGTTTGCTATGTTAAACCCATTCTCTGTTGGTTTCAACATACGTGTGTTGGTTTTGTCTTGGTTTTTACGCACTTTCTAGTAGTGCTTGGTTTTTCTACCAAAGTCACGAGGATGCGAGTTCGTCCTTTGAGAACCTCTACAGAAGTCATGTGAAGAGAAGTTAGCCGAAATAGGTGGTCGGGTCCGACTTGCTACTTATAGACTCGAGGCGTGCACTCTACATTATGTTTGAGAATCACGTGCGTTCATGACCCCTTCTAAAAACCCCCTGTATACAAAAGGTTGTATGTCTAAAATACCTTTGTATAGAAATGTATATTGTTTTAAATTTATGTTTAGTGTAAGAATACGTGAATATTTTTAGCTCTAAATGTGTTTATTGTATGTATACGTAATACGGTATTGTTCAAATTAATATCCCTTTTGTGTACTCACGTATATTCGTACATGTTTCGTACAGTGCACCTCCCGAGCTTGTAGACTGTAGGGGCACGGAGCTTGCAACAAAGGACGTATGTACTCACCCGTTATAAATCCTCCCCATTGGCGATAACGGAAGTGCCAAAATGCTAGCTACAGCTCAAGTTTGCTCAAGGCTGACTCGATCACAGCCCCGGCAGATACCCACCATGCTTTAAGTCCTTGATAGAACCTCTCAGCCTCAGCCATTGTTTGAGCCTTCTGATATTGGTGACACATTTGCTTCTGTTGGTCCCACAGATCTTCAGCAATGTATTTCTCAATATGTTTCAGCATGGATTGGGTCTAGTGAAATTGACAAGTCTTCTCACGGTTGTCCATACGTTCCTCCTTGTTGCCGGATCCATAGACAACCCGGACGGCGTTCCAGTTGGCCTGGGCACTGTCTGCCATGAAGCCCTTGAAGTATGGCATGTCAACTCCATGTCGCTTGATCACGGCGTTGAGATTCTTCCAGAAGACCATTTGGTCTTTAAAGTCCTCCAACTGCATGTTGCAGCAAGCAATTGTCATGACACGGCAATAAATGGAGTCATAGACATGGCAAGCCATCGTTGTCCACTGCATGACTTGTTTCACGTGATCAAACATCAACCATGCGTTCTCAAGATCACCATTGGGTTGTATCCGCTTCACTAGGTCCACCCCACTGCCAAGGCCCACTTCAGACATCTTGAAGACGTATACCTTATCTAGCTCGGAACCTTGGCCAGGAAACATGTTCATTTGAACAAAAGCCCAAATGCCCAATTGCTAAGGCCTCACAGCCTTGTGATGTTGTCCATGACATTGTACCTCCTGAAGTACCTAAAGGTGACAACCTTATTTTGAATATTTGGTTAAGCCATGTCTTTGGCTCCTTGCATCAGTCTTTGGCTCCTTGCACCGGAACTAGTTCCTCAAAGCTCAATGTCTTGGACGAATCGTCCTCGGACCTCAACAAGAAGACTCTGATGAGAGTCTTGCTTGCCTCCAATACCACTACACTCTTTGTCGCTTGCGGAGTCTTCTCAATCTAATTTCCAATCAGAATGTTGATTTCGAGTTTGGTGTCCCTATAGTCACCAACCTTAACAGGATGCTTGTGAGATCCAAGGTGGATGCAAACACAAGTTCTGTTACGCTTGCCAAACACATAGTAGATCTTTGCTCCACAAGTGGCAAGATAGGAGGGCGGTTCCTTACACACTTTGCACACCAAGGTCGAACCTCTAGGAAGACCCTGGTCCACAACAACCGCCTGCAATGTGCATCCATCAAACTCAGTGTCGTTCACTTCATAGATGCGATGTTTACGTCTGAGGTAGTCGCACTCTTTATTCTCACATCGCAGGTGCCCTACACAGCTGGAGAATTGAAATGAGAGACCCATGTCATTAGTAATGTTGGATGTGATGGTCTTGGTCCATACATGGCCATTGTAGCGCTTATCCATTCCTTGCATACTTTAGCCTTCGCTTGCGAACGAGAGGCGGATGCTTGAGTAGGAGGGTCGGTGTGCTTCATCGTGTGGTTTTGTGTCTTGGATTTTTACATATTCATGGCTTTGTCAAGAATGTGATTACATGATGAGTGATATTTTTTTTGGAAGATTGGTATTTTTTTTTACAAAGATTGGTTCTAAATTATGTTCCACCCCCTAATATTTTCATAGGATCGGGTCTGACCTATGAAAATGCGAGTGTACTAATGCGCTCTGGCGCCACTGATGCGTGCGTGCGATCAAGTGATGCGCTCGTAATGTGAGTAATGCCAGTGTGCTAATGCGGGAGTAGCGCCAGTGATGCATGCCATAGCTCTTGAGCGTGCGAGTGATATACCAAGGTAAGGGGAGACTATAATCAGAGGTCGGGTCTGAAACTCCATTCAAACATTGAGCTGTGCGAGTAATGCACCAAGGTGAGGGATGACAAGAATCATGCGTCGAGTTCGACACTCTATTTTTCCACTTAGTTGTGCTTATGATGAACCAAGCTAAGGGGAGACCTTAATCAAAGGTCGATTTCTTACTGGTCACTAAGCCATGAAGTTTTGCTTGTGATGCACTAGTAGTAGTAGACCATAATCAGTGTTCGAGTCCAACTCCTCATTAAGGATGCTGAGATGTGCTTTTCACGTATGAGCTGTGGGAAGACCATAATCAGGGTTTGGGTCCGACTTCTCATTGAGGATGCTGAGTTGTGCGAGTGACGTTCTAGCTCTAGGGAGACCATAATGAGAGGTTCGGGTCCGACCTATCTCCTAGGGGGATATAATATACCATTCGAATGGTGCTTTCAAGACCTTTCCAACGGTATACTACACGCCCAAAACTGCCAAATATTGAGTTCGCAAACAGAAAAACAGTCCTGCGAGCCGGTCAGAATTTAGTGGTCGGGTCCGATACCTTCCCTAGGGGGTATAATATATCATTGGAAAGGTGCTTTCAAGACCTTTTGCAACGGTATATTACACGCCTAAAACTGCCAAATATTGAGTTTGCAAACAGATAAACAGTCCTGCGAGCCGGTCATAATTTAGTGGTCACGTCCGACCTCTCTCCTAGGGGGATATAATATACAATTGGAAAGGTGCTTTCAAGACCTTTTGCAACGGTATATAACACACCCAAAACTGCCAAATATTGAGTTTGCAAACAGAAAAATAGTCCTGCGAGCCGGGCAAAATTTAGTGGTCGGGTCTGACCTCTCTTCCAGGGGGATAGGTCCAACGCCTGCCCTACGAGAGTGTAATATACCATTGGAAAGGTGCTTTCAAGACCTTTCCAACGGTATATTACACGCCAAAAACTGCCAAATATTGAGTTTGCAAACAGAAAAACAGTCCTGCGAGGTGTTGAAGGGAAAAAAGACATAGTCAATCATCCAGGAAATTTCTAGAAAGTTGAGTGGTCGGGTCCGACACTCCATTTAGCCACTAAGTCTTGCTTGTGATTTACCAAGCTGAGGGATGTCATTATCAAGGGTTCGGGTCCGACACTCTATTTAGCCATTGAGTTTTGCTCGTGATTCATCATGCTGAGGGATGCCCATTATCATGGATTCGGGTCCGACACTACATTTTCCACTGAGTAATTTGAGTGATGCACAATGCTGAGGGATGCCCATTATCAGGGGTTCAAGTCCGACCTCACCTTTAGCGACTGTGTTTTGCAAGTGTTGCATGAGTTGTGTTAAGACCAAAATCAAGGGTTCGGGTTCGACCTCTCATTTAGCCACTGAGTTTGGTAGTGTTGCATGACTTGAGGGATGCCATAATCAACGGTTCGGGTCCAACTTCTTGTTTAGCTACTGAGTATTGGTAATGTTCCATGAGCTGTGGGATGACAGAAATCAGGGTTCGGGTCCGACATTTCATTTAGCCATTGAATTGTGCAAGTGTTGCATAAGCTGAGGGATGCCCATAAACATGTGCTCGGGTCCAACACTCCTTTTAGCCACTGAGTAATAAAAGTGATGCATGAGCTCAGAGATGCCCAAAATCAGGGGCTCGGTTCCGACACTCCTTTTAGCCACTGAGTAGTGCTTGTGATTCACCAAACTGTGAGATGCCATACTCTAGGACTCATGGTCGACACTACATTTAGCCACTGAGTAATTCGAGTTTTGCATAAGCTCTGGCGTGGCCATTATCAGAGGTTCAGGTAAGATACTCCGTTTAGCCACTGAGTAATTTGAGTGATGCATGAGGTGAGGGGTGCCCATTATCAGAGGTTTGGGTCCAACACTCTATTTAGCCACTGAGTAATTTGAGTGATGCATGAGTTGTGGGATGCCCATTATCAGAGGTTTGGGTCCAATACTCTGTTTAGCCACTGAGTAATTTGAGTGATGCATGAGCTCTGGCATGCCTAAAATCAGGGGCTTGGGTCCGACACTCCTTTTAGCCACTGAGTAGTGCTTGTGATTCACCAAGCTGAGGGGTGCCCATTATCAAAGGTTCGGGTCCAACACTGCGTTTAGCCACTGAGTAATTTGATTGATGCATGAGCTGAAGGGTGCCCATTATTAAAGGTTCGGGTGGAACAGTGCGTTTAGCCACTGAGTAATTTGAGTGATGCATGAGCTAAGGGGTGCCTATTATCAGAGGTTTAGGTCCGATATGGCATTTAGCCACTGAGTAATTTGAATGATGCTGTTAACGGTAAAATAATTACCTACCGGCAGTACTACCGAGCTCCTTTTTTACTAGGTAGGTAATTTCCCAAATTACCGCTAAAAGTAGATCTAAAACGGCTTTTTGACTGGTCTGACCATTACAAGTCAGATCGGGTTGTACATGTATAAAAGCAGTAGAGCCAAACCTCTTGGCAAGCGTTGTTTATCCCATCCTCATTTCCTATTGTGTTATTTTGTTTCCTTGTGTGTCTTGCAGGGTTCTTCTCTACTTTCAGCTCTCTTCTGTCTTCTTGCTGCTGCATTTACGATTAGAAACCTTTCTCCTTTACCTTCCTTTCTCACCTTAGAGCTATGCTGAGATCTCAGATCTACTACCGAGTAGAGTCCGGAAGTCCTAGATTTACTATCGAGTAGAGTCCGGAAGTCCCAGATCTACTATTAAGTAGAGTCGGAAGTCCTAGAACTACTACCGAGGTGAGTTTGGAAGTCCCAGATCTACTACCGAGTAGGTTAGAAGTCCTAGATCTACTACCAAGGTGAGGTTGGAAGTCCCCGATCTACTACCGAGCTGAGGTAGGTAGTCCCTGATCTACTACCAATAGTCCCTGACCTACTACCGAGGTGAGGTAGGTAGTCCCTAATCTGCTACCGAGGTGAGGTAGGTAGTCCCTGATATGTTACCGGTACTCCCTGATCTACTACCGAGGTGAGGTCGGTAGTCCCAAATCTACTACCTAGGTGAGGTAGGTAGTCCCTGATCTGCTACCGAGGTCAGGTAGGTAGTCCCTAATCTGCTACCGAGGTGAGGTAGGTAGTCCCTGATCTGTTACCGGTACTACCTGATCTACTACCGAGGTGAGGTCGATAGTCCTAAATCTACTACCGAGTAGAGTTTCATTGTCTCTATTTTCTGTTTTCCTTCTGAAATTACCTCTACCAAACCTTGGTAGTCCACTACCAAGCTCCTGTTGAGAAAGGGGAACTACCACATGCATGAACCGAGGGATGCCCATTATCAGAGGTTTAGGTCTAATATTCCGTTTAGCCACCGAGTAATTTGAGTGATGCATGAGCTAAGGGATGCCCATTATCACTGGTTCGGGTCCAAGACTCTGTTTAGCCACTGAGTAATTTGAGTCATGCATGAACTGAGGGATGCCCATTATCAGAGGTTCGGGTCCGATACTGCATTTAGCCACTGAGTAATTTGAGTGATGCATGAACTGAGGGATGCCCATTATCAGAGGTTTTGGTCGGATACTCCGTTTAGCCACCGAGTAATTTGAGTGATGCATGAACTGAGGAGTGCCTATTATCAAAGATTTGGGTCCAACACTGCGTTTAGCCACTGAGTAATTTGAGTGATGCATGAACTAAGGGATAGTCCATCAAACCTTCCATTGGACCTAAGGTTTCCAAAGTATCCTGCAAGTGAAGAAGTCATGGATGTTGCATCGAAGAAGGTCTCTTCAAAGGGTAAGGCTGCATCCACTACTACTGGACGAGACATGGTGATGATTGATGCCCACATTGTCCCCCTTCCTCTCTCTCAGAGCCGGGTGCAGCAACCGAGTCTCCCTACTTTATTACAGCCTGCACCCAGTGAGGGCATGGAGGGTGACAAGAAGCTGTTTGAGGCTATTCTAAAGCCCATGATATCTCTAGCAAAGGCTCCACTAATTCATCTTGCTCTTGTGCTATCTGCAAAGAAGCCAAAGAAAGCTGCTGCAGTGAAGCGCTGTCGTGTGGAGGACCCTCAGTAAGTAAGTGTCGCTTACTGCTTCTATTCATCTATAATCTTTGTTATATTTTGATCATTATTACTTCTTTTGTGTCTAAACATTGCTTGTGTTACTACGTGCCAGGCTCTTTGCAAGTCCGACTAAGAGTTGGAGACTGCCTTTATATGCGGAAGATATGGACAGTTGCAAGAATTGGAAGTTAGTATCTCCACCTCCTATGTTAGAACCTCCCCCGCAGTATGACTCTCGTGTTTTAAGGTCTTTAGACGTTGTCGCTGAGGTTGATTTTGATCTAACTGTGTCTCAATTTCAACCGAGCGATTCCGAGGAAGACTCAATGTCGCAAGGCACAAGCATCATTAAGAGTGGTTTGATTTATGTGGATGATGAGGCGATTAGTGAATAGCCCTCGTCAATATTGTATTTCCTTGCAACTAAATTATATATCTAGTGTATGGCATTGGTTTTCATTTTGTCAAGGTGCTGGTTTTCATGCTGGAGTTAGACTGTGGTATGAGTAAAGGATTCAGGTTGTGGTCTGAGTATCATTGCGTAGAGTGGTTGGAGTAACGGAGTCAAGCTGTGGTTTGAGTAGCGCGAGTCAGGCTGTGGTGTGAGTGGTGCGATGTTAACCGTTTATTAGGAGTAACGCTAGGTCTACCGATCTGAGTTTTACCTGGGTAATTTTCCAAGTTACCGAGTAGGTAGATCTAGGAAACACTTTTTTACCGATCTGACCTAACTGTTAGATTTGGTTGTACTGTGGTATAAAAGCAATAGAGCCAACCTCATTGGCATGCTCCATTTTCCCGGATAATTGACTTTTGCTAGAAGTACTCCTCTCTGATTTATCCTCTACCGAGTAGCTTTCTGTATACCTTTGCTTATTCAGATCAGTTTGCTTTCTCTCGGTTTTGTGATAACTGACTTAGCTTTGAGTATTTTGCTGTCCATTCTGTTAATTTCCTTCTCCTCGGTAGCTATCAATCCCCCCGGTATTGATTACCGAGTAGGTTCTTAACAAGGGGAGCTACCATTTGTCGACCATCTAGTGTTCGAATTCTTGAACTCCATTCCGTAAAACCACAAAGTTATCGATCCTGGTACTTTATTATCACTTCGCATTAGTGTGACACCGCGCCCTTTTTCTGTTCTACCCGAATCGTTCAGTCCGGTTGTCACAAAACTCCAATTGATTTGACTTTCCCATGGCGCGGCACCACACTCGATCTGCAGGACCACCGCCCGAGTTCGACCTCGAGGCTCTCACGATTTCCAACACTCGCATGCACCGGAGCGTACAGGATTTGCTACCGTCACCGATGTTCCGAGCTCCCTCAACAGCTACTCATCTGACACGGCGGCCTCAACCTTTACCCACGCAGGACGAATTACCGACCCCGCGAGAACTCCAAACTACACGACACCCACATTCATCCACTTGGCAGAGGCCATCTTTCGACTCAGTACTCCACAACCCGGCAGCTACCGGAGATGACTTACAACTCACCGACGAAGTACGCGACAGGTTTCGTACCCAAGCATTTCTGCGGTCCTCTGCTATCCAAAGCCGACTCCAACAACTACCAACAGAAGACGCAACGGATCAAGAACTTCTCGCAGCCCTAGAACCGACTCCCCAATTGGACCTTGATCTAGCTGCGTCTCGTTTACAACTGCCCAATTTACGTTTACCACAGTTTGGACAAAATCGAGGACGTGCTCCATCAATGCATCACACGGTGCGCCCACAACTGATTCCGGGACACCAATACCCGGTACAGGAGAAATTTTTCGGATATCCTTCTCCACATCACCTCCACCAGATTCGTCCTAGACCTCCTATTCGGTTTTGCACGTTCTGTGGCCATACCGACCACCCTTCTATCTCCTGTCCTTAGAATTTCCCCCAACCACGCCGCATTATGGCTACCGGAGTACCGACTCCAACCTACCGACCTGCCAGCGACCCAAGCGTTCAACCCACAGGTCGACGCCCTACCTCGACCGCTCCGAAAGCGGTACCATATCCGGAATACAAAACCGGTAAGTGCCCTGAGACACATTGTCGCAAGTTCGAATCTGCTATTAGATTAAATTGCGAAATGGAAACCATGGTCTAATTGGAATTATTCGGTAACTCTCTCACCGAGAAAGAGTTGAATTGGTTTGCATACCATAGACGCATTCATCCTACTAATACATTGCAGGAGGTATTTACCGCATTCAAAAGACGCTACCATCAAAACATACGACTAGACGTTCATCCAATTTTGTACCATCAATCAGCAACCGAAGGAATCTATCGATGATTACGCCAAACGTCTACAATAACTCGCGGAAAATCTAATCGTACCTCTGGATGATATGTTCATGTTGAGCAATTTTCGCGCTAGCTTATTGGAGTGTATACAGGTACCCACGGTAGGCCTTCAATGTCAAACAATTTTTGAAGCTGTGGACTCGGCACTCACCGCAGAGGACGGTCTACCCGAATCACGGCAATCGACCTTTCCCTCGACCAGTACCGGTGACAACCCCCGACGTAACCTGAAGTGTACCGGCTCCGGTCGTATGGGTCATGAATGGGGGACATGTTACCGCAACCCGGCTAGTGACTATAAGAAGAAAATTGATACGGCTTGCGTCCATTAAACATAATATTCATTAAAATGAGAGAATTGGGCCCTCTCAAAATCATATCTCTCATTTTCAAGGGGGAGGATTGAATCTAAATGGGTTGTCAATTTAGGTGGATAGTTAGTACATATATCCTATGGAAGTTGGAATTTCCATTAAAACGAGAGTTACCGAAAGAATGATTGGTCCTAGTTGAAAGGAGCAGTTTCCATTAAAATGAGAGTCATGAAACGAACAGTCGATTCGAAACTAATATAGTACCATTTTAAATATAAAATAATGCTTATGTATAAGGGAGTGGTTTCTCATCTCCTGGACACCAAGTCATGAGCTCAATGGTTGGTTGTGAGTGAGTGTTTATCTCATATAGGTGGTCCGGGTTCGATTCCCGTTGAATTTGTTTGAGCGGATATGAGATATGCATGACTTGGTGCTGCTAAGTGAGCCTCGGCAGGCAGGAAATTTGTAACAACCAACCAGCCCCGTACCCTAAACTGTGACAAGTGCTTAACGCGCTAACAAAAACACAATGGTCTTAACCACTAAACCTTTTATATATACTTGTTTTTAAAATCAAACACATACAATTAATCTTTTAAGGAAAACGGATCAAATATACAAAGAAGTAAACGTACAATGTAATAGTAAATATATTAATAAAATATAAATATTGCACTTGCAATACGTATTTTTTTTCTAAATCAAAACACTTAGTCTTTGAAATGGAAATCTTCAACTTCAAAGTGATACACGCAAATATAAAATGAGAAATAAGTCAAAAGAAATCTACAACGTCTAATGAACTAGTCATCGTATAGACTCTATATCGCTTGCATCAAAGCGCAAAGTATCACAATAATAGTCAAATACACACTATCACATAGACGTAGCAAGCAAGCCATATTCTCCATCGCCTCCAATCAACAGCGGCTTAAGTAGAATTATACAAAGCCAAACTTTGGTTAATGACTTCGATCTGAGCTGATGGAATTTTGATCATGCACTCGACAGTACCTCATTTAATCCTAGACTTCCATGCTGTCATCAAAGCATTTGTTTCTTCCCAAAGTGGGGGCTCGGTATCATCAACCTTCCAACGTTAACCTCTCGAGGTGTCCCATCCAGTGTAGTAGTCCTGGACATTTTGATCCCTTGATGATGGACGAAAGTACTGAATGAGGACACAGTTTGGTCTTTTTGGGTTACAGTTAGGATCAGACAACGTCCTAGCAATCCAAATTGGCCGAGTGTCACCATCTGCTGGTCGGATTGCAACGAAGTAGCCTTCGTAAAGGTCTCGACCCACCCTGAATGATGGCAATGGACGACCCCGCATCTACCCGACGTAAATGTCATCCTCTGCAAACTCTTCCCGAATGTCACCGTCCTCTGCGTATTGATCCTCTACAATCGCTTCAACCCGAGATGTAGGCCAGAAGCCGTCTTTCAAAACATTGGATGGTTGCGGAGGCTCTTGAAGCGCTACTTTCACAGCCCGCCAATAATGAATCAAGTGCTCATAGCGTCTTCTGAATTCCCCGGTGAGGTCCTCATTGCACAAATTCTCCCAGTATTTGATAAATCCAGATATACCTTTCGAGATGTCTTCCACGTTCCTCATCGGACGCTGCTCAACAAGAATTGGCACACCGCGGGGCCACAAACTCCTACCTTCGGAATCCTCCTTCCACAATTTGATTCCTCCACCTTCTTTGGGCAACTAGTCTACATCCCTGCAGAAAATCTTGTACTTCATCACCGGACAACTAGTGGAGTCGAGGTAGAACTTGAACTGTTGTGCCTTTGTGTGCCCTACAACTGCTTCATCTCCCTCCAGAATATTGCCTTCGATGAATCCTTTGAAATCGGGCACTTCTTCGACAAGGTGTAGGATAGTGGGGATAGATTCCACGTCCATGAAGGGCTTCATGAGTAAAGGAATCGTAGCAAAGTTGTCCTTCCGCAACAACATGCTCCACCTTCCAAACAACGCATCGATGTCCTCGTGGGTGTGACCTACCAGCATAAAAGTAACATAAACTTCAATGAGGAGAGACCAAAAACAAAAAACATATCTATTCTTGTTGTCCCCGGTAGCATTGTCCATGTGCACATGGAGAACGGGCGGCAAAGGAGTCGCTAGAGGAGAGGTTCCAGCGGTAGGACGCAACGATGGTTCACAAGTCTCTGCCCCCTTAAGCACAGCATCAAACAATGGAGATGACCTTGATCCCACAAACAATTCCCCTGATGCAAACTTAGGAGGCAACTCTAGATCCCGCAACAACTTGGCCATTGAGCCGATAGTGTAATTGGAATCGTGCGAGAATAGATCCAGGCCGTTATGCGCATAGCGCACATCGCCGTGGCCATGTGCAAGCATACTAGTAACGGAAACGGGCAACTTCACAAGGCCATCAATCTCTTTGCTCTTGTGGGAGAAAACCGGAGAAGCTGTTTTCGTGTGGTCCATCTTATCATGCATGATCGTGAGACACTCGTGGGGGAAGTCTCTAGATCGGGTGCGGTTGGCGTAATAGAACTCTCGGTGCCCACGTGCAAGAGCTAGATGCTTGTCTAACCTCTTAGCCCAAAGCAATGCTTGCTGGGATCCAGCTATTGATCCCCTCCTAAGAGAATGATATTTGTCGCACGTTGCGCACCGAGCGAAATTGTCACCTGGTTTCTTTGCGTCGAACTCACTGAAGGTGGATGTCCTAATGTTGCTCAAGTTTGAAGGCGAGACATCCTTCAATCCAAACGCTGCATTCACCCTGTTTAGTTCGGGAATGGTGTCTTTCCACTGAAAGGTTGCCGGCAGAATCATGGAAACGACCTTCTCCCCGGATTTGAGCGTCCTCGTGCGGTGGGGCATGTGGTCCGCGGATTTCTCTAGAATACATCGCAGCGTGGCGGTGGCTTGAACGGTGTCATTACGAGGCTTCCGGATTCCCGAATTTTCATGTGGATGTGCTTGCCGCCCCTGCACCGTGTATGTTTGATAACGGTAGAATGTTGCTTCGGGGACACCTGCAATATGCATCCATGCTCGCACGCAAACATCAATACCTTCGATAGTCACCACCCTCCGGTTTTGAAAATCACGGTGAATCTGCCTGTGGATGTCCATCTTCATGTGAAATCTGAACTGGAAAGAGGTGCCTTCATACATACGTTTGCGGAAGGCACGAATCTTATCCCTCGGAAAGGGTTGAACGCAATTTTTGCTGCAACGGACTTTGTTGGAGACGGAGTTGATAGAGTCTTGAGTTAGGAGTTGCTGCGATTTGACGGAAGTCTCCTGGGGCGGATTCCTCACTGTACGGTATATCTTGACGACCTAGCGGAAAAGGGCTGCGTGAGACTAGCTTGGCGACGGTTGTAGTTGTCGCGAATTTCATGATCATAGAGGCTTGCTCCATTGATATGGACTAAACGAATCGGCCAAGCCCGCAACGAGTACCTCCAGTCGCAGGGGATGTCAACCTCGGAGTGACTCCGGACTATGTGAACAGCAACGTGAGCGTCTCCAAGTGGTCCGTCCGTACCGAGGACAAAGTCTGAGCTGACACTATGACAAGTGCTGTCCCCAATATGCAAGCCGTCGTCATTAAACAAAGCTACAAAGTGAGTATTCCACTGACGTCGCGGAATGCCTTCACAATCCGGAACCTCAACGTCAAGTGTGTGTTGGGCCTCAGCTTCATCGTCGGAAGAGTCGACTCCATGAATCAGCATCCGAGCAGGGTCCATGGCAGCAGTAGAGGAAGTGAGGATACCTGAACGATTGCATGCCCTAATGTTAGAATATAGAACAGTGGAGATGACATTCCCATATGTAGGATTATCTCGGGGCGAGCTAAATCAGAAGAGGAAATCGGAAGATGTACATACGGAACAAGACGTATTCGAAAATTATAGTCTGGATAATCCTGGAGTCCGAAGCGTAACGCTATGGTCACTCTTCAGATGTCGTTTAGGTGGAATCGATCTCATTTGTCTCGATTATGTCTCTGTTTAGGTCTGCCCGTCCTAAATTGTATCGATCAAGAAATGTCGAGATATTGATTCCATCATCACATCAATTTAGGTCGGACCAAGCTAACTTCACCATCCGCTCACTTCATGTACGTACGCGCAAGGGTACCCCAGTTGAGGTCTCCACTAGATGATTTGAAATTTGAGGGTGAGAAATATGACAGAGTGTTAGGTTTCCAACAGAAGATCATCGGCCAGGGATGTTTAGGTCGAATCGACCTAAAATGATGTAGACCATCTGCAATGGAATCTAAGCGTCCTCGCAATTCAGCTCGCCTCGAGCTAAATTAAGGAGAACAGATGGCATGGAATACAATATACAATGCTTATAGAAGGACAGGGCTCCATATACATTCGCTGTGATTGACCTCAATCTGTATTATCACATTACGTGACGACGCAGTGCATCTCTACCCGACATGAATAGACCAAAAGAGTCCAGGTGAGTACTCCAGTACTTGTATAATTTAGGTTGAGTCGAGCTAAACTAGAAGGTGGATCATAGCTCCAGTAAACGAGTATAAGGAGGCAACGCTGGTGTAGTTTAGGTCGAGTCGACCTAACTAGAAGGTGGATCAGAGCTCTAGTAAACGAGTATAAGGAGGCAACGCTGGTGCAGTTTAGGTCGAGTCGACCTAACGAGAAGGTGGATCAGAGCTCCAGTAAACGGGTATAAGGAGGCAACGCTGGTAAAGTTTAGGTTGAACCAACCTAAACTAGAAGGTGGATCAAAGCTCCACTACACGGCTTCGTGAAGTTAACGTTGGTGCAATTCAGGTCGTGTCGATGTAAACTGGAAGGTTTATCAAGGATCCAGTACACGGATCTAAGAATGTAACGTTGGTGCAGTTCAGGTCGAGTCGACCTAAACTGGAAGGTGTATCTCGCTTTAGCTATATAAACGTAACGTTGGTGCAATTCAGGTCGAGTTGACCTAAACTGGAAGGTGACTCTCAATCAAGTACAAGGCTAGAAGACGGAAACGTTGGTGCATATTAGGTCGAGTCGAGCTAATTTTACTACGGCAAGAGGTTCCGTTCTCGAGGACCTTGGAACATATTCAGGTCGAGTCGAGCTAATATGTCCCGGAATTTACGGCGACAATATCGGAAAGCAACGGCATGGACAATCTGCATTTTGATTGAAGGAATAGCAACTGAACTGTGGATTGCAAATGAAAGCTACGCAAAATACAATGGTGGGAATGAAAGAGCTGTCCGAATGCTTACTATAACATAACAGTATGAGATGCAACTGAAAAAGAACCGTATCCAAATCGTGCGCGCTAACCCTAGAACTTGAAGTTCTGCATAGGTAGAGATCTCTTACCGGAATATGTCGCGAACATAGCTCCTCTTGACACGATTCTACAGCCTCAGCCCGCAAGTACACGCAGTCTCCTCAAAGCTTAAGAACAAAAAATTCCTCCCTTTGGCCATGCGAGAGTACAAGGACCGGTGTGGTGGAGTACGCGAACGGAGGAGCATGAGCACGCAAAGAAACGAGAAAAGGAATATTTCAGTCGCACTTCAACATTTATAGACAATAGGGCGGGAACGATGTGGTGGGAAGAGAAAGGGAGAATTTTGAACCGTCGTTTCGCATCCACTTAAAAATCAAATCGTCCACGAGGTTCGATGGACTTTACAACTATGGAGGCAGAAAGCTTACCGAAAATATACGCGACAATAATAGATTTCTGTGCAGTATTTGAATACTTCATTCAAATATAGATTCCATCCCTATGTAACAAGAACATTGGGAACGGAAAATTCTACAGTGAGACATTGCTCTAATTTAAATTGTGGATCATAATAATAATGTCATTCAAACTGCACTTTGTTGGATTTGTCGAAAGTACAAACGTAGTTGACAATAAAATAACCACCTCGTAGAGGTATCTTCCTCTAAATTTCAAGAGCGGTTTTAGGGTATTTAATCGAGGACTATGAAGTAATTTTGCATATTCTAGTATTTATAGTTTAGTTCTGGTATATTTAAAGAATATTCCTAGAATATTCTTTAAATAGTTTTAAAACACCCTATATTACTTCTATACATTTATTATTTTTATCGTAAATGAAAAAAGGACACCCAATATTTGTTCTCATATAGTTATGGAAATTCTCGACATTCACTACCTCAAGGTAACCACTGAACATATTGGTAAACATCGTCAAAACTACTATTTATAACTTAGAGTAATTTTGATTTTTTATAGAAATGGAAGTTCACCATTTTGACTTTTAGATTCCATCCGTACGGTAGTATTTACTAAATCTATCAACGGTATTTAATTATAAATTTTGAAAGTTAAATTAAAAAATTCAGTTACGTTTGATAATAACAAAATTATAATGACTTAGTTGAGTAGGAGTTCTTTAGAATAATTGTAAAGTAGATTTTTCAAAACATGCATTCAGTTGGTGACTTCTAACGATTGTCGTGTTTTAAAAAACTACGACCTCTTTCTGGCAAGTTCTGTATCGCACTAGTATCAATTGAACTCTAGCGTAGTGAAGGACTTGAATTACTGAACATTATATTCATTTGAGATAAAAAATTATAAATTTGTGAAAGTAATATAGGGTGTGATAAAACGAATTTAGGAATTTTTTTGGAATTTTTTGGGAATATACGTAGAGTATACCCTAAACATACTACAGATAGTAGCATATTCCAATTGTTTCCTAGCCCCCTATTAAATAACCTTTTTACGGTTATACGTATCCAAAACTTACACTAACGAAAGTGACTTCCCCAAGTGTATCTATGTATTTTTCACTGTAGTATTAAGCAGGTAACATATATAGTAAGTGAAAATGTACTCCACTTACAGGTGAGGGCGCATTCTAATATTATAGTGAGTGACGTTAATAAAATAATGGCAAATGTAACGTAATTGTCTTAATGAGGAGTGTTTTAAATATATAAAAGCAAGTAACGATATAGTTGGAGGTATTTCCGTTAAAATTAAGTTTAATGTGTTACTTTATTGTGTTAATATTTAGTTTAAAGGCATTATTCACGTTAATTATTAAATAATGAAATATATTGAATTGATATACGGAAAATTTAAATACATACAAGCATTTCTATTAGAGAATATTCATTGCAAATACTTCACATTTAATTATACATTAAATAACATGAACTTGTAGGTAGTGCAATATATATTTGGCGTTACGTACGTGAATTATCAAATAATCGGAACATATTAAGGAACACTAAATTTAATTTGAGTGACAAAAATCTTGAAAAATCATGAAATATTATTAGAACTATAACACACATTTCGTTAAAATTGTACTATATTTCGTTAAAACCGGACTACTAGATTGAAAAAGCAATGGAGAGTGCTACCCTTTGCAATAGAGATAGGTCCCCAATTTTTCTACACTGCTCTTATTTGCGGAATAAGAGTGATGTAGAAGAATTGGGGACCTATCTCTTTTGGGAAGGGTAGCACTTCCCATCGCTTTTTCAATCTAGTAGTCCGGTTTTAACGAAATATAGTACACTTTTAACGAAATGTGTGTTCTATGGGCGTTATAGACATCATGCTTTCAAATATACATTTGGTATCAAAGACAAGATCATGTCTACCACACATATTAAAATGACTTACTTAGACAGAAGTCACCCATTGCGCGACTCACGGTTCAAAGTGGTACCAAACAAATGAACCCATAATTTTCCAAATCATAAATAAGTATTGCCATATTCGTATTTTTATTGTCAGTAGTGCAAAGTTTTCAAATGAAAATTAATGAATGATCATAATTAAACAAGTTGTAAACATATTTAATTTGTCAAATGCATGATTATTACATTGAAGTCATGCTTGCCAAGTGTTTAGGTTATTTTTTACATGCAAGTAATATGAAAAATTGCAAAATAATTGCTGTACTTAATCATGGGGCCTCAACCCTAAATGTCAAGTGATTATGATCCAAAAGCATGATAAAAAGAAATGCACAAGTTGTAAATAATCTTTAATACGCCGAAAGCATTAAATTACTCTACCCTAAACTCTAACCGATGTTTATATGGATGAATTATCAAATATTTGAAACTTCATCTACTCATAACTTATACGATTCACGATATCGGCTGGCAGCCGATACATAAACCCAATGACCATAGCGAAGCTCATATAAAAACCTATCGGCTGGCAACCGACACATGATATGAACAGTGAAGCAAAGGTGAAGTGAGATCCTATCGGCTGGCAGCCGACAGGCACGAAGTATGATGGATTACCTCAAATGCTGGTGAAGGCTTGCCACCACCTCGGTGTGGCTCAGGGCGTCCGTTCCTGATCCAAGCGGCCCGACCAAGCTCGGCGATGGAGCGGAATGTTTCCTTCGCAACCTTCTCCTCGATGTTCAAATTTAGAGCGTTGGAGACTCTCACGCAGACCTGAGTATCACGGGTAAAGACCGGGATCACCTCGAACTCGAGCAGCTCCTTGCGTGCTTCAGAATCAGCCGAGAACTGCTCTGCAAGCTCACGGCATGCGGTAACAGTGTGCTGACCAGCGATTATGTACCAGTGGGTATCCGGATGCTTCCACCACTCAACCTTGTATCCACTGGTCATCTGCATCATGGCATTCTCCGCCGGCATCGAGTCCATGACAGGATCCAAGACCTTTTCCCCTATGTCCGTTGGCTCAGGCTTCCGCTTGAGCGGAAGAGCATGGATCTCAGGCTCTTCCTGATTGCTCCATAGCCCTTGTAAATTTGCTTTACCTGCCATCACGCGATGAAGTGCATCAGCTGAGCCGTATAGAAAGATGTCGGCCGGCAGCCGATACCACGAAACAACTCATACAAAACGACAGAGAAAAATACTTTACCTGGCATAGACGCGCGGTGGCAATTTTCCTGTACTTGAGCTCGTCCGGCGCAATGAAGAGCTTCTCGAACGGAATCACCCCTGGAAGCCTCCGTTTCTTGTAGGGAAATGCATGCCCAAGTCCCGCCTCTAAAGCCTTGTAGATCGCGTTGACCTCATCGTCCTTTGTTTTAGTCGATAAGCGATTTCCACGCGACAACGCCTCGTCCAGTGAGAGCTCTAGCGGTTTCTTCCCAATAGCGGCCTTGCTCTTCCCCTACCGCTTTGGCTTGCTGCTGCCCTCACCAGTTTCTTGAACTGGCTCCGGATCAACCTCTTCTCCCGTCCCGGAGCACCTCTCCTCTTCCGCGGGGTGGCCTTTTTCTTCCCTTTCTCCTTATCCTCCGCCGCCTTCCTCGATGCCTCTTCGTCGGCCTCAAAGTCATCGTTAGCTTGGATTCGGGCCGCATTCAGTGAATCCCACGAATCCATAAATTCATCGCGAGATTTGGGGTATTCACCCGCAAACGTCATACCCTGCTCCTTCGCCGCCTGGCCACAAACATTCTCGGAGCACTTCCTCCATGGAATGCATACTGCTATGTTGTCGGGCTGCCCCATGGGGTCATTGATGGGCATCAAGCTGATCAATAGATCGACGTTCTCGGACTCCAGCCCCTCTGCCACCGCAAGAACGCATCCATACCCAGGTTGGCAGCATCCCTTCGGGAGGTACGTGCACACTATGTCGACTGGTTTCATCCTGTTCACCCTCCAGCAAAGACCCCATTGTTCAACTTCCTTCTTTGCTTCCCAAACAGTGCGCGGAACAAAGTCCTCGGCTATCACATTCGTCGAGGTCCGCGGAGACCCGAGGAGCTTAGTGAGGAGACCTGGCTTTTTGCACGATCAAAACAGTTATAAGTCTCTATCGACTGCCGGCCGATACCCATCATCAACAGCACTACAACAGGCCGACACAACAGAGAGTCCTCGCTCTATCGGCTAGACCTTACTCTATCGGCTGCCGGCCGACACACAATAACGATCACATGACAAACCAACTACAGTGCCTTGCATACTCTATCGGCTGCCGGCCGACATAATACTCAGAGAGTATCGGCTGGAAAATACTCAGAGAGTATCGGCTGCCGGCCGATACATCACGATAAACCCTATGAGACCACCCAAGAGTTCAAAGATAAGAGGTGAGACTAGTACGTGCTAAAGTATGTCTAGGTCCCCTACGATGTGCACTTGGTTACGATTGTATCGGCCGGCGGCCGATAGGAGTCACTCTATCGGCTGCCAGCCGATATAATCAAGCAAAGCACACCATAGACAGAAATTCTCAACGAGTGGTGTATCGGCCGGCAGCCGACATACGCTCAGACTATCGGCTGCCAGCCGATACACCGGTCAGCTGAAATGATGCGAATGATAAGAAATATGCGTACCTGGGTTGCGTGGCCATCCGATCTTGCGCTCAAAGTATCGGCTGCTGATGGTCCCTGTGTCGGCTGCTGCACTCCCCAATATCGGCTGCTACACTCTACGTATCGGCGGCTGAATCAAATGTATCGACTGCTGCCCAAAGTGTATCGGCTGCTGCAGCAAAGCAAGCACTCGGCTGGTTGCCAGCATGCAATAGAGGAGGGAGAGAAGAAGAGGGAGGGTGAGAGCAGAGGGAGGTGAGAGGGAGGAGAGAGGCGAGAGTGAAAGTGAGGGAATGAAATGAGGAGAAAATGAGAGGGGGAGGGAGAGTAACCCCCTACCAGCGCTCCTCCAAGAAATGATGGCGCGGGCGCGCCACGTCACACCGTACGCTGTCAATCCGTACTCCGCCCACCGTAGGCCGTGAAATCGTACGCCGCCAAAAGTGTCACATCAGTCACTTCATGCATCCGAACGGCCGCCCAACTAGAAAATTTCATCCACCCTAACTGTCTAGGTGCCAATCATCATCAACGCAAAAATCCATCCCAAGAACTTCATCGACGATCAAACTCATTCCAAGAACTTCCAAGGAATTTGAAATTTTCTTGATTTGGGCGCCAATCGCGCATGGGAATTCCCCTGGGGTATCCATTCTGCTTCCATTTTCATCGTCTCTCTCTAGGATTGTTGCGCCAGCTGCGGACCTCCTTGATTTCGATCTCTCTTTCTATGTGATACACTTTTGTTGCAATTTTGATTGTTGCGCGTATGTTGTGGGTTTGTAGAGCGTAGAATTATGTGGCTATTGTGATTCTAGCATTTGCATTGAGCTTGCAAGGTTACTGGGTTCATTCTCTGTGGCTTAAATGAGCATTCTGAGCAATCATCTTGTGTAGAAACTGACATTCTTGCTTGGCCTGCTGGCGCCAGCCGATACAGTTCAGCACTCCAGCCGATATCCTTACTCTGAACCCGCGGTCACCTGATCCCTGTCGGCCGCCCGCCGATACTAAGTTTAACACATATAGCGTGCTGGTCGACTAGAGTTATTAGGGTTCAGTGAAGAATTTCTAGGGTTTAGTTCCACCATTACCGCGCTAGGTCGTCGTGTGTTTGCAAAGTTGTTGTGTCCACGCCTATCGGCCGGCAGCTGATACAGTCATGAAGAGGTCACTGCCTTCGACGTTGGACACTGAACCAATCAACGCGTTTATGAAGAACGGTGGTTCTGGGCGAGGAAAAGTGGGTAAGGGAGTGGTAGTCGCGTTAACCCACTCCGGATTCTACTATGCCGGACGTGCAGTTATCAATCGTATTGTCTCCCGCGACCCGTATCTCCTCGATGTTCGGGTTTTGGATGTTGCTGACAATATTGAGATGATCATACCTTACCCAACGGGTGACCTGAAATATCTCAGTCAATGTGCTGGGAGAAATATCGTGTGGGAGGAGCGATATGTGTATCCATATTTTTCTGAGAATGATACTGCTCCCACGCCTGTCGGCTGGCAGCCGACACTGGACACTACTGAGGAGAAGCCCATCGACCAGTTCCTTACTCTCACGGTGAACATGGAAGTAGCTCTTTTGCACAGTGACGGAGGTGACCATCATTGTGCTGGAGTAGGAGTCATTGTGGAGTGTTCTCCTAAGGGAACGTGGGAGGGATTCCGTGTTCCTCATAGCTTTTTTGTCATCGTTCGACTCATGACGCTGAAGAAGGATTTCACAGGCTTGCCGGCATACTGCGAGAACTCAGATCATACTTCCCTTGGAGAGTGCCTCGGATATAGAGTCCTTTGGAGCGGTTACAAGGTCCGGCCGCTGGATCCATCCACTGCAGACGATCATCCTATCGGCAGGCAGCCGACACTGCCTACACTGAAGAGAGTGAAGCTCGAGGCAGACGGCAGTGGATCTCCAATAATCGAAGGCTGTGGTAGCACTGGGAATGCACAGTCTGGTATTGGTCTCATGGAGTCCGAGCGCAGCGATGATGGTGGCTCGCAGACTGATGTTCATTCAACCCCACTCCACCACAGCGTCGATCCGAGCAATGGCTCTCAAAGTGATAGCTTAGGAAGCGGAACTACTCCCGTCGCCTCCTTCTCAACTGAGAGCAACGAAGCGGGTTCAGATTCGGGTCTGCCATATCCTGATCGGCCCCTCTGGAGAAATAAGTACTGCAAGCTTCTGAACGAGGATTTCTCCATGTTTGGAAGGGCAATGATACAAGTCTGTCTTCCAGATGAGGCGTGCGATGAGAATGTTCTTGGCGATACAGATGTTGGTGTAATGTTTGTGTCCGAGCATGAATCTCTGCAAATGACGACAATGCGTTGGCCGTTATCTCGCACCAAACTCGAGGGTGGTCGACTTCTATTTGACATTGTAACGCTCTGCTTCGAGGCTGCTCAGACAGAAACTACGGACTGTGCAGGGCTTCAAGGTATTCCTCGAAATCCCTACAGGTCTGTTCGACGAAAAATCTTATCAAGAGCTGAGCCCTATGTATCCAAGTTGAAATTCAAGACTTCGGAGGATGAGGTTTGGAAGGTTAGTTCGCAAAGGTGTTGCAAGTATCGGTGCTGTCAGACGTTTCTATGGGAGTCCACTAGGATTCTCCGTCGAAAGTTCTACGCTTGCTCATTTGAGATCAGAAGAGAGACTGCATATGCTGTCCAAAGACAGCTTCATGTTCGTGTTCCCGAGGGAAGGAGATTTATTACCCTTGAAGCAGTTGACGTCTGCAAGAACGCATGGTACATTATTCACGGAGTCTCAAGATTTGCTTACCACGTCTATAAGGCTGCAGCTGTGGGAGGATGCGTCAGTGGGTCGCATGAAAATTCAGGATCACTTTGTCCTCGTCCCCATACTATTCAGGCCCGAGCAACCCTGCAGAAAATCATTGATGAAAATGCTGACCAGATGCCTAACGAGTTCAGGCTTGTTGGAAATAAGCGTGCGGATAATCTGAAGGTTGTATCCTCCGCAATGAATTGGGACCATATGCGTGAACAAGTGAACTAAGTACGTCTCTGCCCCCATATCTCCCAGCTCATTTTCGTGTTGTTTGCTTTTGTCTGTCGGCTGCCGGCCGACACAACTATCCCAATCTGAGTCTTCGCTGGGTCTAGGCACTTCGCCGGGTCCGTTGGGCAAGCGATCATTGCATTGTGTGCTTGTGCATTCTGACGATGGGCGTGTCGGCCGGCAGCCGATACATTAGGCGCTCTCCTGCATATTGATTTGATATCAGAGCTTGTCGGCTGGCGGCCGTTAGATTTCTCTTGCCTTCGCTCTAACACTCTCTCTTGCATCCGGCTATCAGGTCAATGAGAAGTGTAATCACAAACCTGTCTCGCAATCATCTATGAGTGTGCTGCAAAAGAGCCATTTCAAAAATGTCGAAGTGAAGGCTGTTGGGAGCAACTTCTCGAAGTGCACTGAGTGTGACTTCCTTGTTGAGTGCATCGCAAAATATTCGAGAGGATGTGACGAGTGGCAGGCATTAGTCGATGACAGAGAGCGCCATCTTAATTACCAACGAGCTTGCCGAAACATATATGCGGGTTGGAGTGCTCTGTCCGTGCAGAATCCGTCTGAGTTTCTATGTATTATCCATGATAAGATGGATACGACTAAGACAGCCATTCCCAGAATGCAGAGAATCACAAAGGCCACGGCGGGTCTTGGTCAGATTCCGATTTCCTGTACAGGGATGTTGACTCATGGCCACGGCGATGGTGCGTATGCGCACTATTCTACAGCACTGTGGCCGGACGATTCCAATTTCACAATTTCCTCCTTGTGTCGTGTCTTGCAAGCGCTGGAGAGGCCACCAGTTCGTGAATCCCGGGAGTTGTTTCCCACGCCACCACAGAACAGCTTCTTTCAGGCTCTCTTGCATAGCAAGTCCAGATGCTTATCCTCTATTCCGCCCGCTACTGGAATATGTACAAGTCCTCCTCTCCCTGGTCGCCCGGCGGTGCCTCTTCCTATGAAGCTCTTCTTGCAACTCGATAACTCCGCCAAAGACAACAAGAACAGATTTGTAATGGCCTTCTGCTCTTTGCTAACTGCAAGACGCATATTCAAGGAAGTCACTGTTGGATTCTTGATTGTTGGTCACACTCATGAGAACATTGATGCACATTTCAGTTACTTGTCCAAGCTTATCAAGAGGAAGAACACCTACGTTGTAGCAGATCTCATGAAGGCGTTCATGGACTCGCAGAAGACGGTTGCCTTCATTCCCGAGTTCGTTCAAGAGGTAGCAGATTTCAAATCATACGTTAAAGACTACCACCACGACGGTGTCAACAAGATCGTTGGATTGGGCAATATGCACCTCTTCAAGTTTTTTGTCGAGGAGGACGGAGATGATAGAGGTTGGCCAGTGATGAGATACAAGAAACAAGCAACTGATTCATCATGGCTCCCACCGAGGCCTGCAGTCAAGATGTGGACGGCTAATTCCCACAGAAGACCTCGTCTTCCAACAGGAGATCCACACCATGTTCCATTTAAGCCATTGTGGGGAATTTAGGAGGTTAATCCGAGGAAATTGAATTCCGAGAAGGAGCATGCCCGGGCTATTGAATGCACAGAGAAGCAGGGATTTATCAAAAATGGAATTTCTAAGTATATCGACTTTTGGAAAGCCGGTATGGCCCGCAACAGAAGATACTATGAGGAGATGGCGGTATGTGTTTCTTACTGGGAGCGAATCTACTCGGAGATCAATTCTATGTTGCCCACCGTGCCTGCAGCGCTTGCGGAGGGATTTTAGCCGGTATCAGATTGGACTCGTGATCATGCTCGTGCATTCACGGACCCCGGATCTAGTCCAACTAATCCCGAGGACACTACTCTCGAGGACGATGTTGACCCTATTCCATATTGTGGTCCGGCAAAGGGGAGACCAAGGTTGACGTTCAATCTTTACCGAGACGTGCTGCTTGGGGACTTTGTTCTGTGTCGACCAAGCTATGACCATTACCTTCCTGTTTGGCTTGGACGGGTGTTAGAGTGTGTCGACCTCACTCCAGGCCCCAGATACGGTAACTTTCAAGTAGAATGGTGGATCTCTTTGAGATCAAAGAAGGAGGGGAACAAGGTTGTTGCTAGAGAGTGTTGGACACGCCGTTGGCAGAAGGAGCAATGTCTTCCTCAAGTTGTGAACGCTAGCATTGTCTTGTTTTCACATAGAATGCCCTCGCATGCCAAGAGAGGACCACCTGCTACCCATCTAATTCCAGAGGCGTCCGTATCAGCTCCATTGGCGAATCTTCAGGCCGCTGGTGCTGTGATGGATCAGGACATTGACGATGATGCGGACGACTAGGTGCCCTTGTCGGCCGGCAGCCGATAGCCGTGTAACCTATACGGGGATTGCAGCCATGGCATGCTCGCCTATCGGCCGGCAGCCGATACGCTTGTGACATATCGATCCGGCTGGGCGTTCAGCCACGGTGTTCGAGCCATTTGTGGAGTAGAATCTTCAGAAGATCTATGTGTTGGACTATCTATCGGCTGCCGGCCGATACCCCTTTAAGTAATGCACGGCATTGCCTTGGAGTTCATTTTCTCCTTCATCATTTTCTGTGGCCAAGTCGTCTTGAGATTTGTACAGGACAACGTTTACTTTGGCTGGAGACAATATTTGGAGACTGCATGCGTCGTAATGGATTGAGACGATGACGATGATGCACTGATACCAACTACCGAGTGTCGGCCGCCGGCCGATACATCATTCCACGTTCTATTCTTTGTCGACCTTCTGCCCCTTTCAACCTCAATATGGTAACCTACCTCTGTTTTCGGATTGCCTTCCCCTCACTGAGGTTTTTCTAATCTGAATTTCAGTGGAACGTTTTGAGTTTTGTATTGTGTGAATTTTGTCTTGCTTTATCTCTGTCGTTGACTTATCATCAATGCCATTTAGATTATTTGTTGATTAATTGTAATTGATGTCCTCTAAACAATCAGAAGAAGTGCATTATTCGATCATTTTAATCATCTAGTTTCCCTCATATCTTATATATTATATATACAATTTTTCTAGAAGAACTTTGGGATTTCATACGTCATTCCAAAATGTAAAGTAATATGAATTTGAATTTGAATAAAATAGTAGCCCAATATTGTTCACTAATATTAACCTTGTCTATTAGCCAGTCTTACCAGAGTCAAAGATGATTTTTTATTTTTTTTATTTACTCTCACTTGTGGATGCGTAGTACTGAGTTTTCTTATGTATAATTGTCTATCATGACTTTTGGAAATTTGATCTGCTATTGAATACAATCGGGGTCCATTATTAGCCGTCTTTGTGAATGCATGCAATTGAGAGGGCTACTTACGTAGCCTACTGTAGGGTAATCTACGTACTTTGTGTAGAATGGCGGCTCACATGACAGTGCAATTCATTTGAAGTGTGAGCTACTCTTTTCCTTCATTTTTATATCTGGATGTGTGAGCTGCTTCTCTTTTACCATTCACTGCATTCCCTCCTCAGTCACCTCCCTTGCTTCTGTTGTCTATCATCTGGCCTCCTCCATATCTTTGCATTGTCTGCATAGCTATCTTCATGGACTCTAGACTCCCTCCCCAAGCTGAGCCACCTCTCCCTCCTCATCCAGGGACTCGAGGTGCATTGACTGGATACCTCTGGTTCGTCTACAATTCTGATGCAGTTGATCGTCTTCCTCCTCATCCATTGTTGCATGGGCTTGTTAGTGGCGAGCCCTGGAACTGGAACTACAGCTATACTCTAGAGATGGCAGGTCTGGAGGCTCATTCTGACATTGCATGGGATGATGTTTCTGACCTTGTGAATCGTCCATCCTCAGATATGCTTCGGGCCGTGCCCGTGATATACTAGGCTTGCGGGTGCGTGCTCCTTGATTTTTGCGATTGCTCTTGGACATCAGCGCCTGAAAGTACAAGGAACGAAGTCATTGAGATATCATCGGATACATCTCTCTACATCACGGGGCAGAACGATGAGGCAGGAGCTTTGGATACCGCATCGGTGGGGAGCAACCGCCAAGCTTAGAATTCACACTGCCAGCACCTCCCGGATTACTCGTCTTGCGTTTCATTTTGGGTTTCGGGATGGCGCGTGCAAGACTATTGCCCTGCTCATACCAGTATTTCGGCACCAAGGATTTTTAATTTTGCTGCTCTGAAGTAGTGCATGTTTTTTGTTGCCCACCTTGGTGGCCTTTGCTCACTAGTTATGAGCATATACATTTGTTTTTTGAGTATACAGTTATACTGCTGATGTCGGCTGCCAGCCGATACCTCTAGTTTTTTATAGGCACTACCTCGAACATATTTCGTTTCGCGGATGATTTTGAGATTTTAGCAGCTACCTTTTGGCCATTTTTGTGTTTTTTTCGCACCGGTCAAGAGCATGTACATTTGATATATCAATATTTTGTAATACTACCGATGTCGGCCGTCAACTGATACCTCTAGCCTACTTGTTATGTTTCGGCTTTGTTCTTTGCCTTTTATTCTCATATGTGTATCTCGTATCGGCTGCCGGCCGATACCTGTTTCTCAGTCTTTATACTCAGGTCGTCGCTGATCATGTACTCCGTCATATTCGATTTGGGCTGTGCTGCTTCTGGAGTTCTACAGACATCAATTTATTCTCTGTGGGAATCTCCTTTTCCAAATGAATTTTAATTGTATGATTGGTGTGGCATGTGTTTGCATTCTTGTATTCCCTGGATTGGATTTTATTGGAGTGATCTCTTTCCCATTGTTTACTGTTTTAGGATCTAGGGTGTTAGGGTTTAGGGTTTAGGGTCTAGGTTAATTTAGTAATAATTGTGTCGTATGCCGGCCGACTCTTTTCTTTGACTTCTTTGCCTTAGTTTTTCTACATTGATTGTTTGTATAGGGTTTAGGGTCTACGGTGTAGGGTTTAGGGTTTAGGGTTTAGGGTATAGGTTAATTTAGTAATAATTGTGTCGTAGGCCGGCCGATACTTTTCTTTGTCTTGTTTGCCTTAGTTTTCTCTACATTAGTTGTTTGTTCAGGGTTTAGGGTTTAGGATATAGGTTAATTTAGTTATAATTGTGTCGTAGGCCCTTCGACTCTTTTCTTTCACTTGTTTGCCTTACTTTTCTGTACATTAAATGTTTTAATGGACTTGGTTTCTATGGACAATGTGTTGGCTATGGACAATGTGTTGGCGGGCCACCGATACATTCGGTGAATGTGTTCATAATTTCTTCATATTCAAGTGTTTTCCAATTTTTGCTTCCTCATTTTGGGCTTTATCTACAATTTTCGGACATATTTCACCGTCATAAATTGTATGAATTTGTCCATAATTAGCACAATTGTCCATAATTAGTTAAATATAAGTTTACTATGATTCATGTTTGAATTTAAAATACGAACTGAAACCAATTATATTCATGTAATCTTCATGTACTGTGAATCTTTTTTAATTGAGATTTGTATGCGAAGTTACCATAGCCTCATGTGCGTGTGATTTCACCAATGGAAAGGGAAACATTTTGTGGAAATATTATTCTTTATTTTGTGTTTCAATGTTTCACCTAAAATTATGAAGATTTTACAGACTCTAAAATTATTCTTCAATGAAAGAATAACTCATAATATCAAGCATCTAATTAAAAAAAATTCAAAAATCACAACACCTACTAACAGTAGTACATTATAACCTGTCACATTCAACAGATTTCATCCAGACAAAATTTGGAATTAAGATTGAAGTTACGATTGGTCCAAATTAAACCTTCTATTCAAAAATTAAACGCAATACAGCAATATAGACAATTGTGGATGGATGAAAAATAAAGAATACTTTAGTAGGTTACAAAATTTACGTTGTAAGAAAGGTCTCTATAACCCCTAAACGTACCAAGTGAACCCTTTGAACATAAGTTGATTCTACTTAGCCTCAGAACCAGATATTAGTATGGCAAAGATTTCTATGTAAGCATAAAATCTATCCAACAAATTAGACATATTTTGTAGTCGGAGGCCTCTCCAATATTATCAACAAGTTCCCATCAAAATTCAAAGATTTATTGTGATTGGACGATATTAATTTAATAAGCTTTCTAAGGTGACTTGCATAAAGACAATCTCAGGTTGTAAAAGACAGTTATAAGACCCGAAATCTGTTCGAGATCCAGTTTCTGAACGCGAGGACGTTGAGGAAATACTGTAAAAATTTTAAGAAGTATTTAACCAGAATTATGTAAACAACATGAGAATGTACAAATATAGAAACACATTGTACATATATTTGTGTATATAATTATATATATATATTTATGTATATATACCTATATACATATATGTAGAAAGATAGGTGGGTATATAAATATATATATACTCAATTATCGTACGCGGAAGTTAGGGTCCGCACTTTCATGTCAAATAATTAATAAAAGTTAAAATAGTGGACGTCGGCACTTTCAATAGTACGTATTAAGAAATCGGCCATTGATAGATACCAATAATTATTTACGGCCTGCTAGGAAACGTTTTATAATTTTAATTCTTTCTCTACCATTTTTTTTGATTGTCATGTTCTCATCCAGATTGTAGTGTTTTTTTTTGTACTACTTTTTGTTGACTTCATTTTTATGATATCGACAAAATACTTTATAAATTTTTTAATTTTACAGCACTTTTTACAGGTATTATTTTCTGCCATCCCTGCCTCGCATGTACGGTATATATATATATATATATATATATATATATATATATATATATATATATATATATATATATATATATACATCCTTTAGCTGCCCATAGTCCTGGCTGCTGCCTGTGCTGCGCTGCCCGCTGAAGAGTCCAAGTCGTCTCTCTCGCACGGCTAGGGTTATAGTTGTTTTTTGTTCTCCGCTCTCCCTAGTCTATTGCCCTCGTTTAGGTCCGCTTGTCTATCGTGTTATTTCTGCTTCTTTGCCTCTCTTCTTTACGAAGGTTGTATGAGAAAGCTACAAGGCTAGGAATCTGTTCCCGATCCAATTTTTGAACGCTGGGACGTTCAGGAAATACTGTAGAAATTAGAATAAGTATGTAACAGAAATTATATGAACATCACGAATTACATATACCTGTTATAGATTTTTGTATATATATATATATATACACATATATATATATATACATATATACACACATATATATATATATACACATATATATATATATACAAAAATCTATAACAGGTTTATGTATACACATACATATATATATATATATATATATATATATATATATATATATATATATATATATGCACAGCCGAGCCCCAGTGCCTGCTGCCCGCTGCTCGGTCGGGGTCGTCTCTCCTAGAACTAGGGTTTGAAGCGCATTGTGCGTTTTCTCCCTCTCGCTTGTTTCTCTGCTCGTTGCCCTCGTTTAGTAATATATATATATATATATATATATATATATATATGTATTTCTATATTTATAGTACGTCGAAGGCAATGTCTGCACTTTAAAAAGTAAGTGTTGAGAAATCGGGTATTATTAGATATCAATAATTATTATCCGGCCGCTAAACATAAAATAACAACAAAAAATAATCCGTCCCCAACTAAAACTAAATATTAATAAATATGCGGCTTGCACTCATTAGAATATTCTCCATGAGAATCTTTAGACAATATTTCTTAGTTAAATTATTCACCTTTAAATACTTTTGATGTGAACACAAAGCGCATCGAAGAATGGTATAGAATATAAAAAATACTTCAGTAGGTTACAAAGTTTACGGCGTAAGTCCTGTACAACCCCTAAACGTACCAACGCTTTGATTAGAACAGAAGTTGATTCTAGCTTTAGAAGTAGATATTAGCACGGCAAAGATGTATATGAAGTGTATATGAGAAGATCATTGTAAACAAAAAATATACACAACAAATTAGACATATATGTAGTCCGAGCCTGTCCAATATTATCAACAACTTTCCATCACAAGTCAAAGATTTATTGTGACTGGTAGAGAATTTCATAGGCTTTCTAAGGTGACTTGCATAAAGATCATCGACGGTTGTATGAGAAAACTACAAGGCTAGGAATCTGTTCGCGATACAATTTTTGAACGCTGCGACCTTCAAGAAGTAATGTAGAAATTAGAATAAGTATGTAACAGAAATTATGTGAACATCACAAATTACATATATACCTGTTATAGATTTTTTATTTATTTTCAATTGTTCCAATGTCCCTTTGTCCAGTGGGCATTGGGTCATTGACATTACGAACGGACACTTTATTCACGCCGGCCCTTTTTTTAGGGTTGGTGTTTCTATCTATCTATCTTTATAGATTTTTGTATATATATATTTATATATATATATACATACATACAAACATACATACATACATATATATGTATATACGTATATACGTATATATATATATATATATATATATATATATATATATATATATATATATATATATATATATATATATATATATATATATATATATATATATATATATATATATATATATATATATATATACACACTGCCCGCTGGCCATTGCCAGCCCCGCTGGCCACTACCCGCTGCCTGAGCCCCGCTACCTGCTGCCCGAGCCCCGCTGCCCACTGCCCAGTCGGGGTCGTCTCTCCCAGAACTAGGGTTTGGTTTTTTTTCGCGTTTTCTCCCTCCCACTTGTTTCTCCGCTTGCCGCTCTCGTTTCTCGTGTTTCTCTCTTGTGTTCTCGTGTTCTCGTTTAGTTTTCGTGTAGCCCTTGTTTCGTTCTCGTTCTTCTGAGTTGTTGTGTTTTTCTCTTTTGTTTCTCTCTGGGGGATCGAGCTTAGTGCTCGCTTCATTTTTGCTTTAAAGTTCTTGGATTTCAAGTCCGGGCGGTTTTATGGTGCGGTGGAGGGCGCAGCAGGTTCAGTGTTAGCGGTGGAGAGCTTCAACGCCCTGATTACTTTGAAGCTTGCATCTGTCGAACCATTTCCCAAAGCTGAAACCGCGCCAGCTTGAAAATTTAGGTAATTCACACCCCATTTGCTATGTTAATTGTTTTGCTTGATAATGTCTGATAGGGTTTTGGTTTGGCTTCATAATTGCTTGGTAGGGTTTAGGTTCTTAAATTTAGGGTTAACGTTGCACTGAAGCCTTAACTCTCATCAAGATTTTGGGCCACCTGAGAAGGCGGTCAAACCGAGTGCATCACTATTGATGGAGTTTTGTTTGTTTGGAAGAAATGCAACCATTGATGTGTACAATGATGCACTGTAGTTCATGGAAGCTTCAAAATCTTGTTTTTAGTGGGTGGTGCAAAGAACAGGGTCGTGTAACTTGCTAACAAAACACAAATATGAGTGAGGGTTTGGGTTCTTAAATTCAGCTGGGAAGATTTTGAGATCGTTTTGATTCTATGGGTGCTGGTACAATTGATTTCTAATGTTGAGAAGTGCTAATTACGGCCTTAGTTTGTCTGCTTGCTTTGAATTGGTGTTTGTGGTTCTCAAATTCTATTATCATAGATTGACAGATTGAGAGCTCTTTTTTGATTCTAGGTGTAGTCATGCATAGATTTTTCGTGCATGGATTTCTGTTGCAAGGCCGTTTATAATTGCTCCAGTGAGTTGTGTGATATGAGTACTTTTAGCTTTGGTGATTCACATTTCATAGACATTGAGTGAAAATGCACAGTTTTCGCTATTGTATTTGAATATACACTCGTATATCATATATGTTTGCGTTTTTTTGTGTATGAGATTCTTGAATGGTTATATTTTGAAACATGGAATTCCAAATGAATTTCATGAATGCTCTAGAAGTTCAGTTTATTGATGAGTGAATTTGTTGCAATGTTTCAGATTGAGCAATTTGGCCAGCACGAGCAATTGTTTGTAGAGTTTGAACTTCATATTTCAGGAGGTTACGTACGTGCTCTATTCACCACTCTCAATTCTGTAAGTTTCATTCTTCTGTGCACTCAATGAATTGTATACCTGCATGTCCTAGACGGTAATTTTACTTTTGATATGGTATGCTATGTATGAGCACAGTAGTTGTTGGATTACCTGCATGTGACATACGGTAGTTTAGGTCGATGTCATTTTAGGTCGATGTCAGTTTAGCTCGAGTCGATGTAAATGGACTTAAAAATGTAGTGAGAGATAGAACTTCAGGTCAACCCGATCTAAAGTGACAAAGGACCCTGCAACAATTTTAGGTCAGATCGATCTAAATACCCCCAAAACACCTATTCTTGTCACATCTCGAGCTATTATGCGGTCGATTCAGCTCGCATCGACCTGAATTGAACTCAGTTATAAATTTTAACACTATAGAATTTCAGTTCGGCTCGAGCTAAATACACACAGAAACTCATGCCTGCAACGGTACTTCAGATCAACCCGACCTAAAAATCACCAGTAAATGCCTCATATCAGGTCGAATCGACCTAAATTGCAGTCCGATCAAGTGGAACTGACCTAAATTACCATATCTTATAATGAATACAAATAAAACCTAAAAGAAAAGATTAGGAAGAAGGATTCTCCCCATTCGTCAATTCAGGTCGAATCGACCTAAATTTGAACTTATAGATCGTAGTTGTCGATTTCTACAATAGGAAGTCTTGCACATGAAAATGTACAATGTGGTACTTCAGATAGAATCGGTCTAAATCACCGTAAAATGCAATAGAATTGCACTCCATTCAGCTTGACTCGACCTAAAATACCATGTCATATGATTAATACACATGAAATGGAACACAATAATGCTAGAAACACACTCCCCCTTTGGCAATTTAGGTCGATTCGACCTTAATTACCCTACACAGTCATAAAATCTAAGCGAACCTGCATAGAGTTCAGCTCGGTACAACCTAAAGTACGCTAAATCGCTTATCATTAGATGTGAACATTCAGGTCGACCCGACCTAAATTTCCTACCTGGCCTACCCCAAACACTAATAGAATCAATAAAAACCAAAACGAATCGACTAGGTCGAATCCCACAGAATTCCATTGAACTTACATCCATAGGCACCACAGAATATATCCGCAATTTCTTCATACCCGAAATTCATAACTATATGTCCACTTTAGGTCGGGTCGACCTAATTAGTATTACATTCTCGACTAAATGTCTGATATAAATTTAGTCTACTACAGCCTCGTCTAAGTTTTAGCTCGACTCGAGCTAAATTATGATGTGAGTCTGATCAATATCGACGTTCTAATGGTTCGCCGTTGACAAGACTGCATGAAACAGAATTATACACTCTTTAGAGGCATGCTGATGTGTGTGTTGTGCATTTTAGCTCGTACCGACCTAAATCTTTGTCTGTCGTCGTTGTGAACAAAATGGCAACAGAGAGGAAGACACCAACGGAACAGCAAAGTGAACCCCTCAACCTCTACTACAAGAAAGTTGCACATCCACAGAGCACGGATGATGCAAAAGGAGACGACCTTGCGAACTTCGGGGAGTTCTGGGAACTGCAGGAACAAGAACTTGTGCAGTTCTGGAGTCTGAACATGATAGTTACCAATGACTCGTGATTGCTGCTTGATCACGAAGAACGCCAATACACCGACCTACCTCCCACTCTCATTACACGAGAAGGTGAAAGACATCACCAACGGTGATGGCTCAAAAATCATATTGCACTGCGTAAAAACGAGAACTGAATGGGAAAAGAAGAATCAATACAACTTCACGCTGATTCTCGACTCGGTGTAATTCCATTCAATATCAGCCCCTTGATAGCCTTTCTCGAACATACAGAATTCAGAGGAATGATGAAGGAGCTGGAGAATAAATTTGAGAGCCAATACTTCACGTCCACAAACGGTCAGCCGCTGCGCGGGGCCCAACTCTGCTCGAAAATCCGGAAGGTGATCCAAAACTTTGAAACCTTTAAGGCCAAGATGGACATGCAGAGTCTATCGATGACACCAATAAGTGTGTCCCTCAATAACCGCAGCCAGGGAGGTAGTGCGAGATCCACGTTCACAAACTCGCGAAGACCCCAACAGAGCCGCGGCAAGTGCAGGGCCAACACGCCTCTTACACCTACACCACCACCCAAAAGCCATCTCGGCTCCTCGTCGAAGAGGAAGAAAGCTGTTGACAAGAGGGCACCTAAAGATGTCGACGACGTTAGCTTGGCATCCGTTGTGACCGAGTTGCCAGAGCCCGTGCAGTGCAACAAGAAACTGGACTTCACACGGTCGACCGAGGCGTACAAGATGTTCTGGTCGTCCTGCACTTACGCCTTTGTCAGGGGAATCGAAGATAAGAAAACGATCCCCATCGAGCAACTAGTCGATGCGCCTCCTGACATGAACATCAAGTCATACGAGCCGGGTCTTGCGGAGAAGATCATGGGCTTCCTTCTCAGCATGCTCAATAGCTGGGACTCCATCAAAGATGGAAAGTTTTGGCTGATCAACAGGCAGCACAGCGTGAAAGCAAGTTTCATGATGCGCGAACAAAAGATGGATCCCAAAGACATCAAAGAGTTCGCGCAATGGAACTGTTTATGGTTTGGACGAAGAACAACGAAAAACTTCGTCAAATATCTGCGTACTACAACCGGGTCAACTACTTCGGCGCCATCAAGCCGTCCTGGGCGACTAGCATGTTGGGAGCGCGGCAGGTCTGGATTAAACTCGATCGCCCCAAGAACCCGAAGGAGTTAGTTCAGGTGGGAACAAGCAGTCAGGCGTCGAGAACAAAGGAGGCCGCCATCAACAAAATAAAATTCAACGTTGTCAAACCTCGTTCGACCTAGAAGTAGAGAGTTAGGGTTTTAGAGTAGCCAGGAGTAGTCCGAATCTCCATAAATGAGTGTGGGAGTGACCATAATGGCACATTTAGTTATTTATGTAGAGGAGGCACTCGCGCGCGCTGTAGAGTTATTGCTAGGGTCCGGTTTTGACAGTAGGTGTCCGGGTCGGTCACGGGAACCGGATTGGAAACCGGGTAGGGGATGGACGGGTCAGGAATGGACCCGGCCACGTTTCGCGCCTTGAAATGGGCGGCTTTAATTAGGGCGGTTCACTGTTCATTTTTGCATAGTGTTTCCAGTCCACCCGTGCACCGAAGTTTCGTGTTTCCGGATATTGTGAGAGAGCAGGGAGAGCGACCGGGTGGCGAGCAAGTATTCCGGGAGCTTAGGCGGAGCATGCGCAATCGAGGGAAGGAAGTTTTGGAGCCAGCAGCGATGGGACGGAAGGACGATTGGAGACTCGGACTGCCGGTTCCGGATAAGTTGGTGCGCCCGGTTGCTCCGGCCGATGCGAGCCATAGGGAACATCTGCGGAAGGATTTGCGCAAAATGGGTTGTGAAGAAATTTTGTACCTACTATGGGATCTCCACAGTGATACTATGTTGTAGGAGTTAGGTGGAAAACCTGTACCGGCGGAATTCCGGAACAGCAAAATCCGGGGATCCGGCGAAATCCGGCGAAATCCGGGGAAGCGCGAAAACTCGGAAGCAAGAAGGGATGTCCTCTAACCCCTTTTCTGTTTCATTTGTATGACAAGCACGGATGTCTCAAGGACAAGGAGAGAGAGCAATGGGAGAACTGCCGGAGGATCATGGACCGGGGGCCGCCAAGGGCCGGATGAGAGCGAGGACGAGGAAGAACGGGAAGAGCAGGAAGAAAGAAGAGCGGACGAAGCAGCAGTCAATCCGGATATAGAGGAAGGCCAACCGGAGCCCTCGGAGACCCGAACAGAAGGGGAGGAACCGGGTCAGAAGTGACCAGGGGGAAGTTCGGGAGCGCCAGTCCAAGAAGAAGGAGGATGCTTCTCCGAAATTCAACCAGGAAGAGGAAGGGGGCTCGGAGGGCGACAGGGTCAGCGGCCCGGAGGGGTATGAAGATCAGTAGGATCCGGAGTGCAGTGTGAACCGGATCAGGCTAGGGAGTAGGCTTTAATCTAGGTAAACTAGCCCGCGTGTGAATGAGGCGTTTTCGTGGTAGGTTAGGCGCTTTTGCTAGGAGGGTAGGATTGGGATCTTTTGGATGTGATTTCCCTTGATTTCCGGATCACGAGTTTATAGGATCTGGGCGGGAAATCCGGTCCGGTGGCTGAGGGCCACTACTTGCCCAGGAATGCTTGGCATTCTTGAGGTCTTCTTGTATTACTGTTTCCCTGAAAGCAAACTGCTGTAGAGCATTATCCGAAATTTGTGTATGTGCTGTGGGGTTGTTTGTGGAAGGGTACAGTAGTCAAGAGTCCCTTGGTAACCGGGTAGGTAGTCCAAGTTCTTGAGTGATTCAGGTGTGATGTCTGAATATGTTTTTTTGGGTGATTTGAGGACTGTTGGAAAGAGTGGTTTCTAAGTCCCGTACGGGAAAAGCTATTACGTGAGCAGTGAGCAGTGAGCAGTGAGCAGTGAGCAGTGAGCAGAGATTTTTGGAAAAATTTCGGGCTGTTGGATTTTAAAGGACCTCCTATTACCGCGGATTTAGGTGTAATTGGTGAGTATTTATGAAACATTGATTTGTGAAAAGTACCTATAGCCGTGGAATTTAGGGTGTATTTTTAGGGTTATTAGTGGAATTTAGTAGCTTCTAACAATAATTGCTTGTTCCTGAATCAAACAGAAATGCATTCAAACTCGTTATAGAATCAAGAAATGATGTGGAAATAAATAAATACTCAAACCGTACAATCAAAGTGAATCTGTATCAGATTCGATAGCACTCACATCGACATATGAAAGCACAGGAGGATCATAATGTTGACGCGGTGTAGAATAGCATGAAGAACCACTAGGGCTAGGACTAGCATTGGCAAATGCCGTTGCCAATGCTTCTACGTACACAAGAAGGCCTTGAAGGGAACTATCAGGGCTGACCAAACTCTGCAAGGACTTTCTAAGGTTAAAACGGCGCCGCTGTAGTGGTCTAGTCCTTGTCAAACTGCAAACAAGAGAAGTGTAAAAGTATTAGAAAACGAATTTAGATGAAGATGTACTAACTAGTATTTGCAAGGTGCATTAAATAAACATTGAAACTTACTCACATGGACAGTCAAGGGGCTCGTCAGGAACGGTCTCATCATCGGAATCAGGAAGGTTGATGTGAGCGGTCTCAGGTGGCGCTGTCCGTGGCTGAGGAGTAATGAGGGGCTTCAAGACCTCAGCAAATAGCTTTGAGTCGCTTTCAAGTGCGACAATATGACGGTTGCAAGCCCGTGCTGCACGGATAGACGCACCGGCACAATAGAGTAGAAAAGGTTTATTAGAAACAAAGGGTTTAAGGTCACATGATATTGATTCTAGCATTCAATTAAGGAGAATGAAATTACCTGTGGATGCCGTTAGGTCTGCTACGATACCGTTCTCTGGAGTTAAACCATACACAAATAGTTTCATCAACACCTCTGACTTCTCTTTGGGACCACGCCATGGTCTCCCTGTATCCTTCCTCAACAGCTGTGACTCTAGCGTCACAGCGTTGAAAAGAACGTCATTGCACGCTATGTCGACCTGCGGAATGGACGGGTCTTTTACAATAACTAGAGGTGGAGGCTGCCGGGCAACAGTAATGGGAACATCACGGGCAAGAAGAACTGCCTTGAACTTCAAAGTCTACCAAAAAACACTCAATATTAATACATACGGTGTCATATTGCATAACATGTCCTAGAAATACAATTTGAAGAAAGTTTAAAAGTTAGAGGAGCTCACATTTTTAGATGGATGGAGCGGATTCGCTAGATGGAGGTAGTTGATGATTGTCCACTCATCAACTACTTTCATCTTATAATTTTTAATATAGGACATTACTTCTTTTTTGACAATGGGACTGTCAGGGTAAAAAAGCAGAAATGCACCATCGTCATGGAGATAAGCATACGCAAATCCCATGGTGACCTTCAAAAAACCCTCAAGACTCTCATTCCAATTAGGAACCTGAGATGGAGGGTCTGAAACATCGGGGACCCTCAAGCCATCTGGATAATCTGCAATAAGTAGATCAACCCCCGGTTTCTCTACAGCCTTACCGTCAAAGAACAGCTGTCTAGAGCTAGAAACCTGTATCACAATGAAGAAACATGGAGAATTAAATATTGAGACTAAAATCCACTAACTAATACCAATTGGCAAACAATTAATCAGAAACAAAATGTAGTGTTCACATTCTTCAATAACTCCACAATCTCATTGTAACATAGAGAATCAAATATTGAGACTACAATACACAAACAAATAACAATTGGCAAACAGTAGACCAAAAAATTATAGAAATAGTTTTCACCTTCTTCAAAAACTCCACGATCTGATTATACTCTGGGCAGAATTGACCGGTTTTTTTCTTCTCATCTGCCATTCGCAAGAAAGAGTCGTTGACAAGAAGGTCAAGAGAAGTGTACTCTGCAACACTAACACCGGGCTTGCTCAACATGGGTGCTCGTTTCGGGGGAGAAAGGAACACCGTTGGAGTAGAAGGGCCTGCACTGGACGACTTCAATCTCTTCGTTTCAGGCTCCGCTACTGTCACAGCTGGGGTCTCCACAAGTGGAGGTCGACTCTGCGCTGGTGGTGGTGCTGCGGTATTGGCCACAGTGGGAGTAGATGGAACTGCAGCCGCTGGTGCAGAGGTCTCAACTGCATCAGCCTTGCGTTTTGAACCACGCTTGGATGCCGTGGTTGTCTTTTGCGTTGAAGCAGCTGCCTTCTCAGGCGTTGCTGTGTCCTTCTCTGTACCTGTTCCAATCAGAGTAGGCTCGAGGGAGTCTCGGAGGGCAATGTCAAATGAAGGAAACTTGGTAACCGGAAAATCTAAGTACCACCCACAGCGGTCCCAGTGCACAATATCCCACTGTTTCATAAGCCCTTCTGTGAGCATGAACTCATCACTTTCCTTATCAAGATAGTTCACAAATAATGGAGGGGACCTAGACACGGCCTTTGCCGGAAACAAAATATACTTAAAGTATCGGTACAAGACACGGTGCAATGCAGGTTTGAACAGATATTGCTTGTCAACTGTATTGTTCTTGTGGATGCCTTTATCAACAGCAAATTCTCTGTAGAAAGCAGTGTCCCAGAGTGAAATTTTCATTTCTTCAATGTAATCATAGATGGTGGGTATTGGGTCTCTACCGTGTGGGTGATAATCGATGGTGACCTTCTGATCTCGAACAATGCACTCGAAAATGACCATAGCTTCCATGGTCAACTGCAAAAAATTTAACATTTGAGAAAGATGTAATGAAATGATAACAATGTGATATAGGAATCCAATGTCAAATTGTGAGAGCACTGATAGAAAACATAAAGAACTTGGTAAACAAAACTTGAAATGTACCTGGGACCACCAAGTACCCTTGTGAAGCCAGATTAAGAAGGTGTCATCACTAAAGTTAGGTTTAAGAAACCTGAGTTGCACTCGGAGTTTTGCAGGCTGATTCCATCGTTCAAGCCAAAGAACCTTCATGATAGGATCCATAACGCTGGTGCCAAGCATCCAAAGCTTCTCAAGCTTCATCTCTGGATCTTCATCATGAGACTCATAGTGATACTTCACTTCTTCAAGAAAAGGTATGGTGTTGCTGGGATCAGCAACAGGCAGCATCTTCTTCAACTCACCCTTGTAATGAACTTTGGTTTTCTTTACAGCCCTGTGCACCAGTTCCTCAAGTCTTTTAGCAGTCCAATCTTCTGGATTAGGATATCTCTCATAAAATCTCCTCTGAGCAACAGCGGTTGCTTCTCCAATCTCTTGCTGCAATAGGAAGACAAAACAATTAAATAGACATTAGGAAAGAACTAATTGCCAACATTATACACAAACTTCAGCAGTTAAGTAACGGTTATACCTGATTGAGAAGAGCACTAAGAGAATCAACAGTCAATGAAAACCACATTTGGCTCTTGTCACCCTTCTGTTTCTGATCAGAGAGTCGAAGGTCCTCAGGTGACACCAATGATTTAAAATATGAGAGAGGTTGAGCCCCAATGGTTCAAACTCGATAGAGTTTATGGACAAGGTTGGAAGTCACATGCGACTTTTCATTTCTCTTGATAAATCAAATACATTTGAATTAGTCTAGTTATGAAATGATACACAAAAACAACATAAAAGCAAAGTTAATCAGTATTAGAAATCGTACCAATTGACTTCGTGTAGAGCAGTGAGCATCGTAGGTACATCTCCTTTTACCTCCAGGATGATGCTATCAACTGAGTAATGCCATCCAAGATCATTTGGATGGTCCTGATTTATGATTGGCATCCAAGCCTGGACTCTATGGTTTCCATCCCAAACATGAAATATCTTCCCACAGAACACATTGAGGATGGGATCTGCAGCAAGCATGGATTTGAACTCATCGTTGACACAAACCCAATGGTGACTCCAAGATGATTTAATTTCAGGAGTGACATCTTTAGTCTTATCGTCGTTGTCCTCAGAGGCCACATAGAATACACCGTTACCTTCCATGTATCCATTTTTGATAAAATGGGATGCCAGCTTCATGACATCGTTCTTGAGAAAAGGTCTCACAACAGGAAGACATACCAGTCTACAGAGAGGAATTAGCAAGCGGGACTTGTGACGAGGTTGGAACCGTAGCCGTTCAATTCGAGATTGTGTATTAGGGGTCTCGCTCAAGAGAATAGAGTTTAGCTGTGAATGAACGTCCCTCGCACTCAACCGCCCACCTTGCGTACGGTCACCGAGGTCAACGGGATCACCAAGGCCACTGGAATCACCTTCAAAATAGTCAAGATCCAAAATTTAGTATTTCAAAGGTAAATAATAAACATGCAATGTGAATCATCATAATGAGAGATTAGCACCTTCAAGGTCCTCTCCTTCATTTTCTTGAATTTCACACTCTGTATCTAATGGAGATTGATCTATAGAGACACCAAAACGATGTTAGCATTTGAGCACTAACTACATATTAACTCAATACCATGTGTAATCTATGGTATACGATATCCACATTGAATCAATCACGTGTGATCTCTAGTACACAAAATCGCCATTGAATTAACAAAACGTGTAAATTATGGTACAAAAAATCCCCAACTATTCCATACCACGTATGATCTTTCTTACACGAAATCCACATTTATTCAATATATATCCACTTCCACAAAATCCCCATTGAATCCATACCACGTGTGATCTACAATACAAAATATTCCCATTAAACCACCATGGAAAGACAAGCATGACACATTCCACATACGTTATAAATACCGCATAGGTCCATAATTAATCGGCATGAAACCATAGAGTGTACATACAGTATTGAAGGCACTGATTATCAAAATTTCCTCACAAGAGAAACTAGATCATTGCATCTTAATACTTGGTTCAAAGCTCTAACCAGTACCCATTGAGTACTAAATCCTGAACCCTTAGCCTTGAGAGAAATCAAAGTTCTGGTCGCCAACTTCATAACGATCAAAAGAACTCCACGATTCAACATAAGTATAGCTCTGATATTTTGAAGTTCCCAAATAAAGTTACTTAGATCCCCTGCATAAGACATGAGCAAAGATACATGAAATTTTGAAAACCTTATGAGCTCACAGAAAAACAACATTTAAGTGTTAATATCAAATTAAAATTCCCGTAACAAAAGGGAGGCCGGCACCGGCAAGGTTAACCCATGCCTCAATAGTGTATAAAATACGTTCTAAAGTCACACAATAATCCAAGGTTTAGTGTTTCAAAAAAATTAAAAAAACACCTCCATTGTGACGCCGACACCGGCTGGGTTATCCCATGCCACCTCAGAGTTGAAAACATGTTGTCATGTCACAATAAGAATCCAGAAATGAGAGCTTCAAAAAAATTAAAAAAACACTCCCTCAGTGAGCCGGCACCGGCTGGGTTAGCCCATGCCACCTCAGAACTTGAAAACATATTGAGATCTCACACAAAAATCCAGAATTGAGAGCTTCAAAAAAATCAAAAAAACACACCCTCAATGAGGCCGGCACCGACAGGGTTAACCCATGCCACCTCAGAACTTGAAAACATGTTGTGATGTCACCAAGAATCCAGAATTGAGAGCTTCAAAAGAATCAAAAACACACTCCCTCAGTGAGGCCGGCATCGGCTGGGTTAACCCATGCCACCTAAGAACTTGAAAACATGTTGTGATGTCACCAAGAATCCAGAATTTAGAGTTTCAAAAAAATTAAAAAAACACTCCCTCAGTGAGGCCGGCACCGGCTGGGTTAACCCATGCCACCTCAGAACTTGAAAACATGTTGTGATCTCCCACAAGAATCCAGAATTTAGAGTTTCAAAAAATTTTAAAAAGCACTCCCTCAGTGAGGCCGGCACCGGCAACGTTAGCCCATGCCACCTAAGAACTTGAAAACATATTGTGATCTCTCACAAGAATCCAGAATTTAGAGTTTCAAAAAAATTAAAAAAGCACTCCCTCAGTGAGGCCGGCACAGAAGGGTTAGCCCATGCCACCTCAGAACTTGAAAACATGTTGTGATGTCACCAAGAGTCTAGAATACAGAGCTTCAAAAGAATTAAAAAAACACTCCCACAGTGAGGCCGGCATAGGCTGGATTAGCCCATGCCAACTGAGATCTTGAAAACATGTTGTGATCTCACACAAGAATCCAGAATTTAGAGTTTCAAAAAAATTAAAAAAACACTCCCACAGTGAGGCCGGCACCGGCTGGATTAGCCCATGCCAACTGAGAACTTGAAAACATGTTGTGATCTCACACAAGAATCCAGAATTTAGAGTTTCAAAAAAATTAAAAAAACACTCCCTCTGTGAGGCCGGCACCGGCTGGGTTAACCCATGCCAACTCAGAACTTGAAAGTATGTTGTGATCTCACACAAGAATCTAGAATTTAGAGTTTCAAAAAATTTAAAAAAAGTCTCCCTCAGTGAGGTTGGCACCGGCTGGGTTAGCCCATGCCAGCTCAGAACTTGAAAACATGTTGTGATCTCACACAAGAATCCAGAATTTAGAGTTTCAAAAAAATTAAAAAAACACTCGCTCAGTGAGGCCGGCACCGGCTGGGTTAACCCATGCCACCTCGAACTTGAAAACATGTTGTGATCTCACAGAAGAATCTAGAATTTAGAGTTTCAATGAAATTAAAAAAACACTCCCTCAGTGAGGCTGGCACCGGCTGGGTTAACTCATGCGAACTCAGAACTTGAAAACATGTTGTGATCTCACACCAAGAATCCAGAATTTAGAGTTTCAAAAAATTTAGAAAAACACCCCCACAGTGAGGCATAAACCGGCTTGGGCTAGCTTGGCTTCCTCGGGTGTATGAAGAGAATGTGAGCTCACACATAGGCTGCACACTTGGGTGTTACCAAAATAAATTGACCTCCACAGGGGTTAAGGGTTTAACATCGAGGGATGGCGTAGACATTTGAAATACCTTGTTCGGGTTGCTGGGTCGTGTTGGGCGTGGCCTCTGATTCCAATGTGGCCGTAGTCTCCGTTTCCACGCTACTGGGAAGCTCCATTGCTTGTCCCCCAACGTTTCTTGCACCCTCCAGATCATCGATGCCTGCCATTTGTGAAATCCGAGATGTCAATTGTGAAACACTAGTACTATGTCGCCATTAATGAGTGATTTGTACTAACAGCAGAAATTGATGCTAGCAATCAATTAAAACCCTAAACGCCAATCCAGTGTTGATGGATGCTAGCAATCAGTTGAAAATCTAAACGCCAATGCAGTGTTGAAGAGGCCCTGAAACGAGCATACCCTGTCAAGAGAGGGAGGAGCAAACCCTGAAGAGAATGGAGCAAACCCTGTCAAGATAGGCTGGGGGCAGACCCTCGAGAGCAAGGATGAGTAGTACTCCAAAAGCAATGGCCGAAGACGAGGGCCACCAGCTAAACCCTGATCGGCGCCAAGGCAGATGCGAAGCCGGAACCCAGAATTCAGAAGCCAGAGGCCAGAAACTATGAAACACACCCAGGGCCGAATGGACAAGCCCGACGAAATGAGAACAAGGCCGTAGTCCAAATGGCGTTAACCCATAAAGGAGTAGGGCCCACCTGATGAGGGGAAGCTCACGGCAAGGGCCAGAATATATAGAATGATGCAGATAATGCCATAGCGTATGATTACGTGAGTAAGGCCCTGGGCTAACTTTTTAATACTAGAGTAAGGCCCATGTTGCATTCAAATGACACATCACAAACTAAAATGACTTGTATATAGTTTGATCAGACTCCTCACATCAAACGCATCAATGATTACCTCGACATCTTGCGACTCTTCATCGGGATCACTTCCCTCCTCACAAATTTCTGGTTGTTTGCTCTGCCTGGGCGTCTCATAGTCTGTCTCTTGAATCGACTCCAACTCCCGCTCAGAGACAATGTTGCCATAATCCAAAACTCTTTGCGTGTCCACCTCTGCAGGTTCCTGAGTACTTCCACTCCTCAACTTCATCCTGCTTCGCATGAATTGCTTTCTACTACTAAACCTGAGACTACTCTTCCGTCTTCTCTTCTGGCCTCCTCTAGGCATACTGAAGAACTCACATCGTTCAAGCAGTTAACAACTTTGAACCTGCTCTAGCAAGTTATGACTTCTATTTCGAATGATTTCTTTTGATAGAATGCAGCTGACAAACAGCTTGGCCGCCGTCAAACCAGTCTGACAATGAGAATTCAAATCAACCAGCCGCCAAATATGAGGTCAGCATCATTATTGCATTAAGATAGTCTAATCTTGATACCTGACTCTTCTGTCAACTTGCCATGATGGTCATCGTGCAACATTTATGCAAAACTTTTTAGATATCTGTCAATGTTGAGACGGCTACTTCCATTCCCAGTGGTTTTCCAAAGGCAATAGCTGCACCCTTAAATTGTATCTCTGTAGAAATACATTTAACTTGATTTAGGGTTCAGGGATCCAGAAACACACATCTAGAGTTAAGCGTTCATCTCCCAAATGCTCACTCTTATTCCGGATTGCATTGAATGTCTTGAATTTACACTTCCCCAAGAGTAGAGCATGGCACTCGTTCGTGTCGAAGGAGCAGGGGTCCCTACTTCCTTCCCGCTAGGGGACAACGGAGTAGCAGTCGTTTCAGCTTTCAGTCTTAGTTTAACGTTTCAGTTTCTTGCAGCAACTGTGCACGTTGATGAAGAGGTATTCGATGCAGAGTCTGGTCTACTTACGCACACCGTTAGGCAGCTCCCAACCACTACTGAAGATGGAAGAGTGTGGTTGCTTAAGGCAGGTAGGTATAGAGCTTACGGTCTATCCGATTGCCTTATGGGTGCATCTACCGAACTCTTGACTCCAAGGGAGTCATCTACTTGCACTGTGCAAACCAAGTTTAGAGACGATCTATGAGCTTAGTGATGATGACGTCCCGGTGAATGTAGAAGATGATCCTATCCTTCCTCCTTCTCAGCCTAATCCCCACACTTCTGCAAGCAGTTGTCCTAAGCCCACTAGTCAGCACCCTATACCGCTTTCTGTGTCACCAAAACAAAGTGTCGTAGAGTGCCTGAAATTGCTATGTACTAGAAAGGGATCTAGGAATATATTCAAAAAATCTGACTACAACTCTACCTCTATCAAACGAGTCGAGTTCTTGCCACCTCAATACAATGGCGATGTCATCTTTGAGTTCCCTCCGTTGGGATCCTCTTCAGGATCCAACAAAGCGAAGCAACTCCGTGGCATGGACAAACACTATGATGGGCATGTGTGGACTCGTACTCACACGTCCAACATTGTCAATGATTTTGGGTTGATACTCCGTACCTCCTCTTGTTGTGGTCATTTACGATGTGAAAATGTAGACTGCGATTATCTAACCCGCGTTCACCGCACGACAGCTGTTAACGAAACCAAGTGTGATGGAGTATCTTCATTTGTTTTTGACGTGGGAACTAATCCTCCCAGGGACTCCACCCTTGTTTGCAAAAGCTGTAAAGTTCCTCCCTCCTGTCTTGCAACCTGCGATGCAAAAATATATTACGTCCTAGGCAAAAACAGCATGACTAGAGCTTGTGTTTATTTTGAAACTCACGACCACCCTGTCAAGGTCGGGGCTTACCGAGACGATATTGCCAGAGGCGAGAGTTTGGTGGAGGAGCACATGCACCGAACTCCTTCTGCAACAAAGTCTGCGATCGTCTTAGAGGCAACAAAAGAGATGGTAGGGAATATGCTTGTGGCAGCCGAAGGGGCAGAATCAAAAACTCTTGAACTCGATGACCTCCTGCCGCTCTTTGACAGATGCAAGGAGTTGACTTCCCCCAACATTCGCAACAAGGTGACGGGCTTTAAGTACTTCCGAAAGTTCGGTATCATGAATAGCATCACCAAGCTTCGCGGCTCCAGCAACTGGCCATTTGTACAGGAGAACAAGTTCCCTGGTCAAGGATCGGAGTCGGACAAGGTCTTCGTCTTTAAAATATCAGAGATTGGTCCCGGTAGCGGAGTTGACGTTGTGAAGCGAATGCAGCCTGGTGGAGACCTGCAGAACGCATGGCTCATGTTCGATCATGTGAAGAGGGTGAAACAGTGGACAACCATGGGCTGCCATGTTTACGACCCTACTTACTGCCGTGTTACGACCATTGCGTTGTGCGATATGCAGTCGGAAGACGTCGCGGCTCAAATGGTCGTTTGGAAGAATCTCAACGCCGTTGTTGCTCGCCACGGACTTCAAGATCCAAACTTCAAGGGCTTCATGGCAGACAGCGCGCAAGCAAACTGGAATGCTGTACGCATTGTGTACGGGAGTGGAGATGCTTCAATCCCAATGCCTAATAAAGAGCGAACATGTCTCTTCCATTGGGTGCAGTCATTGGAGAAGCACACGAAGGCTAACATCAGAGCTGACCTCCAAGACCAACATCGCATGCTCTGCAAGCAATACAAGAACGCCTCGACGCAAGCGGAGGCAGATTCCCGCTATCTTGGTATCCGAGCTTGGTGGCACTCCTCCGGAGCTACTACTGAAGATGGACTCAGGCGTCTCGACCTATGGCTAGCCTTCTGGCATTTTCAATACCGCCTGTGGGGAGGCTTCATGCAACTTGTAAGCTCCAAAACCCGAAACTATAACCCTAAGTCCATGCCATTGCTTGTTCTCCTCTCTACAACCCTAACTCTAAATGTGCATTGCTTTTTATATAATAGGACCTCACTGAGGACGAGTTGGCCGAAACGCCCTCTTGCAACTTAGCCGAAAGTATCCACAACAAATGGAAACAGCAATCTGGTGATCGAGGGTCAGACTTGTTTGTCGCTACTGTGGATGACTTCGTCCGATCCTTCATGCAGAGCGTCGCGTACTATCAATACCTCAAGGGGGATAGAGCCGGAACTGGCCCTACCAAAGAAGAACTGAAACTCCGGATTGCACAAAAGTCTACAGAGCGCACGGGGAACTCGAAATCTCTACACGAAGCATTAGCGAAGATGCCTGGAGCGGAGGAGTTTTGCACTCGAATGCCTCAACTCGAAGGAGAAGAAGTCTTCATGTCGTTGAAGCGGAAAGCAGACGTTCCCATCGGTTTGGAGTATGACTCTCACAGACCTGACAAGATCAGCATCTCTCGTCCTCGAGTGCAGACCAGGGGTGCAAAGAACAACGCCCTAAACCTAAATGCTTCTCCTGTAGAGCTGTTAGTCTCTCCCCAAGAACTAGAGAAGTCTGATGTACCAGTGCAGGTTCAGGATGCAACTCCAGCTACAGCTCTACACCACGTTACTTCCGTGCAAGAAACGGCTTGCGACGAGAGTCAGTGGCACATAGCTAGGCTAAAACACCCATCTGCGAAGACTTGTTTCGCGCAGCAAGCTGTGACTAAGAAGAAGTGCATTGCTCGAATCATACAAGACGAGAAATCTACCGCTGCTCCTACGTGCACGGGCATGATGGACAACTACAAGAAGAATCGCAAGGAGCGCATGCAATTCTTCTTCTGCAACGACGACATCGAGAGGTGTGTCAAAGGAACTCGCAGAAAGTGGGTTATGTCCCGCCCTGAGGTCCCCGACATTTGGCCCGTGAAGAACGGTACTAACCTAACATGCAAGGAGATACTTGCCCTAGAAAACGCTGGCTTTCGACTTCCACAGCGCGAGGTCATATCGCCCCGAAGGCTCTTCCAAGACCACCTTCTTCCCGTCGACTTGTCAACATATGTAACTCCAGCTTTTCCTGCTGAAGTTCCCAAGCGACGTCATGGCAAGAATGTCCGCCGCAACAAGAAGATCCCATCCATCAAGCAAGCCAACAACTGTGCTAGCACTGCAGCATTCAAGGGTTGCATAAGGAAGGTGGACATGGTTCCAGTCCCTGCCCTGGGTTGCATCGTCACGTTGGATTCGGGCACGCCTCCGACAAATCAGCAGTACCTTCTCACAATTTCCCTGTTTCCAGACTGCTCCTGCCCTTATTTCAAGGAGATCGTGACCAAGGCAAAAAGAGGACGCAACCAATGGGCTCACTGCAAACATCTCTATTTTGTCTTCATGGTCGTTTGTGGGTTTGATGCTGATGTAGATGCCTTCATTCATGCACCCACTCTTAGCTTCAACGAAGTTAAGCTAGTTCTTGAGAGCGGATTGTTGACTCATCCAGCACCCTAGGATACAAAAATGTTGTTGGTTCCATTGTTGACATGTTCACTCTCCAAATCAATGAAATTGTAGTGAGACTAAAAGGGCCACTACTGCAGTTTTGAAAATCATGTTATATTATTTACGAAACCCTAAACCCTAAACTCTGGTATTATTTCTATCTTGTACCCAAACTGATCTTAACGCTAAACTTGCTATGCATTTCAAATAATTATGCCCAAACGAGTGGATTGGCCCCTAATAAGATGCTGAAATAACAATCTCTTTCTACCCTAAACCCAAATTAAACCCTAATTACCACGGTTATAGAGACCCTTAACCCTTTAATGTGCTTTTATCCCTGAACCAGTCACCCTAAACCACGGTAATAGGTACCAAATATTCCACGGTCATAGGGTTCAAAAAATTTCTAAAAATATGCAAATATTCGAACAAATGCTAATTTTAGTGTCGTTGACCACGTTTGACCTGAAATTCTTGCTCGTAATCCCACATTTCTCCGCTCACTGCTCACCACTCCCCGCTCCCCGCGCGCATACTATCCTCGTCCAGTCCCGTACGCTAGGTAATCCGGGTTAGTGGCTGAGCAGGTAGGAGGGGGTACTCCGGGTTGCACAGAACTCCTGGACGGGTAGTCCGGTTGAGGTGCCAGCACTAGGAAGGTCTAGGCGAGGGGAAATGCGGGATCACGGGAGTAAATAAGGGCGCGAGGATTCCTAAATACTAGTTTCGGATTCCCCGGATAATGTCTATTCCGGTTAGTAAGTCGTTGTAGTAAGAGGGAGAACGGGGAAACCGGATTGCGCTTATGGACACGGCTGCCGGTTGGATAAAACTAGCAGTTGAAAGGGTAGTACGGTAAGTACCCGGGTTTAGGAAGTTTTGAGTAGAACCGGAAGGTAGTGAATTTCCCATCACTTGAATCAGTAGGGAGGGGTGTGTCTTTCAATCCTGCACCACTAATGTGAAAAGAGAACCCTCTGAGGGGGAAAACAGAGGTTAAACGAAACCGGATCAGGTAATAACGGTAGACCGGGAGAGAGGAAGATTAGTAGAAGTCCTCCCCGGAAAGATACCGGATCTAGTCGTAACTGGGTCAGTCAGTAGGAGAAGGCCCGGTTTGGTAGGAAAGAGGAATTTAGCTGGTGACAAAAAGAGAGAGATCACCAGTCCGGGACCATCTCTGGAATCTTCCCACTTCACAGAGTCTCCGCGGAACGATAACCCGGAAATCACATCTACAAGCGTTCGTAATACAAAAAAGTGCGTTCTAGGGGAATATCCAGTATCACGTGCTATGACAAACTTAATGTTCAGCTCGACTCGACCTGAATAGCTTTGAATAGTACTCCAAGTCCTAGTCCGTCCTTACAGAGTAGATCCGTGGCACCTGCGAGTTAGGTCGAGTCGACCTAAAATGCTCATACTTTCGTGATCCTTTCTACTGACTGTCTTTGTAATCCGTGCGCTCATCAATCTGGGTTGGTTAAGGTGGAGTCGACCTAAATGACTGTATAATAGCTAACAGTGTCTGTTCCCTTGTAGGAGTTTCAAGCTGCTATGAAGCTGCGGTTCGTGATGCTTGACGTGGCGTAGGCGCACAAGGACGCCAAGAAAAGTAATGCGTCCGAACTGCTCAACATCCACAATGAGTTGAAGTTGATCACTGCGCTGGACGACGTATTCGACCTCTAGAGCAAAGTGATCTCAAGAGCGGGTGCCGGAGAGCTCCATGACCCAGACACTGATTTGCCGTTCAAGGAGAAGCCTAACTAGAATCCAGAGAGTGGGAATCTGACGCGCGAGTTCTTCAAATGGCTGGGAAATCTAACCTATGAGGACCTCACCAAACTCGCCAGGCATATCCTGAACCACGGGAACCCGAAATGGACCCGGGGATACCCGAAGGTCACGATTAAGGCAATATCCTCAGTTCAAGACAGGTGCTACTCGACCAAGGAATTGGTGGAGAGAAGGAAGCGGAAGCATCTTGTCAAGAAGGAATTGCACAACATCAATCGTGATCTCGGACTCTTCAATCCGGCGGGGGAACTGGTTCCGGAGAAGTGGAGGCAGTTTAAGGAGGACTACCACGTCACAAGGGCGACAATGAATGTACTCCTTGAGCGGTCGGGTGAGGTGTATTTCAGGGAGGCAAAGCAGGTCAGAAGCAAGAACAAGAAGACCGCAGAAATCTCCCCGTACGCATACGAATTCTTCAAAGTCTTCCTGGAGAAGAGGAAGAAATTCGAGAAGCCCGCCAGCAACGCTCACTTCCGGCCATACGACCCGCACTTAAACGAGCACGCCGACTGGCCCGAGGGCGCCTGGTCAAATGTCACGTTTGTGGACATGAAGCTGGGGGGTCATCGACTTCAGGGTCCTCCCCGAGGTGGGTGACAAGGAGAAGTCAAGTACGGATATGCCGTACTTCCACGAGTTCATGTCTTCTCTAAAAGAAAGACGTCTACCAGAATTTGATGAAGTACCTGCGTGGCTCTTCATCTGCGTCGATATGATAGAGCAAAACCAGACAGTTCATTTCGCTGAGCACGACGACCAACTCCGCAGATACAAGATGGAGTATGCGGACTACCATCCAGCAAGGAATGAGGGACAGGGAGACTATCCAGCGAACCATAAGAAGGCGCGGGTGAAAGTGCACCTAGTCTTCTTGCAAAGGCCCGATATTCCGATGGTGTGGATCCCCCCCGACTTCTACGCTCCGGAGACCACGGTATACACAAAGCCCCGGGCGTACGATGAGCTGTTGTACCGCGTGTACAATGCAGAACTTAGAGTGGAGTTCTACTTGTGGCTCATGAACGCGTTCTGCATGCCGAGGTCGAACGTCGTCTCCGTTTACGCGGGATCTAAATTCACTTGCGCTACACTGGTGAGTAGTTCAGCATTTGGACTCATGCTCTTCAGCTTGAGTCGATCTGACCCTACGTAGTGTTACCGTTCATACATTTTAGGTCGGGTCGACCTAAAATTCATACCGGCATACCTGCTCTTCTGGGAAGTGCCCAAACTATATCCTCAATGTGTTTCAGGTCGGGTCGACCTAAACGTTTAGTGTGCAGCTCATATAGTCGATGCTGTTGTTTAGCTCGGGCCGACCTAAACTAAACCTTAAACCTTCTCAGTGCCCCCATTCTTTAGGTCGATTCGACCTGAACTATCCCTTCGTACTACCTCATCCCTTCGTGCTGCCTCTCCTTCACAGTTTAGGTCAAGGCGATCTAAATCCTTCTCAATCCCCAATTATATCAACCCTGACTCACTTGTTGACTGCTATGCCAATTGTGCAGATGTGTTGCTTGAACAGCTACGCTGTCGGGGACAAAAGAATGAAAGACTGGTTTGCTTCTATCGCAATCGACGCCTTAGACCTCGACAAGGCATAAACTTCCTGGAGGACGGATACCCTGTGCATGTTGATGGGGAGCAGAGTACTCTTGCTGCACAATCTGGGTCCTCCAGATCGAAAAGGAAATCCAGAGATCAGTGGTCTGATCCCCCTCTCACGCAGCGGGATGAGGAGCACTCGTCAACCTCCTCTTCCAATGAGGAGGATGACGACGAGGATGACGAAGACCATGCTCCTCCTCTAGAAACCCCCCGGAGACCCGATGCGCCAGGTTCGTCCACGTCCTCTGGCTATCAGCTCGGGACTCCTTCCTTCGAGCGGAAGTCGAAGAGGAAGAAACGTGAGTCTTCGAACAAAATTTTGAAGACGTTGGCTGCCACGGTTGCAGCTCTCACTGTTCAGACCTCCAAGACCGCGGAGGAGAATCTGAAGATGAACCAGGAGACAAGAAAAGAGCAGTATGATTTCCAGAAGTTTATTATGGAAGAGCACCGTCAGCAGCAGCAGCAGCAAAATGTCATGCAGCAGACGCTGCAGGCGCTGATGTAGAGCCTTCTGCCGCCTTCTGGGGCCATGCTGAACCCGCCGCCGCTGGCTTCTCAACCTCTGCTGCTTGGTAATCAGCCGTCGGGTTCAACCACCAGCGGAGAATCGGCTCTACCTGCGGCCTTGTCTTTTGCCGTTCCTCCTCCGCCTCCTCCTGCGCCCTCGCCTGTCGCTGCGTCTCCACCGCCGCCAGCTGCTCCTGCGTCTGCTCCATCCACTTCGCCGGCTCCTACGCATGTGTCATCGGGCGCTGCTGGTGATGCCGCCGATCCATACAGCCTTGACGACAGTCTGGGATTCGGCGGAGCTGCTGGCAGTGACAATGCAGACACTGCCGTCTCGCCCGGCACAGACGCTGCAGCAGGTGGTTCCCAATAATCACTCGATGTCATTTGTATAGATTTAGCTCGACTCGAGTTGATTTGTATCATAGGTTTTTTGTAGTTTTTTTGTATACACGGCTCAGGATTTGAAGGATTTGTAGGATTTGTAGGATTTTCAATTCCTGGTTGAGTAGAGTCCTTAGGACATTATCCAATGAACATTTTTTGTACTTCAAATTTTTTGCCTATCTATAATTTACACACTCCTCACTCGGAATTCACGATTATCTACTGTCATCGCAGGCTCCATCGGTGCCCACATTGTGCCTCACCCTCAATTGCCTTCTGCTGTTCATCCGCCCGCGCAATGTAATCGGGGCAGTCAGTCCTTGGTGCCCAGTCCGAACTCGCCCGCAGTCCCTTCCTCTCCTGTCGTCCCTCCGACCTCTCAATCACTGGTGTCAGGACGTAGACCTTAGCAGGATTCGCAATTGGATGAGCGGACACGTATATCGGCCTCCCCTCCTCGTCGCGTCGCCGGCGCTGCACCCTCGACAGCCACACCTGTCGTCAGTGCGAAGTCTATTGGATCCTCCGGCCTTCAGGTGTGTTCTATACGTTTCTTAATGGTCGCAACTTCGTATTTACCGTCATCGCGCTCGCCTCGATCGTGTGCCGTTTTTATTACGATGTCGTCCAAAATGCGTCGGTTCAGGATCATAACTGGCTGCACATTTGTCTGCCCCTTGTCGCCAGGGATCCGGTCCTCCTCTTACTCGTGGAGGTTCTTCGGAGTCGGTCATTCGGTCGCCTCAGCTTAGGCCTACCAAAAAATGGCTTAATGTCGTCGTGGACTTGAATGGAATCCTCTGCGTCTGTGAGGATTTGAAATCCCGGTCCGGGATTACGGCCTTTAATGAATACTTGGAGCAGCACTTAGCCGTTCTACCCGCTATAGTCAGACCCAAAGCAGTGTACGTGCGTCCACTGTGCTTCTCGTTCCTACGCCAGTTGACCATGTTTGCTGATGTTACCGTCTGGAGCTCCATGAAGAAGTCTACCACTGAATTGGTAGTGCGATATTTATTCCGCGGCATCCAGCCCCTCCCTTCCCTTGTACTTGGCCAGGAGTCGTGCGAAACCCTCAAGTGTAGGGATAGGCACGGCCGGCTGTCCTCGTTCAAAGTGCCTGGCACTGATAAGAACTTGTTCCTTAAGAATCTAGCCAAGCTGTTCACAGGCTATGGTGGCAGATTCACATCCGCAAACACCGTTGTAGTGGACGACAGCCCCAATAAGCACATTTTGAATGAGCCCCATAATGTAATACTCCCTGACTCTTGGTCCTATGTTGGAGATGGTGCGCGTGACAATTTCCTCCATGATGCTCTCCTTCCATGGTTTCGGCGTCTCCATCGCAGTCCTGGCACAGGGTTGCTATCTTTCCGTAGGGACAATAATATAGGGCGGCGTATGCTCTGCGACGAGCCCGACCGTTGAGAGTACAGCGCGCTCATGGAGGCTGTACACGCATCCCATAGTCTGCCTAGCTCCTAGTTCATTGTAAGGTTCTATAGCTGGACGCCCTTTTCTTAGTGATGTAGCCGTTCCGGACTACCTATCGATTTCTGGTTGCCTTGACTGATGTGTATAATCCCTTGTAATTGTAATATACCTTTGTCTTCACAACATCTGCGCTTGAGTACTTTGTGAGATGAATATTATGGACGCTTGAATGTTATCGTTGCAATGTGTTATGTCTTAATCGCACACTTATAGTTTGCATCATTTTTCTTCTCTTTTTTCTACTACTTGGAAAATTCTGTTTTGTTGCAATGCGCTCGTGGAATTTGACCTCATTGGTAATTCTCTTCAAGCAAGGTATGCCACTGCCAATCCAGCCCACTGTGCTGGCCCCCAAAGCACAGCGTCCACCGATTCTATCATGGACTATGGCAAGTATGCTATATTCTGTAGAGGAAACGTCTTGTGCTCGGCAGCTACGGCCAGTCTACGATGGACTTTTCCACCAAGCCAATTCAACCTGGTCTTGTGGACAGCCCTCCTAACGGTGGTACCCGTCCTGTGCCCAAGTCCTCACCTTCTCCTTTGCGGTCAAGAGAACCCTCTACTTCTTGTCGCTCGCGTTCTCCGTCTGACAGGGTGCCTCAGAGAAAGCTTTATGAAGACGCCTTACACCCAATTAATTCTCTTGAGGTACGAATACTTTCTTTCCCCGCACCATTATTTTGCTTAGACGGTCTTGCCTTGTTGTATACTTGATGTAGATTCCGTTGTACTTGTAGGGTTCCGACATTCCCAAACCATGCAAGTCCTCTGCTACTGTAAATGCTTTCCAAATGACTCCTGCGATGCTGTCATCAGACCCGCCTCCTCTAACCCAAGTCCGTGTTCATGTGCCCTCTCGTGCGCCCTTGCGTACTCGTCTCCCTTCAGTGAATGCGGGTCTTCAAAAGACTAAGTCGCATGACAAATTTAGAAGGAGATCCGCTCCGGTTCGAGATGAGAGGGAGGAATTGAGACTGGCGCAACAGAGGCGTGAGATTGCGCAACGGCGATTGTCGATGTATCACTTCGATAGTCGTGGTCATGTGATGTTGAAGGCAGTAGCTGAACTTCAGTTGAAGGCCAAAGCTAACCTGAAGAGTCGATCGCAACCCTAGATCCGCTAGGCATTCTATTTGTGATTACTATAGACTTATAAAAATACGTGGAGCTCATGTTCTTCTATAGGATTTTACGCTTCGCTCATTCTTTCTTCTAGCTTTATGAGACATTATGAAGATTGGATTACCGTCCTGCAATACAAACCCCCAAAAAATGTATATTCGTTTTATACTTATTATAAATAGATGTCACTTCTGCAATCTTTTATTGCACAATTCTATTAAATGTACTCTATTTGATCTTCACTGTGTCCATCTTCTATGGTTTTAACCTATATTTCGAATGGTTACTGGTTCAATTTAGGTTTCTTTTAGACTTTTTGAACTCTCATTATTCTGGAATCCTCTCATTTTAGTGAATATAATGTTATTAGATATAAACTCAGCTAGCACCAACTCCGGTTAGTACCGAAATCCGCCGTACTACTCGTAGTATGAACCCGGTACAAGGATACCCATGCAATGTATGTGGATCACTTGAACATCCGGGACATTGTTGTCCACTTCTATTGGATGAGGATGTTAAAAAAACCATCCAAAATAAACTACTTGCACACTCAGGATCCTTGGTAGTCATTACCGATGTACATATCGTAGATGTCTCTCATATCGGTCCTCGCACCCTTAGTCAGACACAGCATCCAGACTCGGTAGTCCCGAACAGTCCCACACCGACTACCGAAGCAGCCTGCGAAACCGAGGCGTTCGATTGGCAAACTGAAGAGCAGCTGCGCGAAGAAATGATAAAGATGGTCCGCGAATTACATGACCTCTCGCCATTGCAGCCATCATCACCCCGCGTCACTCCCACCGCTCCGAACAGCACCATGGATATTTTCGAGACCATTCTTCAGCAGATCAAATCACAAACAATCCAAGTCAGTCTTTAAAAAGTTATGGCTATTGCACCTAGTATTACTGAACATATCCACCGCCGACTCCGTCAGACAACCCCGTCAACCATCCTGGTTACTGAGCCACCCACAGTGGCAGTGCATTCGGTAGTAGCGGTCGACCGTCACATGCCAATCATCTCAGTCAAAATTGGAAGTCATCAATTACATGATGGCCTGTTGGATGGAGGATCTGGAGTAGATGTCATCACCGAAACCAAGCGACGCAAGCTTGGACTACCGACCCCAACACCGGCACCTTTTAAATTAAGAATGGCAGATAGTTCCCTCGTCCAACCGCTAGGCTTGCTCAGGAACATCAAGATCTTCATTCACGGTATTCCCTATATCATTATTCTCACCGTTATTTCTTGTAAGGATGTCAATTCAGCTTATACGTTGTTGCTCGGTAGACCATGGCTCAGAGACGCCCGAGTCATTCACGATAGGGCTGTCGACCACATCTAGATCATGGGTAATGGTACCATCCGAACGGTACGGATTAACCGGGAGTTAGGTTTTGAAGCCACCACTCCCGATACTCTCGTCTGCTACAACTACTTGGACGGCCTTACGGACGAAGAAGAACTCATTCTACTCGAGGCAGAAGAGTTTCTCCTCCCCATTGGAACATTAGCTATTGACAACTTGTACTAAGTAAGTACTACCGAGCTCACCTTACTAACCATAACCCATACGGAAAATAGCATGCCAGTCGATGAAATACCGATTTGGAAAAAGGTAAAAACAATCTCGGTAGCAAAATGGTCGCAGACAGAGGAAGAGAAATTACGAGACCTCAACCTCGGAACCGATACCGACCCCAACATTATCCGTATCGGTACTTTTGTTCCGGACTCCCTACTACCGAAGGCTGAAGATCTCTTCCGCACTTTCAAGGATGTGTTTGCATGGTCATACCATGACCTACGCGGCATCCCGGAACACATCGCTCAACACAAGATTGAACTGGACACCAGCATTCCCCCAACTCATCAGGTACGCTACGGAATGAATCCGAATCATGCGGCAACGATGAAAAGCGATCTTGATAAACTTTTGCAGGCAAGATTTATTGAACTTGTGAACCATGCTACCTGGTTATCACCAATCGTCGTGGTACCAAAGAAGAACGGCAAACTTCGCATTTGCGTTGATTTCAGGCGTCTCAACAAGGCAACAAAGAAGGATCCATTTCCCCTACCATTTACCGATGAGGTTCTCGACTCGGTAGCAGGCATCGAGATGTATTCATTTCTCGATGGCTTCTCCGGTTATCACCAGATCAAGATTGCACCTGAGGACCGCCACAGCCGGCGTTTATTACCAACTGGGGAGCCTTCGTTTGGGTAGTCATGCCGTTCGGTTTGAAAAACGCTCCGCCAACGTACCAACGAGCAGTCAACCAAGCCTTCAAGGAATATCTTGGTGATTTCATGAAGCTCTTCCTCGACGACTTCACCGTGTATAGTACTACCGAGACACACCTCGACAAACTCCGAAAGTGCTTCACCAAATGCCGTGAGTTCGGTCTCAGTCTAAACCCCGAAAAATGCTGTTTTCTTGTTCGCTCCGGTATGATTCTTGGGTATGTCGTCTCTGCAGAGGGCAAATTCCCCGATCCAAAGAAAATCGAAGCTCTCGTCACAATGCCGCACCCTCAGAACATCAAGGATATCCAGGTTTTTAACGGCCTTGCCCAATTCAACAGATGTTTTATCCGCGAGTACGCCCAGATTATGGCGCCCATCACTTTACTTACAAGAAAAGACAAACCATTTACTTGGACTACCGAGTGCAACCAAGCTTTTACAGAGATAAAAAAGCGTTATATTAACGCCCCTATCCTTATCGCAGTCAATTGGAAGCTGGAATTTCACATTCATACGGACGCCTTGGATATTGCAGTAGGAGCTATGCTGGGGCAGAATCCTACCGGGGAAATCGACCAGCCCATCGTCTACGCCTCCCGACTACTGAGCCGCGCAGAGAAGAATAATACGACTACCGACTATGAAGCTTTAGCCATGGTTTACGCCATCAACAAATTTCGACACTACCTCCTCAGTAACCGGTTCGTGTTTTACGTCGACCACATGGCATTGATCTATTTGGTCAACAAGACTCAAGTTTCCGGCCGTATTGCTCGATGGTTACTCTTATTTTTGGAATTTGACTTCACAGTCGTTTACAAACCAGGCAAGACACACGGTATTGCAGACGCACTTTCTCGGAACACGGTAGCTGAACCGGCCACAAGGATTACCGATAGCACGTCCGATGCCCAGCTATTCAGCATACAACCGGAGTGGCTCACGACAGTGCTCAACTACCTCAAAATCGGTACCTTCCCTGCCGACTCGAGTACCGATCGCAAGAAAAGGTTAGCCTACTGAGCCCTCTCATTTCAGTCAGTCGATGGCACCTCGACAAAGCAAAAATTTCTCTTTACATAAGGTCATTACCGGCGAACAGACCACATTGATTATCAGGGAGCTGCACCATGGTAACTCGGGAGGACATTTTTCTACCGAGATCACCACTCGGAAAATTCTCGACGCCGGGTACTGGTGGCTGTCCCTCCATAAAGTCGTTTTTGAATACTATCGGAGCTGCGACGAATGTCAACGCGTAGGAGGACTCAAGAAAGCTGTAACCGGTAAATTACTTACCACTCTACCCACGAAACCTTTTATGAAATGGGGACTAGATTTTGTAGGTCCCCTCAAACGCACCGTCACCGGCAACCGATACATCTTGGTGGCCACAGACTACTTCACCAAATGGGTGGAAGTGGTTGCACTCCGTGACAACACCGCCAAGGACACGGCTAAGTTCCTATATGACAACATCCTCACCCGCTTTGGCTGTCCACTTCATTTCGTGAGCGACCAAGGAGTACATTTCAACAACAAGGTTATTTACGCCCTCATGGAGCACTTCTTAGTGCGCCACACGACATCCACCACCTACTACCCTCAAGGAAATGGTCAAGCGGAGTCTACCAACCAGGTGATAGTCCAACACCTTCAGAAATTGGTCAATCACAACCGAACTGACTTCGATCGGCAGTTACCGACTGTCTTATTTGCTTACCGCACGACTTTAAAGATTGGTACCGGTCATACACCATTTCAACTTCTATATGGCATCATCCCCCTAATGCCTACCAAATACTTGGTACCGACCAAGCCCACCACTACCGACCCTTCACCCAGTCGGGTCCTGGTAGCACGCACAGCAGATCTAGAGCGTTTGGACGAATCTCGCCATCGAGCCCTCGAGACGCAAGGGATATCCCAATGGAACCGCGCTCAATGGGCCAATACCACGGGGCCGACCCATTAGTTCCGACTGGGGGACCCGGTACTCTGGTACCCCAAAGGTGCTAACATCCACTCGGGTAAGCTGAAGAACAAATGGTTTGGGCCTTACCGATGTTCAAAACCCACTACCTAACAATATGGTGTTACTCGTGGGCGTTGACAAATTCGACCCCGACCCGATTATAGTCAACATCAACAAACTAAAGCCGTACCGATTTCTCAATGACGATCAGCTGCAAAATGCCGCCCGAACTGCCCCAGATAAAAGTAGCATCCTTCACCAACCAGACGACCAAGACGCAGCCGAAGACGATGAGGAAGACGAAGCAGAAGTTACCAAGAAATCCATCTCCACCAACTGCATCACCGTGAAAATCTTTCCTTGGTCACCTCGGGATACCGAGTGCTACCTGGATACCAAACTGATGGAGTTGTCGACCCGACCTACCGTCCCAGTACAATCACCGACCTCGGTAATCGACCTCAATATCACAGCCCCCACCGCAGCATCACAGCCGCCACGAACGTTGCCGCTCCGGCATACCGAACTGACCACCTCGGTAGCACCAAGGCAAAATCCGTACCGAGTGACAAGTTCGGAAGTACCCAACCCTATCGTGCTGCCATTCTCCCAACCTAGTTCGCACCCACCCACTCCATCTCTCTTCATTCCACCGCCCTCTCCATTCACTCCATTGTTTGCCTCTTCTTCTATTTATTCTTTCCTTACCATGCCTTCTTCCGCCTCTTCTTCTATTTATTCTTTCCTCACCATGCCTTCTTCCGCCGACACGATTCTCTCTCCCTCCCGGTTAGCTCTCCGCCTCTGCCCTCCTTCTCCGACTCCCTCTCTTCTTCCCCGGCCGCCACGGCCGGTAGCTACCGTTCTGCGCCATCGACACAATCGACCGAGGCGAATAGCGCGGATTAGAGTTTTTCCTCCTTCTAGCTTGGTAGCCACTCCTTCTACTTCCCGAGAGAAAAAGCGAGGAACTCTCCGTGTTCGTTTTTGCAGGATGACAGGCCAGAAGAAAACTGCGGTCGATAGTTGCCGAGGAAGCTCTTCCTGCGGCAACCCGGTAGGACCGGACTGGCAGGAATTCACATGCCTACCGCTCAAACATATGGTGGCCTGGAAATCTACGCCGCCGCCATCCGGATGAACGCGTGTGGATTCAACGTGTCGGCCTCGAGGGTTTTGTTAACCTACCGTGAGGACAACCGATCCGCAAGGATGTCGTGGAGAATTTCATCAACACCGCCCAAAGCATCCAAATCATAGCAGTCGATCATCGGAGAAGTCATGGGGCGAACCTACATTATCACCCCGGTAGACATCACCAACATCCTTCAACTACCGACTGGCACGACTACCGAGGACAATAACAACCCGGATCCGGAGGAGTTCCAGTACTGGAGCATCAGTGCCAACGGCTATGAAGCCCTTCAGAGACCCGATATCGACGGCTATAGTGTTTCCCTGGGAGCCGAGGAGTTAAGACCTCGGAAGTATGGCATACTGCAAGCAATCTACTTCAAGAGGAAGCACTCGTACACGACCAAGCAATGCCTCAGACAGATACTCACTGCGGATGAACTGTCCCTTACCGATACCGGAGCATCTTAGAACTGGTCTTCCTTCATGCTCGGACAGCTTCAGAAGGAACTAGGCATCATCAATGGAGGCCATTCTCCGCTGTGCCACTCAACAGAAATCTGGGACATGTTTATCCGAGGACAAGAACCAACCGCCACCACGGCCGAACCAGCAACACCGAAAACCGTACCGAGCACAACTACAACGGCAGCACCGGGACCAGTACCGAGCACCGGCACCCATACTCCGCCTTCTCCGGCACCAGGACGCGTACATCGGTACGAACTACCAAAGCGGCGGTCATCACTGCCCCTCTTCTCCACGTTGCTCGACTCAGGGGATCTCGTCTCGACTTCGCAGCCGCATCACACCAGCACCCACGACTTCCAAACGCAAGAACCAATTCGACCTCACCGACGCCTTGAACGAATTTGACAGGAATCCTTACTAGTAGAAATCTTGTCTTATGTGACAAGTCTTTAATGACTCAATGTCGGGAATGACAAGTCCGTAATGACACAAAGTTCCACTTTGTGTCATTACGGACATGTCATTCCTGACATTGAGTCATTAAAGACTTGCCACATAAGACAAGATTTCTACTAGTGCCTCAACCCCGAACCGAGCATGGCGGCGGATCCTCTTCAACGCACCGATCATCTCAACGCACTCCATCTTCACCACCGGTCCCGTCACTACATGGCGGCGAATCCTCGACACCACCAGCGATCACTGGCGCAAATCCACCACCGCAGCCACTCCAGACTTCAGGTATGCTCACTACCGAGATCACTCGTACTACCGGTATCCAAGTATCTGTACAGATAGCATCGACCCTGACCTCGGTAACTGCCCAACCGAGCGTCTCGAACCTCCGAATATTCTGCTCCACGGACCTCGGAACTTGTTGCAGAATGTATGCTTCCTTCAAAGCACGACAACCACACTGTCTCAAGTACTTACCGAGGTCCAGACGCAAGTCCAACGACTTACCATCTCTGACCCGGAAGCACATGAGCGCCAACTGGAGAACGCCCAAAAGCGTGTTACTGAGCTAGAGGGCCAACTCGACACCGCCCAAACCGAAGCCCAACTGCATGCTACCAACCTTGCTCGAGTTCAAGAAGAACGTGAACGTGCCCGTACCGAAGTCGCGGACCTAACCCAGCAGTTACAAGCCCGGGAAATTTTCTTGACCGCTATGGAAACAGAACGGGCGCAATTCAGAGCCAATCGAGCGGAAGATCAGATCATCATCCACACTCTCAGACAGACCTTCCGGACCGAGACAGAGCTCCGCGCAACCATCACTACCAAAATAGAGCACCTACTTAACGAGTACGACGCGCTGAACATTCGCACCCAGGAGATCGAGACGGCACTCAACAACACCTACCGGATGCTCAACCAGTATTGTCAAACCTCGTTTTACCAAAAGCGGCTAGTTAGGGTTTCTAGGGCAACTAGGAGTAGTCTTTCCTCCATAAATAAGAGGAGTAGTGGCCATAATGGCCGAGTTATTTATTTGGAGAGAGAGTACCATCCGGGCGCAGCCTAGGGGAATTATTACAGGACTGGACTGACAGCAAGTTCCGGTGGGGAACCGGATGGGAGACCGGATAGGAGAGGACGGGTCTCCGATGGACCCGGTCACGGTCCGGGCATTGAAGTGGGCCGCTCTAAACTGGGCGACCCACTGTTCATTCACTCTCTACAGCTCCAGTTGTCCGCGCCAGCAGAATTTCGAGCTTCCGGATAGCCGTAGAATTGATAGTGTGGGACCGGAAGAAGAGAGCGTTGAGCGACCGTATTGTGCAGATTCTGAGAGTCCGGGAGTGAGGGAAACTGAATACCCGGTGATAGATAGCGGCGAAAGGTTAGAGTTCGAAGTAGGCGAGCCTCCGGACAGTGCGCACCGCCATTTCCGGCGGAGTTTGAGGAAGAAAGGAAGTGCGCAGTCAGGAAAAGGGTCGCGGGGTCTCTGGGAGGTTAGAAGAACACCCCGGAAGCGGAAAGGGGAGGCGCCCGGAGCGCGAGGCGCGAGGTTTACCGAGGAAAGAGAAGGCGCATTCGCAGAAGGAGCTGCGTCACATCCGGAGGAGTGAAGAAGCCCGCCCGGAGTCCGCAGCCATGGCACGCAGGGGAGCCGGGGCCAAGATTCCGGAGAAACGTATCTGCCCGGACATCCCGCAACAAGAGCAAGACTTCAACGAGCTAATGCAGGACCTCTAGAAGATGGGGTGCTTGGGATTGTTTGGGAGAGTGTGGGATGTGCAGGACTCCCGGATGCAAGAGGAAATCGAGGGCGGACCAATGGTGAACGCTTTCCGGACAACCATCCGGGCGAAGTATGGCAGTTGGACCCGGGAGATGTGGCGGGAACTGTACAACTTCCCGGATACCAACGAGGACCTGGAACCGGGAGGCAAGGGCGACACGGACTGGGTGAAGATGCGGTTCAGCCACCTCTCGGACAAGGACGGATTCAAGGTGGCGGACCGCATTATACTCCGGGAGCAACGGCTGCTCCAGTATGTGGTGCCCATCCTTAGTCCGGAGAAGCCCACCACCCTCACTGTGACGCTGGCCCGAGGTATCTACTCCGCCCTTCTGCGGAAGAAACGGATCAACTGGGCGATCCTGATCCACCGGAACACGCAGAAGTGGGCAGGTAACCTTGACAACAAGAAGGGATGCCCATTGGCCCCATTTCTCTACCACCTATATGAGAAACATGGGTGCCTCACGGCAGAAGAAAGGAAGAGGTTGGAGAAAGTGCCTATTCCAGGGGTGAAAAGCCTGGCCAAAAAGAAGACAGCGATTCCGGACGGAGGAGCGGGGACCAGCAGAACCGGCTCGTCGTCCCGACCAGAGGAGAGAAGGATGGCTCCACCTGCAACCCAACCGGATAGGAGCAGAGTCCGGGGAGAGGAGCTCCGGAAGGAGAAGGAAGACGAACCGGTAAGAAGGCCACTGGACGATTCCAGCCCCAATCCGGAGACCAGGACCAAGAGGAGAGAAGACCGCCCGGAGGGAGGCCGAACGGGTGGCACCAGGCCGCAGCCGGAGGAGCGGCAGGAAGGGAGAAGGAACCCAGAACTAGAACGACCGGGTGGAGCGAGACATCAGCCGGAGCTGAGAACAAGAGACCGGGAGGGGAGTTCGGATGAGGAGGAGGATTCTCCACAGCCACTAGCGGCACCAACACCAGCGTGTCCTCGAGCATCACCAACACAAGCGAGCATCATCAACACGAACGCGAGCATCACCAATACGGGCGCGAGCATGACGTGCACAACGCACAGCAGCGTGTCTAAAAACCGCTGTGGCCACTGATACGAGCGCTATCAAATCCAGCGCGTCAAATTCTCAAGCAAGACGAGCGCGACAATTATGAGCGGCACCAGTGCATCCACGAGCAATACCAACACGAGTGAGCAACCCCTGCACAAACGCGAGCATCGCCAACATGGGCGCGAGCATGACAAGCGCAAATCACACCAGCACGTCTACATCCCGCCGTGGCGACCGATACGAGCGCAACGAACACGAGCGGTTTAGGATCCAGCGCGTCAGAATCACAAGCAAGACGAGCGCGGCCACGAGCATTACGAGGGGCACCAGCACCAGCGCGTCCACGAGCATCACCAGGACGAGCGTGCATCACCAACAGAAACGCAAGCATCGCCAACACGAGCGCGAGCGACAACACCGCGAGAAGCACGACCGCAAGCAAGATGTGCGCGATCCGACCGCAAGCAACACGAACGCGACCATGAACTCGAGATGTAAAGGAATAGTATGACCCACCTCTTGAATCCTTGAACTAGGGGCGAAAGCTCCAGGGTCGCCATCTTCGGCAGTGAGGTGCGCCTTCTGCCTTGTCATCCTCATCGTACAGTTCGGTGTTTCGCCCTGTCCAACGACCGCTCTGAACCTCCCCTATCAACAATGTTCGTACGCAATGCATTAATGAGCATGAAGCTAGAGAATACGGCCATCAACATAAATCAATGAGCTCCAATGTGTGGAGGCACTCACCGGCAGTGACGAGCTCGAGAATGGTAACCTAACCATGCTTGTACGCCTCTAGTAAGTCCGGCGCCTAAACCCTAATTGAGACTCTGATACCCTACTGTACCTCCACCTCGTGTACAGCAGTAGGACCCTCGGCCACCCCTCAAATCGTGTAGACTTAATGTGGCTTGTGTAGACTTAAAATAATCTTGCCTCGAGTATTAAAAATTTAATCCTGCCTCAAGTAAAATTTAAGTAATCTAATGTATCGTTGCACATTCTAAATTGATGGTGGGGTCATCACTTACATGTTGCCATCCGTGATCATCGTCGCTTATAATGTCTTACTGTGATTCCGCATTGTCAATCATATTGCTGAATGTCATGATATCTTGAGAGCACGCCAGGTCTGCCACATCGTCGTCACGAAAGTCTATACTCATGCGCGTGCAGTCATCAACATCCTTCTCTTTTGACTTTAGTTTGGGATGTCTCATCTTTGACCGCTCCAATGCTCGCTTGCTAGAAAACATTAGACGAAGCCTTTTCTTTTTCTTCTTTGCTCTACTAGGTCCCTTAGAGTGAAGATGACAGTTTCTCTCAAGCATCTGTCTAAAAGGTATGCTAATCTAATAGAGCACCAACTTAACTACTACAAAGAGAGCAAATCCCCAAACACCAAATAGCATTGATCCATTACATGAAGAATGAACATCTAGTATGATTTTCCAGGCTTTGGTAATGTGCTCTTATATACATTTTCAGACCCTTCATCCAGATGTATGTGACGAAAGTCTCTGCTATTTGAATTCACGAGCATATAATATAAGTAAATACTAGATGTCCAACTTTCAATTTATTCTTGGTTGACACCATGGCATGATCAATGAATTACCTTTTGATGGGTTATTTCCAATAATATAGTCTGTGAACGCCATCTTTCACTTTACAATAAAATCCAATCTTATTGTCAAAGTCCTTACCATGATCATGTAAGACATCTTAACCATTACATTTTACGAATCTCTCATCATACTATTTTCTTCTGCACGCCAATTCTAAATTGCTAACAGCCACTTCTGCGTCTAATCCTCTCCATATCGATGTGACGAATGACAACTGACATGAGAGAAGCATCCTTGTCTAATATTCATTTACGTACGTCTAAACGACTACATAACATGACACAATATGGTGAAATTTCAAGCCATCTGATTTGATGTTGTCTCCATATTCCCGAGTTATTTGTTTTGTACATGACATACGCGCAGGGATCGCCCATGGATTCAGACGAGGCGATATGGGGACCATTATGGCGTCGTGATGTCGAAGACTTCCCTCAGTACATCATGCATGGCTGCAAGGTTCAAATGACATATTCTATTGAGTCCGTCCCTCGGGGGGAGCACTTCCTTGTATATTTTGCATACACGTGCGATAATGACCTATTTATTTGGGGGGTTATTTACCTTGCAAAAAATATTATAAGGTGATGGTATTTTACATGTTAAAAGCCTGAGAATATTATATGTGATGGTATTTTACATGTAAACATGTTTCACTTTTTAAAAATCCCCTATTTTACATGTACATTTTTTACAAAATTTATCTACAATGAATATATTGGACCCTATTTTTTATCGCACATTGTTTCTAAAAATTTTGCCAGTGAACCCCCTGAGGTTCGTCTAAGGACTGATTGAGCTTTGGATGTCCGAGTTTCCCAACTGTGAGAATCGGTTAATTGACATGGCAATCATTCTGCTGGACAAAGACATTCTTGACCAATACGATGTTCGTTGCGGAATATGGGATGACAAGCCAAGGCATCCCTTAGTATGGCGTCTTATGTGGTATCATAAAGTCTGCAACCTGCTCGGCCTTCCTGACCCATGCAATATTGAGTGCGAAGACATAAGAATTGTGCCAAAAGAGATTGCAGATGCTATAGAAGAGTTTTTTGACGATGAAACAAAACCCCCCTTTTGGGACGCATTGGAACAGTACTAGGTCGTGGAGAGGAATATCATATGCATCCATGATAGAGTTGTTTCATGTGGATTTGCATGAATTGTGCCTTCATCCAGTCATGTATGCAAAACAATGGATGTATGGAATAAAGACTACTTCCGTCATAAAGAGGTCATTTCCGTATTATGAACTGTTTGAATGACACTTCACATTATTTGCTTAGTCGTGGATGACAAACATCAGCGCTTATCCAATAATACAATTGGAATGGCATATACCAATGCCAATCAATCACGTATTATTATTTATTGTACACTAATAACGCTCTTGACAGTCTTTCCACCTTCAGATGCAATTTTCATTTCCCCTTGACAGCCACCTTGTTCGTCAATTTTAGACTAGAGCACCGTCAAAGACCCATGTAGCCTTGTCGTGCCTTGAATTATTGTGATTCCTATTTCCTTGTACGTGTGTATATATCTTCAATGCATTTGGCTTCATTCTCCTCTCTCTACCCCATTCGTATTGTCTTCTATGTCTTATGAATATTACTTCTAATAGATTCACATCACTCCAACGGCCTACTTTCTATGGCCAACATTCTTGCAGCAAGTCACGATGTCCCCTTGAAAGTGTCGATTAATGAAGAAGGTTTTGTCAGAGTGCCGGCGCATCTCTTGCATATTCGTTTGGTTTTTGTGAGTCTTCTATCATGTTGGAAGAAGAGGTCTTCGCCAACTATAGATTCATCAAGGAGGCAGTCTTGCAGTCCAAGTGTAGTGATAAGAAGGTTTCTACTGGCTTCTCCATCCTGGGCAATATAGAGCGTATGGTTTAGCTCCAGAGACAGTAGCTGCCTCCAGTGAGATCCTTGCACCCATGTCAAATGGTTCTACTGTTCAACTTCCCCTTTCAGGTGCCGGTAGTCATCAATTTTCAAACCAAGGACGTTCTGTGACTCACATTATGCTCAAACTTCGCAATGTCAAGTAGGAGCCTGTCGAACCATTAATTGATTTGACTTCAGAGTCTGATGGAGATACTCGCTCGACTTCACGTGCATGTCAACATCCAAGTAAATTAGTCTCATTTCCCTCTTCATCTGATACTCCCTCTGGAACTCGCACTCTAGCCAATACTCCTACCTCGTCATCTTGGTCTATTCCTCCAGTATTCCTAGTATCTTCAGAGTGTTTAAGCGTGATGCAGTGCCTTAGAAAGCTGTCTAGTGTTCCACTTTGTCGTAACGAATTAGCTGAAATAGATTTTGATGCTATTGAGTATCACAAAGTCAAATTCCTTCCCACCAAGTTCGATGGAAACGTCGTGTTTGAATCGCCACCTTGTCGTGGAAGTGCTAATTTGTCTATGGAGGGAGTGGACAAACGCTATGACGATCACGCATGGTGTCGCACATTGACGTCTAATATCCACAACAACCTAGGTTTGAAGTTTAAAAGGTCTAGTTGCGTAGGGCATTTGGATTGCAAGAACAAGGAGTGTGATTACTTTGCGAGGACTTCAAAGGTGAACGAGACGGAGTGGTCTGGAACCACTACAGTTCCTTTTGGTGTATGTCAAGACCCCCCTGGTGATTCTTCTCTACTTTGCAAAGTTTGCAAGAAGCCCCCTACCTGCATTGATTTTTGTGCAGCTCGTATCTATTACGTGGTCAGCGCTGGCGACATGTCTCGAGCGTGCATCCATTTAGGAAATCACAAACACCCGGTAGCTGAAGGACAATGCAGGGAGACTTTGGAGACTGTGGCGGAGTTGATCGCTCAAGAGGTGGCCAAGACTCCTTCGGCAAAGAATTCTGCCATTGCACTGGCTGCAAGCAAAGAATTTTTGGAGACGTTCCTCATTCACGACAGGAACGGACCCAAGGAGATGCTCCGCGAAGAGGCTCTAGAACAAGTTATGGATAAATTCCAGCTCCTCAGTTCTCCGAGTGTTCGCAATATCATTGCCACATATCGCAATAAGCTGAAAGGTGCTGACGAGATAGACGGAATTCTTACCATGAAGAGTCATGCAAAGATTGATTTCATTCACGACAACGTGTTCCCTAGACAAAGCAAAGACAAAGTATACTTATTCAAAATGCTCGTTGACGGTCCTGGCAGCGGCATTGATCTTGTGCGACGGATGCAACCCGAAGGCGATCTCGAACATTGCTTTGTGATGTTTGATCACGTGAAGAGGGTGAAGCCGTGGACAACACTAGCATGCCATGTGTATGATTCAAAATATTGCAAAGTGATGACTGTTGCAGTGTTTGATATGCAGACCGAGGGCACAGAAGGCCAGATGATATTTTGGTATTGCTTGAATAACGTCATGAAGGACAATGGTGTGCCCAATCCAAATTTCAAAGGGTTGATGTGCGACAGTGCGCAAGCCAATTTCAATGCTGTACGAATTGTGTATGGTTCAGGTGACTCCAAAGTTCCTACGGTGGACCGCGAACGAACTTGACTTTTCCATTCGGCTACCTCCATGCACAAGCATGCCGAGAAGCACATTGCCAAGGCGTTCCAAGCACAACATATTCGGCTTTGTTAGCAATACAAAGATGCTACAACTATGGCAGAAGCAGATCAGATGTACTTGCAATTAAAGGCCTGGTGGTATTCGTCTCGTGCATCTGATGAAGATTCCATTAGAGAACTCAAAGATTGGTTAGCATTTTGGCACTTTCGTTATCGCCAATGGGGAGGGTTCATGGAGACGGTGAGACTAATGTTTAACTCTCATTTCATTTGCACTTATTTAGCCCTATTCTATCTTGTCCCCATTCACTTACCATTCGCCCTTGTTGAAATGTGTTCCAGGATCTTACCCCTAACGAACTTGCTGAAATTCGGACCTGCAACCTCTCAGAGACAGTTTACAATAAGTGGCTTCAAGCGTCCGGTAAACGAGGCACTGACTTGTTTGTGGCTACTTGTGACGACTGGATCCATGCCTTTATGCAAATGACAAAGTACCAGTCTTATCTATGTGGAGGCGCTTCTGGGAAGGGCCCCTCAAAGCACGACCTGAAGCTAAAGCGGGCAATGGCATTGCTCGATGGAAAGAGGATTGCCCAAGCCCTCAGCGAAATGCCGGGAGCAGAGGACGTTTGTACACGAGTCCCTCATTTAGAAGGGGAGGAGCTCTTTAGATCAGTGAAAAAGAAGCTCGACCTCCCGATTGGATCGGAGGGTGATTCCCATGGCCCGGACAAAGTTAACTTCTCACATCCTCGAGTCCAAACAAGATCCGCTTCTGCGAGAGTGCAACTTCAACCGATTCCTGAGGTTACTTCTCTAATGCCACACGTCACGCACGTGCAAGAAACGGACTTCAACGTTCACGAGTGGCACATCGCAAGAATTTCGCACAAGGCGAAGAACAAGTGCCACACTGTTCAAGCCCAAACAAACATCAGGTGCAAGATGGTCATTGCCAAGGGTGGTAAGGCCACCGCTGCTCCCACGTACAAAGATGAGAGGTAAGTTCCAACGTTCAGAGGAGCTCGAGACAAAACCGAAGATTTCTGGTTGTGCCCTGATCAAATTGCTCGATATGTCATGGACCTAAGCGTGGACACGTACTAACGCGACCCAACATCCCTGACATTTGGCCTGTTCTGGTGGGAATAGACCTGACACGTTCAGAGATTATGGAATTGCAAGAGGCAGGATTTCGATTGCAAGCTAAAACCGCCATGTCACCTTGCCGCCCCTTTACGACCTCCAAGATATTTGAGCCCGTAGTCTGGAATTATCCTCAACCGGCTCACGCAGATAAAGTTCCTTCTATCCGAGGCGGCAAGACCGTTCGATGCCGTCCTAAAGCTCCGTGTGAGGCCCATCGCAACCAATGGGAGAGTGCAAGGAACGTCAAGGCTATGATCCACGCGGTGAAGATCATTCCATATCCTGGACTTGGTGCAGTCATCACAATGCAGTCTCGAGTGGAGCCAGATCAGAAAGTTTACAACGTCACGTTGTTTAACTTTCCATTGTGCACTTGCCCGCACTTTGTTAGCATGAACGGTTCGAGTGTTGGCAAGCGTGGTGCTTATGTCAACTGCAAGCACATCTATTACGTATTCCGGTTCTTTTGCAAACTAGACTTTGATAATGACAAGTGCATGCATGCCCCTACCGTTAGCTTCGACGAAACAAAGAAGATTCTTGAAGCTGCTGAAATCATCAAAACAACAGTTTAGAATTAGAAAGTTGATCTATGAATTATAGCCTACTACTTAGACTCGTGGCAATCCTAGAGCTTGGGCCATGTAGGAATTTGTAATGATGCATGAGGTCATTCTAAAGTCTCCCTGTTACTTTGAAAAAAAAATCGAACTTTATATTATAAAAATAATTTGATCTGCAACGTCCATACTCCATATAACCTTGATCAACCTGATTGGGTGTGGGTATGGGTCTCGAACCCAAGACCAAATTGATGGCACTCGAGCTTGATCAAAAAACAAAAGTTTCAATGGAATCATTCAATCAGCAAAGCAAGTGAAATGAAACACTGTGTTTAGAATTTTGTGCGCCTTCAGAGAAGTAAACATGAAAATAATGAAATTTATCCATAATATACCTAGAGCACGGTAATAGGGTCCCACGGTAAAAGGTACAATTTTTACTATAAATAGTAAATTATCTAAATTTAGCTAATTTTAGGCTCTAGGCTCACAAACTTCCTACTCGCAGCTCTTAGGCTCACAAACTTCTTGCTCAGAACTCTTAGGCTCACCGTTCTAGGCTCATATGCTAGCGTCGTTGTCCCGCTGCATTCGGAAGACTTCGAGGAGTTTCTCGAGGACCTTAAGAAGATCGGGTGTTGGGGATTGTTCGAGAAAGTGTGGAATGTGCAGAACGCCTGGATGTTGGAAGAAATTGAGGGCGGAGCTATGGAGTCTGACTTCCGGGCGACTATCCGGGCGAAGTACGGGAATTGGACCCGGGAGCATTGGCAAGCCGTGCACGACTTCCCGGACACGAGCGAGGACCTGGAACCGGGCAGCAAGGGTAACACGGATTAGGTGAAGGCGCGCTTCACTCACCTCTCGGACCACGACGAATTCAAGGTGGCGGATTGCATAAATCCCCAGGAGCAGCGTCTCTAGTACGTGGTGGCCATCCTCAACTTGGAGAAGCCCACCACCCTCACGGTTACACTGGCAAGAAATATCCTATCCGCACTCCTCCGAAAGAAGAAGATCAACAGGGCGTACCAGGTGCACAAGAATATGCAAAAGTGGGCCCCGAACCTCGATAACAAGAAGGGGTGTCCGCTGGCTCCATTTCTCTACCACCTGTATGAGAAACAGGGGTGCATCACGGAAGAAGAAAGGAAGAGGTTTGAGATTCCTCCCATTCCGGGACTGAGGAGCCCGGCTAAGAAGAAGATGGCTCTTCCGGGAGGAGGAGCGGGAACCCGTCGACCCAGATCCTTGCTGAGACCGGAAGAGAGGGGGATGGCCCCACCAGCACCTCAAACAGACAAGAGTAGCATCCGGGAGGAGCGCACGAGTGGGAGAGAAGACTCGGTACGACCGGGTAGAGCCATCGTGACCCCGGAGCTGAGGTCAAAGAGGAGGGAAGACCCCCTGGAGGGTGGCCAACCGGGTGGTGCCACGCCGCGTCAGGAGGAGCGGCAAAAGAGAAGGAAGGACCCGGAAGCAGGCCGACCGCGTGGGGCAGGACCTCAGCAGGAGTTGAGGACGAAGCGTAGGAAGGATCCGGGAAAAGACGAGGAGGAGAAGGAATCCCTGCAGCTAAAGCTGACTCGGAAGTAGACGGTGAGAAATTCGGAGACGGGTTCTCAACCGGGGGCAGGGGTTGCTCCCAAATGCGGCCTCAGGTGGAGCCGGTGGTGGAGTCTCGACCTATGGAGGAGGATCCCGCCTCGGTGGTCCCACAGGAACGACCGGCAGAAGGAAACCAACAGGAGGAAGGAGGTCCGTCTGAAGTGCGACCTCAGGGCCTGAAGAGGAAGTTGGCTCTCACGGCCGACGAGGAGGAAGAACCGGAAGGACCCGAGACCACACCCCGGAAGAAGAAGGGACCGGCCCGGACAAAGACAACTCCCCTGAACAAGTGTCCCTAGGAGGCAGGGGACGACAAGAAGGAAATCGGAGACAAGGGGGACCAGGAGCAGGGACCGCTAGCGGGGGAAGAACTGGCCCTGGAGGCAGGACCATCTGGGAGTGTACAGGAGGAACGGGAGGCCCCTCTCCGAGTGGAGAACTTACTCCTGCAGACCCGGATCGCTCTGGACATGGTCACGGAGCAGCACACTCCGGCTTTCGCCGTGCTCCACGAGGCACGTACTCTCCTCCGGACAGATAAGGTCTTGAAGTATCCGGCGCGGATCCGGAAGCTCCAAAGGAAACTCCTCAGGAGCCGGGAGAAGGAGAGTGAGTTGGCCGCACATTTGCAGGGTCTCCGGGAGGAAGAGAGCGAGTCAGCCGCCCTCTTGAAGAGATTGGAAGAGGAGCTGCAACGGAAGGTGACCTACATCGCGAAGATGGAGGCGCACGTCCAGACAAATGAGTTGCAGATCCGGGAACACGTGGAAACCATCCGGAGCATAGGGGAGACAAGCCGGCAGTGCGTCTTCAAGTGGGGTAGACGCACGCTACGGTCGCTCTTTTTTTGCTGAGTACCAACGTGTACGCGGAGTATGATTAGTACAAATTGTGCGGGAGTCTGTACTCCCTTAATTCCGGCGGTTTCAGGGTGCGCTTTTCTAACGTGGGGCGTTTCTCTTGTCGCTTCTACTGACAATCGTTCTATTTGCGCCTCTTGGGTTGGCGCCTGGCGCCTAGCGCCAATGGTTGTTATCTTTGCCGTGTTATCTTTTAATTTTGCTTCCATCTTGCTTCTTGCCGTGTTCTCTTTGCTTGCATCTTGCGTTTGTAGGTCCAATGGGGAATGCAAGAGCTGCACAAGAACGTGCGAGAGTGAATAGGAAGGGACCTCGTGCAAGGGTGGAGGAATATAATGCGATGAGGGAGAGATTGCGAGAAGGGGAAGCAGAGAGACAACGAAAAAGTCGACAGTTGCGAAAGGAGAGACTAAGGGACGCTCAGTTGCTTGCGGTTGCGGAGGAGGAACCAGAGGAAGGAGAAGAGATCATGTCTTCACGTGATGTGTCGCGTGTGGTGTCTGAGTTGGTGAATTTTTTCATGACTCAGATGGAATGTTGCCCCCAGGCCTCTTCTCGATTGAAGGTCATGGTGTGCTTTCTAGAGCATGAGTGCATTGCTGTGTTTCTTCCAGAGTAATATCCTCGTGGGCAAGATGCAAAGGTCCAATACGAATTCCTTAAAAATTACTAAGACGAGTTAGAGGTTGTGAAGGGTGTTCACTCGGCAGATATGCTTGCTGGGAAGGCTGTTCTTCTCGATGCGGCTGTCTCTACTTCAGTGACAAGCACTAAAGATCTATCTAGGATTTTGAAAGTTCATCCTACAAATTTGAGGGTAGCTTTAAGCCGCCGACGTACTGTGCGCTTGGGTGCTACGCCTTTGGCACTTGCAAGACGCAAAAGGAGGCCGGGAGTGCCGAACGAGGTGAAGGAGGTTGTTTCCAAATGGTGGACGGAACAGACTCGAGTGAGCCCCAATAGAAAGGAGATTGTACAAAAGTGGATAAGCCGCAATGTAAAAGAACAACATTGCACCCACTACCTACTTGAAACTCAGGTATGAACCGTTTACTCCGGCCAATTTCTACTTGACTGTACATATGGGATTGCTTGGGGACACTGTTGTACTTTAGGGATTTGTTTTCATATATTTGGAGATATAGCTTCCATCATTTGGAGGACCGAGTTGCCCCTATCAATCTCTTCTTAAAAGTTCTTTCCATTTGTGCAGACCGCTTTCTATAAGAGATTTGTTGAAGCGCACCTTGACACTCCAATCAAGCAAAGAGCCTTCGAGTCACTCAAGCCGTATTTTGTAAGAGCATGCAACGAAAGGAACGTCTGTTGCTATAGATATCATGTAGAGATTGACATGCTCAGAGAAGGGTTGAAACGGATTCGGGATGGAAGGAAGGGATTTCATATCTTGGAGAAGTGCCAATACGCGTGTGTTGTGTGCCTCTTCAGAGTGGAAGAGTCAAATTGCAATGCCCACCTCAAGACCTACCCTACCACAACATTGCTTTGGCAGGAGATCGTGTGCCCTAAGCCAGAGAACGCAGAGTGGCATGCTCTGTCGTGCGTCATGGGTACTTGTACTCAATGTGGTATTTCAAAGCTGCCAATATGCCCTTTGGAGTCTGCAACATCAACGACTGTCACCTGGAAGTGTTTCGAAAATGAAGTCATTAAGCAAACGCGGGATGGGAGGCCTAGGAAGAGGATCGTAGAGGTCTATAAAGAGACCTCCTCCGAAGTATTTTTTGAATACTTGAAGTCTAAATTGCCTCAATTTGTGAGGCATAACTTCATCGCAAGGTGGCAAGACTATCACTGCAAGCGCTCGATGGAGTGTATGGGCGAAGACGTGATTTTGTCTCATATTGATTTTGCTGAGAACTACACTTTTGAGATTCAAAACCAGATCCAGAGCATGTATTGGTGCTCTACGCAGATCAGTATCCTTGTGCACATTACTTACCGGATGAAACCACATGGGGAGCTTGTGAAAGACTCCCATTTCTACATAACTGACGACGAACATCACGATTCTCTCTTTGTCCAGCATTGCATGATGCAGCATTGGCGATGGCTACAGTCTCAAGGTGTGCAAGATAGTTTCAATTTTGTATTCCTGTTTTGTCCTTCATACATTCACTGCATAGGTATTTGAAGTATGTGCTCATATGTGCATTGAATTCCGATAGAGCTCCATTGCAAAGTGTGTTTAAATTCACAGAGTGTTCAATGCCAGTAATTTCTATACGATCCTAGGTTTAGAGTTGGATACCTTTTCTACATGTTCTGCATTTTATGGTACTTTTTGTACATAAATCAGCACTTGTACAGTTGTATCATACATTGTACGCCTCAATTGATTAACTTTTGTGCACCTCCTTGTAGGTATTCTCCCCAAGCACCATGTAGTGTGGTCGGACGGTTGTGCTGGCCAGTTCAAAGGCGCTCGAGCATTGTATTTTGTGGCTAGATATCCTGGCCTCACAAATGGTTGCACTATGAATTGGAACTTTTTTGGAACCGGTCATGGAAAGGGGGAATGGGACGGTGCAGGTGCTGTTGTGAAGCGTGCTTTGCGGCAGTCGCAATTGCACGACACATGGAGGAGAATGCAGAATGCACATGATGCTGTGAGTTTTCTCAATGACACTATGGCTGGCCGGGTGGACACGAACTTTGAGAAGACGGGCATCAAGGATGTCAACAGATACTTCTGGGAAATTCCCAAAGATAGTATGAGGCAACGCACTTATGAATGTGAGACCGTTAAAGGTTCTCAGGCCTTGCATTCAGTGTACTCATTTGCTGTTGCTGATCCAACGCAACTTTTTGTCCGAAAGTTGTCATGCTTTTGTGCGTTTTGCTTGGTTGGGGACTCTTTAAATTGTGTCAACAAGTCCCATGTTGAAGATTGGGAACTTGTCAAACTGAAACCATATGATCTTCAGGTAGTGCGGGAGTCCATGATGGACCTAGATCTACGTGACGAGGACTGGGAGGAGAGTGTGGAAGGGGAAGGGTTTGGCGATCTGATTCGGCCTGGTGACAACTTTGCTGTCCCTGCTATGGAAGGCAATGGTGAGGGTGTGGAGTTTTATGTTCTCCAATGCACCAAGGCAAAACACGAGGTAATTGTTGGATTCAAATGCGCTTGGGGCCCTGAGTTTGAAGCTGGCGACTTTGTTATCCGTGGCAATTACTATCAAAAGTGGAACAACGGCTACGTATTCCTCAGTAATTCTCAAACCGGCCTATATTGACGCACATCTTGTAGTGCATGGAAAATTTGCCATGGTTCCTAAGCTTGGTAGGCGTAAAGGTGGAGAGGTCACATACAACATGAGTGAGGATAGCCTTGCCACTATTCGAGCTGGCTTAGAGAAGTGTAGGGTAGATGACGATTAGGGGCAGATTTCACATTATCTACGTGATGTTTTCATCGTTGTGGTCTTCCATTTTCTTTGTGTTCTTCCATTTTAATGTGTTATGCAATTGCTTTGAATTTACACTGGTACCTTCTTTGCAAAACAAATTGTGATCGGAACATCTGCATTATTTCTTCATTGGATTGGAACGCGTACATTACTTCCTTGCATTGTGCTTTGTGCTTGATGCATTGTACTTTGTGTTCCAGCCACGATGCTTTGTACTGAAGCAATTCTATGCATTCATGAAAGAACTTAACTTTTCAGCCTCACTGCAGTGTATACCAAGCATTCCCTGGAATAACACATTAATATTTCTTTTAGTATAGTTGTACTCATTGTACTCGTACTACGGTTGTATTCATCTATACTTATACGATACAAATGATATCAAACGGTACTTTCCAAATAATATCAGAAAACAAAGAAATGGTACGATGATTAAGGATAGAGATCCCACGTCACCACGTGGAGGGATCAGAGTCGTGCTAAACTTAGACTTCACCTCGTCTTCTCCTCCCTATACGGCTAGACTGCTCGTTGATGCTTCTCCTCCGGGCTAGACTGCCAATTGATGCTTCTCCTGTCTAGTTGTTGGTTGATGCTTCTCCTCTCCTCCCTAGAGTGCTGACCGTTCATTCTTCTCCTCCCTAGACTGCTGGTGAGAGATGAAAGGTGGGAGTTGAGGACTGTGGTGCACGGTGAGAGGTGTTAGAGAGGTTGGAGGGTAGAGCTACCTTTGGTTGGAAACTGAGCTCCCACAGTTGGAAACTATTACCCTCTGTGACAATGTCCAACCGTCCACCTTGTAACTCTAAACTTGTTCAGAGACTTATCACTTCTTACTTCCCATTGCATGATAGACCTCCTTCCTTTGTTGATTCTTTGTTCACTTCAACAGATGGATATGTCTCAGAAACTCCAGAGTCAAAGCAAGGCAACGTTGCATTCTATCTAGGATTGTGCAACACTGTAAGTAACTCTCCGAGTCGAGTAGTGAGAAGCAGTAGGGCATTGTTTGAGCAAACAAGGGCCGAAGAAGCAGAAATCCTTCGTCACTCTCCTACCCTCTCTTCTGAGTCGGTCAATCAAAGGGCGTGAAGGTTTGTATTTTTTTTTCCCAATAGTTTCATTACATTTTTCCATATAATGTGTAAACTGATTGAAGAACTTGCAGGAGTAGGAGAAGTCCTCAACTCCTCAACTATGTACTTTACTGTACGTACAAATCAAATGCCACCTCATGAGTACTGACTAGCGGTTCGCTTGTGCTCTGTTGCAATCTAGGAATCTGAAATGGGTTCCTTAGAGGAACTGCATGAGGGCATTGTTGGGACTTTGTTCAGATGGAGGGACGAAGCTAAATGTGGCATTGTTAAGGTTTTTGTCTGCACAGTGCATAGTCGAGGAGTTGAGATCTTGTCCTGTTCCATTTTCTGGTCTAAGGGCGTCGGCGACAAAAAAATTGGGGTCAGCTCTTCATCCTACAAGTTTATGGTTATGGTCATATCCAGGTATTTTCCTTGCAGTAGTAGAATGTATTGAATTTGATGAAGCTCCGTTGAAGCTTGATTAGAGAAAATACACCTTAGTAGAGAGCAGAATCTAAGAGATTGCCAGTAGTTGTTACTTTTTTTGTACAATAATGGTACAAATTTGCAGTTTAGGTAATGGACCCCGTAGTCCCAAGGAAAGACGTATTATCTATAGGGAATTGTATGCTTCAGGTTTGTACAAGTTTGCAGTTGCGGTACACGAGGCCGGTAGACCCAGGGTTAGGGCGTATTATCTATAGGAAATTGTGTACTTCAGATTTGTACAACGGTCTTGTCCATTTTGGAAGTGATTACCTTGTGTACTGTGGCAGGAGTGGAGTCCATACTGCAATCGTCTCTAATTGTAATCTATGTACACACATTCTGTAAGTAAACTAGACCACATTGTTCTGCGTCACTTGTTTTAACAGTTTGTATAATATATTTGTACTATTTGTACTGCTTGTACAAGGGGTACTGAGAGAATCGGATTTTTATGTATTGAATGCCTACAAAGACGAGTACGAAAATTCTTTGAAATAGAGTTCAATACCGTCCTATTTACACTGCAGTACAAACTACTGTAAGTGTAATGGGATGATGATAAATCATATTGTTTGTATAGATATGGCACATTTCAGTTGACCCGCGTCAGTACCACCAGTTTGTCACTCCATACGGTCGCGTCCATATTGAAGGTGCTTAGGGTGTGTACTGTGGCAGGAGTGGAGTTCATCCTAGAACCGGCTCTAATTGTACTCTGTGTACAATCATTCTGTAAGTAAACTAAACCACCTTGTTTTGGATCACTTAATTAAATAGTTTGTACTATATAGTTTTACTACGTGTACTGGTTCTACAAGGAGTTCTAAGACAACAGGAATTGTACGTATTGAATGGCTATAGAGACAGGTACCAAATTTTTTTGAAATAGAATTTGTTACCATTTTATTTATACTGCAGTACAAACTATTGTTAGTGTAATAGGATGATGAAAAATCATATTGTTTGGAGGAAGATCGTACATTTCAGTTGACACACGTGAGTACCAACTCTGAAATCTGTACGACTTCGTGAATCTCAAGTACAACAAACCACCGTGTACGCATTGTACAAACAAACCCTAATTGTACTGATTGTTGTACTAATTGTACTAAATGTTCACTCCAATATTACTTTTGTACCTAGAGAAACATGTAGTTGAACAGAAGTTTGTTATCACATTGTCTCTTTGTTGATTTTCAAATACCAACAGAGGTTACATTCAGTGCAAGGAGATGTTTGAGGAAAAATCACGTACACTTTGATTACTTGTACCAACCATGTTACGCAATTAAAGCTTTACTTGTAAGGTTTGCGTTCTATCTAATAAAAGATGTGTTTTTAGGGTCAAAAAATACCTCATTCATGTACCCTCTTCCCTCTCTATATCAAATTGATATTGTTGTTATACAATCTTCCTCTTCTTTCTTCCCACGATGTCCAGACCACTATTTGGCATAGTGTAGAATTCACTCGGATATATGATGAGGATTTTTTTTTGAGGCCATTTGAGTGATAGAATGTGATTTGATGCTTTCATTATAAATGTGGAGTAATTGCCTTGGGCTGGTTATGATGCCTCTCCGCAGCCAGGGGTGAGTGGATTTTGTACAACCGTCATTGGAGTTCTTATAGTACATGCGACCCTTTATTGCCTATTACTCTTGGGTCTGTAAGATCTAGACATGTGTCCCAAGTGCAGTCTCCAATCTCATATACTCTAAGAATAGACGTGGATTTGCTGTATATGGCAAATTATTGCTGCATTGCGCAAACAACACGCATATCTTTTGTGTGTGTGGTAGATTTTGTTGTCAAAACAGGTCACACTGGAGCATGCGGTAGACGGACATCACATTCACGGACGATGGTGACTGATCATGGACGATCGAGAGGACCCGCACTGTATAGAAGGTGAGACTTGTCTTTTAGTTCCCACAACTTCTCACTGTGCCTTCACTGTGTCTTATCTGTAGTGCTACCCCACTTTATAGAAGTGTATCTCATGTCCTCCAATTCTTCTGTTGCGACGATGAAGCGTCGATTTAACCAAGTCTCTACGGGGCGGCCAGGAAATGTGGAGGAGGTCCGGGAGTGGCTTCGCCGTGTGGAGATTTTTGAGCAGGTCAATTGGGACGTCGAAGTGCCGGACTATGGAGTTGTGACCCGCCTCCTTGACGATGACCTCGTGTTTGATTGGACCCCTGTCTGCACAAGCCAGTACGATGCGGTTGCCGCGCTCACCGGCATTGTTCACGTTCATCTGGCGGATCGTGGCGTGTGCCCAGTTCAAGCCCCCGTGAACCCTTCTGCTACGCACACACCTTCTTCACCAAGCACGGTGGGACGCCCCCCTTCAGTGTTGCCGCCTTCGACTGACTCGGAGGGGATGGAATCGGAGCCGGATGACTCGGAGGATGACTCGGAGGATGACTCGGAGCAGGACATTACAGAGTAGGAGGACTCGGAGCATGACGGCGTTTGGCGTTTTTTTGTTTGTGGATGATTTGCAGGGCTTGGATTCTTGGACTTGCAGTTTCATGCTTATGTCGACCTCTTACGTACTTGTGGTCCGTAGTTCTCAATGTTCTTTAGAGAGCTCCTAAATACCGCAACCTTCGCTTGTTTCATGTATATTGAGCTGTACATTTTGTCATTTAGTTCCGAGGCTGCTACATTTCAGAGGACTCACCAGTGTTTTGGTGTCAGGGTCTTCTCCTTTTGTATGGACTATAATATTAGAAACTAAACTACAACTGTACATTATGTATGTGCAACTCTTTGTTGTACAAGTGACTCCTATGCAAATGTAATTTCTTTTTGTTTCGGAGTGTTTGCAACTGACTTTATTTTGGCGACTAAGGGTGCAGATGCTTGTCTCCCCCTCATATACTCCGAACTATACCGTTGCCAGTATGTATTCCACATTCACAGCACATGACACCTCCTCTCACTTATAAATTTCTCGGAAATTATGGACATATTGTTTTCACATTACAATTTGAGCGCCCTCTTCTATACTCTGCGGTGAATCTAAACAGAAAATTAGCTTCTGAAGAAGACCACCGTCTGTATCTCAACTGCAACCTCTTTTAGGGGTTAACAATGGCTGAATCAGTACTAAGGTTCAAATAGTTAACCAACTTGAAGCACAATTTAACTTTGATAGAAGTATAGTGTACCAAAATCATACATTGAATATAATATTAGTATATATAATGTACAGTCCTGTACATAAAGTACTAGATTAGTACAAAGTTAATGAGAGTAGCCAAGTTTGTGCAGTGCGAGAGTTGTGGTCCTTTATTGGATGTGTGAAGTGTCATGCTCTATACCATGCTTATTAGGAACAAACAAGATGAACCCGAGGCTACATACTTAACTACTCAACCTTTGTCTTGTACTCATCAAGAAGAAACTTTGTGAGAAGATTGACTATGGGAGGAGGAATGGGAGGAGGAATGGGAGGATCTTCCGTTACGACGTCACGGCAGTGAGTGCTACCACACTTACAATAGAAAGGAAATACAACATCTACAATATTTGCTCTTCGTCTTTTAAAACTACATCCATAATCCCAAGTTAATTCTTCCAGTGCTGGAATATCAACTCGTGCAAAGTAGGCTACACGGTAATCTCCACCACTGTTGTTGCTAACTCGCACCGGCACACCTATAAGATTGGCATCCTCGCATCTAAGCAACAAACAACCACATGTAGTGAGAAACAAAAAGATACATGAACTTCATTGTGGTGGATTAAGGATTTCTGCAACGTCTATGTGTAGAAGCAAGGGGATAAAGGAGTTGAGGGGATAAAGCAGCAAAGGGGATACAATTCATACACAGCACTCATACCTATGGTTTAGAAACCTCGAGACGTTGGAGAAATTGGTGCCATCTATGCACAATGCCACCTTGTCGTCCACCACTTGCTCAGATTTCCAATCGGCATCAAGTGCTAGCGTAAATGCCTCCAATTTTCCTAGCTTGCCAGAAGCCCTCCATTTCATGAGCTCCACATTTGTAACAATCTCCCCTGAAAATTCAAACACAAAACTCCCTTTCCGGATGGGGCACGTTGCGCGCACTCCCCATCCCTTTGATCCAGACCAAAAAACTTGAAGGGGAATGCATAAACCCCGCTGGACCACCTGGTTCCGACAATACCGGCTGCAGTTGCAATCGTCATTGCACTCTTGTAGAAAAACCCTAGTTGTATGACCAGGGCATGCATAAGATTGCTCGGGGGAACATGCCTTACCGCAATATACAATCTCCTCCGTCGAGCCCTTACCAAAAAAACAACATAGTGAAGCATTGTTAGAATCACTACAACAAGTACAACCAGGTACTTAAAATACAAGTTAATAGACAAAAGATAACAGAATATAAAAGTATTAAGTAAAAAAGCCCGAACTAGAGAATTAGGCAACACTTAGAGGTTGGTAAAAAAGAGGTTTTCGTAGACGACCTCTTCTAGTATATGGTTTATATACAAGTGTTGGCCCACCACAACCGCTTCGCTCCATAAGATTGCACCCATAGCAAGCAACGCAAGACTCCGGCAAAGCCATTTTCACCTTACTGAACTGCTTACACGTAAGTATGGAATCCTTGCATTCGGAAATGTAACTGAATTCTTCCAAAGCATGGGATTCCAAACTCGGTTCACATACCGACACTGGAACGCGTTCCAATCCCTTGGACAAGTCGCCTGGATCAAACCAAAACTGCGATATAGAAAGCTCAAAACTGTGTAAGCTCCTAGCTTAGAATCTAAGATCCTGAGGCCTTAAGTATTAGAAAAAATCAAAATTGGTCAGTGGTTGGAACGGCCTCCTCGACCAACTAGGAAACCGTTGCAACACTCATGGGGCCCATGGCATCAATGGGGGGGGCGATGGAGGTTTGGGCCAGCCTTGCTCACTTTCCGTTTAGGAAGCTTCTTCTCGTGCTTTCCTTTCTTCTTCTCGCGGCCAATGTCGTCCTCCTCAGGAGCACCAGAGCCCGGGTCTTCATCTTGGTCTTTGACTTGTGCTCCTTTACCTTGAACCTCTACCTCTTGGACCTCCACCTCCTGTTGCTTTCCCTTCATCTTCTTGCAGCCAATGTTCTCCTCTCCTTTTGCACCAGATCCGGGGTCCTTCTCTTCGCCTTCCTCTCGTACTCTTTTACTCTTCCGCTGCTTTGGTACCTCCTTTTGAACCCCCTCCTGAACCTCCACCTCCTTACTCTTCCGCTTCTTTGGTACCTCCTCTTGAACCCCCTCCTGAACCTCCACCTCCTTACTCTTCCGCTTCTTTGGTACCTCCTCTTGAACCCCCTTCTGAACCTCCACCTCTTTAGTCTTCCGCTTCTTCGTGGTCTTTGGGTTAGGGGGTTGCTGAATCTCTTCCACATTCTCCTCTTCGACATTCTCCTCATCAACTGTCTCCTTCTCCGCAGTCAAGTGAGCTCTCACACTCTTCTTCTTACCTCTCGAAGGCGCCTTCTCCTTACGTGCAGGTGTTGACCCCTCAGCTTCTTCCAACTCCTTATGTGCAGGTAGTGAATCCTCAGGTGCTTCATTCAATCCACCAGCAAGAATTGCTCTTGCTTCTTCGCCGCTGGGGTCGCCCACCCTATAGGTCATCGCATTGAAGAACAACTTTACGTGTTTATTAATGGCGTCCTTTCGGAGCAAAAGCAAAATCTCTACAGCATCAAGTGGGTGAAGAGAATTGAGAAATCTCTAAACCGGCAAATAAGTATCGAATAGTTCATCATTAGACTTCGTCCCAGATTCGACGATTGGTTTCATTGCCTCCATATACGCGGTCCGTTTCTCTTCCTCCGTCATCCGGCATTCTTCACCCCAACGTGGCGTATCCCTCCAATAACACAAAACAACAAACACTACATCAGTATTATGCAACACAGAAGTACTATGTAGAATACAAAATTTGTACAATGTGAACTGAAATTGTACACTAAATACAATACTATAACACTTAGTATGCTCTAAGTTCAATACCTAACAACACATTTAGAGATAAAATAAGAGTTTTATACTATAAACAATATTCAACAAGGCATAAAGACCAAATCCTAACTGTGGGATTGGCTTTTGTAATGCGAGGAGGAGTCTTAGTTGCTCCTCAATAGAGACAACTGTTAGTGGCACCCGCGTGGCCATCGGTTCTTCTACTCCCTCCACTTGTTCATCACCCCCCTCATCACCCCTTCCACCCGCAGTGTTGTTCTCGAGCACGTTCACCACCGGGAAAAGTACTTCCTCCACTCCCAGCTCCACTCCATCGCCCTTTCCACCTGCAATGTTGATCTCCAGCGTGTCTTCCACCAAGGTCACTCGTTCCTCCACTCCATCGCCCTTTCCAACTACAGTGCTAATCTCTAGCGTGTCTTCTACCAAGGACAGTCGTTCCTCCACTCCCTGCTCCACTCCTTCATCGACCTTTCCAACTGCAGTGCTCATCTCTAGCGTGTCTTCCACCAAGGACAGTCGTTCCTCCACTCCCTGCTCCAACCCTACATCACCCTTCTCCGCCGGGGACAATGCTTCCTCCATCCTCCCCTCTACTCCTTCATCACCCTCTTCACCGGCTGTGTCAACCACCCGCACGTATTTCAACAATGCCCGTTTTATGTGGCCTCCCCCCTCCTCCTTTTCATCACCCCCTCCGCCAGCACTGCTGATGTCCAGCACGTTCACTGCCGAACACACTGCTTCCTCCACCCTCCCTTCTACTCCATCACCATCCTCTCCACCGGCTGTGCCTAAATCCCGCATGTTTTCCAGCGCGGCCATTGTCATGTCGCCTCCCCCCTCATCTCCTTCATCACCCCCTCTGCGAGCACTGCTGATCTCGAGCATGTTCTCCGCCGGGGCCACTGCTTCCTCCATCGTCCCCTCTGCCAACACTGCTGATCTCGAGCATGTTCTCCGCCGGGGCCACTGCTTCCTCCACCGTCCCCTCTACTCCTTCAGCACCCTCTCCACCGGCTGTGCCTAAATCCCGCACGTTTTCTGGCGTGGCCATTGTTATGTCGCCTCCCCCCTCCTCTCCTTCATCACTCCCTCCGCCCGCACTGTTGATGGGGAGCACGACCTGGAGCATGTTCTCCCCCTGGGATAGTGTTTCCTCGACTCCCACCTCCACTCGGTCATCACCCTCACCAACTGGAATATGGATCTCTAGCGCGTCTTCTCCCTCTACATCATCATCGACACCACCGAAAGTGCTGATCGTGACAGCATCTTCCGCCGTGGCCATTGGTTCCCCCACCTCCCAAGCTGGTGCTACCTCATCGCCCCCTCCACCCACCTCTTCTATCGTAGCAGGCACTAGGACTTCCATAGCACCTTCATCATTAAACTGCAGCTCCATAGGTTCCTCTAGCTCGATAGGCTCGTTACCTTCGCTTCCCCCGCTCTCGGTCCCATGCACTACACAAAGTTCAGCTCAACATTGTATGTTATGTTGGAAATTGATATAAAGCCATATAAACAATTGACTCTAGAGTGGACACTAGTCAATAAGAACGAAAAGAGTACAGCTTTGTACACACAAATACGAACTGTACACTAGTCAATAAGAACGATACGAACCATACCACCAGCATTATAAACTATACAAACCCATGTACACACAATTAGCGTCATGTACAAATACAAAGACTCAGAAACTTCAGTTCACTCCTCATTACAGCGACAAATAAAAAGTGTACAATACTTCGGACCAATTCTAGAAAAGAAGATACAAACTATACAAACAATACCACAAGCATTACAAACTACAGAAGTTCATTCTGTGCACATGAACTTCTGTAGTTTGTAATTCTTGTGGTTTTGTTTGTATAGATTGTATATGAAACTTGTACAAATACCAAAACTCTGCAACCTTAGCTTAGTGTTTACCTCATCAACAAATACAAACTATACATTACTTGAGACTACTTCTAGCATAGAATGGTCTAACTATACGAACAATACCACCAGCATTACAAAGTATAGAATTTCATGTACACACTATGAACCTCATGTACAAATACAAACACTTTGAAACCTTAGCTTAGTCTTTACTTCATCAACAAATACAAACTCGACATTACTTGAGACCACTTCTAGCATAGAAGATACGAACTATACGAACAAGACCACCTGCATTGCAAAGTACGGAATTCCATGTACAAACTATGAACATCATGTAAAAATACAAACACCGTGAAACCTTAGCTTAGTGTTTACCTCATCAATTGAGACCAATTTTGAAAACGATATAAATTATACGAACACTACAACCAGCACGACAAACTAATCATTCTAACATTGCAATAGATACATCCTTGGCACTATTGTATGTATGAATTGTTTAAGGTGTATCGATCATTAAATATGTGTATTTATTAGTACACATATTGACAACATTACCTTCTTCTTCGATGGCCGTAAGACGTGCTATAGCGGATTCTTTTCTATTCGTCAAGGACGCAGTACTAGCAGATGCACACTCCTTGAGCATATTCTTCCAGTCATTGCCTCCACCGCCAGGACGTCCCCAACCTCGCATACCCCTCCATCTAAAACTCATGATCCATTGAATGGACTGAACCTGATGGCAATGAGGAACACAACACTCTCTGCCTTGGGTGAATACAGCCATAGCACACCATGGGTGGTACAAGTGCTTACAACTAGTACTAAGGAACTCTGAATGTGGAAATCCAAAACCACAAAGGGAGCAGTTGCTTATGTCTATGGAACTTTGGCTGCTGCATGCTTCCCCTGTCGAGTACACCAGTGGCAAAGGTCTCGTGTGCAAGCCGCCCGTTTGATGGGCATGGTTTGCATGCTCCGCTTGAATCACCCCCACCTGCATCCGCTTCATTGCCACGACATGTCTCTTAGCCGAGAGTTCCTTGTCCATCGTAGCAACCGCTTTTTCCAACCCTAAACCTGTGTTACGCTCGACCTTGACCAAATCAGCATATGCTTCAGCTTTTGATTTCAGACGCGAAACCTCCATCGTACCATCGGACATTGCTTTTGCTAAATCTTTCTCGTATCTCTTGAGCCTCTTCTGCATTAAGGTTACCAAGCCATTATTCTGATCAAAAGCCTTAACCATGGTCTCTCTCTTCTGAGCAGCAACACGCTGTGCCTCTACCATTGCCTGAAGCTCCAAATTCTCCACTGCCAACAACCTTGCCAAGTACTCTGTCCTAGAACCTCCCTCATCTCCATCTGCAAACTTCCCACACATTGAGCTCCCCATCCCTTCGCATATTTCTAAGTGATACTCTCGAGGATCCACTTGCATCTTCCACCATGCTCCTCGTTGTGCAGGAGTTCCACCCTTTGCCTTCTCGAGCTTGACCATGTTGCGAGCATGTGTCTTACGCTGCGTCGCATTAGTGGCTGCACCATTAGTGGCGGCCCAATTCACTTTCTCCTTCTCCTCTTCTAAAATGATCCCCCTTGCCATCTTGTATGGAAGAAAACGCGGCGCATCATCCCTTTGGTAAAGAGCCGTCATGAGCTCATGAACCCTCTTCTTAATCCTCTTTGATTTGCATGTCCTACAATTGTACCCATTCCGCCCACCAGCACCCATTGGCTTGCCAAAAAGGGCAACACACTTCTTATCATCAAATGGCTTCCCCTTCCATTTAGATAGCCTCATAAGATTAGCTCCCTCATCTTTAAAACCCTAATTCTCCGTAAAAAAGGCTTTATGCAGCGAAGGTGGCGGACCAGAGAGCTTTGGGAGCTCCTCATCGAACATCAATCCCTCGTCGCCATCTTCTCCCTCCTCCTCGTTGCCTCCCCCCTCCTCCTCGCTTCCATCGTCTTTGTCATCGTCGCTATCGTCTTCCTCGTCTTCGCTGTTTTCTTGTAAATCCTTCTCCTACACCTCTTTGTCGCTGTCGTCATTGTCGTCGCTATCATTCTTTTCCTCTTCTTCGGTGTTTTCTTCTTCATTATTGGCTTTTCTCCTCTTTTTGTTTTGCGGTTCTTCACTCGAATCGCTCATTGTCTCTTCTTGAGCTGCAATGGCTAGACGTGTAAGTTTTGAATGAGACTTCTCCTTCCCACGACGAGTTGCCACCTTTTCGGAGCCCATTCCCTTAGTTCTTGCCATAATTTCCTGACAAAAACAAAAGCGCGACTAGTTGATAGAATGCAAACTCTGAATAAATCGGGTTATAACAGAGTCACAATATGAAGACGCTAGAACCAGATAATCACACCCTAATATGGTAAGTTGAAACGTGTACAAACTGTACAATTCAAAGTACTCCTTGAAGATAGTCTCACTTACGATCGTTGCCAACAAGTAATTCAAAGATATGATTAAACTTAAACACTGCATTGAAAAAAAATACAGACTACAGAGAGACGAGAATGAAAATGACAGTCTAATCCTATTCTAAATCTAATACAAACCTTGCACAAAAACTACAATTGTAACAGGGTTAAACTACATTGTAGAGACAAGTAATCGAATGGAACCCTAATCTGCTCAAGAGAAGATCACATTGTGCCATAGCCGCTACATTGTGCCATAGGACGCTATCACCCGAAAAAACACCCATGCTTAAACTATGATCTCCAGCCTCAGAATCGAGATTTAGAGACACAACAATAAGACGCTAGAACCGGCTAATCCCTATCTGAAACGGTTTAGGGTAAGGCCGTGAGTACAAACCTGTACGAACTGTACAATTCAAAGTACTCTTTGTAGATATAGAGTCCCTCACTTATACAAACCCTACACAAAAACTACAATTGTAACAGGGTTAAACTACATTGTAGAGACAAGTAATCGAATGGAACCCTAATCTGCTCAAGAGAAGATCACATTGTGCCATAGCCGCTACATTGTGCCATAGGACGCTATCACCCGAAAAAAACCGCTGCCTAAACTATGATCCCCAACCTCAGGACAAAGATATAGAGACAGAACAATGAGACGCTACATCCGGCTTCTCTATGGTCCCCAGCCTCATAATTGAGATTTAGAGACACAACAATAAGACGCTAGAACCGGCTAATCCCCATCTGAATTGGTAAGCTGAGTGCCGTAGTACAAAGGGAGAAAGGTGAGAGACGACTGCGCGTGAATCAATCCGGCTTCTCTATGGTCCCCAGCCTCAAAATTGAGATTTAGAGACACAACAATAAGACGCTAGAACCGGCTAATCCCCATCTGAATTGGTAAGCTGAGTGCCGTAGTACAAAGGAAGAAAGGTGAGAGACGACTGCGCGTGAATCAATCCGGCTTCTCTATGGTCCCCAGCCTCAGAATTGAGATTCAGAGACACAACAATAAGATGCTAGAACCGGCTAATCCCCATCTGCATTGGTAAGTTGAGTGCCGTAGTACAAAGGGAGAAAGGTGAGAGACGACTACCCATCATCGGCCGTTACTGTCTCAGCCACCGGTGATCACCGGTTACTACTCATTACAGATTTGATGTCTTGCGTCCTGAGACGGCCTCAACAGGTTAAAGACGGCTACCCACTATCACCGGTCACCAACTGAAGTTCACTATCGGCCAACTCGTGATCACCGGTCACCAACATTGGGAGATGTGATGTGTTGCATCCTAGTGACCGCCTCAACCGGTTAGGCCAATGAAATGGGTTGGTGAAACTATCATCCACATCAAATAGTGGTAGTTAGTGGATTTTAATGAAGATAGTGACATTTACAGCCTTCTAAAAGTTTTGCAATTACTTCTTCCAAACATAAGTTTATGGAGTTGATATGAAGATCTAGATTCAATAATTGAGACAAATTTTCTTGATAAATTGTAGTAATTTTATGCCTTTGCCAGATTAATAAGAACAAATATGTTGTAATCAAGCGCATGTCAATATTCTAACCTCAAAATAAAATCATTGATTTCCAAATATTCTTTTTACACGTTGTGAAACTTATAAATTCAATATTTCTAGAATATTGAAAAATACATGAAAAGTAAATTTAGAGTTTGATGAAATGAAATAATTGACCATTTGGATTTAGTTAACGTTGTTGTATAGTTAACGTTTGTTGTAAGTATCTAGAAAGTTCCAATCTCACATCCAATGGTATTTAAGACTAGGTGGACATGAATTTTAACTTCACTTTTGTTATGAAACTCATATGAGGAGTAAAACCATTCCAAATATAATGACATATAGATGTATAATACTGACCGGAATGACCAATCTGATCCTTTAAAGGTTAAAAAGTAGCCTAGGTAATTAGTAAAATCCAAATACAAAGAATTGTTTCCATTGGATCTTTATTTTAACTAAACCTAGAACATAGTCCCTATCTGAATTAGCCATTTAAAAAAAGTTGTTGTTAATTCTATTTAAAAATAAATTACATTATTTATGTAATTTTCATAATCTTTGTATTTAGCAAGAGAGATAATTTGGTTCACCCTCTTTCATAGTCATTTCTCCAAAAAATCCCGAAACGTCATATTGTATCATAAGTATAGAATTGAATTTTAATAATGTAATTCTCTATTCTTACCAAATCATAAACAATATAAAATGGAATAATTATTTATAGATATTATAGATAATGAATTTAGAGAAAATATGGCAAAAATATTCAAAATTTTCTCAATTTTTTCCTTAACCAAAAGAGAAACGACATATCCAGAGTACTTCTGTTTCAAATGGTTGTATAGCAGGTATTAGTCTGTGGGTGTTGTATTTGTTGTTGTTATATCTGGAAAAATATTTTTTGGTCATTTGGAAGAAGATTTCTCACAAAATGCACAAATTTTTGCAATATATAACACTTAATTAGATGTTCTGTACAATTCTAGATGCAAAAGGACGACACGCAAATTTCATAACATTTTACCTAATTTGATGCTAGAAAATAATTTAATCTTTGGAATACTAATTTATTAAAAAGAGGCCCAGATAATTACTAAAATCCAAATACAAGAAAACCGCTTCTATATGATATTTATGTTAATTAAACATAGAACACATTTCGTATGTAATCAGCAAATTCCAACCGTTTGTTGCTAATTTTATTTACCAAAACATCCAATAATATATCCTACCTAGTCATAATCTTTGTATTTAGCAGTCCTGAGCAATAATTTGATTCATTTAATGCTTTTTATATCATTTGATTCAAAATTCAAAAAAATGTTCTATCGTACCATAAGTATAGAAATGAATTCCAATAATGTAATTCTCAATTCTAACCAAGTCCTAACTAATGTAAAATGAAAATTAATTTTTTAATAATAAGTTTAACCCCTAAACGTCCTCACCTATGTCCAGTTTAGGCAGTTTTGCAAAGATGCATTATAAAATGCAATTAATATGAATATTTAGAACTTGATGTATGAATACAAGTTATACATTTTTAATTTTAGATTCTATCTATACGGTTAGATCTATAATTTTCTATAATTTCTATCACTAATCTTTTTCTATAAATTTTGAAACATAAAATAAAAAATTATTTTGTAATTCAATTACAAATAAGATATTGACAATATGTGCATGAAACTTGTTGTGATAGGTTATAATGTAGATCTTTAGGTGTAGTGATTTTTGGAGATTTTTTGGATGCTTAAGTTTAATAGTTTTTTTTTTCAAGAACACTTTTAGACCAAAATCTTCAAGTTTTTTGGTGAAACACTAAAACACAAAATGAGGCATAATTTTTTCAAAAATTATTTCCTTTTCTCTGTTAAAGTAATGTAATTGAGCTAGAACATTCTTTAAACACCTAAGTACTTGAGCATCCAATTTTTGGACGATTTACAAGTTTCATGGCCAAATGGTCTTATGCATCATGATCTTTTCGGTAATAGCAATCCTAGATCTTGTACCGTATGGATAGATTTTAGATCTAACCGTATGAGACAAACCATATGAGACAAACAACTAGCTTAAATGCATGAAGCAAACTTTTCAATCCAACAGTAGACGTACATGATTTCCATCCAATTCCATTTGCGAATGAATGTGCTTGGTCATGCCAACTCTTCAAGTTAAATTCAGAACCTTTAGGGAATTTTAGGATTTTACATGGGGTCCCAACTACAACAAGAGTCGTAATGACGTTTCACCGTGTAGTGTATTTTGAACAAAAAAGTTGCTTGTTATGCTTTAACTAAATTTAGGCAACAACAATGAGTTCCATCGCATTTAAGCGTGACCAGGAAAGGAGCTAAAAAACCTTTGAAAACTTTTGAATACCTCTAAGCTCTAACACACCTCTTAGACACCTAATAATAATAAACCACCAAGATCTTCCACACCCTTTAACTATTTGGAGAGAGGACATAAGAGTGTAATAAAGCAAAATTCTTTGTTGATACTTCAAATCCAAGGTGACTTTACGGATAACTCCATTGTCATTGCAACATTTGGTTAAAACATTTGAATTTTCTAGTACATTTTGTAGTTGCTATGAAATTTCTTTACAATCACTTAAGAAACCATGATACATCCTTTTGAAATTTCTAACAAAATTATAGAAAAATTCATGATTCGTAGGACACATGTGGCTTCATCTCCTAATAATATAAAGTTGACTTATTGATATTTTTTTAGTCATGATAGTAAGTGTGGTAGATAAAGATATACTATGTATTGCTACGGGACAACGCATTCTGTGCATTGCATCAGGCCCGGGAAGAACTGACAGTCAGTTAGAAGTCAGCCGATTAATTTTTGGAAATGGCTGGTTGATATTCAAGAATAGAGGCAAACCACCAAACTAAATGACTAAAAACTAATTATATTTAGTATTTAGAGACAAAATATACGGGATATAATCTTTAAAAACCGGTTGCTTTTGGAAAATAAAGAACATTGACTGGTTACCGCAAAAAGCTTCCCGAACAGTGCATTCCATGAATATATCACCAAAAATAGTTTGCACGTCCCGCCTTTCTAGATGCTTACTTCTCCAAAAGTAACCAAATATACCATGCGACAATGTGGCACAGAGCTGAATTCTTCAGTCACGTCTTATCTCATCCCAATTCAGGCATGACGATAAAAAAGAAAAGTAAGTACGAACAATATCAAGCAAGTTATTGTAATGTTTGTGTACTAGTTTGTACAATATGTACTATTATGTGTCTAGTTTTGATAACGCAAGGTACATTTTGTATATGATTAGAGAACTTCCGGTCCATTAAAGGTCCATTCAAGTTAACAGTTAGCTCTTGATCCCTTCAAAAAAGCAGATGCAAAATATGATATATGATGGCATTTGTACGTGGAAGTTGAAAACTGTGTCATGGGTGGTACAACACTGGTAGAAATTGGTGGAATGTAGATTATATTAAATCTGAAAGCCTTAAAATTTTGGCTCGCCCCAGTAGAAAGATAAAACCCAAGCAATGGCAAACACTAACCTCACATGGAGGTAATCTCCACGTACACACACTGTAGGCAAGCCTTAATCACGCTAAACACACATGGTAGCCAAGCCATAATCTCCACATACACACACTGTAGCCAAGCCATAATCTCCACATACACACACTCCAGCCAAACCCAATAACCCACAACCTATTTGTTCCTAGAACCTTTGCGACGTTTTTTTGCTGATTCTGCTGCCTCCTTTGCTACCTCCTCTGCAGCAATCTCACTTCTTGTCTTCCTCTTTGATGCTGTTGTTTCCTTGTCTTTATCAATTGGCGGGACTGGTGGAGGCTGAGGCACCTTGATCACAGCCCGTGTCACACCTTGTGACCTAGATTTGTTGTCATCCAACTCAGAGGTCTGGCCATCATTCCTCAACTCTTTTTGAAGCTCTAGCTCAGCAGCTTCCTCTCTCAGCTTCTTGAGGCGCTCTAGGTCTGCTGCTTCTTGTCGCAACTTCTTGAGTCTCTCAAATTCTGCAATAAGAAGCACAATCAAGAGGAAAAAACAATCATTCTCAGCTCCTAGACACAAACAGAAGTTGGAAGAAGTTCCAAACTTAGCGTAGTTTAAACCATAACATCAGAAACTAGTGACAATGCACTCTGGACTTGTACCAGTAGTACATGTAAGACAACAAGTGATACAAACAGTATTGAGATCTATACAATATGTACAACTAGTAATACAAGTTTATGAGGACGTAAAAACGGGATTAATAATATCTATACAATATAGACAACTAGTAATACAACCTGCAGCTTCCTCTCTCAACTTCTTGATTCGCTCTTCCAGCTCTGTCTCAGCTCCTGTCTTGTAGTCACTCCCTCCATTGACCTCCACAACAACATTGTTAGTGTCATGTGGTGGAACTTGCGCTATTATGAACGATGTAGAGTTGCCTCCTTCGTCCTCAATAATTTCCAATGCTTGTGTGCATGGCAAAGACTCCACTTTATCTGGGGAGTTGACCTCGTCTATGCACGGAAGACTAGGTTGCGAAAGCACCATAAAGGGACGTATTGGAGACACACCCCCACGTTGTTCGCTCCCGGTTGCACTGTTTTTACCCTGGCTTTGAATCCCCATGCTCTTAGTCAAAGTTATTGCCTCTGTCCCACCCGAGGTTTGAGCCCAGGTACAAACGGTGGATTGCTCTATTTGCTCTTGGTACACTCTGTCAGGATCTGTACGCAGAAGAATGAGAGTTGTCAATTTTCATGTACTTTTTTTACACTGAATGTAATCAAAACTTTGCAAATATGTACCATTTGTACCAAAACTAGTTACTGTATTTTGAATACTGGATGGTACGGATGTAAACAAAATCCGGACAAGGCTGCCAGCACCCCAAAGAAAAAAAAAACTTACCGATACTTGGATGAGACTCCAGAACATTAGATGTCAAGGTTTCTATTAGCATCTGTTGCTCCTTCTCCAACTCCAGAGATTGTACAAGCTTTTGAAGGGCCACATGAAGTTGGCCAAATCCAAAACTGCGAAACCAATTGGGATGCACAGTACTACCGCAAGTTGCATCTGCACAAGTGCTAGCCACTCTAAACCACACCCCTGCGCACCAAGGATGATACAAGTGCCCGCATGTACAAACGATTATATCGTTGAGAGGAAAATGGCCTAAGCAAATTACACACGATTTCACAAGAATGGGATCAGACTCCATGTCCGTCTGAGGGCCAAAGAGAGAGCACAAAGGTCTTGGTCTGAAGGACATTCCTACTTCACCTCTCTTCATGTGGGCAAGTTGGACCGACAATGCATCAAATTGCCTCCGCAGACACGTTTGTCAGGTTTGAAGAGTCTCATACCTCAAACAACACTCCATCAACTCTAGTAAAGCAGCTTCAAAATCAACTGTGGCATCCTTGACCAGCTCATCGTTAGCCTCTCCCTTCTTAGATGCAACTCGGGGAGGTGACTCTTAGAATATTTTGCGTATCATGTGTGAATAAAGTGTATTTAAAAGTACTTTTAAAAATAAAAGTAATTCTTACTATAATTAGTAATATTTCAAGAAAATTCTCATAATTATTCTTGTAATCAATTTTTAGCATCCTATATCAATGTAATTCATTTATAAAAATTACCTACCAATATTTATTTGGACCCTATATTTTTTTGCATGCCATTTGTAATTTTTTGGAAGTAAACCCCCGTAGAGATGCAATGTCTACATCTTCAATGTTGTCGTTGGCCCTTTGAAACTTTGCCACTATGGCCTTCGTTCTACGCAACACCCCTCCTCTTGCGTCACCTTAGTGGCCAACAACACTCTTTCCTTTGCCCCAACCGCACAATCTTCATTTAGAGCATGTAACTGCAATCCCACTAGCTTGAGCAACTCCATGATATCCTTAATGTCCTTCTCCCTCTCTGGACCATTAGGAAGAACTTCATTCACCTCTTCCGGAACAATGTCATTCGCGGTCTTCAAAACTGCAGGAAAACTTTCAGCACTAGGATCATGGAAGAGATCATCAATCCCTTCTGCCTTGTATAACTCATCTTCATTAGCACCTGTGAGCTTCGCAAGGCCCGAGAGACACGACTTCACATTCTTCAGCCTTTTGCTCCGTTGATTCTTGTTAGAGGTCCCTGCAAACTCAGCCCAACTCACAGGCTTCTTCTTGTGCTTCTCCACAATGAAATCTCTAGCAAACTGCTTTGCTATTACTTTGGACCTGGGGAGGTCTCGAAGGTACACTATTGGGAATATTTGTGCAATCCGCTCTAAGATTTCCTCATCTTTGCATTCCCCATAATGATACCCTGATCTACCCTTCCTCCCCTTAGCTAGTCCAAAAACATTTGTCACCTCTTTGTCATGGAGGTCATGAGGAGGCCTCAACTTTTTGAGGATTCTTACCTCTACTAGGCAAGCCGTACTTGGTCTTAAACTCTTGAGCACTAACAGCACGTGGTGGAGGATGAGTCTTGAGGGAGGCCAACTTCTCCAACTGCTTGTCTAGTGGGGTTTTCTTCACCATCTCCTCAACATTGATTGGAGCTTGAGGTGTAGCAAGAAGATCTTTATCTTTGATATCTTTGTAGTCGTCATTGTATGGCTCATCTTCTCTCGAGAAAACCCTGCCGCAAACCATCTACTCATTGCCCTCGTGATCCATGGCTTCTTAGCTGCTGAAACACAAGAAGAAGTTGGAAGAAGCCTCAAACTCAGCGTAGTTTATACCGTAGCATAAGAAACTGGTGACAGTGCACTCCAAATCGACAACCACTAATAGTACATGTTGTACAACAGCTGATACAAATAGTACTCAGAACCCTAAACCAAAACAACTAAACTAGTAACACATATTTATGAGGACGTAAAAACGATTCATATTCAACGTGGCGCACAAACAAGCAGAAAATGCACAAACACATGCATAACAATTGCAAAGAAAGGAAATCGTTTCACTCACCTTGTTGCCAAGTCGGACCAAAAATTCCACTTTCGCCCCTAAACCGCAACCTTTCTGAAAGTGCCGCAAGGTTTCTCAAAGCCCGCAACCTTTCCGAGGAATGATTCGAAAAGAAAAAAACAGTCAATCTCAGCTGCTAGACACACGAAGAAGTTGGAAGAAGCTCCGAACTTAACGTAGTTAAACCCGTAGAATCACAAACTAGTGACAATGCACTCTGGAGTTGTACCAATAGTAGTACTTGTTAGACAAAAAATGATTCAAACAATATTAAGATCTATTTAATATGTACAACTAGTAATACACGTTTATAAGGACGTAAAAACGGTTCTTATTCGACGTGGCGCACAAACAAGTTGAAAATGCACAAACAGTTGCATAACAGTTGCAAAGAAAGGAAATCATTTCACTCACCTTGTTGTCAAGTCGGTCCAATAATTTCATTTTCGCCCTTAAACCGCAACCTATCTGAAAGCGCCGCAAGGTTTCCCTAAGCCCGCAACCTTTCTGAGCAATGATTCGAAAAAGAACAAGAAGTCAATCTCAGCTGCTAGATATGGGAAGAAGTTGGAAGAAGCTCCGAACTTAGCGTAGTTAAACCCGTAGCATCACAAACTAGTGACAATGCACTCTGGAGTTGTACCAGTAGTAGCACATGTTAGATGAAAGTGATACAAACCGTACTAAGATCTGTACAATATGTACAACTAGTAAGACATGTTTATAAGGACGTAAGAACGGTTTTTATTCAACGTGGCGCACAAACAAGCCAACAATTCCTGTATCTTATTCCACTTTCGCAAGGCTTAAACAATCAATGCTCACGGTGAATCACCCTGAAATATATGAACCGCAACAACCATGACACTTGACCGTATGCCCTTCAAAAAAGAAAATGCCCTCTACACCCCAATGCTCACAACAAGACAAAATAACCCTGATGCTCACAACTGAGCTGAACTCTATGATTCTAACGCACAAGCAAACTGTAGACAACTCAGCGGAAACAAGCAGCAAGTCAAGTACATTGTCTTCTCACCAACTGCTAGAGTTGTATCAGTATTGTAATGCAACAAGCAAGCTCTAATTTTTCCACCAAGCTCAGCTTCTCGTAGCCGCAAATGCTTGCACTCCTAGCGGCAAGAGCTTGCGCCCCTAGCCGCCAGAGCTTCGGCCCTCGTTGCAAAACCAATTGGGATGCACAGTACTACCGCAAGTTGCATCTGCACAAGTGCTAGCCACTCTAAACCACACCCCTGCGCACCAAGGATGATACAAGTGCCCGCATGTACAAACGATTATATCGTTGAGAGGAAAATGGCCTAAGCAAATTACACACGGTTTCACAAGAATGGGATCAGACTCCATGTCCGTCTGAGGGCCAAAGAGAGAGCACAAAGGTCTTGGTCTCAAAGACATTCCTACTTCACCTCTCTTCATGTGGGCAAGTTGGACCGACAATGCATCAAATTGCCTCCGCAGACACGTTTGTCGGGTTTGAAGAGTCTCATACCTCAAAAAACACTCCTTCAACTCCACTGAAGCAGCTTCAAAATCAACTGTGGCATCCCTTACCATCTCATGGTAAGCCTCTCCCTTCTTAGATGCAATGTCTACATCTTCAATGTTGTCGTTGGCCCTTTGGAATTTTGCCACTACGGCCTCAGTTCTACGCAATACACCCTCCTCTTGCGTCACCTTAGTAGCCAACAACACTCTTTCCTTTGCCCCAACCGCACAATCTTCACTTACAGCATGTAACTGCAATCCCACCAGCTTGAGCAACTCCATAATATCCTTCATGTCCTTCTCCCTCTCCGGACCATTAGGAAGAACTTCATTCACCTCTTCCGGAACAATGTCATTCGCGGTCCTCAAAACTGCAGGAAAACTTCCAGCACTAGGATCATGGAAGAGATCATCAATTCGTTCTGCCTTGTATAACTCATCTTCATTATCACCTGTGAGCTCCGCAAGGCCCGAAAGACACAACTTCACATTCTTCAGCCATTTGCTCCGTTGATTCTTGTTAGAGGTCCCTGCAAACTCAGCCCAACTCACAGGCTTCTTCTTGTGCTTCTCCACAATGATACCTCTAGCAAACTGCTTTGCTATTACTTTGGACTTGGGGAGGTCTGGAAGGTACACTATTGGGAAAATTTGTGCAATCCGCTCTAAGATTTCCTCATCTTTGCATTCCCCATAATGATACCCTGATCTACCCTTCCTCCCCTTAGCTAGTCCAAAAACATCTGTCACCTCTTTGTCATGGAGGTCATGAGGAGGCCTCAACTTGTGAAGATTCTTACCTCTACTAGGCAAGCTGTACTTGGTCTCAAACTCTTGAGCACTAACAGCACGTGGTGGAGGATGAGTCTTGAGGGAGGCCAACTTCTCCAACTGCTTGTCTAGTGGGGTTTTCTTCACCATCTCGTCAACATTGCTTGGAGCTTGAGGTGTAGCAAGAAGATCTTCATCTTCGATATCGTCGTAGTCGTCATTGTATGTCTCATCTTCTCTCAAAAAAACCCTGCCGCGAACCATCCACTCATTGCCCCCATGATCCATGGCTTCTCAACTGCTGAAACACAGGAAGAAGTTGGAAGAAGCTGCAAACTCAGCGTAGTTTATACCGTAGCATCACAAACTGGTGACAATGCACTCCAAATCGACAACCACTAATAGTACATGTTGTACAACAGCTGATACAAATAGTACTCAGAACCCTAAACCAAAACAACTAAACTAGTAACACATATTTATGAGGACGTAAAAACGATTCATATTCAACGTGGCGCACAAACAAGCAGAAAATGCACAAACACATGCATAACAATTGCAAAGAAAGGAAATCGTTTCACTCACCTTGTTGCCAAGTCGGACCAAAAATTCCACTTTCGCCCCTAAACCGCAACCTTTCTGAAGGTGCCGCAAGGTTTCTCAAAGCCCGCAACCTTTTCGAGGAATGATTCGAAAAGAAAAAAACAGTCAATCTCAGCTGCTAGATACACAAAGAAGTTGGAAGAAGCTCCAAACTTAACGTAGTTAAACCCGTAGCATCACAAACTAGTGACAATGCACTCTGGAGTTGTACCAATAGTAGTACTTGTTAGATAACAAATGATTCAAACAGTATTAAGATCTATTTAATATGTACAACTAGTAATACACGTTTATAAGGACGTAAAAACGGTTCTTATTCGACGTGGCGCACAAACAAGTTGAAAATGCACAAACAGCTGCATAACAGTTGCAAAGAAAGGAAATCATTTCACTCACCTTGTTGTCAAGTCGGTCCAATAATTCCACTTTCGCCCTTACACCGCAACCTATCTGAAAGCGCCGCAAGGTTTCCCTAAGCCCGCAACCTTTCTCAGCAATGATTCGAAAAAGAACAAAAAGTCAATCTCAGCTGCTAGATATGGGAAGAAGTTGGAAGAAGCTCCGAACTTAGCGTAGTTAAACCCGTAGCATCACAAACTAGTGACAATGCACTCTGGAGTTGTACCAGTAGTAGCACATGTTAGATGAAAGTGATACAAACCGTACTAAGATCTGTACAATATGTACAACTAGTAAGACATGTTTATAAGGACGTAAGAACGGTTTTTATTCAACGTGGCGCACAAACAAGCCAACAATTCCTGTATCTTATTCCACTTTCGCAAGGCTTAAACAATCGATGCTCACGGTGAATCACCCTGAAATATATGAACCGCAACAACCATGACACTTGACCGTATGCCCTTCAAAAAAGAAAATGCCCTCTACACCCCAATGCTCACAACAAGACAAAATAACCCTGATGCTCACAACTGAGCTGAACTCTATGATTCTAACGCACAAGCAAACTGTAGACAACTCAGCGGAAACAAGCAGCAAGTCAAGCACATTGTCTTCTCACCAACTGCTAGAGTTGTATCGGTATTGTAATGCAACAACCAAGCTCTAATTTTGCCACCAAGCTCTGCTTCTCGTAGCCGCAAATGCTTGCACTCCTAGCGGCAAGAGCTTGCGCCCCTAGCCGCCAGAGCTTCGGCCCTCGTTGCTAAAAAATACGAGAAACACAAAAAAATTCCGCCCGGTGAGATTCGCTGTCAGTCGCAAAGCTACATTCGCTGCGAAAAGCAACATTCTCTGTCAGTCGCTCTTTTGTCTTTTTTGCCACATGTCCTAAACCGATTGGCACACTATGTACAAACAGTCCACTCTGTACAATACCAGTACAACTCCAAACCCTAATCGTTTTTGAGAGGCAGATGGTGAAATGAGGGCTTAAACCTCCGATACTCCATTTTGGAGAGAAATAATAATTTTTTTCGAAATCCATTGACAAGCCCCTCTGCAACTTGAGGTATTTTAATACATTGTGAAAAAAAAAAACCAAAACATGACTTTTAACACATGTTTTGGCGCATTAATTGTAAATGTCCTATTTGTAGGATTTTGCGTTATATATTTCTTTTAGGCATATAGGAATGGTTGAATATGGTAGTTGATGATTGGAACTTTGAATATGAATTTTCAAAATATAAGAATTCAAACTATAACTTCACAAAATGAGTACAATTATGTTAGCACTGAAACTGTGACAGTACAAACATTAAATGTTTGTACTCATTATGATGAATTAGTGAATGCAAGTCAATTCTAATCAAGCAACCTTTAATGAATGCGAGATGTAAAATTACGCCTACTCATCAATTTTTATAAATTATACCAAAAAATAGGGTAAAATTGGCTCAAACTTGCACCCTGCCCTAAAATGCCGCTTAGAGTAGGACTTGAGTAGGTAGATTAGAGGACTTTTTGATGTAAATGACTTCTAGGGTTCTGGGTGTTAGGATAGGAATTGAGCCGTGGAGGAAGCTCGCCAGATTTCCGGAACAGAGGATCTCCCGAATCCGGGCTTCGGGTTTGGCTTTTTATCAAGGAATGTTCTTCATTCCTTCGGTCTTTTTGTGTATCATTGCCCCGTGTAAACAAGTTAGTAGAAACACAGATTCCTTACACAAATTGTGTGTGTGTGTGTGCGCATATGTGTATTTGCTTGTGTTATTGCTGGAACAGTGGCACAACTAGTCCCTTAGTAACCGGATGGATTAGACGGGCTCAGGCGTAGAGTCGGTTAAGAGACCGGGTAGAAGATTTGGAAGAGGTAGGATCGTTTGAATGGGGGGTTTTCCGTGTCCGGTTGCAGGAGAATACCCGCATTAGTGGCTGGGGGAGCAGAAGGGGGTACTCCGGTTCTCTCAAAACTCCTGGCAGGTAGTTCGGTATGGGTTCCAGCATCCGGGTAGATCTTGCAATTGTAGAGTGCGGGAAAGCTAGAGTAAAACGAGTCGTGAGGAATTCAATCTCTTCTGGGCACCCCGGATACTGTCCATTCCAATGAGCAAGTCGTTGTAGTATTTTGGAGAGAAGGGGGAAACCGGGTTGCGCTTGTGTGACCGGCAGTGGGTTTGGGATAAGTCCATAGTTAAAGAGCAATCCAGAGAGTACCCGGACTAGGGAGTGAGTTTGGAGAACCAGGAGGTGGTGAATCCCTTGTCACGGAAATCAGTAGGGGAGGGTGTGAATTTTTATCCAGCATCCTTAAAAATGCAAATGGAGAACCCTCTGAGGGATAATAGAGGTTAAGGGGAAACTGAATTTAGTAGCAGGGTTAGACCGGGTAGAGTATGGTTGGTTAAATTTCCAACCCGGACAGAAACCGGATCTAGCCATAGTGGGGTCAGTCAGTAGGGAAGATCTGGTTTTAGTACAAAAAAGGGAGTAGGTTGGTGACCGGGAAAGAGAGAGCAGTCACCAATCCGGGTCAGTCTCCGGAAACTTCCCACTTCACAGAGTCTCCGTGGAACGATAACCCGGAAATCACCTCTACGAGCATTCTTGATACGAAGAAGTGCGCTCTAGGGGAGTATCCGGTACTATGTGCTACGACACATGACAATAATCGGAGTCGTAGACATGGCAAACCATCGTTGTCTAATGCTTGACTCGTTTCACATGATCAAATATCAACCATGCGTTTTCAAGATCACCATTTGGTTGCATCCGCTTCACTAGGTCCACCCCACTCCAAGGCCCCACTTCAGACATCTTGAAGACGTACACCTTGTTTAGATCGGAACCTTGGCCTGGAAACATGTTCATTTGAACAAAAGCCCACTTGCGAAGGCCTCAGAGCCTTGTGATGTTGTCCATGACATCGTACTTCCTCAAGTACCTGAAGGTGACAACCTTATTTCGAATATTTTGGTGAAGCCATGTCCTTGCATTGATCTAGCGTCGGAACTAGTCCCTCAAAGCTCAATGTCTTAGGCAAATTGTCCTTTAACCTCAACAAGTAGCCTTTGATCCTAGTCACCAACTTTAACAAGATGCTCGTGAGATCCATGGTGCATGCAAACACAAGTGTTGTTACGCTTGCCGAACACATTGTAGATCTTTGCTCCACAAGTGTCAAGACAAGAGGGCGCTTCCTTACACACCTTGCACACGAAGGTTGAATCTCTGGGAGGACCGTGGCCCACAACAAACGTTGTAAATGTGCATCCATCAAACTCAGTCTCGTTCACTTCATAGATGCGATGTTCACGTCTAAGGTAGTTGCACTCTTTAGTCTCACATCGCAGGTGCCCTATACAGTTGCAGATTCAAAATGAGAGACCCAGGTCTTAGTAATGTTGGTTGTGATGGTCTATACATGGCTATCGTAGCACTTTTCCATTCCTTGCATAGACTTTGTTGCCAAACAAGTTGCGGATGCTTCTGCTAGAGGCAACTCAAACATGACATCATCGTTGAACATTAAGGGCAAATATGAGACTCTCTCATGTCTAATGGAGCTTTAATCAATCTTCTTAACGACATTCTTCTTCCCTAGCATGAGGGCAAGTTTCTTCAGACATGTAACGACACTATTGCACTCATTAGAACTTGGTGGTGGGGAAGAACGAGAATTTGGAAACAATAATACAGGGGACTTTGGCTATACAGAATGGTTAGACGAGGTAGAGACAAAACGAGTGGTTTTTGGAGGACTGCTATCTTCATCTAATGAGAGGGTTATGACGAGATTAATAGTTCCCAGCTCGACCTCAATATTTTCAAGATGAAGAGTCCCTAACCTAGGCTCGACCTTGACAGTTACATTGGAAGAAGGAGGTTCTGAACGGTGCGAGTTGAGGAACGACAAGGGGTTAGGGTTTCTGTAGATGCAGCCATTCAGAAATCAGTCAATCCATAGACTCTATACTTCTTGGAGCGGGCCTCCAACTTTTACAATTTCTCTCGTCAGAAATTGAAAACTGACCAATTGTGTGACTTAGCTCAGACGTGAGGTCATCAAAAATCTCTTCCTCAACACTAATAGTGTCTTCCTTGAAATGAATCCTAAGACTCAAACGCTGACACGACACTAAAGCATATCCTTCCTGGTCTATGAGAAACGTGAGTGGGAGACCCGCGCCATAAGCTCAAAGCACAACCATATTTGGCGCACCAAGTAGGGCAAGAAGAGGCATGATGAGAGTAGACAACGAGCAACTAGACGAGGCTGATGGTGATTTGATAATACGGAGGTGACAATGGGTGAAGGGATCTTTTTATTGGATCTCAGTTTTGAAGAATAGAAGCATGGTCAATGGGAAATTAGCGACATTCCATAATCATTGGAGTAGCCGTAAAATCAATGGGCAATGGTTATTGTTGAATTGGCAGCGCAGAAGTAGATAACTCTTAGCTGAAATGTGAATGACGAGATTAACAATAGCCCATTGAAATTAGAACTCAATAATTACATGGCGCCAAATTGTACGACTGTTGAAGGATTGTGACTGGGATGCATAAGAAGATTGAAAGAAATCAGAATTCTCATAACGTGAGTGCAAGTGGTAGCTAGTGAAAGAAGGAGCTCTTCAAATGCATGACGCCTTGCTTGCGGAGCTCGAAGCATTCCCATTGCGATCAAGTACTTGCGTTTTGGGGTTTCTTGTTTATTGCTCCTCCCAATCGCGCGCACCTCTGATCATTCAGTTGCTCTCTTATGCAGCAACTCCTTGCATCCTCAAGTTCTTGGTGGCAGGTTTTGATTTGCATCCTCTTGTTAATTTTCTTGATCTTCCTTTGAGGTGCTCTATTCCTCATTAGAATGTTTGTTCCCGAAGGTGCTCAATGATCCCATTGGAGCGAGCACGTAGATAGGCCATTGGCCTAACAAAGGTAGGGAATAATGTTTATGCTGGACTTATTCAAGGAGAGCGCAAGCATTGGAAATCCTGCCTTTGGAGTTGGCTTCCTGGAGCGGTGAGTGTGGTCATTCATAGCAATTATTCAGTTGACTCGTGTGATTAAAATTCTGGAAGATAGAGTGCTACATCATGCTTGCGATAGTGATGAATAAGGGTATGGGTCCGATGCTTAATCTGGGTTAAGGATTTAAGGCTTGCGGTGGTACAAATTGGGATTTGGAGCTTGTTGTGGTGCGAGTGAGAATTGAGCTTGCTGTCGCGCGAGTGAAGGTGAAGCTTGCTGTGATACATAAGGGGAGAAGACTCGTGCTGTAATGACTTGGATTGTGGTGTGTGTGGGACTCAAATTGTGGTATTTGTGGAACTCAAATTGTGGTGTTTGTAGGACTCCAATTGTGGTGTTTGTGGGACTCAAATTGTGGTGTGTGTGGAACTCGTTCTGTAGTGGTAGAGTGAACGTGGTGGGTGTGGGCCAAATGTAAGAGTCATGCATGTGTGTGAGTTACAAGGTGCGAGCGTGAGTAAGTGTGTATTGGGTTTAGGGTTTTGAGCTTGCTTTGATGTGTGTGACGGTTGAGCTTGTTGTGGTACTTAAAAGAAGGAACAGTGTAGATTACGTGGTCGGGTCTGAGTTATGCTCGACCTTGATACTCGAGTTCTACATGATTTTGGGAGTCATGCAAATTATACGAGTGGTGCGTATGTGGGACTCGTGCTGTTGGCTGAGAATTGGACTTGTGCCAGACTTGTATTGTGGGCGTGCAACGTGTGAGGCATGCGAGCGTGGGTGCAGGCATGGGGTGCGAGTCGCAAGGTCAAGCAATCTAATAGGTGTCGGGTCAGATGCTTGAAATGATAGAGGGGACCATAATGTTGTGGTGCGAGGATTAAGTGTAATGCCACTGAGTCATGGATGTGGGCAAAGTATAGGAGCCATGTAACTCAATGAGTTTGCGAGGGGACCATGCTGTTGTAAGAAACGAATCTGCTTCGTTTATGGAAATCATCGTGCTTGGGGCAGAGACAAATTAGAGGTCGAGTTCAATGCTTGGATTTAGTTCATTAGTTTTGATGTGCTTGACAAGCTTTTGTATGATTCATGTAGTGCAAGGGGCAGCCATGATAAAGTGGTCAAGTCCGACACCTCCGTGTAGCCTTAAGCAGAATTTTTGGTTGGCACGGTTGGTCAAGGAAAATGAGCAGCTAGGAATCAGTAGTCAGGTCCGACACTTGCTTGCATTCTAGAAAACAGTATGTGGAGCAATGGGAAATTGGAGGTCACAATTTTGTGGTCGGGTCTGAGATCTTCTAGGAACTTTAAGCAGTTTGTGTGCTTGGTGCATTTGGCCGAGAAAAATGGGCAGTTAGGAATCTATATACGGCTCCGACACTTGTTTGGATTCTAGGAAACAGTGCGTGTAGCAATGAGAAATTGGAGGCCATGATTTTGTGGTCGGGTCCGACGCCTGCCCTAGGAGAGTATAATATACCATTGGAAAGGTGCTTTCAAGACCTTTCCAACGGTATATTACACGCCCAAAACTGCCAAATATTGAGTTTGCAAACAGAAAAACAGTCCTGCGAGGTGTTGAAAGAAAAAAAGACATAGTTATCCAGGAAATTTCTAGAAAATTGAGTGGTCGGGTCCGACCCATGAATAGACAATGGAGCTAAAGTATGGGAGGAGTGAGCAACGCAACCATATGGTGCGTCAAAATTGATTGGTCGGGTCTGACTGATAGTTTATCGCTGGAAAGTATTGTGGGTGCGAACTAGTTACTCATGCTGTGGGTGGTAGATATTTGAGTGGTTGGGTCCGACGCCTCTATGTTGTGGTGCGAGTAATGAGTGGTGACTGTGCAAGTTGAGTGACGAGTAATGTGAGTTTGAAAGTGTGGTGCGAGTAACGCAAGTGTGAGTGCCTCTGAGGGTGGGGCAATTAGGCAATGTAGAATCAATGGTCGGGTCCAACTAGTGCTCAAGTGTGGATGTTAGGCTGTGGGTTAGTGTAGCAATCATGCGACTGTACAGTTGTGCGTGTGGGCAGTTAAACGTATGGTCAGGTCCGACATACGAGCTCTACACAAGTGATATGTTTGATTCCATGGAAGGCAGGCAGGCAAGCTTGGGGCATTGATTAAGCTGTGGTAGGGTCTGAAGCTTGATTTGGTCTTTTGGTTCACATGGTGTATGGTCATGAGTATGCGTATGTTGCTTCGGTCACCGGCTGTGGTGTGAGTAACGGAGTCAGGCTGTGGTGCGAGGAAGGCAAGTCAGGCTGTACTGCAAGTTGGGCTAACTGTTAAGAGTAACGGAGTTAGGCTGTGGTGCGAGTAACGCGAATCAGGCTATGGTGCGAGTAACGTGAGTCAGGCTGTATAGTGTGAGTTACACAAGTAATGCGTAGGTACAAGAAACTCGTGGGTGTGAGTAATGGATTCAGTTGTGGTGTGAGTCAAGCACTGTTGCGAGTAACGCAAGTCAACTGTGGTGTGAGTCACGCATTCAACGTGTGGTCTGAAGTAACAGAGTCAAGCTATCGTGTGTGTAACGGAGTCAGTCTGTGTGTGAGAAACTGAGTCAGCTATGGTGTGAGTAACGCATAGTGCAAGTAACACAAGTTAGGCTGTGGTGCGAGTCAGACTTTGTGGTGCTAGTCAAGGCGCAAGTGCGAGTAACGTGGGTCAGGTTGTGTGGTGTGAGTAACGAGTAACGCGTGGTGTGAGTAGCGCGAGTCTTGGGGTGTGAGTAACGCGAGTCAGGCTGTGGCGCGAGAAACATGAGTTAGGCTGTGTAGTGTGAGTAACGCAAGTCAGGCTGTAGCGCGAGAAGCATGAGTCAGGCTGTGTGGTGTGAGTAACGAGTAACGTGTGGTGTGAGAAATGCGAGTAGCGCGTCCGGTTTGTTTAGTAATGCGAGTCATATGGTCGGGTCCGAGGTTTGACCTCATTCCTTCGATCAGAGGGTCGTTGTCATGCGTGTGGTGGAAGTTATAGTGTGTATGTAACGCAAACTTTGTATGTGTGAGTATATCAAGCAATGTGTGTATGAGTCAAGCGAAGTGTTAAGAGGGTTTTTCTAGGAACCGATCTTAAACGAATGAGACTACTCCTCACAAGACTACTCTACCCTAGACTAGTCACTAGAGATTGAGAGTAGTAAGAGGTTTCTACAAAAGGAGAACGTACTGTCGACTAGGAAAAAGCACCAGTATGCTAGTGAGTCGACTCCTGCATACCCACAGACTACTGCAACTAACCAAGATACAACCACAAAGAGCGATAAAAGAGCAGGAAACAGCAGTAGTCTAACAGCAGTAGTCTAACATACTAGTGCGCACAAAAAGACTTAAGACAAGAATGAAGTACAACTGAGGCTGCCAAGAGGACGAGGATAGTATGCGCGCGGGGAGCGGGGAGCGGTGAGCAGCGAGCGGAGAAATGTGGGATTACGAGCAAGAATTTCAGGTCAACCGTGGTCAACAACACTATAATTAGTGAATATTCGAATATTCTGATATTTTTAGTAAATTTTTGGACCTATGACCGTGGAATATTTGGTACCTATTACCGTGGTTTTGGGTCAGTGGTTCAGGGGTAAAGGCACATTAAAGGCACACTCTGTCTCTATATCCGTGGTAATTAGACCCAAATCCGCGGTTTTAGGTAAAAAGAGATTGTTATTTTAGCGTCTTATTAGGGGCCAATCCACTCGTTTGGGCATAATTATTTGAAATGCATAGCAAGTTTTGCATTTAGACCAGTTTGGGTACAAGATAGAAAAAATACCAGAGTTTAGGGTTTAGGGTTTCGTAAATAATATGCAAAATTTGAATGCTGCAGCGTTGGTACAATTGTGGGCTTGATGGATGGGCTCTTCTTGTTGCGGCCGACATTCTTGCCGTGACGTCGTTTGGGAACTTCAGCTGGGAAAGTTGGGGTTACATATGTTGACAAGTTGACGGAGAGACAGTGGTCTTGGAAGAGCCTTCGCGGCGATATGACCTCGCGCTGTGGAAGTTGACAAAGGGAACTTGAAGATGACATCTCCATTGTACTGGGGCGGGAGGAACTCAACTCGCTTGATAGATGTAAAGTTGTAGTCAAACTTCTTAAACATATTCCTAGAGCCCTTTCTATCCAATAGCAATTTCAGGCACTCCACGACATTATGATTTGTAGGCAGACAAAGCGGGGTGGGCAGCTTACTGGTGGACGGACAGCTGCGTGCAGAAGATTCAAGATTGAGGATTAGGCTGAGGAGGAAGAATAAGATCGTGATCTACATTCTCTGGGACTTCATCGTCACTGAGTTTATAAATTGTCTCTAAGCCTGGCTCAATTTTCACGCAAGCTAGGACTGTTGTTTGCATAGTGTAAGTAGATGACTCTCTTGGAGTCAAAAGTTTGGTAGATGTGCCCATAAAGCAATCCATGAGACCGTAAGCTTTATATCTACCCGGCCTAAGCAAGAAGACTTTTCCATCTTCTGTAACTGTTGAGAGCTGCCTAACGGTGTGCGTAAGTTGACCAGACTCAAAATCAAAGACCTCCTCATCTACGTGCACCGTTGTTGCGAGAAACTGAAATGTCAAACTTAAACTGAACGCAGAGACATATGCAAATCCATCGTCCCCTCTTGGGAAGGATGTAGGAATGCCTGCACCTTCGACTCGAATGAATGCAATGATCTATTCCCGAAGCAATACAAACTCAAAACATTCTATGCAATATCGATTGAGATCGAGCACTTCAGAAAATTTGTTTAAATGCAAATTGAGAGGTAGTGCCCACTTCAACTATATTCAGAGAAGAGCGCTAAAATCTAGATCTGCCTTTCTGGAAGAACCCGTGTTTTAGTACTGTTAGATGTAGGGTATATAGAAATGGATAATATTATAGTGCCCTTGTTGTCTTCAGAGATAGACCACGATTGGAAGGGTCTATGTACACTGCAAGGGTCTTGGAGTATGGCAACGTTGTCACTGAACAAGGATTGCAGACGATTCCAGAGACCATGGAGGAGACGCCGTCATACAAGACTTCACAACAAAGCAATCGACCCTCTATTAGTGAAGACGGGGAAAGCGATTTCGAGGAAGAGAAGCAAGATGTCGAGGTGAATTCTGTCAACCTTATTTCTCTATCCTGAGTATCATTTTAAAGTTCTCGTATCACTCATACCTCAACCCTAATCTAAATCCAAGCCCTTGTTCAGGCCATCGTCTTGGCCCTCTCCCTCCTGTCCTCGTTGTCCTCACCCTGGTTGTAGTGTTTGAGGTGACCCTGTCAGGCAATGTCGCCTAAACCCTAAACCGTCTTTGTCCTGGCTGTGTCCGACCTCATCGGCCTGGTTGTCTTCGCCCTTGCCGTTTTCGCCTTGGCCGTCCTTGTCCTTGCCGTCTTTGCCCTGGCCGTCGCCTAGGCGTCCTGTTCGCCGTGGTCCTGACCGTCGTCTTCGCCGTGGCCCTAACCATCGTCTTCGCCATGCCCTGACCGTCACCTTCGCTCTTGTTGTCTTTGTAGTAGCCCTCGTCTTCTTCATTGCCTTGACTGTGCTCTTTCCGTCTAGTCATTCCTAGACTCTAATCTCGTGATATTATCAGGGTTTAGGGTTTGCATTTTTAATTGCATGCTCTAGAGCAATTTCTTGCTATCGAATGAGATCTTGATTGTGCAGATGCATGAACTAAGGTATTACTAGGTTGTGCCTTGAATGTCCCAAATAGAGATTTCATCAGACAAAGAGGTCTTGGACATTGAGGCAAATAAGGAGGGAAGAGTAGAGGAGGCACAAAGCGTGCAAGTAGAGAATGAGACGACGTTAGATTTTGTGGTGGAGCTCAACGTCCTGGTGTAGGTAGAGGACAATGTGCAACAAGGTACAATCCTAAATTTCTTGCACACTAACTCATGTACAAGAAATTTTGAAATATTTGTTGTGCCGGCCACCTACTTCGTGGTCTTGGAAATCTCCCTCGTCATTGTGCCCTTGGTCCTTGACACCATCGTAATCATCCTCGTCATCGTGTTCGCCTTGGCCCTCCTGATGGCCCTAGACCTAGTATTCCTAGTCCTTGTGTAGTGATCACCCTGAAGGTCATTATGGCCGGGGTTGTCGTCGTCGCCCTAGCACTTGGCACCATGGTCGACACAAACCACCCTCCCCATGCCCCTTCTCATGATCATCCTCGTTGACGTGATGGTCGTGGCTCTAATAAAAGTCGAGGCTCATCGTACCACGGCCGGTGCCAACCACCCGCTCTATGTCCTTGTGGTGATTATCCTCGTCGTTGTGATGGTCGTGGCTCTCGTCATGGCCCTGACCGCTACCGGCCACCCTCTCCCTTGCACCGGCCACCCTTTCTCAAGACTAGCTTCAGGACCCCAGCCGGTGCCGGCCGACCCCACAACAATTTTAAGGGCTCATAATATACCATTAGAAAGGTAATTTTGAGACCTTTCCAACGGTATATTACACGTTCCGAGATTCCAAAAATTACAGTTGTTACACCTCCATGAAACTCCAGCAGCGTCGAACTTGAAAATTCTCAAACTTGACATAGCAGCTTCAGCATCCCAACCGGTGCCGGCCAACCCCGTGCAACAATTTTAAGGGCTCATAATATACCATTGGAAAGGTAATTTTGAGACCTTTCCAACGGTATATTACAGGATCCAAGATTCCAAAAATTACAGTTGTTACACCTCCATGAAACTCCAGCAGCGTCGAACTTGAAAATTCTCAAACTTGTCATAGCAGCTTCAGCACCCCAGCCGGTGCCGGCCGACCCCTTGCAACAATTTTAAGGGCTCATAATATACCATTGGAAAGGTAATTTTGAGACCTTTCCAATGGTATAGTACAGGTTACGAGATTCCAAAAATTACGGTTGTTACACCTCCATGAAACTCCAGCAGCGTCGAACTAGAAGATTCTCAAACTTGTCATAGCAGCTTCAGCACCCCAGCCGGTGCCAGCCGACCCCGTGCAACAATTTTAAGAACTCATAATATACCATTGGAAAGGTAATTTTGAGACCTTTCCAACGGTATATTACAGGTTCCGAGATTCCAAAAATTACAGTTGTTACACCTCCATGAAACTCCAGCAACGTCGAACTTGAAAATTCTCAAACTTGTCATAGCAGCTTGAGCACCCCAGCCGGTGCCGGCCGACCCCTTGCAACAATTTTAAAGGCTCATAATATACCATTGGAAAGGTAATTTAGAGACCTTTCCAACGGCATATTACAGGTTCCGAGATACCAAAAATTACAAATGTTACACCTCGATGAAGCTCCAGCAGCGTCAAACTTGAAAACTCTGAAACTTGTCATAGCAGCTTCAGGACCCCTGCCGGTGCCGGCCTCCCTTTTAGAGGTCAATTTTAATTTTTCTTGAACACTAAAGTCAGGCTTTGTGTGAGCCCATCACGTTTTCTAAACACCAGTAGAAGGCATGGCTTGACCCAGCCGGTGCCGGCCTCTCTTTTGGAGGTCAATTTTAATTCTTTTTGAAACACTAAAGTCTAGCTTTGTGTGAGCTCATCACGTTTTCTAAACACTAGAGGAAGGCAGGGCTTGACCCAGCCGGTGCAGGCCTCCCTTTTGGAGGTCAATTTTAATTTTTCTTTAACACTTAAATGTTGGCTTTGTGTGAGCTCATCACGTTTCATAAACACCTGTGGAAGGCAGGGCTTGACCCAGCCGGTGCCGGCCTCCCTTTTGGAGGTCAATTTTAATTTTTCTTTAACACTAAAATGTCGGCTTTGTGTGAGCTCATCACGTTTGATAAACACCTGTGGAAGGCAGGGCTTACCCCAGCCAATGCCGGCCTCCCTTTTGAAGGTTAATTTTAACTTTTTTTGAACACTAAAATGCTGGCTTTGTGTGAGCTCATCACGTTTTCTAAACACTAGTGGAAGGCAAGGCTTGACCCAGCCGGTGCCGGCCTCCCTTTTCAAGGTCAATTTTAATTTTTCTTGAATACTAAAATGTTGGCTTTGTGTAAGCTCATTACGTTTTCTAAACACTAGTGAAAGGCAGGGCTCGCCCTGCCGGTGCCGGCCTCCCTTTTAGAGGTCAATTTTAATTGTTTTTGAAACACTAAAGTCTAGCTTTGTGTGAGCTCATCACGTTTTCTAAACACTAGACGAAGGCAGGGCTTGACCCAGCCGGTGCCGGCCTCCCTTTTGGAGGTCAATTTTAATTTTTCTTTAACACTAAAATGTTGGCTTTGTGTGAGCTCATCACGTTTCATAAACACCTGTGGAAGGCAGGGCTTGCCCCAGCCGGTGCCGGCCTCCCTTTTGAAGGTCAATTTTAACTTATTTTGAACACTAAAATGCTGGCTTTGTGTGAGCTCATCACGTTTTCTAAACACTAGTGGAAGGCAGGGCTCGCCCAGCCGGTGCCGGCCTCCCTTTTAGAGGTCAATTTTGATTTTTTTTTAACACTAAAGTCTGGCTTTGTGAGCTCATCACGTTTTCTAAACACTAGTGGAAGGCAGGGCTTGACCCAGCCGGTGCCGGCCGTTCTTTTCGAGGTCAATTTTAATTTTTTTAACCACTAAAATGCTGGCTTTGTGTGAGCTCATCACGTTTTCTGAGAACCAGTGGAAGGCAGGGCTTGACCCCGCCTGTGCCGGCCTCCCTTTACGAGGTCAATTTTAAGTTTTTTTTTAACATTAAAGTCTAACTTTGTGTGAGCTCATCACGTTTTCTAAACACCACTGGAAGGCAGGGCTTGACCCAGGCGGTGCCAGCTTGCCTTTTGCAGGTGAGTTTTAATTTGTTTTGAACACTGAAATGCTGGCTTTGTGTGAGCTCATCACCTTTTCTAAAGACCAGTGGAAGGCAGGGCTTGATCCAGCCGGTGCTCGCTTCTCATTTGGGAGGTCAATTTAAAATTTTTTTGAACATGAAAGTCTAGCTTTGTGTGAGCTCATAACGTTTTCTAAACACCAGTGGAAGGAAAGGCTTGCCCAGCCTGTGCGGGCCTTCCTTGTAGAGGTCAATTTTAATTGTCTTTTTAACACTAAAGTCTGGGTTTGTGTGAGCTCATCACGTTTTCTAAACTCTAGTGGAAGGCAGGGCTTGACCCAGCCGGTGTTGGCCTCCCTTTTGGAGGTTAGCTTTAATTTTTTTTGAACACTTAAATGCAGGCTTTGTGTGAGCTCATCACGTTTTCTAAACACCTGTGGATGGCAGGGCTTGACCCAACTGGTGCCGGCCTCCCTATTGGGAGGTCAATTTTATTTTTTCTTTAACTCTAAAATGCTGGCTTTGTGTGAGCTTATAATTCACACGTTGTTTTAATTCAGTGGGGACGTTGTGTACTGGAGATCACACATTTTATTAATTCATTGTGGATATCGTGTACCATAGATTACACGTGGTATTGGGTTAATATGTAGTCAGTGCTCAGATGCTTACATCGTTTGGGTGTCCCGATAGATCAATTTCCATTGGATACAGAGGGTGAAATATAAGAAAATGAAGGAGAAGACCTTGAAGGTGCTAATCTATCATTATGATGAATCACATTGCATGTTTATTATTTACCTTTGAGATACTAAATTTTAGAATTTCATTATTTTGAAGGTGATTCTAGTGACCTTGGTGATCTTGTTGACCTTGGTGAACGTACGGAAGGTGGGCAGTTGAGTGAGAGGGACGTTCATTCACAGCTAAACTCTATTCTCTTGAGTGAGACCCCTAATACACGATCTAAAATTGAACGGCTGCGGTTCCAACCTCGTCACAAGTCCCGCTTGCTAATTTCTTTGTGTAGAATGGTATGTCTTCCTGTTGTGAGACCTTTTCTCAAAAACGATGTCATGAAGCTGACATCCCATTTTATCAAAAATGGATACATGGAAGGTAACGGTGTATTCTATGTGGCCTCTGAGGACAACGACGATAAGACTAAAGATGTCACTCCTGAAATTAAATCATCTTGGAGTCACCATTGGGTTTGTGTCAACGATGAGTTCAAATCCATGCTTGCTGCAGATCCCATCCTCAATGTGTTCTGTGGGAAGATGTTTCATGTTTGGGATGGAAACCATAGAGTCCAGGCTTGGATGCCAATCATAAATCAGGACCATCCAAATGATCTTGGATGGCATTACTCAGTTGATAGCATCATCCTGGAGGTGAAAGGAGATGTACCCAAGATGCTCACTGCTCTACACGAAGTCAATTGGTACGATTTCTATTACTGATTAACTTTGCTTTTATGCAGTTTCTGTGTATCATTTCATAACTAGACTAATTCAAATGTATTTGATTTATCAAGAGAAATGAAAAGTCTCATGTGACTTCCAACCTTGTCCATAAACTCTATCGAGTTCAAACCATTGGGGCTCAACTTCTCTCATATTTTAAATCATTCGTGCCACTTGAGGACCTTCGACTCTCTGATCAGAAACAGAAGGGTGACAAAAGCCAGACGTGGTTTTCATTGACTGTTGATTCTCTCAGTGCTTTTCTCAATCAGGTATAACCGTCACTTAACTGCTGAAGTTTGTGTATAATGTTGGCAATTAGTTCTTTCTTAATGTCTGTTTAATTGTTTTGACTTCCTATTGCAACAAGAGATTGGAGAAGCAACCGCCGTTGCTCAGAGGAGATTTTATGAGAGATATCCTAATCCAGAAGATTGGACTGCTAAGAGACTTGAGGAACTGGTGCACAGGGCTGTGAAGAAAACCAAAGTTCATTACAAGGGTGAGTTGAAGAAGATGCTGCCTGTTGCTGATCCCAGCAATACCATACCTTTTCTTGAGGAAGTGAAGTATCACTATGAGTCTCATGATGAAGATCTAGAGATGAAGCTTGAGAAGCTTTGGATGCTTGGCACCAGCGTTATGGATCCTATAATGAAGGTTCTTGATTCCGATTATGTGACCGTTCCTGACGAGCCCCTTGACTGTCCATGTGAGTAAGTTTCAATGTTTATTTAATGAACCTTGCAAATACTTACCTAGTTAGTACATCTTCATCTAAATACGTTTTCTAATACTTTTACACTTCTCTTGTTTGCAGTTTGACAAGGACTAGACCACTACAGCGGCGCCGTTTTAACCTTAGAAAGTCCTTGCAGAGTTTGGTCAGCCCTGATAGTTCCCTTCAAGGACTTCCAGTGTACGTAGAAGCATTGGCAACGGCATTTGCCAATGCTAGTCCTAGCCCTAGTGGTTCTTCATGCTATTCTACACCGCATCGACATTATGATCCTCGTGTGCTTTCATATGTCGATGTGAGTGCTATCAAATCTGATACAGATTCACTTTGATTGTACGGTTTGAGTATTTATTTATTTCCACATCATTTCTTGATTCTATAACGAGTTTGAATGCATTTCTGTTAGATTCAGGAACAAGCAATTGTTGTTAGAAGCTAATAAATTCCACTAATAACCCTAAAAATACACCCTAAATTCCACGGCTATAGGTACTTTTCACAAATCAATGTTTCATAAATACTCACCATTTACACCTAAATCCGCGGTAATAGGAGGTCCTTTAAAATCCAGCACCCCGAAATTTTTTCAAAAATCTCTGCTCACTGCTCACTGCTCACTGCTCACGTAATAGCTTTTCCCGCTGCCAAGAAGATGTACAAAATGTATAGCAACAACTCTCTCAACGAGAAGGAAAGTACATATAGGAGACTGGTCTGAGAGTGTGTCAGACTGGTCGACCGAAAAAGTCGGGTCGACCAGTCTGTACGAGCCTGTACTAGTGGGTATTGCCTACCGGGTCTATTCTTGCCGGATATAGACTAGCCTACTCTTAGTCTAAGGGAATATCCAGCGCATATTCGATTAACATTGCCCTCCCTCTGAGCTAAGTATACTCCTCTGGACTTTAGTCTACTCCGGTAGGCGACTAGGAAAAATGGTCACGAGAAATGACAAAATTACCCGCGGTCGAGTATTCGACCCAGACTATGGTCGACTCGTCACTGGTTGACGTCGCTGGAGTCCAGGGTCATGATAGGTGAGCGGATATCAGAAGGCATTCTTGTAAAGTCGAACCCAAGAGAGTGTGGTGAAGAGATTACGGGTGAGTCCACTGGGGTATTGACTGCTGATGGTGTATGTGCTGTTGTCATCTCGTCAGGTGCTGGGGGCTGCTAGTCCTGCTGCCGCTGTGATGAAAAGGGATGCTGTGCTGCTGGCCGTTGTTGCACCGTATCTTGGGGGTGGGTTGGCGGTGTCTGCTGGTCTTCCTACTGCTGCTCTCGATCCTCGACTTCATTGATCGACTCGCTGTCGTCTACCTTGTCGTCCTTACTCAATTTGACGTCGGTAGTCAATACCTCGTCATCATCACTCGACTGGTTCTTGCAGGGCGAATGGTCAGGTTCGAGGTGGCTCTTATCCTTGTCTTCTTCTTCTTCGACTGGTGGAATCTCCAAGTCCGGGTGGTCGAGCTGCAGTTGGTCGAGTTGCCGACGGTACATGTTGAGCTGGTGGCGGTCGATGCTGAGGGTGTGGAGGAGAATCTTGATTCGGTTTCTTGCCTTCAGTCGGAGTCGGTACTTGCACGCTCGAAGTTTGTGGAGTTGCTGCTCCGGTGTTGCAAATTGTCGAGACTTCGCCTCGTTGTCCCGTATCAGTTAGTTGACTTGGTTGTTGGAGTCGACTGTGTCTTTTCAAGCTTGCTGAAGACTGAGCTGGGTTGTTGTTACCGTGCCTCATGCCGACTCGAGTTTGTTTTGTTCTACCACGAGCTCGCTCTGGTGAGTGTGAAACAACTGTCGACTGGCGTTGAGGTCGACTATCTGCTTGGCGAGTGTGTTGTCTGAATCTTCTCCTCGATGACGGTGGTGAGTGTGGTGCGCATCTTCGCCAGCTCGGTAGTGAGGGTGTCGACTTGCTGGATGTAGGCTGTGGAGTCCTTGGCCAAGAGACTGCTCTCCACTCGGGTGAGGTCGAGCTCGGCTTGAAGAGTAGTCTTGGCCTGAACCGCCTCTAACAAATGGAGGTTCACTGGGGAGCCGATATCTTCGAGTCGACTCACTAATCCTTGGACGTCGTCCAGGCGCAAGCGCCAGTGCATTGATAATGTTGTGGCTCGTGATGTTGGTGAGTCGGGTGGTGGTCGATTGACCCCGGGTGACGACGGGGGTTGAGGCGCTGGTGAGACGGGCAGTGGCTCGCGAAACTTGCCGGTTGGTGCCGTTTCGTAGGTCGCTTCGAGGTTGAGTGGCGCGAAATCGGATAATGAGGGTGGAGGTGTGTCAGGGAGGGAGGTTCTGCCTGGTGTTGGTAGTGGAGTCGACTGGGCCTCGCTGTCGGATGAGGTCAGGTCGATTTGTCGAGCTAGAAGGTGGCTTAAGGGGGTGAGTTTATCTTGTTTTTGCACGCTTCTCTAGTCCCTCCTGGTCCCGCTTGCGCACTAGTAAGGAGCGTGTCTCCCTACGATCGGCGGTCGGTTGACTCCCTATATTGGCGATCGGTGCCGCTGGGTCGGGCGTGGTTTATTGACTAGGGGGGCGGGTAGTCGATGTTTGGCCTTGGTCGGCTGGTCGGGGAGGTCGAGCAAGTGCCTTCGATGTCCGGTCGGCTCCAAGTCCACCTTGGAAAACTATGTAGTCCGGTCCTCGGGAGTTGTTTTCCGAGTTCTCCGATTGTCGACGTTGGTCGTTGGTGTTCTGCTTGGCGACGATTTGGTATATATACTCCTGGTCTTTGCTAGGAAAATAAGACTCAAGGAGGAAGTCCAATACCTTGGCTGGAGGCCAGATCGTGGTCTTGGTGGTCTGCATCGTCATGATGTCGATGGCGATCGAGTTAAACATCGATGTCACCCAGTTCCATTGCATAGTGCGGTCGATCAGGGACTCGACTGTGCACAGGACGTCCAGCATTTCCTTGCTGATGTAGGTCGTCTTGCGTTTGAACCCGAGGCCTTGAATGAACGCCGTCAGTCTCCTGTGGTGTTCGGCTTTGCAGTGGCAGATGCTGTAGCCCTCAGAAGTCTTGCCGACAGCACAATACTCTTCAAATGGACCTGGTAGGTACTCCGCAGGGTATATCAGTTGTATACTAATGCCGAATGGGAGTTTCAGGACTTCGTGGACGACAGTCGGGTCAATCGTGACTGTCTAAGTGCGGACGCGGGCCGTGATCATCTTGTCTTTGACGTTGACTGTCGCAACGTTGACAAACTCCTCGATCAGCTCCACGCGTGGCGCGCGTTGGGGGTTGTCCCAGTTGAGTGCTATGAACTCGGTGATGCCGATCGACTTGATGAAATCTGACTCCCTCGTGTGTTCATTGGCCTACTCCAGCAACTCCCGAATCGGCCGCATGGAGTGAAAGGCGAGGGTTTTGTAGAGCCCTTCCCTAGTGCGGATCGGATTTTCGTAAGTCGGTGGTGCGGAGGACCAGAGACGTCGTGGGCCGCGGTTAGTCGACTTGCCTTTCACCATCGATCGGTCGACTGAGAATCTGCGCACAAAGAGACAAGAAAAAGGCCGGGCTTGCCCTGAAGTCGGCTCGCACGCACTCGGCTGTAGTGGCGAACAGCGCGGCCGTTTGCTACTCTGCCTACTCTCGTCTCTCTCTCGCAGAGTCGGGTTATGAGATCGCTTGACTACTAAGCAAGGATCTACTATCGATTGTCTAAATCGCTTGCTAAAAATGCACAAGGCAAGGGCCGCGGCGTGGCGGTCGGCCGGAAGAGAAGCTAAGGAAAATGGCGGGGAAGCAAGAGGAGAAAGAAGGGTCTCGGCCTGGCTGTTGGCCAGAGGAGCAGCTAAGGAAAATGGCGAGGAAGTAAGAGGAGAAAGAAGGGGTGCGGCCATAGTGATAAATACTTGCCCTATTGGCCTTGCATTCATACTGATGAGATAGGTGAGGACGGTCGCCATACATACGCCGGCTCTGCTAGGGTTTGACTTGTCAGGTTGACCAGTCCAGTCGACTAGTCGAGTCGATCGACCGTGACCAGGTCAAATTGGGTCGGCTGCTGTCGACTTGGTTCGTCTTCATTCTGTTCGATTGTGGACCTAATCTCTGATTTGCTAGTGAGTGGGCTAGACAAATCGGTGGGGGGTTTATCGCCTAGGACTCAGTAGGGTTTAAATTTGTTGACGTTGACTACTACCAAGTTGGAGTCAAAGTGCTCAAGGCTGACTAGGACGACAGTGTTGTTGGAAACGGCATACTGGACGCGATACGGGCCGAACCATTTGCTACGAAGTTTACCGGCATGGACATTTGTACCTTTCGGGTGCCAGAGGACGTCGTTGCCTACGTTGTATAGAGTCGACTGGCCTTGGGTCGAGGCCCATTGTGCTCTGTTCCACTGTTTGGCGCCATAGAGGATAACTGCTGCCAGTCGGGTCTCTTCTAATTTCTTGAGTTCGGCGACGCGGGCTGCTAGTACTCGCCTGGGAGCGAAGTCGGTAGTCGATGTCGACCGTTGGATCGGGATGATGTATTCGGTAGGCATTAATGGTGTCAAACCATACACCAATTGGAATGGTGTATGACCCGTGACAACCGTGTTTGCCATCCAGTAAGCGAAGAGGACCATGTGGAGCTGTAAGTCCCAGTCGATTCGATTCTCGTTGACTAGCTTCTACAGCATTCAGACTATGACTTTGTTGGTCGACTCGGCTTGGCCGTTGCCTTACGGGCAGTATGTCGTTTAAGTTGTGTGTCAGAGTAAAAAATGCTCAGTGAGAGTGTGAACCGTGCTATTGATAAAATGGGTACCTTAGTCGCTTACTAGGTGAAGTGGACATCCAAACCGGTAAGGATTGCCTCGTACAGGAACTTTGCGGTCTCCTTGGCGGTGTTACCTCAGGGAGCTCTAGCCTCGATCCATTTGGTGGCATAGTCAATAGCCACCAAAATGTATCGACAGGCTGTATGTCGGGTCTTCTTGATGGGGCCTATGAAGTCGAGTCCCCATTTCATAAAAGGTTCTGTGGATAGTTGGGTGACGAGCATAGAGGAGACTGTCTTGGGTAGGCCGCCTGTCATCTAGCATTCATGACACGACTGGCAGTACCGCACAGCGTCTTGGTGTAGAGTCGGCCACCAGTAACCTGCGTCTAGTATTTTTCGTATAGTGATCGATGTCATGAGAAAAATGTCCTCCAGCGTTGCCTTTGTGTAATTCTTGTTGTAGGCTGACTACCGGTCAGGACTTGTCGAGGCTGGTGGTCCTTGCCGAATCGGTACAGATGGCCGTCGAGTACTTCTTACGGGATGGCTTTGTTAGCTATTCGCTTGCGAGCTTCCTTCGTCATGTGGGCTGAAAAGGTCCCGGTAGTCAAGTAGTCGACTATAGGGTGTAGCTAGTTGGGTTTGGTCGAAAAAAGCTGCGAGTCGACTGTCTCGTTGGGTATGCCTATAGTTGGCTCGACTCCTTCATTTCTTCAAAATGCGTTGGCTATTCCATGTGTTTTTCCTGGTTTATAAACCACAGTGAAGTCGAGTTCGAGAAACAGTAGTAGCGTGCGTGCCAGTCGACCCGATACCTGAGGTTTGTTGATCAAGTACTGGAGCGCCAGGTGGTCGACATAGAACACAAACTTATTACCGAGGAGGTAATGACGGAATTTGTCGATGGCGTACACCATTCCGAGGGCTTCTTACTCGGTTGTTGTATAGTCCTTTTCTGCTTTGTTGAGTAGTCGGGAAGCGTAGGCTATCGGTTGGTCGATGTTGCTGGTCGGGTTCTGTGCTATTATCGCCCCGATTGCTATGTCAGATGTGTCTGTTTGTATGTGGAAGTCAAGGAACCAGTCGACTCCGATCAGGATTGGTGCAGTCTGGTATGGATCCGTAATGATCTTATGTGTTGTCACGCAAGCCGGCGTCTAGTCGAACGGTTCGCCTTTCCTGGTCAGCTTGGTGATGGGTTCCATTATGGCAGCATAATTTTTGATGAAGCATCGGTTGAACGGGGCTAGTCCATTGAACGTCTGTATGGCTTTGACGTCCTTCGGTGGTCGCATGTCGACTAGGGCCTGGATCTTCTTTGGATCCGGAGACTTGCCTTCCCGCCCTACAATGTAGCCCAAAATTACACTAAAAGGGACATAGAAGATACACTTTTTCGGGTTGAGGCTTACCCCGTACTGTCGACATCGGTCAAAGACTAGTCTGAGCTTCAGTACGTGGGAGTTGATGTCGTTGTTGACACTCAAATCGTCTAGGAATAGCTTCATGAAGTTGCCTAGGTACTCTTTAAAGATGTGGTTGACGATGCGCTGGTAGGTAGGCGGGGCGTTCTTCAATCCGAACGGCATAACGACCCATACGTACGCGCCTCACTCGGTGATGAAAGTTGTTTTGGGGCGGTCGGTCGAGTCGATTTGTACCAGGTGGTAGCCTCAGAAGCAGTCGATCATGGAGTAGGCTTCATAGCCTTTGACTGCATCGAGTATCCAGTCCGTGAATGGGAGGGGGTACGGGTCTTTCTTGGTGGCCGCATTAAGTCGACAAAAATCCACGCATATCCGTAGTTTCCCATTTTTTTTGGGAACCACGACTATTGGTGATAGCCATGTAGCCTGGTCGACTGGCGCAATGAACCCTATCTTTAAGAGACGTTCCAAGTCGTCCTTCACGGCTTGTGCATGGTTCGGATTTATGCAGTAGCGTGCCTAGTGACTAGGTGAGATGGTCGGATCGAGCTCGATCCGATGAGTCGCTATGTGTTCAGGTATGCGTCGCAGATCTTCGTAGGATAGGCAAAGATATCTATGAACTCCTTGAACAGGGATTTGGCACTGGCTGTGAGACTAGGGCTCAGATTCGCGTTGAGCTTTAACATCTAAGGGTCGGTAGAGGTATCGACGTTGATATGGTCGAGTCGATCCTCCTCATTGTGATTCCAATGGGCAATGTCCATGAATCTCAACTTGTCTTGTATTGGTATCTCGTCCACCAACAATTTTCCTGGTGTATGCTCAATACCCTGGTGTCTAGTAGTACTGGCCGTCGTAGTCGATTCTATCCTAGTCTGGTCGGCTGTCGACTCGGTAGCTAGGAGGTTCCAATCAATTGTGCCCACTGTATGCAGGGTCAAGTCGGAGGCCATCAAGATTTCCTCCTCCTCATCGGTGATGCCTTCCGCGAAGTTGTAACATACTAGCGCATGTGGTATAACCGCCTTGTATCCTAACTATCGATTTATCTTGACGGTCTTGACGGTGCCGTTGCCCATAATCTGCACTTCGTTGTTGTCCCAGTTGTGTAAGACTTTGGAGTGTCGAGGCCAGGGTCGACCGAGTAACAACCAGTAGTCTGACTTGACTATCGAGCAGTCGATGACTATAAGAGTGACTATGTAGGGGATGCTATGAATATGAATTTTGATATCCTATATCAATCCTTTGGGCCCTGCTATGGTGCCATTAGCCATCTAGAGGTTGAATGGTGCGGGCGAGGGCTAGGACAGTCCCAGGCGTCGGCGTTCGTCTTCGGTGATCACATTGATGTCGGATCCGCCATCGATCAAAACGTCGTCTACCATGTGTTTGCTGACTGAGACTGTGATGACCGGCATGTATTTGTCGATGACTACTGCAACGGCGATCGTCACCTCCTCTGTAGGCGAGTAGTCGACCCTGGGTCCGGAAGAGTCAGTCCATCCCAAACAAGTGTGGTAAGGGTCAGTGATAACTGTAGTAAGTCGCGGATGGACACCTGCAATTTGTAGTCTTGCAGTAGATGAAGGATCTATTGTTCGACGGTGCCAAATGCGATGCTGCCCTGGTCAAGTGTGACCAAAGTCAGTTGGTCTCGGTCGTCTCGGGGGGTGATCGTTTGTTGCGGTAATGCATCCGTGTCCGAGTCGAGTGAGGGTGAATCCTCAGTGGACTTTGGATCTTTATAAGAAGTCGTTGTTTCCAACTCGGCTTGGAGTTGACGAACTTCTTGCATCATTTGATCACGTAGTAGATCTTCGGTAGTCCAGTCAGTCGTCTCCGTGGTCTCCTCAGGAGTTGACTGGTCGGGGGTCGATTGGCTTCTGGTAATCGCTGCGACGGTCAGGACACCAGTTGTAGTGTTCGGTAGGTCTTCAATGACTACTGACGACGTGTTGGGCTGGTTTTCGATTTGCTTATTAAGGAATTTGACGACCGTCGGATCTAACAGCAGGGGACAGTGTGTCGGATAGTCTAAGGACTTGCAAAGAGAACAAGGGAATATCCGTCGTAGTGTGCCATCCTGGGGCTGTCGACCCCTCGATTCAGATGTAGTCGACACTGGTGTGACTGCTGCTACCAGGACTGTTGTATTAGCCGTTACACGCCTATTTCCAATCTTGCTCTCTGGGTTGAGCCAGCAATCGCGTTCAAGATGGCCTGGCTTTTTGCGTCGGTTACAAAATGCTCGTTTGGTAGTCTTGGCTCACTCGGTAGAGGTCAAGTCGGGTTCCTTAGGTAGTTTGCTTTCTGCTAGCTTAGCCGATTTCTTGGCCTGGGCTAGTGTCGATTTGGGTAGTCCGACTGTGGCTACCTGCAGAGTCATCAACAAACCTGCTCCGAAATTGCTTAGTAGGAAATTATCAGCCAGAAGGACCTCAAATTGGCTGGCTTGTTTCATCATCCGCTCGTAGTAATCGTCAATCGACTCTTTGGCATCCTGTTTCATTCTGTGGAAACGTAGGTAAGCCTGGTCATCATTGTCGATATCTTGGTAGCGGTGTTAAAAGGCATCAAGAATGCCGTGTAAGTCTTGGTGTGGGTAGGACGTTCGTTGAGTCGAGAACCAATTATAGTTAGCCGCGTCGACTAGCAAACTTCCAAATAACGCTATAATAATATCCGCATCAGTTTCACCATTCAAAGTAAGGGCATTGAGAAACTGACGGACAGGAGAAATGGCACACTTACCTTCCTTGTAGGTGGGCATCGCTACCGGTTTTCGAGTAGTCGTCCAAGTCGGGAGTGTAGCTGCTGGGTAGGAAGGCTGCTGCTAAATCTGGGCTGCAAGAAGCAAATAGTCTATTGACCAAGGGTTGTATAGTGCACACTGTTCGAGAAGGTGACCATAGGAACTTCAAGATGCACACATAGGTATGGTGGGTTGGTACTAGTTGACAGTCGGTAGGACTCATAGCTAGAAAGCTATCGGTCGACTGTAAGGGTTCTGTGGTAGAGGCCTGGTCTGTGCCTGTGAAAACGATGGATGGTTGATAGGCTGAATCATAGGAATGCCTATTGCGGGCTGGTTTGGGTAACTAGGTGGTAGGCTTGTCCAAGGAGTCAACACTCTGGTAGAGGTGGTTTGAGCTACCCTCGACTGATCTAGGTTTAGAATATTTGGCTCATCAGTATGAGTGCGAATATTTGGGAGAGTGGGTCGAGTTACAACCTGGTCGACTCATTGGTTAGATTGATAGATTTGTCTGATCCTATCGACTAGGTCAGTCTTGAAGTCATCTGGGCTAGTCGGATACTGGTTGTCGGTTCAAGGTGTCGCTGCTCGACTATTCATTTGACCAGAGGAACTGGGTTCCTCGTGAAATGTAGTCGACTGGTCCTGTCGACCTGGTTGAGATTTCGAGTGTAGTTGCTCAGACGTTGGGTTTTGGCTTGATAACAGACCGGCAAGGCGGAAGTCTAATTCGTCCCTACTACGACGTAGATGATTTATCTCTAACTGTCGATGCGAAATGATGGGAGGGTCGGTAGTGTACCTTACTAGTCGTTGATACGCACTGGAAGGTCCTTCCGGTAAGTCAAGTGGGTCGTGGAGGACCCTTCGTGGAGAAGATGGGTTGGACATCGTCTGGAACGCCACAGTCGGGGGGGGTAAACTGATGAGCCGTGGTATACATGGTCGGTAGTATAGCTAGGGGTCGGGTCGAGAGAGTTGGGATGGCTCGTCTCATTGGTACATAAGTTTCGTGAAAAATGGTACCTTCCGGTGTATCCATCATTCCTTGTGTGAACTCCATGTAGTGTTGTAAGGACGGGTCGCCAGTGGTCGATGCTGCGACTTGCCGCCGAATCTCCTATGTCGGTCGGGGATCCATTCTCCTGGTAGTATCGTCTACTACTATCGGTGGGATGGTCTCTGACTGTAAGTTTTGCCACTCTCTGTGAAAACAGGGGTTAGAGAGCTAGTCGGCACTTACTTCTAGTGGTAAGGGAGAACCGGTAGCTCGTGTACGCGGTCGTTCCATACTGGTGACGCGGTAGTTATCCGATCTAGATCTAGATCTGAGATTTAGATCTAGATCTGCTAGGTAGGTTGAGCTCTGAGATCTGTTTGGCTAGTCTTTTGTGCTCGCCTAGTCGGTTGCTCTTTGGCACCGTAAGCCTTGTTCACAGACTGCTCTTACAGATTCTTGGTCAGTAGCATTATCGACTGTTGACTACCTTGGTCGACTGTCACCTAAAATGATCTCCAAGGCTCTTTACGGCTACTCGGGCCCTAGATTTTTCCCAAGACTTATGATGTTCGTGTAGGAAGCATATGGCTGCTGTTTCCGAGGGACGTATAGTGCCTAGCAATAGTCGACAGGATCGACTAGGATCTAGATCTGGATCTCGATCGACTAGGATCTCAATCTGGATCTAGATCTAGATCTGGATCTGACTAGCCCAACGGAAAGACAAGTGTCTGAGCTAAACTTTACATGGTCGTCAAATGTTATGAGGGTTTTTCTAGGAACCGACCTTAAACGAATGAGACTACTCCTCACAAGACTACTCTACGCTAGACTAGTCACTAGAGATTGAGAGTAGTGGTAAGAGGTTTCTACAAAGGAGAACGTATTGTCGACTAGGAAAAAGCACCAGTATGCTAGTGAGTCGACTCCTACATGCCCAGAGACTACTGCAAGTAACCAAGATACAACTACAAAGAGCGATACAAGAGCAGGAAACAACAGTAGTCTAACAGCAGTAGTCTAACATACTAGTGCGCACAAGAAGAGTTAAGACAAGAACAAAGTACAATTGAGGCTGCCAAGAAGATGTACAAAATGTATAGCAACAACTCTCTCAACGAGAAGGGAAGTACATATAGCAGACTGGTCTGACAGTGTGTCAGACTGGTCAACCGGAAAAGTCGGGTCGACCAGTCTGTACCAGCCTGTACTACCGGGTATCGCCTGCCGGGTCTATTCCTGCCGGGTATAGACTAGTCTACTCTTAGCCTAAGGGAATATCCAAGGAATATTTGGTTAACAAAGAGTGGTTTGAGTAACGCAAGCAACGAGTGTTTTGACGTACGCGAGTTAGGCTATGGTGTGAGTAACGCAAGTAATGCATGGTGTGAGTAATGCAAGTAACGTGTAGGTGCGAGAAACTTGAGTAACGCGGGTCGTGTAGTGTGAGTAAAGCAAGTTAGGTTGTAGTGTGAATAACGGTATCGGTCGTGTGGTGTGAGTAACCGAGTCAAGTTGTAGTCCAAGTAACGCGATCAACGCGTGATGTAAATAATGGAGTCAGGCTGTGGTGTGAGTATCATAATCAGGTGAGTAACACAAGTCAGGCTATGGTGTGAGTAACAGAATCAAGCGAGTAACACGAGTCAGGCTGTAGTGTAAAATTGATTGTTGTCGAGTCATTGGAGTGTGTGAGTGATACGTGGGTGGTTGAGTGTGAAAGTCACGCTGTGGTGCGTGGGCTGTGGAATCAGCTCGAGTTTTGGAGTCATGTGTGGTAATAGTGTTGTAGGGTCACATGAGTGTGGGAGTCGATGTAATGCAAGAGTGTGCGAGTAATGGGGTGTTATCAAAGCTTGAGTGTTTTCCCTTTAGACATGGAGATTATTGAGCACTATAGTGCGCATGTTGCTGCAAAGGTCGAGATGACTCTGGAAAAATTACAGATAGTGGCAACAGCAGCAGTGGAGTCGAAGTATAAGGTCCGGTGACTCAAATGGTGGAATAGTCCATCATTTGTTTGATCGGACATAAAGTTTCCAAAGTCTCTTGCACGTGAGGACACTTTAAAATAGTAGTTGGACTGTGCATCATTTTGGGTAGGGATTGAGGAGAATGCCAATCAAGAACTAGGTGCATACCTAGCTGTAGTTGGTGGTGTTGATGCTTCTAAGGTAGTTTATAGTTTTGAAGACTACTATAAGAATTGGTGGATTTGCCTTTGGGACAAGGCATATAAAACCCATTTCGGGGGTCGTGATGCGTATGCAAAACCCACGAGGTTTGACAAAGTTAAGGATAGTGACCTTGTTGTGAAGCGGCTTTGCTTAAGGTTATTTCTCCACCCTTGCTCAAAAACTTCTAATGGTAGTACTGCAAGATTTTAAGCATTATAAGATTGAGTTGTGTGAGCAAGATTTTGAGCATTATAAGCATTATAATGTGTAAGCATTATAAGATAAAGAGTCAATGTGACTTAATGCCAGAATCTGAGTATTGTATGAATCAAACTATTGTCATTGTGTAGGTACATGAAGTAAGTGCTCCTCAAAGCAGGGGCAATTCGGAATTTACCGCCTTCTGGACAAGGATGGTGCAATTCTTCCTCACCAACCTACATCTTCCGAAAGACGCAGATGAGGAACTTCAGCAGGGATCACCTCATGGAATGCCGGTGGTACATCGAATGCCCCAAGAGTTTTGTACATGACACGGAGGCTGAGCTCAAAAAATCGTTGACTATTGCGGTGAAGCTCTCTGATTTATTTAGGACGAAGATGAAGATGAAGATGCTGATGAGACTACACCTGAGGATGCACAAAAGTTGAAGAAGAAGGCGTCAACGAAAGAGAAGGCTACATCAAAGAAGCGGAAGGCTGCAACGAAAGCTGACAGCAGTGTCACGAAGGTTGCATTGAAGAAAGTCACTACCAAGGGTAAGGCTGAATGCCTGAATCCACTGTTACTTCCTTGACTGCAAGCAAGTCTACTCCATGAAACGACACGGTGATAACTGATGCCCACAGTGTGCCCCTCCCACTCACTCAAAGCCGGGTGCAGCAACAGAGTCCCTCTATTTTATCACAGCCTACACTCACTGAGTTTAGTCAGCAAACCCTTGTCATCAACGACATTTTTGTGACGTTCAAAAGTTGGTCTATCATGCTCTCCTTTTCGTTCTTGTAGCTTTCGTGAGGTGCCTTCTATGCGTGGAGCTGCAGACTTGGTGATTGCAGACTTACCAGAGGATCTACCGGTGCCATCGTCCATAATGCCCACTTGAAATGAAAAGTAAGAAGACTATTTGTAGGAGTTGATCGAGTTTGCACATGAGATTCTACATGATAGTGGCGCACTACTGCTTTTCTTTCCGTTTGACAACGACAAGTTCCTCAAGGTGTGAGTAACGGAGTGAGGGTGTGGTGTGAGTAACAAAGTCAGGCTGTGGTTTGAGCAACGGAGTCAGGTTGTAGTGTCAGTGACGCGAGTCATGCCGTGGTGAGAGTAATGCGAGTTAAATGTAGTATGAGTAAGGCAACTCATATGTGGTGCGAGTAACACGAGTCTGATGTAGTGTGAGTAACGGAGTCAGGCTGTGGTGTGAGTAACCAGAATCAGGCAATATTGCGAATAACGCGAGTTAGGCTGTAGTACAAGTCTAGGCTGGTCTAGGTGTTCATGTGGTCACGTCATGTGTTCATGTAGGCTAAATGCTCGTCTTGGTGCGAGTAACGGGAATCAGTTGTGTTGCAAGATATGTGTAGGGACAATGGTGCGAGTAATGCGAGTTACAGTGCAACTACTAGTAATAGGAGTGACAGACCACAATCTGAGACTGCAATCTGGAGTCCATATGCCGTGAAGGGAGCTAAACAGCCTTTAAGTGTTGGTCTTGGTGTTCATGTCAATATGTCGTCGTGTCTTGGTGTTCATGTGGTGTGAGTGTTGGTCTTGGTGTTCTTGTCGTCATGGTGCTCGTTTTAATAGAGTAACGCGAGTAACGCATGTGCGAGTCCTAGGGTGTGAGTCGCAGGGTGCGATACCACAGGTGCGAGTCACACGGTGCAAAACTACATTGTGCGAGACCATAGGTTGCGAATGACAGAGTTCTAGTCACAATTGTAGAGATCTTGCGTATGGGAGCGATGTTGTGGTGCATTTGTGTGTTCATGTCGTCATGGTACTCGTTTTAATAGAATAACGCGTGGTGTGAGTAACGCGAATCAGGATGTGGTGCAAGTCTCGACTATGGAGTCACACAAGTGCATACGTGATGCGTGGATGAATGTCCCACACATGGATGAATGTGGATGAATGTCGTATGAAAAACCATGGATGAATGTCCCAAATATGGATGAATGTGGATGAATGTCGTATGAAAGACTGTGGATGAATGTCCCAAATTCCATGTCTCACTGCTAAATTCTCCTAAATTCCACGGTTATACACGCCAATTCTCCCAAAATATATTAATAAAAAAATAAAAAAATCCACGGTTATAGGAACCCTTACCCTAAAAATGACTGCAAAAATCTTTAAAGTCTGCTCTTTAATTTCTGCTCTCCGCTCTCCACTCACTGCTCGCATACGACCTTTCCCTGTCCCTACTGCTTTCGCAAATAATTGCTCATAAAATTGACACCTGAGCCCCCGTCTACCGATACGTTTGTCAATTCATATTTTCCTAGCTGTAAGTGTATAACCGCGGCATGTAGATCAAGAGTGATGGCATTGACTTTAATAACGGCAGGGTCTGGCGTGGTTTCTCTTATAGTGGCCCGTTGAAGATATTGTTGCAGTTCAGGGCTTAACTTTAACAATTTGGACAGCGTTATGGTAAAGTTCATTTCGTCTAATATTTGTTGCATTCCTGGGTCAACCGTTGAAATCTCTAGTCCTTTCTGTAAGTCTGCTCTTATATTGTGAAGTCTTTCCCAATGATTTGCTGGAAACGGCTTTTGATGTTCCACTGCGTGATCCATAGTGTTTGATTTGGATCGTGTGGTCACCAGGGTAGTACTAATAGTAAAGGCGTTAGACTCTGTTCCATGGACTTCAGTGAGTATTACTCCACCCCCTCAATTGGGTACTGGGATTTTTTGGTTGTCCATGGCTGGTGCTGTGGAGGCATGGTGAAATCAAACAAGGTCTAATTTTCTTTGTATTTTTAGAATGTCTCAGTATTCCATTCCCAACTTACATGGTCGCCAAAATGTTAGTCTAGGTGATTACATGGACATAACTGAGACCAAAAACAAGTCAAAAGACCTGTCTGACCGGGGAAAAAGAGGGAAAGAAGTAGCAATAAAGACCATGGAATAACTAATCTCGTCTTGGGATTGTTGGCTGTGTAAAGACGTAATGTTGGTTAGGAAAATAACCCAAAATCCCCAAGACAAAATTTGGTTCCCAATAGTATTAAATACCATTGATTACCTTTAGGATACAGTTTTTGGTTATTGTGGGTTACACGGGACTTGGGAGTTTGAGGCAGAAGGGCTAAAGATTGCAGAATACAGTTATAGACTGACTAGGTATCGTTGGCTCCTTGATGGCACAGTCCTCGGACATCCTTGGTGATATTGAACCTGGTGAGTTTGAAGAGAGAAAGAGAGAATAAGAGAGGACTGAACAAGTACAGATTGGGGAGAAAAGTCTTGTTTCCTTGCTTCCCAAGATAAGTTATGGTAGTTCCCCTTTCTCGACAAGAGCTCGGTAGTGGACTACCATGATCTGGGAGAGGTAAGTTCAGAAGGAATACAGAAAATAGAGACAATGAAACTCTACTCGGTAGTAGATTTGGGACTACCGACCTCACCTTGGTAGTAGATCAGGGACTATCGATAGTAGATCAGGGACTATCGGTAGCAGATCAGTGACTACCGGTAGTAGATCAAGGACTTTTTTCCTACTCGGTAGTAAATCTGGGACTTCCAACCTCACCTCGGTAGTAGATCTAGGACTTCTGACCTACTCGGTAGTAGATCTGGAACTTCCAAACTCACCTCGGTAGTAGATCTAGGACTTCCGACTCTACTTAATAGTAGATTTGGGACTTCCGGACTCTACTCGATAGTAAATCTAGGACTTCCAGACTCTACACGGACTCTAGCTCTTCCGGACTCTAGCTCTTCTTCCTTCGTTTGAGACCATTTTGCTACTAAACCTATCTGACCAAGGTCGGATATTGCTAGAGTACCGTTAGGGTAGATGAATTCTTTGGCGTCGAGTAATGTTGCCTCTTCTTCGCTGGTAAGTCCTTCGACGTAGTTGTAACAGACTAGTGACTTGGGAATTGTGGCGTCTAAACCCAATTCGCGGTTGATGCGTACAGTTTGGGAAATACCATTTCCCGTGATCTGGATGTGGTCATTTGCCCAGTCGTGGATGACTCGAGCGTCGCGGAGCCATGGTCTACCGAGTAGCAATGAAAAGGCCGAATTCACATCTTTACAAGAAATCACAATAAAAACAATAGTAACTATAGGAAATACCGTGGATGTGAATTTTGACGTCTCTGAGAAGTCTGGTAGGTTGCACTAGAGTACCGTCTACCATCCTTAACTTGAACGGCGCTGCTGTCGGCTCCGGTAGTCCTAGTCGACGGCGTTCTTGTTCGGTGATTACATTAATTCCTGATCCTCCGTCGAGGAAAACGTCGTTAATCCCGTTGTCATTAATCATAATTGAAATGATCGGTTTGTGTCGATCAATAGGTACGATAGTATCTACCGATACGGTGGTTTCTACCACTACCGGGGTGACTGATTGTTGAAGAAGGTGACGCTGAATGTCATCAGTTCTGCTAGGATCAATAGACATGAGAGCCTTTAGTAATACATGAATTTGTTTGAGCATGTTGTTGTAGACGTCGTGGAGTAGGCTGGCGACGTCCTTGGTAGCTGTTGGAGTGATAGGTTCTAGCGGAGATAGTTCCTGGAGTTCTCGCATCGTCCGCCTCATGTTGTCTTGGAGTCGTTTTTCGACCTGCCAGTCAAAAGTGTTGGGAGTACGTTTTGGGTCGGTAGTACGAGTGCAGCCGGTAGCACAAGCTGGGTTGGTAGCACGAGTGCAGCCGGTAGTACAAGCTAGGTCGGTAGCACGAGTGCAGCCGGTAGTACAAGCTGGGTCGGTAGCACAAGTGCAGCCAGTAGCACAAACTGGTTCGGTAGCACGAGTGCAGCCGGTAGCACAAGCGGGGTCGGTAGTATGAGTGCAGTCGGTAGCACAAGCTGGGTCGGTAGTACGAGTGCAGCTGGTAGCACAAGCTGGGTCGGTAGCACGAGTGCAGCCGATAGCACAAGTTGGGTCGGTAGTACGAGTGCAGCCAGTAGCACAAGCTGGGTCGGTAGTACAAGTGCAGCCGGTAGCACAAGTTGTGTCTTCACGTTGTACTTGACTATGCCTGTGTAGACCAATGTTGAAGACGTTGATGGTATTGATGTTGGTAATGATTTCCGAGGATGATGCCTACGGCCTTGGTAATTTCTTTTGGATCGATGTCTTGACGTCATCGTCCAATAGCAGGGGACATTAATGACCCAGGTGCTCCATAGAACCGCAGATGTTGCACGGATATTTCTGCACAGACGTACTTTGTTTCGGGATTCTACTGGGGTCGGTACTTACCGATGGCTGAGTGGCCTGAGGTAGGATTTGATGGACTATAGCCGTCTCTTGTTCGTCAACCGCTATTGGGATGGAATGATGCCGTCCGGGCTTGAGTAAACCTTCTTCAGCTGTGCGAGCCGAATCTACTGCCTCGGCAAAAGTTTGACGACGTAAGCCAACTGTGGCAACTTGGAGATATTCCAATAACCTTGCGCGGAAGTTGCTTAACATGAACATATCGTTAGGAGGGACTGTTAAATTCTCTGCTAGATGTTGTAAGCGCTCAGCATAATCATCCACCAATTCATTCGGTAGTTGGGTGAGAGTGCGAAATTCGATGTACGTCTGGTCATCTGTCTTGATGGATCGGTAATGACGTTTAAACGCCTTGAGGACATCCTGGAGTGTATTCTCCGGGTGAGTCCTTCTGTGGTAAGCAAACCAATTTGATTCCTTGTCGGTAAGGGTGTTACCGAATAACTCTAAGAGTACCAAGGGATGATTTTCACCAAGAGCAATATGGCTGATTCAAATTTGCGACAGTGAGTTTTGGGACACTTACTCGTTTTGTATTTCGGATATGGTACGGCTTTTCTTGCAGTACGTAGGGTACGGCGCGCTACTACTTGAATAGTACCAATAAGCTCAACACCAGGTCGGTATTGGGGGATCGGTACTACCGGGGTCGGTACTACCCAAGCCGCTATCCGCCGACGGGGTTGGGGATTGAGTCGACAAGTGAAGGATGGATGGTGAGCATTACCACAAAACGTGCAAAAACGTAGTGTAGGTCTTGGTCTTACCTGACCAAGTGATTGGCGATGAATTGGTCTCGGATATATTTTTCGGTGAACTGATTGAGTGGGCATCATGGTTTGATGTAATTTTTTTGGCCGTAACTGCAGAATCTGCAAATAAGGTTCTTCCGAAGCAAAGTCTCGTTGTTGCGGTGGCTCCAATGCAGGAAATAGCTCTTGGTCGGTAGCCTCCTTGGGAACAAGTTTGTAGGAATCGTTCTTCAAGGGCTGATGATTGAAGAGACACTTGCCACCAAAACCGTTCATATTCGAGCGTTGTTGGAACTGGATCTTCTCCATTGTGAATTAATAGGTTGAGTACCGAATCTGATGAGGCACGCTGCCAAGTTGACGAATGAGGACGCCAGGATGTTCGGATCTCCCGGGGAGTCGGTAGTTCCTCCTCGGTAAGCAATTGGTGTGGTCTTGCCATTTCAGAGATTCAAAGATTCGTAACACTAAATAGTCGCCAAATGGTAGGTCCCCTTTCTCGACAAGAGCTCGGTAGTGGACTACCAAGATCTAGGAGAGGTAATTTCAGAAGGAATACAGAAAATAGAGACAATGAAACTCTACTCGGTAGTAGATTTGGGACTATCGACCTCTGTCACCTCGGTAGTAGATCAGGGACTATCGGTAGTAGATTAGGGACTATCGGTAGAAGATCAGGGACTACCGATAGTAGATCAGGGACTACCGGTAATAGTTCAGAGACTTTTGCCCTACTCGGTAGTAAATCTGGGACTTCCAACATCACCTCGGTAGTAGATCTAGGACTTCTGACCTACTCAGTAGTTGATCTGGGACTTCCAAACTCACCTCGGTAGTAGATCTAGGACTTCCGACTCTACTTAATAGTAGATTTGGGACTTCCAGACTCTACTCGATAGTAAATCTAGGAGTTTCAGACTCTACTTAGTAGTAGATTTGAGATCTCAGCATAGCTCTAAGATGAGAAAGGAAGGTAAAGGAGAAAGGTTTCTAATCGTAAATGCAGTTGCAAGAAGACAGGAGAGAACTGAAGGTAGAGAAGAACCCTGCAAAACACACAAGGAAACAAAATATCACAATAGGAAATGAGAATGGAAAAAACAACGCTTGCCAAGAGGTTTGACTTTACTGCTTTTATACATGTACAACCCGATCTGACTTGCACTAGTACAAAACATAGTGTTTTGCCACCAAGTTTTGCACCAATAAATTGGTGCATTTTAAATAATGCACCAACTTTTGAATTGTAATTTATTGGTGCTTTTGAACACTCTGTCGTAAAACAAAGAAATTATCCACTTCATTACGTTGATATTGCAAATTACGTAATCCTCTTCAATTTACAAATTCTGATGTATCAATTTTTTGTGAAATTTGCATGTTGTGAAATTTGAATGCTGTGAAAAAAATGTGCGCAGCCCGAAAAATTTGGCTGCCAAGCAAAATTCTGGCTGCCTGAAAAATTCTGGGTGCCCGAAGCTACCATTACACCTTTGACTGAGCCCTAGTCAATGCCAAGTCCACTCCTCGTCATCACGATCAACTCCAAGTCAACTCCATGTCATTATATGTCGCCATGAGATTTGAACTCAAGACCTCATGGTCATGGGCGGAGAGACTATCACCACTTTCGCAACCCATTTCTCATGTACAAAGTGCTTGAGAAATTGAGAATATACAATTATCAATAATTGTATATTCTCAATTAAATTCAGCAATTCACATTATTTTGTTAAAGTTTCAAATGGTCATAACTTTTGCAATACAAAACATTTTTGAACGTTTTTTTTTTTTCATAGGTAGGTGCTGTAATGAGGAATCTACTCCAACAAAAAAATTTGGCAAAAAATTTAACAGATTTTCTGTATTCAATTTAAAGTGACAGCAGAGTTAGAAAAACATGTAATAATGTTTAAACCTTTATAACTTTTGCAATACAATACATTTTTGAACGTTTTTTTTTTTTCATGGGTAGGTGCTATAATGAGGAATCTATTTCGACAAAAAAAATTTGCAAAAAAATTTAAGAGATTTTCTATATTCAATTTAAAGTGACAGCAAAGTTAGGAAAAAATGTAGTAATGTATAAACCTTTATAACTTTTACAATACAATACATTTTTGATTGTGTTTTTTTTCATGGGTAGGTATTATAATGAGGAATCTACTCCAATAAAAAAAGTTGGAAAAAAAATTTAAGAGATTTTCTGTATTCAATTTAAAGTGACAGCAGAGTGAAAAAAAACATCTAGTAATTTTAAACCTTCATAACTTTTGCAATACAAAACATTTTTGAACATTTTTCTTCATGTGTAGATGTTGTAAAATGTTTGATGAGGAGCTCTTGTACTTTAATAATTAGAGGATGTTTTCTTGAAATTCACGTAGAACATAATTTGCGTATTTCTCAAATTTTCTTAGGCCATAATTCATGAATTTCTTGAAATTTACGTAGGACATAATTCATCTATGTCTTGTGTTATATGATATTTGTCACTAACTGAAAGATGACGTGAATATAAATTATCATAATTTGTTGAATCTTTATTATGTATGTTCTTGTAAATAAGAATGATGTGATAAAAATATGCAACATATCCTAAACATAAATTTAATACGTACATGAATAACGTCGTCTTGAATACATGATAAAAGTTTATTATTATTACAACAATGACGAATCATTAAATTATGAAAAATCAAAGTACTAATAAGACATGAAAAATAAAATAAAAATGAATTGGTTATGTGCTTCAATTGGCTTTAAAATTCAACAATATACAAATAATAAACATCGAATTCTTAAAATTATCAAATCCATATAAATTTCACATACAAACGTGAATGGAGGTGAGAATGTATTTTTGTCACCAACATTGGTGCTACATAGCACTAACATATGAGTTTGGTGTTTTTTGCAAAATTTGATTGGTGGCAAAATGCCATGGTTTGTACTAGTGTTGTAACGGTCAGATCGGTCAGAAAGCTGTTTTAGATCTACTTTCAGAGGTAATTTGGGAAATTACCTACCTAGTAAAAAAGGAGCTTGGTAGTACTACTAGTAGGTAACTATTTTACCGTTAACAAGTTAGTGAAAGATGACACGAGAATCAAACAGGAAGAGCAAGAATACTTCAGACTATAATAGAAAGTAGAGATTTATTCCAGGGATGTAACAGTGTACTCATACAGTAGATATAAGTATAACCATGGCTTCCATGTTAAGCAAGAGAGTCTACAAAGTGTGACTTGCTCGTGCAAGATCCGAGCGTATTGTCAAAAACACTTTTAATCTACAAAACCAAGAAGTGGGTTTCTTCCCTGCATACGACTACTCTTATACATGCCTGATCCGCTAACTTAGCTAAAACTCCTAGTACCACCGTCTTGCAATCTCCTTGTCCTCCATGGCGGCCGTGCGTTTAACCGAGTAACAAGGTGACAAGGTTCCTATGGTAGTTGAAATGGGTTGGGAGAAGTATGCTCCAGTTTTTGGTCCTAGCTCTCGTAGTTTGTTTTGGCTTAGTAGCATCATCAGTGATAGTGGAGCTAAACGTTTGTGGTAGGGAGAGATTTGTGAAGGATGGTGTGCTACAAATGAGGAGGGACGACCCGGAAGGATACTATTGGATGCTTTGTTCTGGTCATTATAAAGCTCACAGCATGTTGGACTCAAGACAACATGTTTGACAGAGTTACGATTCTTTGTCGATCTATGAATGAAAAGGATTGGGTTGTAGGGACAAATCTAGTAATCACTAGGAACATGTTCACATTCTAGATGCAGCACCCTATTGCCTCTATTCAAGCAGAGGGGGAACTGTGGTTAAGGACATATCCTAAGTGCAAAACTCATTGGATTGATTTGGCGATCACGTTACTGGATAAGGATGTTCTAGATAATTTTGGGTTAGTATGTAATATATGGGATGTCTGCCCAAGGGATCCGATGCTTTGGTGGTCGATGTGGTCACATTACATGCATAAATTTCTAGGCCTATTGGACCCTTGCAACATCAAGACAGTTGAGGTCCTGGTCATGCTGAAGGAGATATCGGTTGCACTGCAAGAACACTACGATGATTCCGTCAAGCCTCTATCTTGGGACTGATTTGATGATAGAAACAATTTTGAGTTTGGATTTGCAGAGGGCAATCATACTATGTAGATTTTGTTGCAAACATGAATGTGATTCAACCTACTATAATAAAATTTGGTGAGGTCAGTCAGTAGTCTGTAATGCCCAAATTGTGTTCTTTGGAGAGAACTGTGATCAAGTCTACCAATAGAGTGTTGAAGAACACTCTATTAGCCAATCCACATCTACACCTTAGCGTTATGGCAAACAAACTAGAAGAGACCATGGATTTTTTGTGCTTGAAAATTCTAAATCCAATCAATAGTTGCCTTCAAATCATTAAGAGTTGGCCTGAGACAACAGTCTCTATGTCTAGGAATTTAGCAATCTTGACAAAGTATCACATTACAATAGAAACAATATAGTTGTTTCTAATGCTTGCACAAATTATCAAAACACAACTTCACTTACGACGGAGTTAATTATCGATTTTGGACAAAACATTTGAGATTTCAAATAGACTAGTAAAAGAGTAAAGGCTGAGGAAGATAGAAATAAAACTCCCCAAAGAACCATCATGAGCTAGTCCTCAAGAATTGCATATTAGATGGTCTAAGAGAGGTAGAAATTGGTCCTTGGCCCCGAGGATATGGACACTCAAAATCAAGAGAATACTTAAAGATCAATTCTGATTGTTCCAATTAGAAAAAGGTCAACTCGAGACTATTAACAAACAAGTTGGATACATCCACAAATCAAAACATATACTTATGATTTAAAGCGGGTCAATATCCAACATTTCTAAAGGAATTTAATTTTGTTGAAGCTGAAAGTTGGGGCATGCATGAATAGGTCGACTTTGGGATCACGCTTGCACACATTGATGATAACATAATTAATGTGTTTGTAGTAGCTGAAATACCCACTTTTGTTACCAAACTTGACCATGGTTTGTTTGAATATAGGACACATGCATGCGGATTGCGTGCTCATTGTAACTTGGTACACTGTCACATTAAGTAGAGTTCCATAGTCTAGGGAAATGATGCACCCATAGCATGGCCGGGGTACCATCGTTATGTTTTGAATTCTAGCCTTCAAAATCTGAGAGGATTCAATGCTAAGCCACTGCTTGGAGGTGCAAACATTGGCTTGGCTGCAAAAAAATTTGACTTTCGCATTCCAGGATATAGGTCCGCATCATAAAGAAGTGGAACGGCGGACATATCTGAAAGGAGAGGTGCATCGCAGAATAGCCTCCTCGGAGACACTTGAACTTTTTGTTTAAGCAAATTTCCCACAGCTTCAAGCGCATAAATCTCCTTGAGCTTGAGGTCCGTTCCTAGTTTCACTAGGTATACATCGGGAATTGGCAACCTTGGTTCCATGGGCGAAAAATGCAAGTGGATTTATTTTTAGAAAATATATTTCTAAAATAAGATTTAATACTATTTACAATAATTTTAGGGGGCCTATGACCGTTGGACATAAGACCGTGTGTTTGCAATGCACGATGTAACATTTTGCAGTCAATCTGGAAAAATTTGGGAAAAAAAGTAGAAAGGGAGATAATAGGACTAACATATACTATTATATTTTTAAGTTTTTTTGTGAATACATGATCAATGAAGTCACACTTAGTGAGCAAGTACTCCAACCAACTACAAGTGAGTGTTGTAATTCGTAATAGAAATCTATGATTCTACTCTCCCCCTAAACCGCAAAACAACATCAGTAGTCCATTTACCAATCTTCGGTTTAGGGAATCCAGACCATGACAAAACATGGCATCTAACACTAAGAAATCTTGATAATCCTTGCAGCTACTAGAATCTGCTGGACTTCGTCCATGCTTAGAGTGGGGGCATCGATGAAAGCGTCCACTTTGTAGTCTAGCTTGCAAAGGAAGCGAAAGACATAGTAAAGGTGCTTGCAGTTGACGTACATGCCACGCCTTTCAATTGCAAAAGAAGCCATGTTGTGATAATGCGGGCACGTACTAGCCGGAAAATTGCAGAAAGTGATGTTGTAAATGTTTGCGATAGGCTCGGCTTCAGATTGTAGCACAACGATCGCTCCTAGACCCAGATATGGAAGGAGGTTCACTTGGACAATCGTTGCCTTCACATTGTGAGCGCACTCCAACGGGTTTCTGTGAGCTTCTCAAGGCGCTTTGGTATTGCGGCACACGTTCTTGCCGCTCCGAATGCAGGGTTGTTTGGACGCTGGGACGCGGACGTTCGCGTCCGGATGTCCGCTGTACGTAGACGTTCCCGTCCCAGCGTCCGGTGACTTTGAAAAATCCACAGCGGACGGGGGTTTTACCTCAGCGGACGGCAGTCGGGGGTTTAGAATGGCGGACGGCGCGATTGGACAGGTCGGACGGCGGTTTATAGTAGATCGGACGGCGGACAGGTCGGACGCCTATGTCCGAAGGCGAGGTCGACCGCCCCCGTCGCAATGTTTATGTGGATGGCGTACGCTTGTTTAGAGTGTATGACGAAATCTACGAGATCTTTAGTCCCATCCTCGTGCCGAACTGATAATAATTCACTGAAATCAGCGAAATCTACGAATTTGATGTCTCTATCTACGGGTCGGACGAGCGATTGGGTGCTCGATCGGACAGCCGAGCGGCTCCCCGATCGAAGGATTGCGAATGTGCCCGATGGGACGGGTGAGCGGGATTAGAATGGCGGACGGCGAGATCCGACGGGCGATTGGGTCGGATGGCTGGACGGCGCGATCGGACGGCTGCTAGATTAGACGACTGAAACGTGCCTGATCGGACGGTGCAGTGGACGTCCGATCACAGTTTTCAACATGATTTGAAGATATTTTGAATATTTACAGATTTTATTATGTAAACAAGGGAAAAATTCAAAATAAATATATTTTTGTCAAATTTAATATCAAAACTTATATTTAAGGTAGATAAAAGTTATATTTACAGGGAGTAAAAAACTGAAAGTGAAGAAATTAAAAGAGACCTATGATACAAGCATCTTTAGAAATCCCTTCGTATTTTGGACACTCAACATTCAAATTTGTCGACGCTGGAAAATCTTCAAATGAAGTCTATTCTCCAATCCCAACGGTCAACACAAATCCACCGATTGCAAATCCTAGTCAAAAACCATAGAATGAGCAAAATTCCAATAACACATGAAAGAACTATTTTCCAAAATATTAAAGAAAATCGAGGGTGTTTCTAAATTCCAATAACGTTAGGTACCCATGTGTGCGAACAAATTCCAAATTGGAGTCCCGGGACTGATGGCTGCAAAACCCACTAATATCAATGAACATAGAGATAGCAAAATCCCAAAAACAATAAAACATATGGAATTATTTTTTCCGTAAATGTCAAAAAGGAAAATATTTTACTCATAGTCGGTTTAGGCCCAAGTGTTCTATACATAAGCACACAACAATAGCCATAGAACAATTCAATAATGTTACTACTACTCTAAACCAAAAAGAACTATATCACTATGTTTTGCCTGATACACATTTCTAAAATGCTCGTACGGTACTGGTCAATTGTACGTAAGCCTAAAACATAGCACTATATGAGTTAAACCTCCAACATTTTCACGATTCGGGCTGCACAATCGATTCAAATAGCTCTCAAACACGTCTGCCAACTCTTGTTGTCTATATAATGTTGAAGTTTCTCCAGGCGTTTGCAACTTCCAGTAATCCTCCGACATGTTGCCCTTGTTAATGCGCAACGCAAGTTTTGCAACTCCATATGCCTCAGTTGTCTTTGTCACTGGTGGGCGTATCTCCACATCTGCATCTGGCTTACGTACATAAGCAATTGTAGGATCCACCCACCACAGTTCTGCAAGATCCTTCTGCATTTCCTTTGTATTGTTGTTGCCATATAGTGACTTCAATGGCTCCGTCAAAAAGGATAACATGCCCCAGTCACATACCCCGATGTATACACGCGTCTCGTCTGTAGGGAAATGAAAAAGGATATTATCGGGAGATAAATCATTGTGCAGGTTGTCGGTCATGTGTACCTCCATCATGATGATGACCAATGCCCACGCCAACTCTGTTCTTTCTTTACGGAACCACCTCAGATAAATTGCTTTGATCACATCGTCTGCTGACATAGTTTTATGCAATGTACGCGCGTAGATATCGTCTCCGTACGTGTTGTCTAAATTCAGCATCTGTCGCAATGTCCCACCATTCCACCAATATGCATAACCCTCATATCTCGAAGGATGAATAGCCACATACCGTATAACACCTAGATGGTCAATTCGAACGGCCATCGTTTCATTTTGGTGTTCCAATTTTGCAAGATCCGGTCTTAGCCTCCACTGTTTAGATAGTTTCGCCGCAAACTCCCAATGAGGTTCAAACCCTAGGGCTCCTTCAATTCGAACCCTCTTGACAGTAGCATGTGCACCCTTGAGTGATGTGTGCTCCACTTCAATGACATTGGCCGTAGCAGGCAATGCGTGGACCAACTTATTCTTCATTAACTCCTCGGATCCACCGGCAACGTGTCTCCACCAACCGATACTGGCTCTGCGCTGGCGTCTAAAGCTCCATGGTTTCATCAACTTCACAAAGCTGTCTGCTTTCTTCATCACTTCCTCAATATACGTATTGTCCTGAAGCAGTCCGTGGTCGTTCCCATACTAAGTTAATACTCCCTCGATATTCCACAAAGAATCTTTCACCCTCCATTCCAACCACTTTGTGAATTCACGGTTGTCCATCTCCCGGTACCAAATTTCATCCCGAAGAGCCTGCAACATATCCCTCATCATGTCTTCTTAAAAAATTTCCACTCTGCTCTTTGTATTGAACAAAATTACTCTCAAACGCCATAAGCGTATTGCTTCGGTAAAAATCCACCGTGAACTGTTGGAGAAACTTCTTACACGCTTCCGACGGCATGTGAGGGTCATCTTCAAGAGATTTTTGTTCCGTCGTCTTACATGTCTTCTGGTTTTTTTCCCTTCAGCATGGTGACGAAGCTCCAGAATTGTAAAAAAATTAGCAAAATATAACCCCCCCGCAAGGCGTTGGCTTCTTCCTCCCCGAGTGAGGAGCCAGAGGATGGAATAACCCTGCCAACAGCAACCCCTAACTACTCTCACAATAATGTAAGTAGGGAGGAAAAAGTGAGCCGTCCGCTCTGGTCAGACGGCTTTATAGGCGGACGTGCTGTCCGATTAGGTCTAACATCTGATCAGATGGCCCGCGCCGTCTGCCACCTGATCGGACGGCATCGGATCTTCGTCGTCCGATCGAACGGCTGTCGGCGATCGGATGGGTCGCGCAGTCCCGTATCGGACAGTATGGTGCGGACGTCCACATCCGACGGCAGATCGGAGGCGGGATTGCATGGCTGATAGGATCCAGATCGGACAGCTCCACAGACTGCAGATCGAACGGCCTGACGGACCGCTGATCGGACGGCCCGCAAATCGGACGATGGACCAGACCCGACACATAATAACCAAATTCTCTTTGTTTTAGAATACTATCAAATATCCAATGCGCATGATCATCAAATCACGCGGTCTTGTTGGTTAACCCGTAAACGTCCTCACCTGTGTCCAGTTTACACAGTTTTGCAAAAATGGATTATAAAATGCAACTAACACAAATATTTGGAACTTGATGTATGAATAAAAGTTATACATTTTTATTTTTAGATTCTATCTATACGGTTAGATCTATGATTGCTATCAATAATATTTTTCTATAAAATTTGATACATAAAATATTAAATTATTTTGTAATTCAATTACGAATAAGATATTGACAATATGTGGATGAAATTTTTTGTGATGGGTTATAATGTAGTACTTTAGGTGTAGTGATTTTTGGAGATTTTTTGGATGCTTGATTTTCATAGTTTTTTTTTTCAATAACACTTTTGGACCGAAATCTTCAACATTTTGGGTGAAACACTGCATTACAGAATGAGGCATAATTTTTTCAAACATTATTTCCTTTTCGATCGAATCACACATACATGAAGCTAACTTCCCATAAAAAATTCAGTAAAAATATCTCACCACAAAAAGTGCATGACGGATGAGAAAATACGGATGAAATCTGTACATCATGCAAAATATGCATGGTTAGGCAGTTAGGGGTTAATTATGACTATATATCAGGACTTTGAGACCAAAGTTCAAGATTAGTCGAGCACGTGTGATCACAGATGTGATATACACGGCCTGGTCCGCCACTGAGTGACCATAGGCACTAAATATTTAACAACCATTCCCTTGTTTTGAAAGATCCGCGCCCTGCAATAACTGAAGATAATATTGGAAAATCCGCCTCGCAAATTGTAAACCTCATTAAGTACCTAATCAAGCGTTATTTCCATTGGTCACTGATTAAGTTCGTGTCTCATTAAAAGATATATCAATTTCGTTGAGGGGAAAGTTTGTACATGAGCGGAGAGCAGAAAATGGAGAGCGGAGAGCTGAAATTTGAGCCCAGAGCAGAAAAAATGGGACCCCTGTGACCACGGAATTATATAATCCAGACTTAAAATAGAAATAAAAATTCCAAATTTAGACGTAAATTTAGTCTAAATTTAGAAAATAAATCCTATAACCGCGCGGTCACATATTCTCATTACCGTGTAGTCACACAACTTATGACCGAGTGACGTTGTTATCTGTCACCGTGTTCCTATTGGACCTAGAAACCGTGCATCTCCATGTTACCACGGGTTATATTTTCCGTGTAACATGGTGATTACCACGTAGTAAATAGCGATTGGGCCAAACCATTATTACATGCAAATCGCAGTCATTGTGATTACCGCATTCATGAAATCGAGGGAGATATGTTAAATATATTCATCTCATAATGCAAATCCTTATGATGGCAAAAAATCTGAGACCAACTCTTCTTCATCCCACATGCTAAATTGAGACGCAACCAACTCGATCTCACATTTGATAGCCATATCTTCCGAGTCCAGCATTCTCATAGTCCGTGTCTTCAATCTCCTTCTCGTAGTCTTTGGTCCAATTTGCATTGCAGTAGTCGTTTAGGATGGTGAGTTACGTAGCAGAGTTGTCGCTGATGTTTTCTGAAGAATGGCTGACTCCAGAGATCGCTATGGTGGTGGTCTTCAACGACATAATGCCGGAGACGCATCTTGAGAAGTTGGAGGATGGCAATTGGTGTATTGCGTACCTAGAAGTGTTGGAGAATTTGACCAACCGCAAAGAAGATTGGTGTGCGGTGATCGAGACAATGCCATCATGGTGTGCATATTGTGTTACTTGTCGTAAGATAAACAAACAAAGGAAGTTGAATAGTGAGGAAGGCAGGGGATTGTTTTTTAACTACTGGGCGGAGACTTTTAAGCTTTTTATGACTTCTCGGGACATTCCATTTGATATTGATTAGCAGCTGATGAAGACCGAGTTGCACCTTTTGTGCCTTCAGGACCGAGTGCTTTTCAGAGCTCATCTTCAGGCATCTGCAAAGTTCGAGCTCTTGGGGCCGACTCCAGGATACAGTCTCAGCACGGGAGCAAGCTCATCCTAGAGCCATGAGAGTGACCGGCACACAAGGTATTAGGCGCCTCGTAGAATCTACATGAACGATAAGGACTGGCCAATCGGAACGGTGCTCTACATGGACACAATATTTGGACGCCCAGCCGCCCATTGGCGTGAAGACTTCTATAAGTAGTTCAAACATGTGAGTGGCTTAGGACAGGGTTAACTTTCTAATATGCTTGCAATAGCATGTAGACATTGTCATGGAGTAGAAATTATAGTATAAAGGTTATACATGATAAATAGCGCAGCCTCCGATTTTACTATTGGGATGCCATGTACTCATGTATGAGGATTTTGAAATATACATAAGCTTACTAGTACACAACGACCTGATTTCCTACACTACTTGCGACAGAACTATGTATCAAGGCTCATTCAAAGACTCTGATCAAGTCCATCGCATTTAGGCACGCACACACAATTATCATTGATACAACACGTGTGACTATTCGGTAGCGACAAATTACGCCCAGCTACCGGCATTGACAGGCTACATTGACGGGCTTCGGCTATGTAGCGAAAGTCAACCTCTCGGCATCTACAAACTACATCAGGTCAAGATCAACCCACGATTTTCGCAAGGGCTTATAGAGAGCATCATCGGGAATTTATTGACGGTCAAAATATTGGCGTGATGCCAAATGTATTTACATCAAAACATTACATACTTTGCGAAGGTCTCTAGACTTACATAATATTCCAATACTATAAAATTCTCAAATTTGTTTCAAAAGCCACATCAATATTCGATTAACAAGCTGAAAAAAAGAGTCGTATTACATAAATGTATGTGAGCGAAATAGCACAGGTGGTGATCCAAATGCTTCACGGATCTCCGTCTAAGGGTGGGGATCAAACCGACGCATCTAAAAGGAAGAGGAGGAGGAAGCCAGTGTATAGTTCTGCCAAAGAGATCAAGCGATCTAGAATGAGAACCGAGAACTTGAAACCCTAACATGCAAGGTTGAGACAGATTAGCAAGTCACTTGGGGCAGAGTTTGCAAAACTCCCAGTACAGACAGAAAGTAGGGGATCTCGACAGGGGAAGCAAAGCGGAAGAAAGGGAGCAACAACCTCAAGCACAAACCTCGACTTTGACGAGATTCAACTTAGCAGAATCCAAGAGACCGAGGTAAGAAACATTGTAGCCGCAATTAATGGGCTTGGAAGTGCACTTCGATCGTTTTTGCTACCGCACGATATTTTGGCTGCACGATTCTTTTCCCTAGTGTCCTTACGACCTTTGCACCGTACGATCTCGTGCCCTAAGAACTTAGGGCTTTTGTATTGAATGATAGTTTGTTCGCCTCCATCATCATATCGGGTCATGGGCTAGTCACGGACAATGTACGTTTCGTGAGCTCTGCGTTTGTGTCTTGTCAAGCGGAATGAAGTGCGAGTTTGCGTAGTTTGAATTGCAAAGTGGACTGTGAGCTAGGGTTTGCGAGCGCAGTGCCAGCACTAGATCTATCGTGCGCTTTGTGTGTGTCAACCAATTTGGTCAGAGTGTGCGTTGAGTGCTCAATGCAATCACGATAGCGGCGACTGAGTGTGTGTTGTGATCAGCGGAGCAGAGTTACGAGCGACAAGAGTGAGAGTGCGGACTTCGCAGCAGTTATTGTGTCATGGCAGCGCCGCCGTTCGTGATTAGGGATTAAGGAGCCCGATTTCATTTGTTTCGTTCGCTAGGAGATGGAACCAATGGAGGCCCAGGGGTCGCTCGAGATGGTGGCGTAGAGCGGCGCCATGATCGGAGAGCAGAGCCCTAGTTCCATAGTGGAACACGGCAAACGGGCAGCATCTGTGGCACAAACCAGTCGTGGCGGAAGAGGGGGGCGTGGAAGCCGGAAGACAATTGACGATTCACAAGGAACACCAGTGACTCCGAAGATGACAGGAACAGTAGGCCCAGTGTGGAAGAGGGCGCTATAAGGCGTAGTGAGCGGTTGAAGATGTCAGCACACACTTCATCCCCCAAAGTGAGCGGACGCTCGGAACTCGAGAACGTTCAAGGACGACGCAGCAGCAAAACATCGGATACTAGAGGGGAATCGAGCGAGTCAGGCGAGGTGGCTGGGACTGAGGCCGACTCTATTCCCGAGATCAGAGTTGCAAATCAGATTCCAATGGCAACTGCGCCCGGCAAAGAGCCAAGCGAAGAAGGGGAGGAGTCGAAACATCCAGTACATGTTAGCACTACCGGAGCCGAGGAGCAGATGAAGACAGACTACCTCCGGGACTTGTTTGCTTGTGTGAATCTCATGCGCCATCTATCGATTGAGAAGTTTAGCAAGTTAAAGATTCCGCTGTGTCGAATGGTCGGAATGCGTGATGTGAGGGTGACATTGGAGAGGGAAATGCAGAGGTTGATGCGGGAGTTTCAGTATGGATACCGGCCCGGATCCGCTTGCTTCTACGTAGTAGCAACCAATAGTGATGGAGGCAAGATAATTGTATGTTACGAGATTGAGGAAACCTAGAACGATGAAAGAAACGAGGAGAACAGGAAGTTTGAGGCAATTCTCAATCAGGACTATGATTTACAGCAGGTGAGTGGTCTCATGTTTTTTGTGTGGGATGGAAATCATAGACTTGAAGCCTGGAAGCGAGTGATAGCGGCCCAATGCGAGGACCTCAACAACTGGTACAGCGAGAGTGGAAACCCGGACTGCATGGTTCTAGATATACCTCCTCACGGCGTTTCGCAGATTCAGACAGCGATGCATGATATCAACTCGTAAGCTCACATTACTTGTTGTTCTAGAATTCTATGAACCCTATTCTAGAATCCTATTACTAAGTTTCATGAATGCAGAGACAACAAAGTCGCACACGTGAAGTCAAACTTGTGGCACGAGTTAGAGCGTGTTAACTACTTTGGAAGCCAAAGTGTAGAGTACTACAAGCCACTGATCAGCGAAGCAAAGTATAATGATTGTCTTATCACGAAGGCGAAGAGTAATACGTGGTACCCGCTCACCGGCGACATGATGATTTGTTTTCTATATGCGGTACTAAATACACGCTCACTGGTCGCATCACTTGATTCATTTTATGTGCATGTTGTTGAATTGGAAGAGCAAATAATCATTGAGAGGCAAATTGTACATCGTTGAGAGGTGAGCAGGACAAAATTGTAGCTATGGCGGAAGAGGCGTCGATGCTGTACAAATTAGACATTGCTTCGGAAAATCAGATAGTAAGGGGTCACCACAATGCTGTTGACGAGGCGATCACGAAACTGAAAAGGGACCTTGTTGTAGGATTTAGAAAACTCCAGTCGATTGCAAATCTAGCGATGGGCCCATAATTCATGAATGAGGTAGGCTTCCGAACTATCTAGTGACAGAATTGATATAACGAGCACGCCACTCGGGGCCACTTTGCAACATGAATAGATTGCTAGGCGCAACATAGAGTAACTCCTGGGTCTCGCTAGCCTCGTACCAGCTACGCTCAAAATGCAGCACGAGCTCGCTAGTGTGATCCTCGCATGACCGTGAATATTTCTAAACCGTGACTAACCCAAGCCTTTGAGTGGCTTTAAGTAAGCCCTTGGTGCCGGAGCTCTTGACAATGGCTGCGCTCGAGATGCATGCAGTACCGGGACTCCACAACCATGGCCAAGGCGGAGACGAGATACTTAGCTATCCGTGCTTGGTGGCTGTCATCTGGAGCTGCGTCGGAGACGTCTTTGAAGAGCCTTGATTTGTGGCTTGCCTTTTAGCACTTTCGATACCGGCTTCATGCAATTGGTAAGTATTCCACATTTGTAAATTATATGGATTTATAAATACGAAATATTAGCATCTGACACAAGTGAAACGTGCTTTCCACAGGACCTTGATGAAGACGAACTTGCAAAGATGCCCTCATGCAACCTCGCTGAAAGTGTTCATAACAAGTGGCTCCAAGCGTCCGGCAACACATGCAATGACCTTTTTGCGGCTATGGTAGACGACTACATTCGAGTGTTCATGCAAGTTTTGGCTTACTATCAATTCCTAAAGGGAGACGATGGAGGCACAGGACCGAGCAAAGAAGAGCTCAAGCTTAGAAATGCCCATCGCCGTGCCAGAGTCACCGTTGACCCAAAGGTGCTAAAGGACGTCATGCTAGAGATGCCAGGTGCCGATGAATTCTGCACCCGCGACCCTTATCTTGAAGGAGAAGAGGTGATTGGCTCACTCAAGCGGAAGCCCGACGTGCCATTTGGAGCTGATGGTGAGTCTCACAGGCCGGATACTGTGAACTATTCTCGGCCTCGAGCATCCAAAAGGGCCGCGTTGGCTCCACGGGCGCCTCTCCCCGTCATATCCGAAGAAAGCGATGCGAACGTGGAAGAGGTGGATGCAACGCTTGGTTTTGACGGCGCTTCACTAGCTTTGGAAGGTGGGATTTGTCGGGTTACATCTGTCCACGAGACCAAGGTCAATGAGAGAATTTGGCACATTGCAAGGGTCCTCAAAGAATCTTCCAGGGCATGCTGGGCGCAGAGAGCTGTAACAAAGGAGAAATGTACGGCGAAGATTGTACGGAATGCCAAGAGTACCCCTGCTCCAATATACACCGGTGAATGGCTCAACTTGAAGCTGGGCAGGGAAGTGACCGTCCAATTCTTCTTCTGCTCTAATGATATTGAGAGGTGTGTGAAGGGCACGCGACGGAAGTGGGTGACTCAATATTCGAAAACAGAGTCTAGGCCGCCAATCCTTGATGTCTGGCCTGTGAAACTAGGCACTAACCTCAAGCGGAGCGAGATTCGAGCCCTAGAGGCAGCCGGCTTCCTACTGCCCCAGAAGGAGCAAGTATCTCCAAGAAGGCTCTTCTCGACCACAGCTCTTCCACACGATCTATCTGCTGTCCCAGTTCCAGAGAATGCCGACGACTATCCTCGCATACGGAAGTCCAAAAAAATTCGACGTCAAACCAATGTTCCAACCAACAAGCAACGTCACAGCATTGACTCAGTACTGATTCTGAAGGCTAAGATCGTCAAGGTAACGATGATACCCCATCCCAGATATGGGTGTACCATTTCTCTGGACTCTGAAGCACCACCCAAGGTCACCCAATATCAGATAACGCTGGGCTCTCACCCGGAATGCAATTGTCCGGCATTCAAAGGGACCATGGCACAGTTTGGGAGGAAAGGTGGATCATTCACCTACTGCAAACATGTTTATTATGTTCTCATCCAGGTCTGCAATAGAGATCCCAACTCTGACCTCTTCATGCATGCACCAACATCTAGCTTCAACGAAATCAAGCTTTTCTACGAAAGTGGTATCTTGACCTATTCAAAAGAATAGGACTAGACCAAGCCAGGGTACACTTTAGTGTTATCTACAAAATGCAAGTGGTGGTGTTCATTTATTAGATTGTCTTAAAAACATTGAATAACGAGTGTGTTTGTTTGAAATATATATAAATATATATTATTTTATACTTAAAGTTTTACTTCTATACTCTATGACCCGAGAAGCAGTCAACTCTATGACCCGAGAAGCAGTCAACTCTATGAGCCGTGGATGTAGTGCACTGTCGGCCTAGCAGCATTCATAACAGCTTGGTTGCTGGTCGCCGGTCGCAGCCCGTCGGCGCCGACAAGCTACATCGGGGCGCGCGTCGGCCACGACGTTATTCATTCATCGACGCTGTGTCATCCGCTCATCGTCTGCTCATTTCATCCTCGCCTTTCCAATTCGTCCTCGCGTTTTCCTCGTCCCAAACTAGTAGTTTGCTCTTTTTGTGCTAATGTCGTCCTCGGTTTTGTCTCGCCTAATTCTGGACCTGATCATCGCATCCATTCCAAATGTGCAAATTGACATAACGATGTTGGAAGTCCGTAATGAACTTATCCATACGGTCGATACTTAGTGAAGCAAGCCGTTTGCTTAGATGACTTGATTTGAACGGGAGGTGCTCGGCGTGACGGCTTCTTCAATCTAGGAGCGGTTTCGAACTGAAAGATCGTACTTGATGTGGGTCTCGAGTATGTTCCAGGAAGGAGCTCTCCAACTCTTAAGTATGCGTGGGGGACCAACGGCGTTTCATTGCTCTCACTTTCAAAACATTCAACATCATTTCCACTAACTTCAACATTGGCAAGTCTAGCTCTACGCATGTTCACGTCATCGAGGGTGTCCCTAAAACCGACTCGCTCGTTCAAGTCTTTGTCTACATATGGCTCGAAGGGCCCAATGTCGTCGCTCAAAGACATGACATCGTTATGCCTATCATGTCTCGCTCTCTCCATCGTGATACTCTCTCCAAATTTGCCCCACTTAAAATTCAGAGACCCTAAGTCTTGAGGAAGCTCCATAAATCTGTACATGTTAACGACTAGGCACTACCTTGTTAGACTCCTATAGATGCTCTTTAAGACGAGTCAATGCCTTGTCATATGTGTCAATGAGATGCCATTTGACACAGCAAGAAGATGGTCCACAAAATATACTGCACTTCGACGTGACCGAAGAGGCAAATTTTTCGCGAGAAATGGTAATAGGTCCCGCGGTAATAAGTCGAATTTAAAATTTAAAATTTCTAATATTAGAATTATTGAATTATTTTTAGATTTTTTAATAAAAAATAACTAATTTTGGAAAGTGAAATACCCTATTTTTAGATTTGTCAGTAAATTTTCTGCTCTCTGCTCTCCAATTTCTGCTCACACGGTAGCACCCTCCATTTCGTTGATGTTCTCTTCGTTCTTTTATCGGACCTTCTAAACATGATTGACAACGAAATGAGTTTACTTTACCCTTAATGCAATTTGGGGGGTCTGAGCTGATCCTATAACTTGGTGGTGCATAGCCGTGTGCATAGCAGAAAGGCCTTTCCGAGAAGGACTCCCACCGCATTCTCATTTCCTCCCCTTCCATAACTACCTTGTACAAAACACTTATTTCGTTATAATGGGAATATATAGAGAATTTGGTAATTTGGTAGGCCCCCATTTAGAAGCCATCTAACGAGATTTATTATCAAATAAACAGACTATTATCAAAATGGAAGAAATTTTTCAAAATAAAAAGACAAAATGACCAATTGAACGATGACCAAGCCAAGGTGTGTGATCCTCAAAGAGAGAATTTTATTGATATATAAGTCCAAAAACAAAGTACTCTTGTAAATGTAGACCTTAGGGGCATGAGCCTAGTACTATCTACACAGCACTACGGGGACGAGCAGTGGAATCCCCACCATGATCCTTGTGGGTGGATAGGACTTCCTCACTACGACAGTATTTAGAAGATCTAGCCTCGACCCCCTCCAGAAACGCATCATATCTATACCGCTTCACAGTACACTGCCGAAACAAACGATGAGTCCCAGCCAATGACCGTGATGATACAAGGCGAGCGTCTGCCCCAAAAGACATAGTAACACCAGCCGCTGCCATTGGCAGAGTTCCATTTAGCTCGACTCGAGCTAAATCCGCGCTGACTTCGACCACTGGGCTCCACACCAGACTGTCAGCTTCCACTGCCCGAGGGTCCAACAACATCCGGGGCATCTGATCATCCGGAAGGGAGTGCCATACAGTTGTAGTGGACGGATCAGCTTTGACATTTGCGAGTCCACCACCAATTGGAGGTGGATGGGATTCCGTCCCCGGCAAATGCTGAATCAGAGGACTGTCCACCACACCATCCTCGTCATCTTCCATGTCCTCCTTGGTGTAATCCACAGCCGACGCGTCGTCCGGAGCAGGGTAGATCAAAATGCCCTGCCTCCTCTCCGAGAAAGTCCTCGAGTCCCCACTTGTGAAGGAGGGATTGGACACCATAGAGGGACCAATTTGAGGATTGGCATCCCCAGCAGACGAGGGAGCGGAACGCAGCTGACGTCCTGAAGAAGCAACCTGAATGATATAGACACCATATCCACACGTTGAGTCCATGACGGAGAAATGGAAGTTATGCCCTATAAAAGCACACATTTACTCCTATCAATCGAGGGCAAATTCACCAAACATTCCAGAGACCGTCTTCATATTCAAGAATGACAGACTTTCAATAATAAACACTTGGAGAAATTTCAAAAAGTACCAAAAATCAAAGTAATCACGGCAATTTTATTCCGTTGATGAGATCCTGATTCAAAGAAGACTGAAGCTGACGGCTCAAGTATTTATAGAAGTCCGAGTCCTTAGAAAGGTCATTCTGCGAGGGTCTACGGCAACGCATTGTGTCATGGAACTTCTCCGGACCATTCAAATGCACTGCCAGAATCAACTCGCCTAACGTCTTGCATAAGTACGTATTCTCCGAATTAGATGCCTCCAGATCTGAATGAATCCAGGGATCAGGAAAAATAGTGTTTTGAGTAGGAACCACTAAGCAACTCTTAGGATTGCTGTCGACAATGAGCAAGTTACGGTCATTGAAATTGGCATCCTTCCTAGGGTACAGACGGCGTCGCGGGTCTTTTAGGAAGATTTGATCTTTTGTGCCGGGGTGCATGGCTTTCTTGCAATCCTTAAGGAGCACAAAATTGCACTGGTTGGAAGCCAAGACAACTTCAGGGGCAGTCTTGGACTTAGAGAACAAGCACGAGCATAGACCGGACACAACCTTCCAATCCGCTGTACTCCAGACGTGGATGTGAGCGAAGAGAGATAAAAAACGAAGGAACACGCTAAGCCCAGGACAACAGTAGACAGCTATGCCAGCAACTAACGTCGGGACCGTGGAGGAAATAACGGGAGGGTGTTTCGAATCCGGAAAACGAAGGATCTGTGCGGGCGCCTCAGGCATTGGGACAGTGTGACACAGGACCCCGTTCAACTCCAACACCACATTCAACCACTTGGGCCGGGCTCGCATTTGACTGGGCGAAATACGCGTTACAGGTTGTTCAGGCGAAATATGCGCTAGAGGATGTTCGGATTGTCTTGCCTACAGCAAGACAACAAGTGACAATAGCAAATGGTATTAAAACAAGGGGAGTGTTACCTTGCAAAATGCTGAAGCATGGAATTGACTGCCAGCAGTGATTGAGAAGGACTGGACCGCGACACCCCCTCGCAACATGAGATGGTCGACGGGGGACTTCGAAGCAACTGGACGGAATATGGTTTTCAAAGGGGTGGCCTGATAGAAAACGAGGGAGTTTAGGGCCCAGTGATGAGAAGGACGCGGACGCACGCGACACGACAAGTGTTTTAGACAAAAAAGGTCTCCAATTATTGAATAATGTGTCTCTAAGTACAAACTACAAAATGAGCCACAACATCCAATAAGAGAGACAACTCCACGATCTACTCGCCTCCACCACTGCCGGACTCCTGAAAAACAAAGAGCGCCGGCATTAAGAAAACTACACAGGAAGAAAAAGAAGGAAATCGGAACCGCAGAGCAATTGCCGTCACCAGCCATCAGCGCGAAGTTAAATATGTGGAGAACAAAGGAGCTAACCTCAAAGTTCGTCGGTGCAGTCTCAAAAGACCTGAAGCGCTCCAATGCAGTCACATAAACGGTGGACTCCTCAGGGCTGCCTCTGGCAGGATCATCCCCTTTCTCCTCCTGCCCATCAGTGGCCTCCACAGCCGTCTCATGTGCACCCTCCCCCTCCTCTGGCACGGGAATTGGGGTGGCAGATGCAACACCGTCGTTGACATCCTCATGCGCCGGCGGTTGACCACTGACTTCATAGTCGACCTCGTCGTTCCGCTCGTCCGGCGTGTCAAGCAGATACTCGCCCTCTCGCGCTGGGGAAAGTGCGATCGGCATTCCAGATTCCGGAGTGCATTAACCACCTAAAGTCCCCACCACCCCCACCTCACACGTGCTACGTCCGACGTCATCGAACTCAAGAAAATCCTCCTCTTCAATGACTGCTGCGGGCTCGACCGGGAGTGGGGGCGTCACATGCTCACGAACTTCATCCCGCAAGGTCGGTCCATCCAAAGGAGAATGCTCATCACGCGGAAGAGGTGCGGGCGCATTCGTGACTGGTGGGACATCGACGGAGCATCCATCAGGTGGGATGGGGAAAGCAGGAGTTGTGGCCGCGACATCATTTGTCGCTGTCCCACAGATGCTCAAGTAAGGCTGATCAGGGTTATATGAGGCAATTGGCTGAATCATTGGGACAGCTGACTGTAGATAATTGCCAAGGTGGAATAAAGCTGTCTCTAGTTGGCCAAACTTCTCCCGAATGTCAGACAGACTGCTCATGAATATCGACTCAAGTTTATCAGCTCGTGCATTCTGAGCAGCAATATCATCGAGCCTCTGTCTCTCGCGCGCTGCCTCCTGCCTCTCCTTCTCCTGGCGCTCAATTTCGAGCTCATTCTTCCTGTTGAATTCTTTGACGGCTCGCTTCTCTTCCTTCTCCTTCAGCTTCTGCGCCCGCTTCTCTTCTTTGCTGAGAGTAGCGCTGAGGCACTCAACCTTCACTTTGGGCTGTGATGGCTCACCGACCTCTTCAGGCCCCATTGGACCCGCGAGAAGATCAACATCGTCAGGCACTCACTGGAGATTCCGGCTCCTCAGAGAAGTCGTAGAACTTGATCTCAACATTGTCCTCTGGCGTGTCCTCCGGTCTCCATACTTCCTTCTGCCACCGAGCGTCATACTTGCCCTTGATCACGTGACCAGAGGTCCAATTCAAGGGACGACCGGCTGTAGCCGACTCGACAGGCGTCGGGACCGCTGGACCACTCAAATTCTCCTCAGGGGCCAATGGGGCATTCGCGACCTCCATCCCCAAATTCATAGGCTCGGGATCGTGGTAGTCATTGCCGCCATCACCGTGGCCCTCCTCACTATCAGATGTCCCGGATTCACGTGGTATGCGCTATTGCCCCAGCTGAACATCGTAGTCGCCATCCGATTCATGATCCGCTGGCCTGGCTTGACCGTTGACATGCTTCGTGCGCTTCTCCTGGCGGGCTAAGTCCTCATCAGTACTATCGCTGTCCTCAGACGATTCGTTGACAAGCAGCGGGGTGTGAGCCGTCGTATGAGCAGCGTTTAGTTCGACTCGAGCTAAATCAGCACCGCTCGACTGCTTACGGGGCTTGCGTTGCAGGCGCGGTTCACGACCCTCCACGTCCCCCTCGCGATCACATTCGGCATAATTTGCCAATAGAGATCTTTGAACCGATGGCGCACCAGGCACGGCAACGGCTCTGGACCGACGACCGTCATCACTTGGCGACAGGGAAGACGCCCGCCCAGTCGCTGCACCCTGCCGAGCGGGAACGCGACTGCGACCGCGGCCACCGCGAGGGGCAGAAGAAGACCGACCCGCACCACGACCATGAGACCCGGACGCAGCACGACCACGAGAGGGAGCGCGCCGACTATTGGCTGGAACGGGCACGTTTGACCAGTCGATGACCGGGGCATCAAGACGATGGGAGACGTGCCAAACGGACTCAGAGGCCTCCGGAGAGACCAACTTTGCCGTCGGGGTCAAGGGGCCAGCATGCGACTCGATATCGTCCTCCGAGAACGACGATGAACTATTACCATCGTCAACGGGTCGTCTAGCCGATGATTTCCGCGATGCTCCACGCGCGCTCTTCTTCGTTCCCTTGCTGGACTTGCCCTTCCCACCCGCTGCATTGCCCGAACCAGGTTTGGGCCCGAGATTGGCAGCGGGATTGACATAAGCGGCCACGCTGAAGTCATTGTAATCCAAGTCCCGATAGTCCGTAGCCGTTTTCACGTAAACATCAGCCTCAGAGGCATTGAGAACAACGTGCGTCTCAAGCTGACACATCTGCGGAACATGGATATCAGAAATGTAAGTAGAAGAATGGTAATACTAACGTAAAACACGATCAACAAGCGATTGAAAGCACCAAACCAAAGTTTAGCTCGAATCGAGCTAATTATGAGTCAAGGCAACAGAACAAGATTCAGGCACACATATGTGAGAGGAATTCACATTCACTTTGGGATGCAGTTTTAGCTCGACTCGAGCTAAACAAATGATTGCAAAGAAAGGTGCAGAGGAACCTACAATTCCCGCCAGCATGGGCTTGGATCCCGCCATCAGCGACAAAAATTTATCGTTGGGAAAAGAGAATATCTTCAAAACACGACAGTAGAATTCCAAGCGCAGCTTCGTCATCCTCACGCCGAAGTCATGTTCCCTGTACATACCGGCCTTCGAGTAGAGCGGCAAATCGGGAGCATAGAAAGTGGGCGGAATTCGGTCCAGGATATCGCCCATATTGCTTCCCTTCTTTACAAGAAAGAGCAACGGAACCATATGCTTTTCTAACACCTTAGTCTCCGGGATACCATTGAGGCGCTCGTTACTGCATGGCATATAATACGAAGCCTTGTGTGCGTACTCATCCTTTATCTTGTTCGCGTATACAATGGCTTGGCACTGTCCATCAACATTCTCGGTTATCCAAAGCCAAACGTGGGGGTTCTTCAGAGACGAGTCCGACACCGAGTCCATGTACGTATCAAGGAACTCCTTGAAGTAGGGATTCTCTGTATCATCCGATTTACTTCCACTGCTAGGAACACAACAGAGATCGATGATGCCAATGGCACACCTGGAGTCGCCCCATACATAATCTCCGTCCCACGCGCCGAATTTAAACTCGGATGAGTCGAAAAGCCGAGTGTGAAGAACCAGAGTTCGCGGCTCGAATGTCCCCTTGACATCCAGAAATTTCTTGAAGAATTCCGCTGCGTACTCGGAAATCTCTTCCACCCTCTTATTCTTCGCCGATACGCGGAGAAGAAGGAATTACCCGGAACAAAGAGTAGCATCGCCATTGTCTGACGCGATAAATTGTAATCCACTTTGAACTGCTTCCACTTTTCAGCGTCAAAATTCCACTCGGAGTCGAACAACCCAAGCGACGGCTGCAGATTGTGCAACTCCCTGGCGACGGTGTTCTTCCTCTTCCGGTTCTCAACCCACTGCTTTGCGGACATGCAGTGGAAATAGTTCTTCGTGGGCTTTTTCACAGTCACCTTCGGATACTTCAATGTTCGACCGGGAGTCTCGTTCAGAAGATGCAACGCCATTATCTTCAAATCCCGCTCGGCTAGCTGCCCCATCGCCTTAAAGAACTCCCGGTTCAAAGTAAATTTCTTCGAAGCTGACTCCCAATCCTTGGTCTGATTGAATTTCACTTGACATGGCCTTAAAAGCGGGGCTTCAAATGCAAACTTTAGCTCGATTCGAGCTAAACCATCTACGACCTTCCAGCCTTAATCAAAAACCAAACATAAGGGAGCGAGGGATGAAGTGTGGCTACGCCGGATCAATACGTACCTCATAGTTTTTCCGGTTTACTATTTCATCGGCTTTTCACGACCATGGGACTTCTTCACCTTCAAAGGACGCCCATAGTCTACCCAAACACTCCTGGCCCCTATGACATTCGTTGCCCACGAAGGAGTGAAAATGTCAGCGTTGTTTGAAATGTTTGTCATTGCGGAAACTTCCATAATCTTGGCCGCCTTCTTATGCCAAACAACGTGAGCCCTCCACGTCTTCAGCGCTTTGATTTTTGCATCGTCAACTTTCTGACCACGGATCAACTCTTTTGCAGCTTCAACATGATGCTGCCCGTCGATGATCCGAAACCTACAAGACGAGCGCAGTAGATCATTCCAATCCCATTCCTCCGGCGCCTCGTCAAGAATAGGCATAATGCAAATTGTCTGCCTGCCACTGACGTCCACTGCATGGGTAAGGATATTCTTGTAGTGCGCTACTCCAGACGCCTGCAGCGATCGGATAATGTATCTCTCTTCCGCACGATCCAGGCGGTCGATGTCAACATCCACCGGCTTGTCCCTCCCAAAGATATAACAGTCGGCGCACTTCTCCCAATACTTTTGGAGTGACTTGCGGGCTTCCTCGTAATCAATTTCTTTCTCAGTCACCGCCGCCTTCATTGTAGGATTCACGGAAGTCAGTGCGCTGTCACCCATGCTTCCTCTAGATCGTTTGGAGCCAGAACTGCACGCATCTGGGTTCGGGCGCTTGTTACTCGGACCGCCAGGAATTGCTCCAGGTGTCCTCAAACCCGATCGAGCGGTCCCTGACGTAGACCTCGCCTGCAATGCAAGCGAGCCTGGCCTCCTGGATGATGCCTTTCCCTTTCGGCGTGCTTCGAATTCGGACAGTGACTTCCAAATCTGAGCAGTATACGGACTGTAAGACCTGAGAAAGGCTTTTGGAGACCACCAGATGGTATTAAAACAGAAAAACTGAACATGGCACCGACTAGGACTTACATTAGGAACAGCTGGTTCGTCCTGCACTGCCTTGTCGAGTTCAGAGTCAAGCTTTCCAGCAGGAGGATTGGAGTCATCCCGAACGATTCTTGCACAAGTTGCTGTCCGTGCCATAACTCTAAATAAGCACAATATCAGGTACGTTAGCCTAACGAGCGATTTCAAGACATGTGACCAATTAGAAAACCATGTTCACGGGATATATCACATTTAGCTCGACTCGAGCTAAAAAGAAAAACTCAAGGCTAAATCCACCGTCCAGAGCACAGACGGGCTTCAAAAACTATGACAAAGGATAATCAGCTTATGATGGTGAAGACATTTAGCTCGAATCAAGCTAAATTGATTATTGGCATGGTTGAATATTGTATAAGCGCAGCGCATTATACCCTTAGGAAAATCTTGTAGGAGATTCCGTTCGGCCTTTATCAATATTAAAGCGTCTGGTACTACGAATTTGACAATATTTAGCTCGAATCGAGCTAAATTGTCGATGAATAAATAATGTATAAGTTGTTTGTAAAGAAATCTTAGCCTTCATAATCGGAATATACAGGAATAATCAAGTGCATTGCAGGATGGAAGCGCGGAATAAGCTCGAGTCGAGCTAGATTCTTAGTTGATTTGGACTAGAATACTGGAAAATTCAATGATAATATGCAACATTGTAGCAGAATTAGCTCGAGTCGAGCTAAATATCCATTCTGGCCTCGGAATAATCGCAGTAATTGAACAAAACTTTGAATGAAATGCACAAATTTTAACTCGACTCGAGCTAAACTGACACAGTTGGGGCCGAGTTACTGAAATTAATGGCATTTAAGTCTATGAATCTGATAATATTTAGCTCGAATCGAGCTAAATTGCTGAGGAATTATGTGCATTGAATGATGAGAGCGCAGAATTAGCTCGAGTCGAGCTAAAATGGGAAAAATGGGGGAGATTGAGCTAATACGGCATCGAGCTAAATGAGCATCGAGCTAAAACAACATCGAGCTAAATGTCTATCGAGCTAAAATTGTGCAGGCAGCGATGCAGAAAATTACAGAATCAAACGTCACACTTGCAAACATTGTGCGTAGAACATTGTCAATTCACAAAATATAGGGAAGTGAATCATACCTGATAACTTGCTGAGCAAATTGCAACTGATAGTACTAGCAAAGCTTGGTAATCTCCAGCTCTAGCAGACCTCAGCAGCGTGCACTCAAAACCCTAACTAGCGTGCAGCAATACCCTCACAAGCGTGGAGCATTACCGTTATCAAGGTGCAGCAATACCCTTAAGTAGCAGCAGCAATTCAGAATCTTGGTCTACAACCCTAAACCCAGATCAGCCGCAACAAAGCAAGAAGAAACAGGAGCGAGCGAATACGACCAAGCAGAACGAGCGAGAAGGAACACCGAGCGAATGCGAGCAAGTAGGAAGCGAGCGAGCAGGAGCGAGCGAGCCAGCAAATGGGCTGTTGTGTGGCCACGAGAGTGACGATGCCCGTTCAGGCAGCTGCCCGCTTGGACGAGCGGGCACGAGCTGCCCAGGTGTACACGTGGCGGGGCGCGACTCGCTGTCGCCCGAGCACCCCTGCCCGTCGTACGTCTGCCCGCAGTCATCTCATTCTGTCCGCAGCCAGCGTGCATGGGGACCCCTTCCTCTTTTGAACTTCTCCTATTGTTTGTCATGCCAGTTGTACCATTTCTCAGTGCGCGCTTAGTCTCCTCGCTCTTCCTCTGCTGCAATTTGTTACTGGGTTTCTACTTCGATTGTGCGCGTTATTGGAGTGCTACTCTTCCGTCGAGTTTGTTTTCTTGTTTGCACGTTAGTTTCATTGTGGTGGCGCGGAGCGAATGCGACAGACAGGCTCACCTGCAGTTTCTGCAACTTCTGTTTGTCTCTCCCATATCAGGTGAGTGATTTTCAAAAACTCCTCATCAACTAGTTTATAGTATTATAGACGTTCTGTTTTTCTCTAGCAGTTCTGTAATCGCTTCAATTCGTGACTGTGATTCATTGTCACTCTGTCGGTGAGTTCTTAATAATTATATTAGTAAGACTGTTTGAGTGAGCATTATTTTTGCAAATTGTTGACCGTCACTACTTTTATAGGTACTGGACGCTTGTTTTCTTTTGCTGATTCATCATGATACCACTAATTGTTGTATGAAGCTGTAGTTGCAGGTCCTTCAATAGTTAGTACACATCTTGAAGGTAAGTTTGTCAAGACAGAACTAAGCACTGTTTCACCTTTGCACGTAAGTGAGTCTATTAGTGGATCATTGTGCACTAAGGTGAGTCTGTAAGACTTCCAATTCCTGCTTCCTTCTATGTTTTCAATAATTCAGTTTGAGAGATTGTGGTCTGTTCACGTCTAGGACTGACGGTGTTCTTTTAGCTCGATATGGTTGTTTAGCTCGATGTCGTTTATTAGCTTGTTTTCTAATCTAATTTTGAAATTTGTGTCTGTTTTTTGACTTGATTCAATTAATTTATGTCAGTTGCTTAAGTTTCTGAAGTTTTCGTTTCAATTTGGTAAGTTCTTATTAACTTGATGCGATACAGTTGAAAACCGTATCAGTGGTGTTATAGTAACACTTGTATAGTATTTCAAAAAGGGAAATTGTAGTCTTTTCAGTCTGAGGGCAAATCTTAATCATTAGAATGTTTGATAATTATAAAATTGCCGGCATTGAATATGCAGGTACTAAGTATCATCGAGTGTGCACTCATTTCCAAATATTGTGTATAATTACCATTGATTGTGAATAATCATGACAACACCGTTTAGCATGCCAAACGGGGAGGAAAATCCGTCCGCGACCAGATTTGAATGACTACTCCAAGTCACCACGGAGTTCTACAAAGAGTCCAGTCTCCCGTTCTTCCACAAGACTGTCACCCGGTCGATGGTCATGGCGCTTGTGAGCGGGCCGTGGGGGTTCAGCATGGTAACCCTAAACTCTGCCCATTTAGCTCGATTCGAGCTAAAGCCCAAACTGCGCGATATTTGATTGTAGTCCATTTTCAATGTTGGTTGCAGGTTGATTTAGCTCGACTCGAGCTAAAACGCAAACTGCGTGAGTATTTAGCTCGATTCGAGCTAAATGAGACCATTAATGCTGGACTTTTGTAAATGTTGTTTTAGTCCAGCAGTCCAGCTAAATCTTTGTCATTGGCTCTCTTGTAGGAGATTCCTTTCAAATTTGTCGAGGACTATGGGTCAAAATTCAGTGAGGACGTCACCTTTAGATTGGAAGGAGATCCTGCAAAATTTTGGCCAATTCGATTGACAGTAACCAAGTGTTTTAAACATCTGAGACGCTGCCGAGTGTTTGCCTATGGTCACGGTGGCCTGAAAACTTTCATACTCGACACCAACATCCGAGTGGGCGATCACTTGTTCTTTTCTTTGAGGGCACACTCGGAGTTCCACGTGCGCATTTTGCTGAACCCGAGTATCGTGGAAAGCCCAATATGCAAAACGTGCGGGTTTGCACCCCACTACCCTCGATTCGTAGTCAACGTCGTTCAATGGCACTTATCCCTTGACCCCGGACACGCCAACCTAGATGATATGATGACATTGGTATGGCCCCCTATGAATTTGTTTTTGCAAATTATATAACTTTTAGTCAAGCATTTGTAAAGGAAATAATATAATTATATTTCCTAAACTTTGAGATTTAAAAAAAAAACTCCTTTATTATTATTTTATTTCAGTTTTATTTCAGAGTGTTCACAATTTGGTCACCTACGTATGCGCAGAGGATTCCTGGACGATTTTGGGACTCGAATAGCTGCATGATTCATGGAGACGAGGTCTACCTCCTTGGCCCAAAGAACATGGCCGTGATGGCGGTTTAATTGGAGCGCACAGCTCAGATATTAGAAGACAGCACTGAACTGAAGGTCACAGCGCGGTTGGCATCAGGGTGGGAGACCTTCGTTATCACCAATCAGTTGTGTGCGGGAGACATCCTCGAGTTTACTTTAATCAACCCGAATATGTTTAGGGTAGATGTCTTGGACCGTGTCTAAAACGTTTACTTTGAACCACGGAGTTTTTTTGGCATTCCTTTCTAGTTACAAAAGAGATTTTGGAACAAACATTTCTCTTTACTATAGTTGATTGTGACCTACACATTTTGCAAATCTGACAATGGGTTGAAATTGCAGTACTCATGTAATACTTCTTATTACAAGACCGTTTTCACTCAATGTGATATATACCGCTTTTATTCTAATGTACCACATTGTCTCTTTTTCCCACTATGATTGTCAAGTATTCAGCTAGTACATTCAGTGAGCATTTCCTTAAACCATATAAGGTAGAGGAATGAAAAGTATAATACTCAATTAATTATTTCATTGGCCCCCATTAAATACCCATTGTACTCTCATAACTATAAAATCATCTAACATTTATACGAATTGACTTCCCCAAGGTTTAAGGTTGTACTGCACCCTAAACCACCATGTCTCATATTACTACTTTGTACTAATTATAATATTATTAGTAATATCAATTATACTTGTTATATTAGAAGCTCGATTAGATATTCATAGCAGCCATATATATTTGGAAATTCTATATTATGAACGTCAAACTTTGAATACTAAGAAATTACCATAAATTAAAAAAAATCTATACACATACATGTTCAGTACAATACTCCATTGAGGTTGTTAGTTTATACCCCAAACCTAAATTCTTATTGTCTAATTATTATTAGTTGTGCTAGTTATATTAGCAAAGTACTGGTTTGGGGTTTAGGGTACAAAGATAACTTATTCATACAGTACTGAACAAGAAGTTATGAAAAGTAAATTTTTAGTAGTTACATGCATTTTTCTGGAACTATGTTTTTTGACTAGGATTTGCAAATGGAAGAAATAAATACAAGTCCCTCGATTCCATCATCCAATTACAAGACCAAACACTAGACCATTTAATATGAAATGTAGTACCCTCTTCTTAGTACTATAGAACTATAGAATAACTATAGAATAACTATGTTCCGAAATGTCAAAATAATATTGTATATATTGTTCAAAATCGTAGTGTTATAAGAAATTAGTTTACATTTGTTTTTAGATGTGCACAGAAGTCAATCAAACTTTAATTTTATGAACTACTCATAAGCTATTCTACATTATCTTCAAAATAAATACATAAATAAAAAGAATTTATGTATATGTTTATATACATATATATAGAGATACATATATACATATATAGATATGTATAAAAAATATATATATATATATATATATATATACATACTAGGACAATTGCGGAACCTCAGGTTATTTTAGAGAATAAGAGATAGTTAAATAGAAATTGGAAAATAAGACTCAAGTGGATGAGAGGTTTTAGCCCTGTAATGAGGTCTTCCATAAATCAATGGTAGCTCAACCTCCCTGTCACAATGGTTATGGTTACTGCAGTTGCAGAGTCGATTAGCCCCCCCTATTTTTTCCTAGGTACAGTGTTTCAATAATACTCTATATATATTGTTCGAAATCGCAGTGTGATAAGAAATTAATATACATATGTTTCTAGATGTGCACAAAAGTGAATCAAACTTTTATTTTATAAACTAGTTAGCATTGGGTATTCAACATTATCTTCAAAATTATTACATTACAAAAATAAAATATGTATATGTTAATATATACCTAAATATATATATATGTGATAGGCTTTCACGTGAATGGTTAGGAACGATTGAATTTTGCTAAATATTTATTCTATTTCAATGTACCGTAAACTCTAAATTCTAAAACCTAGACCCTAAATCCTAGACCCTAAACTCTAAACCTAGTCTAAAAACCATCGACATAATAGTCTAGACTCTAAACCCTAGACCCTATAGCGTAGACCCTAGACCCTAAACTCTAAAACCCGAAAATCCTAAACCCTAAAACCCTAGACCCTAAAACCCTAGACCCTAAAACCCTGGTCACTAAGCATTAATTTCACTAAGTTAACGGATCTTCCTTTCCTGCGAGCACCTTATGTCAGTCATTGGTGTCAGGAACACCTTTTCCCGCGGATTTCTCTGTTGGCGCCATTTGCTCCTTCCGATTTTTCGTACGCGCCATTTCTTTTTGCTCACCCCGTCCTCTGTGCTTGGCCTCCGGCCTCCGACCTTCACTGCGGTCCTGTCTGCTTAGTATGCTTGTTTTTTGTGCATCTGTTATTTATGGATTTTTCCAAAAGTCATTGGACATTTCATTGTCTATGATGGAGTTTGTTGTCCATTTGCTAATGTTGGAAAACTCTTCTGCCAGTATTTCTAGGTTACTTAGTGTTTCGGTCATGTTTCTTTAGATATTCTTCCAAACATCTAACTAGTCCTTTGTCTGGTCGTTTGATACGGCCAGGCCATGTGTCTTATTGGAAGTAGTATGGTGTGGTATGTGCAAATTTGTATGAATTTGCTGCTTTTTGATAGCCTCTTTTCATAGTTCCTTCTTTTGCAAGTTGATCTGCGCGTTCATTCCCGGTAATTTTAGAGTGTGCTTTAACTTTGTATATTGTGGTTGGTTGTGTTCGTTTTTTTAGCATTTTTACCATACCTTCTAGTATGGTTTATCCAGCTTTTTCTTTTTTCCAGTGGCCATCATCAGCTTCTTCAGGTGGTAAAAAGGATGCATCTGTGTAATAGCTGTATTGTGGTGGAAATTTTAGTGTAGTCTTTATTTCAAAATTTTGGAGGGGATCTATCCACGTATTTTGTAAACTATTGTAATGTGGGTATATTAGTTTGTTCCAATTTGTGTTTTTGTTAACTTTTGTGTTTAATGGTGTTGGTGGTGCTGTTTGTGTATAGTATTGCGAAATTTGTAGATTTTCAATTGCTGTGTTTATGGTGTTTATTTGGTTTATTGTGCCAATGTTATTGTTTTGATGGTAAATACACCATACTCGACACCATATGTGTATTGCAAGCGGTTCGTTTCGGGATTTGTTGGGTACCTGTGGAATTGTTGGTTCGTCATATGTAATGGTGTCCGCGACAAAATGTATAATGGCGTGCGTATCCAGGAAGGGTCCGTTGTATGGTGATAGATTTTGGTACCAGTTGGTGTTCGGGATTGCTAATATGGTGACAGTTTCTGGGTCTTGTTTTTCTGCTAGTCTAGCCCAATGTATTGCTTGTTGTGCTGTTTCTGCGTCATTTGGGTGAGCATATCCAATACCTTTCCATTTGTATTGAAAGGTTGTTCCTAGTGAGCCAAAAATCCTGACTCTAGCTAATGTTGAGAAGAATTGGGTAGATTTCATGGAACATGTAATTGGTGAGGAAAAGTATGAGTGTGTCATATTAAATGTTGTTATTAGTGTGTCTAGAATGTCGGATGGGATGGTATGGTGTGGTGTTATTATTGTGTTCTTTTTGTGGTTTTTGTGTTCATATCTTTGATATAGCCAGACTACTTCCGTTTCAAGTGACTGTATAGCAGGTATTAGTCTGTGGATGTTGTATTTGTTATTGTTATATTGTTGTCATAACCATTCTATTCTTGTAGTTGAAATGGTGGTGATATATTTACCGGTGTCATTATATATATGGGTTCTATCATTTTGTGTTTGAATGGTGCACTTGTTTGTGTCTATGTCTTTTTCTGGGTTACATTCAATTGCGGATGTTTCAATGTATGGGATTATTGTTGGGGGTGGGATGTGTCTTGTGTCTCTATTTTATTCAGGTGTGAATTGTGTATTTATAATATTATGATAGTGTTTTTTTTTAAGTTCTGTATAGTATTTTGTAAGTAGGTTTAGATTATGGTCTATTAGTGTTGGTAGATTTAGTGGAAATAGTTCGCGTTGTTGTAACCATTTATTGTATGTTATGTGGTTTGAGTCTATCCATTGACATAGATAGGTGTTGTATTCTTTTTGTATTTTATATTTGTCTTTACTTGTATTTGTTTTGTGGTTTAATATTGTGTGAATGGGGAATCTTATGGGATCGTTTTTGATGTTTTGTGGTGGGGCTGGTTGTTGTGGAGGTTGACGGACTTGTACAGGATTTGTTGGTGTTCTTGGTATTATTTCGTGGTTGTATATTTTGTATTTTTCTTTTAGTGTACGGGGTGGTAAGTGTATTTGACATGGGTTTGGGCAATCTTCGTCACATTTTGGTTCACAGAAGAGTTGTTCTGCTATGTTTAATGCACTTTTGTCTAGTTTAGTTGGATTTTGATAGTGTATTTTAAATTCTTCTAGTGACATTAGTTTTGTGCTGTTCGGAAGGATGATTTGATTGATATTGTAAATTTTGTGTGCCATTAATTTGTATAATAATTTGATGGAGAGTTTCGGGTCTAATAGTGGTAGGTCATTTATGATTGCAAATCGCCATTCTTTTTCTAGTCCAGTCATGTATAGTTGAAAATTTTCTTCTGTGCTTTTAAGGTGTATACCAACTTTTGTTTTTAGAAGGAATAATGTTCGTGTTGTAGGTGATGTAATGCAGTCTTGGCGTTTAATTCTTGGGATGGCATCGGCACCTCCGGCTTTGACAAGTATGTGTTGTATAAGTCCTTTATATATTATTCCTAGTCTTCATTTGTCATTGAGTGCATTACGAAGTTGTTCCCCAATGCATCTAAGGTAGGCATTTTTTAGAAAGAAGGCTTCTAGTCCAAATAAATCATGAGGAAGTTGAGTTATAATATTTGCGGTGCTTTTAGGTAGTCCGCATATTGTTTTTTGGATTGCAATAATTTTCTTGTCAAGTTTATTAATGGTTGGTAGTGAGTATGGGACTGCGAAGAAGCTGTAGGCTATACCTGCTCTGATTACTGTGTCCACCATATTGATTCTTTGTTTGATGGTGGCAGGGCATTTTGATAATTGTTTACATTGGTCTATTATTTTAGTTGTGGTGATATGTGTTTGGAGTTTCCATTTTAGTGATGGAACTAATTGTATGCCTATGTATACATACGGTTCAATTTGATGGAGTACTGGTAATGTCTGGTCTCTGTAATTGATTTTTTGGTTTGTGATGTGGGTTTTAAATTTGTTTGGTGGCATTTAAGATTTATTTGGGCAACCGGTAACGGCGCATTTTGTGACTCCCAAGTCCATGCCCGTCTATTCATAGAATTTGTCGATTTTGTTTAGTTGTATTTGTAGTGATTTTGTATTGTTTGATATAGCTGCTAAATCGTCCGTGTGTGCTGCAGAGCTAATTTGGATTTCTGATGTACCAAATTTGTAGCCATTTTCCCCTCTTTGTAGCCATCTCAAGAGTGGTTCAAGAAAAATTATGAAAAGATATGGACTAAGTGTATCTGCTTGTATGGTTCCTCTTTGAATCGGTATTGGTTTTGTTTTGCCAAAGTGTTCACCGGTAAAAATGGTGTTTGAATGGGAGTAGATGTTGCCAACTAGCATAAATGCAGCTTCTGGGTATCTAAGGTCTTTCATTATAGTTAGGAGTCTTGGATGATCTAGTGAGCCAAATGCATTTTTGAAGTCTATATAAAGTAGATACATGTCCTGGTTTGTAAATTTTGCATCTTCTAGTGCTGCTATGAGGAGTTGTAATTGTCTTGCTGTACTTCTTTTTGCTCTGAATCCTTCTTGACTATCGTCGGTGTAGGATTTGGTATTTTTCACCGTATGCTGATAATAGGTATGTTAACGTATTGGTGAAGAGTTTGTATATTGTGTTTGCAAGTGCTATTGGTCTGTGGTTTGGCAGTTGTGCTGGATTTCCTTTTTTATAAAGTAGTATGGTTAAACTAATTTTCCATGAGGCTGGGATTTGTTTTTGTTTGTAGCAATGAGTGAAAAATAAAAAGAGTAGTATTTGGAAGTTTTCGGGCATGTTTTTTAGTATTGAGTAGGGAATTTTGTTTGGGCCTGGTGTTTTATTGTTGGATAGGTTTTTAAGACACATTTCATATGTTTCCTTATCAAAGTGTTTATAAAGTGGTGTTTGTGGATGTCCTCTTTTTTCTATTACAAAACCATCAAGGTCGTGCCATGGGTATTGTCTAACTCTGTAAGTACATTGTACTGCGTGTTCGGGTTGGTAGTAGCATGTTGGTACTGTAGGTCTATTGCTAATTGATTGTTGTATGTGGATTTCATTTGCTATGTCTTCTGGGTTGGTCAACATGTTGTTTCTGTCCATAATGTAGTCTAGTGGTGGCGTATCTTGATTTTTGAAGATTTTCTTATTTATTTTCTTTGGGCTTTTGTCGAATAGTTGTCTGTATTTTTGAATTGCCTTTTTTATACAACTTTGGGTGTATTTTGTGGTAATTTTACGTGCTTGTGTTTTTGCTGTCTTGGCTATTTCTACTAATGATTGGATCCATTCTATTTGGTCATGTTCTTGGGTTGGGAGTGGTAGGATGTTTACATTTGTATGGGTTTTTAATTCTTCAATTATTGAATGTGTTTGCCAGTTTTGTGTATTTTTTGTTATGTAAATTGTTTTTCTAATTAGATGGTAGGTGGATAGGTGTTTTTTCCATGATTTTTGTAGTTTTCTTGGTAAGAATCCTCCTTGTTGAAAGGTGCGATTTGTTAGTGTTGGGAGTGGTGGTGCACTACAAGTTTTTTGAATTTTGTCTGATATTTTTTGTATCAAGTGATCTAGTTTCGAACATGAAATTTGCCATTGGACGTCTGTTAGTTGATCATTTGATAGTATTGAGACGAGTTCATTAATTTGTAGAGCATTTTCTTCAAAATATTCTATTTTGAATTTTTCCATATTTTCTTGTGGTATGGGGTTTAGAATTCTTGTTGTTTTGTTGTGGTATGGGGTTATTGGAATTGGTCTTGCTAATTTTTCCATATTTTCTTGTGGTATGGGGTTATTGGAATTGGTCTTGCTAATAAGGTGTTTGGTGGTATGTGTAGTGTTACAAGTGAGGTAAGGTTGTGGTCATTGTCTGTGGTTGATTTGTATAAATTATTATCTGGTGTTTTGATATAGTATCCATCTATTAGGCTGGTTTGATTATAGTTTGACCTCCTTGTCTGGAATATAGGTAGTTTGTTGGGATATATTCTAATTGGAGATTATTTGTAAATGTTCTCCATTCTATATCTTCCATTTGTATCAAGTGATCTAGTTTCGAACATGAAATTTGCCATTGGACGTCTGTTAGTTGATCATTTGATAGTATTGAGACGAGTTCATTAATTTGTAGAGCATTTCCTTCAAAATATTCTATTTTGAATTTTTCCATATTTTCTTGTGGTATGGGGTTTAGAATTCTTGTTGTTTTGTTGTGGTATGGGGTTATTGGAATTGGTCTTGCTAATAAGGCGTTTGGTGGTATGTGTAGTGTTACAAGTGAGTTAAGGTTGTGGTCATTGTCTGTGGTTGATTTGTATAAATTATTATCTGGTGTTTTGATATAGTATCCATCTATTAGGCTGGTTTGATTATAGTTTTGACCTCCTTGTCTGGAATATAGGTAGTTTGTTGGGATATATTCTAATTGGAGATTATTTGTAAATGTTCTCCATTCTATATCTTCCATTTGTGGTGGGGTTGTGTCAGTATTATTTTTGCGTCCAATAAGTGCTATGTCTCTATTAAAATCTCCACACAGTATGTATGTGGTATTTGGATGTGCATTGATTTGTTGTGTTATGTTCTGTTGAATCAATGGTATATACATGTGAATAATTAGCCAAGTTTGTAGTGGATTATTGTCTATTTTTATTATTTGTAAATAGGGTGATATTTCTTTGGGAGTTGGGATTTTAGTGATATTGCCGAGGTATGCGTATTTTTAGTGTATTAGTGTGAGGAGACTTCCTCTTGCGGGTACGTATACCATTCGTTGTTGCATGCATCTCGTTAGGGCGTGTGTTGTTAAAAATCAATTTGTATTTTGGAAATAGATTTTGTATGTATTTGGTGGATTTTGTAGCAGTTATTTTAATTTTTTGTATTGTGATGATAGCGGGTTCATCTGGTGTGTTGATTAGTTCCTGTAGGTTTGGAAGGGCCGTATTTAGTAAAGCGGTATTCCATGTAATAAATCTAGTATTATGGTTTGTTGTACGAATTTCTTGCGGTTGCACTATAGGTATGTCTGGGAGTGGTGGAGGATGACTGTATTTTTGTAATGGTTCATATATTTTTAATGTTTCTTCTAACAAATTGATAGAGAGGATTGGGAATTCATCGATCATGTTTTGAAGGGTTATTGGACCATTATGTTGATGAATAAAAGCATAGATTTCTTTATGAATTGTATTTGGTGGGTTTATTATGTTTTGATTGTTGTTTGAAAATTCTGTATATGGATGTGTAGTTAATATGTGTCTTTCTGGTGGATTTTGGAGTAAGGATATTCTTTCTAGCAGTAATGTTGTCCAATCAAGGTTGGGAATTTGTATTAATAGTTGATCACATGTTGCTTTTGATGGACTTATTGTAACTATGAGCGCATATAAAATTCTTGGTGATGGATGATGTTGATTTTGGTGAATATAATTCGATATGTGTGGATAGTCATTACTGGCTTCCGCATGATTCAGATGGATTATATTTAGGATAGGTGCGAATTGCTTTGCTAGATGCTGGTATTCTGTTTGTAATTTAATCGTGCTTGGTATAAAGTATGTTTTGGATCTTTTTTTATGTGTAGGTGGATGAGTTTTTAGTAAGTCGGGCATGGGCCCAGGGTTGGATTCGATGTCCCCGCATAGTATCAATAATTGGTGTAAAAAGTTTCTTTTTAGGGGAGTTTTTTGGGCTATTTTTTCTTTTTTCCTTTTTCTTTGTCTATTTTGGACGAGGCTGGTAGGCCGAGTCCATTGTTGTTGATGATGTTTTTTTTGGACGAGGCCGTTAGGCCGAGTCCATTTATTTTGTTTGGTTTTATTTTTGTTGGGTTTTAAATTTCTTCTTTTTGTTTCATGTGTTATGTATTTTGTATGTTGATTGTTTTTATTTATTTTGTCTTGGTTGTTTTATTTGTTTTTGTTTTTGGTATTGATTTTGAGTTTGGTATTTGTATTGGTATTTGTGTTAGTATTTGTATGGGTATTTGTATGGGTATTTGTATTGGTATTTGTACACTAAAGTATTGTATAAACATATATGTATATTTTGGTATTAGTATATACCTTTTTATATATGGTGTATAGTATTACAGTGTATGTATACCAAAAATGTATGTATATGTATTTGGTATTTCTATACTATATATTACAAAATAGTATGGCGTATAAATATTGTATAAATACTGAATAGTATATAGTATAAAGTAGGAAGTAGGAAATAATACTATAAAGTATAAAAAATACTATGTATTCTACTCTTTGGACTTTTTTCAATCTACATTTTTTGAATACTCTATGGTGGGGTGAGAAGCACTACCCTTGATGCCTCCAAGTCCTTGGATTGCTAGCATAATGTTCTTGTGAACGGCATCAATCTTCGCTTGTAATTCATCGTGCTTGGCGTCGTTGTTGATCCTTTCTTCATTCATCTTCTTCTCCATAGACACCTCCAAATCTATCCTCATCTTCTTGTTCTCCTCCTTCATGGTCTTGTTGTTGTCTTCCAATATTGTTTTCATGTCTTCCTTCAAAATTTTCTTCACATCTTCTTTGGTGATAGAAGGGGTCGCCGTTACCGATGTGGTAACGGTATTTACCAGTGCCGCATTGATATCATTGAAACCCCACTTCTCCACATACTCTCTAGTGGGGGGTTCAATGCCATCAAGACTCCTACGATGCGGTGCAAACAAAACATAGTGACCACCAATCACAAAGGTTTTGTTCACAAAGGACCTGTAAACGATAGGGTTCGTGCATTGTACGTTTGCACTACCGTTGTGCAAAGTACCCACTTCCCTATGAAACCACACTGAGGCAACATTCTTGCTCTCCATGGTTTTGATGATCGCCTCGGTGGTGTCAACCACCGCCATCAAAATCGGAAGGTAAGAAAGTGTGAGGGACAAGGCATCTTTCTCAGCCTTGGCCTCGGGAGAGATACGTGGTGTGTTAAACACCTTTTTTGTGGCATAATTACCTTGTGATTAGCGGCCACATGATGCAATCTAATCTTATCGGCTTGGTTAGGTGTCGGTGCAAGAATGAAAGCATGACATTCATGCGTTTTCTTTTGGACATCCATGACTTCAAACTCATGTTTCTTGAAGAAGCTATTCCTCAAGATGTCATGGAAGAGGAAGCTAGCGGTGGTGTCTAAGAGGTTATCACTCTTAATCTTAACCATTAGACTATCATTCCTAGCGATGTTATGAAAACTCTTACAAACCTTGCCCAAATTTTTTTTGTGCAAAGATGGTTAGAATATCGGTCAATAGTGTCATAAGAGTGGACAAAAGGGCGGAGCCCTTGAAGCAACTTAATGCCGTCAATTTCAGGGTTTTGGAGCTGGAGTTTGACAACTCCACTCCAAACCCCCCTTTGCCCCCCTCTCTTGATGCTATAACAAAGCACCGCCATGGGATCTATGATCCCATGGCCAAGAAGAATGTTCATGTCATGAAGCCTATTAGAAATCATGGTCTTGGCTTCATCATGAAGAATTGGGGTTTCTAAATTCATTTCAAAATGAATTTCAATGTGGAAGTCAAGAGCTAGACCAGTATTGGGGTTAACCGGGATGTTAAATGGAAATTGAGTGAGGTTAAAATGCTGCCCCACAATTTCATCTTCCCTTTCTTTAGGGTAGAGGATTTGTAGGACTCGTGGGTATGCCACGATTGCCTCACGAGCTTCTATGGCTTCTTCCCTAATCATGCCCCAAGTTACCATGTCTTCTAGGGTCTCATCCATAAAGATTATGTCATCGTTATTCTCTTTACTTAGCCTTTCCATATGGCTAAACCTAAGTCAAAAATTTGGGTTTCGTGGCTCAAACACCACGTTTGTGTATTTTGTGTTAGGGGGGTTTACCTTTGCATGAGTTACAAAGTCAGAGTCGTCGTCTCCTGATTCTTCATACATGTCGCTGTTGCTCCCTCCTTCTGCAGCTCTTTTGCCTTTGTCTCCAGCAGCGCTCGTTCCTTGTCCTTTGTCCCTTGCCTCGCCGTCGATGCCGCACCTGCTGTCGGCATCGTCGTTCTCGTTGTCTTCACCTTCGTCTGCTGCCTTGTGATTTTTCGTTGCTGTATTTGTTGCTTGCGCTCCTGCCGCTGCTCCTTTTTCAGTGTTGCCCTTTGCTGCCGAGCCTTCGCTGATCGCCTTGTCTTCATTACTCTGCATTTTGCACTGGTCTTCGCGGAAGCCGCTGCCGTCGACTCTGTCTTTGGTGATGGCATTGGTCTTCTTCTGCTGGTTCGATTTTGCGCTCCGGTGACTGCTGTAGGTCTCTTCGTGGTTAGTCGCGTTTTTGCTGTGTCCACCATCGTTCTCCTCTCCGTTTTTGCTTTTGCTCGTGCTGCGGTTGGTGGCGTTGCTCATCCCTTTCTTGCTCACGCTCTTACTACGTTCCCTAACGTTGCTTGTTTCTTGTCTATTGACACTTCTGCCTCGGTCAGTAGCGTTTGCGGAATTTTGTTTATTGATGTTTCTGCCACGAACATCACAATTGTGGCTGCGGGGTTGGTTGATGTTGCTCGTTCTCTTGTTAGGGTTTCTCTGGTCGCGTTGCTTGTTGAGGTCTTGCTGATCGACTGCAGTATTCGCGGCCTCTTTGCGAGAACGCTCCTTTTCGTTTAGGCGATCTCCAATTTTGGTGTCACCGGTGGTCATGATCATGTCTTCTTCAGAATCAGTGTGGGAGCTTACAGTTACGTTCTTGTTCTTCTTGCCACTGCCACTCTTAGCTACCTTGGCAGCTTTTGCTTCCTGAATTTTCTTCTGGCTCGTTGTAGGCGTGTCAATAGTCATGTTCATCGTTTGTCTTTTTTCTCTGGAGAGTATCCAGGATGGTTGGCGCATCTCCATGCTTGGATTGGAGTTCCTTTTACTGCGAGGCAGCCGATTGATTCTTTGCGTGACGTTGGGGTTGATTTTGGAGTTGTTGCAGCTGCCGTTGAGAGTGGCTGCACCTTGTGTTGAGGATGGTAGCGAAATTGTTGCAGCAGCGACTTGGCTGCTCTTGTGATTGTTGTCTGCTCTGCTGCTGCGGGGGTTGGCTTCGGAGGTAGGCACACTGAGCACCAAGCTGCCTTTCTTGCCAAGGCTGTGACCAATGTTGCTGCTGATGTTGGGCTTGAAGAGGTGATGGAGAAGATGAAAACGTAAAATAGAGGATGAGTGAGTATACTTATCTGGGTGTTCGTGCTGGGGCAGAATTCGCACAGCTGAAATTTGCTTCTTGCCCGTCTTCCTTTCTTTGCTCGCTCCTTGCAGCTTGCGGTAGGGCAGTGCTTGATGGAGATCTTCTGATCGGTGTTGAGTTGGTAATTGGATCTTCGTTTGACTAGCAATACTTTACCTTGGAACTTCCGGTAGATCAGATCCGTGATAGCTTAGGTGATGTTGATGATGCGCTTCGTCCTCTAATGATGTTCTGCTGGAGTTGATTGATGTTGGAAGGAATGTTGGCCACTGATCCTCGTGTTCTTGCAAGCGTTAACTCTGGTTGTGGGTGTCCCCGCAGTTACGGTGCACTCCTTGTCACTATTGCTTGGGCATGGTGTATCACGTTCCGTAGAGATTTCTGGACAATGGATGCTCCTGCTGCTCGCTGGATTGAATCTGTTGGGGCTAACGCGAGTTTTGGCTAGGCAAACGGTGTAAGTGCAAATAGAACTATTTTCTACAGAAAGAAAATGAGTAGCAAAGATCTTGGATCTATCAATATAACGATAGCAATCGGAAGTATGATGGTGAAAGCAAATACAAAGAAAAGGCTAAATCTGAGTAGCTGGACAACAATCTAAAGTGTAAACGGCAATGGTGAGAAAAATGAAAGGAGGTGTTATCTGGATTTGAGATCTGATCTCAATAGTGGAGCGTTGATGAAGCTTGTAGTCCTCTTGTGATCTCACGTAAGGGTTTGCACGCATTCGTACTGTGGTCATGAGTAGATGGGGGCAGCCAATCTTCAGTTCCTTGGCAGTTTGAGCGTAGCCGGCCAAAATGCACTGATTCGTAAGTAGTTGGCGCCTATTGCTCCATCTTACGCCTGCTGGTCAAGCTTGAGATCTGGATTTGTTGTGGTCGACAGAGCGAGACTACGTTAAGGGGTCCACTCCTCTCGTACAGGGCCTTGCCACGGCGTCCATCAAATCGAACCACGGATCTTGGGCATAACACCACGGCAATGCGTCACGTATTGTTGTGGGGATTCATTCTTGTCGAAACAGACGCTTGCAAAGATGAGCGGTATGAGAGTCACTGCTAGCGCTTAAGCACATCTGCGAAGTTAGTTACGGATCAATAGGGGCTGGGGAGAACGCGGTGTGGAAATCACTCCTAACACGTCCACAGCTTGGGCAACGGCTACATTCTACTACGAGTTCTTGCAGATCTCTGCCCCTCTCCTACGGCTCAGCTCTCCATCGGTCTCCGGTCCTAACCTCCAGGAAAAATCACTACTTGCCTGAGCATTGGGAAAAATTAATAGTCATTAGCATTATGAAGGTATAATGTAAATTTCAACATGAATGGAAGATATTTTGAATATTTACAAATTTTATTATGTAAACAAGATAAAAATTCAAATTAAATATATTTTTGTCAAATTTAATATGAAAAAATATATTTAACGTAGATAATAGTTACATTGACAAGTAATAAAAATATGAAAGTGAAGAAAATAAAAGAGACATAGGATTGGAGCATCTTTAGAAAGCCCTTTGTATTTTGGACACTCAAATTGCGAATTTCTCAACGGTGGGAAAACCTCAAATAAAGCCAATTATCCAATCGCAACTGTCAAAAGATGTATCATAACTTAACTTAAACATCTAATGAAACACCAACTACAATAAAGTTTAAACAATTGATTTTTTTGGACGTTTGACCAAAAATCAAGCATAATATGGTTGATTGGGCACTTAGGGGTTAATGTTGGTTTAATGTTGCTTTTGACGACAATCAATATACATTTTTTCATCCATTTTACCTTTAACATAATATTCATTAAAATGAGAGGATTCCAGAATAATGAGAGTTCAAAAAGTCTAAAATAAACCCAAATTCAACCACTAACCATTCGAAATATAGGTTAAAACAGTAGAAGATGGACACAGTGAAGATCAAATAGAGTACATTTAATAGAAGTGTGCACTAAAACATTGCAGAAGTGACATCTATTTATAGTAAGTATAAAACGAATATACATTTTTTGGGTGTTTGTATTGCAGGACGGTAATCCAATCTTGATAATGTCTCATAATGCTAGGAAAAAGAATGAGCGAAGAGTAAAATCCTATATAAAAACATGAGCTCCATTTATTTTTATAAGTCTCTATAGTAATCACAAATAGAATGCCTAGCGGATCTAGGGTTGCGATCGACTCTTCAGTTCAGCTTCGGCCTTCAACTGAAGTTCAGCTACAACCTTCAACATCACATGACCACGACTATCGAAGTGATACATTGACAATCGCCGTTGCGCAATCTCACGCCTCTGTTGCGCCAGTCTCAATTCCTCCCTCTCATCTCGAACCGGAGCGGATCTCTTTCTGAATTTGTCATGCGACTTAGTCTTTTGAAGACCCGCATTCACTGAAGGGAGCCGAGTACGCAAGGGCGCACGAGAGGGCACATGAACACGGGCTTGGGTTAGAGGAGGCGGGTCTGATGACAGCATCGCAGGGGTCATTTGGAAAGCATTTACAGTAGCAGAGGACTTGCATGGTTTGGGAATGTCGGAACCCTGCAAGTACAAGGGAATCTACATCACGTATACATCAAGGCAAGACCGTCTAAGCGAAATAAAGGTGCGGGGAAAGAAAGTATTCGTACCCCAAGAGAATTTATTGGGTGTGCGGCGTCTTCATAAAGCTTTCTCTGAGGCACCCTATCAGACGGAGAACGCAAGCGACGAGAAGTAGAGGGTTCTCGCGACCGCAAAGGAGAAGGTGAGGACTTGGGCACAGGACAGGCACCACCGTTAGGAGGGCTGTCCACAACACCATGCTGAATTGGCTTGGTGGAAAAGTCCATGGTTGACTGGGCCGTAGCAGCCGAGCAGAAGAAGTTTCCTCTACTCAGTATAGCATACTGGCCGTAGTCCATGATAGAATTGGAGGACGCTGTGCATTTGAGGCCAGCACCGTGGGATGGATCGGCAGCGGCATACCTTGCCTGAAGAGAATAAGCAATAATATCAAATCCCAGCAGCGCATTGCAACAAAAAAAAATTTTCCAAGCAGTAGAAAAAGAGGAGAAAAATGATGCTAACTGAATAAAGATGCGACGAAAACATAACACATTCAAAGGATAGCATTCATAAAATTCATCTCACAAAGTACTCAAGCGACATTGTTGTGAACACAAAGGTATATTACAATTACAAGGAATTATACATATCAGTCAAGGCGACCAAAGATCGAACCGAGTACTCTAAAACGGCTACATCACTAAGAGAAGGGCGTCCAGCTATAGTACAGTACAATAAACTAGGAACTACGCAGACTACGGGACGCGCGCACAGCCTCCATGAGGATATTGTACAGCCGAGGGTCGGGCTCGTCGCAGAGCATATGCCGCCCAATACTATCGTTCCTGCGGAAAGATAACAACCCTGGACCAGGACTGCGATGAAGACGCTGAAACCATGGAAGAAGAACATCAATGAGAAAATGATCGCGCGCACCGGCGCCGACGTAGGACCAAGAGTCAGGGAGGACTACATTCTGGGGCTCATTCAGAATGTGCTTATTGGGGCTGTCGTCCACTACAATGGTGTTTGCAGACTTGAATCTGCCACCATAGCCTGCGAACAATTTGTCCAGATTCTTAAGGAACTAGTCCTTATCAGTGCTTGGCACTTTGAAGGTGGACACCCTGCCGCGCCTATCCCTACACTTGAGGGTTTCGCACGACTCCTGGCCAAGTACAAGGGAAGGAAGCTGGATGCCGCGGAACAAATACTGCACTACCGAGTTAGTGGTAGACTTCTTCATAGAGCTCCAGACTGTAACATCCGCGATCATGGTGAGCTCCCGGAGGAACGAGTAGCAGAGTGGACGCACGTAGACTGCTTTGGGCCCCACTACAGCCGGGGTAACGGCAGAGTGCGGCGCCGAGTAGGCGTTAAAAGGCGTACTTGTAGTCCGGGATTTCAAATCCTCACATACGCAGAGGATTCTGTTCAGGTCCAGGACGACATTAAGCCATTTTTTGGGCGGTCTAAGCTGAGGCGACCGAACGACTGCCTCCGAAGAACCTCCACGAGAAAGAGGAGGACCGGATCCCTGGCGACAGCGGACAGACAAATGTGCAGCCAGTTACGATCTTGAACTGACACATTTCGGACGACATCGTAATGGAAACGGTAAACGATCGAGGCGAATGCGAAGACCAAAAAGAAACAAACAAACAATCACTACGAAGCGTATGGAACGGACCTGAAGGCCAGAGGTTTGGATTGACTTCGTAGTGACCACAGGCGCGACTGCGGAAGGTGCAGTGCTCGCAACGTTAAGAGGAGGGGAGGCCGAGGTGCGTGTACCCTCACCGAATTGCGCATCCTCCTGCAGTCTACGCGCATACACGAGTGTTTGAGAGGATGGAGGGTCGACACGAGAAGAAGGGACTCCAGGCGAGGCGAGACTGGGCTCCAACGACTGACGGTCCTGAGTAGGTTGTGGGGGTGGGCGAAGAGCATGAGGCAATTGAGCATGAAGCACAGTGCGGGCACGAGTGGAGCCTGCGATGACAATAGATGAACATAAAATCCCGAGTGAGGAAGGTATAAATTAAAATAAAGTCCAAAAATTATGAGCACAAAAAATGTCGATGAAAAAATTTCATAAGTTGTCATCTCAACGAGCAGTTGAAGATCCTAAGTATTACGGCCGTCTATACAAAGAAACTACAAAAAACTATGATACAAATCAACTCGAGTCGAGCTAAAACTATACAAATGACATCAAGTGATTATTGGGAACCACCTGCTGCAGCGTCAGTGTCGGGCGAGACGGCAGTGTCCGCATTTGCACTGCCAGTGGGTTTGCTGAATTCCAGACTGTCGTCACCAGTAGCGCCTGATGATACTTGCTGGGGTGCCGGCGAAGTGGAAGGATCAGACGCAGGAGCGGGTGGAGGCGGGGGCAGCGCAGCCACAAGCGGGGACAACGGTGGAGGCGGAGGAGGCGCAGCGAGAGGTGAGTACGACGGTTGAGGCGGAGGAGGCGCAGGAACAGCCGATGGCGCAGGTGGAGCAGAGTCGTCGCTAGATATTGACCCCGACGGATGATTAGTCAGCAGTAGAGGTGCAAAAGGCAACGGCGGCGGGGGCATTATGGCGACAGGTTGAGGTTGCGGAAGTCGCTCCATCATAGCCTGCATTGTCAGCTGAAAATTATTCTGCTGCTGCTGCAAACCCATGAGGTACTTCTGGAAGTCGGCCTGGTTTGATCTCGTTTCCGCCGTCTGAGCAACAAGAACTTGAACCGTGGCAACCAAAGACTTCAAAATGTCTTTGTTGGAAGAGTCACGTTTCTTCCTCTTCGACTTCCGCTCGGAGGAAGGAGTTCCGCCTTGACGACCAGAGGACGCGGATGAAGTACCGGGGGCCTCCGGTGGAGCTTGATAATCCTGGTCCTGGTCCTCGTCCTCGTCATCATCGGAGGTGGGGGATTCCTCGTCATCCTCAGCTTTCGACTTCCTCTTCAATCGGGAGGACCCTGGTCCTGCAGCAGGGCTACTTTGATTCCCTCCGACCTTCACTACATATCCGTCCTCGAGGAAGTCCGCCTTGTCCAGCTGCAAGGCGTCGTCTTCAATTAGAGTCCAATATTCTGTACTCGTATTGGGACCGACAGCATAGCTGTTCACGCAACACATCTGCACAAATAACACGGGAGTCATGAACTCAGCTACAGATCAATGAAATGGAGCAACAAGAAAGACTTAGATCGACTTCACCTAAATTTCTCCCGACAAGCAGGATTCAACTATCACGCAGAGACAAGCAACCATAGAGGAGTTAGTTTCAGGTCGAAACGAGCTAAAAGGGGAGAAACTGTGAAGGTTAGGTCGACTCGACCTAAGACGACAGGGTTTAGGTCGATGCGACCTGAATATACACATGATTACGGTATCGGAGCTAATCTTACAACGGAATAGGTCGACCCGATCTGAACGTACAGTGCAGGACCGTGACCATGAGGTTTAGTTCGACCCGAGCTAAAACTACAAATGTTTAGCTCGACCCGAGCTGAAGATCGAGTCATGCATGCTACGTACCACAGCAGCACACGTGATCTTGGATCCCGCGTAGACGGAGAAGATATTGGACCCCGTTGTCGTGAACAGCTTCATGAGCGACAAGTAGAACTCCATTCTGAGTTCCCCCTGCACAGGCGGTACTGCAGCTCATCGTACGCCCGAGGCTATGTATATACCGTAGTGTCTGGCGCCTTGAATTCATCGGGGATCATCCGCACCATCGGTAATTCGGGGTTCTGCAAGAAGAGGAGCTCCACTTTTGCTCGCGCCTTCTTAGAATTCGCCGGCAAATCGTACAGACGCTCGTTCTTAGCCGGAAGGTAGGTGGAAAACTTTTTCTTGTATTTGTAGAGGACGTCGTCGCCCTCCGCAAAATGAACTGCCTGGTGCATCTCTTCCATGTCGGCGCAGATAAAGAGCCAGGCAGGCACTTGATTGAAGTCCGGTTCACCTCTCCTTTTCAGAGAGGTCATGAATTCGAAAAAGTACGGCATCCCCGTACATGACTTCTCTTTTTGCTCTACCCCGGGGAGGGTCCTGAAGTCGATGACCCCCAATCTCATGAATTTGGCCTCGTTGTCTATCTACACGCCGTCTGCCCAGTCGGAGTGGATGTTTTCCTTCGGGTCGTATGGCCTGTAGTGAGCCTTACCAGACGGCTTCACGAATTCTTTTCGTTTTTCCAGGAAGACTTTGAAGCATTCGTGCGCGTGAGGTGAAATGTCCGCGGTCTTCTTATTTTTGCTCCTCAACTGCTTGGCCTCTTTGAAGTACTGTTCTCCCGGCCGCTCGACGAGGACATTCATGGTCGCCCTTGTGACGTTGTAGTCCTTCTTGAACTGCCTCCACTTCTCGGGCACTAATTCCCCAGCCGGATTGAAGAGCCCGAGAGAACGATCGATGTTGTGCAATTCCCGTTTGATAAGGTGCTTCCGCTTCCTCCTCTCCACCCATTCCTTGGTGGAATAGCACCTGTCTAGAACCGAGGATATTGCCTTAATCGTGACTTTCGGGTAGTCCTTGGTCCACTTGGGGTTCTCGCGATGAAGGATATGCTTGGCCAATTTCGCGAGGTCGTCGTAGGTTAAATTCCCCAGCCACTTGAAGAACTTGCGCGTGAGATTCCCACTCTCGGGATTCCAGTTCGCCTTTTCACAAAACTTCCCATCACTATCCGGGTCATAAAGCTCGTCGGCACCTGCGCTAGATATCACTCCGCTCCAAAGAGCAAACACGTCGTCCGGCGCAGTGATCAGTTTCAGCTCATTGTGGATGTCGAGCAATGCGTCGGCATTACTTTTCTTTGCGTCTCTCTGTGCCTGCGCCACGTCGAGCATTGAGAAACGCAACCTCATAGCAGCTTGAAACTCCTGTAGTGGGTACGCACACCGTTAGCTATCATACAGTGAATTGAGGTCGACTCGATCTAAACAGAACAAATGTTCGTGAAGCGCATGGATGGCAAGGTAGTAGGCGAGGCACGGCACAGAACGAGCGTATTAGGTCGAGCCGACCTAACTTGGTGCCGACTCGGATGTACTCTATTGGATAGCCTACGAAGCGTATTAGGTCAACTCGAGTTGAACATTACCTTGAATTCTGCTTTGTTTTTTTCGGCCTCCCTCGTCCTGGAGGCTTGATAAGCCGTTCTGACATCCTTGAGTTCTTTTGGGTTCTTGGGGCGGTGGAGATTTATCCATACTTGCCGCGCTCCTAATATGTTTGTCGCCCATGACGGCTTGATGGCGCTGAAGTGGTTTACGCGGTTATAGTAGGCGGAAATTTGACGAAGTTTTTCGTTATTCTCCGTCCAGACGACAAAGCAGTTCCATGACGCGAAGTCTTTCAGGTCCTTCTCGTCAAGCCCTTCATCGCGCATCATGTAACTGGCTTTGACGCTGTGCTGCCCATTGATGAGCCAGAACTTTCCATCTTTGATGGCGTCCCAACTTGTCGGTTTAGTGGTCTGGTCGACAGGCATTACGCACAGAGTCTGCTTCGTGCTCCTATCTGGCATGCTCAGAAGGAAGGTCATAATCTTTTTCGCATGTTCCGGCTCGTAACTCTTGATGTTCATGTGCGGAGGCGCATCGATTAGCTGTTCTATGGGGATTGACTTTTTATTGTCGACGTCGAACACAAACGCGTCAGTGCAAGACTTCCAGAACGTCCTGTACGCTTCCGCCGAGCGTGCGTAGTCGGGTTTGTTGTTCCCGACCAGGGGCTCCGGTAACTCCGTCACAGCGGACGCCAAGCTATCCTCGTTGACAGCCTCAGGTGCCGACTTCTGTGCTGGTTGCCTCTTCTTTGAGGAGGAGGCGAGGTTGCTTTGGAGTAGTGCTCCAGAGGGTGTTAGAGGCGTGCTGGGCTTGCGTTTGCCTTGGCTGTGTTGCGGTCTTGCAGTTGGCGAGAAGTTGCCCATGGATCCCGCACTTCCTCCCTGGCTACGGTTATCGAGGGACACGCTTACAGGTGCCATCGATTTTTGATGCGATTCCATCTTCGCCTTCAAGATGTCAAAGTTCTGGATGAGCTTTCAGACTTTTAAGCAGAGCCCGGCCCCACGCAGCGGCTGACCGTTGCTGCTCTGGAAGTATTTATTGTCATAGTCGTCCTCCAGCTCCTTAATGCATCCACTAAACTCAGTCGTTTCAAGAGATTGCAGCAGGGGGGTGATGTTGACTGGGATTACAGCTGAGTCGAAGGTGAGCGTGAAGTTGTACTGCTGCTTCTTATCCCATTCCGTTCTCGTTGTTACGCAATGAATCAATATCTTGGACCCTCCAGCAGCGCTGATGTCCTTGATCTTCTCGTTGTATGAAAGAGGGAGGAAGGCCGGCGCATTCTTGGCCTTCGTTGTGAAGCAAATGTCTCGTGTATTTCCTATCATATGTAAGCTCCAGTACTCCTGCAAATCTTGGTCTTTCATGTCCCAGAACTCCCCAAAGTTTGCCAGGTTGTCGCCAGCCTGGTCATCATCCGGGTGTGGCTGATGAGCTGCCCTCTCGTAGTAGAGCTCGAGCTTTGGCGTTTGTTGTTCCTTTGGTGTCTGCTTCTCTGATGCCATTCTGTTCACAGCACGGTCAGACAAAGAATTAGGTCGGTACGAGCTGAAGTGTGCGACACAGATATCTAATACCAATGATATCATGCGTGATCACCATTTCCTAGACGTCTATTTCGATAAGTCTCACATCAGAGTTTAGCTCGGAACGACTTGAAGTTAGACCGGCCTGTATGTTTCACGGCTATATTGCGCTTCATACTTATCATATGATACAGTTCTTTAAGTAGGACTCTTTAGGTCGATCCGACCTAAATAAAATTACTGACAAGGACTTTGGTGATTTAGGAGTGACGGATATATTCGGTGGTGCTTAGAATATAGATTGAATGGGCTTCATTGGAATTTGTCATGGCTTGGACGCAGGACATTTGGGGCCACTTAGGATTTTCATTATTTGATGTAGTAGTTTAGGTCGGGTCGACCTGAATGGACTTCAATTTTGTTGCAATTGCGGTATCTTTGGCCATCTCAATCAAAATTTACATCTGGAACATGCTTATGTGCTAGACTTTTTACTCTAGATTTCAGTAAATCCGGTTCGTAATAACGGATTTAGGTCGGTACGACCTGATCTTCTGGACTGGTTGAGTGCTTCTTTCTTATGTGATCTTCTATGTTTTCGTTCTATTGATTATGAGTAATAGATCTTTAGATCGGATCGACCTAAATGGACTGCAGTTATATCGATGTTTGGGGTAATTTAGTGTTAATTTGCACATTGGCAAGTCCTCCTACTCTAGGATTTGACAGATATAATCTATAGTCGTGAATTTAGGTCGATTCGACCTGATCTGCTGGATGGGAGAATCTATCTTCCGAATCTTTGCGTCTCGGTTTTCTTTCTATTCGTTTAAAGATATGGTAGTTTTGGTTGGGTCGACCTCAACGGACTGTCATTTAGGTCGATCCGAGCTGATCTGAGGCATTTACTGGTGAATTTTAGGTCGGCACGATCTGAAATACCGTTTCAGGCAGGACTTTTATGTGTGTACTTAGATGGAGTTGATCCAAATTACTGTTTGCCTCGACAGTTTCCGTGTCCATTTACATCGACTGGACGTAAACTGACATCGACCTAAACTGACATGGACCTCAACATTGACAGATTCAGAGCTCTTGTTTGATTCAGAGCTCTTGTCTGTCATACAGCACGTACCTAATCTCCTGGAGTATGAAGCTCACACTCTACAAACAAGTGCTCTTGATGGCCAATTCGTTGAATCTGAACATTCCAAACAATACACTTATCAAAGAACTGAACTTCCATAGCACACATGAAATTTATTTGGAATTCAAAAGCTTGTGATACATTCGAAGTTGAACCAAAAGCTTGTGATACATTCAAAGTTTGCATAAAACTACAATCTTACAGCCTGCTGCTCAACTACCTAAAACCCACAATATGAATTCTGACTAATACAGAAATATATTTGTATCACCAAGACACTAAGACACCAAGACACGAAAACACTGTATTTCAAAGAAATCTGTATCACCAATGCATCCATTTTTTGATAGGGCACAATTGTGCAGCTTCTAGCTACAAGGTCAGGAAAAATGACTGCACTTCGAGACGGTATAGTACAGGACTGCAAACCTACATTCATGCACTACCCCTGGAATCAAGAAAAAGCTCTCAATCTTGCAGTCTATTGCAATTTGAATTTTAGACAGCTTTTTGGTTGGGTTTGTTTTAAGGCTTGTTTTGGTTCGGACTTCTATTACTGCAGAACACCAGAAAGAAACCTCTGACTTAATTCCGGGTTCCTTTCCCTGTAAAATTATTAAATACTATCAAAATCACCCTAAACCCTAAGCACGTTGGTGTCTCGTTCGTTACCACCCAAACCTAGACAAATCACTGCATCAACTAAGAACGGCCATGCACCACCACAGTGGTTCCTCAATTACCTAAAAAAACAAAAGATATGAAACGAATTGAGAATTACCTGATGCCTCTGAATCCCTCCACCGTCACCGCTGAAATTGCTGCAGCCTCCACGTCACCAACTTGCGTCACCAACTTGCGTCACCAACGTCCTCCACTATCACCAAACTTTGGACCTTGAACAAACCCTAGAATCCTAAACAACGGACGCTGCAAATAGCTCCACACAAACCCTAATCCAAGAATACACAAGAACCGGCAACAACAGGCAAACTATGGTAGCACAATAACGACAATTAAAACCCCACAATATCTACTTCTGAGGAGAGAAACACGAATGATATACACGGTTACAAGAGAAACAAGACAGAGAATCACAAAACCACAAGAAATCTGGCTAGCGCACAAGAGAGAAACACAAACTAGCAAGCGACAACAAGGAGAGCGAGAAAACACGGAGAGCGGAAACACGAAGCAAGCGGGGGCGACAACAGGAGCAACACAGAGAGAGACACAGAGAGAGAATGGCGAGAGAGAGGAACGCAAACCCTAACCCGTCTGCACACAGCACGGGCACAGGGTCTCGCGCACGGGCACGGGTACGGGCACGGGTACGGGGACGGGCACGGGCACGGGCACGGGTACGAGGACGGGCACGGGCACGGGCACGGGTACGGGGACGGGCACGGGTACGGGTACGGGCACGGGCACGGGTACATGAACCAAAACGGGTATAGGCACGGGCAGGGCCACAAAACGGGTATGGGCACGGCCACAAGCATTATACGGGCAAGGCTATACGGTTATATCGTACATGATACAATGTACAAGGTACATGGTACACATTTACATCATGCACGCGCATGATACATGGTACACTATAATACCAGGTACATGTTACACTATACCAGGTTCATGGTATGTAGTATAGGTTACATGCTATAAGTTACATGGTACATCGTACATCGTACAAGGTACATGGTATATACTGTACCAAGAAGGCAGTGTTGGCACAAAATAATTCCCCCAAAGATGCCGAAAAAATAAATAAATTTATCAAGTATTTTGTCGAAATCAACGAAAATGAAGTCAAAAGAAATTGTAGACAAAAAACAAAGGAAAGCGTGTAGGCGCTAGTAAAATCAAAGGGCTACCCGATTTGATAACTGGTATGTTTAGGGGTTATAAAGATTTGTCTAACACCGTAAATTTTGTAACCTATTGAAGTATTCTTTATTATTCATCCATCCACAATTGTCTATGTTGATGTATTGAGTTTAATTTTAGAAGAGAAGGTTTATTTTGGACCAATCGTAACTTCAATCTTTAACCCTAAATTTTGTAGCCCCTAAATGCCCTCACATATGTCCAGTTTGGGCAGTTATCCAAAGATGTATTATAAAATGTTATATACGGGTATATATTGTATATATTGTATATATATACTGTATACGGATATATACGGGTATATATGTATATATGTATATATGTATATATATATTTGTACGGGACTCGTACTCCCGAGATTGAGACTCCCGGTTAAAATCTCTTGAACTCCCCTGACAGCCGTGATGCGATCTTACCAACTGAAGGCTACTAAGGTGCTTACCCCATTCCCAATTGAATAAGAAATACGGATATGAGGCATTGAAATTATTTAGTGTTAAATTTTTTTTAGAGATGGACAAGAAGAATTAGATTCCAGCACAAGTTGAAACATAATTTTTGGATGAAGAATGAATTAGTTACACATTTTCAAAGTTGAAGTATGACACATCCCATTGACGTCATATAGGTACACCTCTTTCTGTCTAATAAAAGAAGATTTGTACTGCACACACTAAAGATGCTTGAACCAACAACAACGAATCCATAACCACACTTACACATACTAAAACCAACAAGAGAGAACACATTACCAACTCTAACTCATGCTACAACCAACACCATCGGAGCATTCATTGTGCATAATGCCCATACCTGTTGGTAAAAGGAGCCAATTGCAAATGGGGTAACCACCTTACACCACATTCCATCAGAATCCTGAAGTTAAGCGCCTTAGGGCCGGAATAGTACCCAGTTTGTTTTTTTTCGACTTTCTGTTTGGCTTTTTTTTAAATTTATTTTTGTTGATTTTGACAAAATACATAATAAAGTTATTTATGTTACCAGTAACGGAAAGAGGAGACACAAACACAAACACTGCGAGTGAACACAAACACAATTTGTTCAAAACGGAGATAAACGGACACTAAACTTGAACCCTAAACGGAGCGAAACGGAGAGGAACATGAACACATCGAGCAACAAACGAGCAGCGACAATAACACACAAGTAGCGACAAAACAAACGTGGAATTCTCAATTTGTGCCCCAAATCCTAGCCGCGGGAGAGACGACTCCCCCCCAGCAGGCCGAGAAGGGCTACGAGCAGGGCTACGGGCTTGGAGCCCCGTATATATATACATAATTATATATATGTATATATGTATATATACATGTATATACATATGTATATGAACATATACATATATATATGATTATATACACATATATATACATATTTATTTTATAAATATATATATAGGTATATGTACATATATATATGTATACGCATGTGGTTTAAGAGAATGGTCCTAAAAATAAGGTTCGCTTCTAAAAAAATGAATTTCACTATTTTTGTTTTTTACCTAAAAAACAGTAAAAATGACCTAAATAGCTTAGAAATAACAAAATATTTTAGAAACTAATTTATTCTATTTTTGTTTCTCTGTCTTCAGAACTTTCTATTTTTTACTTTTTTTATTTTTAGTATCATTTTAGGATGGACTTGCTACGGTACTACGGTAGGTCATTATAATCATGTGGACCTGCATTTTTACACTTAAAGGATTTAGGGCATATTATATACGTTGCCGTATATTTAACATTTGTTGTAAGTAAAAAGTTCCAAATTGAGATCCCAAAAGTTTTTAAGATCATGTAGACATGAATTTTAACTTTGCTTTTCATATGAAACTCATAAGAGGTGCAGATCCATTTCAAATACAATGAATTACGGCCACATAATACTGGCCTAAATGGCGAATCTGGACCTTTAAGGGTTAACTTCACTTTTTATCTTAAACCCATGGGGAGGTATAGAATGAATCATGTCAAATACAATGGAATATTGTTGTGTAAGACTGGTTGGAACGGGCTTGTGGACCTTTATGGGTGAAATTTGGTCTCTTACATGAGCTCTTACTCAAGAATGTCATAGACTAGCAACTGTCATTTTCGTTCGTGTTTTAGCACATCCTACATTCCGGGCAACAAGGACTACGCGCAGCGAAATCTTATAGACCGTATATGTATATGTATATATATATATATATATATACATATCTGTGTGTGTGAGTGTGTATGTATATGTATATGTATATGTATATGTATATATATATATATATATATACATATCTGTGTGTGTGAGTGTGTATGTATATATATATACAAAAATCTATAACAGGTATATGTATTTCATGATGTTCACATAATTTCTGTTACATACTTATTATAATTTTTACAATATTTCCTGAACGTCCCCGCGTTCAGAAACTGGATCTCAAACAGATTTCTAGCTTTATAACTGTCTTTACAACCTGAGATTGTCTTTATGCAAGTCACCTTAGAAAGTTTATTAAATTATCGTCCAATCACAATAAATCTTTGACTTGTGATGGGAACTTGTTGATGATATTGGAGAGGCCTCCGACTACAAATATGTCTAATTTGTTGGGTAGATTTTATGCTTACATATAAATCTTTGCCATGCTAATATCTATTTCTGAGGCTAGAATCAACTTATGTTCAATGGGTAGGTACGTTTAGGGGTTATAGAGACCTGTCTTACACCGAAAATACCTTGAACCAATTGAAGTATTCTTTATTTTTCATCCATCCACAATTGTCTCTGTTGCTGTATTGAGTTTAACTTTTGAATAGAAAGTTTAATTTGGACCATTTAATCGTTATCTCAATCTTAATTCCAAATTTTGTTGCCCCTTCATGCCCTCACCTATGTCCGGTTTGGGTAGTTCTCTAACAACGTATTATAAAATTCAACTAAGATGAATATTCGGAACTTGATGTATAAATAAAAGTTAATAATTATACGTTTTGAATTTTAGATTCTAATTACTCAATCATATAATAAAATCTAAGATTGTTATCACTTATAGTTTTTCTAAAATAATAGAAACATATAATAAAAAACTATTCTGTAATTCAATTACAAATATTAAGATATAATTATATAAGAACAGATTGTCTGGATGAAATTTGTTGAATGTGACAGGTTATAATGTAGTACTCTTAGTAGGTGTTGTGATTTTTTTTTAAAAATTAGATGCTTGATTTTATGAGTTTATTCTTTCATTGAAGAATAATTTTAGAGTCTGTTTTATCAAGATTTCTGATAATTCATGCATTCGTAACATACACGTTGTTGATCATTTGAAGAGTGTGATACATATTGGGAAAGCTAGTATTGAGAGGGTCTATGGTGTGAAATAATGTATTTAAATGTAAGTATTTCGAAATGAATCCTAATAAAGTCGTTGAATCAATGTATTAAATGTAAAATCATGATGATTTCATTGACACAAGCTTTAAAATATTACCTTAAACGTTTTATAATATGATTGTGGATCATTTTATCCTAAACCTTCGTGATTTAAATCTTTGTGATTCTAATAATAATGTCTTAATTTTCACGAAATTTCCAGATTATTTAGCTGATATAGAGCTGTATCATTCGCAAGTCATGAAATATTAAATATTTACAATTTAGTCATGCTTTTAACAATTTTGGTTTCACGAAGTAGACTGCATGGAGATGAGATTAAAATGATTTTAAATTTAATATTTGGACGTGAATCGTAGAAGTTATGAGCGAATGAAGTTTAACATATCATTCTGATAATTAATTTGTCCAAATAATCATCAGTTATAGTTTAGGGTAGAGTAATTTAATGCTTTTTGCGTATTAAAATTTATTTACAACTTGTGCATTTCTTTTTATCATGCTTTTGGATCACAATCTCTTGACATTTAGGATTGAGGCCCCATAATGTAGAACAATTTGCGATCATGAATATTATTTACACGTAAAAAATACTGTAATAAAACACTTGCATGACTTGAATGTAATAATCATGCATTTGACAAATTAAATATGTTTGAACTTGTTAAAATATATTTAAATGTGAATTAGTTGCAATTAATCCACGAAATGCTCGTATGTTATTTTTTTAATTTTCCATATATCTATTTAATATATTTCATTATTTTGTAATTATTGTGATAAATTATGGTTTTAAACTCAATAACACAATGAAGTAACACATTAAATTTAATTTTAACGGAAATACCTCGAACAGTTAGTATTGTTAATTGCTTGTATATATTTAAAAGACTGCTCAGTCATTATTTACGACATTCAAGTAGATATTAACGAATGAATCATTTGTCATGAACTCACTCAATGACTATAATACTAGAATGCGTCCTGACTTGTATTTAAGTGGATTATATTTTGACATACTATTTTGCAGGCTTAATACTACAGTCAGTGAAAGATACATAGATACACTCAGGGAAGTCACTTAGTTAGTGTAAATTATGGGTACATATGAACGTACGAAGGGTATTTAATAGGGGGCTATAGGAAAGAATTGGAACATGCTACTATCTGTAGTATGTTTAGGGTATATTCTACGTATATTCCATATAAACTCCAGTAATATTCCTAAGTAAATTGGTTTTATCACACCCTATATTACTTTTGCAAATTTATAATTTTTATCTCAAATGAAAATCATGTTCAGTAATTAAAATCCTTCTCTACGCCAGTGTCTGAGAGTTCGATTGATAGTAGAGCAATGCTGAACTTGCAAAAATGATGTCATAGATTTTTCAAACACGACAATCGTTAGAAGTGACCATGTTTTGAAATATCTACTTTACAATTATTCTAAAGAAGTCCTACTCAACGGAATCCTTAAAATTTTGTAATGATTAAATCTAGACTGAATTTTTAATTTTAACTTTCAAAATTTACCATTAAATATCGGTGATAAAATTAGTAAATCCTATTGTACGGATGGAATCTAGAAGTCAAAATGGTGAACTTCCAATTTTATAAATATTCAAAAATAATCTTCGTCATAAATAGAAGTATCTGATAATGTTTACCGATATGTTCACTGGTTACCTCGGGGGATTGAATGTCGAGAATTTTGATAACTAGTATATGAGAACAAATCTTGGGTGTCCTTTTTCATTTCTGATAAATATTATAAATTTATAGAAGTAATATAGGGTATTTTAAAAAAACTTAGAGAATATTATAGGAATATTCTTAGAATATACCATAACTAAATTATGAATACTAGAATATGCAAAATCACTTCGTAGCACTTGATTAAATACCCTAAAACCGTACATAAAATTAACAGGAAGGTTTCTTCCCGAGGTGGTTATTTTATTGTCTACTACGTTTGTACTTTCGACAAAACCAACAAAGTGCATTTTGAAAAATATTATTTTTATAATCTATAATTTAATATAGAATTTTTCGCTCTTTTTTTTTACGCCGTAATTTTTTTTTCTTATTTTTTTTTTTTCATTTTTCATTTACAGAATTCTTTTTTAAAAAAGAATTTTCCGTTTCCAATGTTCTTATTACATAGGGATGGAATCTATATTTGAATGAAGTATACAAGTACTGTATATAAATCTATTATTGTCGCGAATATTTTCAGTAAGCTTTCTTCCTCCACAGTTGTAAAGTGCACCGAACTTCGTGGACGATGCGATTTTTTAGTGGATGAGAAACGACGGTTCAAATTCTCCCTCCCTCTTCCCGCCACATCGTTCCCGCCATATTGTCTATAAATCTTGAAGTGCGACTGAAATATTCCTTTTTTCGTTTCATTGCGTGCTCATGCTCCTCCGTTCGCGCACTCTGCCACACCGGTTCTTGTACTCTCTGATGGTTGAAGGAAGGATTTTCTTTTGCTTAGGCTTTTACGGAGAGTGCGTGTAGTTGCGGGCTGAGGCTGTAGAATCGTGTCAAGAGGCGCTGTGTCCACGACATATTCCGGTAACGGATCACTACGTATCCAGAACTCCAATTTCTAGGGTTAGCGCGTACGATTTAGATAGGTTTCATTTTCAGTTGCATGTTATACTGTCATATTATTGTAATCATTCAGACGGCGCCTTCTTTCCCAGAATTGTATTTGGAGCAGTTTTCATTTGCAATCCACAGTGCAGTTGCTGTTGCTTCGATTCAAAATGCAGAATGTACATTCCCGATATTGTCGCCGTAAATTACGGAACATATTAGATCGACTCGACCTGATTATCTCGCCTCGTAAGCGAGGGAGAGCCATCGACCAATTTAGGTCGAGTCGACCTAACTGGCACCAACGTTACCTACATTAATCCTTGTACCGGAGCGATATTCATCTTCCTGTTTAGGTCGACTCGACCTAATTGGAACCAACGATACCATCATCTCCATTTGTACTTCAGCGAGAGTTATCATGAAGTTTAGGTCGAGTCGACCTAATCGCCACCAACGTTACCTACATTAATCCTTGTACTGTTTAGGTCGACTCGACCTAATTTTCACCAACGGTACCTCCATCTAGCCTTGTTCTGGAGATAGAGCGATCCTCCAGTTTAGGTCGACTCGACCTATGTTGCACCTACTTTACCATGCTGTAGCCTGGTACTCATGCGAGATTTATTGTCGGGGTTAGGTCGGCTCGACCTAAATAAGTCAAGTACTCCAGACTTGATCACCTGGCTTCTTGTTGCTTTTTCAGGTCGGGTCGAGCTAAACTCTGTAGATGGCAAGAAGTCTAATAATCCAAATTCAGGTCGAACCGTTCTAAAGTATATCGAGCCCTTTCTTTCAGTAAACATTCTGTATTGTATCCCGTTCTATCTGTTCTACTCCATTAAGCTCGAGGCGACCTAAATTGAGAGGACACTTCAATCTCATATGAGTGATAACCTTCTTCATGAGTCTGCTGTATCCACATTTGAGATCGACTCGACCTAAACTACCCCGGATAGTTATCTTCTGTTGAGAACCTAGTGGTTAGTCATATCTCTCAACTGATGTACCTCTCCTTGACCATCATCGTATATCTGGATGGATGAGGAAAACCATCACATCAAGTTAGCTCGATCCGACCTAAGTTGAGATGATAATCGAATTTATGTCTCTACAGCTCTGGATGGATACAGTTGAGGTCTTCCGGACCTACTGGAGAGTTGGTCACTACAGATAAGGTCGATTCGACCTAAACGATATCCGATAAATGACCGTAGCCTTCCCCTCGGTACTGCAAAAGTACCCACCCTTTTGCTTTCGAATCCCTCCAATGCCGTCTGTACATCTCCCGAATCCCTCTTGAGATTCAGCTCGCCTCGAGCTAATCAAGAATATGGGGAGCCATCTCCAATGTTCTATCCTCTAACTTTCGGGCTTGCAATCCTTCAGGTATCTTCAGGTCCTGTACTCGTGCCATGGACCCTGCTCGCATGTCCAATGCTGGAATCGACTACTCAGACGATGAAGCTGAGGCACAGCACACACTCGTCGTGGAGGTTCCGGATTGTGAAGGCATTCCACGGCGTCAGTGGAATACTCAGCGTGTAGCTCTATTCAATGACAACGGCTTGCATGTTGGGGACGGAACTTGTCATAGCGTCAGCTCAGATCTTGTCCTCGGTGCGAACGGACCACTTGGAGACACTCACGTTGCTGTTCACATAGTCCGTAGTCACTCCGAGGTTGACATCCCCTGCGAGTGGAGGTACTCATTGCGGGCTTGGCCGATTCGGCTTGTTCATATCAATGGAGCTAGCCTCCATGATCATGAACTTCGCGACAACTACAACCGTCACCAAGCTAGTCTCACGCAGCCCTCTTCCGCTAGGTCGTCGAGATATACTAGTACAGTGAGGAATCCGCCGCGGGAGACTTCCATCAAATTGCAGCAACTCCTCACTCAAGACTCTATCAACTCCGTCTCCAGCAAAGTTTGTTGCTGCAAGAATTGCGTTCAACCCTTTTCGAGGGATAAGATTCGTGCCTTCCGCGAACGTATGTATCAAGGCACCTCTTTCCAGTTTAGATTCCACATGAAGATGGACATCCACAGGCAGATTCACCGTGATTCTCAAAACCGGAGGGTTGTGACTATCGAAGGTATTGATGTTTGCGTGCGAGCATGGATGCATATTGCAAGTGTCCCCAAAGCAACATTCTACCATTATCAATCATACGCGGTGAGGGGCGGCAAGCAAATCCTCATGGAAATTCGAGAATCCGGAAGCCTCGTAATCACACCGTTCAAGCCACCGCTACGCTGCAATGTATTCTAGAGAAATCTGCGGACCACATGCCCCACTGCACGAGGACGCTCAAATCCGGGGAGAAGGTTGTTTCCATGATTCTGCCGGCAACCTTTCAGTGGAAAGACACCATTCCCGAACTGAACAGGGTGAATGCAGCGTTTGGGTTGAAGGATGTCTCGCCTTCAAACTTGAGCAAGATTAGGACATCCACCTTCAGTGAGTTTGATGCAAAGAAACCACGTGACAATTTTGCTCGGTGCGAAACTTGCGACAAATATCATTCTCTTTGGAGGGGATCTATAGCTGGATCCCAGCAAGCATTGTTTTGGGCTAAGAGGTTAGATAAGCATCTGGCCCTTGCACGTGCGCACCGAGAATACTATTACGCCAACCGAACCCGATCTAGAGACTTCCCCCACAAGTGTCTCACGATCATGCATGACAAGATGGACCACGCGAAAACAGCTTCTCCGGTTTTCTCCCACAAGAGTAAAGAGATTGATGGCCTTGTGAAGTTGCCCGTTTCCGTTACTGGTATGCTTGCACATGGCCACGGCGATGTGCGCTATGCGCATTACGGCTTGGATCTATTCTCGCACGATTCCAATTACACTATCGGCTCAATGGCCAAGTTGTTGCGGGATCTAGAGTTGCCTCCTAAGTTTGCATCTGGGGAATTGTTTGTGGGGTCAAGGTCATCTCCATTGTTTGATGCTGTGCTTAAGGGGGCAGAGACTTGTGAACCATCGTTGCGTCCTACCGCTGGAACCTCTCCTCTAGCGACTCCTTTGCCGCCCGTTCTCCATGTGCACATGGACAATGCTACCGGGGACAACAAGAATAGATATGGTTTTTGTTTTTGGTCTCTTCTAATTGCAAAAAAAATATTTCGTGAAGTTTATGTTAATTTTATGCTGGTGGGTCACACCCACGACGACATCGATGCGTTGTTTGGAAGGTGGAGCATGTTGTTGCGAAAGGACAACTTTCCTATGATTCCTTTGCTCATGAAGTCCTTCATGGACGTGGAATCTATCCCCACTATCCCACACCTTCTCGAAGAAGTGCCCGATTTCAAAGGATTCATCGAAGGCAGTATTCTGGAGGGTGATGAAGCACTCGTAGGGCACACCAAGGCACAATAGTTCAAGTTCTACCTTGACTCTACTGGTTGTCCACTAATGAAGTACAAGATTTTCTGCACGGACTGGTTGCCCAAAGAAGGTGGAGGGATCCAATTGTGGAAGGAGGATTCCGAAGGTAGGAGTTTGTGGCCCCGCGGAGTTCCAATTCTTGTTGAGCAACGTCCGATGAGGAACGTGGATTACATCTCCAAAGGTATATCTGGATTTATCAAATACTGGGAGAATTTGTGCAATGAGGACCTTACCGGGGAATTCAGAAGACGCTATGAGCACTTGATTTATTATTGGCGGGCAGTGAAAGTAGCGCTTCAAGAGCCTCTGCAACCGTCCAATGTCTTGAAAGACGGCTTCTGGCCTACATCTCGGGTTGAAGCGATTGTGGAGGATCAATACGCAGAGGACGGTGACATTCGGGAAGAGTTTGCAGAGGATGACATTTACGTCGGGCAGATGCGGGGTCGTCCATTGCCATCATTCAGGGTGGGTCGAGACCTTTACGAAGGTTACTTCGTTGCAATCCGACCAGCAGATGGTGACACTCGGCCAGTTTGGATTGCGAGAGCGTTGTCTGATCCTAACTGTAACCCAGAAAGACCAAACTGTGTCCTCATTCAGTATTTTCGTCCATCATCAAGGGATCAAAATGTCCAGGACTACTACACTGAATGGGACACCTCGAGAGGTTTGCGTTGGAAGGTTGATGATACCGAACCTCCACTTTGGGAAGAAACAAATGCTTTGATGACAGCATGGAAGTCTAGGATCAAACGAGGTACTATCGAGTGCATGATCAAAATTCCATCACCTCAGATCCAAGTCATTAACCAAAGTTTGGCTTTGTATAATTCTACTTAAGCCGCTGTTGATTGGAAGCGATGGAGAGTATGGCTGGCTTGCTACGTCTATGTGATAGTGTGTATTTGATTATTATTGTGATACTTTGCGCTTTCATGTCAGTAATATAGAGTCTATACTATGACTAGTTCATTAGACGTAGATTTCTTTTCACTTATTTCTCATTTTATATTTGCGTGTATCACTTTGAAGTTGAAGATTTCCATTTCAAAGACCAAGTGTTTTGATTTAGAAAAAAAAACGTATTGCAAGTGCAATATTTATATTTGATCCGTTTTCTTCTTTGTATATTTGATACGTTTACTTCTTTGTATATTTGATCTGTTTTCCTTCAAAGATTAATTGTATGTGTTTGATTTTAAATACAAGTATATATAAAAGGTTTAGTGGTTAAGACCACTGTTTTTTGTTAGCGCGTTAAGCACTTGTCACAGTTTGGGGTACGGGGCTGGTTGGTTGTTGCAAATTTCCTGCCTGGCGAGGCTCACTTAGCAGCACCAAGTCATGCATATCTCATATCCGCTCAAACGAATTCAACGGGAATCGAACCCGGACCACCTATATGAGATAAACACCCACTCACAACCAACCATTGAGCTCATGACTTGGTGTCCAGGAGATGAGAAACCACTCCCTTATACATAAGCATTATTTTAATTTAAAATGGTACTATATTAGTTTCGAATTGACTGTTCTTTTCATGACTCTCATTTTAATGGAAACTCCTCCTTTCAACAAGGTCCGATCATTCTTTCGGTAACTCTCGTTTTAATGGAAATTCCAACTTCCATAGGATATATGTACTAACTATCCACTTAAATTGACAACCCATTTAGATTCAATCCTCCCCCTTGAAAATGAGAGATATGATTTTGAGAGGTCCCAATTCTCTCATTTTAATGAATATTATGTTCTTTGGGATTGGTTAAAAATTTTAATTTTAATTTATACATGCACAAAATTGTATGTATCCAATTAATCCTAAAGTGTTATGTATTTTATAATAGTAAATGAACTTTTCCAAATTATAAAGGTTAAATATTTGAAGGAATTCATATTACAATGGACCATGGACAATCACAAATTTTAATTATTGTACGAAGTCGCCGTATGTGATGGATGTACGCATGAGCAATCATCCAACATTTAGAATATGAAGGCGAGCTTCAAAGGGTTAAGGGTCATCTGCAGAAGTACCTCGGACGGCATAAGCACACGGCAAGATCGGACGAACCCAATGAAATGGATTGAAGGTGAGCGCGCTAATCGGACGGACAAGATCTATCAGACGAAACCCTCGGAACGGACGACAAAGCGGACACAGGATCGGACGGCAGAGAGGACGCAGGATCGGACGGCAGTGCGGACGGCACAGTCCAAAGTTTTGGATGTCAAAGGATCATTCCAAGCAGCCCATGGGGTTTGTCCAAAGTATTGTGTTTTGGTGTTTCATTGCTCTCCCTTCAGCCCAACTCCTTGGGTCTACACGCACTTCAAGAATCCTCGCGGACTTCGAGGATTATTACGAGTACGGTCAAAGAATGTTCCAACATTTATTGTGCTTCGCATTGAATTCTTGTAGTGCTTCACTTCTAGGAGAGCGGTCCATCCTACCTCTTTCATGATGTCTCTTACCTCTCCATTTTTAACTAACTCCGCCCCCCTCCCCCCTCCCCCCCCCACCTTGCCCTTCTCCCTTTCCTCCTTTGTTCATTCTGCCTCCCACTTTTGGCCAATTTCATGACTTGACTTGTAATTACTTACCAATTGAATAAATAGGCAAAATATTCAAATATAAAGGCATTATAATGAAGCATTGGGTTCCAATTTGAATTCCATAAGAGTGAGCAATTTTTTTATGCATACATTACTTTGAACCTACTAGAGTAACTTCATTCAATGGAATCACAATCATAATTTAAGAGGGAAAGTCCACGTCAATCTTCAAAAACAAATTATCACACAATATATGTTACAATTTATATTTTACAAACCTAGTTAGAGGGGAAAACTTGAAATTGAATTAGATTTGAACCTATTGTATGCATGTTCATATGAATAGTATATATGAAATTAAATTATAGTTGAACATATTGAATGCACATGTATGTACGTTTATATTTACATACATATAAATAAATGTTATTGTATGCGTATGTGCATACATGTATGTGTATATATAAATATATACATCTATAAATGGTTGACATATATATATATATATATATATATATATATATATACACACACACATACTTACCTCCAGTCATTCACATACACATACTTGTACAAATATATAAATATATAAATATATAAATATAAATATATATATATATATGTGTACGTATATATGCACATGTATTTTGATGTATACATAAATTTTTAAGTATAGAATATAAATATATTGTGTACACATGTGCGAATGTATGAATAATCTTCTTTTAACAATAGAGCCCGTAATATACTCTGAAATTTGTTATCAGCAAAATTGAAATAGTTTCAAAAAGGAACGATCTTGATGCAATGTTATTGTTTATTGTGTAAAAGGTTGGTGGTTTTACATTTGGGACTTTTAACAGTAAAGAATGCTAAATTTTATTAATTTACAAGTATACAATGTCACTAGGAAATAATAAGAATATTTAGAATATGTAACCACTAACGGGTTTGAATTATTCTCGACCGAAGAAAATAGTAGAACACCATTTGTATGATATAAAGATAGTAATTGACCTATTATTTTGTTAGATCTCAATTTTAAGTCATGCATGTTATATTGTTGTGTGGCAACATTTGTTAAAATGACTTCACTTAGTCACTATCAATATATGATCTCAACCATTGAAATTCACTTATTTTTGAATCCCAAGTCATTTTATATTTATACAACTTAATTGGTATTCGTAACCATTGATCTTAACGTATGGATAGAATCTAAAATTCATATGTGTAACCTAAATGCCCAATCAACCATATTATGCTTAATTTTTGGTCCAACGTCCTTAAAATCTAGTGTTTTAGCTCTTTTGTAGTTGGTGTTGTCGTTAGATGTTTAAGTTAAGTTATGATACATTTTTTGACCGTTGGGATTGGAAAGTAGAAAATCTATTGAAGTTTTTCCAACGTTGAGAAATTTGAAATTGAAGTGTTCTAAATACAAAGGGCTTTCTAAAAATGCTCAAATCATAGGACTCTTTTATATCTTTCCCTTTCATATTTTTAGTACTTGTAAATGTAACTTTTATCTACCATAAATGAAAAACTTGATATTAAATTTCACAAAAGTATATTTGTTTTGAAATTTTGTCTTGTTTACATGATAAAATTTGTAAATATTCAAAATATCTTCCAATCATGTTGAAATTTTTATTATACCCTCATACTGCTAATGACTATGAATGAAAAATTATAAATCACCCAATGTGATATTTCAAATATGCAAATCCTGTGATCGATTTCTTCATACCAACCATTATTTTTGGTATAGGGTGCCTTGCTTGCTTGTATTTAATTTTAGAAAAAAAACCTAAACTCTTATGTAACTAAGGCATTTGAAGTCATTGAATACAAATTCATATTATGTATCAAGACATTATTTAAGATGTAGTAGTTTCTAATGTATAAAGGGTAAGTAAAGAATGTAAGATGGAATAGGAGAATTTTGGATTGTGATTGTTTTTTAAATAATATACATCATCACCAAGATTTAGCGCTTAGGGTATAGGAGTAAGGGTTTAGGACACACGTAACAATATGTGTTTGAGATTTTATGGGATGTACCTTAGGATACATTTTTACTCTTTGACGTTCGAAAACTGAAGAGAAAACTATAGTCCATAAACTCGGTTTTCTGAAGTGAAAGCAATAGCAAAAATGTGCATCTTGAAGTTCAAAATTGGTTTTGGCCAACATGTTGCGTTGTCCTCAAAGGGTTAATAGGATTCTTTGGCTCACTTAATTTCAATTATTGGATTCCTCATGGCATTTATTCTGTTCTGGGAAGTTGTTGAGTTGGAGAACCTCATGGGATCTAACTGTGAGCGGTCCGAACAGACGAATCAGACGGCTGTATCGGACGGCGGATTGGAAACCGTGCAGCGGACAACATTTCGGGGCCCCGGACCGAACAGCGAGCAGCGGATGGCGAGGTCTACATGGCAGATCGAAGTGCCGCATTCGAGGGCGGCATTGAAAAAAATGTTTTCTTGGAGGAAGAGTCCTTCCTTCATTACCTCCTGTGATCAGCTACTTTGACTAGGTAAACCTCTAAATGCCTACACTCCTGTCCTAGTTTCTTTTTAAAATTATAACACGATAAAAAATAAATAGCATTTATGGGAGTCCTTCAAATTAACAATATGTCATGCGAATTCTCTATTATTATGAGTTTTGCAAAAAGTATAAATAGAGAAGTGAAAGAAATCCGAGTGTGGAAAAAGTATTCTACATTGAAGTCAACAAGAATGGAAAGGTGAATAGAGTTATATATATTCATATAGTAGCCAAATGGCTAAAAACCAGTCATGCGATATCAATATTTATCGAACGAGTACGTCTACGCTGACTGTCATGAGTAATTCTACCGCATGCCTCAACCTCTGAATCTATTGCAAGCTTCTTTTCAAAGTGGTTTTGAGATGGTTCCCAATTGTCATCCTCGTGGGCCTTTTGTTTCCCCTTGGGAGAAAGATATATATCCACCTCTCTTGCCTTAAAAACCTCCATGTACTTCTCCACACGACCGACAACAAGAGTTACAATTTGCTCAGTTTCTCCAAATGTCGTTGACCTGTCCGATGTCAACATATGACGTCGCCACATTTCGATGACGTCATTGATCCTCCTATCAAATGCACCTGCAACATCCGCATAGGAATTCTCCTCATCAATGAACATGTCCTTGGTCGTTGTGGCACGAAGCCTAGTCGCCTCCTCCAACTTTGAAAGGACCAGAGCTCTGCCAATCAACGTACGGTCATACGTTGCGTGTTCTTCTTCTAAGACCGAACCGAGAGCCTCGTACCATATGTTATCATCTCACTTTTTTACTTCATTCTTTGGGAATTGAAAGAACCTTTTGTGATGTACGCTCCAATGTCCCCCAAACGTGCGGCAAAACACCTCCCGGTCCGCCTTGTTCTCAATTGCACGTGCTTGCACTTCGATGTCGTAATCACGAGTCATCCAAAAAAGTTCGTCAACCTCCATACAAATTTCTATCTCAGACCCTTCTACTTGCATATAGTACAAGTCGTGACAGTCGAAGCTAACATCCCATACCAATGGTTGACCCTGTTAAGGGGGTTTTCTAGGAACTGACCTTAAATGAATGAGACTACTCCACACAAGACTATTCTATTCTACACTAGTTACTAGAGATTGAGAGGAGTAGTAAGAGGTTTCTTCAAAGGAGTACGTACTGTCGACTAGGAAAGAGCACCAATATGCTAGTGAATCGGCTCTTGCATACCCACAGACTACTGCAACTAACCAAGATAACACCACAAAGAGCGATGCAAGAGCAGGAAACAGTAGTAGTCTAACAGTAGTAGTCTAACATACTAGTGCGCACAAGAAGAGTTAAGACAGGAACGAAGTACAACTGAGGCTGCCAAAAAGATGTTCAAAATGTATGGCAACAACTCTCTCAACGAGAGGGAAAGTACATATAGGAGACTGGTCTGACAGTGTGTCAGACTGGTCGACCGGAAAAGTCGGGTCGACCAGTTTGTACCAGCCTGTACTACCGGGTATCGCCTGCCGGGTCTATTCATGCCGGGTATAGACTAGCCTACTCTTAGCCTAAGGGAATATCAACGAATATTCGGTTAACAGTGCCCTCCCTCTGAGCTAAGTACACTCATGTGGACTTTAGACTACCCCGGTAGGTGACTAGGGAAAAATGTTCACGAGGAATGACAAAATTACCCGCGACCCAGCTAAGGTCGACTCGTCACTCGTGGACGTCGCTAGAGTCCTCGGTCATGCCTCGGTCATGCCTGGTGATATCTGGAGGCATTCTTGAAAAGTCAAACCCCAGAGAGTGTGGTGAAAAGATTACGCGTGAGTCGACTGGGGTGTTGACTACTGATGGTGTGGGTGTTGTCGACATCTGGTCGGGTGCTAGGTGCTACTGATCCTGCTGCTGCTGTGGAGAAAGAGGGTGCAAAGCTGCTGGCTGCTGTTGCACCGTGTCTAGAGGGTTGGCTGGCGGTGTCCGCTGGTCTTCTTGGTGCTGATCTCGATCCTCGTCTTCATTGGTCGACTCGCTGTCGTCTTCGTCGTCGTCCTCACTCAACTTGACGTCGGTAGTCAATACCTCGTCATCGTCAATCTACCGGTACTCCCCGAGCGAATGGTCGGGTTCGAGGTCGCTCGTATCCTTATCTTCGTTTTCGTCGACTGGTGGAATCTCCAAGTCTGGGTGGTCGAGCTGAATTTGGTCGAGTTGCCGGCGGTATATGTTGAGCTGGTGGCGGTCGGTGCTGAGGGTGTGTTTGAGAACCTTGATTCGGTTTCTTGCCTTGAATCAGAGTCGGTACTTGCGCGCTCAAAGTTTGTGGAGTTGCAGCTCCCGACTTGCAAATTGGCGAGACTTCTCCTCGTTGTCTTGGAGCAGTAGGTCGAGTCGGTTGTTGGAGTCGACTATGTCCTTCCGAGCTTGCTGAAGACTGAGCTAGGTTGGTGCTTCCTCGGCTCCTGTCGCTCCGAGTTCGTTTCGTACTACCACGAGCTCGCTTTGGTGTGACTGTTCCTGCTGTCGACTGGTGTGGAGGTCGGCTTCTAGCTGGGCAAGTCTGTTGTCGGTCTGACTCTTCTCCTCCGTGACGGTGGTGAGAGTAGTACGCATTCTTGCCAGCTCGGTAGTGAGGTTGTTGACCTGGTGCTTGTAGGCTGTGGAGTCCTTGGTCAGTCGACTACTCCCCAATCGGTTGCGGTCGAGCTCGGCTTGAAGGGTGGTCCTTGCTTGAACCGCCTCTAACAAGAGGAGGTTCACTCGGGAGCCGACATCTTCGAGTCGACTTACTGCTCCTTGGACGTCATCCAGGCGCTGGCGCCAGTGCATCGCTTATGTCGTGGCTCGTGATGTTGGTGAGTCGGGTGCTGGTCGATTGACCCCGGGTGATGGCGGAGGTCGAGTCGTTGGAGAGACGGGTGGTGGCTGGAAAAATTCGCCGGTTGGTGCCATTTCATATGCCGCTTCGAGGTTAAGTGGCGCGAAGTCAGAGAGTGAGGGCGGAGGTGTCTTAGGGAGGGGGGTTTCACCTAGTGTTAGTGGTGGAGTCGACTGGGCCTCGCTGTCGGATGAGGTCAGGTCGACCTATCGAGGTAGAAAGTGACTTAAGGGGGTGAGTCGGCCTCGCTTGGCACGCTTCTCTTGTCGCTCCTGGTCTGGCTTGCGCGCGCGTGAGGAGCGTCTCTGCCTTCGCACGGTCGTCGGTTGACTCCCGGTAGTGGCTGTCGGTGCAACTGGGTCGGGCGTGGTTTGTCGACTAGGGGGGCGGGCAGTCGATGTTTGGCCTTGGTCGACTGGTCGGGGAGGCCGAACATGGTCCTTTGATATGCGGTCGGCTCCAAGCCCGCCTTGGAAAACGAAGTAGTTGGGTCCTCGGGAGCTGTTTTGTGAGTTCTCCGAATGTCGACGTCGGTCGTTGATGTTTTGCAGGGCGACTGTTTGGTGTATATACTCCTGGTCAGTGCTAGGAAAATAAGAGTCAAGGAGGGAGTCCAATACCTCGGCTGAAGGGCAGATCGTGGTCTTGGTAGTCTGCATCGTCTAAACATTATATTCATGAAAATGAGAGGATTCCAGAATAATGACCCAAATTAAACCACTAACCATTCCAAATATAGGGTTAAACAGTAGAAGATGGACACAGTGAAGATCAAATAGAGTACATTTAATAGAAGTGAGCAATACAAGATTACAATTGTGACATCTATTTATAGTAAGTATAAAACGAATATACATTTTTTGGGTGTTTGTATTGCAGGACGATAATCCAATTTTGATAATGTCTCATAATGCTAGGAAAAAGAATGAGTGAAGACTAAAATCCTATATAAAAACATGAGGTATTTTTTTAATTCTCTCTAGTAATTAGGAATTGAATGCTTAGCGGTTTCTAGGGTAGCGATCGACTCTTCAGTTCAGCTTCGGCCTTCAAATGATGTTTAGCTATTGCCTTCAACATCACGTGACCGCGACTGTCGAAGGGATACATCGACAATCGCTGTTGCGCAATCTCAAGCCTTTGTTGCGCCAGTCTCAATTGCTCCCTCTCATCTCGAACCGGAGCGAATCTCCTTCTGAATTTGTCATGCGACTTAGTCTTTTGAAGACCTGCATTCACTGAAGGGAGACGAGTACGCAAGGGCGCACGAGAGGGTACATCAATACGGGCTTGGGTTAGAGGAGGCGGATCTGATGACAGCATCGCAGGAGTCATTCGGAAAGCATTTACAGTAGCAGAGGACTTGCATGGTTTGGGAATGTCGGAACCCTGCAAGTACAACGGAATCTACATCAAGTATACAACAAGGCAAGACCGTCTAAGCGAAATAATGGTGCGGGGAAAGAAAGTATTCGTACCTCAAGAGAATTAATTGGGTGTAAGGCGTCTTCATAAAGCTTTCTCTGAGGCACCCTGTCAGACGGAGAACGCGAGCGACGAGAAGTAGAGGGTTCTCGTGACCGCAAAGGAGAAGGTGAGGACTTGGGCACAGGACGGGTACCACCGTTAGGAGGGCTGTCCACAACACCATGTTGAATTGGCTTGGTGGAAAAGTCCATCGTTGACTTTGCCGTAGCAGCCGAGCACAAGACGTTTCCTCTACTGAGTATAGCATACTGGCCATAGTCCATGATAGAATCGGTGGACGCTGTGCTTTGGAAGTCAGCACCGTGGGCTGAATTGCTAGTGGCATACCTTGCCTGAAGAGAATTACCAATGAGGTCAAATTCCACCACCGCATTGCAACGAAACAAAATTTTCCAAGCAGTAAACAAAAGAGAAGAAAAATGATGCAAACTGTATGAGGGTGCGATTAAGACATAACACATTGTAAGGATAACATTCAAGCGTTCATAATATTCATCTCACAAAGTACTGAAGCGCAGATGTTGTGAAGACAAAGGTATATTACAATTACAAGGGATTATACACATCAGTCAAGGCAACCAGAAATCAATAAGATAGTCTGGAACGGCTACATCACTAAGAAAAGGGCGTCCAGCTTTAGAACCGTAAAATGAACTAGGAGCTAGGCAGACTATGAGATGCGTGTACAGCCTCCATGAGCGCGCTGTACTCTCGACGGTCGGGCTCGTCGCAGAGCATACGCCGCCCAATATTATTGTCCCTACAGAAAGATAACAACCCTGTGCCAGGACTGCGATGGAGACGCCGAAACCATGGAAGGAGAACATCATGGAGGAAATTGTCACGCGCATCGTCTCCAACGTAGGACCAAGAGTCAGGGAGTATTACATTATGGGGCTCATTCAAAATGTGCTTATTGGGGCTGTCGTCCACTACAATGGTGTTTGCGAACGTGAATCTGCCACCATAGCCTGTGAACAGCTTGGCTAGATTCTTAAGGAACAAGTTCTTATCAGTGCCAGGCACTTTGAACGAGGACAGCCGGCCGTGCCTATCCCTACACTTGAGGGTTTTGTACAACTCCTGGCCAAGTACAAGGGAAGGGAGGGGCTGGATGCCGCGGAATAAATATCGCACTACCAATTCAGTGGTAGACTTCTTCATGGAGCTCCAGACGGCAACATCAGCAAACATATAAGAACTTGTTCCTTAAGAATCTAGCCAAGCTGTACGTGTATGCTCATCCGATTGCGAATCCCGCTGAAGTCTACGACTTGACACCAGTGATTGAGAGGCCGGAGGTATGATAGGAGAGGAAGGGACAGCGGGCGAGTTTGGCCAGGGCTCCAAGGACTGACCGCCCCGATTACATTGCGCAGGCGGATGAACAGCAGAAGGCAATTGAGCGTGAGGCACAATGTGGGCACCGATGGAGCCTACGATGACAGTAGATGAACGTAAATTCCGAGTGAGGAGTGCGTAAAATATAGAAAGGCCAAAAAAATTTGAAGTACAAAAAATGTTCATTGCAAAATGTCCTAAGGACTCTACTCAACCAGGAGTTGAAAATCCTAAGTATTAGAGCCGTCTATACAAAAAAATCTACAAAAAACCTATGATACAAATCAACTCGACTCGAGCTAAATCTATGCAAATGACATCGAGTGATTATTGGGAACCACCTGCTGCAGTGTCTGTGCCGGGGAAGACGGCAGTGTGAATTGTCACTGCCAACGGCTCCGCCGAATCCCAGACTGTCTTCAAGGCTGTATGGATCGGTCGCCTCACCAACAGCGCTGGATGACACATGCGGGAGAGCCGGCGAAGTGAACGGAGCAGACGCAGGAGCAGCTGGCGACGGCGGAGGCGCAGCGACAGGCGACGGCGCAGGAGGAGGCGGAGGAGGCGCATCAACAGACGAGGGTGCAGGTGGAGGGGGAGGAGTGTCGTAGCACGCGATAGCGGATATTCCCTTTTTTGTATTAAGAACGCTCGTAAAGGTGATTTCCGGGTTATCGTTCCGCGGAGACTCTGTGAAGTGGGATGTTTCAGGAGATGGTCCCGGACTGGTGATCTCCCTCTCTCTGTCACCAGCTGAATCCCTCTTTCCTACTGAACCGGGCCTTCTCCTACTGACTGACCCGGTTACGACTAGATCCGGTATCTTTCCGAGGAGGACTTCTTACTAATCTTCCTCTCCCCCAGTCGACCGGTATGACCTGATCGGGTTTCGTTTAACCTCTGTTTCCCCTCAGAGGGTTCTCCATTCACATTAGTGGTGCTGGATTGAAAGACACACCCCTCCCTACTGATTCAAGTGATGGGAACTTCACTACCTTCCGGTTATACTCACAAAACTCCTCAATCCGGGTAATTCCCGTACTGCAGTTCGGCTGCAGATTCATCCCAGACCCACAACCGGTCACTTAAGGGCAACCCGGTTTTCCTCTTCCTAAAAATCTCTTCAATGACCTGATAACCAGGATGGACCCTTATCCGGGGTGTCCGGAATTGGTTGGACTCCTAACAGTTTGTTTTACTCTGATCATTCCGTCTCTCCTTATCACATGATCTACCCAGGTGCTGGCACCTCAACCGGACTACCCGTCCAGGAGTTCTGAGAGAACCGGAGAACCCCCTCCTATCTACTCAGCCACTAACCCGGATTATACCTTGCAACCGAGCACGGAACAACCTGATCTTACAACAGAATCCGATCAACACTTCCGGTTACTAAGGGACTAATTTAGACCACGATCTCCACCAACAACCACACACACACACACATACACAAACACTCCGGTCCGTAGGAGAGTATGCCTAGGGTTATTTACAAAGAGAAAATGGTACACAAAAAAGACCTCAAGATTGAGGAACATCCCTGGATAAAAAGAAAACACAAAGGCGCCCAGATCCGGGAAACCCGCAGATCCTAAAAACCTGAGATCCGGAAAAACCGGGGAACTCCCCCACGGTTCAGTTCTCTTCCTACACTGCAACTAACATTAGAATCCTAAAAACCTAACTCCCAAACGGAGTCCTATCCTACTTACTCAAAAAGGGGCCTGTTCTAAGTGGCCGGATCCACTAAGTCCGGGCCATTGATTCCGGGACTCCGATGACTCCGGGCAGCTACTGGTCCTCCGGCGGCTGCTCTTCCTCATCTTCCGGGCTCCCCACCATCAACTCTAGTGCTATTCGGAAGCACGAAATTCTGCTGGCGCGGACGACTGGAACTGTAGAGAGTGAATGAACAATGGGTCGCCCAATTTAGAGCGGCCCACTTCAATGCTCGGATCGTGGCCGGGTCCATCGGAGACCCGTCCTCACCTATCCGGTCTCCCATCTGGTTTCCCACCGGAATCTGCTGTCGATCTAGTCCTGTAGTAATTCCTCTAGGCTGCGCCCAGATGCCATTTTCTCTCCAAATAAATAACTGGGCCGTTATGGCCATTACTTCTCCTATTTATGGCGGAAAGACTACTCCTAGTTGCCCTAGAAACCCTAACTAGCCGCTTTTGCGAAAACGAGGTTTGACAAGAAGGAACAACAACAGACGAGGGCGCAGGTGGAGGCGGAGGAGGAACAGCAACAGTCGAGGGCACAGGTAGAGCAGGTTACGCCATATTCGTTTAGTCGGGACTATTCCGTGAAGTTGGGACAAAAGTGGGGTTCCAAAATCGATGATTCAGAGCACATTCGGCCACCTACATTGTTCGGCGTGTACTTCATTTTTGTTGTGTTACGTCATGTCTAGCATTGTTGTGGAGCTCCTCGTATAGTTGACTCCTCTGACCTCCCATACACGAATGTACTAATAAAATGTATTATAATTATAATTCTTCGCATGAATGATCATATTTTATAGATATTGCATGTCAGTTACTTTGTAACAAGTCATTATATTATATAACAAGTCATATATTATAACAAGGCATTGAGTCCGCTGTTGTCATCAAAATCATTGACATTGTCTGCACGGCTTGTGTTTTGCTTTTCGAAATCCTCTTCCTCCCCTTGCCGGCATGCGGTTGTGCACGACGACCGCTCTCAGCGTACGCACGGTACCTATAAAAATCAGTCTTTGACACCCCATACAGCATTCGCCAAGCTGTCATGCATACCACCTTCCCTTCTATAACACAAACTTGCTTAACTGATCCGGGTACGTAGTGGAAGTTCTTGTGTACAGCCAATCTCATACTGTCTTTAGCCGTGGTGTCCGAGTGGTGCATCTCATATCGAAGAGTCTCTACCTTAGCGAAGCTAAATTGTCCAATGCACCGTCGCTTGCAGCAGGAGCTGCGCAACGTCTCCTGGATTGAGTTTTTTAGCAGAAGAGTATCCTTTCGCTTCAGTTGCCTTGGTATTCGCGCTTGACGTTCTGAGAGGTACTGTCGACTTCCACGGCCAGTACCCCGTCTCGCGGCTCTGGCTTTGAGCATGTCACTGCACTACCGCTCGTGATTGTACGGGCTCACTCCCTCATACATGGTATTCTTTATAGGCCACCTCTGCAGCGTTCAGCACGCCAAGGAGCTGCACGTGTCCAACACTTCGCACACCACAATTCCTACGTAGTCTTTTCCAAGTGGTGATCGATCGTCGATGGCTTGCCATTCCTTTGCAAACTCGACGTATGCTGTAGCCACTGCCACCCCAGTGTCGTTCACTAGAGTCACTTCCTTTTTGCACCAATCCTCTCTGGCCAAGCCGATGAAATCGGGGATGGGCACTTCTTCCTCGGGAATGTTGTAAACGCCATCCGCCTCTTCCCTGTCGGACTCCCACCCCTGAATTGACAGACCCACGACGGTCATCCTATGCCGGATCGAACCCTGCTACGTAGTGCATGCGTGCTCTGACTGACCGTAATAGGGACAGAGCCATGACATGTCCAACTTGCTACGGCAATACGTGTGTAGTTGGGGCTTTCCATCAATTTGGGACTTTAAATAATCTACAACTGGCATAGATCCAATGGGTAATCTACAGTGGATGTATGGCAGCTGTGGATTTTTAAAAGCCCCAAATTCATGGAAAGCCCCTACTACACAAGTATTGCCATTGTTGTCTTACTCCAAACTTTGCAAATTCATATGACAATCACCGTTGTCACTGGGCAATTGCCAACTGGTAGAGTGAGCTGCCACATCTTAGTACAATTTCAGTGACTGCTCATTCTAGTTTAGAAATCTTTTGTGCCAGTGCAATGCATTGTAAACGACTGTTCATATGCGGCGCTCATACCATGTCGCTAGCCTCTGTGTCACTGTCCATCATATCGTCGCAAACGTCCACCACTTTGCACCAGTCGTCAGTCAAATGCGGCAGAGCGTCTCGATTAAATTATGACTCAGTCGTGACCCTGTACAGAACAAGTGTGCCTTAAACGAGTTAGACGGCTTTAACGATCTTGTCCTCATTGAACATAAACTGTGTCATCATATCATACAAGTTATTTTCAGTCCGTCAACTGCGTGTCCCAGCACAGGAGCACTGGAGCACTGTATATTTACAGAAAAGGTGTGTCGGACACACACACAATCAGAGACCACCAAATTCTAGCACATTTCCTGTGAAATTCTATAATTTCCTAAGATCTCCCCAAGTTGATGTTGGGTTATCATTGCTCTGATCATTATCACCGTCCACAACACTGCTATCAACACATTCAGTACTGCAGTCACTATAATAGTCAAGATAATTTTCCTCCGACGATGTCTTGTCATTCCTTTCGGGATTTTCCAATAGTAATTGGGCTGCTTTTTTCTCTGGATTGACACAAAAGCAAAATGCTGGAGGGAAGATGGGTACGGATCTTGGCTCATGCAGACATGCGAGACGTTTTTTTCTAACTCTATCGTCCAATGACAAGCCTTACCGGGGGGGAGGTAGTTTGCAGTTGCAGGTCGGCATTCGAACCCAACCTAATACTACGCATTGGATACATTTGCAATCGTCACAGACATGGCCATGTCATTTGGGTACAATTTATTTATAGTATGATCGCTGTATTTGTTTAGTATCCACTGGACTCTCATATTCATTTCAAACTCTGCAGTTTGCATAGATCCAGTGGGCAATTGCCCACCGGGGATCTATGCCAATTGTAGTTGTCCCAATGTGGGAAAATAATTCCAATTAGAGGAATATTTACATAATAACCAATTTGTCAAATTTCTAGAGATAGATTGCGAGAATACTTCAACGCCAGTGTTAACATGACAGCAGTTGCTTAACCTACGTACTTATAAATCATCTCCTGGCATACCGTTTTACCTGAGTGGACCTCTACCTAAAATTTTAATATGCTTCCACCGTCTTTGCCCCTTGTAACAATAACCTGCATTCACAGCAGTAGGCATAATCTACAGATAACAATCGTAGTAATCTCAAGCAATACTCTAGGTGACAAGCAAAAAGCGAGGTCCAAAATATCCTGGCAAATCTACTTTCACTCTGTTCTGTATTCATTTACAAAAATAGGCCCACTTGTTCGAACTAATACTAGCATATGTAGGTCAGTTTTTAGAGAATAGTTCAAATAATTACTTTGTTGATAATGTCCTCAAGACTGCTCATATTTGCTACAGCAGAGTACAACGGCAATAGATCCGATGGGCAATTGCCCACTGGGGCTGCAAGATGATTTGCCAACATGAAGCATAGACGCTTCGACACTGTCTCAACCCCGCTATCGTATGGAGCACACTTGTCGACAATGTGCTTTAGAGTGAAGGTGCCTTAGACTGGGTGGGCAATTCCCAATTGCGGCTGCTGTTGTGCTTACAAACAAAGTGCGTTACGCTTAGCGCTACATGTGCACACTTTCAGATCTCTGTAAAGTACTACCAACATTGTCGTCGCCTGCGTCCTACTATACTACGGTTGAGGGTCATAGATATAAATGCTGAAAACTGCAAAACACATACTGAGGACATGTGGGCGGTTCCAGTACACCAGGTCAGTGCCGAACTCAGAACCCCAGCTATGCCTGCAGTGGGCAATTGCCCACTGGGGCTGCTGTTGTGCGTACACAGCAAGTGCATAACGCTGTGCCGCTAGAGATGCACACCTTCATTTCTCTGTACACTACGTACAACATTCTTGTCGCCTATTACGTCCTGCTACTCTCATATCGCTGAAAACTGCTTCAACACATTGGCCAAGACGCCCGTTGCACTACAGCATCCCAACTCAGTACTCCAGCCATGAATCCAGTGGGCAATTGCCCATTCGGGCAGCTGATGGCCGTATAGACAAAGTGCAGTACGCTGTGGCGCTACAGATCCACACCTTCAGTTCTCTACACTACTAGCAAGTGTTCCTGCTAGACTAGTAAGGTTTAGGGTCATTATAGATAAGATAACGCTGCAAACTCCGAATCGCATTGGACATGTTAAGTCAGTTCCACTACAGCAGCCCAACTCAGTAGTTGAGCCCTGACTACACTACAGCAACCCAACTCAGGAGTCCAGCCCTGACTGCACTACAGCAGCCCAACTCAGTAGTCCAGCCCTGACTGCACTACATCAGGCCCAACTCAGTAGTCCAGCCTTGACTGCAGTGGGCAGTCGCCCACTGGATCTGCGGCCGCTGTTCTCCCTAGACGTCCGGCCCCCCTTCTACTACAGAGACGGGACAATCGCACTAAACACCATGTACTAAGCAGTCATCACATTGCCCACATGAGTGTGCGCTCCAGTGAGTACCTCCGTGCCGTTGCAATTCATACCCGTCTGGATCAAATGTCGCGTCCTGATCTTCCACGCCACGGGAGTGCACCCTAGGAATTATCAATGGTCTTTCTTGGAACACAGATCCATGGATTGCTGCAACCCATACAAAGAATTTCATGCCATGAGTAACACATTTCTCAACATCCGGGCAGGCGAATCACTGCCTGGGATGGGCAAAATAAATTGTATGCACCTCATTCCCAGTGGGCAATTGCCCACTGGCCAAGCGAAACAAATGCTTTCCTCTTGTTATTCCTCAGTAGAACTTAAATATGAGACGTAATATACAATGTTATCATAATTTCAAAATACGCCATACTATTGCTAAATACGGTTTTGTATGTCTTTTGAGATAAAGAAATACAGTACGGCCATGTTCGTGACGGTAAAGACACCTACGGTTAGCCCGATCCTACCCGGCCAATCACGCCCACTGTGCCTATTTCGCACCACTGCTTACAGTCCTACATGGCAATATTGGTTTTTTTGGGGCTTTTCACCATATTCAGACTCTTTGAACTCTACATCTAGCATAGATGCAGTGGGCAATTGCCCACTGGATCGATGCTACTTGTAGATCTCAGAGTGCCTGAATATGGTGAAAAGCCCCAAAAGAACCAATATTTCTATGTAGGGGGGATTACAGCGTACACGCCCTCTTCAATCTACCACTGTTATAGACGCGGTGGTGAATTGCCCACTGGGTCCATGGCAGTGGTAGATGTAAAATTCAACATTTACACTGTGGACGTTTCTGAAAATGCATACTGTAGGAAAACTAAAAACAGGAAATAGATTCACTGAGTGGGACTTCTAAATGCGCCGCTAAACAACCACCCGTGACAGCGTTCTGATGGACCATCTATAGACGCACAGTTCAGATCCGCGACACCGACAGAGGGGATACTGTAAATGGAAAGGCAAAGATTCCGAGAGCCACTAATGCAGATGAGTGCGACCGAGATGGACGATAAAAAAATCACTGAAATTTAGGCCCACTCAATCCTGTAGAGGGTAAACGTTTCTTACCTTAATGTTGGCGCTGTAGATGCCGCAGTGGCGATGTCCTGCTCCAAGGTGCTGTCATCTCACACATTCCAACGACCCAATCCACTTCCAGATCTGTGACAGTCTATGCACGCCATAGTCCCACGCCGAAACCCTCAACAATGATCTATTTCCTGCAAACAATGAAAACTGCTGCGGCGCTGGATCGGCATCATCTTTAGCCACAGACCACGCATGCACGACGACCGACCTCAGGGGAGAACAACGCACCGGCTACCTTCACTCAAAATTTCCTCACTCGTCGTGACTACGGCAACCACCCAGCCCGGTATGGAAGAGGAAGAACAGCAATGCAGCTCTCCGCAGGCACAGCAACCATCCGAGGAGAGGACACGGGAACGGAGGAATGTGGCGGACTGTAAGCCGTGGTACAAGAGCTCGCGAGTAGAAGGAACTTTCAGCCATCCGATGGACGAGACGGATGGATGGTTTGGCAGTCCGCCACGTGGCGGCGGGCGCCATTGCCGTCAAAAAAGTAGCAGCCAGAAGCATTCATTGCTGCAGGGGTCTTGAGCCAAGTGATCTCAAAATTGCCTAATATTAGCTGGATTTCTACCAAAAACATGTGGCTGCTAAACATACAAAGAATGAAAATGAAAAAACATTTCAACTGTAGCGAGAATGCTCATCGTGTTATAACAATGTACCAAGGGTATCATTATGGTATCACCATGGTATCACCTTAATATATCAAGGGTATTGCCGGATATTATAGAAGTATCGTGAGTAGTACATTCAGAAAGTACCAAGAGTATCTACCATTTTTGTGGGAGGTAGCACGCGGTGCTAGATGTCATAAACCGGTTCTCAGAACATTGTTTCAGCTAGTGTTGGGTTTGAGGAAGGGCTCGCCTCGTCACTGCCGTCGATCTTGATCAACGGTGGAGATCTCAGTTGTAAGAGCCCCGTGCATTGGGGGATGTGAGAGGAAGCCCAGATTGGGAATGTCAGGGATTGCCTTATCAGGGGTCAATTAAGTGAGTACGTCAAATTAGATGGGGCAACGCATGCAATGCTACGAGGTAAAAAGAACGAAACACAAACGAAGGGGGCTGTTTTTCAACTTCATGAATGAATTAAAATTGTACGTTATGAATTATTCACATGGTTGGATTTGCGATTGTTATCACCAAAATTTTGTATAAAGCCTAGAACTTAAAGTTTAGAGCTCTTCTGTACAATGGTTATTAATAAGATATTGACTATCTAATGATGAAATTTCTTGGAGTGGGTTGATATGTATTACTGTAAGTGTAGTATTATTGGAGATATTATGGTTTGGTTATGTAACCCCTAAAGGACCGGAGTGTGTTTCCTTCAAAAACACTCCAATGCTGCCATTTTTACTCCCCCATGCACAAAATCCAAAAGACTGTTATTATTTACTTTGTAACCGTAAGATCTTGTGCTACACTATTTGAAAAACATATACAACAAATTTTGTTGATTTTGACCGCACGGATTGCAAGATAATTGCGTTGGATGGAAAAAAACACCCCAAAAAAACACATGCCCGAAAATTTCAGATGCGTTTGACCACAGCTACATCAACAAAACCTCACTACCAAAACTTGTCGCACTTCACTTTCACATTGTATATGATGTTACTTAGTTCTGTACCAATTTTCGTTCCGTTTCCAGAAGTTTCGGATGTTGAATAACACCTTGCACTTGTTGGGGGTTTAAAAGTTCATAAAAGACTATGTTTTTGGAATTGCAATATTCTTGACTTTCTTTATTTAAAATACAAATCCGAGCGCTGAAACACAAGTACAAGCCACCCTCTACAAAATGGCGAAACAAAAATTTGGAAACACAATAAATCTCCAAGTTTTAGAAGACATGTACCACATTTTCTAAGAATTTTAGGGGTATGGGGGAAATAAAGGGTGGAGGAAGGGAATTGCCCATTCCAATGTTCATGACCCCACTAACTCTCAAGGTACACTGCCACGTGGCAGTCCCTCATTGGACGATTTTTATCTTTTATTGTTATATTTTTATAAATGATTTTATTTTTTCAGTTTTTAAAATAATTTTTTTAATTATGAAATTGAACTTTGCGTTTAAAATAATACTTGTAATTTAAAATAATACTTTTAATTTAAAATAATACTTTTAATTTAAAATGATATTCTTACTTTAAAATAATACTCGTTCAAATTAGACGTGAAATTGCTCATGAACTAAAGGACAAGCCATTTAGGGATTTATAAACGTAACAGGCCTAAACAATCAAGTGTTTTAGCTTTGTTTTCATTAGATGTTTAATTTGAGTTTACATACATCTTTTCACCATTGAAATTCGAGTATAGATCTCATTTGAAGATATTACGCACTGTCACGAAATTTGAAGTGTGAATGTTAAAAATACAACGGCTTTCTAAGAATGCTCCAACCATGCGTCTCATTTCATTTCTTCACTTTCATCTTTTAACTATTTCTAAACATAACTTTTATGAACTTTATATATTATTTTTAGCCTTGTTTCATATTGCTATGATTCACCCAAAAATTTAAGGTCTCCGTTGTAAAAGGCTTTTCAAAAAACCAACTCATAAAATCAAACTTCATGTCAACTTAAAATAAACTTGATGTACAACTTTTATTCATTCATCAAGTTCAAACTATCCTTCATAGTTGCAATGTATTATGCATCTTTGCAATTCTCCAAATTTGAGAAGGATGTAGGCACGTAGGGGTGTGGGCACTTTTTTTCATGAATTACAATTCATTTTTTATAAGCTTTGAAGGTTCATTACATTCTATACGGATAGGGTTTGCACCCCCTACTGATTAGTTTTATTATTACCGGTACAATAACTTCTCTTGGAACTAGAGTGGAAGATGGCACTTGCCACTATATGAGGGAATTTAGTAGGATTCAATCAAGTAAGACCAACTGAAAATTCCAAAACAAAGCGCAACCAAGAGCATTGGAAAAAAAATTATAAATTTTACAATGTTACAATGTTCTTACGAGATGAGTACAGTGGTTCAATGTTATTATAAAATGGATGCATCACCAAAATAACCCTTTGACGCGCTAGCGTCCATTTGATAAACGTTGGATGATTTCCGACGTGTCCCTTCACCACCTGCGGTGATATTTTTCATCTATCCAAAATTTTATGTATAATCAAATAATGGAATCCATACAACCTTGTACTGCATGTTATTCGAATTTCATTATAGGTTTAAATATGTTTTTTTATTTTATTTTGGCTTTTGAACCCTTAACTTCCCGGGCGACCTAAAATGGGTCGCTCAAGAAATAGAAAAGGTTGTAAAACATGCTTAAAGTGTCCAAATTGAGTGTTTCAAAAGCCTAACCTCTTGAGAATAAAGTTCGCTATAAGAATATGTAATTGGATCACTGAAAATTTTGTTCATTAATTTTATAAGAAATAAAGAAATTTGTTCGTTCATGTGCCTTGATCATCCTAAAGAGTTCTCCAATTTGCAAATGTTTGCGAAATTGCATGATAATGCATAAATTTTGCAAAGATATACAAAGACCAATTGTAGATTATGAATTATGGTTCATTTTTATGAAAATAGATTTCAAAAATTGATCATAAATAATTAGATATATAATTGTAAAGCTAGAACCTACCATAATTCATAAGAAATACAAAATTAATAATTATTTATTAAATTTCATTGTATTCGGCCCAAATTATAAGTTTCATAGGATGCTTCAATATTCTGTAGAATTCAGCTCGTGTAAAGTGCCTATTTTAACCAATTCTTGTCTATAATTGTTTAAACGGTTGTTTCTACAAATAAAATATCCTACATCTTGGCATCTCATAAGTATGTTATGAACATTGCACTTTTAGCTCACTATTAAAAACAATTGCAAAATATTTCATTTCTGTATTTACTATGAATATTCAAGGTCTTTCTTTTTAATTTCATTTATAAAAATTGCAACGACTGTTACTGGAATTTAATTTTATAAATAAGATCTATACATTTTGCAGCACAACTTTCATGTTCTATGGAACTTCGCAAAAATAATGTAACGCATATTTAATAGCAAAATTAGTTTATGGCAAAACCCCTCAGGAATTTCAGTGTTAATTGAATTTGTAGAGAAAACCATGCACAATTCATTAACAAATGTTAATAATAAAGATGACAAATCCAACCGTGCAGATGTACATTGACATTTACAACTTTGCTTTGTACAGCAACTCTAGTTATGTTTTGCATCAACCATTTTATAATGAGTCTTTCAAAACACTCTTGAATCCGGACCTTGGATTTGCTCTGGCCCCTCACGAACTAGGGCATATCGCATAATTTAATTACTTGCATTACTTATAATGGGACTTACTTAATCATAGGGCTTCATAACTTACTTCATTTTAATTTATTTGATGATGGGGCTTCAATCTAATTTAACTCATCCGCTTCTAATCTTGTCGCACGATCTTGGCCGTCCCTGTAGTCGATAGCCCTGAAGCCCTCAGTCCTTGCTCACACTGAGCTCTAGCTCGTTGCTTGGGCAGGGGACCGCTGCGGCATCAGGGCTACCTTCGTCTTTAGCATGCCTCGAGTGAGAGGCAGTGATCTCAACACTGGATAAACTTCGCTGCATTTCCACCTAAAAACAACGGGGCTTCTAAACATACAAAGAAAGAAAATGATTATTTTTTAAATGTAGCGAGAATAGTCATCATATTATAAATATGTAGCAACTTCATGAAGTGGTATCCGCGGAGATCATCATCGTATCACCGTAGTATATCAAGGGTATTTCCGGATTTTACAGAGGTATCCTGAATAGTACATTTAAATAATTTATTTTTATTTATATAGACATTTTTTTTAATTTTAATTTCATGTCGACTAATGTTCCTAACCCCAAAATTGAGGTCAGTGACATTAATCTCACATGATAATGAAAGCAAAATTTAGTGTGATTATTGTCTCTAACCTCTATTTTTGGGGTTAGTGATGTTCGTCACATTCGAGATGTTTTGTTTCACATCATTAGTGACTAATGTCACTAACTCCAAAAACAAAGGTTAACGGCTTTAGTCCATATTGATATTGGCAATATACAATTGCATTACCCCCTAAATAATTGAACACCTTTCATTTTTTATTTTTACTTCCCACCCAAATTTGATATTGACAGTCTATGTTGTTTGTATGATAAAACTTGTGACTATTTAAAATATCTTACAATCTTGTTGAAATTTTTGTCAAACATTCATATTGTTCATCGCTATCTATGAAAAGTTGAAAACAGACCAAATTTACATTGCAGAAAAGCTCATACTCGAATATTATCACTTTGGGTGCCCCATGTACCCTTTCATGCAACATGTACACTTAATCAAAACGTTTGTACTGCAATCAATAATTTTTAGCGTGGCAAATGAGTATACAGTACCTCTCTATATATATTTGTTAACATTGTCTGTCATGCTGTGTGATATTTCTAACTAGGCAATGTGAAACTTGAAGCTTTAAACATCAAAGCAAGCCCGGCTGACTATTTGGTATTTTGGAGAATCATGCACATAACTTCTACTACATTGAACCAAATGTGGGTATTTACATGACAAATTCTTGGAATCCAATAGAATCTTCAGTGTGGGAATCATGCAAGCCTTGTTCTTCAAGTGTTCTTTGTTATCAAAAGTTGACTCTTGTATACCCCATTCTTCGTTACATTTACCTTCACAAATGTGAACTCATTTTAGAACACAATATTCACCACTAATTTTAACATTGAAAAAAATTGCCGTTGCATTTGGATTCTCTAAGTTGTGTGCCACTGTCGTAGCTTGTAATGGTTCTGTTCGGGATCGCTAGAGATTTCATTCACCCTCTTCCTGTAACGGTCTTTTCAGGAATTTCACAGTCACGTTCCGCGCTCTGTGCAACGTTCGATCTTGACCACTTTGTTGTTTTTAACGTACAGCAAAGGTATATATTATCTTAAATGAGACGTACATAACGTGAATGATATTACAATGAAATATTAGTTTAATATTGTTCAAAATTTGACGTTCATACAACATGATTATAATGACATACATTGTTTAATGATTATGATATTAGTGACGTGAGTTACATTAATGACATTAGTGACATCAATAGCATAACTGACAATCATTACTAACATTAGTATCATTCATGACATTCATGACAAGAGTAACTATATTTACTTGATTTAAACTTTTCTATATTACTTGTATTCTATTAACTATAAAATATTATATATTTTACGCACTTATAATTAAAACATTTACATTTTTTTAGTAATGTAGTAACGTCGTCAACTCCTATTGTTTATTGTCAAATGCATTGCGTCACAGTATAATTAGAAATTATTTTTAACATTTAAATCATACATAAGTACGAAAATAGTAAGTTTTTTTCATTTAAATAATGCGATTAACATCGTTAACGTTAACAATCAAATTAAAGTTGCGCTTGCAATTATAAAGTCATATGCTTTAATTTATAGCGAATTACATCCTTGATTACAAAGACATGCTCCAAGTCTTCTTTGGCATTTCTCGACATACTACGCGCTTCACCCTTCATCCCTTAAACAAGCAAGGGGATGAAATGAACTGGTGAGTCTTGCCGTCTCGTATAAAAAATTCTTATGTTTCATCATCAACTTAAACTGGATAATTATCCTTAACTTTTATGCCTGTGTGTTAAACCTTTAAGCCCACATGTGTATACAATGCACACTGTAACGAGTTTGTGAGTTTAAGCTTTACGACAGGAAGGTGTTCAGATCGCGCCATTACAGAGCTAGTCATGAGTTCTACGGCAATACAGGCGCAGGAGGCGCTTCAACGTGCAGCAGCAGAAGCCTCCCACACACGAAAGCATGAAGATGCTGAAACACTTGTAGAGCAGAGGTATGGCCTTAATCGTGACAAGTAAAGCCTGCCCCATCTGCATGAAGCCTTTCTCTCCTCCTGTGTACTAGGTATCCGTATTGCACCGCCATTCTCTATTTCTACTTCATGTTAATACAAACTGAATGAGCTATGTACACTGAAATCTCATTTCATCTTTTAACTCCAAACAGTTTGTGGGTTACAATTATTCGAAGGTGTACGGTTCTTTGCTCGACAGAATAGGAAACCTCTATTCCAGAAGATCGGTAAATCCTGTTTACTATGTAATGTTTTTGATCATGTCATCTTGTAAATAAAGTTGCTTCACTGTTCTGTGAAAGTTCTCTCTGGTCATTTTCAAGCTCATACGACTCAATTTGGGCTAATATGAAACTTAAACATTTAAATCATACATAAGTATGACAATAGTAGTTTGTTTTCATTTAAATAACGCTATTAACATCGTTAACGTTAACAATTAATTGAAAGTGAAGCTTGTAATAATTGCATATGCTCTAATTTATAGAGAATCATCTAGAACTGATATAAACAGCGAGCTCGTCTCTTTTAAAGTTTCCACGTGCATTTTGCACGTTCACTTATTTAAAATATTTACATCCTGTAAGAAGTGAAATGCATGTTTAGGGTATAGAAGTGAAGGAAAGATTGTTATGAAAGTGACTGGTCGGTACAAGAAACTAATGATTAGTAGCAAAAGGAGTGACAAGCCGGTTTAAAAATACGATGTACCGCCAAAATGAACAATGAAATCAGAGAGGTACGAAATTGGTAGCTGAAAACATACAACATTGGTAGCATTTCCTTCCAGTACACAGCAAGAACATGAATGGAACGACGTTCGAAAATCTATTAGTTCGTGAGTTCATCACAATTACGTAAACCTAATCAAGAAAAAAAGAAAAAAATTAGGGGTGCTAGAAATGATCAAATTTTAGTTTAAAAGCTCGCATCGTTTCACCATGAAAGTAGATTACCATCACAAAGCTCAACTGGTTCAGCACAATGACTTTTAGACCGTATGCAAGCACACAGTTCATCGTGAAAGCACAAATTCATTGTAATGAAGTTTACGAGCTTGCGGGGTCAATCTTACAGCACATCCAAATTAAAACTGGAATAGAAAGAACACGGAAACCCAGGGAATACCTGAGTGTAGACAAGACTATGGGGAACCACAATAAATGTTTACTCAACCGCTTTGCAAAGTTTGTGATATTCACACAATCCAAGCGCGCGACTTCATGCAACGGGGAGAAGTCAGAGCTAGCGAGGAAACATAAGATGAATCACTTCCTAAAGAGTGAGAGAAGGAATGATTTTGGCTGGACATCATATTTTTAAACCGGCTTGTCATCCTAAGGGACAAGCCAGTTTAAAATCCGATATATAGCAAAAATTAACACTGAAATCATTGAGGCAACGGTGCCTACAGCAACAGAGACATCCTGAGAGTACAAGTTTTCTACCCCTCCATATTGGTACTGCATATGTGTATACACTTAATTCAAATAATTTGAATTGGAATCGTCGACTACTTTTATAATTGAGAATAATAGAAGTTCCAAATGTTCTTAGCATATTATGTTTCAAGAGAACACAATTGTGGGAGACATAACTTTAAATTACAATTGAAGGTTCAAGCGAGAGTTTACGACTATATTTTTATAGTCTATTGGACTAATACTTTCATGTTCTCTTTTATGGCAAATAGTTTGATATGATACTCTCATATTGGTGTTCTTTGAATGTAATGTTTGATGTTTTCTGATTCGTCGTATAGCTCAGTGCATCGTGTAGCATAATTGTTGAAATTCAACCGTGTTTTGGATTGTAGTTTCTGTTAACGACTTCTCTCTTTAAAAACAGAAGTCCAGCAACAAGTAAATAGATGTAAAGACCATTGTAAAAAGATTGAATTTCATGATGTAATGATTACTATAGGGATTGGTAGATTGTTACATTGAAGTATACTATATACGATATGACTACGCAAAATATTTTCACGTTCTCTATCGTCTCGTTGCATATATGTAATGTCTTCATAAAGCATACAATTTGACCCTGAATTTTATAATTCGCATAAAGGTTAAATGTTAAAATCATTCATGTTTTGTAAAAATTCTAACTATAGTTGTCATCAGAATTTTGAGAGTTTTCGCTATTGGTTTTGTAAGTACTCGAGCATTTAAAATTATTGTTCGAATTATACAATATTTATTGTAAACATTAGGAATTATACATAGCATTGGAAAAAATTTGATAATCCCATGAGTTTAACTTGTTGAAATTGTTTATAACTTATAGGATTTGGATTTAGGGTACGTTTACCGCCTAAAGCTGTTAATCATATATTCCATTAGAAATTTTAAATATTATGCAAATGCAAAAAATTATTTAGAACCTTTATCTTCTATGGATTGATAGGAATGCATATGGCCCACCATTTGGAATAGTGAAAGGAATGATTGTGAATCAGTGTGACTATCATGATTCTTGGACATTACGGCATTGGCAATAATGCCTTCATCCAGACCATGATGCCAATGTAGGCTTCTAAATTTTGTTTAGGGAGTGGTGTGAACCCTCAATCCAAGAAAGAAAATCAATTGCATGTTTTTTTTCCTATACTTTTTTTAAAGGACAAGGAAGCAATAAGAAACCAACATTGATAATCATAATAATGAAAAAAAGAAAATAGAACAAACTATGAAGAGAGACGAATAAAGATAGAATAAATAAATTTTCTGTTTTGTAAAATGAAAATAAATAAATAAAAAGAAAGCACGAGTAACATAGAGTAATTGAACAAAGAAAGAACAAACAACCAAAACAAAACAATGAAGAAATATTTATCTATTTTATAATCGTAAATTTTCATAACAATCGAGAACTTCTACAGGTTCACTTGGCATATATATATATATATATATATATATATATATATATATATAGTTTTAGAAATTTCTATGATATAATATGATGTTCATAGGATCGGTTACCGTGTCGGGAAACCGCGCGTGGAGAGGACCCGGGACGACCTCTGTGAGATCTTAAATACTTGACTATAGTGACACGTGAATTTTACTCCATGCAATCATTAATTTTCATTATGTTTTTATGCCGTTCTTTATACATTAATTATATAGTTATGCTATTATTTTTTATCAGTTCGTATGCATGCTAAAATGTACGATTGTTTAGGATGTCTGCCAATCATATTAAGTTTTTTGTCATATAGTTCACCTCAAGTTGAAGCTACACATATCTATTCTGAACACTAGTCACTCATATTACAGTATGTTCAATTTTTTCCTAGCTCTAAAATTGGGTATGTGCGTTTCAAGCTCAGAAAATTAAGATGATATTATTATTCTTTGAATAGAAAATTTCTTTTATTGAGGAAAGATTGAAATTGAGAACTGTAATACCTGCGGTGATAACTTGTCTCATGAAAATTAACAAAACAATAAAATATTTCGGAATAATAGTTTTGATGAGAAGATACTAAGATTCGGACCTTTATATCGTAATTGACAACAACATGTTTATTACACTGAATACACATTTAAAAAATATTGAAACCAGGTTAAACATAAATATAGTACATTATTTAAATTTCTGAAGTTTGTTATCATTTGAAAACAGTAAAATGAAAACATTCAAATCATCCAATGAGGGAGTGCCGCGTGGCATGAATTAGTGAAATGAAATTATACACAGATGTATGGATCTACTATTAGCAGCATTTAGAACAGTACTTCCATACTGTTGGATGAATATTCATTTCCAAACGAAGTTCAATTCATGCATTTAGAAATTGATAGTGAAATTGAATATAATTATGAATGAGGATAATGAATGCATTCGTTTAGCCAGTACTAGCCATGATGGTCTCATTCTTTTTGCCGGTTTTAGGATTTTTGTAGTGTTTAGTCCACGATTTTTGTTCTCTTCTATTTTCTTCCGTTCTCCTTCGGCTCGTTGTTGATTGCACTTTTGTTGCTTTCAACAATATCGTATGATGAAGGCACGATGCGCACGGAGTTGTTGAATAATTATTACCAGTTCAAACTGTGGTGATCGGCACGTTCAACAAAAATTATGAAAAATTCGGATATTCATACCTAACATTCAATTTTTGTAGCAGCTAAACATTTTGTTTTGTTTTTTGTCTACAATTGATGTTGATTTTATTCTTGTTGATTTAAAAAAAAAACGTGCTAAATACATTTGTTAATCTGACAATGTTTTAAGGAATTATTTATTGACAACACTGCCTTCCTAGTACGGTATATGTCAATGCGTAATCGGCTCGTGACATTTTATAAACATTCAATGTGCTTAATAAATACCAACGCGTATGACTGTATAAAACGTTGGGTCGGCTTTGAAAATACAACAGTTTTAGGGGTCAAACAATGTTTCACCAATCTTGAATTGTGAATTGTTCCTATCTCATTCAACTAGTGTTGTACAGAAGCTGCTCCTTGTACGTGATGTTTTCTAATAACAACTTATGTTACAATTATGGATACCGCGAATAGAATCCTACTCTACGAATGTACCCTAAATTTTCATGAAGCAGGTGTCGTGTACGCGCTAAACGTACGAGTGGCCTTGGAATTTACAATTTACAAAAAATCCGCCAAGTCCGCGTTTGTGCTCTCTTAACGAAGGTGACGTTAGGTTGCTCGAACGTGTGGAATTTTGTCTTCGTCGTTTGTTCAGTGCAGTTGAACGGCGCGCTGTTGTAAGTGACGCTAGAATATTGCAAACTGTACACGTCTCATAGATTTCAGACATGGCAATATGCAATATCCACACGAAGTGATAACTCTCATGTCTGACATCTCTGACAGGTGTAGAGTTTGCAGAGCTAGCAGAATCCATACCTGTCGTAGATTTCAGGCACATTGATTGTCGTAGATTGCGTATAGTGGGGAGTAGTGCACAACAGTGGGACTTTTAAATCTACCACTACCGTAGACCCAGTGGGCAAGTGACCGCTGCATCTATGACAGTGGTAGATTTAAAAGGGCCACTATGGTGCACTACTCTCCACTAAGTGATGAATATCATGTCTGATATCTATGACAGGTGTAGATATCGCAAAGTTTGTAGTATCTGTCGAAGATGTCCGATAATGTATGTCGCAGTATGTTTTGTCATACTATGAGCGAGTGTTTTTTTTCTTTCCACAGCGGGGGGGTACGTGACTTGATTGGCCGGATATCAATGTTGGCCGTGTGAAGCCGCAGTTCGGGTCCCAGGGCTGCCCGGATATCAGCTTCGCCCCCCCCCCCTCCGGCCTCATTTCGTGCTGCCTTTATGATTGGCCGGATATCAATTTCGGCCGTGTACAGACGCAGTCCGGGTCCCAGGGCTGCCCGGGTATGAGCTTCGCCCCCCCCTTGACCCCCCCCGTCCGTCTTCATTTCGCGCCGCCTTTTTTCATTTACTCCGCGCTCTCTCCCTTCCCGTCGTGTCGTCACGCTGCTGAAATTTACTTGTTGCTCGAAATTTCGTGCTGTCCGTGTTTACAATTTTGCTGTGCGCGTCTCCGTGTTCATTATTTTGTTTTTGCGCTCTGGAGTGTCGTGATAATTCACTTTGGAGCGATAGTGCTGTTCATCGCTGTTGTCTGCTATTTCTCGGGTTGAGTGTTTTGTGCGCGCCGTGCGGGGTGTTGCGCTGCAGCGACTACGCTGGTGGTGGTGCTGCTGCTGCACGAGGACGGTGCTAGAGCTTAAATTTTGTCGGGATTTCTCTGCGTGTTGCACGGTGCTGGAGCTTCGCCATTTTGCAAGCCCTTCCTCACGTAGGTACGCAGAGTGCTTGATATGGTTCTTCCCTTGCTTTGAATAAATGCTGCGGAGTTTTAGAGTGCTGAGCGATTTGCTGGCAGTCGACATTACTGTAACACCGTCGAAGTTGTGAAATCGGCTGTTTTAGAATTCCATGTAGCCAGTGCCGCACTGGGTGAAGTTTGTGTTCGCAGTGTAGGTACGTACCGTGGACAGTGAAGTCAGAATAATTCTATTACAGTACAGTCGCTTAAGGTCTTTCTCTTTCTTTGCACGGTCTGTGGTTTGCACAGTGTATGAACGTACTATGCACAATTAAGTCATAACACTTACAGTACGCTAGCTATTCCAATATAATTCTTTTAGTTTGTGTGCTAAGGTCTTTTCTTTTCTCCCCGCTGCCATGTTCGAACTTCCGTTCTCTAGAAGTGCGTCACGCCGAACTACTAGACTATGTGAAACTTCTTCTTCGTCGTTTGTTTAGTGCAGTTCTTCGTCGTTTGTTTACTATAAGTACGTCGTCGTCGTTTGTTAAGTGCAACCTAATCTTTGTCGTTTTTCACTGCATTTGAACCACAGTGTTTTGCCTGACGCTCGAATTTTGTAGTATCTATACCTATCGTAGATTTTAGGCATGGCAATATGCATATTGTCGGTAGTAGAGCACTACAGTGGGGCTATTAAATCTACCACTTTCATAGATCCAGTGGTCACTTGCCCACTGGATCTATGACAATGGTAGATTTCAAAGCCCCACTGTGGTGCACTACTCCCCATTAAGTGTAGAATATCATGTTTGATATCTATGACAGGTGTAGATAGTGCAGCGTTAGCAGGATCTATACATGTAGATTTTCCGATAGTGTATGTGTCAAACATGTCCTGTCATACCATGAGCTAGTTTTTTTTTGGTTTTTTCTTTCCACAGCGGGTATTTCTTTTGCAGTTAGCGGATGTCATATGGAATTTCCTTTTCCATATACGATCGGATATACGTTAGGAAATAACTCATAATACGGTGAAAAATATGAATTTCTGGACGAGGCAGAGGGCAGCTAGTGGGCAATTGCCCACTGGGGTGGCCACGAGCAAGGCTCGATATTAGAAACGTGGGCTCTGCCCGACACTGCCCGGTGGCCACTCACGAACAGGTATTGTGAATGTTGTAGTCAGGTATGTCGGTCCAGAACGCAGGGCGCGTTTGCCCACTCAGTTACCAAGTGCACTGTGATTCCTGCAGTACCCAATGGGCATAGACGCAGAGGATGTAAAATGCTACAGAGGAAGACAGTGCAATGTTCTGAAGAACGCTCCCCGGTGGGCAATTGCCCACTGGATGAGAATGATGTTGAAGGCTGCAGTTATTGGCATAGAGTAGTGTGGTAGTCTGTAACTCCCATGTATCGATTGTCCACTGGCATTGGCAACACGGCAAGGCACGAACTAATCCACTGGTCAATTGAGCACCGGCCGAAGACGATGCGTTGCACGAATTCCACAGGACAGTCTAACAATGATGTCGCTGGGCTGCAGATGATACAGAATGGGGAAAGATAAACCCCCAGAAATTCCATACAACGGACATCTGAAAAAGTTTTTCGAGCAGGAGTTGAATGCGAACATACGTGGCGAGTTCTGCGGTGGCAAGGTGTACAAGCTGAAGGAGTGTTGTCCACCACCAAGGCAGTGGTCGCTGCTGGTGACGAAGTTAGCCGACTCGACATGGGCGCTGCGACCATGGACGAAGTGCGTTGTCCCACCCGGCGTAACCCCCGAAGTGTCGAGTTTCAAGTCGGTCGTGGTCACAGAAGTGTTGTACTGCAGGCCACACGTAATTGTTTGGGTGCAGAACGCCTCCGGAAGTCAAGCCAACTTCCTCTTCAATGAATTAGACAGCGATTTCTCACCCAATCAGTTTCACAAAAGCCTGGATGATGCTGCCGTGCCCATGTTGGCCTACTGGCCCGACATGCTTCTGGAGGTTGAGGACCTCGAGGACTTGCAAAAAGGATCTCAGGCAGTAAGCATGGTGCTCAAAAAAGCTCTGCACAACATAGGAAAAGTGAACAGTGCGATCAGGGCGGCTCCTGCAAACCCCGCTCCTGCAAACCGGGCTCCTGCAAACCCGGCTTCTGCAAACCGGGCTCCTGCAAACCAGGCTCCGGCGGGAGCTCGAAAAAGGGCTGCCCCAGTCGCGTCAGTTCTACTTGCGCCAAGCAGGGATGAAAACAGCCGCAAGAAAGAGAAAACTCCAGCATCAGCGGAGACGACCCGTACACCACAGGAGACGCGTGTGACAGAAAACACAGCCGTTATAGAGGAGACGGGGGTTGCCGAAGCCATTCGCCCACGAAAGTGCTTGAGCTGCGCATCCAAGGGCAAGGCAAAAGCGGGTCCCTGTGGGCAATTGCCCACTGGCGCAAGCGATGACGCTACGGAGGAGGTCACTCCTGCGATCCAACCCACGAAGCGCAGGAAGAAGAAGACGCCCGCAAACGGGAGAGAGAAGGACTTGGTAGAGGTGGCTGGCCAAGCATCCCCAGCGACCATGGGATGGCTGGAGGAGGCATTTTGTGAAGAGTGTGGGGTCGCGGCAGACCGAAGCGCGGTCCCAGGAAGAAGAACACCAAAGCGCGCTCCCAGGAAGAAGCAGGCCCCGCATCCAATACGAGTGAAAGACGGAGGGGACATAGTGATCACAAAATGCCAAAGCGAACTGTATGAGTTCAAGCGGGGCACCGCCCACATTTACCCACTCGGACAAGAGTTGACGAAGGCTATCCACGTGGACAATATGGAGCCTGCTCCCCAGCAGTACAAGTACAGGCCACTTCAAGAGGGCCTAGTAGACACACTGCTGCACGTGTTGCTAACACAGCTCCACCTCAACAAGTGGACGCTGACCCTGATGCCCAAGAGTAAAGTTGTACCCACGTCGTGGGAGGATATTAAGGATGCCAAGTTCTACATCATCAACGGGCAGCACACGTGGGCGGCTGTGAAACGCATGTTCGAGAGTACGGAGACCGAACAGGTACTCAAGGACGACTACGAGCTCTGGGAGTGCAACTTTGTCTGGACGAAGGACAAACTGGCGCTCTCAGAGTTGTCACGGCGCATCAACAACACGAACCAGTTCAAGTGGAAGTCGCCCGAGTACCTCGCGCACATTCAGTATGCTCGAGATTTGTGGACGCAATACGGGATGCCGACGCCAGCCAGCCAGGATAATTACAAGGTAATTTTTCATTGGATGTGGTTGCGCTCCTTGGATTTGCAGAGGTCACGACCTCGTCCCAGTGGGCAATTGCCTAGTGGGAATCATATAATGCCAGTCCATGTAATGTTTCCACTCCATGTGCGAGTGAGCAGTCGTGACGCTGCTGTCGTCCTAGTGGGCAATTGCCCACTGGGAATCTAAACTCAATACAGTCCAAACTGATTTCCATGTGCTGTCTCAGGAGTTCTCCTTGAAGGCAGTGGAGACGCTCAATGCCATGGCCTGGAAGAACATAAACAAGAAATTCCTAAACTATCCAGGCGAGTTTTGTGTAATCACCGCTCCGGCTGACATATACGACGCAATACTGCAGTGCTTCCGATGGTACGAGAGTGGCAATTTGATAAACCCCGACTTCGGCAAAAAGTACAACGAGGAACTTGGCCCGAGCAAGACGTGGGAAAGGAAATACACTGTGGCCTACGCATTCAAGTGCCTGAGGGGCTTGGAGCCAACAAGCATGACGCGGCTCCTGGACAGGATATTCGCCGGTCTGACTCATCGGGGCCTGCATAGGCGTGATAAGGATTTGGCAGGTATCCCGAAGGTGTACTTGGGACAGCCGAAGCCCAAGAGCAAGTTCGCCTATAGCCTGAAGGAGTGGTCGGACAGAAGAAAGGCGAAGAATGTAGTGGTGCGCTTCTTCAACAAGAGGTGGGCGAGCGACATTTGGGAGGATGGTGACGTCAACTTCGACAGGTGGAGGACGTTCAAATTGCACGTGGGCTTCAATTCTGCCCAGATGGACGAGCTGCTTTGCAGAGGCACGAGGAAGTATCTGAGCAACTTCCTCAAGACCAGCGATACTCCAAAGCGGGAGCGGGAACCTCCCCCCCAGGAATTCACTGCAGAAATCCTCCGAGTGGTAGAGAAGGTGAAGACGATTGACATGAAGCCTCACAAAATGCCACCACTGTCCGTGTACAAAACTGAAGGACACTTGACAAGGTTCGTCAAGAGCTAAGCAGAGGAAGTACCCTTCGGTTTGAAGCCGGAAGACCAGACTGGAGTGTGGAGTTATGTCAAGACGGAGGACATGCAATTCCAGGGGGGGATACTTGACTTTCGTGGGCTTGACGAGTTCATGGAGAACGACGGCGTGCCGGTTGATCCAGAGTTGGGGAAGTGTTACTTATCGATCCTGAAGCCCCTCCTGAGCCCCAAGAATTACATAGTCTGCTCGTGTGTGGATGGTCATCTGCCACTCGTTAAAGAGCGCGGAGGCGTCCAAGACGATGCGCAAGTTGTTGCCGGAGTGGTGTCTTCTGAAATCGCAGTACGTCCCCGCCAACTGCGAGACGTATTTGTTGTCGCCGGCGGCGACTAAGAAGGGCAATGGAGTTACAATCTTCATCCTACACAGCCCGAAGAACACTGTTCTGTGGCCAGACCTCGTGCGCAGCGCGGAGCGCTACAAGAAGGCCGGGAAAGTCATGGAATACGGCAGATTCGAATATGAGCTGCGCATGGAACTGTACTTGGACTTCATGTCCAAGTTGCCCTGGAAGCAGGACGGAGATAATGACGTCCTCTGCATCGCAGCCGGTAGGAAATGCATGATTGCCGCATACGTAAGTTTCCACTCCCTTGCTCAGTTCATTGTTAGCCAGTGGGCAATTGCCCACTGGGATAAAGTGCGGCTCTGCAAGATTCTAACGTGGTAGGGTTGCCCCATTGTTGGAGCGCAGATGGCGGACAAAATCCCGGTGTCCGTGGTTACGGACGACACGTATCTGAGCCAGCACCAGCAGGCTCACTTGTTGGGCAACCAGCTTGTCAGGTTTGAGCACCTATTGCACACTGGGGTGCCGACAGATGACTCAATCCCTACTAATGATATGTGGGCACCTGACAAGAAAGACGGATTACAGGAGCCGGAGGGCTCATTTGACGGCGAGGAGTCGGACGTGGATACTCCAGAGATACGGACGAAGATGGCACACGACCATGTCGACGAATCCGACTCAGGATCGTCGAGAGAGTCCGACGCACAGGAAGAGGTGGACAATACCGGGGAGTCAGACCAGTCCCACACTGATGATGAGGGGTACGCCATCGTAGATGAGGGTAGGACTATTGCAGATGAAGATGTTGGGGCCATCGCAGATGATGATGGTGGGGCCATGGCAGATGGTGAGGAGGTCTCCGCAGATGACGAGGAAGCAGAGTGCCGCTCCGAGGATGACACAGACTCGGGAAACCGCGTCAAGAGGGAGAGAAGTCCAAGTCAGAAGATGGAAAGCAGGTTTAGGATGCGCACGAACGACCAGTACGAGCGGAAGCCGGTGATTGACGACATGGCGGGCATTGAAGAGGAGGTGGACAAGCTGGACGTTGACGACACCACTCCCATTGCAGTGGGCACGGACAATCTGACGCTGCCGATGTATGTTGGCCCTGCAGAAGTCAGCAGGGAAATCCCTCCGACAATGCCATCGCCTCCCCTGTCGCCAATGGAAGTTGATAATGTTCCACTGGCAGGAGAGGATATTAATCCAGGTGGCAGCCACCATGAAGAAGATATTATACCCATTGGGAGCATCGATGCATCCCCGGTGCCCATTGCTGTTGATGACACAACATGTGCAGCATCAAGCTGGGGCGAGCCAGAGAGTCTACACCCGGGCACGCCGAGTCCTGTGGCCCGGCAGAGGTCATTCCAGTGGGCAATTGCCCACTGGGGAGCCCGCTGGAGACGACTCCAGTGCGCTGTTACCCACTGGCCAGCACGCCCGACGTTGTAGCGCATGTTGCGCACGAGCATCAGACAGCGGAAGTCATCGAGGTGGCTGCGCCAAGTGTCCCAGCAGACGTATCGGTGACGTCGGAGCCACAGCCCGGCGAGCCGACGACTCCGACGGAAGCGATCATTGTTGGAGTCACCCCGGGCCTGGTCACAGTCAAAGTAGAGAAGACGTCGGTGCTGCTCGTGTCCAACGTTGGCGATCCAATCCTCATTGACAGCGATGAGGATGACGCGCTGTGGAGGACCGTGAAGCAGCAGAACCCAGAGCCCCCGGTGTCTGACTTGTCCGACGGTCATGACGACCCTCCGGCGGTAGAGGGATCAGATAGGAAGATGTCCCTGGACAAGTTCTTTCGAGTGCAGCTGTCAAGGATTTCCAAGGAGAAGATTTCAAAGAACCGGGAAATACTGCAACATAACCGGCAGCTTGCGTTTGACAACATGAAACTGCAAAGGGAGACGGCGAAGTTGCAGGAGCAACTGGCGAAGGCGCAGGCGGTTATAGAAAAGGAGACGAAGGCACAGGAGGAAGCAAACGAGACCCTCCGGAGCGCTGGCATAGCACACGAGGAGTTCATATCCTCCCCTTCAGGTCCCCTGACTCAACTGACAACGTCTGTTGCATTCGCCCCAGAGTTGTCGGGATCGGAAGCACTTAATCTTTCACAGCCTGAGGTCGTTCCAGAAACGGAGGGCGTACCCAAGACAGGGATGGACCCATAAACGCAGGTACAGAAGTGAGGGGGACCGTCAGTCGCATCTTTTCTTTCAAAACCCCCCACACATACGTAGGCTACTGTCAAGCAGGTCAATGCATTAGACTACATTAAGTCTGTCAACACTGTTGTGCAGGAAGCTGCCATACTAGAGCGGTTTGCGGCGATGCGCACGGACGCCGATGCACAGGTCAGTTTATCAGCACAACAATTACAACTGCATTTCACTGCGATTCAACTCTTGTCCAATCGGTTCGGTAGTGTGTTGATTGATGAATGGGAGGTCGGATTAAAGGAAAAGGGCGGGCTCTGTCTACAGGGAAATTGATCGTCTTCGTAGGGAGGCGTGAACCTGAAGACAGCGTCTCCGTCCTCAGCATTGTGAAGACAGCCGTGTAGTTTTTGTACATTTTTGTAATTAGTTCTTGTACAGAAGTAGTCTATCTCAAGCAGTAGTGGACAGAGGCTCTGCAAGACGATTGTACTCGGGAATAGAAGCAAGCATTTATATTTTGGACTGGCGCTCAATAAAATTTGAGCGTGATAAATTTTCATGACTCGTCAGCCTATCGGACGAGACATAATTTCAGAGTAATAAATATCATTTAGCACATAATGCGCGAGCCGTGTATGACTGTTGATCGATTGGTGTCAATAGCTTTACGCAATACACGGTCCTCGTAGACCACTGTTTTGATACTTTCCCCTCTCAATGCTTAGGGAAATAGGCCACGTGTGGATCGTGCCCGTCCGATAAAGGTAAGCTGGACTGTCGCGCGTCGATGACTTTTCATTAATGTGCGATCCAGATTCATACATCTACACAAGCTCTTGTTATCATCACGTCGGAGGCTTGACATGATCGTGCTGTCTGTGGATATGAATCCTGCAGCGTGCAAGTGAGAGTGTGCCGGAATGGAAACCGCATAGTCGGCAAAAGCTAAATAGGTACATCCCTGATATGGCGTCGTCATCGTAAGGGTTGTACGTACATCTTGTATCGTGGGTGTCAGGATATTCATGGCTCAAGAGTCCTTGCTGCGGCACCAGAAACCGATGCAACTCGATGCCAACCCTACTTGAGCGTAGTCACAATTTATAAAAGCGTGCAACTTACATTAGTATAGATAAAATTCTTAGTACAGTGCTGCATCGACATGTTAGTGGGGAGCACCAGCATTTGGTGCTCCGTCGCAGTGCTCTACGATTAGAATCTACAGTAGTTTGCGAATGTGAAGTCATAATTGAATTTATGTACGTTTTTAAAGATGGAAGCGGTTTCTCTGGTCTGCAGTATAGTACTCCGGTACTGCACTACTTTGCACACACACGATCCAGGCGGACAGTGGAGATGTGAACCACTTTGCCGTGGACAGTGTCTGCAGATCCAGTGGGCAACAGCCCACTGGGTGGGTACGGAGTCAGCCTCGCCAAATCTGATTGTAGTGCCACCTCCAATGCAGATAGCCGGGTCCAAGTCACATCTGTGACGATGGCATACGTGGACAACGACTGGAAATATGCACATCGTCGGGCATCAATGAGGAAATATACAAAGCATCAGCAGACCCGAGTCAAGGATGCTGCTTGGCCCCAGCCGCCCCGAAGCACAAACAAGTCTGCCTGCAGTGGCAGAGGACGAACCAGACCATGACGACATCGAATGGAAGTCTCGATGTCGTGCATATTGAGGGCCTAGAATTGTAGGACTTCCGTAGGAGATTCAATACATGTTGTCAATGTTATTTGCGGGCGTAGGACTGGGAGAGGTGAAAGATGTCATAGAAGAGTAAGACACCAAGGAACTCGTTGTTCCTATTGGGTAACGGTGCGAGGAGACCGCAGCAGAGAACTCATGCTGGACACCTCGAAAGAATGCTAAGAGTGAAGGAACCATTTGTGGTTGACACTATAGCAGGATATTGGAGCCAAATGGAAGAGTGGGAGGATGAAACATGGTAGAGATGGGAAATGTGAAGGCCGAGAAAGATCAGACTTGTAATCACAAGGACGACGTCACAGAGTCGTGCAAAGGTGATTTTCACCCTGCAGTATACAACGGTCTGTATAGTCTGTGCAACATGATCAGCCCCTCATCGTACACAACATTTTGTCCACGTAGGGGCACGCATTGCTGTAGCGTGGAATCATGCAGTCATCTATGCAGCTGTGCATGATGAATGACAGTGTATGATGCTTCGCTAAGAGCAAGTATATCATGTTGGATGGGCGGAACGAGATATGGGGTGACCACGGTCTAAACTATTGTGCAGATAGTTGTATACTGCAGGGTGACAATCACCTATGGACAACTCTGGATTGTCGCCCTTTACAAGGGTTTGGTCTTACTCGGCTTTCACATTTTCCCCCTCTGCCATGTTTTGTCCTCCCACTCCCCTGTTTGGTTCCCAATATCTTGCTGCAGTGTCAACCAAAAACTGATTCAGTCATTGCCATCAAGGGTTTATATCGTTCCCTAGTTCTGTCACACGTTCCATTTGCACTTGCCAGTAGACAAGAATGCACTACATGCTTAAGGAATGTCCCAACATTCGAAAATAGAACTTCCCTTGACACTCCTTGGTAGAGTTGTATGCATTAATTTGAACTCCCTAGCAGTCCTACAGCTCGCAGGAAGCCAGAGAGTATGTATTGAATATTCTACGGAAAGCTTAGAACTCCAGTCCTTCAATATGCACAACAGCGAGACTTCCATCCATTGTCTTGATGTGCAGGCTCGTAATGAGCGTCTTGGATATACAACATGAAAATTTGAGTGATCGCCAATTAGAGCTTACGGTGGATCTCATTCTTCCTAATAGCATTCAGTGCATGGGAGCGTAGGGAAATGGTATTGACTAGACCACTCCATATTGTGTTGTACATTCAAATGTATCTGTCTATAAGACTATAAATAAAAATGTTGTGGGCGATTCAACACTTTATACAAGAATGTATGTAACACAAAACTTATATGGTCATCAACAAAGTATAGGAACTGATGAATAGAACTCAAAGAATATAGTCATGGTATAGGATGCACGACGAATGTATTTGGAAGTAGTGGGTTCATCGTCCGTACTCTAGCATCTCTACATCATGTCCGACTGTAGCACCTCTCTGTCGAACTGGTTTATCTTCCCTATGCTTCTCTTGTCATGGCTTGGACGAAGAGGACATGTCATGTTGGTGGCTGCAACCCTTCCACACGCCCTCTACGTATAGATATTTTGCACTTCGCTCAGCGTGGTCCCAATACAATGGAAAGTCCCAATTCAACGAACAATGCTATACTGTACTTATTGCCGCCATTCACCTCCCCACGGATATCTCTGTGAATGACCTCAAATACCTTTTTTAAGGACCCCGTGTACGAGATGTCAAGCACCTTCTATGTGTCTCTACTCCCTATATTTGTTTCCCACGTATAGTACTCTTTCTCAATAAATATAATAAAATACTCATAAGAATTTTCAGTTCATTATTCTACAATTCCTGATCATTTGCCAAGGGCTAAAGAATTTTGTACACTTAGTTTTCATGAACTATCTTCTATATTGTTATCGTCTTCGTTGTAGTTTGCATTTACATTCTTGCGAACCCGGTGTGGAATTGCGCAGTGGCTAACGCCCTCAATCCGTAGCACTGATCGAGGTCTTGACATTCTTGCCAGCCCAGTCTGCAATTGTACAGTGGCTAACGCCCTTCAACGCATGCTATACAGTTAGAGGGCTACGTTGTACCGATTGATTCAAAATTGACATAATGCCTAGTTCAACATGTAACAGGATTTAAAGCCCTACAAGTTTTAAATTTGCAACTGCTCACTGTGTATCCCAAGAGCTACTCTAAACTAGCTAAATAATTCTTCATTAGTAATGTACTGGGCAAGTGGGCTGCAGCGCACTGATACAATATTCCTAAACTCCAGTGGTTCTGGACAATGTGACCCCACACTGTTAATGTAGGCAGTTTGTCATTCGTAATCCCGGCCAATACTTGAATTCACTCTACAATACTTATTGACTAGTTAGTGGGCTATTCCCATTGGCGAGCACTGTGCTGTTCATTATGTTAATCTGGCTCTACAATATACGTAGTCCCTGTCCATCATGTAGGCCTAAGTATACTGAAGTTAGTTTCTAGAATGCTATCATATGTCTGATAGAAACAAACATCACTCCCCGAGTTTATCTAACAGCAATAGTTGATTGAGTGAGCAATTTCGCACCAACTATTGTATTGATAGACATTCCAATACGCTGCAGTGCAATAATGTGCACAATATATTCTACAGATGTATGTTATTTACGTTGATTTGTATTTCTTTCCCTTTACAAAATGCAATTATTATGTAAACATGTATTGACGATCAATCATTCCCTTCACAGGGAATGACGACATTAGATTAATTGGGGCTCGTCATCTTAATGTGACTCTTTGAAACCTACCAAAGGCATGCATAGATTCCGTGGGCAATTTTCTACTAAATCTTTACCATGAGTAGAATCAAAGAAGTCTAATATAGTAGAAAGTCAGAATGGTCCGACTATTGCCATTGTATCATATTAAATAATCTTATTACAATGAACAGTTTGTTTCCACACACAACGCAACGGATTGTTTTGTTTCATTAGAACTTGTGCTTCCGTACAGCAGGTTTTGAAGTTGGAGTCTACAATCATGAAGGATTTGTACACAAGACTGCAAGCATAAGTTGTATGCGCTGCAGCAACGAAAAGTACTTTACGTGACACACATTGTCTACCATAAACCAACGCACAGGGGTCCACAATACATTGTAGACACCGGCAACCCCCGCAACCACGCACACACGGCCCTCGGATGACAACACACACGGAAGAGGAATGTACACAACGGATAAAACGAAAAGCACAAAACTAGAGGCGAACGCAAAATGAAAGTGGATGCACTGAGACGTGCAAGAGAAACCTACAAGCAAGCACTCATATGTGCAAGCAAAAGAGAGGAGAGAAATCAGAGCAAGAGAGCATATGTAACGTCACATACGTTTTCTTTGGAAATAACAACCTCGATGTCAAAGTGTCAAATTGCTAGACGCATTCAAGTGTTGAACATTAGGACTTTATAGTTGAGAGTTTTTAAATGGTCCACTTCCTAATCGAGAGCACTTGTCTTGTTTCCACATGTGCCAATTTAATGAATACTACAGTCTGCCAAAGTGGTGCTTCAGAAGCTATAAGTGCTTTCTTTTATAGTATGAACCTAACGAACAATTATATGCTGAAAGAGGTCCTCCAGTCCAGAATGCACTGTTTGCTATGTTGGTTTTAAACTGTGAAGCAAGACACCCCGCATGCGACGCTTGTCACGGGAGTGGCCAGAAGTGCGGTGAATGTCGAATGGCAGTGAGTTTTCAAAGAATCCAGTAGTTGAAGAAATAATGAACTTAGTATTGGTGATTTGCAATTTTGGCAATCTCGGTTGCAAGGAAGTAACAAATTGGAAGGATATAAAGCATGAGGAGAATTGCTGTTTTGCACGTAGAGTTTGCCCGATGCCAAGTTGCAATAAGGCTACGGTGACGAATCTAATGTATGCTACAAACACACGTGATTTTAGCTTTTAATAAAAGGTGCACCCTTGGGACAGTGGCCTTGGACACCAAGGCATGCTTTAGCAATATTTTTTATAGCATTCCCACTAATGATTGGTACCCTCAAATATCTTGTTGAAAATTGAGGTCCCATTTGTAATGAATGAAATACTGCGGATCTGTAGGGTTAAATCTGCATATCGCATGTAATAGCAGAAGAGTATCCATTGGATGTTTAAGATTGAATCTTCATATCGCTTGTAATGAATGAAGTACTATGGATATTTAGGCCTAAGCCATCATTTCATTTGTGATGAATGAAATACTATAGATCTTTGGACTTAAATCTATATTTTGCATGTAACAAATGAAGTACTATGGATGATTAAGACTAAATCTTCATATCTCTTGTAATGAATGAAGTACTATAGATTTTTAGGCCTAGGCAATCATCTCATTTGTAATGAATGAAATATTATGGATATTTAGGGAGAAGTCTTCATTTTGCATGTAATAAATGAAGTACTATGGATGTTTAAGACCGAATCTTCATATCGCTTGTAATGAATGAAGTACTATGGATATTTAGGCCTAAGCCATCATTTCATTTGTGATGAATGAAATACTATGGATCTTTGGACTTAAATCTATATTTTGCATGTAATAAATGAAGTACTATGGATGATTTAAGACTAAATCTTCATATCGCTTGTAATGAATGAAGTACTATAGATTTTTAGGCCTAGGCCATCATCTCATTTGTAATGAATGAAATATTATGGATATTTAGGGAGAAGTCTTCATATCGCATGTAATAAATGAAGTACTATGGATGTTTAAGACTAAATCTTCATATCGCTTGTAATGAATGAAGTACTATGGATGTTTAGGCCTAAGCCATCTGATCTCATCTCATCTGTAATGAATGAAATACAATTGATACTTAGGCCTAAGCCCTCATCTCGTTTGTAATGAATCAAATTCTAGGGATATTTAGACCTAAGTCTTCATTTCATTTGTAATGAATGAAATCCTATGGATGACTAGACGTAGTAAGTCTTCATTTCATTTGTAACGAATGAATGAAATCCTATGGATGATTAGGCCTACTAAGTCTTCATTTCATTTGTAATGGTGATTTGTAAATATGTCAAACGGGGTTGCAAAGTCATACTTTAGATTACATTCCTGATAGTCCTAGTACAATCCGCGTTGGAACCGCACAATGCAGTGGTCGTATGTCCGCATGTGCAATAATTGAATATTAATATGCCTACTGATGCGAATGAACGTACAATACTTTGTTCGTTAGTTGGCTCTATGACAATATCAATGTACCAACTGCAGGCCTTTATCTCCGCACAGAAGCATGCAACTAACAACCAAAAAATTGCATGTATGCAACTCACATGTGTGCAATAATGAAAATGAGATCAAGTTTTCATAAATTGTAATTCAAGAAAACATTGGAACGGTTGCAGTATGTAGGAAATTTTTTGTGAACTTAGCAACCATACTGTAAGATGAACAAGAAGAATTGAAAATCGCAAAGTTCCTAGTTATGTCAGAGAACTATGAGCATTGCAGAAACAACAATATGAAAAACTGAAGCAGTGCCAACTGTTCACTTAGCATTCCAACTGCCCACTGCAACGAAAGAGTTGGGTCGTACAGGCACTCTATGTGCAACACAACCGACAATAGAGTATTGCCTATGCAACGTAGAAACAAGAGTGCTGCCTTTAACCGAAGTGCGAGTACGTGTGGTACTCAAGCAATTGGGTTTTCGTTCATGAACATGCAAGACAAAGTTTAGTGTATATTAAGTAGATGAGTGAGTATGAACACCGCCATAACTTCCAGTTCAACACTGCACGTGCATGAAGATTGAAACAGAGGCCATCTCATGTACATCTTGAGCGTGCGCCCTGGACGGATGATAGCATTCACTTAATAATCTTTTGAGCAGGAAGGTGGGCACACCCAAAATTGCGACCTTTATAGCTACGAAGCACACTTAGGACTTGTCGATTGTTAGGAAGTCAAATAGGATTTCAACACATCAAATAATGTGTCATTGAAATGTACGCAAAAGTTATGAAAGGTGGAACAGTTTTCTAGAACTCAGTCTACTCTTTATAGTTTTTTTGGTATGTGATTTAATTTTGGAAGAAGTGAAGAAAGTGCACAGCAAATACAAGAATATTATAAAATTTGGATGTCTCCTCCAGGATATTAAGTCCTATTTGCCGAAACTAAAGCCCTATCCGGATTCAACAATTTTGGAAAGATGCATTGTGAAATGCAACAAAGGGAGATCATATTTTGAACTTGATGTTTGAATACAAAGTGTGTACACTAGTTTACCATGTCCCTAGAGCAGTTATAATGTGAGAAGTCTTAGAAGGGTTCCGAACACCAACCATATGCATGCACATCCTAGTACCTACAATCGATGAATCTACGGAAAAATCTGAAATTAATGACCACCAAGATCAGTTGATGGACATCTAGTAATACAAATACAAAAATTAAATAATTTAAAAAAACCCCCCAAAAAAAATTTAAAAATAATAAAACACAGTCGTCTGCAGTACAACACAGGTGGCCAAATGTGCTCTGAATCCTCGATTCTGGAACCCCACTTTTGTCCCAACTTCACGGAATAGTCCCAACGAAACGAATATGGCGTTCTGGACTATTCCTGGATTACGCAAGCCTGGTGACTACGTTGAGAGCTCGGGGATCCTATTGTGGAATAAGGCATTTACGACCAACTTTGTCTCTACTGATTCCAAGGTCTTTATAAAAAAGATTGTATTCAAGGATTTCCTTGGTATTGCTCCCGTTGTCAAACGGGTTGTCTACAGGTGGATCACACGAACTACATTTATTTTCACGCTCTGATTTTGAAATGTGTGGTTTATTTGTATGTCACCTTAAATTTCATGTCACCTTAAACTTATGTGAGTGCGGAACTGTTAGTGAACCTCGGCCACGAGCATTTTTTGTTAGGCGCACTCTGGGATTTTAAGAGGTCGTCGCGAGCCAGTGATACGGTCCTGGTGACATTTTGTAATGAGACGTAGTATTTGTATTTTTCTGTGACTACGGGACTCTAGTAGATGTGAGGACGGCCACCTGTATGACGGGATTGATGCATTTGGAGATTTTAAGAGGCCGATACGAGCCTTTGATACGCGTAACTGGCATTTTGAATGGGGCAGGGGTGTTTGAAATGTTTTTGTATATGTTAGACAAGAAGTGAGGCTCGGCTACGAGCATGATGAGATTGGGGCACTCGGGGTCAAATTGAGGTTGTCACGAGTCTTGATACGGCCGTGCTGGAAATTTGTAATGAGATGAGCTTTGTGAATTTTTACTATGGGTTGGGAACTTTTGGTGTCCCTTGGTCACGAGCATGACAAGATTAGAGCACGTCACGAGCCATTGATACGGCCACGTGGCATTGTGAAGTGGGTAGGTGTGTTTGAAATTTTTTTTTGGTTCGTGGGATAAGGAGTGTGCCTAGGCCGCGAGCATGTTGAGATGGGTGCACTGTGGGATAAAGTGAGGCTGTCACGAGACATTGATACGGCCCTAGTGCCGTTTTGTAATGAGATGTGGTTTTTTGAATTGGGCAAGGTGTTTAAATTTTGTTTCTGTCTGTGGGACAAGGTGTGTGTCGCAGCCATGAGCCTCACAAGATTGGTGCACTCTGGGATAAAGTTAGGGTGTCACGAGTCTTTGATACAGCCCTGGTGTGCCTCGGCCACGAGCATAACTTGATGGGCGCACTCTGGGATTTTGAGAGGCCGTCACGAGCCAGCGATACGGCCCTTGTGGCATTTTTTATTGATACGTGGTGTTTGAATTTCTTCCGTAAATAAAGGACTCCTGTAGAAGAGAGGCTGGCCACGAGCGTGACGTGATGGGCGCACTCTTGTAGATGTGAGATTGCCACAAGCCATTGATACGGCCTGGTTGCATTCAGGAATTAGATGTGGTGTTTGAACTCGATCTTGTTGTGGGTGGGGGACTGTTGGTGTACCTCGGCCACGAGCATGACGAGAATGGTGCACTTGGGGATTTTGGGAGCCCGTCACAAACCATTTATAAGGCCAAGTGGCATTTTAAATTGGCAGTCATGTCACATTAAACTTCATGTCATTCATTTAAGTGACGTTCTATTTCTATGTTTTGAAATTTAGATATTTCAAACGTTTGCTGCTTGCAAAGAAGGCTATTGCTGAAGAAACCCTACCTCTCTACTTCGAGTCGTGGCTGCAGAATGGGTTGGACTTGTGCATGTTCACACCAGCTCAGCTAAAGAAGTACAGTGAGAAGCATCTGGAGTCTGGCGTTGGTATCTGGATTGCAGCCGAAACTATACCCCCTCCATCGAGGTTGCTGGTCGAACCGCTCTAGAAGGAGGGCAGACACCGCTTGAGGACAAAGACGATGTTTTGCAGGAGGAAGTGGTCACGGAGCCTCCAAAGCAAAAGAAGAAGCAACTTACCAAGGCCGAGAAGGAGAAGGCCGAGAAGGAGAAGGCCGAGAAGGAGATGGCCGAGAAAGAGAAGGCCGAGAAGGAGAATGCTGAGAAGGAGAAGGCATAGAAGGAGAAGGCACAAAAGGATAAGCTCAAGAAGGAGAAGGCCGAGAGGGATGCACAGGCTGCTAAAGAGAGGGCCATGCAAGAGGAAGTGTCTAGACAAGAGCCTGCCAGCAAAGAGTCAGAGGAGGATAACGACGATTTCGAACCACCATCCGAGCAAACCCAAGGTGATTGCGTTCCTCGACAAGCTCCAGATTCTTCCATCTCTAATGCCGATCATGCAACAACTCAACAATTGCAAAAGAAGAAGCACGATCAGTTTCCGTCTGCCAGCTCTTCCATCTTTGATCAGCATTCGATGCACGTGTATGTTGAGTGCACTTCATTGGCTGAGCTCAAGGAAGCCGCCCAAGTAACTCAAGGCACTGATCCACAATGGCTGAGGCTTCATGAAACCATTGCCAAGGTATTCTTATTCTCCTCGTAACTCAAGCTTGTTTGCAAGTGATTCAGTCCTCGCATTGCTCAACTGTCTCACTTGTGAGTTTGACTCAATCTTTGCAGACTCAAGCTGAATGACATCGTACAATTGCATCAAACCTTTATATCAAACACAAGCACACCGGTATTGACTTGATCATTGGAGATATCCCTGAGAATCTGCCAGTCCCCGGAATCTCCACTTCTGTTCTTGAGTGGAACAAGCGTGCGAAGAATTACATCAAGGATGTGTTCGAGATGGCGGACTTATATCTTCACGACGACAGAGCTCTTGTCTTCATCCACTGTTAGGACCGTGATTTGATAAGGGAGGTCAAAGATAAGGCTCTACAGTACAATATGAAGCTATTGAAGGACTGGTGGGGAATCAATGAAATGCACCTTGCATTGCCTCGTGATCCTTCAATGAGTATCTAATGAGTCAACTCAGTTCCATGTTTCTTCGTACTATCACTTATTGCAATATTTGGAATACCGTAGAATTGCAGAATCTTGCTTGCATCCTATACAAATATGTGGAATACATCTATCGCTTACCTTGTTCACTATGTATGTACTTTATTTGATCTTGCAGTCTGTAAGGTTTTGGATTCAATTGTTTGTATGGCGTGAGACAGAAACAATCAAACAATCAAAATTCTCTTTCGACGCTAACTGTGGTAAGAAATACATCGGCGATCATGTTGAAAAGAGTGACGCTCTCTTCAACGTCACAGACGATGACATGACTATGAAGGTGTGTGTTCCTTGGAGAGGTGCTCGTGAAAAAAATCAGCTCTTCTTCAAACTGCTAATTCAGTAGTTTTGCAAGCTTGGCGATGTCGTCCTCGATTGCAAGGCCGCTACTGGTATGCTCCAAAGCTTTTAACCATAGTTTAAGCTACATTAATTTTTTGTAATGTATCTTATCATCTCAGTCTATGATTTCGGATTGCGTCCTTTTGACTAGTACATCCATCAAGGCATGCTTAGCTCTTGGTCGTCAAATTCTAGCATTGGAGGATGATCAACGGATTTTTGAAGAACTCATTGCACCACTGGCACCACCTAAAGTAATCGACCTTTCCGAAAAATGCAGGGTCAGCACTCTTCCATTAAATCCGGTGCCTGCTAAGAAACCAAAGAGGCAGAGACTAGCAGCCAATTGTGCGTAAGTTATATCGCTCATGAAATACTCCAAATTTGTTAACGTACAACCAATTGCACTACGTATCATTTCCAAAAAAATTTCTAATTCATTTCAATTTCGTTCTCTTAAACAAAGGGGTGATATTGCAACATCTTATTGCGTCAAATCGTGATCGGTATTGTAGTCCTCCTCCAACTTTCACGCTGCCCGAGTACGTGGCCGGGATTGCCCAAACGTACGCCGTAGCCTCGCCAAATCAATCATGTCACAAGCAACGATATGTTCCAGGAGTGTGTGCATTTGTGGATGATGAGGCAGTCCAAAGAGAGGATGATTCTAACTCCTCTAGCAAAGGTAGCTCTGGAAATAGATATTAAGCTTTATATTCCATACCAACAGATTTGTTGAATGATATAAACTGTGTTTCCACTTTTGATTTTTAATTATACAATGTTTACGTCATGCTCTTGGCCGAGGACCACCCCTTGTCCCCCACTTTACAAAAAAAAATTAAACAGCAATTCCTTTGCAAGGATGCCACGTGAAAGGCTCAACACGACCTCAAAGCACTCCGGGATACAGCGGCTTGTCATGCTCGTGGCCGAGGACTACCACAAGTCCCCACGCACGGAAATTCAGAAACCAGTTCCAATTAACACACTGCCACCAAGGCCGTTTAACCCCTAAATGACGGAGGGGGTAAGGGCAAAACTTAAATGTGTTATAAAAAATTACTTCTTCAACTTTGATGAATTTTGGTCCAAAAGAGAAAATGAGGAGCTTGATGTTTAGTAATTTTCCATATGATCAAATTTCAAAAAATAGCTTTTTATCATCTCATAATGAATTTAGAAGCATTTAACTTCAAATATTTATAAGAATCACAAATTTTATTTTTAGAATTTGAAATTTTGTATGATTTGTTAAAACTAGACATTCTATTCTAAAATCAAAAATTGCAAATTTTTCAACGGAGAGAACATCATTACTTTCCCCAAATAGTAAGTTTTCTAACACTAGACAATGTAGAAGTGTTTTTCTTTGAAAATTTCTCCCGGGTGGAATTTAACTCGGATTGACATGATTCAAATTGAGTTGGAAAGTAGACTTGATTACCTATTTAAAAATATTTTTTATTTTCTATAAAAATGTTTTTTCTATTTCGGGCAGTCTATAAAAAAAGGGCAAAGACCATAAGATGGTTGATCCGTCACTTAGGGGTTAAAGGTTGGAGACGGCCTCGAGAATTCCCCGTGCGTCAATCTCGTTGATCTTGTACCAGAGGACTACAACAAGCCCTCAAACACCAAAATTATTCCAAATCCAGCTCCCATTACAAAAGGACACTAGGGTCGTTTCAAAAGCTCGAGACAGCCTCACATCATGCTAGCTTAACAGCCTCACATTAACCCTGGGTTGCGCTCGACATGCTCGTGGCCGGGACCACCGCAAGTCCCCCACTCCGAAAAAGTTTCAAACACAATCTTTCATTAGTAAATGCCACTTGGTCGTTTCAAGTGCTCGTGAGGGCTCCACATTCCCATTGGGTGCACCTCCTTGGGGGCGAGGACCTCCTAAAGCCCCCACTGGGTGCAGCTCCTCGGGGGCGAGGACCTCCAGAAGCCCCCACTAGGTGCAGCTCCTCGGGGGCGAGGACCTCCAAAAGCCCCCGGTGTATCGTCTTGAGGGGTGCATTGTACGTTATGTTCTTGAATCCCCTTCTAATAATCCCCTTCTATACGAGAGGTTATATGTCTAAATACATTTGTATACAAATCTTTTACCTATTTAAATGTCATTGGTGTATGAATACGTGAATATTTTAGTTCTGAATTATGTGTTTATTTTATGTATACAGACTTTGCAATGTTCAAACTAATACCACTATTGTGCACTCACATGTACACGTACATATTTAGTACCACCCAACCCCCGAGTATAAGGAAAAGCAATTCGTAACTATTGTACAACTAGTGTTGTCGAACAAAAAAGTACAACATCATACGCGAGTTCTTTTTAACTCTTTTGAATTACTTCATGCCATGATAGTTGGGTATGGTAAACCATGTACACATGAAGAGGATGTATGTTTATTCTGTCTTGTACGGTGTTGTAGTGTTGGGATGATTCACATAGTAGGATCTCCTGAACAGGATGAAAAATGTAATCAAGAGGGGATGCACGGAATACATTTTCTGACGGGACGACTTGTAGTAGAAAGGCTACAATGGAATTTCAAAGTGTTCATAATATCATCTAGAAGCCTCTAAATTTTATGAGGTGTTGTGCTCAAATCACATTTATGTGCTAGGTTTAAACACTGAATAGGTTTGAATGATTTGTGACCAGCCAATATAAGGCAGAGACGAATGTATCACGGAAGGTAGACAATATAATTATACAATGATTGTATATGAAGTGAAAATGGGAATGTGGAATACAAGAATCAGCACTAATCTTTCCCAAAAATGGTGGATTTAATTTGGAGCAGATATGCAACCGAAAGTAGACATTAGATGTGTATAGTCTACCCTAAAGGGTGATGTCCTAATATGTGTATAGTCTACCCTCCAGAAGTAGTGTGATTTTTGAGAATCATATTTTTGGTAAGAAAAAAAAATTGAAAAGTTACAAAACTTAGAGGGTGTTGTAGACACCATGGCTGCAACTATATACATGGTATTAAAGACGGAATTTCTAGCACACATAAAATGAGTTAGACATAAGTCACACTATGTAAGACGCGTAAAAGTGGTACCCATATCAGGCCATTCCCCTAAACGACTCTGTAGGTTATTATTATACAAGAAGCAAAGTCGTAATCACGTATACCCTAATCCACAACGTAGGTGACCGTGAACGGCGATACATATTGCAATCAAAGATTGTCGTGCCACGAGTATCAAGTGTTACTAAACATAGCACGAATAAGTATAAATCATTCAATGAAGTTGCATGATGAAAGAGAGCGACCAAAGACATAATGCAGCTGTTCAAACATCCTTAGCAGGATTGTTGGATTTTGCCCACCTGACAAAAAGCCCAGAGGTAATTGAAATGCGTAGTTGGTATCTTGGGGGACAATTAAGGGATCCAAGCTTCCTCACGGAAGTTCACGTGCAACTGTAGTTAGCGACATCGTAGTGAAAAATTCATCAAGTTATCACAATTAACAGTACTGGATATGGCAACTACGAGGGGTTAAATAAGTCCCAAGTCTCCGGAATAGTCCCAATTTAGTGAATATATCCTTCTCCACTAAGTGCAGCTCCTCGGGGGCGAGGACCTCCAGAAGCCCGATTCTCGTCATGCTCGTGGCCGCGGACCACCACGAGTCCCCTACATACCGATATTATTCTTTCACCAGAGCTGATCAACGGCTCATATAAACTGCCTCATATCAACCCGAGTGCAGCCAACTCGTCATGCTCAGGGACGAGGACCACCAACAGTCCCCCATACACATACAAATTCAAGCAGAGCTCGTATACGAGCACGCCACTTCCTAAGTACCCGTCTCTTCTTGGTTGCACAGCGCGAGTCATGGGAGGGTCCAAGTTATGGGTGCACAGTAGTTGTTGATGTCAAAGCACGACATTTATATTTTCAACTTCTAATTTATTATGATACTGTCGAGAGGATACATAATTTGATTTTTCTTGAATTGCAAATTACTACAAATCATACTATTCACCATAACTATTCAGCAAACTACGTTTTACCAAGTTACCTAGGATTATAACATCTGCAAATAGAGATGTTCTGACTTATAGCCCGTATCCAGTGCTCATCGAGGACATGGTTTGTTCACGACAAGTGACTAGTAAGAACCCTTCGTAGTCGACTGACTGCTTCACAGAGCGCATCATATCGTCAATTGTAGCGATGTAGAGACCCGTCCCTCTACTCTCCGACAGCCGTTGCCAGTGGCTAAATGCGGTTTCGCCTAGATTACATGATGGTAAATCCCCCTCCACGCAAATGTTGAGATCCTGATTGCAACATTAGAAAGGGTCAATGACATCGATAATCAAAATATTGTCCTCTGTTTCAGCAGTACATTTTTACAGCATCGATTTGAGAAATCACCAGGTCAAAGAAGCCGCCCCATTGGCGGTATCTGAAGTGCCACGATCCTAACCAATCATCCAGCTGTCGCACTCCATCTTCGCTGGCAGCTCCTGAAAACAACCACATATCTCTTATGCAGTGGTACAGCTCTTGAAACTCCCACGCGGATTTAGCCTCTTTGTAATCTTTACAGAGTTTCTTGTGCAACTCTTGATTGTTTGGCTGAATATGCTCCAGTGTCTGGCATTCCAATGAACCGGTCCAATCCATATCAAGACATCTCTCTGTATCAGTACCAACCAACTTACAATTCCGATCCCCATTCCCGTATACGACCCTTACAGCCTTCCAGTTAGCTTCATCTTGGTCTGCTATAAATCCTTTGAAGTAGGGATTGGGAACCCCGTTTCTTTCCATTACCTTATTCAAAGCTACCCACATGTGCTTCTATGACTCCGCATCGTTGTTGCTAATCTCACATGTGGCTATGGTCATCAAGCGACCAAATTCTGCATCAAAAATATGACGAGACATTGTTGTTCATCCAACCACTCTCTTGATATGGTCAAACATGATCCAGCAACTCGCTAGATCTCCTCCTGGCTGCATCCACCTCACAAGATCAACGCCACAGCCCGATCCATCTTCCGACATCTTGAACAAGTACGTCCCCTTCGTGCAATCATCAACGATGTCGCACTTCTGAATGAACGAGTAAGGGCACTCGATTCTCAACCGTTCATTATCATCGTCTAAACCTAGTTCAGCCTCCAGAGCTGAGTCGACACTTACAGCGTCCCAGCTGTATCGAGAATGAAATATAGCGGAGTGCTTGATCATCGCTAGGTACATCTCAGTACGTGTTGGTACCCACGGACATGGTCTATCTCCTGCACGCATGGTGTCAAAATCTATGCTACACTCTCTCGAGTAATTGGTAGCCATTTGCGCACTACTACTATGAAGGTAATTTGTACACAAGATTGAGTGAGACGAGCGATCCTGCAATGGTGACAAGAGTCGTGAATTTGATACATAACTACCATCAACATCCATGTACTTAGGTCATATCCTAGACCTTCAAAGTCAATATTAGTGAGCCTCATTTCAAAAACGCATCTGTCTTGTAGACTACAATAATTCAAATCCAACTTTCTCTGATTTTTGCATACCTGACACAACCCCATCAATGATCTAAAAGCGCTGTCCCACATTCTAAACCAGACATATTCTGTGATCTCTAAGATTGACATCCGCCGCAGTATTGCCTATCACAATCACCTTTAGTTCTTGATCTTCCATTCAAAAGCGCACTTATTGTAATTGCAGATAACTCAATGGCAATCGTTCCATGCCTCCACCATGTTGATAACATTGGGTCAATTATAATGGGTTCTAATAATAAAAGCCCTTGGTACGAAGATCTCAGAACCATTTACCATGACAGCCCGGCAACGATCGCACGCCAACGCAGGCGACACAAGGGATGAAGGAAAAATCTCATCAAAGACCATCCAATGACCATAATGATGAATGATAAGGGTCGCTATCAGCACACGCATCAGTGCTGTGATCAAGTAGAAGGGATGCCTTAGGGTTTTGGGTCACGAGCAGAGAGAGCTGGATGGATTACGTACCGATCATTATTCCGTAGTCCACCTTTCAACACGTAACAGTTTAAGATGACCGTAGCGGGCCTTCCCTCCGACCATGCATGGGACAGGCTCATAAGAAACTGGCGTGATTGCCAAGAGAACGGAACACTGGTGTACCTGCAGCTGTTGGGCATGGGCTTGCTGCTGGAGACGTGGGGCTACGATGTGAGCGACGACTTCAAAGAACATGGAGGCCATAGACAAAGCTTATGACACCACAGGCACGGGCTTCATCAGCAAATGGGGAGCGGAATCACAGCGCAAGGCGAGCGGAATTAAAACAAAGGCAAGCAGAATCACAGCGACAATGCATGGGGAAAATGAGGAAGAAGATGGGGGAAGAGCACATGGGTGGTGCCCAAAAGAGATACCTAAGAGATCCACAGCCGTCAGATCAAGAGATGTAATTTGCATTAATCTCCACCGTCAAGATAATCCAACAATCGATCGCTCTGACGGAAGGTGACCGGCGATAACTAGCCGCTTACCCAGACCAGAATGGTCTGCGTGGCCGAGACTAGCAACTTGTGGTTATGACCAAACCTGGCTTTGCTACATCGAGATATTTGCATCAATTGGCGTATGTACATGCATGATGCCCGAAGCGTCCACAGCCCCACGAACAATGCCCACAAGCTATCATACACCATAGAAGTACACAAGGCCCTAATCATTCACCATGAAGAACTTGGTAATGTTGCAGAAAATTTTAATTCAATCTCTAAAATGTTGTCGAATGTCATTGCTAATGACAACAAACCTTTAGAATTGTTCAACTACACCAATCAACTCATTTGGTTGTCTTGTCACCGGCGATGCTCAAACATCTTAATTGTTAGTTCACAATCGGTGGCAAAAATACGGGAGAACTCAACAAACATTGTGGATTGCTCACCGTCAAGTCTTAAGCGCGTGTGCGAGTTGTTTCTCGTGAGGTTGTTGCGTATGCTTCATCCTTCAATGAAATCAAATCCTCGATACTTCTCTATAAGCTTGATCAGGACTTCTCATCTCTTGTCTCGGGCAGCACTGTTGGCGCAACTACACGAGCGACAGCGCGGGCACCAGCCTTAGTGGGACAGCACGGGCGTCCACGCGGGCAGCAGCGTTGGTGCGACAACACAAGCGACAGCGCGGGCAGTAGTGTTTGTGGTGGATTGACGAGCTGCGGTGTAGCTGTTTTGTGCAAAATATGTGCCGAGAAACAATGAAGAAGCTAAGGAGACATCTTGAAGGTTCATTAGTTTCGCCTAGAAGTGGTTGACGACAGAATCGGTTACATATGCACATGTTGCTGCAACTAGAACAAATGGCATAGGAGGGTCTTTGATGAACTTCTTCCTTCTTCCCGTCCGCGCTACCATATGCACAGCTGCATGCGTTGCCCCGATAGCTCGAGCGACCGTGCAGGCAGCAGTGTTGGCGCGAGAGCACGGACGATAGTGCGGGCAGCATCGTTGGTGCGACAACACGGGCGATAGCGCGGGCAGCAGCGTTTGTAGTGGATTCACGAGCTGCGGTGTGGCTGTTTTCGTGCAAAATATGTGCCGAGAAATAATGAAAAAACAAGGGGAGACATCTTGAAGGTTTATGAGTTCCGCCTAGAAGTGGTTAACAACGAAATCGGTGACATATGCACATGTTGCTGCAATCTGAACAAAGGGCATAAGAGGGTCTTTGATGAGCTTCTTCCTTCCTCCCATCCGCGCGGCCATATGCACAACTGGATGCGTTGCTGTATGCGCAAGCAACATCCGCAAGAACCAAAGATTTGTCTGTCGAGTTTTTCTACATCAATGCCCTAAGCCCTAATGACATGAGCAAGCGAAAAAAAAAAAAAAAAAAAGTGAGGGTGTACATCGGTAAGTTCCATATACATTCCTGCGTACGAGCTTTCCTCAAAGCACTGAGAGATGCACAATCCTTGATTGTGATAAAACTTCAACCTTTCACTTCCAAATTTATATTATCAGTAGATGTCGCATGGATGGACTCGGGGATTTGTTGTGCTTATTTGTGATGGTTTCCTAAGTATGTTCTCCCTTCGATGGGCACAATGAGGCATGGCAAGGACAATGTAATCATCATCATAGCTCTCTAGTATACCACTTGATATACAGCTTCTTCCTTCCTCCCGTCCGCGCTGCAGTGTAGTCCATCAAGCCACCGTAGACCATAAAGAAAATGTGCCAAGAAATTATAAAGACGTTGACGAAAAATCTTAAATAAGCTTCTTCCATCCTCCCGCCTGCGCTGCCATATGCGCTACCACAGGCGCTAGCCACAGCCCGCGTGCTTAGTCACAAGACAACCCAAGACTGTCCCGTTCCTTGGTCCCGGATTGCTCAAGACAACCCAGGGACTATCCCGGTGCTTGGTCCCGGGACTGCTCAGGACGACCCAGAGACTAACCAGGTGCTTGGTCCTTGGAGTGCTTGGGACTGCCTAAGGGTTGTCCCGGTGCTTGGTCCCAGGACTGCTCAGGACAGCCGAGAGACAAACCCGGTGCTTCGTCCCAAGACTGCCCAGGACTGCCCAAGGGTTGTTCCGATGCTTGGTCCCGAGACTGCTCAGGATAGCCTAGAGACTATCCCGGTGCTTAGTCGCGGGACTTCCCAGTACAGCTTCGAGACTATCCCAGATCTTAGTCTCGGGATTGCCTGTAATTGCTTTGGACAAACTAGGGACAGTACCGATCGTTGGTCCGCGGACTAGGCAGCGATGACACTAAGAAATTTTTACCACAGTAAATGTTCATAAATACCCTAAAAATAGAAAGTTACTAGGAAAAGCATTATTGGAAAGTTACCATGTGGTAAAAACTATTTTTAGGTGGGGTAAAAACCTTAATTATACGACTTTTTTCCCAAATATTTCCTAATCTAGGTTAAAAATTGTTAAAAAAGTTTCTGGGTGAATGTGAATTTTTTGCTCTCTGCTCTCGACTATCTGCACTCCGCTCTTCGCTCTCGGCTCGCGCACGAGCTTTCCTCCGAAAACGTCTTTATGAACACAAGTTAATTAGAAAAATGTCTATATGAGGTCGCACTGCGTTGCACATGTGGTTGAAGTTTGCGACGCTGAATCCGTACCTGTCACATTCAATGTTGGCGACTCGCACATTACTAGAGGATTTAACCCATGTAAATGAGCAACACCGTTGTGCATGGTATGGTTCATGTTACCAGACCAAGACGCACGGCCGCCACGGAGGACAAGGAGATAGAAGACGGTGGAACTGGCAGTGTTTGGCTTAGATTACGGACCAAGCTTAAGTATAAGAGTAGTGTACGATAGTGAAGAGACACTCTTGGTTTTTGAGACTTATGAGCATTTAGTTATGCTCTGGTTTTGTTGTACCAGGAAGTCATTCCTTGCTTATTCCATGTTAAACCTGGATTCTATGGTTGTATGTTTATGTAATACATAGGTTCAATTCCTCTGTTTAACATAGTTCTGCGGACTTAGTCTCTATATTGTATACGTGTGTTATTACATCCTTGGAATAAACATGCCCTTACATTCTTTGTCTCTACTATTCTGTCTTCACTACTCATTATCACCTCAATGCTATCTAACTTGGGAGAATGGGAAATCCTGTTCTTCCTTGCTTAATCCCTAAGCTCCCGAGCGACCATTTTCTGGTCGCTGCCCGGAAAAAACGGGCTGCCCGGAACAAAAAAATAATGTTTTGAAAAAATAAAAAATATTTTAAAATACTACATCAAGTCTACTTTCCAACCCAATTTGAATTATGGCAATCCGAGTTAAACTCCACCCGGGAGAATTTTTCAAAGTAGATCACCTCAACATTGTCTTAGTGTTACAAAATTTGCTATTTGGGGAAAGTAATGATGATTCCTCCATCATTTCTCTTGCTTTTTTGAAGTTTACGATAGATAGCCTAACTTTAACCAATCGTACTAAATTTTGAACTCTAAAATTGAAAATTATAATTTATACAAATTTTCGAAGGTTAATGCTTTTAAATTCATTAAAAAATGATCTAAAGATTATTTTGGAAGTTTGACCGTATGGATAATTTGTAAAGATGATACTCTACATTTTGTCTATAGAACCAACCTTCATCAAACATATGGAAGGCACATATTATAACACATCTATGTTTTGTCCAATACCCCTCGGGCTTTTAGGGGTTAACTAATACTAACACAAGTACTTAGATAGAATGGCTATACTCTAACTATTCCTCGTACCAAGCTGTCCTTGCTTTGAGCTCCGTCTTCAGATGTATTCTCACTTATACTCTGTCTTTCTGTCTTCAAAACACTCGTTATCGAAGGACACCAAGGATGTCTAGGAACTGACCCTTACTTAGTTTAGTTACTCACAGACTATCTCATCTATCACACAACTTTCTCTGACTTTGTCTAACTCGCAAGGAGTCCAAGTACGCCAAGGAAGTCCAAGACCGTATACCAATGCAAATCCAGCGTATAAGTTGTATACATTATTGTATACTCTCCTGGGGAACCAAGGTACATCTTGGAACTTGGGGCACATACATCTTAAGCTAATCACCGACTAACTCAACTTGACTTCTTAATTTCTGCCTTTTCCCCTTATCTTCCTTGATTACGCAGCCCTGCTGGCCTAAGACTGGTCTCAGTCATCTCCATACAATTACCCAGACTAACAGTTCACCATATTCAGGGAATTTAGGGTTACGTTGTCAATGATCATGCCTTTTGGTACGCATTTGCGCACATTGTGCATTTCATTGAATGAAATAACTTTTAATCCTCTTTAAAAAATCTTTAGAAATATTACAATTAAAATATGAAGTGTACTAACTTTTACATTTTTGTATATATTAATGATAGAATTAAATCAGCATTATTCTAAATGATTTTATTTGGAAGATTTTGAGTATAAAGACTCCCGTTCTACTACCACTATGAACAATATAGTTAAACTTTGAATGTAAATATAGTGCATTCTTGGTTCTATATTTGAAAATTTGAGAATACTCCCACTTCAAAAAAAATTGTTATGATGAAATTTAAAAAATAGAATCCATCAAAAATCTATTTAAGAAATAGTCAGAGAACAATTTTCAGCTACACATGTTTTAAAATTAGAATTTCAATAATTTAGAAAAACTTGGAAAAATGTGGAACGTATTTTTCTTCACATATATGTGAGTTCGGGGCGGACATCTCGCCGTCAGCGCGGGATGTCTCGCGAAACACAACCGTGTCTTCAGGGACGTTCTAGCAAACGTGAGTTTAGAATGAAAACCACCTGGACCTCTGCTGACGTGGCATGCCACGTCATAATTTCCTAGTTCCACGTCAAAGTTTTCCGGGACCACGTCAGATTTTTCCGCCTCCACGTCAGCAATTGCCGGGTCCGCGTCCGCTTCCACGTCACCAGACGTCCGGATGAAATTCATCGCCATGTGGCACTTCCCGACATTGAGCCAGTGATGTGGAGTCGACGTGGCACTCACATGGCTCCATTTTCTCCCTCGAGAAATCACAAAAAACCGTCCGATGTCAACGCATTCTCTGAGATGTCACCACGCGTTTTTACGTGTTACACGCGCTACTGCGTCCGCCCAGTGTAAATTTGATTGTCTCTGTGTTGCTTTAGACATCACTTCTAACAAGCTAAAAAACGGGAGTTTCTTATAGTGTACGTTCGACATCGAGATAAACCAGAATGTAGCATGGCCAAAGGCTATGCTATAGTTGAGGCATTCGGGTTCTGCACCGAGTATATGCAAGAGTATACGACTACTATTTGAAGGGTGTGGGACGATAAAGAAGACCCATCGATGTACGACGAAATCCTCAAAGGCAATGAGCACCTTTTCTATCTGTCACCAAACCTCCGAGGATGCATTCACGAGTTTGTAGTGACCAACGCGGCACCATTGGAAGATTGGAAGAGGTGAGTTCACATCACATGTCTTTAGCTGACGTTGAATATGAATGCAATTGTACAGAGTGTGACTACCCTCACTGATGGCAATGATATCCGTGACTGCCCCCAATGTCTTTTCCAGCGGCCGCTTGTGATATCAAGGACTGCCACCAGAGATGTTAGTGACTGGAGACAATGTCTTTTACAACTGCCGTTCGTGATATCAGTGACAGCCTCCAGAGATGTTAGTGACTAGAGACAATGTCTTTTGCAACGGCCGCTTGTGATACCAATAACTGCCCCCAGAGATGTTAGTAATTGCCTCCTGTGAGACCACTAGATTTGCACTCAATGATGCAGTGGTTGCCACAAGTAGCAAATTTGGGCTATATACTACGTTCTAAACCCCCAATATTATGTGAAGATGGAATTGACCATATTGAACTCTTTTGCTTTCAAGAGACACGAGGATGACATGGCACGTCTAGACGCGGAACGTCACGAGTATAGGCGCAAGAAGCGGAAGACTAGGGTAGTGTATCCTTCGGAGATGTGCATCAGGAATTTCGGACCCCACTGATTCCGCACGATTTCAGTGCAATTTCCGATATTTCAAGGGTTCGTACAGTTTTCGCACTGATTCCGCATCGTTGCGTCATTCATCGCAACTACACTGATATGACACGATGTTCGTACAAGCGGATATAGTACTGATTCGACACGATTGATACATCTATTGAAAACGTATGAATTCAGCATTCTTTATAGTCGTCAAATGTCGTGTTTTAATCGTCTTTAAAACTACACTGATTCGGTGCGTTTTTCGTGCGACATCATCTTTTCCATATCTAGATTTTATTTTCTTTCTATATCTAAATTTGATCAAAATAATATTATTAAAATATATTAAATAAAATATTTTAAATATATTAAATAATTATTTTTCTTGCTACCCACTTTAACTACACGGAAGTTGCCCGAACCCACGGTGGGGCCCACCATGGCTCCCCAAGCTCTATCACCGACGGTGGGATTCGAACTCACGACCTCCCGATTATCAACCAAGCTTCAAACCACCAAATCACCACAAACCCTCGGTACGTAGAATGGAACTTTTTTGGTAATTATAAAAGATTGAAACTATTGGCAATTTTTTGCCAAGTGTATATAATTCTTTTTTCAAATTTTTTTTTGCACTAGATTATGCAGGACTTTTTCTATATATAGAATTTTTTTCATAATTTTTAAAATTTTTTAAATTTTTTGCCAAAATCGTGGTGGTTATGTGCTACTTTTCTTTTACTACTATGATGAAAAGTACAATGATAACCAATAATACCAAATTTGAATTCTAAAAATATAAAATGTTATTTCTTTGAAATTTTAATGTGTATTGCTTCTAAACTCTATAAATGTAGATCTAAAAATGTTTTGGGAAATTTAACCGTAAATATAATTTAAAGAAGACTCTTGGAATATTCCAACATATTCCAAAAATATATAAAATATTTTGAAATATTCCAAAATATTCCAAAAGATTCCAAAAGATTCTAAAAAATATATTAAAATAATGTACACGGATGTCGTACGAAAATAATTTGCATTATAATAGATACTGAAATCGCACGAATATAGTAAACGGCATTAATCTGATACGTATACGATACTGAATCCGCATGAACTAAAACCGCATGTTATCCGTGTCTTATTAGCCATGTAATGTAGATACACGATTAACGCACGGATTCCGTCAAGCACGACTTTCGTGTGGAAACAACACTTTTGTCATAATCATTGAAAAGACACTGCATCGATATCTTAGTAATGCATGTCATTTCCGTACGATAACGACACTTCTAAGTGCACGTATGACGTGCGGAATCAGTGTTTTACGATAAACGCACTCAAATCGTGCAGAATCAGTGGGGTCTGAAATTCCTGATGTGCGACGAAGATTTCCACGTTTAGTTTCCAAAGGCTAGATGCGGGCTATAGAAGATGGAGACGAGGAGGTCCCCCAAGACGTGAGGGCCTTGATGCTACCTCCATCGGACGTAGCCAAGGCGTATCGATCCATGTATGCATATAGAAACCACCTCCGTGTCCGGAGTACAGAGACGCATTTGACAACCGCGGACCCGGGGGTAGCCGCAACCTTTCGACAACTTTGTCGCGCGGGTACAAAGGATACAAATCTTTGGGCTGCGGAGTTGTAGTACGTGGAGTGGGTGGAGGAAATCCTTTCAATGGACTATGGACAATATGAGGTGGTGGTCCTCTATTGCAACAGGGTGGTTGCAAACATGAGAGGAGATGGCGCCACCATGAAGCGCGATGATTACGGTTTCACTACTGTAAACTTTCAAAGGTTGATCTCATACTCTGCACAGTCATTTGCCTTCCCGCTTCACATTAAACAGGTCTTTTCTGCACCGGATGTGGCCAAGCGTGGATGAGAGGTTGTGATGCGCAGAGAACCACGAGGAGCTTTGACATTTTGGAACCACCAACTCACGGATGAAGTACGGTGCATATCATTGTGGAGAGCAAGTGATTTTCCCGGACTTGAAGCCACAGGCTTGGATACCTCAAACACCTATTTTGAGCCATGTTGTGGAAGTAGCCCGGAAGTGGTGGCTAAAGCATTATAACGCCTCGGACAAGATGACACATCGGTAGATGATTTAGACTATCGCAACTCAGACCAGGATTGACCGAGTCCCCGTTCAATCACATACAGTTGTGAACATTCTACTCGGTGGACACACACACACACACACACACACATACACACACACACACATATATATATATATATATATATATATATCTATATACATATATTCCCACGAACTTGTGTAATTAGCACCCTCAAGTCTTCGCCACGCAGCACACATTCATTTCAACCTCCCAAACCGATTAGTTGCACACTTCTTCCGTTAGTTGCCAACTACTACTACATGCTAGCACAGACACAATTATAAAACCGGAAATAATTCCGCCCCATATTCCTTCTCAATGTAAACCCCCACCCCCACCCCCTTAGCTCCCCCACTTAATCGAGTAAATAAATAATTTATTCATCACTTATTAAAATAATGCACATGGCCAATTCCTAATTACCCTAAACAAATGAAAAACTACTCAATTTTGGACACAAATTCTCTCTATAAAATGAATATCCTAAATTTTCATACTATACAGTGATTGAGAGGGCGAATATACATGTAAACTGTCTCAGGCAGTGTTTATAATCTTGGGCGGTCCAAAAAAAAATATACGAATGTAGGGAAAAATGTGACTGCAAAATATGACTAGAAGAAAAAAGCCACGTCCAAATATGAATGGGCATTCCCTAGGAACGTTTCCACTTGTTCCCTAGGAAGATATACGACCCTCCCACCCACTGATACCTATGTTGGCTGCCAGTTGATACGTGTTTGAATATTTTTTTAGTGGTTAATTTCATAATATTGTCTTAACATTTTTAGTTCTTTATATATATATATATATATATGTATATATATATATATATATATATATATATATATTCTTATGTATGTTTTGCATTCGATTCTTTATTTTGTATTATGGTTCCTGTACCAGTAGAGTGTTCTTCTGAGGAGGCGTTAGACGACAAAGTCATTACAATTATGTCTCTGACTTCGGTGGCAATGCTTCTGAAGAGTTGAACAATGCTGCTGGCAACACAGAGTTGTCGCCTACCCTCTGAAATTAGTATTTATACTGTTTCTAGTAATTTTCCCTACATTTGGTATTTGAGCTTCTACTCTCGACTCATACCTACCGCTCACGTAGTCTTGTCACTTGAACATGTGGATAACAAACTAGAGACCAATACAAAAACATTTGAATTAAGATTAGAAGCTCAAATACCAAATGTAGGGAGTAGAAGCTCAAATACCGAATGTAGGGAAAATGATCTAATTACGGATAGTCAACTTAAACAAATGTGGTTTTGAATTTTATTCATAACATTATGTATTGTCAACATCAGCAAAAATGTTGACACAGAGAGTATGGCAAGCTATATCAGCCATGTTAGAATATCTATTTGATATAAAAATAATTGACATAACTGTGGGTCTTATAAAATCTCAAGTCATTTTTTTACTAGTGTAACTAGATCAACCACTTAAATAGATGGTATGTTACAAAGAAGATAGTGAAAAGCTCAGAAGATAAATATGATGTGTCAAAAACTCATAAGACATAAGCTCATGAAAACACATCAAAAACTAAACTAGGATTGCTAAACACATTAGTAGGTTGCTATAATTTAAACGATGAAAAACAAATGAATATTCTGAAGCTTTTTAGTTGATGGACGCAAACTCTCTCAAATAGTCAAGTACACACCAAGACTTGACAAATTTCAAGAATCGAAGTAGATTTCAATAGATGATCTTATCTATGCCTCCGTTCCTTCAACAAACAAGAAACTAACCATCACACGACATAGCTACAATAATATCTCTTGTGCCACAAGTACTTCAGGAATCTGCAAAGGTGGTTTGTATCCTCATTTCTACTTTTACACTCAAGACTCTATTGATGGATGAGGATGACTCAATATTGATGGATGAGGATGACTCAATATTGATGGATGAGATGGAAAACTCTATGTAACTCTAGGCCACATGTAGGATAACTCTATGAAAGCTAATCATGTTCATACCAGATGTTCATACCAGATGTTCAGTTAAACCTTTCGTTGTTAAAATCCTTCACTTTAAATTTTATATAGAATATAATCTATCATTTTGTATCTAAAGACTATTAATATTTATGCGATTTGGTAACACTTCCATCTGTGTATTTATTCATTCATTCCTGCAAAACCCTAATCATTTCTCGACTTCTCCTCAATGAACAGGTTTAACAAACCTGCTTGATAATGGGCTGATCTGTTCGTTGCAAAAGGGTATACGCTAGACTACATTATTCACAGCACAAGATGTAAAAATTACACCGTCAATCCCAGCAGCTAACAATAAACCGGATGAAGTTCGAGTTGTACTTGTAGCAAAAGATTATCGACCTCTAGAAGCAGCACACTAATTTTCAAAATCCGCTTCGCTTCAAAGTCCCAACAGCAATTAAATCATGAATCCGAAGTATTCGGTGCTGCACACACCATAGCAGGCTTGCGATTCTCCGAAATAGTAAGGACTGGTAAGATGAAGATTGACTGCATATTATGTGGAAAAGCGGTGATTTCTAAACAAACTAATTGCTCAGTCGCCTCGGAACTACTATCTGGTGAAAAGCAGACGAGAATCCAACTAGTTTTAAACGACATCACATTACTACATAGCCCATTGCATTTGTACCAACTTCCTGGGACTTCTTCTCTAATAATCGCCGATCTGTTCGCTTGTGCTCTCAAAATAAGCGTAAAACAAAGTCTACTAACAAAATTAGAAAAATCAAATCACCTAATCTTCATGGTAGAGATATAATCCCAACCCAAACCGAGCGCAAGCTCGACGAAAGGCCATGCCCTCTGCCTTCTGCACTGGATCACCATACGATGAATCCGCCATGGCAGCCGTCCCCGACGACTCCCGCCAACTCTCACCATCAGAACCTCGTATCGTCACACGGTATACCACTGACACAGTCGACCCATCTCCCGAGAAAACAATACTCCGCACTTCCCCGCTCCACCCCGGCGCATAGAAGCTGAGCATCCGGTTAGCATGGTACCACGGAATATACTTCAACACCGCCCCTTCGTCATTGCGCGTCTTCAAGACCTTGTCTGGCACCCGCTTGTTCATGTCACGGAGTATCTCCGCCAGCGGCCTCGTTATCAGCGACGGCTCCTTTGACGCCTCTAACGGCACCGCATAGCTCGCATAAGGGACCGCTTTTCCCCCATCCATAGCTGCCATTCTTACCCCCTTGCCATAGCCATGACCTTTGCTGTTCTTCTTCAGCCCTGAAGTTGGCTTGGTGATGCTCATCAACATCGGCGCCCTCTGCCGTAACGGCACCCCGTACACCAAAGATCCCGACATCGACATCGACATCGCCGTCGCCATCGCTCACAATTGACGCCCGACAAACTCGAAAACACCGAACAACAACACAGCGCCAGAAATCATAGGGAGTAAGAAATCTAATAGAAGCCCTGTTACTACTCAAGTCTTGCCTCTAGCAATTGTTGTTTCATTCATTTCAAACGCCCTTGTGGAGACGTTTAATAACTAGGTCAAACTACCGGTGGTCTACCTTGCAACGACCACGATTTCTGCCAGCACATTTTTTTTGGCAATTTATTGCTGAATTCCTATATGAAAGCATTAGAAAAAAACTGGACCCTCGAAAGGGGTGAAGCTTAAATCTTATGTTGCCTAGCTTTTAGGAGCCTATTCGCAGCCCTCTCTATTCCTGCATTTACCTGTGTCAGGGCCAGCCGACACCGCAGTAAAATTCGGACCCCTCCCTGCCCGCCCGAATACTGCCCGGCCGGCCGTCCCCGCGTACAAGTACCCTCCGCCCGTATGCGCGTATACGAACGCGCCCCGCCCGCCACGTCAGCCACGGGGTGCCACGTCGGCCACGGGCGCCACGTCAGCTTCCACGCGTAGTGTATGGTATTCATGGCCTCCCCGGCCGCTTTATCCCATATGGTTTGCACGGCTCTACACCGGTGTTTGGGTTGTATAAAGGGCGGAGGCGCCGGTGGGATCGGCACACCTTCCCCGGCCTCACAGCCCGGAGCAAGCGTGGCCACCTTTCCCGTGTGTGGTTCTCCATGTGTGGCGGTTCTAGAGTTCAGGGATACGGGAAGCATCCAAACCCTGCGACCTCCAACCCAAACCCTAAACTAGTCCAGCCCAATCGACGCCCAAACCCTAAACCAGCATGTCCCGAGCATGTCCTCGAGCCCTAGACGTCCATCGATAGGCCCTAGATCTGCTCTGCGCCAGCAGCCCAAGCCGACACCTGATCCGGAATGTTAATTGAACCTCCATCCGCAGAACCAGTGTTATGGACGCCTCCAGCGTTCACGTTCTGTCTTTCGGCACATATCCCATATGGTTTGTCCAGCACTCACTCGCAGTCATCAACATAAATCCGCCAGCCTCCGGATGTAATAGCACACCTTTCCCAACCACATGGCTCGGATCAAGGGTGGCAATTCATCCCGTGTTTGGTAATCTCGGGCCGAGGGAGCAAACCCTAGGACCTCCATCCCAGGCTATGTATCCACACCCTAGGGCGGGACCCTTGCGCCTCCTGCTTTTTAGGTTTGACATATGTCCCATATTGACGGGAATGTAAATCACAGATTAGCCGTCCAACTAGTCCTCCAACCCAGTTTCCAGTGTTATGTCTCATGAGCTGGTTCTATGTTTGCAATGCTATGCGACATTTTGAACAACCGCTGCGGTTCATTAAGATTGTAACACTCATAAACGTACATCAGAAGCCACCTCTCAACTGTGCACGATGATCCCAATGCGGTGCTATGCAATGCTCCAAGCCGGTTTAAGGGTGCCATAGCACCAAATTGGTGCTATGCCCTACTCCAAACTAATAGGAATACAGGAATTAAACCGGCAATGGATGTTGTAGTGGCATTTTATGCACAATGCAACGACTGTGATCAAAGACGAATAACCAAGGACGACTTATATTTATGCACGGACGCATCTCTCGTTCTAGTGTTATGGATTAACAGACTTTACTTTTCTCCTCCACATATATACTATACGTGGTGTCCTGTTCACAGTCGTCTGCGTTTCTGTCATGATCCTAGGAATTACGACACTCTATTCTATTCACGAGCCCCAATTTGAATCTCACCGCTCGCGAATTTCTTTCTTCCGAGCCAGTGTTATTCCACTTGCTCGAGGCCACAGCTGCAACATAATCTGCGTCTGCACAAGTCTCCAACACTCATACACGCATATCGACAACTCCATTTACGTCTGTCGTTTAGGGGCACCGGTCCCAGTACCAGTGTCTTGCCAATTCTTGTCGATTTCGCCAACTCTATAACAGGTGTTATGCCCTGCCCGGCAGTGGGACGCCATGACTGCAGTGATAACTACATTTGGGGTTAGGGTAACAAAACAATTCAAGCAATCACAACAAGTTTCATCCGCATACTCCTTAGGCTTCGTTCGTGATTGAATTGCACATTACTTTGGACCTTGAAGATTAGGGGCTATGTAAATTTCTATTTGAGATATTAGTTTTAGATCTAAGAGTATACATTTTATGGTATTAGGGTTTGAAAGATTATACAAGTGGTTTATGTCAAGATGAAATCCTCCCGGGAAGTCCCGGTGCTGCATCCATTTTCATTCAACCACTGTCAAGGGCTGTCCCATTTACCCCATATCGTTTGGCAGCGAGAGTCCCGTCGGGAATATAAGGCCTTCCAGGAACCCTCCCCTTCGAGAAGATACTTGGAACTGAATGGCACTTCGACTTCGTCACTTTGAACTATGTTGATAGATTTCCACAGGCGCAGGTGCAGGTGCAGGTACCCCGTTAGATTTGAACGCGTTTTGCTAATTTTTTTTCTTCTATTCTCTTTTTTTTCAAGTTCACTACCTTATGACAAAAATAAGATCCTAATCACATAAAGAACCCCACCATATTATTTTCAATTTTTCGTACATAATTTTCCCATATGTTATTACGATTTTGCTAACACTATGTTCTTTGACTTTATTGAAAATTGCAACGATGAGTCCCGGGTCTGCATTTTCAATTCTATTTGCCCAGATGGGATCCCAACATCATAAGGAACACCCTCCCATTTTATTTCATTTATGGAGAAAAAATTTCCATATGTTATTGGAATCTTGCTAACACTATGTTCTTTGACTGTAGTGAATAATGCAGCCATGAGTACCGGGACTCCATTTTCATTTTATTTTTTCCGAGATGGGTGCCCAACATCATAAGGAACACCCTCCCATTTTATTTTATTTCTGAAAAATAATTTTCCATATGTTATTTGAATTTCGCTGTGACTATGTTATTTGACTTTAGTAAAAAATGCAGACATGAGTCCCGGAATTAAACTTTAGCATTTACACCGTATGGAATTTCAGACTAAATTATTGAAAATATTTAAAGAAAATGAAAAGTTTATGTCCACTTGCATTCTTAGTTCATGAACATAGTCCTCAAACAGAATTCTCGATGATAAGTATAATCATATAGTGAAAATCATACCATCTGTAGTGCATGTTATTCCAATTTCTTACGGCAATTTAAAAAGGTTTTATGTTCATTTCGTATTTTTGACCCCTAAATGTCCTCACCTATTCTGTAAATCTCAAATCTCTACAATTTGCATCCTTCAAATATGACATCGGGTGATTTATAATTGATAGTCATCAGCATTATGAAGGTGTACCAAGAGTTTCACCATGATTGGAAGATATTTATCCTATTTACAAAATTTTACATTTATCAGGATGAAAATTCACAAGAAAGAATATTACTCTCAAATTTTATATGAGAACTTGTATTTAAGGTACTTAACAGTTACATTGACGAGTAGATAAATCATGAAAGTAACATAATTTAAAAATACCTATCATTGTAGCATCTTCAGAAAGCCCTTCGTTTTCTAGACAAGACCAAAACAAACTTCTCAATACTGGAAAAACTTCCAATGAACTCTATTATCCAATCCCAACAGTTAAAAGATGTATATAAACTTAACTTAAACATCTAATAAAAAGCGGTAATAACAATAAAGCTAAATCACTTTATTTTTGGGACGTTCCACCAAAAACCTACCACAATATGGTTTACGGTGCACTTACAAACAAATTCAAGAAATATCCCCCTCGATATCCCCGCAAAATAACTTAAAAATAATTAATCATAAACATGACGAATCCAACCGTACATATGTTATTAAACGGTACAGATGTTATTTTCACCTTCATCTTCAATATTTCGCTTTGTACATCAACTCCATTTTATTTCATTTTCAAACATATTTTAACGATTTTGCAATAACAATGTTCAATCAGGACCCTAAAGGATTGAACCAAATCTTGGGGTCATTACCTGTGTATAAAAGTTTGCGTCTAACTATTCTTCCAACTTACAAGACGGTAAATCGTGTTAGACTACTAAAGGGCTAAGGATTAGGGTCGTCGTTGGTCGCTCGATGTTTATAACTCAATCTTGAGGAATCATGCTAAAGAATATAAAAAGTGGACAATTTGCAATGTGATCATCGATGTAACGATTTAACACGTATACTATCCAACGGTATTGTAGAAGATACTAGAGAATCGTAGAGAATCGTAGGGGATTGTACTCAATCGACCCCGTACAAGTCGCACGTCACGTCACGGGGCGCGCAGTGACACTGCCCAGTATTTCGCAAGTACAGTGTTATGGACGGAACTCCAGGTAATCGTGGTCCCCAATTAAGTTGATTGTGAAGTGGAACTAACGTGCCTATGCTTGCAATTACAACGCTCAAAGGTCGACAAGACAGTTTAGGGTTTTGCTCAAGTAATTTAGACTTCTTGCAGTTCGTTTTTCTTCACCACTCATTAGAGTGTTAGGTCGCGCGCCTTCAAACGGTTTAGGGTTTCGTGCTCAAATTATCATTGCACGTTGGATCAACGTTGTTCCGGAGGAGAGAGCGGGCGGATTGCATTGGAGTGGCGTCACAGTCGATTCCGCGACTTCAAGGTGCTGTTGCCGCGTCCCCCATAGAAGTTAGTTTCACGCTCTCGATCTCTGCATCTGCCTTGCTTGCTTGCTTGTTGTGGCTGCTTGTCTAGCTAGAACATGAACGACAAGTCAATATAACGTTGAAAATGTTGCAATGGTTGATTCTTTTCGGTTGAAATGCCATAACCCTGCAGATGGAAGTACTAGGTTATAGGATCTTGAAGCTTAATTTCAATGCGCAACTTCGCGCTTTCCGCTTCTCTGCGCTTTGGTGCTCTTTGCCGCGCTTGTCTGCGCATTGCTGCACTCTCTTGTGCTTCCAGTGAATGCTATGCTTCCGTTATTGCTGTTAATCCGTCTATGGTGTTATGGGTGCGCTCTGCTGTGTTTAGGGTTTAGGTTCTGCTTTCGTGAGGTCTGTGTTGACATCTTTGCTGTGCTAACATATTTGCTGTGCTTTGCTACGCTTGTCTGCGCTTTGCCTTGCGTTTCTGTGCATCCACTGAATGCTATGCTTCCGTTATTGCTGTTAATCCGTCTTTGGTGTTATGGGTGCGCTTTGCTGTGTTTAGGGTTTAGGCTCCGCTTACGTGAGTTTTGTGTTGACGTCTTTGCTGTGCTAACATATTTGCTGTGCTTTGCTACGCCTGTCTGCGCTTTGCCTTGCTTTTCTGTGCATCCACTGAATGCTCTGCTTCCTTCTTTGCTGTTAAACCGTCTTTGGTGTTGTGGGTGCGCTATGCTGTGCTTCCACTTATTCCTCTGATTCTGTCTTTGCTGTGCTCCAGTGATATTGGTGTGTTTTGTTGTTCATTGCTCTGCCTTTTTCTTTGCTGTGCTGTTCTGTTCGTGTCTGCTGTGCTTCAGTGTTTGGGATTTCAAATCTGATTATGTTCACAATTAGTTTAGAATTGGTTTTAGGGGGGAGCTAACCCTATATGTTTTACTTCTGCCGGTACGGTCAATTTACAGGTTTGATGGCAATGTTGCAGGGAATGTAATTTTCAAGACCATAGGTACCATCCGGTGTTATGTAGGACTGGATGCGGAAGAATTGCGGGATGGAGCAACGCGTTCTCCCAAGTTGAGATTGCACTGACTTGCTGCAAGGGCCACGTATCGCAGGGAGGTTTACCCGTACAACCAAAGTGGACATACATTGTGCGGCCACATCCACCACATCAGTCGTGGTTTAGGGAGGAGGCTATGGGAAGGGATAAGCGTACTCCGTCATCAACCGACGCTGGAGGGAGTTCGGGTTCGGGGACACCGGAGGCGGCGGCGGCTACATAGCCAGTGTTAGCCAAGGTCCAGCGGCAGGTACGCATCGGGGATCATTCTTATAAGGTTACTTATGAATTCCACGACCATGTTCAGGCCCTCATAATGGAGTTCATGGAAGAGGAGTGTCGTGGAAAAAGAAAGAAGCCTGGCAAGGACGGGAAGAGTCGGAGGTTTTTCAGGTGTAAGTGGTGCAAGAAGGACGACTTCGCGAACAAGTGGACACTAAACCATCACTGGTTTTTGCAAGGCTGCCCTGCAATGGAGGGGAAGAAGCTTCACCCTTACCCTGATATGGAAACCGGGCAGGGTAAGATCAATGAAATGTATCAGGCGGCGACACCGACGGTGTTCACAGCGACCAAGATTCCCAGAAAGCGCAGCAGGAGTAAGAGTGCTGGGAAACAATCGAGGCGTAAAAAACTTGCCTCTCCCATGTCAGACGAAGATGCTATCAATGACAATGCAGATGACTCTGAAGAAACCACTGACGACGTCGACCTAAACGTACGTTCGACCAAGGAAACTGTACACACGAGGTCTAAGGAGCGGGAGCGAGTGCTTGCAGCAGCCGGCAAGGGGAAAGCGCAAGAGGAAACTGTACGCACCAGGTTTAGGATGCGGGAGCGCGTATCTGCATCAGCCGGCAAGGGGATAGGGCCACTCGCGGGGATGGAAAGTCTTCCTGTAAAGGCGGCAGATCAGAAGGTGTGCTCTGCTGTGCTGTGCTTTGGTGTGCTTTGCTATGCTGTGCTTTGCTACCGTCGTTGCAGTGCTGTCGTCCTTGATGTGCGTCAGTGTTATTGCAGTGCTGTTGTCCCTGATGTGCGTCAGTGTCATTTGTGTGCTTCGTTGTGCCCCTGTCTTTGTTGTGTTGCCGTCTGTCCCTTGCGGTGTGTATCAGTGTTATTGCCGTGCTTCCACTCATTGTTCTTCCGGCTGCGCTGCGGATCAGAAGGACAAGGGCAAGGGCAAGGCTGATGAGGATGAGACAAAAATGGGCTCGGACATGGACCTAGATGAGAGCGATGCTGGCGGTGCCATGCCACTGGAGGATCCCCCTTCTGCACCCAGGCACGGTACATGTTATACATTCGGCAGAAACTTCAAGGTGCGCCAAGCTCTGCAATAGTGATGTAGTACTGTCTCGTATATGTGTGTTTAAAAGCACTGTTTTCAAACATTGCCTGATAACACTGCTTTCTAACACTGTGCAGTTAGGAGAAAATGGGCAGGTACTGTGGCACTTTACTGATATGCAAAGTGTGGTCGTGGTCAATGGACAACAGGGTTATGGGCCTTTGAAGACTTTGGCCACGGTAAGTCGGGATGTCTCACAATCCATATCACCACGGGACGATGACACTCAGCTTCTGGCCCATACAAGAAGACACATGCCAGTGTCCTTTGATGATCATAAGCAGCTAAGTTTGTTATGGATCGATGGGGATGCGATTCCATTGCCCAAAAAGTATCATCCAGGGATGGAAGAGACCATGGACGGTAGGCTGGGCAGACTCAACAGAGATAGGGAAGAACATTTTGTAAAGGCAAATCGTGAGTGTGATGACACACTCATCAATATTCAGCCCCCCATTGTACCAACAGCAGTCCCTAGGACCATCCTCTATTGCCTCATGAACATGAAAGAAAATTTCCTGCCGTGGCCCGTTTTGCAGCATGCGGGGGGGGATTTTGAGCGGAAGTGGAATGAGTGGTCCAAGACTGCAGAGTTCAACGAACGGATGGAGGAGGTGACGGTTTGGTGGTACCGAACAATGATGGTAAGCTTTCTGCGCTGACAGCATAAGTGTTTCATGTAGCTTGTTTTGGGTGTTTCATGTATCTTTATTTTTTACACAAAGGTAGCAAAATTCAGTTGTTTTGGGTGTTTAGGGGAGCTGATTCCTTGCGATTTGCCGTGCTTCCGACTTTGCGCTGCTTTGCAGTGCTTCCACTCATTGGTGCGCTGCCGTCTGTCCCTTGTGGCCGACTTTTCTGTGCTTCAGTGTTATTCCTCTGCTTTAGTGTCATTCCTCTGCTTTTTTCTTTCATGTACTGCCATCTTTGATGTGCTTCAGTGTCATTGGTCCACTTATTGCTCTGCTTTCACTCATTCCTCTGCTTCCGTGTTTGCTGCAGTTCCATCCACAGTTGGATTTGGAGACGTCATGCAAACTTAGTGATCTGATTGTTCTGTTGAACAAGGCAACCATCAAGTTCAGCAAGGAAAACGCAGAGGAAATTGCAAGAGAAGTTCAAGCTACCGGCCTCTACCTTGAGTACCGCCAGAAGATGGCTCAATTTGTGCAAGACCAGAAGGCGTTCGTGGATAATCAGCAGAGGAAGTGCGATGAAATTAGGAAGCGGGCTGAAGATGACTGGGACCAGATATCTGCACACAAATACGAGGCCATCGCGTGGGATTGGTGCCCTATCTGGAGGGTTCTGATGCGCTAGCCTAGGTTACTTCCTTCCATGCCACGATTACCTTGGAAGCACGACGGTGAGTAGAGCATACTAAACACATTGCATACTGGTGAATTGGTATCATGTTGTGGTAGGATGCTGTTATGGAAATATGGTTGTCGAACTCTCCTACTCTCCTTCCACTTATTGCTGTGGTTGCACACATTTCTCTGCTTCCCTCTTCGCTGTTCTTACACGTCCTTGTTGTGCTTCAGTGTTATCGGTATGCTTTGTTGTGCTGCCGTCTTTGTAGCGCTGCCGTCCTTGCTGTGCTCTAGTGTTATTGGTGTGCTTTCATCTTCGTCCACTCATTGCTAGAGCGGCTTCCTTGCTTTACTGCTGCCGGAGGTCCCTTGCTGCCGTCTTTGCTGTGCATTACTGTTATTGATGTGTTTGCACACATTGCTCTGCCTCTGTCTTGGATGTGCTGCCGCTTCCGAAATGTGCTTTGCTGCGCTTTGCTACCCTAAACAACTCTCAAACTGCTTCCGTCTTTGCTACTCTTCCCTCTTTGCTGTTCTTCAATGTTATTGGTGTGTTTTTCCATGCTTCCGCTTATTCCTCTGCTCCTTTCTTTGCTGTGCTGCCTGCTTTTATGTGCTTCAGTGTTATTGGTCCACTTGTTGCTCTGCTTCCACTCACTCTTGTGCTTCCGTCTTTGCTGGAGTACGATCTAGACTTGGATACTACTGTCGTATTCTTATCTTGTTTTATAGTTCATGCATCCCACTCACTGATGTGCTCTGCTGTTGTCTCAGTTAATGAAGCCAGGATTGTGAGGAAGGTCATTGTCGAAGAAAGGGTGGAGCGTTTGAAGCCGGACACCTTGGTGTATGTTTTCTGGCTGCTCTACTACCACTTCTACGGCAAGTTTAGGCTCATATCGTGTCCACAATGGGGATTGGCGGAAGACAGTCTTCCCGAATGCTGCTGTGATTCGACGAAGATGCGTCGTGCAGTATCAGCGTTGGCTTCTTGCGGTGACTATCTTTTCGCTGACTTCAGTGGGATTAGTAGCGCTGATGCTAATTACCTATACAATTTGGACATCGATGAGCAGGCCTGGCACTCAGGACGTGCGGGTTTGGGGTCTGTCCATAATTGGGTGAAGACAGTTCAGATCCGTGCCCTCCAGGACATCGCCAATGAGGATGAGCACACGTTTGTACAGATCTAGTGCACTAAGTCGCACGAAGGCTGGGGCGATCAAGGGAAAACGTGGACTACAGCACTTAAGATTAGGGAGGAGAGGGACATAGGATGGCTTTGCGGCGAGTCAGCACCGGGATGGAGCACCCAAGTCTGGAACCTTCGCGAAGAGATTCGAATTCTGCACCGGCAACTGTACGACCTCATTGTGGAGGAAGATATGGCCTGCTGGAGACGTCACCGCAACCGCGATGCTGCGGTGGCAGGGCTGATTGAAGCTCCCCCAACTGCAAATGCTGAGGAGGCAGATACATCGAGGCCTGGACTACTGGAGGAACGACACGGCGTCTATGTACGCACAGCCCTGGAGCAGGATAACACTGGTGAAACTGCGGTAGTCGTTGTGCAAGGCTTGGGTCACAGCGCGACGCCCTCGGCTGTCGCTGAGGCTGTGGGCAGTATTGCCTCGGTCACTGAGGTGAGCTGGAGACGGCACTTGCTTGTTAGCAGAGCGTTCTGAGTCCATGTTCAGATACGGGCATGGGAGTGGGGGGATTTAAATCAGGTGACTGAAACGCCCTAGACGTAATGGCTGCGAGTGTTTCTGCAGGTCAAGTCGGATTTCACGGTAGCGTGTGGGCACGACGACACGCCCACTGCTCCAGTGTTATTGGGCACGACGCCGGATGACGAGCTAAAGACGCGCTCTGTCAAGCAGAAGAAGTCCATGGCTGATACTGTCGACAGTGAAGCCTTGGTGCCTGAGGAGAGTGGCGGCCGGGACCAAGGCATGGTACCAAAACTGGTGGGTTTAGGTGGCAGTGTTGGATATTGATAGTTAGAAGTGAGCTCTGGATGAATGTTTCGATGTATGCATTGCAGTCCTGGCTCTTATGCCGTTAATTGTTTTTGGTTACTAAGGTTGTCATTCGGGCGGGTGTGTGTGAAGGTCTTGACAGATGGCGCTGACGAGATCATGCAGGACGAGTCGAACAGCAGTCCAGTGTTATATCCCACGAGGGTGGACGACGAGCGCTTAGAGGGTGTTGATTTGGAAATCGATGCGAAGCCCGAGCACGGGGCGGGTACGATGGGGGAGCAGCAAGGGTCAGCCCAGGGCGAGCAGCCGTCGGGGGTCATTGAGTTTACGGGAAGTGGACTCTTGCCGACCGAGGTGAGCGAGGCCTGGTTTTTCACTGTTATCAGTGAATTGTACATGACTGATTTGATGTGGGCATTGATAACAAGGTTGTCACTGGTGCGGGTGTGGGGTCAGCTCATGACTGGAAGCGCTGACGAGGCGAAAACTGCTCTAGTGTTATTTCCCACGTTCGTGGATGATGAGCGCTTAGACAGTGTGGAAGTCGCCATGCGTAAGCACGGGGCGGACATGACGGGGGAGCGGCAGGGGTCGGGCTATAGCGACCAGCCCTCGGGGGGCTTAGAGTTTGTGGGCACTGGAGTCTTAGTGACTGAGGTGAGCGGGGACCTCTTATTCACTGTTGTCAATGAATTGTACATGAGTGTTTTGATATGAGCAGTGCAGTCGTGGCTCTGGGAAAATCTTCATTATTTTATTAAAAACAGCCGGGTTGTCAATGGTGCGGGTGTCGGGTCAGGTCACGACGGATGGCGCTGACAAGGTCAAGCACAACGAAATCAACACTGCGTCAGTGTTATTGAGCACTAACGCGGATGACGATCGCGTAGAGGTTGTGCATGATGCGATAGTCGCGAAGCGTGATCACGGGGCGGGCCGGACGGGGGAGGAGCAGGGGCCGGGCCGTAGCGAGCACTCGGGTGTGCCTGACTCTGCGGCCAGTGCAGTTTGGGTGCCTCAGGTGAGCAGGGGCCGGGACCACCTCAGGGTGCCTTGACATGTGAACTTCTGACCACCTCATGGTGCCTCACTGTTTATTGATTGTTATTAGGGAATTGTAGCTGAATGTTTTGTTGCAGGAATTGCAGTCGTGGCTTTTATGATTTTCCTTATTTTGAAGGTGCGGGTGTGGGTGCAGGTCGTCACCGGTGGCACTGGCGGGATCTAGCACGGAGTCTCGAACACTCATCCTGCAATATTGCCCACGAGGTTGATCCACGAGCGCTTAGACAATGTGGATTTCGAAAACGTTGCGAAGCGTCAGCACGGGGTGGGTACGTCGGGGGAGGAGTAGGGGTCGGGCCACAACGAGCAGCATTCGGGCGTGGAAAAGGTTAGCGGTTTAAGGAACCACCAACACCTCTGTGCATCGGTGTCAGGGCTGGGAAAATAATGCGAGACGTTTCAGCTTCAGGTGAGGGTTTGTATGTGGATGGCGGAGTGGTGTTGTTTTGCTCCTTCCTTTGGATGATGCTGTGGATGTTGCTGGTGCGGCTGTAGGGGCAGTTTGTGGCCGAGGGCGTTGACGAGGGGATCGTTTCATGTTTGGGGCAGGTAATTGCAGACCTAGTTCATGGCGTTCGATATAAGGGGGAGCCGTGCCTGACTCTGTAGTGTCTTGGTTACGTTCCGCAACTTTACGACGGATACCGGGGAATTCCGAAGGCAGATAAGGCGGCGGATGTTTATGCCTCAACGCCAGATGCAGATGTCCTCCTAGCTATGAACCTCAAAGATGATCCTGACTATGAAAATCCTGAGTCATGGATGCAGTTGCCCTGTTATTCCACGCCTAGCGAGACTGCCGATGACCACGTCGCCATGGCAGTCGAAGCAGTGGATTCATTGTCAGCCGAGGTGACTCTGGAGGCCCCTAACACTGTAAATGACAGCAAAGATACTAGTCTGCCAGAACTGTGGATTTCATTGGCTGTTGATGCACTTTTAGAGGCGTTACCGTTGAGGGGGGAAGAGGAACCAGGTGATTATGCGATTTTCTTTGAGGGCATGGGTGACAGTGAGAGGTCACAAGATTCAATCACGGTGCCGTATCGGGCTATCAGGGATCTAAAAATTAGAAACACCAAGTTGGATGAGACCGTGGTGGATTTCTTGGCCACTCATTCATTTCTCCAGCAGTTGCCTAACGTCCAAAGCCGGACGATTATAGTTTCTGCGATGGCGGTGACCGCGTTGGAGCAAAAGGACTGTGGAAATCTCGATGTCACGGACCGAGCTGAGTGGGCAAAGAGGTATCTGGTATTCCATCCGCCGGATCAGCGCGCCCAGGTATTGGTGCCTCATTGTTTATTGATCGTTAGTAGTGTATTGTAGCTGCATGTTTTTTGCAAGCATTGCAGTCGTGCCTCATATGTTTTTCTTTGTTTTCAAGGTGTGGTTGTTATTGTGGCGGGTGTGGGTGCAGGTAACCGAAGTTATTGTTCGATACCGGTCCCGCAACCATTGGAGTCTGTTTGTATTTCGCCGAGACAAGGTGTACCACCTTGATTCTAATAATGGTATACATGACTGCAATCGAGAGGAACGTGATTTCTTGATCTTCGTGCATACGGCGTGGTTAGAGTCCGTGGGAGCCGAGGTGGTTGCGGCTCAAGACTTACAATTCCACGTCCTAGACGTCGCACAACAGGTAGGAGGCACGGTCTGTGGGTTTGCAATGGCGCGATACCTTCGGCTCTGGCTTCAGGTATGTACAGCGCTAGATGTATTGTTATTGTTTTGGTGTTATGTTTTGGTGTTATGTGTTATGTTTTGGTGTTATATGTTCAGTTTTTGGCGTTGTATTTCTGTTTTGGTGTTAAGTGGTAATGGGTACACGGTTGGTATGTATGAAATCTCTATGCAAAACTAACATGTGGATATACGGCAGGAACGATCTCGCAAGTACAACGACTACACGGACCCCGAAATACCGAAGATCAGCAATGATTTTCTAGGCAGGCTACTCGAACCAGTTAACAACTACGACCTTATTGCTGCCGCCATGCAAGCGTTTGCAATAGAGCTAGTGCCCGCTGAAGACAAGAAGACGTACAATTCTCCTCGCAGAATGTTGCTGCGTCCGCATGATCACCCAGACGAAGAAGTCATGGTGCAGGATGTTCACGGGGAATTCAGACCTATGCAGAAACCAGAGGCTGCAATGAAGAGACCTGTTGAAGAGGCGCAGACGAATAAGACGAGGCAGACAAAAAGTACGCATGCGGTCGGCCGAGCAAACTCGAGGCCACGTAGAAACGTGAAGGTAGTCAACTATAAGGATCTGCAAATAATCCGTTAGTGCAGAAGTTCGTGGCATGGTGCACCGGCTGTATTGCTCTACCATGCAATGTAATCTAATGTTTTAAGTTGCTGGCAACTTCCGTTGATGGTTGTTGTGATGTTTTGCAAGTGCAGTGTTATAGAGGAGGCCTGTTTCATGTATACTCATGCTGGTTTTGAGCTGTAGGGCTTGGGATTTTTGAGAGCAGCTACTAACGTGCTGCCTTTTGTGGGCTCAGGCTAGTACCACCCCAGTTCGTGGTTAGACCGTGCTTAGGTACTCTACAAGTTTCGGTGCTGGTGTTATGGCATGACAGCGTACTATTAGACCGCATATGTCTATATTGAGTCTTTGAAATCAGGCGTAGTATGGTCCAATGAGTGAAGAACATTAATGACCATAAACTATTGGGAGCGTGAAGATTATGTTTTTTGAGCAGCATGAATTGTCGGTTTTATTGTAACAAAATGGCAGAACGGCATCTACTTGGTTTCCATAGCAGTCTATATACATTCTGCAGTGGTTTCCATAACCAGATGGTAGCTTTTCAGCAGTGATTGGAAAATGCCGTGGAACCATGTATTGAAGTCTTCCGGAGAAACAGTGTATGCACACGGCTACAGCTATCTTTGAGGGCGGGTGACAGCTGCGGGCGCAGACCTGATGTTACTCCGGACTGGCTCAGGGTAGTCTTCTCCTCAGGGTTCTACATCTGTCGAGGAGGTTGAGGAAGGGGAGCACCATTGGACGGGCCACAGCGAGCATCTTGCAGGGGTCACTGCGTTTATGGGCAGTAGAATGTTTGGTGCCTGAGGTGAGCGGGGGTTGGTTTCTTACTGTTGTCAGTGAATTGTACAAGATCTAATTTGTGTTTTGATTTGGTGGCAACTTCTGTTGTTGGCTATTCTAGTGTTTGGAAACTGCAGTGTTATAGAGGAGTGCTGTTATTTATGTGTAATTCAAAGTTGCGAGCTGTATTACTTCGTTTCTGTAATAGCAGCTTCTAACGTGCTGCCTTTTGTGGACTCAGGCCAGTAGCAGCGGAGATCGTGATTAGATCGTATACAAGGTTCGACAATGGTATTATGACTTGACAGAAGAAATGAGACCGTCAATTGTCAGATTGATACTATGAAATCAGGTGTACCATAGTCCTATCAGTCTAGAACATTGATGACCATTTACGTTTAGGAGCGTGAAGATTATGAGTGTTTAGCACCAGAAATTGTTGGAGTTTTGGTAACTAAGAACAAGGACAGCATATACTTGGTTTCCATAGCATTATGTAAATAACCAGAAGTTCTTTCCCTGACCAAATGGTAGATTCTCAGCAGTCAATGGACGACCATGACTCATTGCTGCATTTTCCAGTGCTAAATCCATTTTGCCGCACTTTCATTCACCCACTCTCTTGGACTGTCCCATTTAACCTGTATCGTTTGGCAGTGAGAGTCCCGTCGGGAATATAAAGCCCTCTAGGTACCCTCACTTTCGAGAAGATACTTGGAACTACATGGCACTTCGACTTCAACAGCTGGTACTTTGTAGATAGAATCCTACAGGTGCAGGTGTAGGTGCAGGTACCCCGTTAGAATGAACCAGTTATGCCGTTTTTTTGTATATTGATTTTTTCGTCTTGTTGTATATTGATTTTTCCGTAGCTTCTTTTCCCATATGTTATTGGAATTTTTCCAACACTATGTTCCTTGACTTTAATGCAAAATGCAGTGAGGAGTCCCGGGACTCCATTTTCAAATTTATTTTTCACATATAGGTGTCCAACATCATAAGGAACACCCCCCCATTCTTTATGTTTTTTGAAAAATAAATTTCCATATGACATTGGAACTTTGTTAATACTACGTTCTTTGACTATAGTTAACCCTTAGACGCGCCTGCGTCCAGAATCTGGACGATAGATGATTCTGGACGCGTCCCTTCACCACTCAATTGGATGTTTTTCATCCATTCAATATTTAAAAAATTCTTGCGCTAGTTGATGACCACTTGTACGGTTGGATCTTCAAGATAAGATATTGAGAGTTTTTGATAAATAGCAGAAGTGGTTTATGTCAAGTTTCTTTCTTAGTTCAAAAAGTGAGACCTTAAACATGATTTTCCATAATTAGAAGAATCAAATAGTGAAAACCATACCCTCTTGTAGTGCATGTTATTCCAATTTCATAACAATGTTTTTTAAATTTTTAATGTTAATTTTGGATTTTTAATTTAATTTCAAGAGAAAACCTTGCAAAAATAATTAAAAATACTAATAATAAATATGACGAATCCAACCGTATAGATATTATCTTCACATTTACATATATAACTTTGCTTTGTACATCAACTCCATTTTATTTTTTCATCAATCATTTTATAACGAATCTTTGAAAACAGTGTTGAATCCGGACCTTAAAGGGTAAAAAATGTGCCCATGAATACCGGGACTCCATTTAAATTTATAATTGCACACCTAGGTGCCAAATACCATTGGGAGCACCCCCAAATTGTTTTTATATTCAGAAACAATAATTTTCCCTAATTTATTCGGATTTTCCTAACTTTATGGCTTTTGACTAGGATTTGCAATATGTGGAATATACCACCATGAGTCCCGGGAGTCCATTTAAATTTTTTTTTTCCACAAATGGGGGCCTAACATCATTAGGAACCCGTTTAAGTTTATTTCAATGTTTATAAAAAATATCTTTCCATATGTTATTAAGATTTTTGAATAGGATTTGCAATGTGTGGAACAAGCAGCGATGAGTCCTAGGACTCCATCTTGGAACTTTCTTGCACAGAACTGCATGATTAGGGAAGATGTTCTGTACCTTGAATTCTGGAACAGGTATCATGTAAAGTGAATAGGGTCCCCAACTATAGTCAAATCTGTCCGTAGCTCGTGAGCGGAGTGAGGGCCAAGACCCTAAACAAATTAAAGGGTCTCCGCATCATTTAGCTACCTAAAAAAAGTTCTGTTCGTATCTGTAGATACGTCGTGCGAGAGGTTTCTACTGGGACCCTGGAGTTAATAAGAAGGCCAAGCAATAGCATGAAGATGCATACCACGATATTGGTGTTTTTCCGTTTTAAGGCCAGTAACCGTGATCTCTTGTTCTTTCCAAAGCATTAACTTTTGAAAAAAAAAACAAAAAAAAATTTAAAACAAGGCGCAAGAAACAAATAACAAAAATCAGCTACCAGTTTAGATGGTGAACCAGCTATGTCCCCACGGTGGATGTTGCCCCACGGTTGCTAAACAATTGACTAGGGAACAACATTGTAATCGTTGGTTGGGCATATTGAACTCAACGACATTCGATTCAGTTCTGTAACTTCGTTCTATCATTATTTGATGGGTAGTAATAATGTTTCTTGTATAAAGGAAGGAACAATGAAGAATGCAACGTTTTATTTTTTGTTCTCTTTATGTTTTAAAGGCAAAATGATAAAAAGGGAAGAACCCACAGAAAAAATATAAGAAACATTAACAAAATGAAGACTATGACTAAGTGCCCCTTCTCTACTATTGTTGAAGCAGGATTCCAAAATCTTGAACTCAAGTTGTTTGGCAAGGGACCATTTTTTCTACTTCCTTAATGAATAAGCATTATACTTTTGCATGTTTACTTTATATGGCGCAATAGGTTGATGTAATCATCATTCAATACAATACTATGAGGTATGCCCAACTCAAAACTAACATGGTAAGGATGCCGTTATCAATTTCATTTTTCAAAAACTGTTAAAAGGAGGACGGCTCAGAGGGTGGAGATGCCAGTGCTACCCATGAGACCTAGGTGGCCATGCCAGAACCTGCAGTTGGCGTGGCACGATATAGCTATGTCTCAATATCCTCTATGCAGAGTTCAGTATGTTCCGACTTGAATAGTATTTTTTTTCTGAGCGGTCTGAAGCTTCTGAGGTTGGAGATGTCCCGGCTGTAGCACACCTGACATTCAGCAGTTATCCTATGTGGAAGTGCATCTAATACCTGCATCCCTCAGATATGCTGCTTATAATGGGAGCATGCCAGAGTAACGAGCAATTAACCGAACCCCTTAAGGTGACAGTTGTGGAGTTCAATAGATTATATGTCAGCCACTCCAAACATTGGTGCGGACACTATACCTGTGCTGATTGAATATCAGCGTGCTTGAGCAATAATTTTGGTTTTGTTTAATGTGGAGTCCATATGCCATATGTTATCCAAACTGTTACTTTGAAGCCTATCTCCCAGAGGATCGCCATGTACTTTAGTTTTCACATATGTCCCGAATTCTGTTCAATATGGTCAAAGTCTTGAAAGTACAATACTCAAAACTAGGTAACTAGTACTCTTTACCATTCTAAAACCTTCAAGCTTGGATGTGCAGGCAAGGGTAGCTCTGGTGCATTTCCAAGAGCCGACTCTAAAATGCACTTACTGCATTCGTTTAGGCATAGTCGTTGTATTCTAGACTAGAGACTGGCAATTTTAAGATTCCTGCTTTATTGAACTGGACCCATTAACAGTGGATTTCATTTCACCAAAACTAACATTGTAAGAAATGAAAAAATTAACATTATTTTCCTCTTGTGCAAGTTTGCTGCGATACGAACTAAGACCATCAGTCTCAATTTTTATGGACAATACTCTAGTGGTTGTTGCGTTTGCTACACAATGAGCTTGAATGCATTTGTGGCGTGGGGTTCCGAATTTGGGTTGGTGCCGAGACTTCTCATTTTCATGCCCTTTAGAGGGTTAGCTTAATAGAACGCCCCCCCCCCCTCTGAATTGCTTATGAACTCCGCACCTATCGTATTGAATGTTTTTAACTTATTACGCCATGAAGGAAGGCCATACTCGCATAGTACACTGTGCAATTGGCGTGAGTGCAACGCACTGGTCAATTCGTCTAAGCGGAATTGGTACTAGAGCGGAGTTGATACTACATACTGAGGCAATGAAGAACAAAGGTGGCGCTCCTGCGTCGCTTGGCAATGGAGTTTAGCTGCACATGATCATTCTGACAAGTTCCTTGTTGGATGTTGCAGGGCAAGTCTTTGTTCTGTCGAGACGATGACCTGAACGACACGGAATTTGGGGCAGAGGTCGTTGTTGCTGGTCCTTGCCTTTTCCATGAAGGTGTGGCCTCAATATGAGATGTTTTTAGGCAATATAACAATCGTAAAGGTTTGTAATCATTAGCGATGAAATTCTACAGCATATACAAGATTGAATTTATATTTCCTTCAACATTGACATTATATTTATAGTATATGGTAACTGTTTTGTGAACCTCTAGCGTGCGTGGTAGCTTCTGGCTATGATTCGTTGGGATGTGTGATGTAATTGTGGAACTTGTTGTATGAACATTTGTCCCCCTAATTCCACTGTATCCAACGACGTTGTGGCAATGGTGTTGCTTAATCTGGGTCCTTCGTTGGCAAATGTTTACAATTGTGTGATTGCACAATTGTTGAATCTCTAGGGTATCTTCATCGCATGCTTGATTTAATTAATCGGGCATGATTTCGCGGAGACCAAACTGTTAAGTGGCAGTGTGGTACGGGCTCCGTAAAATATACATCTACTATTTGTAGTGTATACTAACTCTAACATACATGGATTACTACAATTTAAATTCCAACAATACATGCACTAGACTTGCACAAGATCTGCACTTGTGGCATGCACAAGACCTGCATATAAATTGCCCAAAACTCAAACAAGACTTGCTCAATTAGGGAAGACCTTATATTCTATATCCTACATTCAAGATAATGTTCTAGGTGGCCAATTCCCGACCACCATTCCAATGCCCATAAAACCCCCCCCCCCATGTTGCTCACAAGCTTTAACTTTTTCTTGAAGCTTCGGGAAATATTCTTCCATAAGTTATTATGATTCTGTCAACTCTATGTTTCTTGACTAGGATTTGCCATATGTGGACAATGCAGCGACGAGTCTCGGGACTACATTTTGGTTTTTTTTTTCACAGCTGGGTGTTTAACATGTATGGGATCACCCCCAAAATTTTCTAATATTTATAAAGAACTAATTTCCGTAAGTTATTCGGATTTTGCTAACTCTATGATCATTCTAACTTATGTGGAAAATGCAGCAATGAGTACCGGGACTAATTTTTATTTTTTTGGCACACATGGAAAATGCAGCGATGACTACATTCCAAACAAGCTATTGTGCCAAGACCGAATTCGGTGTTACTAAATCCTACTACAAACATATTTCTCAACCGCATATATGCCAAACAAAATATAAATGAGGCACTACACAAAATGTAAGACTTGAAAAAGGAGAGTCCCATGCAAAATGTTGTTGAAATTCGTACATGTTTGAGTAGGATTTAGTAAGTTTCTACAAACGGACGATCGAGGGATGAGGGTTTAGGAATACAGTTGCCTTTCACGAGTTCTAAGACCTCCCAATATGCTTGGATATTCAAAAACGGCACATGGTTACAATGCACATCTCTATGCTCTGACATAAATCCGCAACTATATAACTGCATAACACTGGAACCACTACTGTCTACCGGGCATGGATAAACTCGTCCGTACAAGTAACTCGAATCAACAAAAAAGCCACAGCTCTCTTGACTCTCATCTATATAATGATGTTGAAGAGCAGCCTATGGCGTGGTAGTGACGTCCATGTCCCATCTCCATGCTTTGCACACTACGTGCAGAGGTGCCATTTGGCGAACCATTCCCCCAGCTCCCCCAACGACGAGCTTTGGCCAAACCAAGCTCTGAACCACGTCCTTCTCCAGTCCAGATACAAGAAAGGATTGAGTGCTCAATGCCACCAAAGGTCCACTTAGCTTGGCATCGGCATTCGGGGCGAGCTTCACATGTACAGTACACTTCGTCGCCATGGCGATTCCGACCGGTAGATCATAACGCGGTAGATCCCAGTTCCGCCAAGAGCTCCAAGGTTCCTCGCACGGCAACCTGCAACGGACACCATTGGAACGAAGGTGAGGAAGAGCCATAACTATGCATCGAATGGAAAATGAACCGCCTTGACTAGCAACACCAAACTTAAAGCGTTCTGTGTCGTGGAGTCTTCTATGACACGCTTCGCTATAGCTATTGCCTGCAGTGATGCCATGTATACTCTCAAACTGCCGCGCCTCTCCATAACACTAACCGGCACCATAATATCAATAAAATATTATAAGCATAACGTAATGGAACAACATCGTGGAGTTATTAATAGAGTCGTGTACCACGTATGTCCTATTCGTGTACGCGAGGTTTGATGGGCAATGTAGAACCTTGTGGTCCACGTCCATAACACTGAGAGCTGTCAATCTGACTGCTGGAATACAATTTACGCTCTATGATGTTTGTGCTGGTGGGTTTAGGTGGCTGTGCTGAGATGCTGCCAAACAAGATTGCAACTCTCTAGCTTTGGTTACCCGAGTAGTTGGCCACGTGGCCTCAATGTTCTTGCGGTTTAAGCATAAGCAAATAGTCCGAGACGATACCCATTGTCATATCACCGGTGATTACATTGAAAATTCTACTGTACAGAGGTGAAGCCACAGCAGCGCTGCCCCTAAGCCTAATGACCCCAGCACCTGGGCTTGGCACATTTTCCAGCGATGGGCAGTGGTCAACCTCCATCACCGGGAATTGAAGCGATACTTACCGCGCCCAAACAATGAACTCCCTTAATGTAATGGGTAGACATCGATGCAATGCTTCCAGAGAGGTTAATTTTTGCGACGCCTGACACGTTTTCCACTTCTATCTTAGCGATCTGACTGTAGCTAATGTTTGCGCCTAGTTCTTCATCAGTGTACGTGTCAGCACAGATGCGTACTGAGTTCAATACCTGCGATGGAGTAATCAGTTCGGGGGTACTCTGGATCCCATTATCATGAACTGAAACCCGTCCTGCTACTGGAAGGATAACCCCATCCGCTCTTTTCGTGGGCTGTCAAGGGACTGAGGATGAACCTTTGATATCTTCTACTGCATTCCCAATGTTATGTTCCTCCACTGGTACAACAGTCGCCTTTTCTTCGCGTTTAGGTGCCATTTCAGTGGTGCACTTTGGGAACTCTTCGCCTGTTGTTCAGTGCCATTCAATCCGCCCTACCCACGCAGCATCCCGTGTGCGGTGGCGCATCCACCAAGCTGCATCTTCATCAACCACCGCGCTGTGAAACTGCCGGATTCCTCTATGAAGCTCTTCGCGGGCATGCCATGCATGAGTGCTCCATTCCTGAACTACTTCGTCACATATCCATCCAATGTCAATGTTTTCTCGGATGCGCAGGGCACGTGTCCAAGATTTGCTTTGTTCGCCCCATGCTTCGTGTGACATAGTGCACCAAGACTGGACAAATCGGTGGTCATCCACGACGGCAAAGTCTTGGAGGGCACGAATCTGCACCGTCTTTACCCAATCGAGTACGGCTTGCACACTTGCACCCCGGGCTGACCATACGTGTTCGTCAAGGCTCAGACTGTACAGTCCATTTGCAACACCATTGATGATCCCGCCAAGGTTTGCAAAAAGACATTGACCGCAGGATACCAAAGCCGACACCGCGCGTTGAAACGTGATCAAATCGGGAACGGGAAAAACGTCTTCCTTCAGTCCCCACTGCGGACAGGATATGAGCCGGAACCTCCCATAGAAATTGTAGAACAGCATCCGGAAAACGTACACCAGGATGTCTGGCTTAAGACGTTGGACTCTGTTGTCAATAAGAATCTGCCTCACTTCTCTGGCTTTGTGCTCTGAGAAGGTAGTGGGGATGTTAGTAAGCATGGTGTGCAGTCAAGGAGATAAAGGACATCATAACCTAAACCACTGTATCGTTGGAAGTGTAACAGTTCAAAGCATATGTTTCAAAGCATACCAATGACTTGCGAAAGTATATCACTTACAATATTAAACATCGCAAAACTGATATGATTTTGGCACTACGGTAATATTGTTTGCCAGAATACTGTTTGCATTAAAAAAAAATTGTTTACCCGCCCTTAACGCTACAACTGGACTTACCATCGTGTCTCCAGGGTTGTGGTGGCAATTTTCCTAGGATTACAGGCTGACTCATGAGAACCCACCAAATAGGGCACCAATCCCACTGTATGGCCTCAGTCCTCTCTGCTGCAATCTTCGCCCATGCCACCTGGCTCGCGTGCAACACGGCTAGACGCGCCTTATTGCGCTTCTCTTCAAACGCATTGCATGCTTGCTCCCATTCCTGGTGCTTTTTGCAGTAGTCAATGTAGCGGCCGGTATTTTGGACAGAACGTGACAATGGAGTATTCGAGCTATTAGGTATGAGTGCAGCATTCATTTCGTGGATCGCCTCGGAAACACGGGCTTTAACATCCTCAGACAGTGCCTGGTCAAGCTGCAGCAGATGGCCACGCTCAGTTTTGATTTATACACCCAAAGAATATGATTAAAAGGGACGGGTTCACCAGTCTAACGCAGTGTTATGGAATGTATGGGCAGTATTACGTAGATCATACCAGAGCTTTGCCGCGGTACCACCAGATTACCACATCGTTCATCTTGTTCTCGAAGTGACCACTTTTCTGAAACTCGTTCCATCTCCGTTCAAACTCCTTCCCTCCATGTTCTAGAATAGCCCATGGTAAAAAATCTTTCTTGAGGTCCAGTAGTTGGAAAAGGTTTGTTGACTGGAATTCTTGTGGTGCAGTAGGAGGCTGGAGATTTGCATACGCGTCATCGGCATCACGCCTAGCCTTCCTTTCGTGTTCTACCTGTTCCCTCCGTAGTTTGGATAGCCGGTCGACTGCAGTGCCTTCCGCGCCTGAATGGCACCAAATTGGGGGTGGAATCCCCTCACCTCTGATCCACATAAGATGTATGTCACTCTGTTCTGTAGAATCCTTTGTCGTTATCACGGTCTTACCCTTCACTCCAATGTCATTGCCTTCACGAGCCGCTAGCCCTGCCACTGACACACACGCTCAATATGTTTGTGCAGTGTAAGTGTAAGGGTCTGCTCAATGTGCAGCACCGTTGATGATCGATGAATCCAGAACAATTGAGAGAGAGAAGGGCGTGAATACCGCGTATGCGAGATGGCCTGAGGTAGCCACGGAGAACAATGCAATTGGTACAAAGAAGGGTATACATACCTGAGTTGATCTTTGCCTTCTTCGGCTGCTGTTTAGGGATTGTTTCCATGGTCGAGGCAATCCCCGTGAACTTCCTCTTCACTCCCTTTGTAGGAATCCCGGATTGTTGTCGACTTCTTAGCTTACCGTTGTCTTTGCTGTCCTGGTTCGTGACTGCATCCTTTTCCGGCTGTGTGTGCTTTTCTTTGAGGGGCACTTCCATCATAACATTCCCACATGGCTTCTCGTGGCTGGCAACTGGTTTTTTCGAGGGTGGATTGACGACGGGCGTTTTCTTCATACCCCGTGGCTTGTCTTCGAAACGTACCCTCTTCTGCCGATCAGAAATCGCCGGTTCCTTCTCTCGGCCAACAGTCTCTGCCATTATGGTTTCCTGAAATAACACCTTGGTGGTACGTTTGCCCTTCTGGACGACAGCTACCTCGCTGATGTTGGCGCTGGTATTTCTAGCAGACTGCCACACGGGATCGTGGCTCGACCTTTCATCCTGTACAGTGATATGAGTGTTACGACTTTCGTATTGTATGTTACACCCTAAGGCAAGCTGAACATCTCAGCACCCTATATCGGACAATTCTATCACCCTTGCAAGGCAGGAGAACACGTTCGACTAACCTGGAAAGCATCGTCGGTGCTACATGCATCTTTGGTGTCATCGCTACATGCGACCGCCTTGGTACTCTTGGAACGAGTACTCCGGGCCGTACACGCTGCTTTCCCCTCTTTGTCAGTCGGCTTTCTTTCAATCGCCACACGCTTGAATTGCACATCTTTCCCCTTCCTAAACATTTCCCCGGTTTTCCCTTGACCGCTCTCCATGTCCGGATATGGATGTGTTATTTTTCCTCCCAAAGCAGGGCACCCCCTTACGAATCGATGGTATTGCATTGCATGCTTGCTACAAAAGTCATCTCTACGGCACATGACGCACCTCCATAATCTTCGTTTTTTCCCGTCCTTTCCAGGTGGTTTATATCTCCCTCTACAGTCACCGGAAAGGAACTCTGCCAAAAGTTGATCAACGAGTTCCTTCGACTCATATTCGACGTAGTAATCAATTTCGTATATCCGAACCTTCAGAGTCACAGGCCGGTTAACCTTGTGCTTGGTAGTTTTCGTACCCTCCTTCGACCTCGATGAAGTACGGAGATCTGCAGGCTGGATAGGAGTGGCACCACGGACAGTCTAAGGTGGGCCTACCCTTTTACGTGTAGGGGGCTCTGGTTTCACACGCCCGCCTAGGTGGTTGGACGCCATTGTCACACCGTTGCTGCCCGTATGTCCCTTGCAAGTGTGTGGCAACCAGTGTTACGATTACACCGGCCGGTTTAGACTACCTTTTCACTACCAACCTTTGTCCACATTCCGAAGTATATAAAATTCGTACGGCACTGCATCCAATGGACCCTGAAACAGATCAATGACATCACAGATCAGATCCCATATGGTTTGTCATGGCAACAGAAGTCCTCCAGGTCACAGTTTCCCAGACTTCTCTTAAGCACCAATTCGCAACCATGAAGAAAATGAATCGAATTTTCAGTATACACGACTATTTGGCGTCCCATAGAAATGAACGACATTCGATTAATGGCGCGCAACGGTAGCTGTATCGTGGCAATAACTAAAAGCATTCATACTCTGTACGGTGGATCTGATATCTACGTTATGCTGGTGTCGTCTCTGGAACCCTAGACCATTCACCACATCGCTGACATGCCTGGGTTCATACGGAGGCTAATAAGGCAGCAATATTCAATGCAGATGGTAAGCGGACGTACCTCGAGCTGAACACAAATGTCCTTAAGGCAAACTCGTACAGTTCTTAGCAGTTCCCGGAACTATGTACGACTACATTAGTGCATAACACTGGTATTGAATATGGAACTGCGGTACCCTGCAGCTGAGCACGTTTCTATCCTATAAATCAAAGTCCCCGTGGGCGTTTGCATGCAAACACACGCCGCGTGTGTTGATCTTGAAATCGGATTGTTTGAAACCCTACAACTGAACCTAAACCCTAAACCGTAAACCGTAAACCCTAAGCCCTAGTCCAGCATATTTCAAAGACGCAAACAAATGAGAATTCTTATCATCGTTTTGCTACCTAGAACCGGTTCCCTATTCCTGTTAGACGGAGAGAATGATATTGAAATGAGGAAACCGCTAAAGACGTCTACGATAGCTAGACTCCTCGTCCGAAGGCCACAAACCCTAAACCCATCTCAACGCCGCGCAACTGGTGCGATGTAAAGTCAAAATCACCTGAAGGAAATCGAGAAGCGGGCACGACGATGCAATAAGTATCTCCAAACAGAAACTGCCAGCAATCGAGCGAATCGCTGCCAAACCAAGGATGGAGATCTAGACCTGGAGTAGAATTCGAGGGCTTGATTCACCGACTGATCAAGTGTCCGCTGTGGTCGCGTCCGCGCCGCTCAGCATTCGTAACACGCCAGACATTCACAAGCACAAATAACGACAACAGAATCCGAACGTTACCGAAGCCCGATTTCCTGTGAAATCCGCCGTCATCTCCAATGCAGCACCAACAAGTACGAGAATGACCTACTGTGGGTCACACCATCGGTCGATCATATCGCGGTTAGGGTTTTTCCATAACACTTGACGCTGTAGACCCTGCTGATGGAAGGAAATCCAATACCCTATGCTAATCTTAGACCAGGTCAGTGCTATTCAAGATCCATATTTCAGGGGTTCTACTTAACCCGGATCTACGTGACCTTGCACAACCCTGCCGGAGTCAGTGATATCGGGGGCATCGTCTCTCTCACAACTCCTGCATTGGCTCTGGTTTAGGGAAAGGTAAAGACAGATGTGCACAAGATTGGTAGGGGGGAGTTAATGGGGCCTGGAATCTTCTAGAGCTGATGTTCACCCCAAGCATGAGGACGGTCACAGTGTAGGGTTTGAAGCTCCGGTTCAATCTTCCCCCAACAAGCTATTGCTACCTTCAAGAATTCCACTTTACCCGGATCTACGTGAGCAAGCTTGCACAACCCTGCCGGAGTCAGTGATTTGTTGGGCATTGTGTCCCTCAGAACTTCTGCGTGAGATTGGTTTAGGGAAACCTGAAATCAGTCGTGCACTATGGCCACGTTAGGGGGGAGAGCCAGATTTGTAGCTTCTGGAGCTGATGTTCACCCCAAGCATGAGGACGGTCATAGATTAGGGATTGAAGCTCCGGTCCAACCTTCCCTCCAAGAAGCTATTGCGACCTTCAAGGATGCCACTTTACCCGGATCTACGTGACCTTGCACAACCCTGCCGGAGTCAGTGCTTTGTTGGGCATCGTCTCTCTCAGAACTTCTGCATTGAATTGGTTTATGGAAAGGTGAAATCAGTCGTACACTATGGCCGCGTTAGGGGGGACTTCGAGACTTGCAGCTTCTGGAGCTGATGTTCACCCCAAGCATGAGGACGGTCACATTTTAGGGTTTGAAGCTCCGGTTCAATCTTCCCTCCAAGAAGCTATTGTGGCCATCGAGAGGAACGTTAGACACCCTGCTCCTGGACCTTGGGGGGCTGGAGATGTTGAGTGGAGGATGCTGGAGCGTACGCAGCGTGGATCCCACGGAAATACGCCCGTTGTGCAACAGTGTTATGTGAACTCTGATCGTGTCGACGATTTTGTTGCAGGCATGGAGGGTGGTAAAGGAGGGATCTCATGCAAATATGTTGTGATTGAGAAGTACGTGTTCAAGGTTGCTTCAAGAGTACGAGCCACGGCCGGACTACTATTCAGAAGGTTTGAACGTCCACCAGTACCCTTTGAAACTCTTACGTACTTGTTCCTCTTTGAAGCTGTAGTGTGGACTGTCTTTGAAACTCCACACTTGTTTTATAGGTTCAGTTGCCAATATGGACCTCAAGACTACAGCGGCATTGTGAAGGACATCACCGAAGACATGGTTCCAAAGACTAGAAAGAAACGTCCCACGATGAAGAACATAATGGCAAGTGAATCCACGGCGCCTCCGAAACCGCCCAGGAAGCCCCGGGCTCGGAAAGTGAAGCTGGCATTGACGATGACAGGCACCCATACCACTGTCCTTGGGCCTAAACCGCGGAAACCACGCAAGGTACCTGTTGAAGCGAGTACTCCTCCTTCCCTGCTTGATCTGAATGAACCACCTAGCACCACAACGCCTCCAAAACCGCCGAGGAAGCCCCGTGCTCGGAAGGTTTCTAAACCTGTGACGGGTGCTTGCTTCCATAACACTGCGTCGACCGACAACAGCGGCCAATGTCCTGACGTGGGAGGGACCGGTTGTTGCGTTCAGTCAAAGAGAGCGGGGCGTAAACCGCGGGCACCACGCAAGGCAGATGCGGTTGCGAATACTCCTCCTTCCTTGTTTGATCTGAATGAGCCACCAGAATCTGCTGCGCCTTCGAAACCGGCGAGGAAGCCCCGTGCTCGAAAGGTGTCGCAGACTCCGGCGGCTGCCTGCTGCCATAACACTGGCTCGACTGACAACGACGGTGAAAAGACTGGCGGGGGAGGGACCTGTGCTTGCGTCCAGACGACGAGAGCAGGGCGTAAACCGCGGGCACCACGCTGCGCACCTGCTGTTGCGAGTGAACCTCCTACAGTACTTGATCTGAATGAGGCACCGGTTGATATGGAGGTTGATCCGCCATCCCATAACACTGACCCGGACAGGGATATCACTGCTGCCATGTCCAGGCTGACGACATCCATTGCCCAAAAACCTGAGCTTCCCGATCTGAACCTGGAGCCACCGGTAGAAGAAACTACCACGAAGCCCAAGGCGAAGCGCGATTCACGAAAGAAGTGGGGCGAGTCGATTAAACGAGGATGTAAAGCTTCTTTCACGGTGAAATCATTATATCACTTGCCTCATATTTCCGAAATCTACATAATTCACCCAAGGCATACCAACGACAGGGGCCTGGTCGTGCACGGTGATTTGAAGATTGGGGATAGGAGTGCTCTTCAAGCACACTTGTCTCAAGAAATGATTGAGAAGGTGCAAGGTTGGATTCGGGAGGGATATAGTGTTGCGCAGATCATGGACAAGCATCTGGAGGACTTACAAGTCCGCTTCCGAAAGGGTTCATTCGACGTTGACCGGGACGTTTTCCTTGAAGAACAGGACGTGTACAATCTCGCGAATGGAGTTTATGGCGAAACATGGAGATTGCACAAACATGATGCAAGTAGCGTTCGAATGTGGGTTCAGCGGAATCCTCACGAGTGGTTTTACTACAAGGAGACAACGACGGAAGAGGTGCAAGGGGCATTAACGGGTAGTAACATGCCATTCACTTTGGGCATTCAAACATCGTGGCAAAAGAAGATGATGCTGAAGTACGGTCACGCAGGAGGGATCTCCATGGATGCCACATTTGGCACGAACTCTAAAAAGGTACAGTCATAGACCATGTGTGTTTTATTCACATGTCAACTAGGTTATTTTCTGCTTCGTCTGTCTTATGCCATTCGACACACCTCTTCTGACACTACCCGCTGTTGTGTTCTTTGACCTCAGTTCCCTTTGTACACTGTAATGGTGTTCGATGAATATCACAACGATGTTCCGGTGGCATTCATCATTACGAGCAACTCTGCCCAAGCAAACCTAGTGCCAAGGCTGAAAGCATTGAATTCAGCCATGACAACAGAACAGGCAGATTGGTGTCCCAATGCTTTCATCGTGGATTGCGCACCGGGAGAAATAAACAGCCTGTTGTACGTTTTCTAAACATAGTTGTTTTGGATAGTTACTGTATGGTCTCACTTTAATGTAAACGATCATTACGCTTGTTGCCATAACACTAATTTGGACGTTGGCGTTCATTGTAAGTAACCCCAACTGCTGTCTTTCCCAGGGAAGTGTGGCCAAGTACGAAGATTTTCTTATGCTTGTGGCACGTGCGAAGAGCCTTACAGAAGCAAACATGCATAAAGATTCCAGATCATGAGAAGCGGGCGGATGTTCTACGGGAGCTGGGGAAAATTATGTACGACAGAACAGGCCCTTCTGGAGATGCAGCAGTGCCATGGGCAACCGAGAAGTTAGCTCAATTGGAGGAGAAGTTCCCTTTGTACCCAGATTTTTGGGAATACATGCGCAGCCAATGGTTGAACAAGGTGCACATGTGGGTTGTTGGGTTCCGTGATCTCTCTTATGCGGGGTAGGATACAAACTCTGCAATCGAGAGGTACCATGGGTATTTGGAGTCGGTCCTGAAAGCGGAACGGTGTCGCTTAGCCGGGCGACGGGTGGATTGGGAGATCCACATGCTGATGGCAGTGTTACGGCATTACTGGTATTAGCATTTCCGGAAGATGTACGGGTTCATCAACAACAGCAAGATGAAAGCCGTTGCTGTTGGTTCGATTATCAAGGCAAGGACTATACCGGACGGTGATGTGCGTCTCCCAGAGTATGACGGAGGGCCAGCGCGGGTAGTGTCTTCGGAGTCTAGGGAACTCATCTACACGGTGCATAATCCAACTACGGACCTCGCTTCTTGCACATGCGTTCACACTCAACGAGGCAATATATGCAAGCATCAGGTGAAGGTCCTTCAAATGTTGCGTCTTGATCTCGCTGAGGGGACTATTGGAAGGTATTGTCGTCGCACACTAGGGAATCTCAACGGTGGCGTTCGCAAAATGCTGAATCCATCTCAGTGTTATGTATCAACGGAGGTGAATACTGAAGCGGGCCAAAATGGTGCTGGAGCCAGCACCACTGGTGTTCAGCAAGTCAAGCGGTTCAGACCTCGAGGAAACCTCCTCGACACGCTCCGCAACCAGGCCGTTGCGCTAATCGAACACGTTGAAGGACAAGACTTGTTGATGGATCACCTACACGCCGACTTCAATAGTGTTTTTGGCAGAATCAAGAGTCTGCAATCCGACATACGGAAGGGAAAAATCGACGCATCTGCATCTGCTCCCGTCCACATCAAAGTAAATGACGACTTGGGTGATAGTATAGTTCGCAAGAAGGATTTTTTCGAGCGAGGTTACCCGTAATCAAGACTGTCCGTAATGACCAATCATCAAATCTGCGCTCGGATGTCAGATGTATTCCTGCTTGGGAACTATAGATGTAAAATGATTCAGTCTTTAATATGGGTTGTGCTACGAACCCAAATGTATCTTGAAATCCTAAATGTAATAAACATCGTCTCATTGAACACACTGTCGTTGGGCATTCAATTGGCAAGCTTGCAATTATAGATATCATAAGGGCTATGGCCCGCATCAGTCAAATTGACACCGATCTTCCCCGAGATAAAACCAGTGCTGCAGTCTGCCTTATTGTTTTCAGGACATCGAAGCAGGAATTTGCCACAACCGGTTCAGTGGCTTAATCGCCTCGATTGCAAAATGAACGCGTACAATTATGACGTGGTAAATATAGTACGGTGCGTGGAGGTCCAGTGGCAAGCTTAGATCTGAATCTGGATTTGAGTCTCCAAATAGCATAACACCGGTTGTTTCCAGATCCGGGGCCCGATTCTGGCCATCCGGTTGTCCAATGACGGCGATCAATTTAAGTTTGAACACACCCGGAACCCAAGAACCTAAACCTCTGAATGGAAGAATGCTCACAATGCTGGTCGCCTCAAAACAGAACGCAGTGTTATGTAGCGATCCAGACTCTGGGATATGTATTTTGTTATAATCGGTGTCTAGGTCCTCGGTAAGCGCGGATGCAATGGACAGTCTGCCTTGTCGCAGATCTTAGATTTAAAACTTGTGGTTTTCGATACCTAGGGGAAAGGTGATTTGCACGATGCATCCCGGAGCTTGTTGTATTTGAACACAGTTATGAAAGGGAGTGTTTAAAGCCTGTTACGGGGGTTTTCAATATATGTTGTTGTGTTCGAATTCTCTATGCACAATTTTCGTGCGGTCGTGTGCTATAGACATGGAGCGATTCTAATTTGTTTATTCCGAAGCTTCATGTGTTTCTATGTGAACCTCGGGTAATGGTTAAGCTTTGTGACGTGGCGTGATTTTAAAGTAACATGTTAGGGTGCGATAGTAAAGAGAAATTCCACAATAATTGCCAACAGAACCTACAATGCTTTGTCCGAATGTACCAACTATGTCTACGGTGCAGCGATTAGGTAGAAGTATCCCACGGTGAGTCAGTTTCTCATGTCAACGGCAATGGTCGTGTTCAAGTAAGTGTGCATTACAAAGCGTGCAGCAACGTGGAGATATTAACCATAACCTTGGTTCTACGGACCTTCATCGCTGGTACTACCCGAGGCCCACGAAGGGAGCACGTTGCCAGTTGCTCTAAGAAGCTCGCAGTACGTGGTGGTTGGTATAGCCGCAAGTCGCTGTAATTCCTCTCTCCCAGCATTGTTGGCGGTACAGCGACGAACTGATGCTCGCGTTGACGGCTTGGGAAGATGTCTCTTGGACGACTTCTTAGAAACAACTCCTCGTATCCCTCCACCATAACCGCTGTAACTCCAAACCGGCTGCTCGTCATTGACACCCGTGCTTAAAACTTCCTCCACTGCCATCTGGGCCTGCGCTACGCTATCTCTCTCCTGAACCAGTTTGCACAGCTGTTCCATGACCTCTTCCTCTAACTCGCCAACTCATGTGGAACCCATGATGGAGAAAAAGACTACAATGAACCAGCCCGGAGTTATACAAGCACATATAGTTCACAACGATGGAATATCCGGTCTGCGCGCACAGCTGTCACCCGTGCTGAAAATAGCTGTATTCCTGTACATAGCACTGTGCTAACATAAGATTTAATGGATGGGTCCATGGCAGCTTCCAATCACTGCTGAAAAGGTATCATCTGGTACCCTAAACCTAAAAAGCACATATCGATAAGCGTGTACGAGTGCTGGAGACTTGTGCGCACTTAAGATTAGGTTCCAGTTGTGGCCTCTAAGAAGTGGAATAACACTGGATCGGAAGAAAGAAATTCGCATGGGGAGAGGTTCAATTTCGGGACCTTGAACAGAATGGAGTCTCGTAATCCCTTTTAGCATGACAGAGACGTATATGACTTTGAACAGGACACAGCATATTGTATATATGTGGATGATGGATTTCAAAAATCAGGCGATCCATAACACTGATACGAGATCTCCGTCAGTGAACAGTGGGAGAATGTAGTTGGTCGGCACATCTGTGCTTCAAATTCCCGTGAATACCATATAGGACTTATGTCAAACCTTAAAAGCTAAACCGCTACAACCCTTGATAAAGACCCTAGGGTGTGGATACATAGCCTGGGATGGAGGTCCTAGGGTTTGCCCCCTCGGCCCCAGATTACCAAACACGGGATGAATGGCCACCCTTGATCCGAACCATGAGGTTGGAAAGGTGTGCTATTACATCCGGAGGCTGGCGGATTTATGCTGATGACTGCGAGTGAGTGCTGGACAAACCATATGGGATATGTGCCGAAAGACAGAACGTGAACGCTGGAGGCGTCCGTAACACTGGTTCTGCGGATGGAGGTTCGATTAACACTCTCGATCACGTGTCGGCTTGGGCTGCTGGCGCAGAGCAGATCTAGGGCCTATTGATGGACGTCTAGGGTTCGAGGACATGCTCGGGACATGGTGGTTTAGGGTTTGGGCGTCGATTGGGCTGGACTAGTTTAGGGTTTGGGTTGGAGGTCGCAGGGTTTGGATGCTTCCCGTATCGCTGAACCCTAGAACCGCCACACATAGGGAACCACACACGGGAAGGGTGGCCACGCTTGCTCCGGGCTGTGAGGCCGGGGAAGGTGTGCCGATCCCACCGGCGCCTCCGCCCTTTATACAACCCAAACACCGGTGTAGAGCCGTGCAAACCATATGAGATAAAGCGGCCGGGGAGGCCCTGAATACCATACAGTATGCGTGGAAGCTGACGTGGCGTCCGTGGCCGACGTGGCACTCCGTGGCTGACGTGGCGGGCGGGGCGCGTACGTATACGCGCATACGGGCGGAGGGTACGTGTACGCGGGGACGACCGGCCGGGCAGTATTCGGGCGGGCAGGGAGGGGTCCGAATTTTACTGCGGTGACCCTGAAACCGCCGCCGGCTGACCCTGACGCAGGTAAAGACAGGAATAGCCTAAACCGCGAATAGGCTCCTAAAAACTAGGCAACATAAGATTTAAGCTTCACCGTACATGAGCACGGTTCTAGAAATTCCCACGCTCCCATACATCAAATAATACGTGCGAACTTGCACAAAGTAGATGGCATCAGTGTGCTCTTCATACTTTTCACTTCAAATGTGCTTAATTGAATGGATTGGTGTATGGAAGTCTCAAAATGTGCAAGTTGTCTCAATTTAATGAGCATTAATTTCTTTTGTTTATCTTTGATTGTAATGAGCTCAAAGTAACTACTAGTTCTTTTATTTCATCAATCAATCTAATTCGACCTTTCTTTATCTTTGGCTTCAACAACTATCCTTGAAAGGACGCCCGCAATAGAGGGTTGGGAGTCTCAAAATGACCATTTTGTGTCATTTTAATGAATATTGCCTTAAACTAGGATGTTCTTCACTTTGTTTCTTGAGTACGTTGAAGTAATGCCTCACTCATTACGGAACAACATCCCATTGGAGCTCACACATCATATCATCACCTGTGACTTCTCGAATTCTTGGATAACGCTCATACCACTTCCCAATAGTGAAATCATAGAGCCTTTCAATCACAACACATTGGATACCGATATCAAGAGATAGAGATGCCATGTTGGGTACCACTTGAATTACCAGCAAGAAATCCTTGCATGCAGCAAGCAATTGCGAGTAGGACGTGGGCGCTGCAGGATACTCGAAGTTGACACAGCGGTGAACTTTCAGTTTTACCGAGTTTGCTGCACTCTTCAGGAATTGAAACTGTGCAATATAATTAAAGCGATTTAATTTCTTTAAATCTAAACCTTGACATTATATACATCATGCGTGATGACTTCATTGTTTTCATGCAATTAATGTATTTAAAATATCTTGAACTTGACCATTGCGTATTTTCATACATTTCATTGTTTTTCCTAGACTGTTTCTATTGAATAAATGCAATAAAATACAGCAAGCACTACACTTTAATCTTTTTAAACATTATAAAGCATACCAAATTTGCCATAAATCTCATGAATTTGAGATGTCGAATTTATTTACAACTTCTAGGAACTTCACATTATTCAGAATTTCTCTTTTGCACTTTAATGTAAACTGTTGAAAATAAATCCTCATAGAAGTAGTCACCACAAAAAAAAAACATTGATATTTCTTCATAAAAGGTATTATTTAGAGATTGCAATAAAATATAGGAACTAAAGCGTTTTACAATATCCTTTGTAAACATTATAAAGCGTACAATCCTGTGAATAAATTTAAAATTCTCATGAGTTTGAATTGTAGAAATCATTTACAACTTCTAAGTATATATTTACCATACGTGATCCTTAATTTTTAATTATTAAAGCGCTTTTATAACAAACTAAGAATTATAATTAAATGTTGAATGACATTACATACATCGTGCATAATGACTTTATTGTTCAATCTCATGCATTTAACACGCAATTCGCTATTTACGCACTTGGCCATATAATCATGCACTTGGCCCTCGGGCGCACTAAAAATTCAAATCCCAAAAAATTGCAAAAAAAATTAGGAAAATTGTTTTTCCCAACAATTCCCTTCTAATAAGGATAAATTGCAAATTCATGGAGATTTTCGACGGGGGATTTCCTTTAAAGAATTTGTATTTGCATTTTCTATATGTCAAATTTTTGTCCTATATGCAACAAAATTATCCTGTGATATTCATTCTGCACATACTATGCGATAGGTATGAAAGTAGGAATTCTGAATCCCTTATTTGTGCACGCATCTTACATAATCATACAAGCACATTGTATGCATTTAGATATGGGCTACAAACATACACATAAGATTTAATTATTCTTTGTATTATATAAAAATCGTGTACTCGTTCACGTTTTATAATAATAGTACACACTTTTCCCTTCAAGACCTCGACATCTAATACAGAAAACCATATATTGTATAACATATACAATTCTATTCTAGTAAGCATCTAGCTCGTTCTGCATCCTCTCGTCATCCATGCCTTCCACCTGTAATGCAATATATTCAAGTATGTGTGGCTTTGCTTCATTGGGAATAGTTACTTGGTTCTCAGTTCGAACTCCTTGTATAGAAATGAACTTCACCTTCAAATGTCCACTTCTCGTTCTTGCTGGTACATCTCTCCATGAAAATATAGCAGCTTCTTTGTCCACCCAACCATGTCTCTCACCAGATGGCTCCCAAGATGCTTCCATTCAGTTCCTGTATCGTTGTGGCTCAGAACCTGCTTCATCCGTCACACCTCGCCTCATAATAGGCCAATACCATATCACCTTCACTTTCATTGCCCATTTGCCTTGTCCAAATTCCACCACCTTCCCCACATAGAATGGTACTCCAGCCCTTACTACTTTCCGCTCTACTGTTAAAGCCACGAACTGTCCAATCTCCAAGTCCTTCGCTGGATTGAAAACTGGAAACGGATCATCTGTTGCCTCCAGGGTAGTTGTAGATGATGCTGGGCCCACGACTTCCGTCCCTGTTCTTCTAGGCGTTCTCGTTACCGCTGCAGTAGATGGTCTGCCCTTTCGAGGTCCGAAGTACCCTCGAGGCTCTGGGTTCGCCATTGTTGCCATGATCGAGTCCACAACCGCATTCGTATTACTTGTCGTATTGGAGTCAACGTCATCTGTTGTTGTTTCCACCGTGGCATCGTCTCCTGTTGCGTTCACATGTGCTTTGTCAGGCCAGAACGGTAGCTTTGCATTCTCACTTCTATCTTGCAGAGGAAAATTCTTCAAATACTTGATCAGCCACCGCGCTTCCTCTATTGCCTGTAAGTTCTCCTCCACGTGTTGTATTCTTTCCACACACTTCTCCTTGTATGCAATGAATTCCCCCAAGGCTTTCAACTCCCTGTCGTCCGCACCAAACAACTCTGCAAGATTTGGCTTCTCCTCTCTTGTAGGTAGAGACCGCAGACACAAGTGTCCCTCCGTAGGACCCCATACATCCTTGTTGTAATGCTTGAACTGCACTCGGGGTGCACCATTCTCCGTGTAAAATCTCATTTGATGCGGAAATGTTATGCCCGTCAGTGTATCACCTCCCGTCAGCAAATGCGGCGTAATGAATGCCTTCCAATCCCTCACGTTCTCCAAATGCCGAGCGCTCACGAATGACTCTGTATACGACGTTCCTTTCTCCACCAACTGCAACAGTTGCTTCAGAGAATCGATGTTTGATCTCTTCAACGTATGAGATATAATGCTGAACCGCTGATCGATGTCCTCGTGAGTGTTTCCTACTATAAGAAAACATAGCTGTACTTCTTGGAAGTAGCCCATTCCAACAAGGGCAGCACAGAGGGCAAACATGTAGATGTTCTTGTTCTCTTGGGTTGTGTTGTCTGCTTGGATTCGCAACGTAGGAGGCAGCGCACCCTTCCTTCGTCTCACGTCATCTATCACATCCATCACTGTTGTAATGACTTGGTTGCTATCATGCTTGTGGTGCGAGTCTATCCACACGTCTGCGTACAATCCAATTCCATGTACGAGGACTCCACACAAGTGAGTCTTCACAAACCGCGACTCAATGTTCTTCACCGTTTGCCTCATCTTTGGAATCATGGTGGTGTTCTGGTCCATGCCGTCGACTATTAGGCACATATAGAGGTCAGGGTTTATTATAGCTGACCTTTTGAATAACCAATAATCACGTCGTTCCTCCATTTGGTGGCGGATGTGGATGAGAAACAAATTCTTAATCTGCACCTTTGCCACCGTGTTGTTCGTTGCGTCCATCCCACACTTATACTCCCAACAATGGAAGCACTTCGAAAACCTTGAAAACCGTGGAATTTGCACGTGCGGGAACTCCACCCTCCATAGCTTTCGGAACGAACTTATCGACAACGGTTCCCCATCATGTATCCGCTTCACCTCCTCGTTCACATAATTGAACATGTCCACTTTCGTCGTGTTCATTGGCAGCAGCACTAGTGCCAATACCGAGTTATCACTCTTCCGTCGTACTTGACGATGCGGTTGTGTGCACCCCGCTTCATCTACAAATGTAGAAAAACATTCACGGGCCGCAGATAATTTTGCCCCTTCTCTAATTTTGCAAACGTTTCCATGGACAGCTGCGATCCTCCCATACACTTGTTGAGATTGTTTCAATTCCTTAAAACGTCTCTGCGAGTAACCCAATGCTGCAGCGTAACACCCATTACAAACCGGCAAGCCATCCAACTTTGTATCATATTTGTTTCGCCTCTGTCCCTCAGTAATTGTGTAAAAAGCGTTTAGCATCTGCAAAATCCAAGTCGCTCTCACTTCATACTTCTGCGCCCACGCCATGTACCGTTGTTCCAAAATGTACTTCTCATTCACATCCCTCAAACAATTACGTTTGCACCCCCCTCTTTGCTTTGCAGATCTAACGCTTGCCAATGTCACTTTCTCCATTTGTTGGTCGCCCTTCTCACGTGGTTTAGGAACTCTGCTCTTTCGATTCACCATAGAGTACATCCTGCTCGGTCCCTCTGGAGCTAAACCTTCTACATGTGGAAGATTCCCTACGCTAGATTGTGATCCTTGCGTCATTGGAGATGACCCCTCTCGAATGTCCGACTGAACTGGCGTGGCAGAATACATATCCGTACGATTGGATTCTCCATCATCCTCATGGAAATCATATTGGGCCATTGCCGCTGTAGAGAACGAGAAATTTTGTCCCCTACCAGATGAAGGTGGAGGCTGTTCATTGCTTTGGACAACCCGCAACAGTGACCTCTGCCAACGTATGACTACGTCCAAACATTGTCCAAGATGTTCCCCGACTACCTCTCTAGTCCAGAACATTTCGTCTACAACACGTGAGACACGTACAGCAACTTCACATGGAAACAATTTCACCTGATTCAGTTCCATCCCACGGTTGAAAGAACTATCAACCACTCCGAATCCCACAACGCTTCCTCCAGTCGATAGTAGTTGTACCGTCTCATTCCTCTGTTGTGTCTCCATCTGAGTACATTGTGTTCGTACCTCTTGGAACAAACTCATGTGAACGGGACGCCCAGTGGGTCGCTCTCCTACACTAGGTCCCGGACTGTCCACACCTCCTACAACGTTTTGTAAAGCAACAGGGCTTCCAAAGGCACTCGAATCCATCGTCATCCGTATCTCTGTTCACCACATTTACAATCCTTACTCAGTATAACAAACATTTATAATAGCTTATCGATAACGCTGCTATTAACTACGATCTATACATAAAGTACAATTGTTTTGTTATGTTTTGTTATGTATTGTTTGTTTGAAACGGTGAGAACTCTGAATCCGAGTGTCCCCGGGCTTAACCCCAGGCCCCATGCGGTCTTAGCGATGTCCCTCGGGGCCCAAATGCTAATTCAGTCCACTTGAGGGCCCCAAACAGGGCCCCCAAGTGTTCTAGGAGCCCCCGTGGGGCCCCCGGGGTTGACCCATACCGACATGCGCTCCTAACGGTGCCCCTCGGGGCCCAAATGGCAATTCAGCTCACTAGGGGGCCCCAAACGGGGCCCCTAAGTATTCTAGGAGCTCCCGTGGGGCCCCCGGGGTTGTCACCTAGCGCCATGCGGACCTCGTGGTGCTCCTCGGGGCCGAAATGCAAATTCAGCCCACTTCGGCGCCCCAAACGGGGCCCTGAATTGTTCTAGGAGACCCTCTGGGGCCCCCGGGGTTGACACCTAGCGCCATGCGATCCTAGCGGTGCCCCTCGGGGCCCAAATGCAAAATCAGCCCACAACTTCTACTTAAAAATTTGTTAAATTTGTTAAAATGAATTCATCCATTCCAACTTCTACTTAAAAATTTGTTAATATGTTGCTTACAATCAATTTTATAAGGAATTTAGAATTCTCACTTTTAAAGTTTAGAATAAAATATTTGAGATAGCATTGGTTAACCTCACCATACGGATGGAATATTCAATTCAAAATCTAAAACTATCATTCATACATCAATCGTAAAATATTATTCCATATAGTACTTTATGATGACTTTCCTCAAATTGTCAAATCTGGAGACACCTTTGTACGTTTAGGAGTTTAAAATGAGCCCACTAGGGGGCCCCCAAATAGAAACCCAACTGTTCCTAGGGCTCGTATGGGGCCCCCGTCGAAGTACACTTGTAATTTGCCATAGTACAAGCCGCTATTGATGACAACATTAATTAAATGTTAACCCCTAAATTTCCTTGTGTTTTTGGGAGCTTGAAACCTCAAAACTGCGATTTTCTACCTCTATGTACTCCCGGGGATGTGAACCAAGTTTATTTACTTCTTTTAGTATTCCAACCGTAAGATCTTTTACCTAAGCCTATTCATAGCTACTGTTTCAGAAATTGACCGTTGGATGTTTATCATTTGCAAGATCATAACATCCAAAGTTTGTGCAAAAGTTTTTCGGGGCATTGCTTGGGAGGCATTGTCTCCATAGTGCAAAGGGGGACTTGAAGATTGTTACTCCAAACATTTTGCTCAAATTTTTTTCCATGTAGATAACTAAGTTGGGTATGCTCATGCAAAATTTTAGAGACTCATTACGCGTTTCAAACCTTCATCCAAATTAATTTCCGGAAGTAGGTATAAGAATGGCAATTTGGTGAAACATGCATCACATTAATTGTATTTGATTTTTGGAAAAAATGAACAGTGATTAGGTACCTCTATGATTTTATAAATTTAAGGCGAAATTATTTTTTTTAAATTTCAAAATCTCAAATTCTGACAAATTTCGAAAGAAATGGATGTGAAATTACAAAAAACCTTGGAGGTTGTTGTTCTTTATTTTGGAGGCTGCCCTTGTCAAGCCAAGAAAATAATCAACATGGGTCACTTCAAATTCTGAGCCTAAATGTGGTGAAGAGCATGTCTCAAAAAAAAAAATTGAAAAAATGATTATAATAAAAAGTTTTTTTCTGCCCCAGTTGGGCTTGAAACCAAAAATTTCAATAAAAAAAATATAAAACCCGAATTTGACTTTGTAATTTTTATCCCACACACCTTGTATGTATGACCACGCCCACGCCAAATTATAGTCTAAAATTCTTAATTAAGACCTTCCATCTAAGCTGCCCGAAACAACAAAAAGCCATTTTGGCTTTTAAGGGCCTTTAGGGGTTAATGCAATGGTTTAGGTATAAAGTCTTACCGAGAAGTTTTGGATTCGTTGTAGAAAGCTCCTATACCCTGCTGATCAGTACTCCACTAGTGCTGAATAAATCCTCCCATATATATACCTTTCACAAATCAAAAAGAAATGGAATAGACTGTTAATTCAATAACAACGATGATTTATTCTGTAGATTTTATGAGATAATAGCTTCACGCAAATTTGAACCGATGAGAAATAGGATGATTTCTGAAATTATTATGCCTCATTTCATGTTCTAGTTATTCATCAAAAACTTCTAAGATCTTAGTTGAAAATGAATCAAAACTGCACTTAAAGCAGGCACCTCATACAATTATGCAATCAACAGATCTCCACAAATTACTACAATTAGAGATATACATTTCAACCTATCACAACATATTTCATCAATATCCTATTTGTAATGTAACTAAATAGATGCTTGAAATTTATTTTAAAGATTATCATTAAAAAAAAACAAAAATGAACAAAAGAACAAACAGAAAGAAAGAAACAAAGAATGCAAAGAAAAAAACAAAACAAGTAAACCAAAAACGGGAAAACAAAAAAACAAAAACAAAAAAACACCAAAAACAAAAAAACACCAGAAACAAAAAAGAGCCAAAAAACAAAAGACCAAAAAAACAAAAAACCACAAAAACAAAAAACAAAAAAACAAAAAAACAAAAAAACAAAAGAACTAAAAGAAAGAAAGAAACAAAGAATTAAAAGAAAAACACAGAAAAACGAAAACACAAAAATTCGAAAAAAAAAAAACCAAAAAAACCAAAAAACATAAAAACCTAAACACCAAAAAACATCAAAAACAAAAAAAAAACAAAAAACAAAAAACCACAAAAACAAAACAAAACAAAAAAAAAAAAAAGGAAGAAAACCAAAACCCAAAAAACAAAAAAACTGTAATAAAAAAAAAAAAACGAAAAAAAAAAAAAAAAAACCCCAAAACAGGAAAAAGGAAAAAAAAAAAAACAAAAAACAAACCAAAAAAAGGAAAAAGGAATAAAGGAAAAAGGAAGGTAAAAAGGAAGAAGGAAGAAAGAAAAAGGAAGAAAAAAAAGAAGAAAAAGGAAGAAAGAAAAAAAAAGAAAAAAAAGAAGAAAAAAAAAAAGGAAGAAAAAAAAAAAAAAACAAAAAAAAATTCCTGGCCGGCCCCGCCAGCTGCGCCGCCTGCTGGCTGGCCACCGCCGGCTGGCTCGCCAACCAGCTGGCTGGCCGCCGGCTTTGCCCAGCCAGCTGGCCAGCTGGCCCGCTCCAAGGGCGGCCAGCCCATTGGGCTGGCCTCTCTTGGAGACTCACACAAATAGAAGAGGGTGCGCCACCGCGCACCCTCTTTGCCCATTTTTTGGCTTAGGCAAGTTTCTCTCTCCAGCCCTCCGACCCCCTTCCACTTTCTCCTTTCTCTATAACATCAGATTGCGTTCAATTATTTGCAAAAAACTTCAAAAAAACCCACTATTTCACTTAAGCTCTCTAACACATACCATGGTCAGCTCTTCATCGTTGTAATGAGAAGAATGAAGGGTTCTTGTGATATATATGAAGAATAACTCACGAAAGCACTTCATTTAAAAAATTCACTCTGTCTCAACTAATTTTCTTTTCATGTTCGTTTCAATTCGTGACAGGAATTTGGAAGGGAGCATTAATTCGTTCGTGGGGGAGTTCCATCTGCAGAGTCTAAGAGCTTCAACCACGAATTCAAGACTTTGAGGTAAACGTTTCTCACTAAACCATTATTTTATCGACCAGTTCATGCGCTGAATAGGCATCTAGGCCCGAGGGGCACCGCTAGGATGGCATGGTGCTGGGGTCAACCCCAGGGGCCCCACGGGAGCTCCTAGAACACTTGGGGGCGCCGTTTGGGGCCCCCAAGTGGGCTGATTTTGCATTTGGTGCCCACGGAGCACGGTTAGGACCACATGGGCCTAGGGGTCGACCCCGGGGGTCCCACGGGGACTCTTAGAACACTTGGGGGCGCCGTTTGGGGCCCCCAAGTGGGCTGATTTTGCATTTGGTGCCCACGGGGCACGGTTAGGACCACATGGGCCTAGGGGTCGACCCCGGGGGTCCCACGGGGACTCTTAGAACACTTGGGGGTATTGAAGGTAAGAGATGAGAGCACAAGGCACACACACACACAAGGAATGCGTAGAAAGAGATGATCTTTACTCAAAGGCCTTCCACCTTAAGTAGTGTACACTAGGAGGTCACCATGGACATACCGTATGGGATAACTCATCACAAGGATACTCTAGAGATCAGCCCATGCCTAACCCCTCTTCCCACACACCATTATTTAGTACCCGAACCTCTTTGGCTCCTAGCAATACTACCGTACATCAATTACCTCAATACTCCCACTTTGCGTAGAGCCAAAGCCTCTAAGTCCAAATGCTATTACTAATCGTTGGTGTCGGTCTCTACAAAGACCCTTTGTGAGCACATCCGCCACCATGTGCTCCGTTGGACAATACTCCAACCGTATAACTCCCAATTCCAACTTCTCCCGAATGAAGTGGTATTGCACATCAATGTGCTTCGTGCGTGAATGATGTGTAGGGTTCTTTGCAAGTGAAATGCACCCTTGGTTGTCACACATGATCGTTGTAGCCTCACCTTGTGTGCAACCCACATCGACCATTAGTTGCCTCAACCAAATGGCCTCCTTCGTGGCATGGCTCGTAGCCATGTACTCGGCCTCCACCGTTGATGTCGCCGTGGTTTGTTGCCGCTTGCTATTCCACGATACCGCTCCCGATCCGACCTTGAACATGTAGCCCGTTGTCGATCTCCGATCGCTCGTGTCTCCCGAGTAGTCCGCGTCGCAATAGCCGCTCAACACAATGTCTTTGCCGCCAAGACACAACTTGACATCGCTTGTGCCCTTCAAGTAGCGCATGATCCTCTTGACCGCCATCCAATGCATTGAGCCCGGTCTCGCCATGTGTTGACTCACCACGCTAATTGGATACGCGAGGTCAGGCCGTGTCGCAATCATCGCATACATCAACGACCCCACCGCTTGCTTGTATGGCACCTCCGCCATCGATTTTGCCTCCGCCGCATACTCCTCCGAAAGCTTGACGAGCTTGGAGTTTGCATCCAATGGTGTTGCCACGGGCTTACAATCCTCCATCCCGAATCTCTTGAGCACGTCCATCACATACTTGCCTTGACTCATGGTGATAGTGCGTGTAGCCCTGTCTCGCACAAACTCAACACCAAGACAAAAGTGCAATTCTCCAAGATCATTCATCTCGTACTCTCTTTCAAGCATGCCTTTTAATGCATTCATTGAATTCATGAGGCTTGCAAGAATGATCAAATCATCAACATATATGATCACAATCACCACATGTTGTCCCTCTTGCATGAAGTAGAGACTATGATCCGCAATGCTCCTAGTAAACCCGTGTGCAAGCAAGAACGTGTCAATCTTTTGGTACCACGCTCTTGGAGATTGTTTCAACCCATACAATGATTTTTGCAACTTACAAACAAGGTGCTCATTACCTTATTGCACAAAGCCCTCGGGTTGCACCATGTAGATGCCCTCCTCCAAATCGCCATTCAAAAATGCGGTTTTCACATCCATTTGATGCATTTCCAAGTCCATGGCCGCTCCAATCGCAAGAATGCATCGAATGGTGGTGAACTTGGCCACAGGAGCAAACGTCTCGTGAAAGTCTACCCCATGCACTTGCGCAAACCCCTTGGCTACTAGTCTTGCCTTGTAACGCACCACATTACTCGAAACATCCCTCTTTGTCCGAAACACCCATTTGCAACCAATGGGGTTGCGATCCTTTGGAATGGGAGTTAATTGCCACGTACCATTAGCAATTAGAGAGTCGTACTCCTCTTGCATGGCGCGCTCCCACTTGACCGCATCCTCACCTTGCATGGCTTCACGACTGGTCAATGGACCATCCGATAATGCCACATTCGCATGCTCGTCATCCTCTTGAGGGAAGATGTGATTCTTCCACCATTCTCCAGGTGGCTTGCGCAATCTCTTGGGGTACCGCCGCTCGCTTGAAGAAGCTTGCTCCTCTTGCGCGTCCTTTGCGCCATTCTTGGCCTTTGAGCTCGATGGCCCTTCAACAACCTCCGTGTCACCATCTTCGTCATCACCGTCCTCATCACCTACATCAACAACACTAGGAGACTTGGAGGGTGTGTCCACCAACACGTCTCCACTACTCCCACTTGGACCAACCTCCAAAGGAGCCTCCATCGTAGACTCCTCACAAAACGTCACATCACGTGACCGAATGATCTTCCTCGTGTCCACCGACATGAGTCTATACGCCTTGGTACCTTCACAATACCCCAGAAACACACACTTTAAGGCCTTAGCCTCGAGTTTAGTCCTCCGTTCGTCGGGAACCTTTGCGTATGCAATGCATCCAAAGATGCGCATGTGTGCAACACATGGTTGCCTCCCACTCCACGCTTGCTCCGGTGTCATGCCTTCAACCGCGCTTGTTGGACACCGATTGCGAGTGTACACCGCATTCACCACCGCTTCCGCCCAAAGGTCCAACTTCAAGTTTTGAGCGTGCAACATGCTCCTCGCCATCTCTACAATGGTGCGATTTGCGCGCTCCGCAACTCCATTTTGTTGAGGCGTGTACGGGGCCGAAGTTTGGCGTGCGATGCCTTCTTTCTTCAATAGCTCGTCAAACTTCTTGGACATGTACTCGCCGCCATTGTCCGATCGAAACACCTTGATCTTCATCTCGGATTGGTTCTCCACCAATGTCTTGAACTCCTTGAACTTGTCGAAGCACTCACTCTTGGCCTTGATTGGGTAGAGCCAAATCTTCCTTGAAAAGTCATCGATAAAGGTCACAAAGTACTTGCAACCTCCTATCGACGTGGTCTTCATTGGGCCACACACATCCGAATGCACGATCTCCAAAACCTTCGTGGCCCGAGTCGCCGCTTCACCCGCAAATGGCAACCGTTGTTGCTTGCCTTCAATGCAACCTTCACAAGTGAATGAAGAAGCATCCACTTTCAATTGATGAAGGTCCATGCCACTTACTATGCCGCGTAGTGTCTTCACACTCTTGATGTTCAAATGGCCGAGTCGACGATGCCACAACGCCAACTTGTCGTCCTTCAAGTTTGAATGCGCCAACGCCGCTGATTCCTTGGAATGCACCTTCGAGAAGTTGATGTGGTACAAGCCCTCGTGTTCTTCAATGATGGCCACCTCATCTCGACTCGGTGACAACACATAACACCCCTTATCACTAAACTCAACCCTCAAGTGCTTTGCCACTAATTGCCTCACCGATAGTAAATTTGCCGTTAATTTGGGAACGTGGAGGACATCGTTGATAGTGATTGTCTTCACACGACCCCTCACCTCGGTGTCTACAATAAGTTGGCCTTTGCCAATGGCCTCAAGCACCGTATCATCTCCCAAAATCACCCTCCTTGGGTTAATGAGAGCATACGAATGAAAACAAGTTTTATGCGGTGACATGTGGCTTGTAGCCCCCGAACCAACAATCCAATCACTCGTACTACCATTGCACGATACATTGCTTGCCATCATTGCATACTCGTCTTTGCCATCACTCATGCTTGCATCCCAAGAGACATACCGCGTAGTAAACGCATACTCATCATTATCATCACGAGTTTTAGTGTTGTTTGCACTCTCCCCCTTCTCATCCCTCTTGCGTTTGTAACAAAACTTAGCAATGTGGCCCTTCTTACCGCAATAGAAGCACGCCTTATCGCTAGAGCTCCCACCGCCTCCATTCTTGGATTGCTTTGCCATGAGAGCCGCACTATCTCCACGAGACTCATTCTCCTTTCGCCGCGAGAGCTCGTGCAACAACCGCGAGGTCACATAGTTCAATGTGAGCTCCGAAATGGGCCTTGACTCCATGGCCACAATGAGATACTCGTACGAGGGTGGTAGGCTTTCCAAAAGGGTCATCACAACATCCCCATCGGAAATGGTCACGTCCGCACCGTTGAGTTGATTCGCAAGTGCCTTGACTTTGTTGATGTGCGCCAACATGTCGTCTTCTTCCTCCATCTTGGTGGTGAAGAACTTGCGCCGCAAAAACAATATGTTGGCCAAACTCTTTGCTTCGTGAATGTTGCAAAGCTTGGCCTATGCCTCGCGGGGTGTCTTGCACGAACGAATGTGCGCGAGTTGGGAATCCGAAAGATTGAGAGCCAAGATGGCAAATGCCTTCTTCTCGCGCCTCAAATATGCTTGCATCACGCCCGGGTTGGTAGTAGATTGAGGGGGCTCCTCACTACCATCGACAATGTCCCACAACTCCTTCTCCGCCATGACCATCTCCATTTTGAACTTCCATAAGTGGAAATTCACGCCATCAAACTTGTCCACCACTTTAGGACCCTCACCCTCATAAGATGCCATGATCCTCACTCACGAATGCCTCCTCACTCAATTAAACCCTCAAACTCAATAGCCACACTCGTTTTTATGATTTTTGATAGAAAGTAGCACCTTTGTGCTTCCGATGCCTCTAGTTCAACTTTAAACAACAAATCAGCACCTTTGTGCTCCACACACACCTTCCAACACTCAAATGTGAAGGTAGCTCACCCAAATTGCAAAGATGTTAACCAAAACACCTCAAATCACTCAATGGAGCTCCCACTACTCCGATTGACCCAAATCAACACTTTAGTGTTCCCAATCACTCAATGCACGTAATCGACACCTTTGTGTCCCTCAATAACACTATATCAATGCTCATGGACTCACATAAGCCCCTTGAAACCCTAAATGCATTGAAATTGCTCAAAACCGCACCTTTGTGCGCCCAAGTGCATAAAGTAACCTCAAATGAAAATGTGAGCACTCCAAGGCTATGAAACACATGCAACACTTCAATGCAAGTGCCCAATCACTTAGATCAGACCATAGACCCTCCCTTAGAGCCTCAACACCTCACAAATCACTTGTATGACCACAAGTGCATCAAATTGAACGAAACGACATTCCACTAACAAAAGAGGCTTGGAATGAAAAACTTGGAAACCCAAAGGAAGAGATCGACCAAGAAGAGTGCTCCCACGTGTAACTTCAGCCCGTGCACACCTCCAAGAGAGAAGACTCCTCCAAAACGCTCCAAAATGCTCCCAAAAGCTCCAAATCAACCCCTTCCGCAACGACCTCGAACTAATTGCCTCAATGAAATCAAAGACTCATGCAACACACATGAGTGGGCCCATAACCTATTGAAGGTAAGAGATGAGAGCACAAGGCACACACACACACAAGGAATGCGTAGAAAGAGATGATCTTTACTCAAAGGCCTTCCACCTTAAGTAGTGTACACTAGGAGGTCACCATGGACAAACCGTATGGGATAACTCATCACAAGGATACTCTAGAGATCAGCCCATGCCTAACCCCTCTTCCCACACACCATTATTTAGTACCCGAACCTCTTTGGCTCCTAGCAATACTACCGTACATCAATTACCTCAATAGGGGGCGCCGTTTGGGGCCCCCAAGTGGGCTGATTTTGCATTTGGTGCCCACGGGGCACGGTTAGGACCACATGGGCCTAGGAGTCGACCCCGGGGGTCCCACGGGGACTCTTAGAACACTTGGGGGCGCCGTTTGGGGCCCCCAAGTGGGCTGATTTTGCAATTGGTGCCCACGGGGCACGGTTAGGACCACATGGGCCTAGGGGTCGACCCCGGGGGCCCCACGGGGATTCCTAGAACACTTGGAGGCCCCTATTTGGGCCCTGAAGTGGACTGAATATTTATTTTCGCAATGACGGGGTCTCCGTAGGGACATTGCCATTGTTGGGATTGAATCGTAATATGTAATCGCAAGTTTATTTTGAATATCGATGTCTGGATTGCTGATACGCTACTCTTTTATGCAGGCTTTTAGACTTATTACCATGGCGCCTAATGTGGTATCCGAGTATAGGGAGCATGGTTGGTGGGTTACGAGCGAGGACCCTTTGATGCCCATGCTGTGGATGACTGATTTTCCGGTGATGCCGGGTAGGTTCTGGACAGCACTCGGGAGGGTGATTGGTGTGGTGCTGTGTATTACCTCGTCGCCGAATGGATTTTTTTTCATTCAGGTGGAGAGCGAGGACCCGACTCCGATGAAGTACAGGTTGCAGAGGGAGTTGATAATGGCACCGGTCCCGCACAACCTGCTTGATCGTGTTCCCGCAATGAAGATGGTGCGTTCGTTGCAGAGGGAGTGGGAGGCCATTCCAGAGGAGTTGAGGATGGCATGTGAGGCTTTTGTTATGAAGTGTATGCCATTGGGCCCCGAGGAGATGCTTCGTGCGAGGCGCCGGTTTCTAGAGCATCAGGCGTATGACTTGTTGAGGGAGCGTGCCCCCTTGGAGGCTGCAGTGGAGCAGCCTCCACCTGTTCCGGAGAGTACCGACCCCTTGTATAAGGTGCTTGCGGCTCCTGTCAATGTGGATTGGGTGCCAGTTGCAGAGCGCAGGATAGGGCGGCATACAGTCGGAGCACCGGTGGATGATTTGGTTCCGGAGCCCTATCCTGTACCGCAGGCGTCTGCACCACAGAGGAAGAGGAGGAGGCTACAACGAGTGTCAAGGGCTGTGACACCACCTTTGCAGGCAGGTGCAGAGGACGAGGCTGATGATATTGATGATGCTTCGTCAGAGGAGGAGATTGTGGAGGGTGCACGTCGAGGCATGACACGCAGGAGGAGGTTGGTGTTTCCGAAGGAGGATGAGCTTTGGGCGGGTTACATTTGGGGAGCGGATGCGATATTTAATGTCCAAGTGCAGAACATCCGTGCAGTGGAGAATCCTGAGACGAACCACCGCGTGTTGACTGGAACGAGGGTGATGGACATGTATCGACGGTTGAGGGGGAAAGACAAAGAGTTGATCAGTCCGTTGACTTTGAGGCCCATCAGATACATTGTGGAGGGTACGGGGTCGCACGGTGAGAGCCGGAGGAGGGAAGTGCCATTCTCGGAGGATAATGCAGTTCGGGAGTTTGAGGCTGCGTATTTGCACTATGCGGAGGCGGTGTCTGGAAATGGAGTTCTTGGTTCTAGGGCAAATTGGTTGGAGAACAACATCATTTGGGAGCCAGTGGATGGGCAACACATTGTTCAGGCTTGCATGGAGGCCAAGATCGAGTGTGATGTGGGGTTACTATCAGAGGAGGAGTACCGTGAGGTGTTTGCAGTACGGAAGGCCAAGTTTGTGGTGTACAAGGATCCGCGTTTGTACATCGATGCTTTAGTGAGGATCAATGCCAAGGAGTTTGAGAGACAGTTCTACACCACGATGGTGGAGGACCTCATGAAGCTCCGGGCTATATGGATTGCGTGTGGAAGACCGGATCAGTATGAGCGAGACGACGATGAGCGGCGGGTCGGTCGTTGATGATGGCCGCGAGTGCACTGCATCTAACTACAAGCATGAAGGACAACAAGGTGGGCTTGGCGACATTGTCGAAGCAGATGGTAGACCATACCCGTCATGCATGGCATAGGGACGAAGAGTGCTATGAGGCAGTATTGCAGGTGTGTTCGGATTACGAGAGCGGGTTCTTGTGGTTCAGCAAGGAGGACGAGAAGAAATGGAGGGATTATGCGTCCAAACACAGTTTGGATGTCACCGTGGACGTGCGAGCGGGGCGGAAGAGGATGGAGAAGAACTGGCTCAGACCATTGTCGAGGATTCCAGCTGGGCAGTATCTCCGGGTGGCGAAGGACTTGGCAGCACAGCCAGTGCAGGGAGGGAGCCGGGCTACGCAGAAGTACTACTTCAACGGCAACAACAGCCCCAATCCACCGAAGGAGACTTTGGCGTGGGTGGCTGATCGGATGCAGCGGAGGGAGGCGGTACGGAATGCGTTGAGGTGGTTGATAGTGAAGGACCAAGAGCGCCCGGTACCGACGATGGAGGAGTTCTTTGTCATTCCAGTGGGACGATATGGAGGGGAACGTGGGGAGGTCTTGCAGGAGCTTGGAGAGAATATCGAGACGGATATGAAGAAAGCTTGGGCTAGTCCATTGGTCCGTGCGGTGGGAGCGTTGGAGAAATTGGATCCCCTCATACCTCCATTGATCAGACAGCACTACACGGACATAGCGACCGGTGGTCGTGGATACCGAGGGCATGCCCGAGATGTTGGAGATCTTGGAGCAGCGCGATGGGACTGGCAGTTTCGTTTACCCATCAGGAGGGGAGGCCATGCTTTGACAATGCTTTCGGTGTGAGGTCGAGGGGGTTTTTTCACGGAGGAGCACCTGGAGCTTGGGGAACCATGCTTATGGATTATTGATTGCAGACGGGGATCATCACAGGGGGAGGACAAGGCTTGGGGAGATGACGATTATGCACATGTGATGGAGAGGCTGCAGAGGTGGATGACGGGTATTTACAAGTGGAACGTCATTTTTTTATTGCCACCCGGAGTGCACTTTGAGGAGCGGTTGCGCAACACATTGCACGTACCAGAGGAGAGCCGGTGTTTTGGAGGAGTGTGGGTGTTCGAGTCAGGTGCGATCAGCGGATATGAGCATGATCTGAGGCACGAGGGGAGAGTGGAGCAAGCAGTACGGGCTATTCGAGGTGTGGCAGTCATGTTGGTGCATGCTAGCGGGTCCAGGGCATCTCAGAATGTTCGAAAGGGGACGGGGGAGCTTCCTACTGCGTTCATGGACTCCTGGACTGAGGCCAGAGCACCGTGTACAGCGGATCTATTGGAGAGGTCTCCGACAGAATTACAGAGGCTTGTGCAGATGTATTTGCCGGAGAAGTGGGGTCTCGTGGTTGTTGGCATCCCCACGGCCATACCAGACATACTGCAGGGCGATTTTGTGGGTAGCCAGATCATTGTCCTTGACAGCTCGAGCACACGTACTACATTTTTGAGGAATGCATGCGCAGAGATGTACGGGTGTGACATGGATTGGCCATCTGGTGCTGCTACTCAGCCGTGGGCTACTGCGGGCCCTTCTACAGTGAGGCCTACACGTGGGAGCACAGGATTGATGGACGGTGTAGACAGTGGGGCATGTGAGGGTTCTGAGGGGGAGCCTTCTGCTATACAGCGCAGTGCAGATACTGTACGACATGTGGAGGTGTCGTTAGGCTCTAGGGACATACCAGACAGAGAGAGGACTCACGAGGACACAGCCCGGAGCGTGAGACAGGACGACAATATCACGGGGTTGAGTCCGAGGTATGAGGTTGTTGCAGGACTGAGTCCCCAGCTAGTTGTTGGTGTAGAGAGTTCTGCACATATCGTATACTCTTCAGAGGGGCAGGACGCCACTGGAGCTTCAGGTGCACAAGGAGATGCACTACAGTTCCTGGAGGTTGATGGGACCATGGAGGAGGGAGGGACTATGGAGACGGGGGACTTGAGCATCCGTCCTGAAGAAGTTGCAGAGATACTTGCAAAGTCTTTGGGGCACGAGGTGACATTCTCAAGATCAGCAGGTGTATCTACATCTCCTCTCCGTCCATCAGGAGCGATTCCAGTACCGGATTCATTAGTCTCGCATGACATGGAGGTGTTGCCACGATCAGGGCTGGATGCGGGTGGATCTGAGGTGTTGCCAACACCAGGAGTAGTTGTGGATATTGATTCTACCCCACGTCCGTTTCATTGGGCCCTCCCAGACCGAGATATGACACTTGCAGCGGACGGATTCTACTATGACGTTGATGGAGTGAGATACAGGCGTCACGGGATTGGAGGGCAGTATACGTTTGAGCAGGCGGCGTCTATCATGGAGGAAGCGTCGCCTGTGCACCAGGTGTCATCTCCGATGGTCAATGCCATGGTGGCTCAAGCTTTGGAGTATACAGATCCCGAGACCCCTTCAGATGTTCGTGCGAAGTTGGAGGAGCAGCGTGTAGCTAGTGAGGAGGGTCGGGACGACGGAACACAGTCATCTGAGAGGATTCCGGAGACCCAGTTCCCCTTCGAGTAGTAGCTTTTTTAGACAGTGTGGATTACTGCTATTGGTTGCACTTCAGATGGCCGACTTGTACTTCTTTATCATATGTATTTTTTATTTATATATATATATATATATATATATATTTATATATTTATTTATTTATATATATATATTTATTTATATATATATATATTTATATATATATATATATATTTATTTATATGTGGATCTATACTTTATGTGGATACGTGGATATGTGGAGTAATGATGTCGTTGTACGAAAATGTATTGCGGATTGTATGTGATTGTAATACGAGGGGAATGGGGAAAATGCGGTTGAAAGATAGTAAAATGTTGGATATTTATTGCACTTTTGAAGGGGTTTTATGAAAGACACTTTGCAAAATTAAAAAATTGTATGAAATTCACATATTTATTATTGAAAATCCGTAATATATTTGATTAATTGCAATGCACTGCACTTTTCACCATAGACAAAAATCACACCCTTTTTTAAAAAAAAAATTTGATTTCTGAATTTTTTGGCACAATGGGGCCCCGAAATGACCGCACTTGGCCAAGTGCGTAAATAGCGAATTGCGTGTTATTTATTGTATTGAAAATATTTAGAACTTGTCCATTCTGTCTTATCATAGTTACTAACATAATTATCTAAATCATTGCTTTAACTATAACGTTTTAATTGAATCATTTGAATGTAATAAAATACAGCAAACACGGTATTTAAATTTTTTAAACGCAATAAAGCACACTTAGTTTGCCATAAATTTAAAATTCTCATAAATTTGAAATGAATCTGAATAGATGGCACCATTTTGGACAATAACATGAAATGCATGCAAAGATTTTTATGATTGGTACTACAACGCTCGATCGTAGAAAATTGATTCGACGTACACGATGGAAATGAATGATAAGTAATGCCATTAGATTTTTAAAGCGTAAACTGTATTTTCTCATAATCATAGAATTTTCTCATCCTAATGTATATAGTGACAGTATTTCGAAGGTTTGTGACGAAGATCAAAACGTGGGATAAGTGAGTGGCCAAAGACAAGCTATCTGACCAAATTTGACCTACAAGTGCATTGATTATCTGATATTATGATTTTTAGGTTGCCTAAATCAAGGTACAATTTGATATCACATTGTATAATTTATGAATTTTCGTAGATAGTAAGTAAACCAACATTTAATCGAAGGTTTGAACATGTAAGTCGCATTGATACATTCAAAAGTCTTGATCCTCCTCTCTTGTATTTCACAGTCTAATATATTGTGAAGTGCACCAAAGCAGCATTCCCAACGATCATGAGGTTTTTAAATTTTACTGTTTTCACTGTTTTCAGGTCAACTTTAGCATTCGACAGCTTTGAAGTCACTATTACCATAGTTTTCACTGTCCATCAAATCCATCCTATGGTTTTAATTCTTTCAACACCATATTCATTATAATGGGAAATTCCATGATTTTGGGTAAATAAAGTTTAGGTAAAGTTGATCTAAATTGTATTCACTGAGTGGGAAACTGAACAAAACAAGCAATCGTCAAAATTGGTTTGTCTGTAGATGTCAAAGCTTTGTCTGTAGACCGTAGATGTCAAATAACACCTCGTACGCTCAATTTGAACAAAATTTGAGTAAGTTATGGCCATTTGCAAATTTCGATGATTGGTTGTTTTGTCCAGTTTTAGTGAAGTACCCAATCTACGGGTACTATTTAGGTCTACTTCACCTAAATTGCCATTAAATTAGGACATTATAAATCTCCCAAAATAACAAATATGGTGTTTTTTCACAACTTGCCTCATGACCATGCTCTCATCGCTTGTGTTTTTTGTTGTCATTTTCACAACCAGTGTCCTTATTCTCATCATTTGTGTTTTTTGTTGCTCTTTTCACAATCAGTCTTCCTACTCTTATTGTGAGCATCAGAATACAAAGAATGTGGAGAGCATAACTATTGAGTGTGAAGGTCATCAATCATTATTTATCTTCAACAACCTTAGTTACTAGTAGTTCGATTTCACTAATGCTGCATGGTTTTATAGAATTTGAGACTTTTCAGTCGCTTTTGGAAGCTGACACAATGATGCTATATGTTATTGCATTTACTTCGATATTAATCATCAAATGATATGTAATGTGAAGGAAACATAATTATTTGTATGAGACAAAAATATATAGTTTTCAAATTTGGTCTTTCTGATTCAAATGACATTCAAATGAAATAAAATGGCCAGAACTTTAAATGACATTGCCTAATTAAATGACATTAAATATATTAATTGCCTAAAATTTTAAATAATGACATTCATTTCCACTTTCAATGACATTGAACTTTAAATGATATTTAACTTCAAACAATATTGAACTTCAAACGATATTGAAGTTTTAAAGACATTCAACTTTTATTAAATGATACAGAAGTTCAACTCATATATGACTTTGAGCTTTACATGACATTGAACTTTTATTAGATGACATTGCCAGAACTCTGAAGCACACTGTCTAATGAAATGAACGTCATTATATTTTTATTTACTTACTAGAATTCATTGGCCGGGATAATATTTAAATCTATAATACTATAGTAAATTCATGAACCTCAAAATTCAACCTCTAGTTATAACATTTTAAATAATCAAATGCATAATTATTAATATTGTCATGAAATTTACCTATAATTATTAGAAACGAAGTATTTGCAGCTTGTGAGACTTTTGTTTTTCCCCTTCAAAGTGTTATACTTAGCGTTTGGTAATACTTACAACTTCATACTAGAATTTATTGTCCTCGCTATAACCTTGAAAATATTCGAACGCATATTAATAAGATTTTCGCATGCACTGTACTTTATTGTTTTGCAAACGTTGTAAATACTATATACTTTTGCAAAAATTAAATATTGTCATGAATTTTACCTATAGAAAGTATTTGCAACTTGTGGGATATTTTTCTTTTACCTTCAAAGAGCTATAGCGCTTATTAACTATTGTAATATGTAATTGGGATTATAAAACTACAGCAACCGCTACATTTTAGTTTTTGAGATTTTTATGCATGAGAAAAAAAAAATTCATGACTTTTACGTTTCATGCAATTCTTTTATTTAAAAATGATACTGACAACTTGATTGTCCGTTATTTATTTTCATACTAAAATTTATTGTCCTCGCAATAACCTTGACAATAATCAAACGCATATTAATGAGATTTTCGCATGCACTGTACTTTATTTTTTGCAAACGTTCTAAATACTATATACTTTTGCAAAAATTTAATATTGTCATGAATTTTACCTGTAGAAAGTATTTGCAACTTGTGGGATATTTTTTCTTTTACCTTCAAAGTGCTATAGCGCTTCCTATTTTAATATGTAATTGTAATTATAAAACTACAGCTAGCGCTATGTTTTAGTTTTAGAGATTTTTATGCATCATAAATTTTTTTTCATGACTTTTACGTTTCATGCAATTCTTTTATTTAAAAATGATACTTACAACTTGATTGTCCGTTCCTTATTTTCATACTGGAATTTATTGTCCTCTCTATAACCTTGACAATAATCAAACGCATGTTAATAGGATTTTCGCATGCACTGAACTTTATTTTTTTGCAAACGTTCTAAATACTATATACTTTTGCAAAAATTTAATGTTGTCATGAATTTTATCTATAGAAAGTATTTGCAACTTGTGGGATATTTTTCTTTTACCTTCAATGTGCTATAATAGCGCTTCGTATTTTAATATGTAATTTTAATTATAAAATTACATCTAGCACTTAGTAATAATTTACTAATTTCAAATTTTTATTGAATTTATTATGATTGTTACTACGTTGGGTGCATTATAATACATCAACTAAAGGAGTAATGATATTTGAATTTTCGGGAACGATTTAGATTTGCACGCATTGCCTACATTTCATATTCTTATAATAAACTTTACATATCATTCTAAAAGATTGACATCTTGAATGTGAGATATCTTAAATAATATGACACATATATATATATATATATATATATATATATATATATAATTTTTTTTTTATAACATGCCCTTCATTTTTTAGTTAATTGGATTCTATAAAAAGCAGGTAGCGCTAAACTAAAGTATTTATATATAATATACGTTAATATAGTAATTTTTTAATAACCTTCACGTTGTCATAATTATGTTTATCTCCAAATTAAAGGTTGGCCGAATATAACTCATTTCTATTTAAAAAATACATTAATATTATAGTGCTTCATTTAAACGAGCATAATCAATCTAGTTTTTTGTATATTCAATTTTCCCCTTAAAATTCATCGTGCAATACGAACTTGCGATAGTTAACTTCATTTTGTTAAACTCCAAATGTTAATCATTACTATACGGACCCTAGATTTAGTTTGAGTACAACCAGCAAAAACAATCATTCAAAATACAACACACGTTGACAAAAATAATCGATTTAATGGCTTGTTAGGTAGTAGGGACCCTATGTAAAATCGAGAATACATGTTTTTGGTTTAGGGTAAACTTGAAACGGTGCCTTAAGTAAGCAAAGGTCTTTCACAAATTAATTGAATGGATGGAAATCATCCATGGATGAGTTGGAATCAAATAGTTATATACATTCCTAATTATTTTTGTGGTCTATTTGGCATTTAGGGGAAAATCTGAACATAAGACATCATATTGTAATTAATACTAGTAATTGGTTCACATAATTTATTCTTATGTAACTAAATTTGTTTATAAGCATAATTATTTTAAAAAATAAAATTTTGAAACCTATTGTACGCAGTATTTTGAAATTGTCAATATATAAGCTTTAAGACGTAAACATCATTTACAGCGTAAACTATATGAATTGAACGACTAACGTGTTCCAATCCTCATCACGTATTCATTAATGCTTTAGTTGAATGAATGTCAGCCTATTTTTTTTAGATTTGTAAATTGTAATAGTTTAGTCATACTTGATTACATATTCTTTTAATATAAGTACAAATGTAGAAGTATGTTTAGTCATTCACTAAATTTGCATTGACTGTAGTTAAAAATTAGCCCTTCGAAAAAGAAGTCATACATTTTACCCCTAAACGTCATCACCTATGTCCAATTTGGGCAGTTTTGCAAAGATTCATTATTAAATGCAATGAACATGAATATTTGAAACTTGATGACTGTATGAATAAAAGTTATACACTTTGAAATTTAAATTCAATCTATACGGTTAGATCAGTGATTGCTATCACTAATATTTTTCTATAACATTTGAAACATAAAATTACAAATTATTTTGTAATTTGATTACGAATAAGATAATGACAATATAGGGATGAAATTTGTTGTCATGGCTTATAATATAGTACTCTAGGGGTAGTGATTTTTGGAGATTTTTCGGATGCTTGGTTTTATAAGTATTTTTTTGGGAACAGTTTTAGACTAAAATCTTTAAATTTTTTGGTGAAACACTGCAACACGAAATGAGGCATAATTTTTTTCAATACCACTGATCAATAATTATGGTCCGACAAGCATTCTTGCATACCTAACCCCTAAACGTCCCACGGCTACGTCCAAAAACTAGATCACGGAGACATCAAAAGGCTTGTAACTTTATTATACAACCTCGGATGATTTTCATCAAAGTCACCTTTCAAAGCTTATTAAGTTCTCTACTTATTACAATAACTCTCTATTGATGGAGAGCTGTTGATAATATTGGAGACTGTGACCTCCAACTAAAAATATGTGAAATTTATAGGGTAGATTTTATAGTTGGAATGGTTTTCTTACGTACACTTCATGTACATTTGAGTAATGTTAATATCTAATATTGAGGCTAGAATCTACTTCTGTTCAAAGGGTTGGTTCGTTTAGGGTCATAGATTAAAATAGTAGATTTAATAATGTATTTTTTTTAAACATGCATTATATACATGTATACATGTACACGGGTATACATATATATGTATATATATGTATGTATATATATGTATGTATAAATGCATATATATGTATATATATGTATAAATAAATATACGAATACATGTATACACATGTATATGTATACACGTGTACAGGCTGGGCAGGTCAAGGGGTCACAGCCAGTGAGGGAGCGCCACGGTGGACGCCGCCAGAGGCCCCGGAGGAAATGGTCGTCTCTCTCCGTCGACTGTTTTTCCATTTGCATTGTGTCCAGTTGCAGCGTTTCTCTTTCCCCGCCAAGCAGCTCCGCCTCCGCCTTTCTGATTTTGTGTTCTCTCTCACTACTGTATAAGGATTGTGTAGGTGTGTTGATGATGGTTTAGTTGATCGAGCAGTGACATTGAGGCCGTGCTTGTGCGCTTAGGGTCTTATTTCTTGCTTTTGTAGTTTTGTCTTATCTCTTGGTTTTGCTCTTAGGGTTTGAGTGTCTCCTGTTTGTGCGTTTCCATGTCCTGTGTTAGGTAGGGTTTTGTGGGCTCTTGGCTAGGGTTTTCATTGTTGCCGTTGGAGGTTCAGTGTTGGCTAGGGTTTGTTATTCGTGGCAGCAGGGTTTGTAATTCGTGGCAGCAGGGTTTGTAATTCGTGGCAGCAGGGTTTGTTCTCTCCAGTCTCTGTAGCAGGGTTTGTTTAGAGTTTCGGATTCATTTATAGTCAAGCAGCATTCGAGTCAAGCATTTAGAGCCAAGCAGCATTGGAGTCAAGCATTTGGAGTCAAGCAACAGTGTATACGAGCAGCAATTGGGGGCTGGGGCCAGCTTGAAGCAAAAAATCAGGTAACAACACCTCCATTGTTTTCTCCATTTTGATTTCTAATAGTGCGTTGTTATCAAACCTCAAATTTTTTCAAAATAGACTGAACCTTTTGTATTGGACCAATTGTGAAGAAAGAGGGATTGTGTTGATGTATTAACCCTAAATTGCAAACGTGAACCACGAGCTTTACAGACTGGTGAATTCGAATTTGGACAAAATTTGAGGCTGTTAAAATAATAGTAGCTTTGTATGGCCATTGTTGATGTTCATATAGCCAATGGAAGGATATTAGTAACTTGTTGGGGTAGACACTCAGTGTACTATGGAGAGAATGTACATTTCAGGGGGTGTTGTTCCTTGAACAGCACATACGTGTTTTAGGATGAACCCGAAATTGCTCTAATTTTTTGCTTTTGCTATTTTTTTACTGATTGGAAGTCGTATACGTTGATTTAGAATGTGGTCACTGATCAACTTCTTGTCTGAATCTGAGACTCAGGACTAGTTTAGAAAATCTACTTAGAAGTACTCCAGAAAAACCTAGCTGCATTACAATTGGTAGGGTTTACGTTAGAAATTAGCTAGGTTTTAGATTGTTTTTGGTTTTGTGGTTTTTGGTTGTTCTGGAGATGCTTGTAGGGTTTTCTGGTTGCTTGCTTTCATTGGCTTTGGAAAATAAAGACATGGTTGATTTCATTTGCGTTGGTTCAAGCATTTGGTATTGATATCTGGTACTTTTTGTTTGCCTTCTTTCAGGTAGAGAGTCAAATCTCTTCTGGCAAGGAGGAAGGTAACGGAGCAGAGAAGCAGAGAACGACTGTGGAGAGGAGGCCAGCAGGTAAAACTCGCATGAAGAATTGATTTGTTATGCTCTGGTGTGATAGAAATGTAGGTTTCTAATCAAGTGCTGCCTTGTCCATTGTCTTCCAGAATGCAAGTGGTGTGATCTGTGTAGTATATGATATAGTATATAGACACGTAGTTGACAAACTGTAGAGCGTGAATTTGCGTTAAAATTGAAAGCAACAACAATGCAACAGCAAAATAAGGGTGCAATGTGCCATGAATGAAAGAATCAAGTCGAATTCAGTTCAGCTCAATGTCAATTCACCTCGAACCGTACATCCTAATCGCACATCACAACAGAAAACTAGCTCGATTCGAGCTGAATGACTGACCCAAGCTAACTCGATAACAAGAGAACAATTTGCAATGTAATGATAACATAGTTTTGAACTAAATATATAGGCCAATATTCAACTCGATTCGAGCTGAATCACCTTTAAATCTGAGCCGACCTAGCTCCAATAAGAAATACCTTTCAAAAATACCAATATTAACCACACAAGTGTTAAGATGCTATTATTCAGCTCGTATCGAGCTAAAATTCTACCATCAAACTGACAAAACTCATAATACGTGAAGAGAACTCCTTCAATTCAAGTCGAATCGACTTAAATCCTACAACCTATCCACCAATTCTACGTTGATATAATCTCATCAACCAGACATTGCTTAAGAACATATCACCTCGACTCGAGCCGAAAGATTAACAAATAACATAAAACAATTAAGATTTCAATAATTTTAACCTCTCTTGAAGCCTACTTTCGAGAACAGGTATAAACCCAACTCGATTTTCAGTTCAATTCAAGTCGATTCAACTTGAATTCTAACAAATGTCCTCCTTTTCTATGATGATAGAAGGATACAGAGGTTATCACTACAGAACATTTCAATTCGACACGAGTTGAAGGCTTACAAAATGATAAACACGAATAAGAATTAACTACTTCCGAGATATGTATTTATTTCAACTGAAATATCACTTCAATCAAGTCGATTCGACTTGAATTCCAAATCAGTACTAAGATACTCTGATAGTAGAGTGAACATTGCATTAGAATATTTCAGCTCGACCTGAGCTGAAAGCTTGAAACATATTAAATTTAATCATAATACATAATATAAATTGAACACCTCATAAATCACTAAATTTGTTTTAGCGAACATGCATTAAATTCAACTCCATTCAAGTTGATTACCAAACATAAGCATTCTTGTGTGATAGAAGCCATCCAAGCAAAATAACAAAATCATGGAATTGAATCCACTCAGTCATGCCTATAAAACCGCGTCTGTACTGTCCTCTGGACACTATTTAGATCGAGTCGACCTAAAGCCCACATGACCCTTGTCCATTCAAAGTATATGCAGATAATAACCTAATAAGATTAGCTCGATACGAGCTGATATGATCGTCAAACAACTGACAAACTATTAACAGAGACGAGAGATACCCTCAAATCCAAGCTATCTTAGAACAATTCTGATCGAATCGACTTAAATACTAACTGAAGGATTCTTTGATTGTCAGAATGGAAGAAATGATCGTGAAGCTCTCAGTGTCGTTCAAGAAATACGAAGTTCCTGATGACAAGGAAGAGTTTGGAGACGAGATGACTCTCGGAAACTCCTGGATGTATGACGAGCCACATCAGGTGGAGTATTGGAGCATCATCCTCATCCCAACAACAAATAAGTTGGGATTCTATACGAAGTGGAATAACTCTTCAACAAGCCTTCCATTGTCGCTATTTGAGGAGGTAGTAGACATCAGCGAAGGAGCAAATGGATTCATTTTCGTGACAAGTGAAACAAATGATCTAGACCAGGAGAAACCATATCGCTTCTCGTACATGGTTGAGCCACTTTAAACCATATTCTCTATGTCTTCGCACTTACGGAGCTTAGAAGACACTGAGTACACAGAGCTATGCAAGGAATTGGAGACCCACATAAAGAACGGCCATTGGAGAACATCGACTGATGTGCCGCTGCCAGCTTGTACTCTCGCCAACCGACTCAGGGGCCAGAAAGCTGCATTTGAGAACATGTGCACCAAACTTGCTGCGACAGCAAGAAATATGCAACCACTCCATTTGAGTAGGGAGTATAGCAGCCAAGGGCTGTACCCCAGTTGAGGTCGCCACTAGATGATTTCAAATTTGAGGGTGAGAAATATGACAGAGTGTTAGATTGCCAACAGAAGATCATCGGGCAGGGATGTTTAGGTCGTTTTGATCTAAATGATGTAAACCATGTGGAATGAAATGTAGCGTCTCGAATGATGTAGACCATCTGCAATGGAATGTAAGTGTCCTCGCGATTTAGCTCGCCTCGAGCTAAATTAAGGAGAACAGACGGCATGGAATACAATATACAATGCTTACAGAAGGACGAGGCTTCATATATATTAGATGCGATGGACCTCAATCTGTATTACCACATTACGTGACGATGCAGATCATCTCTACCCGAAATGAATAGACTTGAACAGTCCACATGAGTACTCCAGTACTTGTATAAGTTAGGTTGAGTCGAGCTAAACGAGAAGGTGGATCAGAGCTCCAGTAAACGGCTATAAGGAGGCAAGGCTGGTGCAGTTTAGGTCGAGTCGACCTAAACAGAAGGTGGATCAGAGCTCCAGTAAACGGGTATAAGGAGGCAACGCTGGTAAAGTTTAGATCGAGTCGACCTAAACTAGAAGGTGGATCAGAGCTCCAGTACACGTCTTCGCGAAGTAAACGTTGGTGCAATTCAGGTCGTGTCGATTTAGACTGGAAGGTTGATCAAAGATCCAATCCACGGATTTAAGAATGTAACGTCGCTGCAATTCAGGTTGAGTCGACCTAAACTGGAGGGTGTATCTCGCTCCAGTACACGGCTTTACTAAGGTAACGTTGGTGAAATTCAGGTCGAGTCGACCTAAATTCGAGGGTGTGTCTCGCTTCAGTACACGGCTTTACGAAGGTAACGTTGGTTCAATTCAGGTCGAGTCGACCTAAACTGGAGGGTGTGTCTCGCATCAGTACACGGCTTTACGAAGGTAACGTTGATGCAATTCAGGTCGAGTCGATCTAAACTGGAAGGTGTGTCTTCCTCCAGTACCGGCTATATAAAGGTAACGTTGGTGCAATTCAGGTCGAGTCGACCTAAATTGGAAGGTGTATCTGGCTCCAGTACCGGCTATATAAAGGCAACGTTGGTGCATTTCAGGTCGATTCGACCTAAACTGGAAGGTGACTCTCAATCAAGTACAAGGCTAGAAGATGGAAACGTTGGTGCATATTAGGTCGAGTCAAGATAATTTTACTAGGGCAAGATGTTCCGTTCTCGAGGACCTTGGAACATATTCAGGTCGAGTTGAGCTAATATGTCGCGGAATTTACGGCGACAATATCGGAAAATTACGGTATGGACAATCTGCATTTCGAATTGAAGCAACAGCAACTGAACTGTGGATTGCAAATGAAAGGTACGCAAAATACAATGGTGGGAAAGAAAGTGCTGTCCGAATGCTTACTATAACATAACAGTATGAGATGCAACTGAAAATGAACCCTATCTAAATCGTGCGCGCTAACCCTAGAACTTGAAGTTCTGGATAGGTAGTTATCTCTTACCGGAATATGTCGCGAACACAGCTCCTCTTGACACGATTCTACAGCCTCAGCCCGCAATTGCACGCAGTCTCCTCAAAGCTTAAGAACAAAAAATTCCTCCCTTCGGCCATGGGAGAGTACAAGGACTGGTGTGGTGGAGTACGCGAATGGAGGAGCATGAGCACGCAAAGAAACGAGAAAAGGAATATTTCAGTCGCACTTCAACATTTATAGACAATAGGGCGGGAACGATGTGGCGGGAAGAGAAAGGGAGAATTTTGAACCGTCGTTTCTCATCCACTTAAAAATCATATCGTCCGCGAGGTTCGGTGGACTTTACAACTATGGAGGGAGAAAGCTTACTGAAAATATACGCGACAATAATAGATTTCTGTACAGTATTTGAATACTTCATTCAAATATAGATTCCATCCCTATGTAACAAGAACATTGGGAACGGAAAACTTTACAGTGAGACATTGCTCTAATTTAAATTGTGGATCATAATAATAATATCATTCAAACTGCACTTTGTTGGATTTGTCGAAAGTACAAACGTAGTTGACAATAAAATAACCACCTCGGAGAGGTATCTTCCTATAAATTTCAAGAGCGGTTTTAGGGTATTTAATCGAGGACTATGAAGTAATTTTGCATATTCTAGTATTTATAGTTTAGTTATGGTATATTTTAAGAATATTCCTAGAATATTCTTTAAATAGTTTTAAAACACCCTATATTATTTCTATACATTTATTATTTTTATCTTAAATGAAAAAAGGACACCCAATATTTGTTCTCATATAGTTATGGAAATTCTCGACATTCACTGACTACCTCAAGGTAACCACTGAACATATTGGTAAACATCGTCAAAACTACTATTTATAACTAAGAGTAATTTTGATTTTTTATAGAAATGGAAGTTCACCATTTTGAGTTTTAGATTCCGTACGGTAGTATTTACTAAATCTATCAACGATATTTAATTATAAATTTTGAAAGTTAAATTAAATAATTCAGTCTACATTTGATAATAACAAAATCATAATGACTAAGTTGAGTAGGACTTCTTTAGAATAATTGTAAAGTAGATTTTTCAAAACATGCATTCAGTTGGTGACTTCTAACGATTGTCATGTTTTAAAAATCTATGACCTCTTTTTGGCAAGTTCTGTATCGCACTAGTATCAATTGAACTCTAGCGTAGTGAAGGACTTGAATTACAATACTGATCATTATATTCATTTGAGATAAAAAATTATAAATTTGTAAAAGTAATATAGGGTGTGATAAAACGAATTTAGGATTTTTTTTGGAATTTTTTGGGAATATACGTAGAGTATACCCTAAACATACTACAGATAGTAGCATATTCCAATTGTTTCCTAGCCCCCTATTAAATAACCTTTTTACGGTTATACGTATCCAAAACTTACACTAACTAAGAGACTTCCCCGAGTGTATCTATGTATTTTTCACTGTAGTATTAAGCAGGTAACTTATATAGTAAGTCAAAATGTACTCCACCTACAAGTCAGGGCGCATTCTAATATTATAGTGAGTGACGTTAATAAAATAATGGCAAATGTAATGTAATTGTCTTAATGAGGAGTGTTTTAAATATATATAAAAGCAAGTAACGATATAGTTGGAATAATTTCCGTTAAAATTAAGTTTAATGTGTTACTTTATTGTGTTAATATTTAGTTTAAAGGCATTATTCACGTTAATTATTAAATAATGAAATATATTGAATTGATATACGAAAAATTTAAATTCATACAAGCATTTCTATTAGAGAATATTCATTGCAAATACTTCACATTTCATTATACATTAAATAATATGAACGTGTAGGTAGTGCAATATATATTTGGCTTTACGTACGTGAATTATCAAATAATCGGAACATATTAAGGAACACTAGATTTAATTTGAGTGACAAAAATCTTGAAAAATCATGAAATATTATTAGAACTATAGGTGTTATAGACACCATGCTTGCAAATATACATTTCGTATCATTCAAAGACAAGATCATGTCTACCACACATATATTAAAATGACTTACTTAGACATTTGCAAGTAATATGGCAAGTGTTTACAATAGGTTATTTTTTACGTGCAAGTAATATGAAAAATTGCAAATTGCTGTACTTGATGGGGCCTGAACCTTAAATGTCAAGTGATTATGATCCTAAAGCATGATAAAAAGAAATGCACAAGTTGTAAATAATTTTTAATACGCCGAAAGCATTAAATTACTCTACCCTAAACTCTAACTGATGTTTATTTGGATGAATTATCAGATATTATGTTAAACTTCATCCGCTCATAACTTCTACGATTCACGTCTAAAGATTAAATAAAAAATCATTTTAATCTCATCTCCATGCAGTCGACTTCATCAAACCCAAATCTTTTAAAGCATGACTAAATTGTTAATATTTAATATTTCATGACTTTCGAATGATACAGCTCTATATCACCTAAATAATCTAAAAATTTTGTGAAAATTAAGACATTATTATTAGAATCACAAAGGTCTTAATTCAAGGTTTAGGATAAAATGATCTACAATCAGATTATAAAACGTTTAACGTAATATTGTAAAGCAAGTGTCAATGAAATCATCATGATTTTACATTTAATACATTGATTCAACAACTATATTAGGATTCGAAATACTTTCATTTAAATACATTATTTCACGCCATAGACCCTCTCAATTGCTTTCCCAATATATATGACACTCTTTCAAATGATGAAGTACGTGTATGTTACGGATGGATGAATTATAAGAAATATTAAACTTCATCCGCTCATACCTACTATGATTCATGTTTGAATTTAAAATACGAACTGAAGCCAATTATATTCATGTAATCTTCATGATTGTACTGTGAATCTTTTTTAATTGAGATTTGTATGCGAGGTTACTATTAATAGCTTCATGTGCGTGTGACTTCACCAATTGAAAGGGAAACAATTTGTGGAAATATTATTCCTTATTTTGTGTTTCAATGTTTCACCTATAATTATGAAGATTTTACAGACTCTAAAATAATTCTTCAATGAAAGAATAACTCATAAAATCATGCATCTAATTAAAAAAAATTCAAAAATCACAACACCTACTAACAGTAGTACATTATAACCTGTCACATTCAAAAGATTTCATCCAGACAATCTGTTTTTATATAATTATATCTTAATAGTCGTAATCAAATTAGTGAATAGTTTTTTATTGTGTTTCTAAAAGTTTAGAAAAATTATAAGTGATAACAATGTTAGATTAAATCATATGAATAAATAGAATCTAAAATTCAAAACGTATAATTATTAACTTTTATTTATACATCAAGTTTTGAATATTCATATTAGTTGCATTTTATAATACGTTGTTAGAAAACTACCCAAACCGGAGATAGGTGAGGGCATGAAGGGGCTACAGAATTTGGAATTAAGATTGAAGTTACGATTGGCCCAAATTAAACCTTCTACTCAAAAATTAAACTCAATACAACAACATAGACAATTGTGGATGGATGAAAAATAAAGAATACTTCAGTATTCTACAAAATTTACGTTGTAAGAAAGGTCTCTATAACCCCTAAACGTACCAAGTGAACCCTTTGAACATAAGTTGATTCTACTTAGCCTCAGAACCAGATATTAGTATGGCAAAGATTTATATGTAAGCATGAAATCTATCCAACAAATCAGACATATTTGTAGTCGGAGGCCTCTCCAATATTATCAAAAAGTTCCCATCAGAAGTCAAAGATTTATTGTGATTGGACGATAATTTAATAAGCTTTCTAAGATGACTTGCATAAAGACAAAAGCGTGATAAAAAGAAATCATGCACAACTCGAGAAGACAACAACCTCGGAACTATTCCGGCCTAAAGGCGCTTAACTTCAGGATTCTAATGGAATCTGCTGTAGTAGCTTTGGTATGACCGCATCACGGCTGTCAGGGGAGTTCCAGAGATTTTAACCGAGAGTCTGAGTCCCGGGAGTACGAGTCCCGTACAAATATATATATTTTATACATATATATATATATATGCTTATACATATACATACATATATATATAGTGCCGGCTGTAGACGCTACCCGAGAGGGTCGTCTCTCTTGCAGCTAGGATTTTAGATTCATTCTCCTCATTTCCGCTCTTTGTTGTTCTCCGCTCCTTGTTGTTCGAATAAGTAATTAAAGTTTGAAAAGTAGGGGTCGGACAATCTAGTCGGTCAAACATTATTTTCTACCAACCCTCACTTGCACGTATATATATACAAGTTTTCGCTGGTCGTAGCCCTCGTTGCACGCTGCTCCACTTTGCCTGCTCCCCAATGTCCCATTTTCTGGCCTGCTGCCCGAGGACGTTGTCTCTCTCACAACTAGGGTCTCATATTTGGTTGCGTTTCCGCCCGTTTCCCTCGTTTTGTCTCTAGCCTCGATTTTATTCGCCCTTCTCCGCGCTTGTTTCTCTCATTTAGTCTCTGCGTGTCTCTCTCTTCTTTACAACTTCTAAATGATATACATGTACAAATATGTATAATTATAATTAAAATTAAAATTATATATATTTATGTATATATACATGTACATATATAAATGTATACATAATTATACGTATATAAACACGTTTATTTTTATTCCCCACAGCCCGCTGCCCGGGATGCGCTGCCTGCTGCCCACTGCCTGCTGGGTCGTTTCTTTCGCTGCGCGTAATTTTAGCCGCTGCTCGCAACCCGGTGGGGGTCGTCTCCCCCGCGGGTAGGGTTTGGGGCTTACTTTCTGTTATCGCTTGTTCTCCCGCTTGTTCTCCCACTGCTCCATTTTTCGGCAATTTTTTTCAGGTATTATTTTCAGGCAACCCTGCCCTGCACTTACGGCATATATTTTATATATTATGCATATATATATATATACATAATAGTATATATATATCTATATATATACACACATATATATATATATGTATACATACATACACTCACAAACAAAACTGAGTATTGATTTGAAACTTTTCCATTCAAACAACCATATCATGAGCATCAATGGGCAAAGTCCAAAAGTGAATTTGCAAAAAGTGTAGTGTGCAACATATAATACATTACTACCGAAGTTTGAAGAGAAACTCGATTGTGATTTGAAAGAGAATGAATTTCAAAGTTAGCCTTGTCTAAAACTCGGTTTTGTGTGCTACAAGTTGGAAGTACTTTAAATTTTGTGAATTTTTTCTCATAGCTTCAATAAAACTTTTTGTGCCTTGGCATGTTGGTATACATCGTTTTAGACAGTTGTACGCAAAAATTGAAGTGAGTTGACATCGATAGAATTTAAAATATCGACAATTTGACAAACATGCAAATGATGTTGGTTTTCACAATATTTGAATTTTTTTTTGGATTTGAGAGTTTGGGACTGCATTGGCCATTGTATAGAGAGCATAGGTTGCAATATGACCATTGTTACATCTTAACTAATTGACTATTTGGAATAGTTGTTGAATAGGCCAATGCGTTCAATTTATATATTAGAGTTGTATGATGCAGTTTTTTGGTTTCACTTTTTTGTACAAAGTCTAGAGCTCATGATGCACATAGTTACTCAATTAACCAATTGAGAAACTTGTTTTTTTTGTGTTCACTATCATCAAAATATTGTCAATTTTATGAAAGTCGGTGTAATTTCTGGCAGTTTTGAATTTTTTGATGATATGGAAAATAATATGTTGATTTGTTTGTAGGATTCATTATGTGCGTCATAAACTCTAGTTTTTGTACAAAAATCCTAAACCAAAAACTACATTGTATAGCTCCAATATATAAATTGAACGCATTGGCCTATTCAACAACTATTTCAAATAGTGAATTAATTAAGATGTAACAATGGTCATATTGCAACCTATGCTCTCTATACAATGGCCAATGCAGTCCCAAACTCTCAAATCCAAAAAAAATTCAAATATCGTGAAAACCAACATCATTTGCATGTTTGTCAAATTGTCGATATTTTAAATTCTATCGATGTCAACTCACTTCAATTTTTGCGTACAACTGTCTAAAACGATGTTTACCAACATGCAAAGGCACAAAAAGTTTTATTGAAGCTATGAGAAAAAAATCACAAAATTTAAAGTACTTCCAACTTGTAGCGCACAAACCGAGTTTTAAACATGGCTAACTTTGAAATTCATTTTCTTTCAAATCACAATTGAGTTTCTCTTCAAACTTCGGTAGTAATGTGTTATATATCGCACACTACAACTTTTGCAAATTCACTTTTGGACTTTGCCCATTGATGCTCATGATATGGTTGTTTAAATGGAAAAGTTTCAAATCAATACTCAGTTTTGTTTGTGAGTGTATGTATGTATACATATATATATACATATATACATACATATATAGATGTGTATATATGTATATATATGTATATATATATATATATATATATATATATATATATATATATATATATATATATATATATATACACATATATATATACCCCTGCCCATACCCTGCCATCTGCCCATACTCGACCATGTGCCCATTCCCGTGCCGATGCCCATGCCTGTATCCTATGCCCGTGCCTATGCCCGTGCCCTATGTCCATGCCCGTGCTTTGTCTCTATCGATCAGGCTAGGGTTTGCTTTTTTTTTTCTGTTCTCTTCGCGTTTCTCGTCTGTCGTCGCTGTTGTGTTGTCGCGTCGCCCCTCGCCTGTCTGTGTTTCTCCTCATTTCTTCTTTCTCTCGTTGTTTCTCTCGTTGTTTCTCTCGTTGTCTCCTCATTTGTACTTTCTCATTTCTTGTTTCTCTCTGTGTTTAAAGTAAATTTCAAGGCAAAGTCCACTGCCGTAGGTGCTAGGTTAGAAGCTGGAGTTTCAATTTTAGGGTTCAAAGCGAATCAAAAATTGCAGGTGGAAGGGCGAATTTGAAGGTGGAGGGCCCGTATTCTTTATGTAAGTTCACACTATTGCTCTCTTCTTGAATGCTGTGGAATTTTTTTTTTGTTTAGGGTTTAGTTATCTGTCTAGTTAAAGATGGTAACGAACCAGACCTCAGCGTTTGAGAGTCAATGGATGATTTTGAATTTTATATCTCAATTTCAAACAGAAAATACATTCACAGATTGAGAGCTCTTTTTTGATTCACGGGGTTGTGGTGCATGGCCATTTTCAGCTTAGGGTGTGGCTTCTTTGATTAATTCCTGTAACAAATGAAATGTGAGACTGCTTGCTTTGAATTTGTGATTTAAAAACTTTAGCTTTGGTGATTCAAGTTTCACGAAAGGCATCGTGAATGATGTAGAAATAGTTACACCTTTTGCAACTCGAATCGTGCGAATTCAGGTGTTCTTGCTGGAGTGAGTGGTGTGGTTAATTTTGTGAACGAATTGCTAGAATGATCAATGTGCTTACTTTCTATTGGAGATTTTTTTAAATGAATGTCTTATCGTACATTCACAGATTGAGAGATTGTCTTGATTCTATGGCTGATGGTTGAGTTATGCTCATATAGCAAGTATGTTATCGTGTTTGTTTGAAAGAGGATTTTTAACGGTGATATAGTTCCAAAGCAGTATCATCTAACGCTATACAACCTCAGTTCATTGATAAGTGTAGTGCTTGCAATGTTTCAGATTGATCAACTTGGTCATCAAGAGCAATTGTTGGGACACAGTGAAGAGCATATTCTGGTATAAGAGGTGAGTGCTATGCTCATCCCTTAGAAGTTTTTTAAATTCATTTTTGTAGGCAGTGCATGAATTTTTTCAATGCAATGTTTATTGTGGGATGTGTAATAGTAATGTCCAATACTGTAAGTAACAGTATTGTAGAAAGAGTTATTGAGAGCAAGTCAGCAAAAATGTGTAATTTTCGCTTTGTTTCAGCCCTATGATTAACAATTTAAATACAAGTACCAGACGGTAGTTTAGGTCGATGTCAGTTTAGGTCGATGTCAGTTTAGCTCGACACAACGTAAATGGGCAGCGAAACTCGCGTGATAAACGCTAATTTAGGTCGACCCGATCTAAACTTCACCAATACAAGTCACATCTGAGCTCGACTCTCCCTAAACTGCAGTCAATTCAGGTCGACACGACCTAAATTGCAAGAAATTCAGGTTGACACGACCTAAATTGCAGTCAATTCAAGTCGACACGACCTAAATCGCAGTCACTTCAGGTCGACTCTCCCTAAACTGCAGTCAATTTAGGTCCACACGACCTAAATTGCAGTCAATTCATCTCGACACGACATAAATTGCTGTCAATTCCGACCTAATCTCGGAACTACACGTTATAGTACACCAAGTCTAGGCTGAAACATGTAGAACATGAACATGTACCATGTGTGAATTCAGGTCGAATAGACCTATTTTATGCTATAAAGCAATACGAATTGGTCTGATCTACCTAAGATTCAGCTCGACTCGACCTAAATCACACAAATAACCTAACCATATATTGAACAACTTCAGACTGGGACGACCTACTTAAAGGTCGGGATACCCTAAACTACCAATTGTTATATTTAATTCACATAAAGCCTAGCAGAAAATAGTAAAAACACTCTCCCCCTCCAGCAGTTTAGGTCGAATCAACCTAAATAAAGAACTATCGGTCATCGTTTACGAAGAATAGGTTGGAAGTTCTAAAACCTGAACATGTATCAAGTGCGAATTCAGGTCGAATCGACCTAATCTACCCTAGAAGTCAGTACGATTTGACTAGATAGCTGCCTAAGATGCACAGATTCAGATCGAGGTAGCCTTTACGGCCATGAATGGCCTACAATGATCGAATGATATTTTGTATAGTAAACAAGAAAAAACACATAAGATGTGAACATTCAGTTCGACCCGACCTAAATTGCTCGCTAAGTAGGGCAATTCAGGTCAGGTCGACCTGAATGTTCACATCTTCTGTGTTTCTTCATGTACTTCCGAATATCCGTAATTCCTTAATACACAAAGTCCTTACCTATATTTCCTCTTTAGATTGGGTCGACCTAAAGAGTATCACATTCACGACTCAATGCTTCATACATATGAAGCGTACTACATCCTTCAAGATTAAGAGCCTCGTCTAATGTTTAGGTCGATCCGATCTAATTTACGATGAACCCCTAGATGCTCGCAACTGACAAGTCTGCAGTACGCATCTCTACATAGGCATGCTGATGTGTGTGTTGTACATTTTAGCTCGTACCGACCTAAACATCGTCTGTCCTCGTTGTGAACAAAATGGCAACAGAGAGGAAGACACCAAGGGAACAACAAAGTGAACCCCTCAACCTCTACTACAAGAAAGTTGCACATCCGCAGAGCAAGGATGATGCAGAAGGAGACGACCTCGCGAACTTCGGGGAGTTCTGGGAACTGCAGGAACAAGAACTTGTGCAGTTCTGGAGTCTCAATATGATACCAATGACTCGTGATTGCTGCTTAATCACGAAGAATGCTAATACACCGACCTACCTCCCACTCTCATTACACGAGAAGGTGAAAGACATCAGCAACGGTGATGGCTCCAAAATCATGTTGCACTGCGTGACAACGAGAACTGAATGGGAAAAGAAGAATCAGTACAACTTCATGCTGATTCTCGACTCCGCTGTCATTCCATTCAATATCAGCCCCTTGATAGCCTCTCTCGAACATACAGAATTCAGAGGAATGATGAAGGAGCTGGAGAATAAATTTGACAGCCAATACTTCACGTCTACCAACGGTCAGCCTCTGCGCGGGGCCCAACTCTGCTCGAAAATCCGGAAGGTGATCCAGAACTTCGAAATCTTCAAGGCCAAGATGGACATGCAGAGTCTATCGATGACACCAATAAGTGTGTCCCTCAATAACCGTAGCCACGGAGGTAGTGCGGGATCCACGTTCACAAACTCGCGAAGACCCCAACAGAGCCGCGGCAAGCGCAAGCCCATCACGCCTCTTACACCTACACCACCACCCAAAAGCCATCTTGGCTCCTCGTCGAAGAGGAGGAAAGCTCTCGGGAAAGCTGTTGACAAAAGGGCACCTGAAGATGTCGAGGACGTTAGCTTGGCATCTGCTGTGACCAACTTGCCAGAGCCCGTGCAGGGAAACAAGAAACCAGACTTCACACGGTCGACCGAGGCGTACAAGACGTTCTGGTCGTCCTGCACTGACGCCTTTGTCTGGGGAATCGAAGATAAGAAAACGATCCCCATAGAGCAACTAGTCGATGCGCTTCCTGACATGAACATCAAGTCGTACGAGCCGGGTCTTGCGGAGAAGATCATGGGCTTCCTTCTCAGCATGCCCGATAGAAGCACAAAGCTGACTCTGTGCGTCATGCCTTGCGACCTGGACGAGAAGCCCACTAGCTGGGACTCCATCAAAGATGGAAAGTTTTGGCTGATCAACGGGCAGCACAGTGTCAAAGCAAGTTTCATGATGCGTGAACAAAGGATGGATCCCAAAGACATCAAAGAGTTCGCTCAATGGAACTGCTTTATTGTTTGGACGAAGAATAACGGAAAGCTTCGTCAAATATCCGCGTACTACAACCGGGTCAACCACTTCCGCGCCATCAAGCTGTCCTAGGCGACTAACATCTTGGGAGCGCGGCAGGTCTGGAATAAACTCAATCGCCCCAAGAACCCGAAGGAGTTAGTTCAGGTGGGAACGAGCAATCAGGCGTCAAGAACGAAGGAGGCCGCGATCAACAAAACAAAATTCAACGTAATGTTCAGCTCGACTCGACCTGAATAGCTTTCGATAGTACTCCAAGTCCTAGTTCGTCCCTACTGACTGGATCTATGGCACCTACGAGTTAGGTTGAGTCGACCTAGAATGCTCATACTTTCGTGATCTTTTCTACTGAGTGTCCTTGTAATCCGTGCGCTCCACAGTCTGTGTTGGTTTAGGTCGAGTCGACCTAAAAGACTGTATAATAGCTAACAGTGTCTGTGCCCTTGCAGGAGTTTCAAGCTGCTATGAAGCTGCGGTTCCTGATGCTCGACGTGGCGCAGGCGCAGAAGGACGCCAAGAAATGTAATGCGTCCGAACTGCTCGACATCCACAATGAGTTGAAGTTCATCACTGCGCCCGACGACGTGTTCGACCTCTGGAGCGAAGTGTTATCAAGAGCGGGTGCCGGAGAGCTCCATGACCCAGACACTGATTTGCCGTTCAAGCAGAAGCCTAACTAGAATCCAGAGAGTGAGAGTTCTTCAAATGGCTGAGAAATCTAACCTATGAGGACCTCACCAAACTCGCGAGGCATATCCCGAACCACGGGAGCCCAAAATGGACCCGGGGATACCCGAAGGTCACGATTAAGGCAATATCCTCCGTTCAAGACAGGTGCTACTCGACCAAGGAATGGGTGGGGAGAAGGAAGCGGAAGCACCTTGTCAAGAAGGAATTGCACAACATCAATCGTGAACTCGGACTCTTCAATCCGGCGGGGGAACTGGTTCCGGAGAAGTGGAGGCAGTTCAAGGAGGAGTACCACGTCACGAGGGCGACAATGAATGTACTCCTTGAGCGGCCGGGTGAGGTATATTTCAGGGAGGCAAAGCAGGTCAGAAGCAAGAACAAGAAGACCGCAGAAATCTCCCCGTACGCATACGAGTTCTTCAAAGTCTTCCTGGAGAAGAGGAAGAAATTCGAGAAGCCCGCCGGCAACACTCACTTCCGGCCATACGACCCGCAATTAAACGAGCACGCCGACTGGCTCGAGGGTGCCTGGTCATCCGTCACGTTTGTGGACATGAAGCTGGGGGTCATCGACTTCAGGGTCCTCCCCGGTGTGGGTGACAAGGAGAAGTTAAGTACGGATATGCCGTACTTCCACAAGTTCATGTCTTCTCTAAAAGAAAGATGTGAACCAGAATTCGATGAAGTACCTGCGTGGCTGTTCATCTGCGCCGATATGATAGAGCAAAACCAGGCAGTTCATTTCGATGAGCACGACGACCAACTCCGCAAAATACAAGATGGAGTATGCGGACTACCATCCAGCAAGGAATGAGCGACTGGGAGACAATCCGGCGAACCATAAGAAGGCGCGGGCGAAAGTGCACCTGGTCTTCTTGCAAAGGTCTGATATTCCGATGGTGTGGATCCCCCCCGACTTCTACGCTTCAGAGACCAGGATATACACAAAGCCCCGGGCGTACGATGAGCTGTTGTACCGCGTGTACAACGCAGAACTCTGAATGGAGTTCTACTTGTGGCTCATGAACGCGTTCTGCATGCCGGGGTCGAACGTCGTCTCCGTCTACGCGGGATCCAAGTTCACTTGCGCTGCACTGGTGAGTAGTTCAAGATTTGGAATCATGTCCTTCAGCTCGAGTCGATCTGACCCTACATAGTGTTACCGTTCATACATTTTAGGTCGGGTCGACCTAAAATTCATGTCAAACCTCGTTTTACCAAAAGCGCTAGTTAGGGTTTCTAGGGCAACTAGGAGTAGTCTTTCCGCCATAAATAGGAGGAGTAGTGGCCATAATGGCCCAGTTATTTATTTCGACAGAGAGTACCATCCGGGCACAGCCTAGAGGAATTATTACAGGACTAGACTGACAGCAGGTTCCGGTGGGGAACAGGATGGGAGACCGGATAGGAGAGGACGGGTCTCCGATGGACCCGGTCACGGTCCAAGCATTGAAGTGGGCCGCTCTAAACTGAGCGACCCACTGTTCATTCACTCTCTACAGCTCCAGTTGTCCGCGCCAGCAGAATTTCGAGCTTCCGGATAGCCGTAGAATTGATAGTGTGGGACCGGAAGAAGAAGGCAGTGAGCGACCGTATTGTGCAGATTCTGAGCGTCCGGGAGTAAGGGAAACTGAACACCCGGTGAGAAACAGCGGCGCGAGGTTAGAATTTGGAGTAAGCGAGCATCCGGACAGCGCGCACCGCCATTTACGACGGAGTTTGAGGAAGAAAGGAAGTGCGCAGCCAGGAAGAGGGTCGCGGGGTCTCTGGGAGGTTAGAAGAACACCACGGAAGCGGAAAAGGAAGCATCCGGAGCGGGAGGCGCGAGGTTTACCGAGGAAAGAGAGGACGCATCCGGAGAAGGAGCTGCGCCACATCCGGAGGAGTGAAGAATTCCGCCCGGAGCCCGCAGCCATGGCACGCAGGGAAGCCGGGGCCAAGATTCCGGAGAAACGCATCTGCCCGGACATTCCGCAGCACGAGCAAGACTTCGACGAGCTAATGCAGGACCTCCAGAAGATGGGGTGTTTGGAATTGTTTGGGAGAGTGTGGGATGTGCAGGACTCCCGGATGCTGGAGGAAATCGAGGGCGGGGCAATGGTGAACGCCTTCCGGACAACCATCCGGGCGAAGTATGGCAGTTGGACCCGGGAGATGTGGCGGGAACTGTACGACTTTCCGGACACCAACGAGGACCTGGAACCGGGAGGCAAGGGCGACACGGACTGGGTGAAGATGCGGTTCAGTCATCTCTCGGACAAGGACGGATTCAAGGTGGCGGATTGCATACTGCCTCGGGAGAAACGGCTGCTCCAGTACATAGTTCCCATCCTCAGTCCGGAGAAGCCCACCACCCTCACTGTGACGCTAGCCCGGGGTATCTACTCCGCCCTTCTCCGGAAGAAACGGATCAACTGGGCGATCCTGATCCACCAGAACACGCAGAAGTGGGCGGGTAACCTCGACAACAAGAAGGGATGCCCCTTAGCCCCATTTCTCTACCACCAATACGAGAAACATGGGTGCCTCACGGCAGAAAAAAAGAAGAGGTTGGAGGAAGTGCCTATTCCGGGGGTGAGAAGCCCGGCCAAGAAGAAGACGGCGCTTCCGGGAGGAGGAGCGGGGACCAGCAGACCCGGCTCGTCGTCCCGACCGGAGGAGAGAAGGGTGGCTCCACCTGCAACCCAACCGGATAGGAGCAGAGTCCGGGGAGAGGAGCTCCGGAAGGAGAAGGAAGACCAACCGGTAAGAAGGCCACTAGGCGATTCCAGCCCTAATCCGGAGACCAGGACCAAGAGGAGAGAAGACCGCCCGGAGGGAGGCCGACCGGGTGGCACCAGGCCGCAACAGGAGGAGCGGCAGGAAGGGAGAAGGAACCTGGGACTAGAACGACCGGGTGGAGCGAGACATCAGCCGGAGTAGAGGACAGGGGCCCGGGAGGGGAGTTCGGATGAGGAGGAGGATTCCCCACAGCCGAGGTTAACCCGGAAGAAGCCGGCGGGAGGACAAGGGGCAATTCCTCAACCGGAGGTGGGCGGTCCTTCCCAGACACAACCTCGGGTGGATTCGATCGAGGAGCCTAGGGCAAAGGAGGAGACGAAGCCTTCTCCACCCCATCCCCTGGAGCAACCGGTAGAGAGACCCGGACCAATGGAGGAGGATTCTACCCCAGCGGCTCCACAGGAACGTATGGAAGAAGAGAACCGGACAGACCAGGAGGGAGGTCCGTCTCAGCCGCGATCCCAAGGACGGAAGAGGAAGTTAGTCCTCCCGGTTGAAGGAGAGGAAGAACCGGAAGGACCGGATACCACATCTGGAAAGAAGAAGGGACCGGTCCGGAGGAAGGTGATCCCACTCAACAAACGTCCCAAGGAAGCAGGGGAGGACGAAGAGGAAACAGGAGATGAGGGGGACCAGGAGCAGGGAATGCCAACAGAAGCAGAACCGGTCTAGGAGGCAGGCCCATCCGGAAATGTGCCAGCGGAACGAAGAGAACCGCTCCGGATGGAGGACATGTTACTGCAGACCCGGGTGGCACTGGACCTGGTTATGGAGCAATACAACCCCATGTTCGCTGCTCTCCGGGAGATAGGGACTCTTCTCCGGACAAACGACGTTCTGGAATATCCGGCGCGGATTCGGAAGCTCCAGAGGAAACTCATCCGGAGTAGGGAAAGGGAGAATGAGCTAACCGGACAACTGCAGGGTATCCGAGAGGCAGAGAGCGAATCGGCGGCTCTCTTGAAGGGATTTGAGGAGGAGTTGCAACGAAAGGTAGCCTACATTAACAAGATGGAGGCCCACGTACAGAGGAAGGAGTTGCAGATCCGGGAGTAAGAGGATACCATCGGCAATGTAGCGGAGACAAGCCGGCAGTGCGTCTCCAAACTATCCGGGTTGTTCCAGTCGAATGGGGAGGCACAAACGAAGGTCCGGTTGTACGACCAGCGGGTACTTCAACCGGGATTGGAGGGAGCAGCCCGGATGAAGAATGTAGTCCGGGAGTACTCGGACAAGGTAGAAGCATATCTGGTGGAGTTCCGGGTATTGGCGGAATGCATTCGGGAGAGCTCTTCGGAGGAAGAGTCGGATCAAGAGGGACCTACCTCCCGGACCGTGGTGGATGTGGAGCCAATCCACATGGCCAGACCCGCGGGGGTAAGTCCAGAAGAAGTCCGGGATTTGAGCGAAGGTATGGAGGCAATGGATGTCCACCCGGACAGGGCGGAAAAGCAACAAGAGGGACAGTCGGCGGGGCGCGGAACTCGGGGAGATAGGCCGGCGGATCCAATCGTGGTAGGGAGCCCGGAAGATGAGGAATAGCAGCCGCAAGTAGACTTGTAGCTGCCCGGAATCATCGGAGTCCCGGAATTGGTGGCCCGGACTTAGTGGATCCGATCACTTTGAAGGGGCCCTTTTTGCAGCAGTAGGGTAGGACTCTGTTTGGGAGTTAGTTTTTAGGATTCTAATGTTAGTTGCAGTGTAGGAAGAGAACTAAATCATGGGGTAGTCCCCCGGTTTTTCCGGATCTGCGGGTTTCCCGGATCTGGTCGGCTTTGTGTTTTCTTTTTATCCAGGGATGTTCTTCATTCCTGGGGTCTTCTTTTGTGTACCATTTTCTCTTTGTAAATGATCATAAGCATACTCTTCTACGACCGGAAGGACTGTGTGTGTGTGTGTGTGTGTGTGTGTGGTTGTTGATTGAGATGGTGGTCCAATTAAGTCCCTTGGTAACCGGAAGAGTTGATCGGATTCTGTTGTAGATCTAGTTATTCCGCGCCCGGTTGCAAGGTGTGATCCGAAGTAGTGGCTGAGTGGATGGGAGGGGGTACTCCGGTTCTTTCAGAACTCCTGGACGGGTAGTCCAGTTGAGGTGCCAGCACCCGTGTAGATCATGTGACAGGAAGGTACGGAATAGCTAGAGTAACCGGGTTCTGTTGTAGATCCAGTTAAGAGTCTGGGTATTGGGCAAACTCATAGATTGTTTGAAGGTGGGTTGTTCTGTGCTCGGTTGCAAGGTATAATCCGGGAAAATGGCTGAGTGAACAAGAGGGGGTACTCCGGTTCTTTCAGAACTCCTGGACGGGTAGTCCGGTTGAGGTGCCAGCACCTGGGTAGGCCATGTGATAAGGAGAGTCGGAATGATCAGAGTAAAATTAACTGCTAGGAGTCGAACCAATTCTGGATACCCCGGGTAAATGTCCATCCCGGTTATCAAGTCGTTGTAGTAATTTGTGGAAGGGGGAAACCCGGGTTACGCTTAAGTGACCGGCTGTGGGTTTGGGATGAATCTGCAGCTGAAGCGCAGTACGGGGACTACCCGGATAGAGGAACGGAGTTAGTATAACCGGAAGGTAGTGAATTTCCCATCACTTAAATCAGCAGGAAGGATGTGTCTTTCAATCCAGCACCACTAATATGAATGGAGAGCCCTCTGAAGGAAAACAGAGGTTAAGGTAAACCGGTTTGAGTTGTTTTGATAGACCGGGCAGAGTACGGTTGGATAAATTCCCAACTCGGACGAAAACCGGATCTAGTCGTAACCGGGTCAGTCAGTAGGAGGAGACCCGGTTTGGTAGGAAAGAGGAATTCAGCTGGTGAGAGAGAGAGAGAGATCACCAGTCCGGGACCATCTCCGGAAGCTTTCCACTTCACCGAATCCCTACGGAACGATAACCCGGAAATCACCTCTACGAGCGTTCTTAATACGAAAAAGTGCGTTCTAGGGGAATATCCTGTATCACGTGCTACGACAATTCATACCGGCATACTTGGTCTTCTTGGAAGTGCCCTAACTATAGCCCCCCTACATAGTGTTACCGTTCATACATTTTAGGTCGGGTCGACCTAAAATTCATACCGGAATACCTGCTCTTCTAGGAAGTGCCCAAACTATATCCTCAATGCGTTTCAGGTCGGGTCGACCTAAAAGTTTAGTGTGCAGCTCTTAGAGTCGATGCTGTTGTCTAGCTCGGGTCGACTTGAACTAAACCTTAAACCTTCTCAGTGCCTATGAGCGTTTTGACCGTCACTGGTCAAAAGCCCATATGTCCGGCCGGAAAGTTGGTGATGTGTAGACGCAAGCAATGGACTCCTAAATAAAATTGGCGTTCGTGTCGGTAAATGCTAACCAAAATGGTGAAAAAGTAGGAAAAAGGAGACGAACGGGTAAAATTGCAAGAATTGGCAGCACTTGCAAATGGTCGATTTGGACCATGTACAAGTACCTAATCGACCCTAACCCTTCCCAATCCACCCTAGGCACTTTGTGCACTAAATCGGGCTTGGAATTGGAAATTAGGACTTGTTTTTTGGGTTTTGTGGCTTACATCCAAAAATTACAGCACACCAACCCACTTCCACAAGGACACTAAATTCTTGCAATTGAGAGTTTTTATGGGTTTCAATCATTGCATAAACCTTCTAAGGAACGATAAGCACCTTTGTGCTCTAAACAACCCAATGGTGAATAATTAGGGTTTTGTGGGATAATTTGGGCAGCGCTTCCGCATGTGCCCAAAACCCTTTCCAAACCCTAATTTGCACAAAGATACTTGATTGGCCCGGTGAAATTGGGCAGCGCTTCCGCGCTAGAACCCTCACCGGACCAATTCAATACAACATCCACACAAGTGCAACAAACACACAATCATAACAACCAATACAATCAATCCACAACAATTGAGAAAAAAAAAACCAAAAATGCATACACGAAACACTCTGGCAATTAAAATTACCAAATTGAATGTTTACAATTAGGTTCAATTCTACTAGTCCCAACAAACCTAATTAATCCATTTAATGATGCATAAATTGGCAAAGGGGTTTGAGGGATGCGTTCCCTCTGTAATATCACTCTGTCCCTCCGTAATATCACACAGGGAGGGACAGAGATTGCAAGCTCCGTGAACTCCCCGTCGCCTTGCCTTCGTCGTTCTCCCTGTCCTCGCCTTCGTCCCACCGTGATCTCCCTCTTGGGCTTCGAGCTCGCCGTCGCTTTCAATTCTTGGTCGTCGTCATGGATTGCCTGTTCCCGATTGCCGAGATCGCCTCCGCTGCTGCCGAACCGCCGCCCTGCAGCGCCAAAGCCCCTCGTCGTCACCTCCGTGTACACCGTCGTCTTCCTGTCTTGAGCTGCTGCGCCGTGCAGCTCGCCCTCGAACCCGTAGTCGCCTCCGATGAAGCCACCGTCGGGACAGCCTTCGCGATGGTCGATGCTGCCCTCACTGCAGGTCCAGTTACTTCCGCCGTGATTCGCGGCCGCGCCTCCGTCGTCTTCTTCTTGGTGATCTTGGTCTTCGTCTCTACGCTGCTGATCGTAGCCTTCCTGCTCTTCTCGCCGCAAATTCCGGGCTGCTCCAGGAGCCCTGGTTCCGTCTCCGAATCCGTTGGTCGTGTTGCACGCCCTTCTCGAACTGCCGTGAAATCCTCGCCCTTTCAACAGCAACCGAAGTCGCCCTGTTCTTGGTACCGTCTCCACTAATCCCAAACGGAACCAATACACCCAATCCCCAAAAAACAGCTAAGACACAATTTCTCAAGCCTTCACACGCAAAGAATACCTGTTCCAATCTTTCATCTTTCCCAATCAAAACAATAGAGTTCTTTTCACTAATCTTTCCTACAATTCTCCCAAACAAATCCAACACCAAAAACACGATCTAGATCTAGCATTCTACCGTCTCCCCCGAACTCTCACCGTGCAGACACAATCAACTCCCAAACAGAAGCGACCGGGTGGGACTTTGCACGCACCGAAACTTCATCCATCCACTCCATCCAAACCTTAAACTACCACCTAACTCCCACTTAATTGAGAGTACAATTCACACACTCTACTAATCCAAGAATCTATAATAAACCTCATCAAAGAACTAGAGAACAACCTCAACAATAGCCTAACAAGATAAAGCTAAACCAATAGGGCTAAAATAACGAGCCAAAAAGAATAACTAGGATAACTCGCAGAATAAACTAATAAACTAGACTAAATTCATGAACTAAAATGATAATCAAATCTCATAGAATAAAATCATAAAATAAAAAAAAAGGGCAAACGACCCAATTGCACATAATCACAAAATTAAATCGGTAATCGTAACTAAACACACTAATTTATCTAGATAAAAAGGAATCTAATAATTGTCGATCAAAACCGGACACCAAGGTACATAAATCCGGGAATTTGTCTAACCGGTTAAAATGCCCCGGTTAGACAAATATAACTCACTAAACATCCAAAAACTATCGGGCTAAAAATTCAATGCTAAGTGAGCCGTTTCAACAGTTCATAGTGCCCCCAGTCTTTAGATTGATTCGACCTGAACTATCCCTTCGTACTACCTCATCCCTTTGTGCTGCCTCTCCTTCACAGTTTAGGTCGAGGCGATCTAAATCCTTCGCAATCCCCAATTATATCAACCCTGACTCACTTGTTGACTGCCATGCCATTTGTGCAGATGTGTTGCGTGAACAGCTACGCTCTCGGGGACAAAAGAATGAAAGACTGGTTTGCTTCTATTGCGATCGACGCCTTAGACCTCGACAAGGCAGTCTTCCTAGAGGACAGATACCCTGTGCATGTTGATGGGGAGCAGAGTACTCCTGCTGCACGACCTGGGTCCTCCAGATCGAAGAGGAAATCCAGAGATCAGTGGTCTGATCCCCCTCTCACGCAGCGGGATGAGGAGAACTCGTCAACCTCCTCTTCCAATGAGGAGGATGACGACGAGGACGACGATGCTCCTCCTCTTGATACCCCCCGGAGTCTGATGCGCCAAGTTCGTCCGCGTCCTCTGGCTATCAGCTCGGGACACCTTCCTCCGAGCGGAAGTCGAAGAGAAAGAAACGTGAGTCCTCGAACAAAATTTTGAAGACGTTGGCTGCCACGGTTGCAGCTCTCACTGTTCAGACCTTGAAGACCACGGAGGAGAATCTGAAGATGAACCAGGAGACAAGAAAAGAGCAGTACGATTTCCAGAAGTTTATTATGGAACAGCAGCATCAGCAGCAGCAGCAGCAAAATGTCATGCAGCAGACGCTGCAGGCGCTGATGCAGAGCCTTCTGCCGCCTTCTGGGGCCGTACTGAACCCACTGCCATTGGCTTCTCAACCTCTGCTGTTTGGTAATCAGCCGTCGGGTTCAACCACCAGCGGAGAATCTGCTCCACCTGCGCCCTCGTTTTTTGTTGTTCCTCCTCCGCCTCCACTTGCGCCCTCGTCTCTTGATGCGCCGCGTCCGCCTCCTCTTGCGCCCTCGCCTGTCGCTGTGCCTTCACCGCCGTCAGCTGCTCCTGCGTCTGCTCTGCCACTTTGCCGGCTCCTCCGCAGGTTTCATCGGGCGCTGCTGGTGATGCCGCCAATCCATACAGCCTTGACGACAGTCTGGGATTCGGCGGAGCCGCTGGCAGTGACAATGGAGACACTGCCGTCTCGCCCGGCACAGACGTTGCAGCAGGTGGTTCCCAATAATCACTCGATGTCATTTGTATAGATTTAGCTCGACTCCGGTTGATTTGTATCATAGGTTTTTTGTAGATTTTTTGTATAGACGGCTCTAATACTTAGGATTTTCAACTCCTGGTTGAGTAGAGTCCTTAGGACATTTTCCAATGAACATTTTTTGTACTTCAAATTTTTTTGGCCTTTCTATAATTTACACACTCCTCATTCGGAATTTACATTCATGTACTGTCATTGCAGGCTCCATCGGTGCCCACATTGTGCCTCACGCTCAATTGCCTTCTGTTGTTCATCCGCCCGCGCAATGTAATCGGGGCGGTCAGTCCTTGGTGCCCAGTCCGAACTCGCCCGCAGTCCCTTCCTCTCCTGTCGTCCCTCCGGCCTCTCAATCACTGGTGTCAAGTCGTAGACTTCAGCGGGATTCGCAATTGGATGAGCGAACACGTACATCGGCCTCCCCTCCTCTTCACGTCGCCGGCGCTGCACCCTCGACAGCCACACTTGTCGTCACTGCGAAGTCTATTGAGTCCTCCGGCCTTCAGGTGCGTTCCATACGTTTTTTAATGGTCGCAACTTCGTGTTTGTTGTCTTCGCGCTCGACCGTGTGCCGTTTTTATTACGATGTCGTCCGAAATGTGTCGGTTCAGGATCATAACTGGCTGCACATTTGTCTGCTCGTTGTCGCCAGGGATCCAGTCCTCCTCTTACTTGTGGAGGTTCTTCGGAGTTGGTCATTCGGTCGCCACAGCTTAGGCCTCCCAAAAAATGGCTCAATGTCGTCCTGGACGTGAATGGAATCCTCTGTGTCTGTGAGGATTTGAAATCCCGGTCCGGGATTACGGCCTATAATGAATACTCGGCGCAGCACTTAGCCGTTATCCCCGCTGTAGCTGGACCCAAAGCAGTGTACGTGCGCCCACTCTGCTTCTCGTTTCTACGGGAGCTGACCATGTTTGCCGACGTTACCGTCTGGAGCTCCATGAAGAAGTCTACCACTGAATTGGTAGTGCGATATTTATTCCGCGGCATCCAGCCCCTCCCATCCCTTGTACTTGGCCAGGAGTCGTGCGAAACCCTCAAGTGTAGGGATAGGCACGGCCGGCTGTCCTCGTTCAAAGTGCCTGGCACTGATAAGAACTTGTTCCTTAAGAATCTAGCCTAGCTGTTCACAGGCTATGTTGGAAGATTCACGTCCGCAAACACTGTTGTAGTGGACGACAGCCCCAATAAGCACATTTTGAATGAGCCCCATAATGTAATACTCCCTGACTCTTGGTCCTACGTTGGAGACGGTGCGCGTGACAATTTCCTTCATGATGCTCTCCTTCCATGGTTTCGGCATCTCCATCGCAGTCCTGGCACAGGGTTGCTATCTTTCCGTAGGGACAATAATATTGGGCGGCGTATGCTCTGCGACGAGCCCGACCGTCGAGAGTACAGCGCGCTCAAGGAGGCTGTACACGCATCCCATAGTCTGCCTAGCTCCTAGTTCATTGTACGGTTCTATAGCTGGATGCCCTTTTCTTAGTGATGTAGCCGTTCCGGACTACCTATCGATTTCTGGTTGCCTTGACTGATGTGTATAATCCCTTGTAATTGTAATATACCTTTGTCTTCACAACATCTGCGCTTGAGTACTTTGTGAGATGAATATTATGGACGCTTCAATGTTATCGTTGCAATGTGTTATGACTTAATCGCACCTTTATATAGTTTGCATCATTTTTCTTCTCTTTTTTTTACTGCTTGGAAAATTTTGTTTTGTTGCAATGCGCTCGTGGAATTTGACCTCATTGGTAATTCTTTTCAGGCAAGGTATGCCACTGCCAATCCAGCCCACTGTACTGGCCCCCAAATCAGAGCGTCCACCGATTCTATCATGGACTATGAACACGCAATTCGCTATTTACGCACTTGGCCATATAATCATGCACTTGGCCCCCGGACGCATTAAAAAATTTGTCTAAAAAATTCTCTTAAAAACAACAATTTTTGTCTGTCTACAATTACTTTCATTGTAAACAAACAATTCTTTTATTTATTTATTATTCTTATCTTTATCTTTTATTTTATTTTTTCTTTATCTTGTTTCTTTGATCTTGTTCCTTTCCTGTCTTCTTTCTTGTCTTCTTTCTTGTCTTCATTTTCTTTTCCTTCTTGTCTTTCTTCTTGTCTTCTTCTTCTTTTTCTATTTTTTCTTCTTACCTCTTGTGGCAGCCGCAAACCCTACACCCGCACCGAGGGAAAAAACCAATTTTTTATTTATTTATTTATTTATTTTTCTTCTCTTTTGGTTTTCGTCTTTTTTTTTGCTTAGGGCTCATGAACTCTAAAAATAGAAAATTTAAAAATTTAAAAATTAGGGTTCAGCCTGCGGCGGCTGAACCTAAACGGCGGAGGAGGAGAAAAAAACCGAAAAAAAAAAAAAAAAAACATTTTTTTTTTTTTTTTTTTTCCCTCTTTTGGTTTTCGTCTTCTTTCTTGTTTAGGGCTCATGAACCCTAAAAAAAAATAGGGTTCAGCCGCTGGCGGCTGAACCCTAAACGGCCAAAAAAAAAAAAAAAAAAAAAAAAAAAAAAAAAAAAAAAAAACAGTAGTCTAAAAATAGATTTTATTTATTTATTTTTTTCTTTTTTCTTTTTTTCCGGCTGTTTAGGGTTCAGCTGCCGACGGTTGATTCCTAAATTTTTCTTTAGGGTTCATGAGCCCTAAACAAGAAAGAAGACGAAAACCAAAAGAGAACAAAAAAAAAAAAAAAAAAAAAAAATTTTTCTTTTTTTTGGGTTTTTTTTTCCTCCACTGCCGTTTAGGTTCAGCCACCGCTGGCTGAACCCTAATTTTTAAAATTTTAAAATTTCTATTTTTAGGGTTCATGAGCCCTAAGCAAAAAAGAAGACGAAAACTAAAAGAGAAGAAAAAAAAAAAAAAAAAAAATTGGTTTTTTTTTCCTCAGTGCGGGTGTAGGGTTTGCGGCTGCCACAAGAGGTATGAAGAAAAAAATAGAAAAAGAAGAAGAAGACAAGAAGGAAGACAAGAAGGAAAAGAAAAAGAAGACAAGAACGAAGACAAGAAAGAAGACAAGATAAAAGAAACAAGATAAAGAAAAGATAAAAGAAAAGATAAAGATAAGAATAAAAAATAAATAAAAGAATTTTTTGTTTACAATGTAAGTGATTTGTAGAAAGACAAAATCGCTGTTTTTTAGAGAGCTTTTTACACAAATTTTTTAAGCACGATTTGCTCATGAAGTGAACGCACTCGGCCTAGTGCATAAATAGCGAATTGCGTGTTTATGGCCAGTATGCTATACTCAGTAGAGGAAACGTCTTGTGCTCGGCAGCTACAGCATAGTCATCTATGGACTTTTCCACGAAGCCAATTCAACATGGTGTTGTGGACAGCCCTTATAACAGTGGTATTTGTCCTGTGCCCAAGTCCTCACCTTCTCCTTTGCGGTCACGAGAATCGTCCACTTCTCGTCGCTCGCGTTCTCCGTCTGATAGGGTGCCTCAGAGAAAGATTTATAAAGACGCCTTACACCCAATTAATTCTCTTGAGGTACAAATACTTTCTTTCCCCGCACCATTATTTCGCTTAGATGGTCTTGCCTTGATGTATACTTGATGTAGATTCCCTTGTACTTGCAGGGTTCCGACATTCCCAAACCATGCAAGTCCTCTGCTACTGTAAATGCTTTCCGAATGACTCCTGCGATGCTGTCATCAGACCCGCCTCCTCTAACCCAAGTCCGTGTTCATGTGCCCTCTCGTGCGTCTTTGCGTACTCGTCTCCTTTTAGTGAATGCGGGTCTTCAAAAGACTAAGTCGCATGACAAATTCAGAAGGAGATCCGCTCCGATTCGAGATGAGAGGGAAGAATTGAGACTGGCGCAACAGAGGCGTGAGATCGCGCAACGGCGATTGTCGATGTATCACTTCGATAGTCGTGGTCATGTGATGTTGAAGGCAGTAGCTGAACTTCAGTTGAAGGCTAAAGCTAAACTGAAGAGTCGATCGCAACCCTAGATCCACTAGGCATTCTATTTGTGATTACTATAGACTTATAAAAATACGTGGAGCTCATGTTTTTATATAGGATTTTACGCTTCGCTCATTCTTTTTCCTAGCTTTATGAGACATTATTAAGATTCGATTACCATCCTGCAATACAAACACCCAAAAAATGTATATTTGTTTTATACTTACTATAAATAGATGTCACTTCTGCTATCTTTTATTGCACACTTCTATTATATGTACTCTATTTGATCTTCGCTGTGTCGATCTTCTATTGTTTAACCCTATATTCGGAATGGTTAGTGGTTCAATTTGGGTTTATTTTAGACTTTTTGAACTCTCATTATTCTGGAATCCTCTCATTTTAATGAATATAATGTTTAAACTTAAAACTTACTATCCAACTGTATGTGCCTACAACACAGTCACCTGCCCACGTTGTCCTTGGTCCATGGGAATCCATGGCTCACATTGCCGATTGCCAGATGGGCCTAACATGTGTGTCTGGAGTGACGCTTCGCTGACCGCCGATTTGGTCGAGTTTCTTCACGGGGTCTCTGTGCAGCTTGGCGACATGGTGGATCTTGGTTGCCATTGAGTGCTTTTATAGCTGCAACAACACCTCGATGAATTAGACTGTGTTTATTCCTTGCAGTAGCACAGTGTTGATGTACATCAAACACGCTCTTGGCCAGCATCTTATTACAGCTCAGACACTTCACATCTTCTACTTGGGGATTGGAATAAAGGGCACCCAAGTCCGGATTCGCATCTAAATACTTTTTGGTTTCATCTTTGGCAACCCCCAACTCCTCATCTCCGTCAACATTGTCAGACTGTTCCTCTAGGTTGCTCTTTTCCTCAATTCGCTTTGAAGCGTTCTTATGATCCTGATAAAATTTTGGATGTGGCTTTACCGTGTCCCGTAGAGCTTGGGCTGGCAAGGGTGACGCGAGTTGCGGCTGTGGCGTCCCAAGTCGCGAGGGTGGCGAGGGTTGCTGCGGTGGCGTCCGGCCTGGCGAGTGGTAAGTCATCTCATCCAGGTATGTCTGCTAAACCCGAGACTAAGACCTCAGCCTCTTTTTCACCTTGGGCAGCAGGAATACCTTGGGATTCGCTTGGAATTCCATAGCCCATTGGTGTCGTCACTGAGCCCCCCGTTGTGAGTGGATCTCAGGCTGCCAGTGGCTACAGGCGTGGTGTTGTCTCTCCCCCTGGTATCCCTGGTGTATGAAACGTAGCTAAAAACACGTCCAAGATTTCTTCGTCTTCATCTTCGTTCCAATCATAAACGGAGTCCTACATGCCCGGCTCTCCATGGTGTCAGCACAGCAGCGGTCGATGTACTCCTGGGATGGAGCTGCCGTAGTGTTGGGGTTCTCTCTAAAGAGAGCGTGTATGTTGGTGACAATGTTGCGCACGGCCTTCTTTACAAAGCTGACTTTGTTGGCCTCGAAATTTGCCAACGCCAAGTCTGCCTTCGCACGTGTTGCTTCTAGACGTGCGAGGTTTCCATTTCCCGCGGTCGTCATGGGTTGCGAGGACTGGCCTGCTCCAAGGCCTCATTCACCTCAATAAAGTCCTTTCATCTCGCCAAGTACTCGTTGTTCTACTGCTGCAACGACTTGACTCGCTCTTGAGCCAATTCATTCTCATTGGCGAGTGCGACGCGCAAGTTCTTAAAGTGGGTCAACTCGAGAGTCAAAGTTGCGACTTGGTTGCGCAAGTTCGCTATGGTCTCATTGGCTTCATCAAGTTGCTGGCGATGTTCAATTCGAGCCGCCTCCACCGTCTTCTGTGTTGCTGCTTGGGCGCCTTGGACTTCTTGAGTTACCTTACGCTTGTTGTTCTCCACTAATTGGGAGTGCTGCTCCTTGAAGTTGTCCTTGAGCTACTCTTTGGAATGGACAAATTCAACCAGATCGTCCATGACGTCCCTCATGGTGGCGCAACGTCCACGGAAGTCTTAGGTGACTGGTCCCTAACTTGGATCGGATTCCTAGGCCGGTCCGGATGACCCTAAACCCAAACGTTGTCGCTTGTTGCTCCCTTCCTCCGTAGTTCCACGGCAAGCGCGAGCTTTGTTTGCGATTTCGCGATTTTGTCCTCAAACGTACCCATAGCCGGTCGTGCGTTGTTTTTGCAGTAGAACTAGAGATACTTCGTAATGTACGTGGTCAGGAAGGGCCCCATCGGACTTGTATAATCTTCTACATTTTTTTTCTTGCGGTAACCCTTCAGGTGCTCCTTGAAGCACTAGTCCAAAATGAAACCCCAATTCACCTTCTCACCACTGTCGGCCAATAGAATGATGCGCAGGTGCTTGGGTGCCGCGGAATTGCAGTTATTCCGGAAGAAGATCAAGCTGCAAATGCCCCGTCTGCGAGAGAACTATGGGTCTACGTGAAGTTTACCCAACTTGAATACATTGTATTTGTTCCCCTTCACTACTAGTGTATTGCCCACAAACGTCTCCAAATCCGGCTCTGGGTGCTGGCAGGTCCCGTGGTTCCAAACAACGAGGTAACACTCCCTTATTTGCAAGGTAACACTCCCTTATTTTAATACCATTTGCTATTGTCACTTGTTGTCTCACTGCATGCAAGACAATCCAAACAACCTATAACGTGTAATTCGCCCAGTCTAATGCAATCCAAGCCCAACTGGTTAAATGTGGTGTTGGAGTTGAACGGGGTCCAGTGTCACATTGTCCCTATGTCTGAGGCGCCCGCAAAGTTCCTTTGTTTTCCGGATTCCGAATTCCCTCCCGTTATTTCTTCCACGGTCCCGACTTTAGTTACCGGCACAGTCGTCTACTGTCATCCTAAGCTTACCGGGTTTCTGCACTTTTTATCTCTTTTCCCCACATCCACGTTTGGAGTACAGCGCATCCGAAGGTTGTGGCCGGTCTATGCTCCTTCTTGTTTGCTAAGTCCAAGATTGCCCCTCAAGTCGTCTTGGCTTCCAACCAGTGCAATAATGTGTTCCTCAAGGATTACACGAAAGCCATGTATCCCGGCACAAAAGTTCCCATCCTCCTAAAATACCTGCGGCGCCGTCTATACGATAGGAAGGATGCCAATTTCAATGACCGTAACTTGCTTATTGTCGATAGCAATCCTGAGACTTTGCTTAGTGGTTCCTACTAAGAACACTATATTTCCAGATCTTTGGAATCATTCACATCCGGAGGCATCAATGCATTCGTAATTATGCAAGAAGTTAGGCTAGTTGATTCTGTCCGTGCATTTCAATGCAGTAGCACGGATTGGAACTTTTATGACTGGGAGAATGAATACGTTTATGATTGCGCGCAATCATAGAATTAGGTTTGTGACTGTGCGTCATATTTTTTGCTGAAGTGGAATGTGACGCGCATGGTGACAGTGCGCGCTCATTACCGACGAGTCGCTTCGGACACCTAGTCATATGAATTAATACGACTCAAAGCATATACTTGGACTCCATGGTCTCCAGCCGCCATCTTGACGGGCCCCAGGTCTTTGACTTTTCGTGGTCTGCTCGGGTAGCCGAGGCCAAAATCCAACATGGCATGTGACTGTGTGGAGTCATATTTTTTGCTGACGTGGCATCCGACGTGGCACGTTACTTTGTAGAGTCATATTTTCTGCTCACGTGGAATGTGACTCTGTGGAGTCATATTCTGGCTCATAATGTTGTCGACGTGGAATGTAAATGGTAGTGATGTTTTTGGCTGACGTGGAATATGACTATGTTAACTCGTATTTTGGCCGATGTGGTAGGCCAATTGAAATGTGACTGCCAGCTGTGTGATTGGTTCTAGTTATATTTTTGAGATCGTCAGTTACAATTTGGCTTTAGTGCAAACATTATATCATTAGTTGTATTCACAGCATTGGAAACATTGCAAACATTACATGACTAACTATAGTCATCTTATTGTTGATATGTATCTTGGTGCATGACTTGATAAAGTGATATAGTAGGTGACTAAGAGTCACATTACTTGGGATTTCTGTACAATGTTTGTGACTATGTTGAGCTAGGTTTGCATTACTTTCAATCGTGAATTTTAGTCACTTTTCGAAAGTCATTCCTAGCAATATCGATATATTGTAGTCATACGTCATGTAGTGTAGCATCTAAAATCGCAGACTAAAAACTAGGTTTACGCAAGGATGTACTCAATTCACTTTGTAAATACAAAAGAGGCAATCGATAGACATAGAAGTGAGTTACGAGAAATGTAAATGAGTTCACTTATATTTAGTAATGAATATCTCAAAACAAAGCCAAATGGATTCTTAGATAGATTTACTATCCCGCATTTTCAACTTGTATTCCTAATGAACATATGGACTATCGAATTATGAGAATCTTACTTCATGAGAATCTTACTTCATGCATTTGAAGTTGCCTTGAGTGCTTCCATAGTTCCTTTACTGATGGAAACTTCCCGCCGCCTTTCACCATCTTCGACGATGGATTGCCTGCTTTCTCTGCCCACTTGACCATCCTCTTTGCTGTAGGTTCCTCGTGGTTCTCTTCATCATCCAATTGGAGATCTTGTGCTTGACACATTCTTATGCACCCCCTCGGCAACTGACGATTACACAACACATACAAGAATTCCTTTATGACTAAATTGTTATGTACATTTCACAGTTTATAATTAGTCCTTGTTACATTTGTCATTTTATGACTATACACATTCGACATTTTATGACTGGTTCATGTATTACACATTCCATTGATTTATGACATGTCCTTGTGACATTTAAAATTTTATGACTAGTCCTTGTTACATTCATTTTGTATACATTTGACAGTTTATAACACAACCCTGTAATATACATTTGACAAATATATAACAGTTATGACTAGAGATGTAGGAAATGCAGCTTGACACCCTAAATTATTGTTCTTTCATCCATTAGTGGACTTTGTAATTTCTATTCAACTAGTTCCGCACCATTTTAGCAGAAATATTAGAGCATCAAACATAAGAGAACTTCAACAATTTCAACTGACAAAGCCAAAGTAGTATTCCAAAGAACCATAGGTTTCTAAACACTAATGAATCCTTTCCACTTCAGTTATACATGTTATTTCAAGTAGAAAGAAACAAGCTCTACTGAAGGGATTCAAACCTTGTGTAATGATTGACCAATCTAATTTTTGTGAAAGGAACTATGTACAACTTGGGAACCTTACCAAAAGGACACTTGCATATTTTGGAGAGATATCTTGGTGTATATAATACAACCCTACACATCATCAAACATTTAGTTCTCACCAAATGACTAATGATCAATTTTCTATGAGATACCAAACTACAAAGGTACCCTAATAATGTGTTGCAACAACATGTTACTCATAATTGGGTAGCCAGAATTCAAGATTCTTGCCTTGAAAAAATCTGAAAGTCCAAGTTCACCTGAATTGATCAGGCACTCTACATTTATTTTAGGATTTAGGGTTGCTTGGACGGGGAGAGTGACAAAGAACGAGAAGAGGTCGGACTACTTTCCTCATTGCTTCTGCTTTGAGTCACGCATTGTACGTTTCCTCCGCCTCCACTAACAGCAACCTCTTCATCTACACAATCACATAATAGCTTGAGCCCTTGCCATTCTCATAGTAGTTCAAACAATTGAATTGAAAACTAAAGTAGAGACGTACGTAGAAGCTCAGCCTTGAGCTCCTTCAGCTAAATCCAGATGAAAATTGCCAGGACACAACCGCAAAACCCTAGCAGTAATATTCTGAACGTACGAAGCCAGATAAAAAAATTGGATGACATAAAGTGCTGCACCTGGTTGAGAAGCTCATTCTTGCTCTTGGAACCAAGCTCATGAACTTAGATCTTGGCTGCAACAATACAATGTGCACAAATTCTAGTTAACAATTTGCTTTTCAAGACTTAGCTTCAAAAGAAATTCTACATTACAAGCTGTTAGCAAAGAGGTAACGTGCAGCAAAACATATCAAGTCTCAACCAAGACATGGAGCTCCAGAGCTTTATTGCAAAAAATATCCCGTATAGTACAGTTGACGCACATTACACAAAATCCTAATTCACACAGTGGAAAAGACTTGAATATATTATCTAGACGACATCCATTGGTGGCTCTATCCATACCATTTCCGAACATTTGAAAACACAACTGTTTTTGCTGGCATATTTAATCCCATCACAAACTGCAACATCAAAGTCAATCAACATTATGAATTTAATATTTATATCAAACTTGTACAGTGGCAGGACTCAAAATAGAAGAATAAAGGCAACCATAGCCCAAATGGGACATCTGTTTTACTTATAAATAACAATGGAGAATTTCTAACTCCACTATCCTAAAGAGAATGCGAGAGAAAGGGCTTCAGAGAAAACATGACCCAGAACTAATGCAACGCTATTAGAATTATGAGTGCATCTTGGTAACATTTCTAATGACACAAGTGGACAGAGAAACACTTACAGTTTTGTGGCGAATAATGCCTTGTAAAGACCTTCCTAAAACAAAAGTTCAACAACTCAATTATTTGCATGATTTTAAACATGTCTAACTAGCTACGTGACTGAGAAATCATGTATCTTACTCCACCAATTTCTTAAACCCTAATAGAAGGACCAAGGAGCCCAAATTACCATTGACTGTATTGTATGGACTACAGAAACACTTTGAACCCCAATTCATGCTGCAAAATAGGCCAGAGATTGATAAAATATAAATGTTCAAATCAACAACAGGTGAGGAAGTACTCACAGGTTTGTAGTCAATGGATTCAATGGCCTCTTTCTTGTCTATGGATACTCAGAAGAGATGGTTGAAGCTAATCCATAGGACACATAGAGGACGCCTGTGTATTTATAAAAACCAAAGGTCAATGCGATCAACCCTACAGGATCCTAAACCCTTATTTTTACAAGCGGGTATACCTAGGCCTGATTACAACCCTCGTCACAAGCCAATACTGAGTATCAGCAAGGGCTCCACGCTTGAGGGCAGTCGATTATATGGACGGCCAAGATGACGAGACCAGATTAGAAAGCTTTGAGTTGGCTTGAGGTGGGGGCCCAAGCCAAGTCCAATAATAAAATCAGATTGCAAATGTCAGGGAATTTGAGCATCTTCGAAAATCGTACTTTATGACACGGGCTCGGGCTTTATATTTCCTTGCTTAATAAATCCATGCTTTGTGACTTGGGCTTTATTAATGGGTCACATATATCTACTGACACGGCTTTATTAATGGGCCACTGTTCATGGATATGACGAGGTTTACTTCCCCTTATTTCTCCACCTTATTTCCACAATTAAAGACAGTATTGGTCCATAGTCAAGGGTGGCCGCCCGGCGGGACCCAAAGCCCAGCCTTTGGATGGTCTTCCAAAATATTTTGGTATCCATGAAGTCACTTCAACGGCAGATCAGGGGGCCTGCCGAATCCCACAGAGGATACTATGAGAGGAGTGGTGCTGCTCCCGTCATAGTACTAGGCGCTGGTGAAGGTGGTGGTGGTGACTATCACCACCACTCCAAAAATTGGAAAATGGGAGTCCCGAGAGTCCCATCACAACTCCCATGGCGTGTGGGAGTGGGAGTCCCGGGAGTGGGAGTCCCGAAAGTGGAAAATGGAAAATGGCTGGGGAAAATGGAAAAAAATGGGAAAAAATGGGAAATGGCTTGGGAAAGTGGAAACTGGAAAAAAATGCAAAAAGATGGCTTAGGAGTGGTGGTGAGTCCCGGGAGTGGGAGTCCCATCACGACTCCCATGGCGTGTGGGAGTAGGAGTCCCGGGAGTGGGAGTCCCATCAAGACTCCCACCACAACTCCTATCATGGCTCTCACCACGACTCCCACCGCGACTCCCATGGCGTGTGGGAGTCAAGGTCTCGGGATTGGGAGTCCCGAGAGTGGGAGTCCCGAGAATGGGAGTCCCGGGAGTGGGAGTCCCGGGAGTCCCATCACGACTCCCACCACGACTCCCACCACGACTCCCATCACGTGTGGGAGTGGGAGTCCCGAGAGTCCCTCCACCACTTCCAGCACGACTCCCATGGCGTGTAGAAGTGGGAGTCCCGGGATTGGGAGTCCCGAGAGTAGGAGTCTCGGGAGTGAGAGTCTCGGGACTCCCATCACGACTCCCATAGCGTGTGGGAGTGGGAGTCCCGGGAGTCCCACCACGACTCCCATGGCGTGTGGGAGTGGGAATCCTGAGAGTAGAAAATGGAAAATGGTTTGGGAAAATGGATAATGGAAACAATGGAAAATGGCTTGGGAAAGAAGAAAATGGAAAATTTATAAAAATTCAAAATGGCTTGAAAGAGGTGATGAGTCGTGGGAGTGGGAGTCCCATCACTACTCCCATCATGACGCCCATGGCCTCTAGGAGTGGAAGTCCCAAGAGTCCCACCACGACTCCCATAGCGTGTGGAAGTGGGAATCCCGAAAGTGGAAAATGGAAAATAGTTTGAGAAAATAGATAATGAAAAAGATCGCAAATGGCTTGGGAAAGTAGGAAATGGAAAATTTTAAAAAATGCAAATGGCTTGGAAGTGGTGATGAGTCCCGAGAGTGGGAGTCCCATCACAACTCCCATCACGTGTAGGAGTGGGAGTCCCGCGAGTCCCACCACGACTCGCATCACGACTCCCACGGCGTGTGGGAGTGGGAGTCCCGCGAATAGGAGTCCCGGGAGTGGGAATCGTGCGAGTGGGGTCTTGGGAGTCCCATCACGAGTCCCACCACGACTCCCATCACGACTCCCATCACGTGTGGGAGTGGGAGTCCCGAGATTGGGAGTCCCGAGTGTGAGTCCCGGGAGTGGAAGTCCCGGCAGTGGAAGTCCCGGGAGTAGGAGTCCCGGGAGTGGGAGTCCTGGGAGTGGGAGCCTCGGAGTGGGAGTCCCGAGAGTGGGAGTCCCGGGAGTCCCATCACGACTCCCACCACGACACCAATCACGACTCCTATAGCGTGTGGGAGTGAAAGTCCGGGGAGTCCCACCACAACTCCCATGGCGTGTGGAAGTAGGAGTCCCGAGAGTGGAAAGTGGAAAATGGTTTGGGAAAATGGATAATGAAAAATGGAAAATGGCTTAGGAAAGTAGAAAACGGAAAAAAATTTAAAAAATGCAAAATGGCTTGGAAGTGGTGATGAGTCCCGGGAATGGGAGTCCCATCACGACTCCCATCACGTGTGGGAGTGGGAGTCCCGGGAGTCCCACCTCGACTCGCATCACGACCCCCATGGCGTGTGGGAGTGGGAGTCCCGGGACATGGAGTCCCGAAAGTGGGAGTCCCGAGAGTGGGAGTCCTGGGAGTGGGAGTCGCGGGACTCCCATCAGGACTCCCACCACAACTCCCATCACAACTCCCATCACGACTGCCATGACGACTCCTATAGCGTGTGGGAGTGGGACTCCCGGGACTCCCACCAGGACTCCTATGGCATGTGGGAATGGGAGTCCCGAGAGTGGAAAATGGAAAATGGTTTGCGAAAATGGATAATAGAAAAAATGGAAAATGGCTTGGGAAAGTGGAAAATGGAAATTTTTTAAAAATGCATAGTGGCTTGGAAGTGGTGATGAGTCCCGGGAGTGGGAGTCTCATCACGACTCACATCAGGAGTCGGAGTCGGAGTCCCGAGAGTCCCACGACGACTCCCATCATGACTCCCTTGGCGTGTTGGAGTGGGAGTCCCGGGAGTCCCACCACGACTCCGATCACGACTCCCATCACGTGTGGCAGTGGGAGTCCCGGGAGTCCCTCCACGACTCGCATCACGACTCCTATGGCGTGTGGGAGTGGGAGTCCCGGGGATGGGAGCCCCGGGAGTCCCATCACAACTCCTACCACGACTCCCATCACGACTCCCATAGCGTGTGGGAGTGGGAGTCCTGGGAGTCCCACCACAACTCCCATGGCATGTGGAAGTGGGAGTCCCAAGAGTGGAAAATGGAAAACGATTTGGGAAAATAGATAATGGAAAAAATGGAAAATGGCTTGGGAAAGTGGAAAATAGAAAATTTTAGAAAATGCAAAATGGCTTGAGAGTGGTGATGAGTCCTGGGAGTGGGAGTCCCATCACGACTCCCATCACGACTCCCATGGCGTGTTGGAATAAGAGTCTCGGGAGTAAGAGTCCCGTGAGTGGGTGTCCCGAGAGTGGGAGTCCTGGGAGTCTCGGGAGTGGGAGTCTCGAGAGTGGGAGTCCCGAGAGTGGAAATGGCTTAGAAAAATGGATAATGGAAAAAATGGAAAATGGCTTGGGAAAGTGGAAAATGGCTTGGGAAAGTGGAAAATGGCTTGGGAAAGTGGAAAATGGAAAAGGGAAAATGGCTTGTGAGTGGTAGTGAGTCCCGGGAGTGGGAGTCTCGGAGGTTCCATCACAATTCCGACTACAACTCCGATCGCGACTCTAAACCCTAGCTACCACCGGTTTTGAAGTACAAGTGCTTACCGGGGCCACTTCAAAAAAAATGGACATGTGGTGTCCGCCACCACATGATCATTTTTTTTGAAGTAGTGACGATGACCACCACTACTTCAAAATCGATGGCGTGCACCGCCGGGGCAAAGAATGGCGAGACCACCGGGGCAAAGGGTGATAGTTTTAGGGGCAACGGGATGGAAGTGTTCGCCACCACTTGCGAAATTGCAAACATTTCTTGGCGAGCGCCGCCGGGGCAAAGGACTGGCGGGTTCCGCCACCTATTTTAAAGATTTGGGCATGCGGTGGCGGGACTACCACGGCAAAAGGATGGCGGTGTCCGCCACCACTTCAATTATTTTGAATTTGTGGTAGCGGGCACCGCCATGATTGAAACGTGGTGATATCCTTCACCACTTCTTATCATTTCAGCACGTGGTGGCGGGGACCACAGAGGCAAATGTGATAGTGGTTATAATGGATCATTGTTGAGGACAATTTCTTGTGATGATTGTGAATATTTTGGGAAAATTGAGAAATTAAGATTGTATATCTGGACCTCACTTTATTGTGTATTGGATGTGCAGATATAACAAAAATTGTCTTATAAACTACAAGAAGACGGTTGAGATGAAATTGAGCTCGTAAAAAAGTGTTGGCAAAATGGATAATGTTGGAGATACTTTCGAGGTTCTCAACCTCGATGATCTTCTTTTTGATAATGACATAGGGATCGATTTACCACTGTTGTTAGAAAGTGATGTAGATGAAGTAAGGGAATATGGGGATAGGATTCAAGATGAAAACTTGGATCCTTCTATGTTTTTGCATGCCACATACTATTATTTTAAACGAGAATTGGGGAATTATTTCATAGATTGGCGTATGAACGGAATAGTGCTCTTGGCGGACACTATTAGCACCTTGGATCCGACTTTCTTTTGTCGAGAAGGAAATTCCTTAGAGGCATGGCAAAAAGGGATTTTGAAAAAGTGGAAAAAGTATGGGAGGATATTTGGGATTCGAAAAATTGCAAATGAAGAGGACCGTTTGTTCAATAAGAAGCATCTTCATCTTATTGTGCCCTACATTGATGAATGGTCATCAATTATTTTGAAAGCGCACCGCGGGGGAGAAAGACAAAGCATACAAAGAAACTGTTTTAAGAACCGGAAAGGAAGGGGGTTAGTGGGTACACAAGTGAATAGCATCCGAAAACCTTTCATTGAAAATGGTGATTAATTCTTGTTCCAGCTGTCATTTGGGGCACCCATCACATGAAAAGACAGTTCGTTCATTCTGACAGTAGACATCAAAGTACACAATGCCGTTGGCAGAGGAGGAAGCGTTTTTTAATAACATAAAAGCTCAACATATGGTACGCTTACAACCAAATGGAAATGACAACCAAGTGAGGCCTTATTCAGCAAAGGTGAAAAAATATGTATGTCACCGAGGACAAAAGTTCCAAGGTAAATCACATATTGATGACGGAACGAGTGATAGAGAGAGACAATACTCTACTGCTAAATATGTGGGATGCAAGTTTGCAGTGAAAGTCGTATATCCAGATAAAGTAGGCCGAGATATTGAGATTCATGTGAATGACGAGCATACAAGACATCAATTGTGACACAAACGGATTGTTATTTTTTACTCGTTCACCAAAGTGCAATCAACAATTGTGCTGAGATGTTAAGAAACTTGAATAACATCCAATTAGCACTAGCCTATTCAAAGAGATGCGAAGACATATTGCGCAAAAGTGTCCCTTTGCACGAGCAAAAAACGTACCGTTTCTTTTTGGATCCAAAAGAAGCCTCAGCCCTGTCGTATCGTCTTCAAATGAGAGAAAGATGTAGTGAAGATGATTTCGAAGTAGTAAAACAGACGGTTTTAAATAGATTGAAAAAAGAAAAGTGATTTTCCATCAACCCTATGACCCTCTAAATCTGGATCCGAGTAAGCGCCCATTTATGATAGTCATGCAGACCAAGGAGATGCTTAAGCAGGCAATGACTATAACCCCAAATTCGGCATGGGTGATTGATTCTACATTAAAAAAAAATCAATGGAGCATGCCATTATTTGCTGGAATGTGCTCCAATGCAAGCAGATTGGATAAGCCTATTTTTCTAATGCTTTGTAGTAACGATAATGAAAGTGGGCAAGTGGGAACGGCATTGTGGTTCACTATGAAAACTGTGTTTCAAAACATGGCTACAATTCGTCCGAACGCAATTGTGATAGACAAAGACATGACCTTTAAAATCGCTATAAAGAAGGCAATTGATGAAGACGTTTGGTGTTGGGAGAATCAAAAAATTGGGGAATCCAAACAAAGTGTCGATTGCTGCTCTGTTGGTTTCATGCAAAAAATGCATGGTGGATCATTTACTGCCTAAGTTACCCGAACATCTTCACAATGCTTTGTATAAGAAAATGTGCGCTATGTTAGAAGCAGTCACCGAGGACAGCTTCAATAGAGCATATCAAAGGGTGAAGACAAAATATGCCAATAATGCAAGTGTATTAAAGTATATTGAACAAGGTTGAGCAGGAGACAACAGTCCTTGGAAACCTATATGGCCTAGATGGGCTAGGATGTTTAGGCATGAACATGCAAACACAACAAACCTTGTTGAACGTATGTGGCAATATGTCAAGTATAGTTTGTTGGATGGAAAAGTCAATCAAAGACTAGATGAACTTATTTTTGCATTAATAGGTAATCCAGACACTGGACGACGATTTGGTGAATTAACCTTGAATGAACATTATAATAATGTTCATTGGTTGAGTGAATCGCGTAAGTATTCGATTAGAAGAAGAGACAAAAGCCGTACACCGAGGTTGCAAAAGGCTAAGAAATTGGTCTAACGATATAAAGGGGATCAATCAGCAAATTTAGAAATCATTGATCTATGTCATCTAGAGTTTGCGTTCCGAAGTCAAACGGTATCAAACAAATGGTATATAGTTGGTTTATCTCGTGAATGGTGCAAGTGTGATGACTATGGTCCAATATGCAAACACATGCTGGTTGTAAAGCAAATCGTTGAGGCTGAATTTCAACATTTGCATGATTTTTTACCTCGCATGAATGAACCTCATGGCTGTATTCATGACTTTGAAGATTTCGGTGAAGATGGGGGTGAGTTGTTAAGTGATCGTCTAAGTGGGGACCCAAGTGAGGATCCAGATGAACATCCAAATAGGCGTCCAAATGGAGGTCAAAGTGGAGATTCAAACGACGAACCTTGCCTAATTTCAAATGATGAAAATGAACTAATGAAAGAAATGTTTTTAAACATTTCGAACATGACAGCCTCACACAACATTCCAAGTGAAAAGTATGCGAGTTTAACAACGAAGAAACAAAATGCCTTGAAGAGAGCTGGAGAAATGTTCATTGCGGTTTTTCAAGAGTCTATACGATTGGAATTGAGGCCAAGTTGCATTTTGATGCCGAGAGAAGGTGGAAGTATTATCCCTCTATAGGAGAATGTTACAAACACAAGACTTGGACATGGAAGCCAAAGGAAGAAACGAAGATTGGATTACGAAGATTTGAATGGCCAAAAAGAATGTGTACAAGAAAAATGTGTACAAGAATCTCCGAGACCAAATGGTGGTATCAAGTTACTACGTCGAAGAGAACTTGTGCAAAAAAAACGCACAAGGATAAAATTGCCTAAGCTTTGTAGAGAAGAGTGTTTTAACTGTGGAGGGTTGAATATATTTTTTAATGGAGCTACTGTCATTGAGTGCCACAATTGCCGACAAACAATTGTAAAAGGTAGTTGTAGTATTGTGCCAAATACTGAAGAATGTGAAGGAGAACAAGATGTGGAGTTGTTTTTTAAGGAGTTGAATATATATTAGGTTTGGTATTGTTTATTTAATAAAGATTCGTGTAATAGTGGTTTTAACTGCTAATCTATTATAGTTATTGTATTTGCACATATTATTTGATAATTTTGTGTTATGTATTTATTGATCAATGTAGTAAATATATTTGCATCATGTATATGTGATAATTTATATTTTGTATGTGCAAAGGAGGATTGCAACATTTTTATATAGGTCCGTATATGTTAACTATATATTTATGTTATTATTTTCTATCAATTTATAGGTACGATACAATTTTCTAATGTTTAAAATATCGTCCAATCATAGATTAATTTGAAATAAAAATAGAGATTGAAAGATGCTAAGGTTAGGACTTATCTTCCTCGATTGGCAAAAAATGTTAATTAACCCCTAAACGTTCTCAACCTTGATAGAATTGACAATTTTTCAAAAATGCATTATAAAATGCAACTAAAGGGGATATTTCCAACTTGATGAATGAATAAAAGTTGTACATTATGAATTTTAGATATGGTGCCATACTGTTAAATTTACGATTGCTATCATCTAAATTTTGTATAAATTTTAATACTTAAAATTTAGTGCTCTTTTGTAATATGATTACGAATAAGATATTGACAATCTAATAATGATTTTTTTTAGAATGGGTTGAACCCCAAATACTCTATGTGTAGTGGTTTTTGGAGATATTTTGGATGTTTAGTTTTAGTAGTTGATTTTTTCAAGAGCACTTTTGGACTAAATTCTTTGAAATTTCGGGTGGAACTCTACAACATGAAATGAGGCATAAAAATTTCACAAATCATCCCCTTTCTAATTGGATCACTTATACACGAAGCTTACTTTCCATAAATGTTGCAGCAAAAAACTCCACAGTGCAAAAAGTCCATGATGGATGGGAAATCAGAGTTCAAATCCATACATCATTCAAAATATGCAAAGTTGGGCGGTTAGGGTTTAAAGTGAATAAGACTAGACTACCGTACCTTAGGGGCAGCTTCGGCAAAAAATAATTCCAAATAAAAATGTCAGAAAAATAATAATATTATGTTGCCTATTTGCCAGAAAACCATGAAATTAAATTAAATGAATGATGAAATATCTTGAAATTGAAATACATGAACTAAAAATAAAATAAATTAAAAATGTTAAGAGTGATCACATGAAGTCCACTAAAATAACAAACATTCAATGAAATTTCATCATTTGTGGATGAAAGTCGACTAAAAGTTATTTATTTCCTGAAAAGTTGAATTTTAGAAAACTACTTTTTTTTATTGCCGAACATCAAAATTTGAAATTAATTAATTATTCGACGGAGGAGTGATGAAGCTGGCCCTAAGGTACGGTAAATGTGCAAAAGAGTGTTGAATAAAATGAAAAATTGGGAAATAATTAAGTTACATATTGTTTTTAAATGTGAATATCTCCATGTTGAAAGCATTTCATTTAGTAGAAACAATGTTGCTTATATCCTCTATTGTTAGCATTCTAAAAAATTATTTATTTTCCAAATTTGAAGTGAACTTGCTCATCAACTAAAAGACAATCCATCTACAGATTGTTTTTCATAAAGGCCCAAAAAATCAAGTGTTTTAGCTTTGATGGATTCAATGTTTTCATTAGATGTTTAAGTTGAGTTTAGATACATCTTTCGACCATTAAATTTGGAGAATAGATTTCATTTGAAGATTTTACGCAATGTCAAGAAATTTAAAATTTGAGTGTTCAAAATACAAGGGCTTTCTAAGAATGCTCCAGCCATGCGTCTCATTTAATTTATTCACTTTCATCTTTTAACTATTTGTAAACATTATTTTTATCAACTTTAAATAGAATTTGTAGCCTCGTTTCATATTGCTATGATTCATCCAAAAATCTAAGGGCTCTTGAAAAAACCAACTCATAAAATCAAACAACCAAAAATTCTCCAAAAATTCACTCCACTTAGGGTATCACATTACAACATGTAGCAACAAATTTGATCTACAAATTGCCAATATCCTATTCATACTCAAATTACAAAAGCATTTTAAATTTTATGTTTCAAAATTATGTAAAAACATTGGTGATAGCAACCGCATATCTAATTGTATGGATAGAGTCTCAAATCTTGATGTACAACTTTTATTCATTCATCAAGTTCAAACTATCCTTCATAGTTGCATTTTATTATGCATCTTTGCAATACTCCAAATTTTAGAAGGATGCAGGCAGGTAGGGGTGTAGGCACTTTTTTTCATCAATTACAATTCATTTTTTTAAGCTTTGAAGGTTCATTACATTCTATAACGATAAGGTTTGCACTCCCTACTGCTTGGTTTGATTTTTACTGGTACAATAACATTTTTTGGAACTAGAGTGAAAGATGGCACTTGCCACTATATGAGGGAATTTAGTAGGAATCAATCAAGTAAGACAAACTTAAAATCCCTAAACAAAGCACATCTAAGAGCATTAGAGAAAGATTTAGAAATTTTACAACGTTACAATGTTATTACAAGATGGGTTCAGTGGGACAAATGGGTTCATTGGTTCAATGTTATTACAAAATGGATGCAACACCAAATTAATCCTATGACGCGCCAGCGTCCATATTCTGGACGCTGGATGATTTTCGATGCGTCCATTCACCACATGCGATGATGTATTTCATCCATCCAAAATTCTCTTGATTCTTGTGCTAGTTGACTACCATTTGTACCGTATGGATATTCAAAATAAGATAATGTGAATTTTTGAAAAATTGAAAAAGTTGTTTATGTCAATTTTCAATCTTAGTTCAAAAAGTGAGACTGTAAACATGATTTTCCACAATAAGTAGAATCAAATAATGGAAACCACGCCATCTTGTAGTGCATGTTATTCCAATTTCATTATATATATTTTTGATTTTTTTGTGTTCATTTTGGATTTTTAATTGAATTTCAAGAGAAAACCTTGAAAAATTAATTAAAAAATGTCAATAATAAATATGACAAACCCAACCGTACACATGTGATCTTCACATTGACATTTACAACTTTGCTTTGTACGTCAACTCTATTTTTGTTTTTCATCAATCATTTTATAATCTTGTAGAAAGAGAAAGACCTCTCATGGTGATTTTTTAATTGGATGTGGTGCACAACTCGCTTAACAAGCAGCCCCAAAAATCAATGGATGAAAGATCGTCTCCCTCTGTCACCCAGGCAAAGGTGTTGTCATTCATAAGCCACAAAATGGCTCTGGCGGCAGTAAGGGGTTAATAAATTACTTCATCTTAATTTACTTGATCATAGGCCCTGACATTCCCTAACAATCTTTATTACTAGACGTGTCAGACTCGATTTTTGAAGATGCTCAAATTCCCTGACATTTCCAAGTTGAATTTATTATTGGACTTGGCATGGGCCCCCACCTCAAGCCAACTCGAGGCCTTCCAATCTGGTCTCGTCATCTTGGCCGTCCATGTAATCGACGGCCCTCAAGCGCGTAGCCCTTGCTCAAACTCAGCAGTGGCTGGTTGCTTGAGATTACAACCCCTACATGATCCTGAACCCTAATTCTCCTCCTGAGCTTGACTTTTGCTGGAATTAAATTACTCATATGATAATTAAGCTACTAATAGACCAAAAGTCAATGAAAGCACACTCCTACATATGCTTAGAGTCACGGGGAAAGTATCCTCCAGATCCTCAATTCAACGAACCCTAATTACACAAATGGTCACCAACAAACGGTCTCTAAGTACAAAGCATCTGTCTACATGTTTCAGCATCCACATGAAAAAATCGTATGGAAAGATCGATCCTTCATAACTAAAAGCTCCCCAAAAATTGTATAGACGGAATGCTCATGTGCCAGTGCGAGGAAATTGGCAGCCATTTCGGACCGCAACAACGGAGTAGAAAACAAAGCGCGGCACCTTCGTGTGCTTCCTCCGCTCCTCTACTTGCAGCTAGAGATGCTGCAATCCGTCATCTCCAATTTTGCTGCGACACTCTTGTCCTTCCAACACAAATCCAAACCCTAATCGCAGAGTTCAAGCGGAGTTAAGCTTGGGTTCAAAATGAAGGCAGGGAACCCATTCTCGTGTGGGTCCCTTCCCTGTGGGTCCTCATCTCGTGCTTCAGACAATGCCAAAGATGCCAATGGACTTTAAGTTCACCTTCTTGAACTTCTTAATTATTTGTTTGTTGGCTCTGACTATAAGGAAGAGGCCCATTTTTTGAATTGGGAGAACCAACCCCCACACTGGGACTAAAGATAAAAAACAAAAACAAAAGCTTGCCCCTATTTTTGAACATGGTAGGCCATCCTAGTCTGATTTGGGGTCGCAGACTCTAAATATAGAATTAAAATTTCCAAAAAAATCATCCAAATTCCAAAAATGAAAATCACCTGAAATATGACGGGTCCCAGTGTGGGGGTTAGTTCTCCCTCCCCCCATTTTCTTAGGCTAAATATTACTGTAGCAAATATATTATGTTCATGATTTCACTAATTAAAATGCATTCTCATCCCAGTTGGCTTTGTATCGGGGCTACTTTGTTTTGCATCGTTACTCTTTGTTTTGTCTCTTTGCAGTGGAATAAAAGCTCAATTTGTCTCAAAAATAAAAATAAAATGCATTCTTGTCCTTGGAGCTAGAGCTCCTCATGGCGTAGCTGCTTGTTTTTAAATGCAAAGATGATAGGGAGTACTTCATCATTTGTAAATTAAATTAAACTTATTTTCAAAATGCCTAAAATCTTCAAAAACTAGTCTTTAAAAGTAGCAAAAAAAATTGAATGAATTTTTTCATAACAACAAGATATTGGAAATTGTTGAAATCAATTTTATGAAGTGAAATAAATATTTGGCACAACCTTGTTCCAAATTGACAAAGAACTATGGTATCATTAGTGAAACTATATTATTCATTCTATTTAGAGTAGGCCATATTACATTAATTACACTAGTAGAAAAGGTGTGACAAGAGTGGACAAGAAAGAACTGCTCGAACGAAGGAAGACAAACGCCAGACCCTATACACGAACACGGAGTAACGCCAGACCCTATACACGAACACGAACTATGCATGGAACATAGTTTGTGACTGAATGTAGTGATGTCACGTGGAATGTGATGTAGAACGTAACTGTACACAGTGATGGTGTAATGAATGGAATTTGATTTGTGATTGGCCGGAGTCACTATGCAGGAACTTCTAATTCGACACACATTGGATGTCATGCACTGTAAAAAAACCATTGCCGAAAATATCATGAAGACTATATTTGGAGAGAAGAACACCCTCAGAGTCCGTCTTGACATGAAGGAAGTGGGTATACACAAACATCTATGGCCCGTACGCGGAAAGAAACCCGACAGAGTCATAATACCTCAGAAATCATACGTTCTTACGAAAGAAGAGCGTCATGTCTTTGTAGACCAAATGCGTTCCTTGCGAACCCCCACCCAATACGTCGGGCAACTAAAGAAGCGCCTGAACATAGATGGGCAAATCAAAGGCCTAAAATCGCATGACTACCATGTCCTCCTCCAGCAAGTGTTGCCACTATGTGTGCGCACTACAATGGCCAAGGAACTTTGGACGAAGGCAACAAGGGTCCAAGTCGACTGTCACCTGACCTCCAAGGATGGATTTACAAATTCGTGGTCATCAACGTGGCACCATTGGAAGATTGGACGAGGTGCGTTCACATCACTAGGGCTGACGTGGAATACGACTGTGACTGTAGGCAATGTGACAGCCCCCCGTGATGTCAATGATATCCGTGACTGCCCCAAGTGATGTCAACAACGGTCCCTCGTGATGTCAGTGACTGCCCTATTGATGGCACTAAATGCCCCCAGTGATGTAGTAGTTGCCACAAACGACCACGGTTGGTTGTGTATTACGTTCTACAACCCCACGATTCTGTGAAGATGGAATTGACCATATTGAACTGTTTTGCTTTCAAGAGACACGAGGATGACATGGCACGTCCAGACGCGGAACGTCACGAGTATAGGCACAAGAAGCGGAAGACTAGGGTAGTGTATCCTTTGGAGATGTGCGACGAAGATTTCCACGTTTAGTTTCCAAAGGCTAGATGCGGGCTATAGAAGATGGAGACGAGGAGGTCCCCCAAGACGTGAGGGCCTTGATGCTACCTCCATCGGACGTAGCCAAGGCGTATCGATCCATGTATGCATATAGAAACCACCTCCGTGTCCGGAGTACAGAGACGCATTTGACAACCGCGGACCCGGGGGTAGCCGCAACCTTTCGACAACTTTGTCGCGCGGGTACAAAGGATACAAATCTTTGGGCTGCGGAGTTGTAGTACGTGGAGTGGGTGGAGGAAATCCTTTCAATGGACTATGGACAATATGAGGTGGTGGTCCTCTATTGCAACAGGGTGGTTGCAAATATGAGAGGAGATGGCGCCACCATGAAGCGCGATGATTACAGTTTCACTACCGTAAACTTTCAAAGGTTGATCCCATACTCTGCACAGTCATTTGCCTTCCCGCTTCACATTAAACAGGTCTTTTCTGCACCGGATGTGGCCAAGCGTGGATGAGAGGTTGTGATGCGCAGAGAACCACGAGGAGCTTTGACATTTTGGAACCACCAACTCACGGATGAAGTACGGTGCATATCATTGTGGAGAGCAAGTGATTTTCCCGGACTTTAAGCCACAGGCTTGGATACCTCAAACACCTATTTTGAGCGATGTTGTAGAAGTAGCCCGGAAGTGGTGGCTAAAGCATTATAACGCCTCGGACAAGATGACACATCGGTAGATGATTTAGACTATCGCAACTCAGACCAGGATTGACCGAGTCCCCGTTCAATCACATACAGTTGTGAACATTCTACTCGGTGGACACACACACACACACACATACACACACACACATATATATATATATATATATATATATATATCTATATACATATATTCCCACGAACTTGTGTAATTAGCACCCTCAAGTCTTCGCCACGCAGCACACATTCATTTCAACCTCCCAAACCGATTAGTTGCACACTTCTTCCGTTAGTTGCCAACTACCACTACATGCTAGCACAGACACAATTATAAAACCGGAAATAATTCCGCCCCATATTCCTTCTCAATGTAAATCCCCACCCCCACCCCCCTTAGCTCCCCCACTTAATCGAGTAAATAAATAATTTATTCATCACTTATTAAAATAATGCACATGGCCAATTCCTAATTACCCTAAACAAATGAAAAACTACTCAATTTTGGATACAAATTCTCTCTATAAAATGAATATCCTAAATTTTCATACTATACAGTGATTGAGAGGGCGAATATACATGTAAACTGTCTCAGGCAGTGTTTATAAACTTGGGCGGCCCAAAAAAAAATATACGAATGTAGGGAAAAATGTGACTGCAAAATATGACTAGAAGAAAAAAGTCACGTCCAAATATGAATGGGCATTCCCTAGGAACGTTTCCACTTGTTCCCTAGGAAGATATACGACCCTCCCACCACCTTTATACAGTACACGTGGCAAATATGAGTGCAAAATATGACTGCCAGTCTCATTGTCAAATTTGGCCGCCGCCGACAATTTTGCCCTCGTAGAATGTGGTAGCTGGCAGTCGTCTGTCACCCCAGTCATATTCTCCCAGTCATAAAAGTTCCAATTTGTGGTAGAAATTGTCCGGAGAGGTTACATGACACAATGCGTTGCCGTAGACCCTCGCATAATGACTTGTCTAAGGACTCGGACTACTATAAATTCTTGAGCCGTCACGTTCCGTGTTCCTGGAATCAAGAGCTTATCAATGAAAAGAAATTGCGGTGAATACTTTAATTTTTGGTATTTTTTAAAATTTCTTCAAGCTTTGAATAATGATGAATTGTCAATTCTATCATTCTTGAACATGAAGACAGTCTCTGGAATGTTTGGTGAATTTGCCCTCAATTGACATGAGTAATTGTGTGCCTTTATAGTGCACTACTTCCATTTCTTCCGTCATGGACTCAGTTTGTGGATTTGGGGTCTGTATCATTCAGGTTGCTTCTGTTGGACGTCAGCTGCCTTTCGTTCCCTCATCTGCATGGGATGCCAATCCTCAAATTAATCCCTCTACGGTGTCCAATCCCTCTTTCACGAGTGGGGACTCAAGGACTTTTTTGGAGAGGAGGCGGAGGTACTTCTTCTACCTTGCTCTGGACAACGCGTCGACTGTCGATTACACCAAAGAAGACATGGAAGATGACGAGGATGGTATGGTGGACAGTCCTCTGATTTAGCATTTGCTGGGGACCGAAACCCCTCCACCTCCAATAGGTGGTGTACTCACAAACTTCAAAGGTGATCCGTTCGTTACACTTGTATGGCATAAATTTCAGGATGATCAGATGCCCCGGATGTCATTGGACCCTCGGGCGGTGGAAGCTCACCATTTATTTCGGAACCCAATAGTCGCAGTCAGTGCGGATTTAGCTCGAGTCTAGCTAAATGGAACTTTGCCAATGACAGCCGCTGGTGTTACTTTGTCTTCTGGGGTAGACACTTGCCTTGAACCATCACGTTCATTGGCTGTGACTCATCGTCTGCTTCGGCGGTGTGTTGTGAAGCGGTATAGAGATGACTTGTTTCTGGAAGGGGTCGAGGCTAGATCTTCGAAATACTGTCATAGTGAGGAAGTCCTATCTACCCACAAGGATTACGGTGGGGATTTTGCTGCTCGTTCACGTAGTGCTGTGTAGATGATACAAGGCTCATCTATTCGAGGTCTACATTTACACCAGTATTTTGTTTTTGGACTTACCTATCAATAAAATTCTCTCTTTTAGGATCACACACCTTGGCTTGGTCATCATTCAATTCGTCATATTGTTTTTTTATTTTAAGAATATTCTTCCATTTTGATAATAGTTTGATTATTTGATAGTAAATCTCGTTAGATGCCTTCTAATTGGTGCCCTACAAAATTACCAAATTCTCTATATATTCCCATTAGAACGAAATAGGTGTTCCATTATTTCCTTACGTGGCTACATTCCAGGGTGCGTGATTGTAATCCAACAGAAATACAGAGTTTATTCGCTAAAAACCTTGTTCCATATTTATAAAATTAAAGAAATAAAGAAATAAATAAAATAGAGGCTCCAGATAGAGGGATCCACCAGCGTGCCGCATTGAACGTTGAACCCAACGCATACTTGGTGCCAAAATCTGAAAGTAGGTATCAGCGAAATATGATTTGACGTGGCAATGGTTCATCCTGCTAGTTCAACCTTCATCTACATGGAAAATCTGTTTATGAATGAAACCTTCAACTGATGTTTATTTATTGTCTAGGCTATCCCCATGTCCTTGGATGATTCTCTAATAAAAAACAACAAATAAGGTGAGTCAATTGATTGTACTAGGGCTAACCTTCCAACTTCATGGAACCATAACTGTCTTTTTATGTTACCTTCTGTGATATTGCTCATTTGTTTAGTAGGAGAAATTGTAGTGCACCCATTATCCGTCCATTGTCATGACATGCACTCCATTAGATTAATCGGTTACAACTGCCACATTGGTGCCACCACATCATAGTCTAGAGCAACCTACTATGCCAACACTTATTTTATGGGGACGTTTAAACCGCGGGACATGACATGGAGGTTCGGTGACTCATAAAGTTCTGACACAATTTATGACTGATGGCTACCTTCCAGATTATTTTATTAGTTCCATGGAACCAGCAACCAAACATGGTTCCATTATACCTAGAGAAAAACCGTTGTACCCAAAATTCCTTATGTGCCCCTTTCGAGGGTGAAGCTTAAATCTTATGTTGCCTAGTTTTTAGGAGCCTATTCGCGGCCCTCTCTATTCCTGTATTTACCTGCGTCAGGGCCAGCCGGCGGCGGTTTCAGCGTCACCGCAGTAAAATTCGGACCCCTCCCTGCCCGCCCGAATACTGCCCGGTCGGCCGTCCCCGCGTACACGTATTCTCCGCCCGTATGCGCGTATACGTACGCGCCCCGCCCACCACGTCAGCCACGGGGTGCCACGTCGGCCACGGGCGCCACGTCAGCTTCCACACGTAGTATATGGTATTCAGGGCCTCCGCGGCCGCTTTATCCCATATGGTTTGCACGGCTCTACACCGGTGTTTGGGTTGTATAAAGGGCGGAGGCGCCGGTGGGATCGGCACACCTTCCCCGGCCTCACAGCCCGGAGCAAGCGTGGCCACCTTTCCCGTGTGTGGTTCTCCATGTGTGGCGGTTCTAGGGTTCAGGGATACGGGAAGCATCCAAACCCTGCGACCTCCAACCCAAACCCTAAACTAGTCGAGCCCAATCGATGCCCAAACCCTAAACCACCATGTCCCGAGCATGTCCTCGAGCCTAGACGTCCATCGATAGGCCCTAGATCTGCTCTGCGCCAGCAGCCCAAGCCGACACCTGATCCAGAATGTTAATCGAACCTCCATCCGCAGAACCAGTGTTATGGACGCCTCCAGCGTTCACGTTCTGTCTTTCGGCACATATCCCATATGGTTTGTCCAGCACTCACTCGCAGTCATCAGCATAAATCCGCCAGCCTCCGGAGGTAATAGCACACCTTTCCCAACCTCATGGCTTGGATCAAGGGTGGCCATTCATCCCGTGTTTGGTAATCTCGGGCCGAGGGGGCAAACCCTAGGACCTCCATCTCAGGCTATGTATCCACACCCTAGGGTCTTTATCAAGGGTTGCAGCGGTTTAGCTTTTAAGGTTTGACATAAGTCCTATATGGTATTCACGGGAATTTGAAGCATAGATGTGCCGACCAACTACATTCACTCACTGTTCACTGACGGAGATCTCGTACCAGTGTTATGGATCGCCTGATTTTTGAAATCTATCATCCACATATATACAATATGCTGTGTCCTGTTCAAAGTCATATACGTCTCTGTCATGCTAAAAGGGATTACGAGACTCCATTCTGTTCAAGGTCCCCATGCGAATTTCTTTCTTCCGATCCAGTGTTATTCCACTTCTTAGAGGCCACAACTGGAACCTAATCTTAAGTGCGCACAAGTCTCCAACACTCGTACACGCTTATCGATATGTGCTTTTTAGGTTTAGGTAACCAGATGGTACCTTTTTAGCAGTGATTGGAAGCTGCCATGGACCCATCCATTAAATCTTATGTTAGCACAGTGTTATGTACAGGAATACAGCTATTTTCAGCACGGGTGACAGCTGTGCGCGCAGACCGGATATTCCATCATTGTGAACTATATGTGCCTGTATAACTCCAGGCTGGTTCTTTGTAGTCTTTTTCTCCATCATGGGTTCCACATCAGTTGGCGAGTTAGAGGAAGAGGTCACGGAACAGCTGTGCAAACTAGTTCAGGAGGGAAATAGCGTAGCGCAGGCCCAGATGGCACTGGAGGAAGTTTTAAGCACAGGTGTCAACGACGAGCAGCAGGTTCAGAGTTACAGCGGTTATGGTGGAGGGATACGAGGAGTTGTTTCTAAGAAGTCGTCCAAGAGACATCTTCCCAAGCCGTCAACGCGAGCATCAGTTCGTCGCCGTACCGCCAAGAACGCTGGGAGAGAGGAATTACAGCGACTTGCAGCTATACCAACCACCACGTACTGCGAGCTTCTTAGAGCAACTGGCAACGTGCTCCCTTCGTGGGCCTCGGGTAGTACCAGCGATGAAGGTCCGTAGAACTAGTGTTATGGTTAATATCTCCACGTTGCTCCACGCTTTGTAATGCACACTTATTTGAACACGACCATGGCCGTTGATATGAAAAACTGACTCACCGTGGGATACTTCTACCTAATCGCTGCACCGTAGACATAGTTGGTACATTCGGACAAAGCATTGTAGGTTCTGTTGGCAATTATTGTGGAATTTCTCTTTACTATCGCACCCTAACATGTTACTTTAAAATCACGCCACGTCACAAAGCTTAACCAATACCCGAGGTTCACATAGAAACACATGAAGCTTCGGAATAAACAAATTAGAATCGATCCATGTCTATAGCACACGACCGCACGAAAATTGTGCATAGAGAATTCGAACACAACAGCATATATTGAAAACCCCCGTAACAGGCTTTAAACACTCCCTTTCATAACTGTGTTCAAATACAACAAGCTCCGGGATGCATCGTGCAAATCACCTTTCCTCTAGGTATCGAAAACCACAAGTTTTAAATCTAAGATCTGCGACAAGGCAGACTGTCCATTGCATCCGCGCTTACCGAGGACCTAGACACCGGTTATAACAAAATACATATCCCAGAGTCTGGATCGCTACATAACACTGCGTTCTGTTTTGAGGCGACCAGCATTGTGAGCATTCTTCCATTCAGAGGTTTAGGTTCTTGGGTTCCGGGTGTGTTCAAACTTAAATTGATCGCCGTCATTGGACAACCGGATGGCCAGAATCGGGCCCCGGATCTGGAAACAACCGGTGTTATGCTATTTGGAGACTCAAATCCAGATTCAGATCTAAGCTTGCCACTGGACCTCCACGCACCGTACTATATTTACCACGTCATAATTGTACGCGTTCATTTTGCAATCGAGGCGATTAAGCCACTGAACCGGTTGTGGCAAATTCCTGCTTCGATGTCCTGAAAACAATAAGGCAGACTGCAGCACTGGTTTTATCTCGGGGAAGATCGGTGTCAATTTGACTGATGCGGGCCATAGCCCTTATGATATCTATAATTGCAAGCTTGCCAATTGAATGCCCAACGACAGTGTGTTCAATGAGACGATGTTTATTACATTTAGGATTTCAAGATACATTTGGGTTCGTAGCACAACCCATATTAAAGACTGAATCATTTTACATCTATAGTTCCCAAGCAGGAATACATCTGACATCCGAGCGCAGATTTGATGATTGGTCATTACGGACAGTCTTGATTACGGGTAACCTCGCTCGAAAAAATCCTTCTTGCGAACTATACTATCACCCAAGTCGTCATTTACTTTGATGTGGACGGGAGCAGATGCAGATGCGTCGATTTTTCCCTTCCGTATGTCGGATTGCAGACTCTTGATTCTGCCAAAAACACTATTGAAGTCGGCGTGTAGGTGATCCATCAACAAGTCTTGTCCTTCAACGTGTTCGATTAGCGCAACGGCCTGGTTGCGGAGTGTGTCGAGGAGGTTTCCTCGAGGTCTGAACCGCTTGACTTGCTGAACACCAGTGGTGCTGGCTCCAGCACCATTTTGGCCCGCTTCAGTATTCACCTCCGTTGATACATAACACTGAGATGGATTCAGCATTTCGCGAACGCCACCGTTGAGATTCCCTAGTGTGCGACGACAATACCTTCCAATAGTCCCCTCAGCGAGATCAAGACGCAACATTTGAAGGACCTTCACCTGATGCTTGCATATATTGCCTCGTTGAGCGTGAACGCATGTGCAAGAAGCGAGGTCCGTAGTTGGATTATGCACCGTGTAGATGAGTTCCCTAGACTCCGAAGACACTACCCGCGCTGGCCCTCCGTCATACTCTGGGAGACGCACATCACCGTCCGGTATAGTCCTTGCCTTGATAATCGAACCAACAGCAACGGCTTTCATCTTGCTGTTGTTGATGAACCCGTACATCTTCCGGAAATGCTAATACCAGTAATGCCGTAACACTGCCATCAGCATGTGGATCTCCCAATCCACCCGTCGCCCGGCTAAGCGACACCGTTCCGCTTTCAGGACCGACTCCAAATACCCATGGTACCTCTCGATTGCAGAGTTTGTATCCTACCCCGCATAAGAGAGATCACGGAACCCAACAACCCACATGTGCACCTTGTTCAACCATTGGCTGCGCATGTATTCCCAAAAATCTGGGTACAAAGGGAACTTCTCCTCCAATTGAGCTAACTTCTCGGTTGCCCATGGCACTGCTGCATCTCCAGAAGGGCCTGTTCTGTCGTACATAATTTTCCCCAGCTCCCGTAGAACATCCGCCCGCTTCTCATGATCTGGAATCTTTATGCATGTTTGCTTCTGTAAGGCTCTTCGCACGTGCCACAAGCATAAGAAAATCTTCGTACTTGGCCACACTTCCCTGGGAAAGACAGCAGTTGGGGTTACTTACAATGAACGCCAACGTCCAAATTAGTGTTATGGCAACAAGCGTAATGATCGTTTACATTAAAGTGAGACCATACAGTAACTATCCAAAACAACTATGTTTAGAAAACGTACAACAGGCTGTTTATTTCTCCCGGTGCGCAATCCACGATGAAAGCATTGGGACACCAATCTGCCTGTTCTGTTGTCATGGCTGAATTCAATGCTTTCAGCCTTGGCACTAGGTTTGCTTGGGCAGAGTTGCTCGTAATGATGAATGCCACCGGAACACCGTTGTGATATTCATCGAACACCATTACGGTGTACAAAGGGAACTGAGGTCAAAGAACACAACAGCGGGTAGTGTCAGAAGAGGTGTGTCGAATGGCATAAGACAGACGAAGCAGAAAATAACCTAGTTGACATGTGAATAAAACACACATGGTCTATGACTGTACTTTTTTAGAGTTCGTGCCAAATGTGGCATCCATGGAGATCCCTCCTGCGTGACCGTACTTCAGCATCATCTTCTTTTGCCACGATGTTTGAATGCCCAAAGTGAATGGCATGTTACTACCCGTTAATGCCCCTCGCACCTCTTCCGTCGTTGTCTCCTTGTAGTAAAACCACTCGTGAGGATTCCGCTGAACCCACATTCGAACGCTACTTGCATCATGTTTGTGCAATCTCCATGTTTCGCCATAAACTCCATTCGCGAGATTGTACACGTCCTGTTCTTCAAGGAAAACGTCCCGGTCAACGTCGAATGAACCCTTTCGGAAGCGGACTTGTAAGTCCTCCAGATGCTTGTCCATGATCTGCGCAACACTATATCCCTCCCGAATCCAACCTTGCACCTTCTCAATCATTTCTTGAGACAAGTGTGCTTGAAGAGCACTCCTATCCCCAATCTTCAAATCACCGTGCACGACCAGGCCCCTGTCGTTGGTATGCCTTGGGTGAATTATGTAGATTTCGGAAATATGAGGCAAGTGATATAATGATTTCACCGTGAAAGAAGCTTTACATCCTCGTTTAATCGACTCGCCCCACTTCTTTCGTGAATTGCGCTTCGCCTTGGGCTTCGTGGTAGTTTCTTCTACCGGTGGCTCCAGGTTCAGATCGGGAAGCTCAGGTTTTTGGGCAATGGATGTCGTCAGCCTGGACATGGCAGCAGTGATATCCCTGTCCGGGTCAGTGTTATGGGATGGCGGATCAACCTCCATATCAACCGGTGCCTCATTCAGATCAAGTACTGTAGGAGGTTCACTCGCAACAGCAGGTGCGCAGCGTGGTGCCCGCGGTTTACGCCCTGCTCTCGTCGTCTGGACGCAAGCACAGGTCCCTCCCCCGCCAGTCTTTTCACCGTCGTTGTCAGTCGAGCCAGTGTTATGGCAACAGGCAGCCGCCGGAGTCTGCGACACCTTTCGAGCACGGGGCTTCCTCGCCGGTTTCGAAGGCGCAGCAGATTCTGGTGGCTCATTCAGATCAAACAAGGAAGGAGGAGTACTCGCAACCGCATCTGCCTTGCGTGGTGCCCGCGGTTTACGCCCCGCTCTCTTTGACTGAACGCAACAACCGGTCCCTCCCACGTCAGGACATTGGCCGCTGTTGTCGGTCGACGCAGTGTTATGGAAGCAAGCACCCGTCACAAGTTTAGAAACCTTCCGAGCACGGGGCTTCCTCGGCGGTTTTGGAGGCGCTGTGGTGCTAGGTGGTTCATTCAGATCAAGCAGGGAAGGAGGAGTACTCGCTTCAACAGGTACCTTGCGTGGTTTCCGCGGTTTAGGCCCAAGGACAGTGGTATGGGTGCCTGTCATCGTCAATGCCAGCTTCACTTTCCGAGCCCGGGGCTTCCTGGGCGGTTTCGGAGGCGCCGTGGATTCACTTGCCATTATGTTCTTCATCGTGGGACGTTTCTTTCTAGTCTTTGGAACCATGTCTTCGGTGATGTCCTTCACAATGCCGCTGTAGTCTTGAGGTCCATATTGGCAACTGAACCTATAAAACAAGTGTGGAGTTTCAAAGACAGTCCACACTACAGCTTCAAAGAGGAACAAGTACGTAAGAGTTTCAAAGGGTACTGGTGGACGTTCAAACCTTCTGAATAGTAGTCCGGCCGTGGCTCGTACTCTTGAAGCAACCTTGAACACGTACTTCTCAATCACAACATATTTGCATGAGATCCCTCCTTTACCACCCTCCATGCCTGCAACAAAATCGTCGACACGATCAGAGTTCACATAACACTGTTGCACAACGGGCGTATTTCCGTGGGATCCACGCTGCGTACGCTCCAGCATCCTCCACTCAACATCTCCAGCCCCCCAAGGTCCAGGAGCAGGGTGTCTAACGTTCCTCTCGATGGCCACAATAGCTTCTTGGAGGGAAGATTGAACCGGAGCTTCAAACCCTAAAATGTGACCGTCCTCATGCTTGGGGTGAACATCAGCTCCAGAAGCTGCAAGTCTCGAAGTCCCCCCTAACGCGGCCATAGTGTACGACTGATTTCACCTTTCCATAAACCAATTCAATGCAGAAGTTCTGAGAGAGACGATGCCCAACAAAGCACTGACTCCGGCAGGGTTGTGCAAGGTCACGTAGATCCGGGTAAAGTGGCATCCTTGAAGGTCGCAATAGCTTCTTGGAGGGAAGGTTGGACCGGAGCTTCAATCCCTAATCTATGACCGTCCTCATGCTTGGGGTGAACATCAGCTCCAGAAGCTACAAATCTGGCTCTCCCCCCTAACGTGGCCATAGTGCACGACTGATTTCAGGTTTCCCTAAACCAATCTCACGCAGAAGTTCTGAGGGACACAATGCCCAACAAATCACTGACTCCGGCAGGGTTGTGCAAGCTTGCTCACGTAGATCCGGGTAAAGTGGAATTCTTGAAGGTAGCAATAGCTTGTTGGGGGAAGATTGAACCGGAGCTTCAAACCCTACACTGTGACCGTCCTCATGCTTGGGGTGAACATCAGCTCTAGAAGATTCCAGGCCCCATTAACTCCCCCCTACCAATCTTGTGCACATCTGTCTTTACCTTTCCCTAAACCAGAGCCAATGCAGGAGTTGTGAGAGAGACGATGCCCCCGATATCACTGACTCCGGCAGGGTTGTGCAAGGTCACGTAGATCCGGGTTAAGTAGAACCCCTGAAATATGGATCTTGAATAGCACTGACCTGGTCTAAGATTAGCATAGGGTATTGGATTTCCTTCCATCAGCAGGGTCTACAGCGTCAAGTGTTATGGAAAAACCCTAACCGCGATATGATCGACCGATGGTGTGACCCACAGTAGGTCATTCTCGTACTTGTTGGTGCTGCATTGGAGATGACGGCGGATTTCACAGGAAATCGGGCTTCGGTAACGTTCGGATTCTGTTGTCGTTATTTGTGCTTGTGAATGTCTGGCGTGTTACGAATGCTGAGCGGCGCGGACGCGACCACAGCGGACACTTGATCAGTCGGTGAATCAAGCCCTCGAATTCTACTCCAGGTCTAGATCTCCATCCTTGGTTTGGCAGCGATTCGCTCGATTGCTGGCAGTTTCTGTTTGGAGATACTTATTGCATCGTCGTGCCCGCTTCTCGATTTCCTTCAGGTGATTTTGACTTTACATCGCACCAGTTGCGCGGCGTTGAGATGGGTTTAGGGTTTGTGGCCTTCGGACGAGGAGTCTAGCTATCGTAGACGTCTTTAGCGGTTTCCTCATTTCAATATCATTCTCTCCGTCTAACAGGAATAGGGAACCGGTTCTAGGTAGCAAAACGATGATAAGAATTCTCATTTGTTTGCGTCTTTGAAATATGCTGGACTAGGGCTTAGGGTTTACGGTTTACGGTTTAGGGTTTAGGTTCAGTTGTAGGGTTTCAAACAATCCGATTTCAAGATCAACACACGCGGCGTGTGTTTGCATGCAAACGCCCACGGGGACTTTGATTTATAGGATAGAAACGTGCTCAGCTGCAGGGTACCGCAGTTCCATATTCAATACCAGTGTTATGCACTAATGTAGTCGTACATAGTTCCGGGAACTGCTAAGAACTGTACGAGTTTGCCTTAAGGACATTTGTGTTCAGCTCGAGGTACGTCCGCTTACCATCTGCATTGAATATTGCTGCCTTATTAGCCTCCGTATGAACCCAGGCATGTCAGCGATGTGGTGAATGGTCTAGGGTTCCAGAGACGACACCAGCATAACGTAGATATCAGATCCACCGTACAGAGTATGAATGCTTTTAGTTATTGCCACGATACAGCTACCGTTGCGCGCCATGAATCGAATGTCGTTCATTTCTATGGGACGCCAAATAGTCGTGTATACTGAAAATTCGATTCATTTTCTTCATGGTTGCGAATTGGTGCTTAAGAGAAGTCTGGGAAACTGTGACCTGGAGGACTTCTGTTGCCATGACAAACCATATGGGATCTGATCTGTGATGTCATTGATCTGTTTCAGGGTCCATTGGATGCAGTGCCGTACGAATTTTATATACTTCGGAATGTGGACAAAGGTTGGTAGTGAAAAGGTAGTCTAAACCGGCCGGTGTAATCGTAACACTGGTTGCCACACACTTGCAAGGGACATACGGGCAGCAACGGTGTGACAATGGCGTCCAACCACCTAGGCGGGCGTGTGAAACCAGAGCCCCCTACACGTAAAAGGGTAGGCCCACCTTAGACTGTCCGTGGTGCCACTCCTATCCAGCCTGCAGATCTCCGTACTTCATCGAGGTCGAAGGAGGGTACGAAAACTACCAAGCACAAGGTTAACCGGCCTGTGACTCTGAAGGTTCGGATATACGAAATTGATTACTACGTCGAATATGAGTCGAAGGAACTCGTTGATCAACTTTTGGCAGAGTTCCTTTCCGGTGACTGTAGAGGGAGATATAAACCACCTGGAAAGGACGGGAAAAAACGAAGATTATGGAGGTGCATCATGTGCCGTAGAGATGACTTTTGTAGCAAGCATGCAATGCAATACCATCGATTCGTAAGGGGGTGCCCTGCTTTGGGAGGAAAAATAACACATCCATATCCGGACATGGAGAGCGGTCAAGGGAAAACCGGGGAAATGTTTAGGAAGGGGAAAGATGTGCAATTCAAGCGTGTGGCGATTGAAAGAAAGCCGACTGACAAAGAGGGGAAAGCAGCATGTACGGCCCGGAGTACTCGTTCCAAGAGTACCAAGGCGGTCGCATGTAGCGATGACACCAAAGATGCATGTAGCACCGACGATGCTTTCCAGGTTAGTCGAACGTGTTCTCCTGCCTTGCAAGGGTGATAGAATTGTCCGATATAGGGTGCTGAGATGTTCAGCTTGCCTTAGGGTGTAACATACAATACGAAAGTCGTAACACTCATATCACTGTACAGGATGAAAGGTCGAGCCACGATCCCGTGTGGCAGTCTGCTAGAAATACCAGCGCCAACATCAGCGAGGTAGCTGTCGTCCAGAAGGGCAAACGTACCACCAAGGTGTCATTTCAGGAAACCAAAATGGCAGAGACTGTTGGCCGAGAGAAGGAACCGGCGATTTCTGATCGGCAGAAGAGGGTACGTTTCGAAGACAAGCCACGGGGTATGAAGAAAACGCCCGTCGTCAATCCACCCTCGAAAAAACCAGTTGCCAGCCACGAGAAGCCATGTGGGAATGTTATGATGGAAGTGCCCCTCAAAGAAAAGCACACACAGCCGGAAAAGGATGCAGTCACGAACCAGGACAGCAAAGACAACGGTAAGCTAAGAAGTCGACAACAATCCGGGATTCCTACAAAGGGAGTGAAGAGGAAGTTCACGGGGATTGCCTCGACCATGGAAACAATCCCTAAACAGCAGCCCAAGAAGGCAAAGATCAACTCAGGTATGTATACCCTTCTTTGTACCAATTGCATTGTTCTCCGTGGCCACCTCAGGCCATCTCGCATACGCGGTATTCACGCCCTTCTCTCTCTCAATTGTTCTGGATTCATCGATCATCAACGGTGCTGCACATTGAGCAGACCCTTACACTTACACTGCACATAACATATTGAGCGTGTGTGTCAGTGGCAGGGCTAGCGGCTCGTGAAGGCAATGACATTGGAGTGAAGGGTAAGACCGTGATAACGACAAAGGATTCTACAGAACAGAGTGACATACATCTTATGTGGATCAGAGGTGAGGGGATTCCACCCCCAATCTGGTACCATTCAGGCGCGGAAGGCACTGCAGTCGACCGGCTATCCAAACTACGGAGGGAACAGGTAGAACACGAAAGGAAGGCTAGGCGTGATGCCGATGACGCGTATGCAAATCTCCAGCCTCCTACTGCACCACAGGAATTCCAGTCAACAAACCTTTTCCAACTACTGGACCTCAAGAAAGATTTTTTACCATGGGCTATTCTGGAACATGGAGGGAAGGAGTTTGAACGGAGATGGAACGAGTTTCAGAAAAGTGGTCACTTCGAGAACAAGATGAACGATGTGGTAATCTGGTGGTACCGCGGCAAAGCTCTGGTATGATCTACGTAATACTGCCATACATTCCATAACACTGCGTTAGACTGGTGAACCCGTCCCTTTTAATCGTATTCTTTGGGTGTATAAATCAAAACTGAGCGTGGCCATCTGCTGCAGCTTGACCAGGCACTGTCTGAGGATGTTAAAGCCCGTGTTTCCGAGGCGATCCACGAAATGAATGCTACACTCATACCTAATAGCTCGAATACTCCATTGTCACGTTCTGTCCAAAATACCGGCCGCTACATTGACTACTGCAAAAAGCACCAGGAATGGGAGCAAGCATGCAATGCGTTTGAAGAGAAGCGCAATAAGGCGCGTCTAGTCGTGTTGCACGCGAGCCAGGTGGCATGGGCGAAGATTGCAGCAGAGAGGACTGAGGCCATACAGTGGGATTGGTGCCCTATTTGGTGGGTTCTCATGAGTCAGCCTGTAATCCTAGGAAAATTGCCACCACAACCCTGGAGACACGATGGTAAGTCCAGTTGTAGCGTTAAGGGCGGGTAAACAATTTTTTTTTAATGCAAACAGTATTCTGGCAAACAATATTACCGTAGTGCCAAAATCATATCAGTTTTGCGATGTTTAATATTGTAAGTGATATACTTTCGCAAGTCATTGGTATGCTTTGAAACATATGCTTTGAACTGTTACACTTCCAACGATACAGTGGTTTAGGTTATGATGTCCTTTATCTCCTTGACTGCACACCATGCTTACTAACATCCCCACTACCTTCTCAGAGCACAAAGCCAGAGAAGTGAGGCAGATTCTTATTGACAACAGAGTCCAACGTCTTAAGCCAGACATCCTGGTGTACGTTTTCCGGATGCTGTTCTACAATTTCTATGGGAGGTTCCGGCTCATATCCTGTCCACAGTGGGGACTGAAGGAAGACGTTTTTCCCGTTCCCGATTCGATCACGTTTCAACGCGCGGTGTCGGCTTTGGTATCCTGCGGTCAATGTCTTTTTGCAAACCTTGGCGGGATCAGCAATGGTGTTGCAAATGGACTGTACAGTCTGAGCCTTGACGAACACGTATGGTCAGCCCGGGGTGCAAGTGTGCAAGCCGTACTCGATTGGGTAAAGACGGTGCAGATTCGTGCCCTCCAAGACTTTGCCGTCGAGGATGACCACCGATTTGTCCAGTCTTGGTGCACTATGTCACACGAAGCATGGGGCGAACAAAGCAAATCTTGGACACGTGCCCTGCGCATCCGAGAAAACATTGACATTGGATGGATATGTGACGAAGTAGTTCAGGAATGGAGCACTCATGCATGGCATGCCCGCGAAGAGCTTCATAGAGGAATCCGGCAGTTTCACAGCGCGGTGGTTGATGAAGATGCAGCTTGGTGGATGCGCCACCGCACACGGGATGCTGCGTGGGTAGGGCGGATTGAATGGCACTGAACAACAGGCGAAGAGTTCCCAAAGTGCACCACTGAAATGGCACCTAAACGCGAAGAAAAGGCGACTGTTGTACCAGTGGAGGAACATAACATTGGGAATGCAGTAGAAGATATCAAAGGTTCATCCTCAGTCCCTTGACAGCCCACGAAAAGAGCGGATGGGGTTATCCTTCCAGTAGCAGGACGGGTTTCAGTTCATGATAATGGGATCCAGAGTACCCCCGAACTGATTACTCCATCGCAGGTATTGAACTCAGTACGCATCTGTGCTGACACGTACACTGATGAAGAACTAGGCGCAAACATTAGCTACAGTCAGATCGCTAAGATAGAAGTGGAAAACGTGTCAGGCGTCGCAAAAATTAACCTCTCTGGAAGCATTGCATCGATGTCTACCCATTACATTAAGGGAGTTCATTGTTTGGGCGCGGTAAGTATCGCTTCAATTCCCGGTGATGGAGGTTGACCACTGCCCATCGCTGGAAAATGTGCCAAGCCCAGGTGCTGGGGTCATTAGGCTTAGGGGCAGCGCTGCTGTGGCTTCACCTCTGTACAGTAGAATTTTCAATGTAATCACCGGTGATATGACAATGGGTATCGTCTCGGACTATTTGCTTATGCTTAAACCGCAAGAACATTGAGGCCACGTGGCCAACTACTCGGGTAACCAAAGCTAGAGAGTTGCAATCTTGTTTGGCAGCATCTCAGCACAGCCACCTAAACCCACCAGCACAAACATCATAGAGCGTAAATTGTATTCCAGCAGTCAGATTGACAGCTCTCAGTGTTATGGACGTGGACCACAAGGTTCTACATTGCCCATCAAACCTCGCGTACACGAATAGGACATACGTGGTACACGACTCTATTAATAACTCCACGATGTTGTTCCATTACGTTATGCTTATAATATTTTATTGATATTATGGTGCCGGTTAGTGTTATGGAGAGGCGCGGCAGTTTGAGAGTATACATGGCATCACTGCAGGCAATAGCTATAGCGAAGCGTGTCATAGAAGACTCCACGACACAGAACGCTTTAAGTTTGGTGTTGCTAGTCAAGGCGGTTCATTTTCCATTCGATGCATAGTTATGGCTCTTCCTCACCTTCGTTCCAATGGTGTCCGTTGCAGGTTGCCGTGCGAGGAACCTTGGAGCTCTTGGCGGAACTGGGATCTACCGCGTTATGATCTACCGGTCGGAATCGCCATGGCGACGAAGTGTACTGTACATGTGAAGCTCGCCCCGAATGCCGATGCCAAGCTAAGTGGACCTTTGGTGGCATTGAGCACTCAATCCTTTCTTGTATCTGGACTGGAGAAGGACGTGGTTCAGAGCTTGGTTTGGCCAAAGCTCGTCGTTGGGGGAGCTGGGGGAATGGTTCGCCAAATGGCACCTCTGCACGTAGTGTGCAAAGCATGGAGATGGGACATGGACGTCACTACCACGCCATAGGCTGCTCTTCAACATCATTATATAGATGAGAGTCAAGAGAGCTGTGGCTTTTTTGTTGATTCGAGTTACTTGTACGGACGAGTTTATCCATGCCCGGTAGACAGTAGTGGTTCCAGTGTTATGCAGTTATATAGTTGCGGATTTATGTCAGAGCATAGAGATGTGCATTGTAACCATGTGCCGTTTTTGAATATCCAAGCATATTGGGAGGTCTTAGAACTCGTGAAAGGCAACTGTATTCCTAAACCCTCATCCCTCGATCGTCCGTTTGTAGAAACTTACTAAATCCTACTCAAACATGTACGAATTTCAACAACATTTTGCATGGGACTCTCCTTTTTCAAGTCTTACATTTTGTGTAGTGCCTCATTTATATTTTGTTTGGCATATATGCGGTTGAGAAATATGTTTGTAGTAGGATTTAGTAACACCGAATTCGGTCTTGGCACAATAGCTTGTTTGGAATGTAGTCATCGCTGCATTTTCCATGTGTGCCAAAAAAATAAAAATTAGTCCCGGTACTCATTGCTGCATTTTCCACATAAGTTAGAATGATCATAGAGTTAGCAAAATCCGAATAACTTACGGAAATTAGTTCTTTATAAATATTAGAAAATTTTGGGGGTGATCCCATACATGTTAAACACCCAGCTGTGAAAAAAAAAACCAAAATGTAGTCCCGAGACTCGTCGCTGCATTGTCCACATATGGCAAATCCTAGTCAAGAAACATAGAGTTGACAGAATCATAATAACTTATGGAAGAATATTTCCCGAAGCTTCAAGAAAAAGTTAAAGCTTGTGAGCAACATGGGGGGGGGGGGTTTTATGGGCATTGGAATGGTGGTCGGGAATTGGCCACCTAGAACATTATCTTGAATGTAGGATATAGAATATAAGGTCTTCCCTAATTGAGCAAGTCTTGTTTGAGTTTTGGGCAATTTATATGCAGGTCTTGTGCATGCCACAAGTGCAGATCTTGTGCAAGTCTAGTGCATGTATTGTTGGAATTTAAATTGTAGTAATCCATGTATGTTAGAGTTAGTATACACTACAAATAGTAGATGTATATTTTACGGAGCCCGTACCACACTGCCACTTAACAGTTTGGTCTCCGCGAAATCATGCCCGATTAATTAAATCAAGCATGCGATGAAGATACCCTAGAGATTCAACAATTGTGCAATCACACAATTGTAAACATTTGCCAACGAAGGACCCAGATTAAGCAACACCATTGCCACAACGTCGTTGGATACAGTGGAATTAGGGAGACAAATGTTCATACAACAAGTTCCACAATTACATCACACATCCCAACGAATCATAGCCAGAAGCTACCACGCACGCTAGAAGTTCACAAAACAGTTACCATATACTATAAATATAATGTCAATGTTGAAGGAAATATAAATTCAATCTTGTATATGCTGTAGAATTTCATCGCTAATGATTACAAACCTTTACGATTGTTATATTGCCTAAAAACATCTCATATTGAGGCCACACCTTCATGGAAAAGGCAAGGACCAGCAACAACGACCTCTGCCCCAAATTCCGTGTCGTTCAGGTCATCGTCTCGACAGAACAAAGACTTGCCCTGCAACATCCAACAAGGAACTTGTCAGAATGATCATGTGCAGCTAAACTCCATTGCCAAGCGACGCAGGAGCGCCACCTTTGTTCTTCATTGCCTCAGTATGTAGTATCAACTCCGCTCTAGTACCAATTCCGCTTAGACGAATTGACCAGTGCGTTGCACTCACGCCAATTGCACAGTGTACTATGCGAGTATGGCCTTCCTTCATGGCGTAATAAGTTAAAAACATTCAATACGATAGGTGCGGAGTTCATAAGCAATTCAGAGGGGGGGGGGGGGGCGTTCTATTAAGCTAACCCTCTAAAGGGCATGAAAATGAGAAGTCTCGGCACCAACCCAAATTCGGAACCCCACGCCACAAATGCATTCAAGCTCATTGTGTAGCAAACGCAACAACCACTAGAGTATTGTCCATAAAAATTGAGACTGATGGTCTTAGTTCGTATCGCAGCAAACTTGCACAAGAGGAAAATAATGTTAATTTTTTCATTTCTTACAATGTTAGTTTTGGTGAAATGAAATCCACTGTTAATGGGTCCAGTTCAATAAAGCAGGAATCTTAAAATTGCCAGTCTCTAGTCTAGAATACAACGACTATGCCTAAACGAATGCAGTAAGTGCATTTTAGAGTCGGCTCTTGGAAATGCACCAGAGCTACCCTTGCCTGCACATCCAAGCTTGAAGGTTTTAGAATGGTAAAGAGTACTAGTTACCTAGTTTTGAGTATTGTACTTTCAAGACTTTGACCATATTGAACAGAATTCGGGACATATGTGAAAACTAAAGTACATGGCGATCCTCTGGGAGATAGGCTTCAAAGTAACAGTTTGGATAACATATGGCATATGGACTCCACATTAAACAAAACCAAAATTATTGCTCAAGCACGCTGATATTCAATCAGCACAGGTATAGTGTCCGCACCAATGTTTGGAGTGGCTGACATATAATCTATTGAACTCCACAACTGTCACCTTAAGGGGTTCGGTTAATTGCTCGTTACTCTGGCATGCTCCCATTATAAGCAGCATATCTGAGGGATGCAGGTATTAGATGCACTTCTACATAGGATAACTGCTGAATGTCAGGTGTGCTACAGCCGGGACATCTCCAACCTCAGAAGCTTCAGACCGCTCAGAAAAAAAATACTATTCAAGTCGGAACATACTGAACTCTGCATAGAGGATATTGAGACATAGCTATATCGTGCCACGCCAACTGCAGGTTCTGGCATGGCCACCTAGGTCTCATGGGTAGCACTGGCATCTCCACCCTTTGAGCCGTCCTCCTTTTAACAGTTTTTGAAAAATGAAATTGATAACGGCATCCTTACCATGTTAGTTTTGAGTTGGGCATACCTCATAGTATTGTATTGAATGATGATTACATCAACCTATTGCGCCATATAAAGTAAACATGCAAAAGTATAATGCTTATTCATTAAGGAAGTAGAAAAAATGGTCCCTTGCCAAACAACTTGAGTTCAAGATTTTGGAATCCTGCTTCAACAATAGTAGAGAAGGGGCACTTAGTCATAGTCTTCATTTTGTTAATGTTTCTTATATTTTTTTTGTGGGTTCTTCCCTTTTTATCATTTTGCCTTTAAAACATAAAGAGAACAAAAAATAAAACGTTGCATTCTTCATTGTTCCTTCCTTTATACAAGAAACATTATTACTACCCATCAAATAATGATAGAACGAAGTTACAGAACTGAATCGAATGTCGTTGAGTTCAATATGCCCAACCAACGATTACAATGTTGTTCCCTAGTCAATTGTTTAGCAACCGTGGGGCAACATCCACCGTGGGGACATAGCTGGTTCACCATCTAAACTGGTAGCTGATTTTTGTTATTTGTTTCTTGCGCCTTGTTTTAAATTTTTTTTTGTTTTTTTTTTCAAAAGTTAATGCTTTGGAAAGAACAAGAGATCACGGTTACTGGCCTTAAAACGGAAAAACACCAATATCGTGGTATGCATCTTCATGCTATTGCTTGGCCTTCTTATTAACTCCAGGGTCCCAGTAGAAACCTCTCGCACGACGTATCTACAGATACGAACAGAACTTTTTTTAGGTAGCTAAATGATGCGGAGACCCTTTAATTTGTTTAGGGTCTTGGCCCTCACTCCGCTCACGAGCTACGGACAGATTTGACTATAGTTGGGGACCCTATTCACTTTACATGATACCTGTTCCAGAATTCAAGGTACAGAACATCTTCCCTAATCATGCAGTTCTGTGCAAGAAAGTTCCAAGATGGAGTCCTAGGACTCATCGCTGCTTGTTCCACACATTGCAAATCCTATTCAAAAATCTTAATAACATATGGAAAGATATTTTTTATAAACATTGAAATAAACTTAAACGGGTTCCTAATGATGTTAGGCCCCCATTTGTGGAAAAAAAAAATTTAAATGGACTCCCGGGACTCATGGTGGTATATTCCACATATTGCAAATCCTAGTCAAAAGCCATAAAGTTAGGAAAATCCGAATAAATTAGGGAAAATTATTGTTTCTGAATATAAAAACAATTTGGGGGTGCTCCCAATGGTATTTGGCACCTAGGTGTGCAATTATAAATTTAAATGGAGTCCCGGTATTCATGGGCACATTTTTTATCCTTTAAGGTCCGGATTCAACACTGTTTTCAAAGATTCGTTATAAAATGATTGATGAAAAAATAAAATGGAGTTGATGTACAAAGCAAAGTTATATATGTAAATGTGAAGATAATATCTATACGGTTGGATTCGTCATATTTATTATTAGTATTTTTAATTATTTTTGCAAGGTTTTCTCTTGAAATTAAATTAAAAATCCAAAATTAACATTAAAAATTTAAAAAACATTGTTATGAAATTGGAATAACATGCACTACAAGAGGGTATGGTTTTCACTATTTGATTCTTCTAATTATGGAAAATCATGTTTAAGGTCTCACTTTTTGAACTAAGAAAGAAACTTGACATAAACCACTTCTGCTATTTATCAAAAACTCTCAATATCTTATCTTGAAGATCCAACCATACAAGTGGTCATCAACTAGCGCAAGAATTTTTTAAATATTGAATGGATGAAAAACATCCAATTGAGTGGTGAAGGGACGCGTCCAGAATCATCTATCGTCCAGATTCTGGACGCAGGCGCGTCTAAGGGTTAACTATAGTCAAAGAACGTAGTATTAACAAAGTTCCAATGTCATATGGAAATTTATTTTTCAAAAAACATAAAGAATGGGGGGGTGTTCCTTATGATGTTGGACACCTATATGTGAAAAATAAATTTGAAAATGGAGTCCCGGGACTCCTCACTGCATTTTGCATTAAAGTCAAGGAACATAGTGTTGGAAAAATTCCAATAACATATGGGAAAAGAAGCTACGGAAAAATCAATATACAACAAGACGAAAAAATCAATATACAAAAAAACGGCATAACTGGTTCATTCTAACGGGGTACCTGCACCTGCACCTGCACCTGTAGGATTCTATCTACAAAGTACCAGCTGTTGAAGTCGAAGTGCCATGTAGTTCCAAGTATCTTCTCGAAAGTGAGGGTACCTAGAGGGCTTTATATTCCCGACGGGACTCTCACTGCCAAACGATACGGGTTAAATGGGACAGTCCAAGAGAGTGGGTGAATGAAAGTGCGGCAAAATGGATTTAGCACTGGAAAATGCAGCAATGAGTCATGGTCGTCCATTGACTGCTGAGAATCTACCATTTGGTCAGGGAAAGAACTTCTGGTTATTTACATAATGCTATGGAAACCAAGTATATGCTGTCCTTGTTCTTAGTTACCAAAACTCCAACAATTTCTGGTGCTAAACACTCATAATCTTCACGCTCCTAAACGTAAATGGTCATCAATGTTCTAGACTGATAGGACTATGGTACACCTGATTTCATAGTATCAATCTGACAATTGACGGTCTCATTTCTTCTGTCAAGTCATAATACCATTGTCGAACCTTGTATACGATCTAATCACGATCTCCGCTGCTACTGGCCTGAGTCCACAAAAGGCAGCACGTTAGAAGCTGCTATTACAGAAACGAAGTAATACAGCTCGCAACTTTGAATTACACATAAATAACAGCACTCCTCTATAACACTGCAGTTTCCAAACACTAGAATAGCCAACAACAGAAGTTGCCACCAAATCAAAACACAAATTAGATCTTGTACAATTCACTGACAACAGTAAGAAACCAACCCCCGCTCACCTCAGGCACCAAACATTCTACTGCCCATAAACGCAGTGACCCCTGCAAGATGCTCGCTGTGGCCCGTCCAATGGTGCTCCCCTTCCTCAACCTCCTCGACAGATGTAGAACCCTGAGGAGAAGACTACCCTGAGCCAGTCCGGAGTAACATCAGGTCTGCGCCCGCAGCTGTCACCCGCCCTCAAAGATAGCTGTAGCCGTGTGCATACACTGTTTCTCCGGAAGACTTCAATACATGGTTCCACGGCATTTTCCAATCACTGCTGAAAAGCTACCATCTGGTTATGGAAACCACTGCAGAATGTATATAGACTGCTATGGAAACCAAGTAGATGCCGTTCTGCCATTTTGTTACAATAAAACCGACAATTCATGCTGCTCAAAAAACATAATCTTCACGCTCCCAATAGTTTATGGTCATTAATGTTCTTCACTCATTGGACCATACTACGCCTGATTTCAAAGACTCAATATAGACATATGCGGTCTAATAGTACGCTGTCATGCCATAACACCAGCACCGAAACTTGTAGAGTACCTAAGCACGGTCTAACCACGAACTGGGGTGGTACTAGCCTGAGCCCACAAAAGGCAGCACGTTAGTAGCTGCTCTCAAAAATCCCAAGCCCTACAGCTCAAAAGCAGCATGAGTATACATGAAACAGGCCTCCTCTATAACACTGCACTTGCAAAACATCACAACAACCATCAACGGAAGTTGCCAGCAACTTAAAACATTAGATTACATTGCATGGTAGAGCAATACAGCCGGTGCACCATGCCACGAACTTCTGCACTAACGGATTATTTGCAGATCCTTATAGTTGACTACCTTCACGTTTCTACGTGGCCTCGAGTTTGCTCGGCCGACCGCATGCGTACTTTTTGTCTGCCTCGTCTTATTCGTCTGCGCCTCTTCAACAGGTCTCTTCATTGCAGCCTCTGGTTTCTGCATAGGTCTGAATTCCCCGTGAACATCCTGCACCATGACTTCTTCGTCTGGGTGATCATGCGGACGCAGCAACATTCTGCGAGGAGAGTTGTACGTCTTCTTGTCTTCAGCGGGCACTAGCTCTATTGCAAACGCTTGCATGGCGGCAGCAATAAGGTCGTAGTTGTTAACTGGTTCGAGTAGCCTGCCTAGAAAATCATTGCTGATCTTCGGTATTTCGGGGTCCGTGTAGTCGTTGTACTTGCGAGATCGTTCCTGCCGTATATCCACATGTTAGTTTTGCATAGAGATTTCATACATACCAACCGTGTACCCATTACCACTTAACACCAAAACAGAAATACAACGCCAAAAACTGAACATATAACACCAAAACATAACACATAACACCAAAACATAACACCAAAACAATAACAATACATCTAGCGCTGTACATACCTGAAGCCAGAGCCGAAGGTATCGCGCCATTGCAAACCCACAGACCGTGCCTCCTACCTGTTGTGCGACGTCTAGGACGTGGAATTGTAAGTCTTGAGCCGCAACCACCTCGGCTCCCACGGACTCTAACCACGCCGTATGCACGAAGATCAAGAAATCACGTTCCTCTCGATTGCAGTCATATATACCATTATTAGAATCAAGGTGGTACACCTTGTCTCGGCGAAATACAAACAGACTCCAATGGTTGCGGGACCGGTATCGAACAATAACTTCGGTTACCTGCACCCACACCCGCCACAATAACAACCACACCTTGAAAACAAAGAAAAACATATGAGGCACGACTGCAATGCTTGCAAAAAACATGCAGCTACAATACACTACTAACGATCAATAAACAATGAGGCACCAATACCTGGGCGCGCTGATCCGGCGGATGGAATACCAGATACCTCTTTGCCCACTCAGCTCGGTCCGTGACATCGAGATTTCCACAGTCCTTTTGCTCCAACGCGGTCACCGCCATCGCAGAAACTATAATCGTCCGGCTTTGGACGTTAGGCAACTGCTGGAGAAATGAATGAGTGGCCAAGAAATCCACCACGGTCTCATCCAACTTGGTGTTTCTAATTTTTAGATCCCTGATAGCCCGATACGGCACCGTGATTGAATCTTGTGACCTCTCACTGTCACCCATGCCCTCAAAGAAAATCGCATAATCACCTGGTTCCTCTTCCCCCCTCAACGGTAACGCCTCTAAAAGTGCATCAACAGCCAATGAAATCCACAGTTCTGGCAGACTAGTATCTTTGCTGTCATTTACAGTGTTAGGGGCCTCCAGAGTCACCTCGGCTGACAATGAATCCACTGCTTCGACTGCCATGGCGACGTGGTCATCGGCAGTCTCGCTAGGCGTGGAATAACAGGGCAACTTCATCCATGACTCAGGATTTTCATAGTCAGGATCATCTTTGAGGTTCATAGCTAGGAGGACATCTGCATCTGGCGTTGAGGCATAAACATCTGCCGCCTTATCTGCCTTCGGAATTCCCGGTATCCGTCGTAAAGTTGCGGAACGTAACCAAGACACTGCAGAGTCAGGCACGGCTCCCCCTTATATCGAACGCCATGAACTAGGTCTGCAATTACCTGCCCCAAACATGAAACGATCCCCTCGTCAACGCCCTCGGCCACAAACTGCCCCTACAGCCGCACCAGCAACATCCACAGCATCATCCAAAGGAAGGAGCAAAACAGCACCACTCCGCCATCCACATACAAACCCTCACCTGAAGCTGAAACGTCTCGCATTATTTTCCCAGCCCTGACACCGATGCACAGAGGTGTTGGTGGTTCCTTAAACCGCTAACCTTTTCCACGCCCGAATGCTGCTCGTTGTGGCCCGACCCCTACTCCTCCCCCGACGTACCCACCCCGTGCTGACGCTTCGCAACGTTTTCGAAATCCACATTGTCTAAGCGCTCGTGGATCAACCTCGTGGGCAATATTGCAGGATGAGTGTTCGAGACTCCGTGCTAGATCCCGCCAGTGCCACCGGTGACGACCTGCACCCACACCCGCACCTTCAAAATAAGGAAAATCATAAAAGCCACGACTGCAATTCCTGCAACAAAACATTCAGCTACAATTCCCTAATAACAATCAATAAACAGTGAGGCACCATGAGGTGGTCAGAAGTTCACATGTCAAGGCACCCTGAGGTGGTCCCGGCCCCTGCTCACCTGAGGCACCCAAACTGCACTGGCCGCAGAGTCAGGCACACCCGAGTGCTCGCTACGGCCCGGCCCCTGCTCCTCCCCCGTCCGGCCCGCCCCGTGATCACGCTTCGCGACTATCGCATCATGCACAACCTCTACGCGATCGTCATCCGCGTTAGTGCTCAATAACACTGACGCAGTGTTGATTTCGTTGTGCTTGACCTTGTCAGCGCCATCCGTCGTGACCTGACCCGACACCCGCACCATTGACAACCCGGCTGTTTTTAATAAAATAATGAAGATTTTCCCAGAGCCACGACTGCACTGCTCATATCAAAACACTCATGTACAATTCATTGACAACAGTGAATAAGAGGTCCCCGCTCACCTCAGTCACTAAGACTCCAGTGCCCACAAACTCTAAGCCCCCCGAGGGCTGGTCGCTATAGCCCGACCCCTGCCGCTCCCCCGTCATGTCCGCCCCGTGCTTACGCATGGCGACTTCCACACTGTCTAAGCGCTCATCATCCACGAACGTGGGAAATAACACTAGAGCAGTTTTCGCCTCGTCAGCGCTTCCAGTCATGAGCTGACCCCACACCCGCACCAGTGACAACCTTGTTATCAATGCCCACATCAAATCAGTCATGTACAATTCACTGATAACAGTGAAAAACCAGGCCTCGCTCACCTCGGTCGGCAAGAGTCCACTTCCCGTAAACTCAATGACCCCCGACGGCTGCTCGCCCTGGGCTGACCCTTGCTGCTCCCCCATCGTACCCGCCCCGTGCTCGGGCTTCGCATCGATTTCCAAATCAACACCCTCTAAGCGCTCGTCGTCCACCCTCGTGGGATATAACACTGGACTGCTGTTCGACTCGTCCTGCATGATCTCGTCAGCGCCATCTGTCAAGACCTTCACACACACCCGCCCGAATGACAACCTTAGTAACCAAAAACAATTAACGGCATAAGAGCCAGGACTGCAATGCATACATCGAAACATTCATCCAGAGCTCACTTCTAACTATCAATATCCAACACTGCCACCTAAACCCACCAGTTTTGGTACCATGCCTTGGTCCCGGCCGCCACTCTCCTCAGGCACCAAGGCTTCACTGTCGACAGTATCAGCCATGGACTTCTTCTGCTTGACAGAGCGCGTCTTTAGCTCGTCATCCGGCGTCGTGCCCAATAACACTGGAGCAGTGGGCGTGTCGTCGTGCCCACACGCTACCGTGAAATCCGACTTGACCTGCAGAAACACTCGCAGCCATTACGTCTAGGGCGTTTCAGTCACCTGATTTAAATCCCCCCACTCCCATGCCCGTATCTGAACATGGACTCAGAACGCTCTGCTAACAAGCAAGTGCCGTCTCCAGCTCACCTCAGTGACCGAGGCAATACTGCCCACAGCCTCAGCGACAGCCGAGGGCGTCGCGCTGTGACCCAAGCCTTGCACAACGACTACCGCAGTTTCACCAGTGTTATCCTGCTCCAGGGCTGTGCGTACATAAACGCCGTGTCGTTCCTCCAGTAGTCCAGGCCTCGATGTATCTGCCTCCTCAGCATTTGCAGTTGGGGGAGCTTCAATCAGCCCTGCCACCGCAGCATCGCGGTTGCGGTGACGTCTCCAGCAGGCCATATCTTCCTCCACAATGAGGTCGTACAGTTGCCGGTGCAGAATTCGAATCTCTTCGCGAAGGTTCCAGACTTGGGTGCTCCATCCCGGTGCTGACTCGCCGCAAAGCCATCCTATGTCCCTCTCCTCCCTAATCTTAAGTGCTGTAGTCCACGTTTTCCCTTGATCGCCCCAGCCTTCGTGCGACTTAGTGCACTAGATCTGTACAAACGTGTGCTCATCCTCATTGGCGATGTCCTGGAGGGCACGGATCTGAACTGTCTTCACCCAATTATGGACAGACCCCAAACCCGCACGTCCTGAGTGCCAAGCCTGCTCATCGATGTCCAAATTGTATAGGTAATTAGCATCAGCGCTACTAATCCCACTGAAGTCAGCGAAAAGATAGTCACCGCAAGAAGCCAACGCTGATACTGCACGACGCATCTTCGTCGAATCACAGCAGCATTCGGGAAGACTGTCTTCCGCCAATCCCCATTGTGGACACGATATGAGCCTAAACTTGCCGTAGAAGTGGTAGTAGAGCAGCCAGAAAACATACACCAAGGTGTCCGGCTTCAAACGCTCCACCCTTTCTTCGACAATGACCTTCCTCACAATCCTGGCTTCATTAACTGAGACAACAGCAGAGCACATCAGTGAGTGGGATGCATGAACTATAAAACAAGATAAGAATACGACAGTAGTATCCAAGTCTAGATCGTACTCCAGCAAAGACGGAAGCACAAGAGTGAGTGGAAGCAGAGCAACAAGTGGACCAATAACACTGAAGCACATAAAAGCAGGCAGCACAGCAAAGAAAGGAGCAGAGGAATAAGCGGAAGCATGGAAAAACACACCAATAACATTGAAGAACAGCAAAGAGGGAAGAGTAGCAAAGACGGAAGCAGTTTGAGAGTTGTTTAGGGTAGCAAAGCGCAGCAAAGCACATTTCGGAAGCGGCAGCACATCCAAGACAGAGGCAGAGCAATGTGTGCAAACACATCAATAACAGTAATGCACAGCAAAGACGGCAGCAAGGGACCTCCGGCAGCAGTAAAGCAAGGAAGCCGCTCTAGCAATGAGTGGACGAAGATGAAAGCACACCAATAACACTAGAGCACAGCAAGGACGGCAGCGCTACAAAGACGGCAGCACAACAAAGCATACCGATAACACTGAAGCACAACGAGGACGTGTAAGAACAGCGAAGAGGGAAGCAGAGAAATGTGTGCAACCACAGCAATAAGTGGAAGGAGAGTAGGAGAGTTCGACAACCATATTTCCATAACAGCATCCTACCACAACATGATACCAATTCACCAGTATGCAATGTGTTTAGTATGCTCTACTCACCGTCGTGCTTCCAAGGTAATCGTGGCATGGAAGGAAGTAACCTAGGCTAGCGCATCAGAACCCTCCAGATAGGGCACCAATCCCACGCGATGGCCTCGTATTTGTGTGCAGATATCTGGTCCCAGTCATCTTCAGCCCGCTTCCTAATTTCATCGCACTTCCTCTGCTGATTATCCACGAACGCCTTCTGGTCTTGCACAAATTGAGCCATCTTCTGGCGGTACTCAAGGTAGAGGCCGGTAGCTTGAACTTCTCTTGCAATTTCCTCTGCGTTTTCCTTGCTGAACTTGATGGTTGCCTTGTTCAACAGAACAATCAGATCACTAAGTTTGCATGACGTCTCCAAATCCAACTGTGGATGGAACTGCAGCAAACACGGAAGCAGAGGAATGAGTGAAAGCAGAGCAATAAGTGGACCAATGACACTGAAGCACATCAAAGATGGCAGTACATGAAAGAAAAAAGCAGAGGAATGACACCGAAGCAGAGGAATAACACTGAAGCACAGAAAAGTCGGCCACAAGGGACAGACGGCAGCGCACCAATGAGTGGAAGCACTGCAAAGCAGGGCAAAGTCGGAAGCACGGCAAATCGCAAGGAATCAGCTCCCCTAAACACCCAAAACAACTGAATTTTGCTACCTTTGTGTAAAAAATAAAGACACATGAAACACCCAAAACAAGCTACATGAAACACTTATGCTGTCAGCGCAGAAAGCTTACCATCATTGTTCGGTACCACCAAACCGTCACCTCCTCCATCCGTTCGTTGAACTCTGCAGTCTTGGACCACTCATTCCACTTCCGCTCAAAATCCCCCCCCGCATGCTGCAAAACGGGCCACGGCAGGAAATTTTCTTTCATGTTCATGAGGCAATAGAGGATGGTCCTAGGGACTGCTGTTGGTACAATGGGGGGCTGAATATTGATGAGTGTGTCATCACACTCACGATTTGCCTTTACAAAATGTTCTTCCCTATCTCTGTTGAGTCTGCCCAGCCTACCGTCCATGGTCTCTTCCATCCCTGGATGATACTTTTTGGGCAATGGAATCGCATCCCCATCGATCCATAACAAACTTAGCTGCTTATGATCATCAAAGGACACTGGCATGTGTCTTCTTGTATGGGCCAGAAGCTGAGTGTCATCGTCCCGTGGTGATATGGATTGTGAGACATCCCGACTTACCGTGGCCAAAGTCTTCAAAGGCCCATAACCCTGTTGTCCATTGACCACGACCACACTTTGCATATCAGTAAAGTGCCACAGTACCTGCCCATTTTCTCCTAACTGCACAGTGTTAGAAAGCAGTGTTATCAGGCAATGTTTGAAAACAGTGCTTTTAAACACACATATACGAGACAGTACTACATCACTATTGCAGAGCTTGGCGCACCTTGAAGTTTCTGCCGAATGTATAACATGTACCGTGCCTGGGTGCAGAAGGGGGATCCTCCAGTGGCATGGCACCGCCAGCATCGCTCTCATCTAGGTCCATGTCCGAGCCCATTTTTGTCTCATCCTCATCAGCCTTGCCCTTGCCCTTGTCCTTCTGATCCGCAGCGCAGCCGGAAGAACAATGAGTGGAAGCACGGCAATAACACTGATACACACCGCAAGGGACAGACGGCAACACAACAAAGACAGGGGCACAACGAAGCACACAAATGACACTGACGCACATCAGGGACAACAGCACTGCAATAACACTGACGCACATCAAGGACGACAGCACTGCAACGACGGTAGCAAAGCACAGCATAGCAAAGCACACCAAAGCACAGCACAGCAGAGCACACCTTCTGATCTGCCGCCTTTACAGGAAGACTTTCCATCCCCGCGAGTGGCCCTATCCCCTTGCCGGCTGATGCAGATACGCGCTCCCGCATCCTAAACCTGGTGCGTACAGTTTCCTCTTGCGCTTTCCCCTTGCCGGCTGCTGCAAGCACTCGCTCCCGCTCCTTAGACCTCGTGTGTACAGTTTCCTTGGTCGAACGTACGTTTAGGTCGACGTCGTCAATGGTTTCTTCAGAGTCATCTGCATTGTCATTGATAGCATCTTCGTCTGACATGGGAGAGGCAAGTTTTTTACGCCTCGATTGTTTCCCAGCACTCTTACTCCTGCTGCGCTTTCTGGGAATCTTGGTCGCTGTGAACACCGTCGGTGTCGCCGCCTGATACATTTCATTGATCTTACCCTGCCCGGTTTCCATATCAGGGTAAGGGTGAAGCTTCTTCCCCTCCATTGCAGGGCAGCCTTGCAAAAACCAGTGATGGTTTAGTGTCCACTTGTTCGCGAAGTCGTCCTTCTTGCACCACTTACACCTGAAAAACCTCCGACTCTTCCCGTCCTTGCCAGGCTTCTTTCTTTTTCCACGACACTCCTCTTCCATGAACTCCATTATGAGGGCCTGAACATGGTCGTGGAATTCATAAGTAACCTTATAAGAATGATCCCCGATGCGTACCTGCCGCTGGACCTTGGCTAACACTGGCTATGTAGCCGCCGCCGCCTCCGGTGTCCCCGAACCCGAACTCCCTCCAGCGTCGGTTGATGACGGAGTACGCTTATCCCTTCCCATAGCCTCCTCCCTAAACCACGACTGATGTGGTGGATGTGGCCGCACAATGTATGTCCACTTTGGTTGTACGGGTAAACCTCCCTGCGATACGTGGCCCTTGCAGCAAGTCAGTGCAATCTCAACTTGGGAGAACGCGTTGCTCCATCCCGCAATTCTTCCGCATCCAGTCCTACATAACACCGGATGGTACCTATGGTCTTGAAAATTACATTCCCTGCAACATTGCCATCAAACCTGTAAATTGACCGTACCGGCAGAAGTAAAACATATAGGGTTAGCTCCCCCCTAAAACCAATTCTAAACTAATTGTGAACATAATCAGATTTGAAATCCCAAACACTGAAGCACAGCAGACACGAACAGAACAGCACAGCAAAGAAAAAGGCAGAGCAATGAACAACAAAACACACCAATATCACTGGAGCACAGCAAAGACAGAATCAGAGGAATAAGTGGAAGCACAGCATAGCGCACCCACAACACCAAAGACGGTTTAACAGCAAAGAAGGAAGCAGAGCATTCAGTGGATGCACAGAAAAGCAAGGCAAAGCGCAGACAGGCGTAGCAAAGCACAGCAAATATGTTAGCACAGCAAAGACGTCAACACAAAACTCACGTAAGCGGAGCCTAAACCCTAAACACAGCAAAGCGCACCCATAACACCAAAGACGGATTAACAGCAATAACGGAAGCATAGCATTCAGTGGATGCACAGAAACGCAAGGCAAAGCGCAGACAAGCGTAGCAAAGCACAGCAAAGATGTCAACACAGACCTCACGGAAGCAGAACCTAAACCCTAAACACAGCAGAGCGCACCCATAACACCATAGACGGATTAACAGCAATAACGGAAGCATAGCATTCACTGGAAGCACAAGAGAGTGCAGCAATGCGCAGACAAGCGCGGCAAAGAGCACCAAAGCGCAGAGAAGCGGAAAGCGCGAAGTTGCGCATTGAAATTAAGCTTCAAGATCCTATAACCTAGTACTTCCATCTGCAGGGTTATGGCATTTCAACCGAAAAGAATCAACCATTGCAACATTTTCAACGTTATATTGACTTGTCGTTCATGTTCTAGCTAGACAAGCAGCCACAACAAGCAAGCAAGCAAGGCAGATGCAGAGATCGAGAGCGTGAAACTAACTTCTATGGGGGACGCGGCAACAGCACCTTGAAGTCGCGGAATCGACTGTGACGCCACTCCAATGCAATCCGCCCGCTCTCTCCTCCGGAACAACGTTGATCCAACGTGCAATGATAATTTGAGCACGAAACCCTAAACCGTTTGAAGGCGCGCGACCTAACACTCTAATGAGTGGTGAAGAAAAACGAACTGCAAGAAGTCTAAATTACTTGAGCAAAACCCTAAACTGTCTTGTCGACCTTTGAGCGTTGTAATTGCAAGCATAGGCACGTTAGTTCCACTTCACAATCAACTTAATTGGGGACCACGATTACCTGGAGTTCCGTCCATAACACTGTACTTGCGAAATACTGGGCAGTGTCACTGCGCGCCCCGTGACGTGACGTGCGACTTGTACGGGGTCGATTGAGTACAATCCCCTACGATTCTCTACGATTCTCTAGTATCTTCTACAATACCGTTGGATAGTATACGTGTTAAATCGTTACATCGATGATCACATTGCAAATTGTCCACTTTTTATATTCTTTAGCATGATTCCTCAAGATTGAGTTATAAACATCGAGCGACCAACGACGACCCTAATCCTTAGCCCTTTAGTAGTCTAACACGATTTACCGTCTTGTAAGTTGGAAGAATAGTTAGACGCAAACTTTTATACACAGGTAATGACCCCAAGATTTGGTTCAATCCTTTAGGGTCCTGATTGAACATTGTTATTGCAAAATCGTTAAAATATGTTTGAAAATGAAATAAAATGGAGTTGATGTACAAAGCGAAATATTGAAGATGAAGGTGAAAATAACATCTGTACCGTTTAATAACATATGTACGGTTGGATTCGTCATGTTTATGATTAATTATTTTTAAGTTATTTTGCGGGAATATCGAGGGGGATATTTCTTGAATTTGTTTGTAAGTGCACCGTAAACCATATTGTGGTAGGTTTTTGGTGGAACGTCCCAAAAATAAAGTGATTTAGCTTTATTGTTATTATCGCTTTTTATTAGATGTTTAAGTTAAGTTTATATACATCTTTTAACTGTTGGGATTGGATAATAGAGTTCATTGGAAGTTTTTCCAGTATTGAGAAGTTTGTTTTGGTCTTGTCTAGAAAACGAAGGGCTTTCTGAAGATGCTACAATGATAGGTATTTTTAAATTATGTTACTTTCATGATTTATCTACTCGTCAATGTAACTGTTAAGTACCTTAAATAGAAGTTCTCATATAAAATTTGAGAGTAATATTCTTTCTTGTGAATTTTCATCCTGATAAATGTAAAATTTTGTAAATAGGATAAATATCTTCCAATCATGGTGAAACTCTTGGTACACCTTCATAATGCTGATGACTATCAATTATAAATCACCCGATGTCATATTTGAAGGATGCAAATTGTAGAGATTTGAGATTTACAGAATAGGTGAGGACATTTAGGGGTCAAAAATACGAAATGAACATAAAACCTTTTTAAATTGCCGTAAGAAATTGGAATAACATGCACTACAGATGGTATGATTTTCACTATATGATTATACTTATCATCGAGAATTCTGTTTGAGGACTATGTTCATGAACTAAGAATGCAAGTGGACATAAACTTTTCATTTTCTTCAAATATTTTCAATATTTTAGTTTGAAATTCCATACGGTGTAAATGCTAAAGTTTAATTCCGGGACTAATGTCTGCATTTTTTACTAAAGTCAAATAACATAGTCACAGCGAAATTCAAATAACATATGGAAAATTATTTTTCAGAAATAAAATAAAATGGGAGGGTGTTCCTTATGATGTTGGGCACCCATCTCGGAAAAAATAAAATGAAAATGGAGTCCCGGTACTCATGGCTGCATTATTCACTACAGTCAAAGAACATAGTGTTAGCAAGATTCCAATAACATATGGAAATTTTTTCTCCATAAATGAAATAAAATGGGAGGGTGTTCCTTATGATGTTGGGATCCCATCTGGGCAAATAGAATTGAAAATGCAGACCCGGGACTCATCGTTGCAATTTTCAATAAAGTCAAAGAACATAGTGTTAGCAATATCGTAATAACATATGGGAAAATTATGTACGGAAAATTGAAAATAATATGGTTGGGTTCTTTATGTGATTAGGATCTTATTTTTGTCATAAGGTAGTGAACTTGAAAAAAAAGAGAATATAAGAAAAAAAATTGGCATAACGTGTTCAAATCTAACGGGGTACCTGCACCTGCACCTGTGGAAATCTATCAACAGAGTTCAAAGTGACGAAGTCGAAGTGCCATTCAGTTCCAAGTATCTTCTCGAAGGGGAGGGTTCCTGGAAGGGTTTATATTCCCGACGGGACTCTCGCTGCCAAACGATATGGGGTAAATGGGACAGCCCTTGACAGTGGTTGAATGAAAATGGATGCAGCACCGGGACTTCCCGGGAGGATTTCATCTTGACATAAACCACTTGTATAATCTTTCAAACCCTAATACCATAAAATGTATACTCTTAGATCTAAAACTAATATCTCAAATAGAAATTTACATAGCCCCTAATCTTCAAGGTCCAAAGTAATGTGCAATTCAATCACGAACGAAGCCTAAGGAGTATGCGGATGAAACTTGTTGTGATTGCTTGAATTGTTTTGTTACCCTAACCCCAGATGTAGGTATCACTGCAGTCATGGCGTCCCACTGCCGGGCAGGGCATAACACCGGTTATAGAGTTGGCGAAATCGACAAGAATTGGCAAGACACTGGTACTGGGACCGGGGTCCCTAAACGACAGACGTAAATGGAGTTGTCGATATGCGTGTATGAGTGTTGGAGACTTGTGCAGACGCAGATTATGTTGCAGCTGTGGCCTTGAGCAAGTGGAATAACACTGGCTCGGAAGAAAGAAATTCGCGAGCGGTGAGATTCAAATTGGGGCTCGTGAATAGAATAGAGTGTCGTAATTCCTAGGATCATGACAGAAACGCAGACGACTGTGAACAGGACACCACGTATAGTATATATGTGGAGGAGAAAAGTAAAGTCTGTTAATCCATAACACTAGAACGAGAGATGCGTCCGTGCATAAATATAAGTCGTCCTTGGTTATTCGTCTTTGATCACAGTCGTTGCATTGTGCATAAAATGCCACTACAACATCCATTGCCGGTTTAATTCCTGTATTCCTATTAGTTTGGAGTAGGGCATAGCACCAATTTGGTGCTATGGCACCCTTAAACCGGCTTGGAGCATTGCATAGCACCGCATTGGGATCATCGTGCACAGCTGAGAGGTGACTTCTGATGTACGTTTATGAGTGTTACAATCTTAATGAACCGCAACGGTTGTTCAAAATGTCGCATAGCATTGCAAACATAGAACCAGCTCATGAGACATAACACTGGAAACTGGGTTGGAGGACTAGTTGGACGGCTAATCTGTGATTTACATTCCCGTCAATATGGACGTCTAGGGTTCGAGGACATGCTCGGGACATGGTGGTTTAGGGTTTGGGCGTCGATTGGGCTCGACTAGATTAGGGTTTGGGTTGGAGGTCGCTGGGTTTGGATGCTTCCCGTATTGCTGAACCCTAGAACCGCCACACATGGGGAACCACACACGGGAAGGGTGGCCACGCTTGCTCCGGGCTGTGAGGCCGGGGAAGGTGTGCCGATCCCACCGGCGCCTCCGCCCTTTATACAACCCAATCACCGGTGTAGAGCCGTGCAAACCATATGGGATAAAGCGGCCGGGGAGGCCCTGAATACCATACAGTATGCGTGGAAGCTGACGTGGCGCCCGTGGCCGACGTGGCACCCCGTGGCTGACGTGGCGGGCGGGGCGCGTACGTATACGCGCATACAGGCGGAGGGTACGTGTACGCGGGGATGGCCGGCCGGGCAGTATTCGGGCGGGCAGGGAGGGGTCCGAATTTTACTGCTGTGACGCTGAAACCGCCGCCGGCTGGCCCTGACGCAGGTAAATGCAAGAATAGCCTAAACCGCGAATAGGCTCCTAAAAACTAGGCAACATAAGATTCAAGCTTCACCCTCATGTATACAGGTTTAGAAGATAATGCGTCCTAGAGTATACAAGTATGACTAGTACTAGTAGATCATGATACAGTTATAGACATGAGATATTCGAATATGCCCTTGGCGATATAGGTTTTCAAGAACAACATATGGTGGTGCACAAGAACAACCGTACGCTATCAGGGTATCAAATTTTTATGGGGTTCTGTGGGGACAACTAATATTTATAGTGAGCTAGTGACACAACAATAAGTGATGTACTACTACTACGGGGAACACATGACCCCCTAATCTAGCCATCCTTGCCTCCACTACGACGATTCTTCTTAGCCTCCAACGCTTCCTCCAACGCTTTCACCTCTGCCAGGCCCCGAAAGATAGCCCTCAGGCGAGAATCTTCTTCACGGCGCGGCGGAATGTCGTAGTCCTCGAGTGATCGGGTAGGCCAAGGAGCCTTCACTCGGTTTGTGGAGCGTAGGTTCGGATAGCCGACACCCATGGATCTTGAGTCCTCAGGCTGACGAGCATCACGCAGCACTGGACGACCGGGGACCGGACCGGACCGGCTTAGCCAGAAGATGCACCACACCGCGGCGGACGCAAAGGGGCCGGGCGCAAATTATCCTCGATTCAAGGACACCGAGAACGTTTCAAGGAATGCAAAGGGGCCGGGCGATTATTATCCTCGATTCGAGGACATTGAGCAGGTTTCGAGGAACGCAAAGGGGCCGGGCGCAAATTATCCTCGATCCGAGGACACTGAGCAGGTTTCAAAGAAGGCAAAGGAGCCGGACGCTTGCGACTCCCGCCTGAGAGGGCTGGCCCGCTTACAGTTGGTCCAGGTGCAGGAGGACGCACCGGCGGAGCTTCGTCATCATCGAGGCGAGGATCCCCAGCGCCACCATCAGGGCCTCCGTACAACTTCCTGTGGGGGGTGGACTCGGTACGCGGAGTCGGCGAATGACAGCGACATCGGACTGGCAAAGAGCGCTTCAGCGGCGAAGGGGACCTCACGGGGATTCTGACGCAACCTCGATCGGGAGGGCTATTGACGACGCCATCCTCCTCATTCTTCTTCTTGGAGTAGTCCATTACAGCAGATGCAGCGTCCGTGGCCGAGTAGAGGACGTAAGGCCTTGAATACTTGGAGGGACCGTAGTTACCTCCCGCAGACTTGGATCCTCCGGGGAACGATGCGCTCGATCCCGACTGCAGACTCCTAGTGAAGAGCTGCTCAGGGGGGGTATGGTACACCGTGAAACCGGTCGCCTGAGGAAAGAACATGATCAGGGGGATGAAGGCATGAAAAGCAACGGCCGTTGGCCCAACACTTCATCCTAGAATGAAGGATCTATGTCCCAGATCGAGACAAGCACGAGAGAAGACAAACACATGCAATAGGTCCCTAAAACACGATGAGCATTTACATGATTCCGATTTACACATTGTAGTTATACAAGGTGGCGTACAAAATTAATCAAACATAATGTAATTACAGTTTGAAGACCCAGACAACGTCACTCCTACAAAACAAGGCGACCCTGAACTAACGAATCCCCGGGGAGTCGTAAAATTGGCCGAAAAAGGCTAAGGACTGATTGAGCCCACAACGGATGTGGGCGTAGAGAAGATCAGACAGTTCAAGCGGACCACGCCCGATACGATTATCCTCCACGTACGCACGCAGCCGGCCCGGAGCACAGGAGGAGTGCAGCTGGCGAAGCCACGGAGCCACAGACCCCATAAGGAAGTCGTCTCTAGTTTTAGAACAGGACCAGGATTCTAAGAAAATTGCGTTTCTGGCCTCATTGCACACACTCTTCTTGGGGGAATCGTCTATGACGAGGGTGTTGTCCTTGTCGATAACAGCCTCATTGGAAATGGAGAACACCCGATTGGAGAGTTCCTTGAAGAAGATCTCCTTGGTGCCAGACAAGTCCTTAAGGTGCTGCCCCTCTGAGATTTCAACCTTAGTGCAGAAATCCTGCCCCATGATCTCGTAGGGTTCTTTGGCGCCATAGAAGAGGAACCCCGTGATGTCCTTGACAGTGGACCTCCTCATGGAGCTCCAGACGAAGACATGATCGACAACCTCGGCGACCATGGCCAGGAACTCCGCGAGACGGGGACGAGTGTAGACAGCCTTTGGGCCAACTACTGTGGGATGCGACGACGAAAAGAGGTGCATTCCGACATGGTTGACCCGCGTAGATTTTGGGATCTGGGACCTATCGATGCATTGGCAGAGAATGCCGTTCAAGTCGAAAACGATATTCAACCACTTCTTCCGCGGTAGGGACCCTATAGACGATACACTCCGCGGCACGGCGACTCTACCTAATCAAGGCAAACACAGAACAAGTGGAGTTACTTGATTGAACGCAGAAGCAGTGACAGGGGAGCCAGAGATTGGGGCAAAGCATTTCATCCCACTAAGTGTGGGCAGGACACCCTCTACATGTGATGGTTTCAGGGGCAGCGGACGGAGCACACTTTTAAGCAATGTCGTCTGGACAAAAACATGGAAAATGAGAAGACATTAGGCAAGGATATTCAAAAAATGAGCGCCTCATACATTAAATTTACATAGTGAATATATTATACAATCATCCGGTAAAAAAATGTCGCCGAAGGGGCAGCTATGTACACATCACAAAACTACATCCGGAAGCTGTGAATCTATACTATCCTACACGAGGCTGTCGCAACGGGGCGGGTCGACAGCGCCACACATTCACAGACGAGGCACTCCCTTCTGTCAACCAAAATGAATAGAAATAAGAGTCTATAGAGAGGCAATGACAGATTGATCGAGGTAGTAAATTACTTCCGTCAAGTGGCATCCTGGCGACTCATCAATATTCATAAGGGTTTGAAAGGTCAGGGGAGTGTACTTGATCTAGGAGACTGTCTGCGTCGCTGTCGACGAACTCTACAGCGGGTACGGTCGGTACCGGCTCTGCTTGCAGCAACGGAGTGTCATCTTTGTAGTCAACAAGCTCCTCATCTAAGGCCGCTGGAGGACAGCCGCCGACTTCTGCATCGGCAGGCGGGAGAGTCGAGCGCACATCATCGAATTGAGTCTCGGCCGCAGGAGGCAAGGCGAGGGAAGCATCCTTGGGACTTGGAGGAGGCGCAGCAGTATCCTCAACACGAGGATGTCCAAAATTATCCTCGGGTCGCGGATGTCGAGAGTTATCCTCGACTCGAGGATGGTGGTGTGCCGGGGAGGTACGCGCGGGGATCCGCTCCTGATGATCGTGCAGCTGAGTCCGGCGGGGAGCGTTGCCAACGGGATCCCGAGAAGCCAGAAGCGCTGTATCAGATGCTGCAGCTGGAGCAGGCATGGAGCAAGACATATCCTCGGGTCGAGGATCACGAGGAGCATCGTAAGCGGGAAGGTGGAGGGCCGAGTCTTGAGTAGCAGGGGTGGTGCTCACCGCTAAATTCAAGGGTCCAGCAGACGGAGTAGAAGAACCCGCGGTTTGGGAGCTCCTAAGGTCATTCAAGTACTTGGCCCTCAACTCTGCTATAAATTCCTCTTTGGCTTCGGCCTCTGCATCCTTCTCGGCTTTGGCGAGCACCTCATCGTACTGCAGTTTACGCTTTGCCTCAGCCGCCTCTAACTCTTGAAGTTTTTTCATCAAGGCTTCTTCATTCTCCCTCTTCAGCTTCTTCCTTGCTAGTTTCTCTTCCCACCAGGAAAGCTCGTAAGCAACGCAGTCGTTCTCTATGCCATTACCAGAGGTTGAGTTGCCTTTCAGTACTTTCAGCTTCGCGATTTGCTCTTCGATGCGTTCAATCTCACTGGTGGACGACGGCGCAGGGCGAGCGCTCGGTTCTGAGACAACTCTTGCAATTGAAGCAGATGGTGCTGGCTGATCGTCGTCAGAGTTGCAGAGCTCTATATAAGCAGTGGAAGCAAATTCATCAGCGATCGCCTTTCCCTTGTCCCGACTCCGCTTTGGGAGAGGAGGACCAGAACATCTCGGAGCCGCTGCTTCTTGGGATTGCTGAAGTGGAGGGGGAGCAGGAGGAGAATCCATGGCGCGAGTATCCTCGACTCGAGGATCCAGGGTAGCAGAACTATGGGCCGATCGACCTTCTACGGCTCTAGGTCTCTAGGGAGTCTGTTTCCTTCCCGCTCGAGGCTTCTCCGTCGTGAAGTCGGGATCGTCATCCTTGTCGGAAGCTCCATCGCTAGACGAGCCGTCCTCATCTTCTCCATCATCTTCCTCCTCGCTACGCCTGCCAGGAAGATAAGTCCCCTACTAGTCGAACTCCTTATAGACGTCTTCGTCTTCCTCGTTGCGCTCAAGATCCGCTCGGTCACGGTCCTCCTCGTCACAAACCAGCTCCGCATTGACGTCCTCCATCTGTTGGCGTCCTGCATCACTGGACCGTGTAGGAGGGGGTGATGACTCCTCGTCGCTGGAGCGCAGGATTGCCGCTGTAACGGGCTTGATTTGTATGAACAGGGGGCATGCTATAGGTGGTTGAGCTTCGAGACTTGTCCTCGACCCGAAGATGGTGGAGGAGTAAGAGCAGAAAGCTTCGGGAAATAGCAGTTCAAATGCACAGATGTGAACCAACAAACATGCAGTGCAGGCATTAAAACTACTGGAATTATCTCTGAGTTGAAGATAATAGTCCACCAATGGTGGGAGGCACTACCTTTGCAGCCAGCATGCACTTGGCACCCGTGTAGACGCCGAAGAAGTTCTCCCCCGGAGAAGCGAAGTTCTGGATGATGTCCAAGTAGAACTCCATCCGAAGCTCGTTTGAGCTCGATCGAAACTTGGACTCGTGGTTCTCGCGGGGATCATTGTAGTAGGCGATATTGGCTGCAACGTACTCTGGCTTGATGAGCCCAGGAATGTATGACGGAACATCTCGATGATAAAAGAAGTGGAGATTAACAGAGGGCAGCGCAACCTGCCGAATCGAAATGTCATACAGCCGCTCAGCTTTGCATCCCTTGTAGACGGACTGCTTGTATTCCCAGTCCTTGAAATGAACACTGATGAACGCAGCCGCCGCTGCAACATCCCATGTGTCCGCCGTAATCCAGAGCGATATTTTGGGCTCTTGTATTGAGGGGTCATTCAGCAAGTGGAGCTTCTCGAGGAATGGCATAACCGGAGCCGGAGCAACAGGGTTGTCGGATTGTTTGTGCTTCGGAACGTCCCGGAGATCCGCAATCTCCAAGCTGAGAGGCCTAGTGTTGGGAGCGTAGTCCCATGACGCTGGATTCATGACGAACGCCATGGACGGTCCGTCATGGGCACGAAGTTGAATCTTGCAGGTCTGCTTTGGTACGTGTTTCTTGAGCAAAACAAAGCGACTGAACATGTCTCTCAGCTCTATGAATTTGTCCCCCATGTCGTCCGCCCGCTGGTTGGCGGCCTTGTTTGTCCGGCACATCGCGAGGTAAATTTTGCTGGGAGTGGCAAGAAGAAAGTCCCATGTTGCACGTCTTTTTCCAGTCTCTCCATTTCTGCCTGTCGATGTTGCCATCGTCCTTCACAAATGTGAGGGACTTGTCAGCATTCACCAACTCCTGTAGAATGACCTTCTTGCGCTTCCGGTGCTCAACCCACTCACTAGCACAGTAGTTGTCTAGGACCAGCTTCCTCGATTTCAGAACGGAGACTTTTGGGTATGGCAGCGTTCTATTGGGGGTCCTCCCAAGCACATGTTGCACGTAAGTCTTGAGGTCGTCGTCTGTGAAGTGCCCCATATGCTTGAGGAACTCGCGCTTCAACTCGTACCTTTTCTCTCCGCCCTTGTTCTATTTGTAAGGCAAGGACGTATCCGGATTGACGATGTCCCCATCGGTGTACCTGGTTAGAAAACTCTCCCACATGGCGTAGTGGTCGTCTTCAAGCATCATGATCGTGACCTCATGTTTGATATCAGCGATCCCCTTGACATTGTTTCCTTCTTTGTTGGGGTTGATACTCTGAAATCGACTGAGGATCATGGTCACGAAGGTCTGCAAACCAGTCAAGATTATATCTGATGTTAGAGGCAGGCATTTCATGTGATTATCCTCGAGTCGAGGATAATGGCTCTAAGTTTGAACTGCAAACAGCTAGTCTCAGGAGCACATTACGAGATTACATACAGTTAGGAAATGATGGGGGTAATGATATGAATGTTTGGGAATTTGAACTATTCAACGAAGAGCGTGAGGCCTTATCCTCGAGTCGAGGATAATTACTCATACAATGTGATAGTATATACCCGCCACTTATATGGTGCTTGGATCGCCTTGTTCCCCCGGACCCGTGCCTCTGCCCCATTCATGGTTGGCCGTTCGAAGTGTATCGAGATTAGACGGCCGCAGATGATTTGGTTGCCCCATGTTGGTTGGGCGTGTTCGAGGTGATTCGTGGTGTTATAGAATTTTGAGATGTTGTGCAGCTTCAGCGGGTCCAATGTCCAGACGATGTAGGCATCCCACGTTCTGAGCTCTTCACGCCGCTTCTCGTCACAATGCCCTCGCTGCAGCTCTTTTGAAGCTGTAATGCTGTGCTGGCCGTCAATAATCATGAATTTACCAAGCTAGATGTCCTCCCATTTGGTAGGCGGTTTCTTCAACAACTCCATGTCATTGTCGACAAGAGTGAGGCACACGACCTGCCGCTGCTTGATGTCTGCAAGTTGAAGGAGCTTAGTCTTGCACGTCTCCAGCATATGCTTCTCCAGCTTTCGGATGATGTACTCCTCATGTGCTGGAAAGCACTGGTTGATGGATACCAGGAATTTTACGTCCTTCCCAAAGATGTAGCAGTCACCGTGCTGCTCCCTGAACTCTTTGCGTTGTTGCGCGAACTTCAGATACTCTGCTGCTGGCATTGGCTCTTCGGTAGGTCTTCTCTCCAGCTCCGTCAATGCGGAACCCGAGCTACCTGCAGTTGACGGTCGTGCGGCATTTGTTGAATTCCTCCTCATCTTCCTCACTTCAGCTAACGGAGCATCTTCAGCTGTTGACACTTGGGGGTTTGAGCGGGCTCTCTTACCCCCACTGGCGCGACAACCTCCACGTGGTGTTCCCGACTGGGATCTGTTTTCATCGCAAGAATTTGGGTTGTGGGGTCGTCTTTCTCGGATTGCTGAGGCGGGCGTTCTCGTTGATTGTCTACCCGCGTATTTGTCCAGCGACATCCAGATCTGGTTGAGCTTTCGCGACACGATTGTTGCTCTAGCGTTTTTCCATTCGCTGAATTTCTCGAAGGTTTGCTTCAATTCTGGCGTGGATTAGCTCATGGAAGCGCTGAGGTCGTCCATGTCAAACCTCGGCCCATCCTCATGCACTTTGATGACTAGGGAGTGGAGGTGAGATTTACTCCTGCCGTTGTCATCCATTTCGTTGAGGGGGATGACAAGGTAATCGCTGTGGTAGGAGTCGACGATTGTGACCTTCTCATTGTTGTTCCACACTAGGAATCTGGGTCCTCCTTTCTCAAGGTGCTTCAAGTAGACATATTTCTTGAACTGGCTCACCCTAAATGTCCAAGCTTCCACGCAGTCCTTGAATTTCCACAGAGATCCGTGGATGGACTCCATCTCTGGTGGGATGAAAGGCTACGACTCAAATGGATTCTCAAATGGCTCCATGTATGGAAGTGTTGAGGAATAGTCATAAGTGTCCACTTGAGCCATTGGAATAGTCTGCACATGACATTGGGAATACGGTTTGTTAGCGATCGTGCAGAACTATAGTATCTTTGACCCGAGGATCGGTTTTGTGTTCGGGATGCGTTTGGTGTGGTAAGGTGTGCGGACTTTATCTTCGACTCGAGGTTAAACTAGTCTAGGTTCACTTTAATTCAGCTGAAATCATTGTTAGCATTGCGGACTCGGTTATGAGTATCTTCGGGTCGAAGATAAACCGCTTGAGTTGTCTAGAATCGCGAAGGCGATCAGGTTTACTGTTGTATTTTCGGGATATCTTCTGCGCAGTTGATGGTTGATATCTTCGAGTCGAGGATATAACGCTGTTATCTTCGGGTCGAGGATAATATTTTACGACTCCTATAACTCGGTAATGGGTTTGCACATGCCGGCGCATTGTACAGGTGTGGAGAATTATTTATATCGTGAATTTCATCAATCTACACGGGACTCTTTATATCTTCGAGTCGAGGATAACCTTGCTAGATTTTATTATTTGAAAAGTGGATTCCATTTAGGGCAAATGTTGGTGATCAGTCATTGAGAATTATCCTCGACTCGAGGATATCTTTGAGGTTTTTTGTGCGGGGAGTTACTTTTGTACTATGGTTTCTGTTTGCGCCTTGTATTAGCGAGCGATATATATCTTCGGGTCGAGGATAATGGTATGGGCCGGGATGATAATTTCTTGTTCCAAGTGTCATACATTTTAAATTTACAATTCTTGATTGGGTTGGTTGATTGTTATCTTCGAGACGAGGATAATTTTATGTTTGTGATTTGTATTTGTTATGGTTTTTGATCTCATATGTGCTAGTGGTATTAGGATATATCCTCGAGTCGAAGATAATTGTGCTCGATTGCAATAGCATTATCCTCGTGTTGAAGTTAGATTTCTTTGAGTCAATAAGAACTATCGTCGAGTCAAAGATAATTATCCTCGAATCGAAGCTAATTCTCCTCGAATCGAAGATAATTATCTTCGACTTCAGGGCACTTGCACGAATTTCGAAGATAATTATCTTCCTACAGTTCATGATCTATTCATTGTATTTATATGGAAATCTATAGGTTTTACAAGAAATCCAACATTCTTAAATGTGAGGAGTACCTCTGAAAACCTTGGTGTTGGTCCTTCAAATTCTAGCTCCCTCCGGTGCAATAATTCAAAATCCACCTCCACTTGGAGAAACCCTCGTGGTATGCTAAAGCTATCAACCCAATTATATCACAAATAAGGAACAAAGCCAGCCAGAATTTCATTCCCAGAATTTGAGTTCCTTTTAATCTTTGCCACACTACAAAATCGTCACTAAATGAAAAATAATATGTCTATACCTGAATATGACTAATCGATTCAAGTTTCAAAAGCTTCGCTTAGTCAAAGTCTCCTACACTGCTTCTGAGTTGATTACATGGTTTGCAAAATTCTAACCATATTCTAACAAAATTCTAACAATTCTAACAGTTCTTAAAATTCTGACACCTCTGAAAATTAGAACTGTAAACCCTAATGAAGCAGACAAGCAAAAACAAACAAGACAAGGAAGCAGACAAACAGAAACCCTAAAGCAAGCAGACAAGCAAAAACAAACAATGGGAAGCAAGCAAGAAAATAATCCAGAACAAGGAGGGTTCAATTACCTCAGGAAGCTGGAGCAGGTCCACCTTGAAGCGCACACATCCACAACAACAAAAAAGAGGAAGAGAGCTTCTACTGCCAAGCACGTCACTGTACTACAAATCGCCCAATCGCCCAATTGCCAAATCGCCCAATGAAAATGTACAGAGGAGGAGCGTGAATTCACAATCAAGATGTACAGGGAGGAAGAAGAAAGCGTGGAGTCACGCGAGCGAGAAGAGGAGCGTCACACGGCGGGGCAGAGTGAAGAGGCGTTGGAGGACGCTGAGAGCAAGCAGAAATTCCAAAAACCCTAACTTGCGGGTGCCTGGGGAGAGAGACGACCTCCCAACCGTAGCCCCAACAAGGAGGCTCGGCTCGGCAGGAGGCTTACGCGGTTGGCTCGGCACCGAAGCTCGTGTTTTAGGTAGGGCACCGAAGCTGAGGTGTTAGGGTCGGCACCAAAGCTTGGCTCCCCAGCATAGGTAGGCCAAGCCTATAAAGGCAATGCTATTATTTTTAACCCCTAAATGTCCCAGCATCTAGAAACTGGATGACGAACAGATTCAAAGTCTTGCAACTTTCTTAGAGAACCTCGCATCTCTTTCATCCAAGTCATATTTCTATGCCTATTAAATTTTGTACCAATTGCAATAAATCTCTTACGATGGAGAATTGATGATAATATTTGAGAGGCCTCTAAAGGTAATAACGTCAAACTTGTTGCCTGGATATAATCCCATAGAATTGGTATACAAAAAAAAGTTACAGATTACGCATCGTGGATTTAACCCGTACGATTTGATTCAAAAATACTATGAACAATACTTTATTATATAAGTTGAAAGGTGAAATAAGATATGTACTCTAAATTTGATTTTTTATTTTTTTATTTTTTTTCCTTCTCTGTTTTATCCTTCAGCGTATTGATTGAACACTATTATCAAAGATGTGTTTTAAAATGTTTGATGAAAAACATAAATGGAGTTGATGTACAAAGCAAAGTTGTAATTGTCAATATAAAGAGAAAAGTCTATACAGTTGGATTCATCAAAATTATTCTCAATATTTTTCAATTAATTTTGCACGGTTTTTGCTTGAAACTTAATTAAAAATCCCAAGAAATAAACAAAAATTGAAAAATATTGTAATGAGATTAGAATAACACGCAGTACAAGATGGTAAGGTCTCCATTGTTTGACTATAATTATAATTGAAAATGTGTAAGGTCTCACTTCCTGAACTAAAACTGAAATTTCACAGAAACTACTCGAGGAACTTCATTTGTAATTTTTTGAAAATTCACGTCATCTTATTTTGAAGATACATACCGTACAAATGGTACTTAACTAGCACAAGAATCAAGAGACTTTTGGATGGATGAAAAATATCACCGTATGTGATGAAGGGACGCGTCTGAATTCATACAATGTCTAGAAAATCGGGGGTGCTAGTATGTGAGAACAAGAGCGGAGAGCAGAGAGCGGAGAGCGTAGGATTTTTTGAGATTTTCTTCGCGCAGTTAAGAAAAGAACCTATGACCGTGGGACGAGGATCTATGACCGTGGGCCCATCAGGAATAGGGATTGAGGGATTTAGGGTCAGAAATGATGTATCCATGCAAACTTAGGTTGAATTTTAGATCAGTGTTTAGGGTTCAGGGGTGAGCTCAGTCGTGATGTAGGTGAATGTTGTAGAAAGGGTATATCAATTTGTGAATGCATCAACGACCACAGAAGACAGTGATGTGAAAATATAATACTGCAACGAGAACCAAAGTGAAGTGGACGTTTCAGTCTCACTACCAATCATAAAATAACATAGGAATGCAAAGTACATTACACTACGAGAAGTCATCACAGGAGTCCTCATGTGTAGAAGAGGATGTTCTAGAAAAAGAGCTAGAACTATGGGTGCGAGATGACTCCGCAGCCTCTAAGTCCAAGTACTGTGAAACGCCGGTATCAGGTACTCCCTCAGTCATGTCCACGTCATCCAGGCTATTCTCTGCAAATGCCCTAGCTAGTGGCTCCACGTACACCGGGAGCTCAAACGGTTTCGGGGCACTTGGAAAGAACATCCGGGCAGCAAAAAAAGGCTTGTGTCGAGGAGGGCTCATTCCAATTGAGAAGCTATAACACATATGGATTACATTAGTACATTCAGCTGCCTGAAATGAGTTCAGAATCAAAGAGCTAGGGAATATGAAATAAAACAGACTTACTTACTCGTTTTTCTTCTCTTGACCTGCGATGGTACGACCTCCATATTGTCTGGGTCCTGAGAACGCTTCGATCCGGAAGGCTGTGGCGACGGTAGGGTAGCCTTCGCACGCGCCAAAGGAGCGATGAGAACATCAAAGATGGCCTTGTCTTCTTCTAAAGCCACAATGTGGCGATTGACATTCCTGGCGATGTAAAAACTTCAAAGCTAGTAAGGGTTAAGGGATTCACCAGTCATGGCGTGGCAGTCTAGAACAATGTCTCCGGGCTTGGAACAAGCCTCAATTAGAACTTGCCAAAAGCCCAGAAATTGGTCCTTCATTTCAGGTTTGAACCTCGAAGCTGGCCAAAATCCATTATGCAAAATCTCCCGCGCCGGAACTGGCGTGGTTAGCGTAGATCTCACCCCTTGCCAATAGTATTTGAGGGGCTCATTCATCCTCCTGAATTCTCCAGACAAATCCTCATTAGCCATAGTGCCCCATAGAGCAATGAATCCATCGAGGCCTTTGCAAATCTCATCAAGGCATCGCATCTGATTCGGGGCCAGTGCGCGAGGCTGTCCACTGGGCACCATTGGACGTCCATCTGCAGTCTCCTTCCACAATCGAATTCCCTCACCCTCCTTGGGCAACCACTCGCTGTCTGTACAAAGATTTTTGTACTGCATTAAAGGCCACCCGTTGGAATCTTTGTAGAACTTCAATTGTTGAGCATTGGTATGACCTTGCAAAGCATCATTACCCGTGCACAAGTACCCTTCAACGAACCCTTTGAAGTTTGGGACTTCCTCAATAAGGTGTGGAATGACAGGCTGAGATTCAGCATCCATGAAGAACTTCATGAGCTTGGGAATCGTGGAGTAGTCATTTTCCCGCAATCTACGGCTCCATCGACCGAAGAGGGCATTGATGTCATCATGAGTGTGCCCCACGATGAGAAAATTGATGAATATCTCGCGGAAGACACCTTTGTGTACAAGGAGGGAGCAAGATGCAAAGACCCATCGATTCTTGTTGTCCCCACACGCGTTGTCAAGCTGTAGAGTTAAAGTGGGAGGGAGTGGTTCCGGGATGACCGGCTCCCTTGGATGAGGTGGGAGGGATTCCAAGCATATCTCCGAACCTAGCAACAAGGCCTCGGAGAGATCAAAAGACCTACTCCCAGTGAACAACTCCCGTGTTGAATACTTCGGCGGCTTCTCCAGATCCCGTAGTAATTGGGCAATTGAACCCACGGTAGTATTCGAATCACTCGGATAAATGTCTAGGCCATAATGTGCATATCTAATGTCTCCGTGGCCATGCGCAATCATTCCAGTCACCGCAACCGGGAACTTCATGAAGGAATCAACTGCCTTGTTCTTGTGAGAATAATGCGGCGAGGCAGTCTTTGAGTGGTCCATTTTGTCATGGATGATAGTAAGTAATTTGTTCGGGAATTTCTCAGACTGATCCCTATTACCATAATACAGCTCTCTGTGAGCCCTTTGTTCATTTATGTGCGCTTTGAGTTTCGTAGTCCATAGAAGGGATGCACGAGACCCTGACGTGCAAGCAGAACGGAGCTAATTAATCCTATCACAGGTCCCACATTGAGAAAACCTATCCCCACGAGCCTTTGGTGCGAATTGAGGAAAAGACTCGCTACGAATTCTACTCAGTCCGCTGGATGACACATTCAGCAAATCAAAGCGCGCGTTGACCTCATTGATCAAAGGCAATGTCTCGTTCCACCGAAAGGAGGACGGGAGACACACGGACACGACTTTCTCACCAGACGGAGGTGTCTTGGACTTGTGAGGCATCTGATCTGCGGAGTTCTCGAGCAACGCTCGAAGAGTGGCAGTGACTCGCAATGTTTGCAAACGGGGCTTCTTTGTCCCAAGGTTACCATGCGGCTCCGGGCGCACACCAGATTTTGCTCGACCCTTGTAACGATGGTATGTAGCTCTCGACACCGAATGAATGAGACACCATGCTATAGGGCACACCTCAATTCCCTCCAAGGTAATCATCTCTTTATTGTTCGCATCTCGGTGAATTTGACGGTGCACTTCCAGCAACAGATGCTTTCGGAAGTATACGTTACCAGTTATGTATAATTGGGTGCGAAGGGCTTGGATCTTTGCTCGCGGAAATGGCTGTACGCAGTTTAAAGGACAACAGAGATTGCTCGACACAGCGTTAATTGACTACGCAGAAAGTAAGAAGTCCTTCTTGGGAGGGGTAGCCGGCTCAGTTCTCTTGCGTGTGGTCTCATAAGGCCTAACCCCTTTCCGGACACGCCTCCTCGATGCATTCAATTCTGCCATATATATGGCTGTTTGCTCGTGGTCGTACAAGCTCGCTCCATTGAGGAAGACCCTGGAGATATGCCAAGATCGCATAGACCACATCCATACGGACGGAACCTCCTCCTCAACGAGTGATTCTGCAATGTGAATCGCTACGCGCTCATTGCCGAGAGGCAAACCGTCTGTGTCAATTAATACGAGCTTCGGATCAACACTATGGCAGATACCCTTTGCAACATCGATCCCATCTGCGTTGGTGATCGTAACGCCCCTCGTGGTCGATGATGAACGTGGAACACCCTCACATGGTGCCACGCCTAAGGGCAGGGTTGGCACCCTTAGCTCGAACTGTGGATGCGCAACCGTCTCCATTCTGTCACAAGACATATCACGTATTAGACTGTGAGCTGCATTGTAATGGTGTGAATGTTGTGCAAACTATTATCCTCGGGCTGAGGATAATGCTATTGGCTGTAATGCTTCCGGGCTTGGATGTCCGCATATTATAACACCGTCTATAGTACCCTCGAGTCGAGGATAACTGCGCGACAAACTCTACCAGATTTCATTCACCCCGGAACCCGTGCATAGACTGCCCAAGACCGAAGGCGTACTTCTTGTGAATCTTGTCTGTAAGAAGAGTCAGCATCTACGTGTATCAAAGTGATCCATATCCTCGACATGAGGATATGGTTAGAGGATAGTAATGATAACGTGTAGGTCATGTCTGGACTTCTGATTTATAGTTCGGCGTACATGATGTCCCAATCAACTTTATCCTCGACTCGAGGATAACTAGTCCCTGAGTGCTTCAGGTACTGTCCAATGCGGAGCATCGGACGAGTGAAACAATCAGACATTGAAGATACGAGTATGTTATCCTCAACTCGAGGATAACTTATTATGTATGTGTCATGTCCTATGGCAAATCCCTGTAATTATCCTCGACTCGAAGATAAGTGGCCCGGTCACATCAACGTTACTGGATAGTACTCGTTTACCTAGGTGCGTATTGTATTACCTACAGTTTATATCAATGTGCCTATCTTGGACTCGAGGATAAATGTATCCGCATATCACAGTTCTTTTGAGTACCATACGTGACTTATCCTCGAGTCGAGGATAAGTGCATCAATTCTATTCTTTCAATGAGAATTTTCTAGTAGACACTGGTATATGAGATAACTGTAAATATATTCAGAAATAATCTTCGACTCGAGGATAGCCGTGTCTCTATAAGTTCTATCGTATAGTCTGTTGTACTTATCTTTGACTCGAGGATAATTTTATCTCAATAAATCATATCATATATTATGTTGTACTTATCTTCGACACGAGGATAATTCACTCTGTGTTCATCATGTCGTATATTCAGTTGTACTTATCTTCGAGTCGAGGATAATGGGTTCTGTGACTGAAGTGTCCCGGTCTGACATCCATGGTATTCTTAAATATATGTTTTGTCATGGAATATATACACTTTATCTTCGAGTCGAAGATAAACCATTTTGCAACAGTACAAAGGTACCGAATAAAGACTCGACTTATCCTCGAGTCGACGATAACATAACCAATCAAGCTTTGAAACGATGGAACACATGAACAGTTCAATTCCATTCAATTCCGAGTTGCAAATTAAATATGCATCTACTTCAATGCATTGGATCATAGTGCATTCCAATTTGCATAGCCAACGCAAGCTTGGGATATAAGCAATGGCATGCACAATTAAAAAGAAAGCATACACTCAAAGAACAAGAAAACAGTCCCTGCAATGTGCACTTTCCTAGTTTGCACCCCAGCACCTGAACTAATCAAGCACTAAATGCAAAAAACCACTGACCTACAGATTCAACCACTGAATTGAACTGCTAAATCAACCACACAAACATTGAAGTGCACATTTGAACGTAATGCTAAACAATCCATAACCAAGATCCTGTCGCACCCTACACCGTCTTCAAAACACACAGCAAAATAACACGGCACAAAAAGACATCAAAACTTACAATTGGAGCGCTTCAGCCACGCGATAGCGCACACAACACGTCTACAATACACAAGCAAGAAGAAGAGGAAGAGTCCGCAGGCAAGAGAGACAACTGCAGCGAGAGGGCGGAGGAGACTACAAAATGAGAGAGGAAATACAAAATGAGAACGCGCGGGAGAGATGAGAATGAAGAAGCGCCCAAAGTTTCCGCCGTGTTGGATGCCTTTCCAAAACGGCATCCTAGTCTACAGTGAATTCGCAACGGCTTTCGCACATAAATGCAAAGCACCCCGCCACTATGCAACTCGCAGGTTACTATGTTAAAAAAACGATTACAAGCCACTGACATTCACTGTGGTCAGAGGAGCAAGCTGACCAACTACATTTTTACAGTCATCAATTATGAACTTTCTGAATTCTAAAAATTTGGTCCCTTGAAAGTCACAATGCCGCTATGTCAAACACACTATTAGTGCCACTGCAGAGCAAAACCAAATCCGCTTCCAAAAAACAAGTAACCGAGCGGTGCTGCAAAAGTCAAAATTAAAATTGGCGATTGCTCCCCACCGATGCCGCATCCGATTCTCCACCTTCCGCCATCACATAAAAAGATGTGTCTGATGATATCTCGATCACTTCTTTGGTCCCACCACCATTCGAATTTGTGGGAGCACAATCACAAAAGTCAAGTTGCACGCATCCGCAATCCTTTCTTATCACCGCCACTCCACGAAGTAAATCTGTGGAAGGACGGTTCACAATTCCTGCCACTTCAGCATATGAAACGCCAGAAAAAGCTTCCAACCGTGCCATCTCTTCGCCACAGTGGTAGTTCCAAACAAAATCATCTGCGCCGCTAACAATCCCTCGCAACAATGGATGAGGAGGAAGATTTCTCTTCCATCGACACGCATCGGAACTGTAAACAAACCACAAAAACCCAGTTAATTCCCCTAAAGAATGAGGACGAGAAGGGAGAGACAAAACTCCATGGGTTGGGTGCCTAGAACCCATGTTCAAAAATGAAAAACAAGGAGGAGATGAATGAGGAAGGGGAAGGAGTGAATGAGGAATGAGAAAAAGTTCGCACATTCAAATATTGAAATGTGGAAGAAGGAGAGTACTTGAAATGAATTGCACTCTCATATGAGCCGCCATTCATCCAATGTACATACAATACCCTTGAGAGCACTTGGTACTCTAGTGCATGTACCTTGCACTCTCACTTGAATGCATTTACATTGATGGGTATTATTTCTCCATCATTCTATTCAATTCCAAATCTAATTTTGGATTTTGGATTGAATATGATACACACACATCCATATAGTTGTACGGAAATTGGTATAAAGAAGTATTACATTTAATATAATTCAATGACAAATCGCATGCGAAAGTTTTTTTTTTTCATGCACTTACGTAGATACATTATATTATAGTATGATTTTTCAATCAAGTCTATACTACTAAATTCATAACATTCATCATATACGAAAAAGCACATAGTTGAAAAAATTGCTAAATTACCTAGTTCAATGGGTTGTATTTAACCCCTAACCGCCCAACCATGCATTCTTTGCATGATGAACGAATTTGAACTCCAATTTCTCATCTATCATGCACTTCTTGTAGTGTGAAATTTTTATTTCAAACTTATCTTGGAAGTTGGATTATGCATGTGTGGTCCCATTAGAAACGGGATGACTTGTGCAAGTTGAATGCCTCATTTCACGTTGTAGTGCTCCACTACTCATTTCGAAGATTTTATTCCAAAAGTGCTCTTGAAAAAGTGAACTACCTAATATATGCTACGTAAAAAACGCCAAACATTACTACACTTAGACTACTACATTTGAACCCATCCGAACCCCGAAAATTCATTACTAGATTGTCAATATTTTATTTGTACTAATCGTAATTGTTACAAACGATCGTTACATTTTAAGTTCGTAATATAATACACAAATATCGGTGATAGCCATTGCCAAAGTAATTGTATGGATAGAATCCATAATTAATTATATAAAACTTTTATTCATTCATCAAAGACAAAATATCCCTCAGTCTTACTTGCTTTTTGTTATGTATCTTTTTAAATCTGCCAAGTTTGAAAAGAGTGAGAACATGAAGGGGTTAAACTATAATTATTTCAGACTATACTAATCGCGATGAACATATTTGGTTTTAAGGGATGAAAATTTAATTCGACATACTATTATTCAAGTCCAACATACTTTGAGTTGCATGTGACATGTGATAGAATGGTGATGTCGGTTGCAATGTGTTCTTAGCTGCTACAAAGTTAACATATAATAACTCATAACCCAAATTTTATAAAGTACAAATAAAATGCTACTTATTCAATAAATATGACCAAAAACGTAATAATTTCATAATTGTCATACGGTTAATTGTTGGAACCTTTGCTGATAGGGTCTCGCGTTTGGAATCTATACATTTCATCTATATATAATTTCTAGATTATGTATATATATATATAGTAAAATAATTTACTATTTTAGGTTCATTAAGGTGTATTACACCTATATCCTATGAATATATCTAGAATTCCAGAATATTGGTTTAAAAAAACCAAACATTACTCATATCAAATTAAAATTACTTTGTATAAAAGACACCCCACATTTTTTGGGTGAACATGGTGATCTATTATGTTGATAATTATTTTCCTAGAAGAAATCAAAATTTAAATTTCTTTAATATAAATTTGTAAATTTGAACAACATATATGTTAATTGCCCCTTTAGCGGAATGTGCAATTGCATATCCCGGGGTTTGTTACTTAATTGACTTAGGATTCAATAATTTGTCATCGTTGTCTTCAATTTAATTTGTAAAAATAAGTAAGACACCTAAATGTTTATATTGTAAGAAATTTCCCATAATTGGTGATAATTTATAAATAGCACTACATGATGGTGAAATTCATAAGCACTATCCTAGGTACTTAATTACCCTAAATCATGTCCTTACTTCAATCTTTCATATGATAATTCATTATTCATATGATAAGAGTACAGTCATGACGTACATAAGATATACTTCATGCATATGCTATGATTGAGCTCGATGTACTTGTAGGAGGGGGATGCATCATGAATGCAAATCATTAATGCTTAGATGAAAACCATTAATGCTTCGATGAAAATCATCAAATGAATGTTTAGGTGAGAATTATGTAATTTTTTGGCGGTTTGTCACTACGTTGTTGTCCTCTCTAAATAATGATCCTATTTAACTATACTTCATTATGCGTTTTGCTAAAAATAATTGTGTAGAAGTATGCGATCGAAGAATGAAAGGCACACCGCGTGCAGTCACAAATCAGGACTGAATAAGATGTCCAGAGTCTAGGGTAGTCTAAAAGTGCTTGGCTGATCAAATTAAGGGAGAAGAACAAAATAAAGGAATAATTTCATCGCTTGCATATGTATATCACGTTTCTAGAAGAACCAGGAAGAACCTTGTGTACTTGAATGAAATACCATTTGAAATTTTGTACTTATTCTATAATACTCAAATGAATTCTTTTTAATGAATATTTTTGGTTTAGGTCAAAAATATATAGAATTGTTGTCTAACTCAAAAAATTCAGAGTATTGATTGTTCTAAGAGTTATATTTCAGCTGAATTGATTTTAGAGTAATATTTAAGCTGTAAATGGGAAGTTGTTCTTCACCTAATAAATTTTCAACTTCTTTTGTAATTCAACACTTTTATAGTTTAGGGTCAACAAGACGAAAAGTTATTTCTTTAACCCATATAAATGCCTATAGTAAACCCTTCTAAACAAGGCTTGTATGTATTAATAGATGATTCTAGATTTTGAACTTCGAAAAGCAACTTTAACGTCTAAGGGTACTAGGGTGTCCATGGAATTGACATTGCAAGAAAAATGATCCTAAATGACTATAATTTTGGAATACTGTCATTCAATATATTATTCATAATTGAATTGAATTTTATTTTTTATTTTTTTTATGTTCCAACGTGTTTTAGAAGAATATGAACCATAGCAATTATAGATCTTACTATATAAATAGACTCTAAAATTCAAATTGTATAACTTTTATGCTTCTTTGCAAACCTCCCTAAATTGGACATAGGTGAGGACGTTTAGGGGTTAAGCATCCTATGTTATTAATAATATCACTTGACCATTCCACTCAGACACCCACTTGCTTCACTTAATATTATAGTTATTACACACTCTAAATTGGAACAGAAATTTAACATGAATTATTAAATCATAAAATAGTTAAAATAAGAATTGGTAATTTAATGATTAAATTAGTATTCTAGTAGATTGCTCCAAAAAATAACCATTATGTCATGACTATGTGTCTAGAATGGGGATTAATTAAGTCATCAATATACATAGTATATACATTAGGCATACTAAAATTATATCAGAAATGAATACACATATAGGCCTTTAGGAATGTTGGAAAACCGTACTTCTTAGAAAAGGGTTAGAGATACATATATAGAATCTCCGGCCTCTTTTGGGGGCAACGTGAATAAATTGTCTATTTGTAATATCAATCTACTAGTGTCCACCGGACAAACGGTACTACAAAATACTTTGATCATATCAACAGGAAAATGTTGAAAGATCGTGGCATGCACTTTTTCTGTATTTTATTAGAAGTTTGACGTAATTGCATTTGGAGGCCCTTCCAAAATTGTCAATAGCTCTCCGTCGCAAAAAATTTATTGCAATTACTACAGACTTTAATAGGCTTAGTAAAGTGACTTGGACGATAGTGATGCGAGGTTGTATGAGAAAGTTCGAAGGCTTAGAATCTATAATTCTTCGAGAAAAAAAGTTCGACGTGTCGAATAATTCCAAATAGAATTTAAGATTTTATTTTATACTTTGTTTTTGATAGAATTACTTTCATCAGTATTTATGCACCCTTGGACGCGCCAGCATCCATAATCTAGACGCTCTATGAATTCAGACGCGTCCCTTCACCCCATACGGTGAATTTTTTCATCCATCCAAAATTCTCTTGATTCTCGTGCTAGTTGAATACCATTTGTATGGTATGGATCTTCAAAATAAGATAATTAGAATTTTTGAAAAATTACAATTGTGGTTCTACGTGTGGATTCAGTGAAGTTTTAGTCTTAGTTCAGGAAGTGAGACCTTACACATGATTTTCCATTATAATTATAGTCAAACAATAGAGACCATACCATCTTGTAGCGGGTGTTATTCCAATTTCATTGCACTATTTTTCAAAATTTGTTTATTTTCTTGGGAATTTTATTTAAATTTCAAGCAAAAACCCTGAAAAAATAATTGAAAAATATTAAGAATTTTTTTGATGAATCCAACTGTCAGACGTTATTTTTATCTTGACAATTACAACAATGCTTTGTACATCAACTTCATCTTTGTTTTTCATCAACCATTATAAAACAAATCTTTGATAATAGTGTTCAATCAGGACGTTCTTGGGTTAAACAAGAAAAAGAAAACATAAATTCAAATTTAGAGTACATATCAAATTTCAACTATCAAATTATATAATAAAGTATTCTTGATAGTATTGCTCAATTGAATCGTAGAGGTGAAATCCACAATGCGTAATTCATAACCTTTTTGCATATAGTAATTCTATAGTATTATACCCAAGCAACAAGTTTGACGTTATTGCATTTGGAGGCCTCTCCAATATTATCAACAACTCTCCATCGCAAGAGATTTATTGATTTTGGTACAAAATTTAATAGGCTTACAAAGATGACTTGGATGAATGAGATGCGAGGTTGTCTGAGAAAGTTGCAAGGCTTTGAATCTGTTCGTCATCCAGTTTCTAGATGCTGGGACATTTAGGGTATCAAATGATAGAATTTCCTTTTTAGGCTTGGCCTACCCCTGCCGGGGAGCCAAGCATCGGTGCCGAGCCTAACACCTCAGCTTCGGTGCCGTGCCTAACACGCGAGCTTCGGTGCCGAGCCGAACAAATGAGGCGGTGCCGAGCCTCCCGGTTCGGCCTACAGTTGGGAGGTTGTCTCTCTCGCCAGGTCGTGCGTCCCTTAGGGTTTTGTTTTTGCTCCAGCTCTTCCGTTCCTCCGTTGCTTAGGAGTTGCTGCTCCCCTGTTTTGTATGCTTCCCAGTCACGTGCTTACCTTCCGCGTCCCGTTCTCTACTCCTGCCTCTGTAAATTTTGAACTCCTGTATGCATTTCTCTTGATTCACTGGTATTTCTCGAGAGACTCTTCTTGTATATGCGATAGCTTAGTGAGTTTAGGGCAGATTGCGCGACTGGCGTACAAGGCCTGGAGAATGCATTAGATGCTCTCTTGCATTTGTGCAGTTGTTGGGGTTGTGTATGCTTCCAGCTGGAGCTACTCTAGCTTTTGTTAGGTAATTCTAACCTCTTTGTTATGCTTGATTTGCTTGATTGATTCCCATTGTTTAATGTTTGCTTGTTTCTTTGCCTGCTTGTTTGTTTCTTTAGGGTTTAGGGTGCTACTGATCAGAGGTGTTAATATTGTTACATTAAGAACAATTAGAATTGTTAGAATTCTGTAAGAATTGTTTAGGGTTCAAGGTGCTTATTTTCAGAATTGCTACAATTGTTACATACTTGCTACAGCTTGCTTGTTTGTATAGTTATAGGATTGCCCGAGAATTGCTAGAACTGCTACCAAAATGGTAGTTCCCTTGCTTGCTGGGTTGCCTGGTTGAAATTCAGGCTATAAGCCAAGCATATTGTTCCTAATTTGTGATAAAATAGGGTTGGCAGATTTAGCATAGCACAAGGGTTTGTCCAAGTGGAGGTGGGGTGCGAATAATTGCACAAGAGGGAGCTAGAATTTGAAGGACAAACACCCAGGTTTTTAGAGGTACTCCTCACAGTTTAGAATGTTAGATTTTTTGTAAAGGCTACAGATTTCTATATGAAGACTGTCTATAAATCATGAACTTTAGAAATATAATTATCTTCGAAATTAGTGCAAGTGCCTTGAAGTCGAAGATAATTATCTTCGACTCGACGATGATTACCTTCCACTCGAGGATAATTATCTTCAACTCGAGGATGATTACGTTCCACTCGAAGATAATTATCTTCGACTCAAGGATGATTACCTTCCACTCGAAGATGATTATCATCGAGTCAAAGATAATTATCTTCGACTCGAGGATAATGCTATGCCACTTGAGCACATTTATCTTTGACTCGAAGATATATCCTAAAACCGCAAGAGTATATGAGAACATAAACCACAACAAATACCAAGAACAAATTCAACTTTATCCTCGATTCGAAGATAACAATCAACCCACCCAAACAAGAAATGCTAATTTCAAACGTATGATACTGGCACAAAAAATTATCATTCCGAACCATACCATTATCCTCGACCCGAAGATAAATATCCGCCGCAAACAATGAGCAAAGCCCAAAACCATAGTACCAAAAGCTACTGCACGCACAAAATATCAGCGTAGATATCCTCGAATCGAGGATAACTTTCAATAACAGATAACCAAAATCTGTCCTAAATGGAACTTTACTTTAAAAATGTTGAAAACGAGCAAGTTTATCCTCGACTTGAAGATAAAAAAGGGTCCCGAGTTGATGGACGCAATTCACATTGATAATAATTTGCCCTATTAGTGCCTGGCGCAGTCATGTCGAATACCACCTCCAAGTCACAGGAGTAGTAAAATATTATCCTCGACTCGAGGATACCAGCATTACATCCTCGACTCGAAGATATCAACCATCAACTCCACAGACAAAATCCCAGAGCTACCACAGTAAACCTGAACGCCTTTGCGATTCTTGACCAGGCCATCATATCCTCGACCCGAAGATAATCATAACCGAGTCCGCAACAATAACAAAGATGTCAGCTGAGTTATAGTAAACCCAGACAAGTTTATCTTCGAGTCGAAGATAAAGCCCGCATATCTTACCACACCTAATGCATCCCAGAGAAAAAACCGATCTTTGGGTCGAAGATACTATAGGACTACGCGATCGCTAACAAACCGTATTCCCAATGTCATGTGCAGAACTATTCCAATGGCTCAAGCGGACACATATGACTATTCCTCAACACTTCTATACATGGAGCCATTTGAGAATCCATTTGAGTCGTAGCCTTTCATCCCACCAGAGATGGAGTCCACCCACGGATCTCTGTGGAAATTCAAGGACTGCGTGGAAGCTTGGACATTCGGGGTATGCTAAATCAAGAAATATGTCTACCTGAAGCACCTTGAGAAAGGAGGACCCGGATTCCTAGTGTGGAACAACAATGAGAAGGTCACAATCGTCGACTCCTACCACAACGACTACCTTGTCATCACCCTCAACGAAATGGATGACAGCGGCAGGAGTAAATCTCACCTCCACTCCCTGGTCATCAAAGTGCACGAGCATAGGCCGAGATTTGACATGGACGACCTCAGCGCTTCCATGAGCCAATCCAAACCAGAATTGAAGCAAGCCTTCGAGAAATTCAGCGAATGGAAAAACGCTAGAGCAACAATCGTGTCGCGAAAGCTCAACCAGATTTGGATGTCGCTGAACAAATACGCGGGTAGACAATCAACGAGAATGCCCACCTCAACAATCCGGGAAAGGCGACCCCGCGACCCAGAAACTCGCGATGAAAACAGATCCTAGTCCGGAACACCACGTGGAGGTAGTCGCGCCAGTGGGGGTAAGAGAGCCCGCTCAAACCCCCAAGTGTCAACAGCTGAAGATGCTCCGGCAGCTGAAGTGAGGAAGAAGAGGAGGAATTCAACAAATGCTGCACGACCCTCAATCGCTGGTAGCTCGGGTTCCGCATTGACGGAGGTGGACCAAAGACCTACCGAAGATCCAATGCCAGCAGCAGAGTACCTCAAGTTCGCGCAACAACGCAAAGAGTTCAGGGAGTAGCACGGTGACTGCTACATCTTTGGCAAGGACGCAAAATTCCCGGTATCCATCAACCAGTGCTTTCCAGCACATGAGGAGTACATCATCCGAAAGCTGGAGAAGCATATGCTGGAGACGTGCAAGACTAAGCTCCTTGAACTTGTAGATATCAAGCAGCAGCAAGTCGTGTGCCTCACTCCCGTCGACAATGACATGAAGTTGCTGAAGAAATTGCCGTCCAAATGGGAGGACATCCAGCTTGGTAAATTCATGATTATTGACGGCCAGCACAGCATTACAGCTTCAAAGGAGCTGCAGCGAGGGCATTGTGACGAGAAGCGGCGTGAAGAGCTCAGAACGTGGGATGCCTACATCGTCTGGACATTGGACCCGCTGAAGCTGCACAACATCTCAAAATTCTATAACACCACAAATCACCTCGAACACGCCCAACCAACATGGGGCAACCAGATCATCTGCGGCCGTCTAATCTCAATACACTTCAAACGGCCAACCATGAATGGGGCAGAGGCACGGGTCCGGGGGAACAAGGCGATCCAAGCACCATATAAGTGGCGGGTATATACTATCACATTGTATGAGTAATTATCCTCGACTCGAGGATAAGGCCTCACGCTCTTCGTTGAATAGTTCAAATTCCCAAACATTCATATCATTACCCCCATCATTTCCTAACTGTATGTAATCTCGTAATGTGCTCCTGAGACTAGCTGTTTGCAGTTCAAACTTAGAGCCATTATCCTCGACTCGAGGATAATCACATGAAATGCCTGCCTCTAACATCAGATATAATCTTGACTGGTTTGCAGACCTTCGTGACCATGATCCTCAGTCGATTTCAGAGTATCAACCCCAACAAAGAAGGAAACAACGTAAAGGGGATCGCTGATATCAAACATGAGGTCACAATCATGACGCTCGAAGACGACCACTACGCCATGTGGGAGAGTTTTCTGACCAGGGACACCGACGGGGACATCGTCAATCCAGATACGTCCCTGCCTTACAGACAAAACAAGGGCGGAGAGAAAAGGTACAAGTTGAAGCGTGAGTTATTCAAGCATATGGGGCACTTCACAGACGACGACCTCAAGACATACGTGCAACATTTGCTCGGGAGAATCCAGCGTCAGTCGACAGTCGATGGCGTTCGTCATGAATCCAGCGTCATGGGACTACGCTCCCAATACCAGGCCTCTCAGCTTGGGAATTGCAGATCTCCGAGACGTTCCGAAGCACAAAAAATCCGACAACCCGGTCGCTCCGGCTCCAGTTCTGCCATTCCTCGAGAAGCTCCACCAGCTGAATGACGCGTCAATAGAAGAGTTCAAAGTATGGCTCTGGATTATGGCGAACACATGGGATGATGCAGCGGCGACTGCGTTCATCAGTGTTCATTTCAAGGACTGGGAATACAAGCAGTCTGTCTACAAGGAATGCAAAGCTGAGCGGCTGTATGACATTCCGATTTGGCAGGTTGCGCTGCCTCCGTTAATCTCCACTTCTTTTATCAGCGAGATGTTTCGTCATACATTCCTGGGCTCATCAAGCCAGAGAACATTGCAGCCAATATCGCCTACTACAATGATCCCCGCGTGAACCACGAGTCCAAGTTTCGATCGAACTCAAGGGAGCTGCGGATAGAGTTCTACTTGGACATCATCCAGAACTTCGCTTCTCGAGGGGAGAACTTCTTTGGCCTCTACATGGGTGCCAAGTACATGCTGGCTGCAAAGGTAGTACCTCCCAGCATTGGTGGACTGTTATCTTCGACTCAAAGATAATTCCAGTCGTTTTAATGCCTGCAGTGCATTTATGTTGGTCCACATCTCTGCATTTGAAGTGCGATTTTCCAAAGATTTCTGCTCTCACTCCTCCACCATCTTCAGGTCAAGGATAAGTCTCGAAGCTCAACCACCTATAGCATGCTCCCTGTTCATACAAATCACTAACCCTAAATCGCTTGCTGATTCTGCAGATGTATGGCTTGCACTACTACGGGATCGCCAGGAATTTGGGATTACACAAACTCAAATCCCTAGCGCAGAAGACGAAGAGCCTGGACATGAAGGACTTCCTGTTCGAAAATTCCCCGTACATGTGGAATTACATCAAGCCCGTTACAGCGGCAATCCTGCGCTCTAGCGACGAGGAGTCATCACCCCCTCCTGCACGGTCGAGGGATGCAGGACCCCAATAGCTGGAGGACGTCAATGCGGAGCTAGGCTGTGACGAGGAGGACCGTGACCGGGCAGATCTTGAGCGCAACGAGGAAGACGAAGACGTCTATAAGGAGTTCGACCAGTAGGGGACTTATCTTCCTGGCAGGCGTAGCGAGGAGGAAGATGATGGAGAAGATGAGGACGGCTCGTCCAGCGATGTTGCTTCCGACAAGGATGACGATCCCGATTTCACGACAAAGAAGCCGCGAGCGGCAAAGAAACAGACTCCCCAGAGACCTAGAGCCGTAGAAGGTTGATCGGCCCATAGTTCTCCTGCCCCGGATCCTCGAGTCGAGGATACTTGCGCTATGGATTCTCCTCCTGCTCCCCCTCCTCCTTAGCAATCCAAAGGAGTAGCGGCGCCGAGCTGTTCTGGTCCTCCTCCCCCAAAGCGGAGTCGGGATAAGGGAAAGGCGGTCGCTGATGAATTTGGTTCCGCTGCTTATATAGAGCTCAGCGACTCCGACGAGGATGCGCCAGCACCATCTGCTTCAGTTGCAAGAGATGTCTCAGAACCGAGCGCTCGCCCTTCACCGTCGTCCACCAGTGAGATAGAACGCATCGAAGAGCAAATCGCGAAGCTGAAAGTACTGAAAGGGAACTGGACCTCTGTTGATGGCAAAGAGAACGACTGCGTTGCTTACGAGCTTTCCTGGTAGGAAGAGAAACTAGCAAGGAAGAAGCTGAAGAGGGAGAACGAAGAAGCCTTGATGAGAAAACTTCAGGAGTTGGAGGCGGCTGAGACAAAGCGTAAACTACAGTACGATGAGGTGCTCGCTAAAGCCAAACAGGATGCAGAGGCTGAAGCCAAAGAGGAATTCATGGCAGAGTTGAGGGCTAAGTACTTGAATTACCTTAGGAGCTCCCAAACGGCGGGTTCTTCTACTCCGTCTACTGGACCTTTGAATTTGGCGGTGAGGACCAACCCTGCTACTCAGGACTTGGCCCTCCACCTTCCCGCTTACGATGCTCCTCGTGATCCTTGACCCGAGGATATGTCTTGCTCCTTGCCTGCTCCATCTGCGGTTGCATCTGATGAAGCGCTTCCTGCTTCTCGGGATCGCGTTGGCAACGCTCCCCCTTGGGCTCAACTGAACGATCATCAGGAGGAGATCCCCACGCGTACCTCCCCGGTACACAACCATCCTCGAGTCGAGGATAACTCTCGACATCCTCGACTCGAGGATAATTCTAGACATTCTCAAATCGAGGATACTGCCGCGCCTCCTCCAAGTCCCAAGGATGCCTCCCTCGCCTTGCCTCCTGAGGCGGAGACTCAATTCAATGTTATGCGCTCGACTCCCCCGCCTGTCGGTGCAGAAGTGGACGATTGTCCTCCATCTGCCTTAGATGAGGAGCTTGTTGACTACGAAGATGACACACTGCTGCTGCAGCCCGAGCCGGCACCGATCGTACCCGCTGTGGAGTTCGTCGACAGCGACTCACACGATCTCGCTGATCATGTATACTCCGCTGACCTTTCAAACCCTTATGAATATTGATGAGTCGCCGGGATGCCACTTGACGGAAGTAATTTACTACCTCGATCAATCTGTCATTGCCTGTCTGTAGACTCTTATTTCTATTCATTCTGGTTGACAGGAGGGAGTGCCTCATCTGTGAATGTGTGGCGCTGTCAACCCGCCCCGTTGCGACAGCCTCCTGTAGGATAGTATAGATTCACAGCTTCCGGATGTAGTTTTGTGATGTGTACATAGCTGCCCCTTCGGCGACATTTTTTTACCGGATGATTGTATAATATATTCACTATGTAAATTTAATATATGAGGCGCTCATTTTTTGAATATCCTTGCCTAATGTCTTCTCATATTCTATGTATTTGTCTAGCCGACATTGCCTAAAAGTGTGCACCATCCGCTGCCCCTGAAACCATCACATGTGGAGGGTGTTCTGCCCTCACTTAGTGGGATGAAATGCTTTGCCCCACTCTCTAGCTCCCTTGTCTCTGCTTCTGCGTTCAATCATGTAACTCCACTTGTTCTGTGTTTGCGTTGATCAGGTAGAGTCACTGTGTAGCGGAGTCGCCGTGCTGCGGAGTGTATCGTCTATAGGGTCCCTACCGCGGAAGAAGTGGTTGAATATCGTTTTCGACTTGAACGTTATTCTCTGCCAGTGCATCGATAGGTCCCAGATCCCAAAATCTGCGCGTGTCAACCATGTCGGAATGCACCTCTTTTCGTCGTCGCATCCCACAGTAGTTGGCCCGAAGGCTGTCTACACTCATCCCCGTCTCGCGGAGTTCCTCGCCATGGTCGCCGAGGTTGCCGATCATGTCTTCGTCTGGAGCTCCATGAGGAGGTCCACCGTCAAGGGCATCGCGGGGTTCCTCTTCTATGGTGCCAAACAACCCTACGAGATCATGGGGCAGGATTTCTGCACTTAGGTTGAAATCTCAGAGGGGCAGCACCTTAAGGACTTGTCCGGCACCAAGGAGATCTTCTTCAAGGACCTCTCCAATCGGGTGTTCTCCATTTCCAATGGGGCTGTTATCGACAAAGACAACACCCTCCTCATAGAGAATTCCCCCGAGAAGAGTGTGTGCAATGAGGCCGGAAACGCAATTTTCTTAGAATCCTAGTCCCGTTCTAAAACTAGAGACGACTTCCTTATGGGGTCTGTGGCTCCGTGGCTTCGCCAGCTGCACTCCTCCTGTGCTCCGGGCCGGCTGCGTGCGTACGTGGAGGATAATCGTATCGGGCGTGGTCCGCTTGAACCGTCTGATCTTCTCTACGCCCACATCCGTTGTGGGCTCAATTAGTCTTTAGCCTTTTCCGGCCAATTTTACGACTCCCCGGGGATTCGTTAGTTCAGAGTCGCCTTGTTTTGTAGGTGTGACGTTGTCTGGGTCTTCGAACTGTAATTACATTATGTATGATTAATTTTGTACGCCACTTTGTATAAATAGAATGTGTAAATCGGAATCATGTAAATGCTCATCGTGTTTTCGGGATCTATTGCATGTGTTTGTCTTCTCTCGTGCTTGTCTCGATCTGGGACATAGATCCTTCATTCTAGGATGATGTATTGGGCCAACGGCCGTTGCTTTTCATGCCTTCATCCCCCTGATCATGTTCTTTCCTCAGGCGACCGGTTTCACGGTGTACCATACCCCCCCTGAGCAGCTCCTCACAAGGAGTCTGCATTGGCGATCGAGCGCATCGTTCCCCGGAGGATCCGAGTCTGCGGGAGGTAGCTGCGACCCTTCCAAGTATTCAAGGCCCTACGTCCTCGGCTCGGCCACAGACGCTGCATCTGTTGCAATCGACTACTCCAAGAAGAAGAATGTGGAGGATGGCGTCGTCAATAGCCCTCCTGATCCAGGCCCCGTCAGAACCCCCGTGAGGTCCCCTTCGCCGCTCAAGCGCTCTTTGCCAGTCCGATGTCGCTCTCATTGGGCGACTCCGCGTACCGAGTCCACCCCTCACAAGAAGTTGTACGGAGGCCTTGATGGTGGCGCTAAAGATCCTAGGCTCGATGATGACGAAGCTCCGCCGGTGCGTCCTCCTGCACCTGGACCAACTGTAAGCGGGCCGGCCCTCTCAGGCGGGAGTCGCAAGCGTCTGGATCCTCTGCCTTCTTCGAAACCTGCTCAGTGTCCTCGGATCGAGGATAATTTGCGCCCGGCCCCTTTGCGTTTGCCGCGGAGTGGTGCATCTTCTGGCTCAGCCGGTCCAGTCCGGTCCGGTCCGGTCACTGGTCGTCCAGTGCTGCATGATGCTCGTCGGCCTGAGGACTCAAGATCCATGGGTGTCGGCTATCCGAAGCTACGCTCTTCAAACCGAGTGAAGGCTCGTGACCCTACCCGATCACTCAAGGACTACAACTGTCTGCAACCTAATAGACTGTATGCTATCCGTTGAGGCCTCGCAGAGGTGAAAGCGTTGGATGAAGCGATGGAGGCTAAGAAGAATCGTCGTAGTGGCGGCAAAGATGGCTAGCTTAGGGGGTCATGTGTTCCCGGTAATAGTAGTACGTGACTTACTGTTGTGTCACGAACTCACTATAAATATAAGCTGTCCCTACAAAACCCCATAAACATTTGATACCTTGATAGCGTACGGTTGTTCTTGTGTACCACCGTATGTTGTTCTTGAAAACCTATATCGCCAAGGGCATATTCGAATATCTCATGTCTATAACTGTATCATGATCTACTAGTACTAGTCATACTTGTATACTCTGGGACGCATTATCTTCTATACTTGTGTACATGAGCACGGTACTGGAAATTCCCACGCTCCCATACATAAAATAATAATACGTGCAAACTTCCACAAAGCAGATGGCATCAATGTGCTCTTCATACTTTTCACTTCAAATGTGCTTAATCGAATGGGTTGGTGTATGGAAGTCTCAAAATGTGCAATTTGTCTCAATTTAATGAGCATTAATTTCTTTTGTTTATCTTTGATTGCAATAAGCTCAAAGTAACTACTACTTCTTTTACTTCATCAATCAATCTCATTCGACCTTTCTTTATTTTTGGCTTCAACAACTATCCTTGAAAGGACGCCCGCAATAGAGGGTTGGGAGTCTCAAAACGACCATTTTGTGTCATTTTAATGAATATTGCCTTACGTGGTGATTCCTCACTCCGGAAAGCTGTCCGTTTAGCTCGAATCGAGCTAATCCGTGGATGTCAAAATGGGCTAATTCAACTAAACCGTAGTAATACTGAATTACACTAGTTGACCAACTGGGGTTACATAATACCGTTCTTGTGGTAACTCAATTTAGCTCGAGTTGAGCTAATCCGTGGATGTCAAAATGGGCTATTTCAACTAAACCGTAGTAATACTGAATTACACTAGTTGACCGACTGCGGTTACATAATATCGTTCTTGTGGTAACTCAATTCAGCTCGAGTCGAGCTAAGTGGTACTACAGGTACGAGTATCGTTGAGAGTTTAGCAGTAAAGCTACGAACTACTCTTGATACAGTTTTATATGATGATGACGTGACTGAGGTTACCCCTAAACCCAAAATTAGGCGATAGTTTCCTGTCGACGACATGACTTTTACAATTAGCTCGAATCGAGCTAATTTGCTCTGTTTGGCCGATATCATTTCATTGTCGATGATTGATGATAGTTCTCTTGAGTTCTGTCAGAAGTTTTAATACAAACAGGTTTAGGCCTGTAGCCTCCTGACTATTGTTTAGCTCGATTCGAGCTAATTCGACATTATAAACTATCTGCGAGTTATGCCCGTCTACTAATTATTTTAAATCACATGTCTACTCTCACATAGACTTATCCGAGTGGCAATCACGTGTCCGGAATGTATTTTGAATACGTTCCATCTTATTCAGTTAGTACTATAATGTCAGTGTTAATTTCTTTAGCTCGAGTCGAGCTAATTTAATTTCAGGTTGTACACGGTTTATTTGAAATTATAGAGCGGAGCGTTGTATTGCAAGCATTGATTTAATCAGTTTCTATGATAACTGAAGTGGTGCATCATCTTCTTTGACATGTGATTACTCACTTCGTTTTGTCGTTGCCTTATAGATATTTTTCCCGGTCAACATATAAGTCCGGCAGTACTTGCGAACATTCTCTTATGGAGTCAAGTGCATCTGATGGAGGATTGGATTTTAACTGTGTTTCATCTGAGGTATTGCATCTGTCCTAACACATTTATTTCATTCATGTTATGTAATAATCCATAGTTCGTCTACCTAAGTGACTGAGACATCATAGTGTTCGGTGTAACAGGAGTTGGATGTCCCACCTAAGTTGGTTCTGTCAGACGAGTTGAAGGATTGCCCCGGTCTTCCGAGGAACAGGTGGATGACCAAATTTGTAACGCTACTCAACGATGGATTGGATATTGTAGCAGAAGGTATTTGTCAGAGCGTGGACTCTGACTTCGTATTTGAGAATGACGAGCCGTTAGGTGAAGACCAAGTAGCCGTGCAGATCGTGAAGTGTGTGAATGTGGACGTCATTCCTGCGGATACCATATTCGGAACTAGAAAATGGCAACTTACCTATGCTATATGTGAGGGATGGTCACTTCATGATCATTTACATTGGGACCAACACAATGCTGCCATTTATGCCCGTGATCATCCGAAGAGGAAGGGGGTTCGGCCGTATCAGTCGGGACAAAGAAATGCTCGCGTTGTGAAGACCAAGAGAGAAGAGGAGCTGCTCACATTGGAGTCCGTCAACTTGGTTGCAAGTAAGATATGCTGCAGTAAAAACTGTTGCCAGCCTTTCCCTCGGGAGAGAATTATTGCTCTTCGGAAGCAGATGTACGAGTCCTCAGATTTTAAATTCAACATATAACAGGAGTCCCCCCCTGCTACCTTCTACAGGAAAAAAGCCGAAGCTGCAACAGGACTGCGTGCTCAACATCATGGCAACGTCAGTAAAAAGAAACCTCGTCTGCACGTGAAACAAGCTGCTGCCACTCTAAAGACATTGATAGACAATGCTGCTGATCATATGCCTCACAAAGCGAAGATGCTTACGATTGGTGTGAAAGTGGTGTCGCGGATCTTGCTGTCGTCTTTCAAATGGAAAGATGCAATTCCTGAGATCAATGTCATCAATGAGAGTTTGGGTTTGAAATGCATCGCGCAGAGCACCCTTAGCAAGATCAGGATGGCTAAATTCTCGGAGTACTCAAAGAAGGCACCTGGTGATAATTTCGCTCGTTGCTCTACATGTGAGAGGAATGAGTTAATGATCAAGTCAATGGTGCCCGGATCATCTGAAGAGAATATGTGTATAAAGAAGCTCAAACACCATCTTGATCAGCAGCAGGCTCATCGCGAGTACTATTACATAAATCATTCCATGTCAATCTAGAGACCGAGGGAAGTTCTTTGTTTAATTCACGACAAGATGGACCATGCGAAGACCGCGTGCCCTTTGTTTTTGCATAAGACAAAAGCGAACGATGCATTGATGAAACTTCCAAATGCTATCACGGGCATGATTGCGCACGGGCATAGCGATGTTCGGTATGCTCACTACGGGCTGGATATTTATCCAAGTGATTGCAATCACACGCTTGGTTCAATATTGAAGCTTCTTCGAGACCTTGAAGGCGTTCCCATATCGTCTTCAAAATCACTATTCGCTGGTTCTGGGACGCACCCTTTATTTGAAGCTGTGCTATTAGGAAAAGAAGCCTGTTTGAACTCTCTTCTTCTAGAAGGTGAAATCTTAGGGGTGGCGGAGCTTTTACCTCCTGTCCTGCATGTGCAACTTGACAACGCGGCTTATGACAACAAGAATCGCTTCATGTTTTGTTTCTGGTCTCTTCTAGTGCACATTGGTGTGTTTCGTGACATATATGTCAATTTCTTGTTGGTGGGACACACGCATGAAGATATTGACGCTCTCTTCGGACGTTGGAGCATGGTTTTGAAAGAAAACAACTTTCTGACGATTCCATTGCTGATGAAGTCATTCACGGATGCAGAGGCACTGCCAGTCATTCCCCATTTGGTAGAGGAAATTCCAGACTTCAAGGGTTACATCAAAGACTACATTGCCTCAAGAGAGGAAATTCTTGTTGGACATTCGGAAGGCCAGCAGTTTAAATTTTACAAGCACGATAATGGATGGCCCATCATGCAGTACAAGATGTTATGTACTGACAATGAGTGTTTTCCCTCTACCAATGGAGGTATAAAATTGTGGAAGGAAGATGCAAGTACTGGAAAGCCATTGTTGCCTACGGGTGAGATGAAACCTTTTGCTTCAATTCCTATGAAGAACCGCGATGAGATTGTCAAAGGAATTGGGGGTTTCATTAAGATGTGGAAGACTTCATGTTCGGAAGACATATCGAGAGAGTATCGACGGCGGCATGATGCGAGTATACGCTATTGGCGGGCTGTGAAGCTTGCGTTGGTGGAGCCTATGGAAGTGTCTTCTTCATTGAAGAACGGGTGTTGGCCTTAAACTCGAGTACCTGTGACACGAGAATTCCTAAACACAGGCCAATTACGCGAGGAATTTGCGCGTGATCCGCATTTCATTGGCCGCTTGTGCGACAGACCAAGGGAGTCGTTCCGTGTTGGTCGGGATGTTTTTGCCGGGTATTTTTTAGCCGTACGCCCTTCCGATGGAGATATTCTACCTTTCTAGATTGCTAGGGCTTTGTCCGATTTTGATGTCGATCACAATCATCTAGGGTGTATTCAAATCCAATATTTTAAACCTACAAACACGAACATTGTTGTACAAGAGACCTATGTCGGTTGGGATACAAAGAACACTTTCAAATGGAAAGTTGATGATAGCCACATCCCGGAATGGCTTCACGGTGGAGCTATTTTTTCATCATGGAAATCAAGTGCAAAACCTGGCTCTTGTCGTCCGATTATCTCAATATCAGACCGGCAAATCGTCATCATCAAAGAGAGCATTGAGCGATTTAATAGGGAAGACGAGTAGAATGACGGCTACTAGTTTATCTTATCTAGTTTTGCAATTTAGCTCTAGTCGAGCTAAATGAGAAATTTAGCTCTGGTCGAGCTAAATGAGCAATTTAGCTCCGGTCGAGCTAATTGAGAAATTTAGCCCTAGTCGAGCTGAATAAGCAACTCTCCAAAATCATTGATATTCACTTAGTTACACTCTTCTCAGCCAATGATATCCTCTCAGAACTGCATGTAGAAGCCCTCTTTTCCATTTATTAGTAACCGCTGATTTTAGCAATTACTTGGAACATTGTGCCTTAAAACCCTAACTATTGAGCTAATTGGTTTTCTGGAGTTTTTATTGACTCCCATTTTAATGGACTTTCATGTTTTATTGGAGTTTTTATTGACTCCCATTTTAATAGACTTTCTTGTTTTATTGAGTTGTCTGTGCAAATTTTGGATCTCTGAAAGTGTTCCGATGATTGCAAATATAGTTTTGATATTCACTTTAGCTCGCGCACACCAGCTTTTTGATAACTTTGGATGTTGAAATTAAGCTCGATGGAGTTTTTGATAATTTGAAAATCTTCATTATAACGAAATATGTGTTATTTTGCTTCTGGTCTCTTCTTGTTGCGAAAAAAATATTGCGTGAGGTGTATGTAAATTTCATGTTGGTGGATCACACCCACGACGATATCGATGCATTGTATGGGAGATGGAGCATGTTGCTGAAGAAAGATAACTTCCCAACTATTCCTTTGCTCATGAAGTCTTTTATGGATGTCGAATCAGTTCCCACTATTCCCCATCTTGTAGAGGAGGTGTCTGATTTTAAGGCCTTCGTAGAGGGCGCCATTAGGGATGGAGAGGAGCCTCTTGTCGGTCACACCAAGGCTCAACAATTCAAGTTCTTCCGAGACTCCACGGGTTGTCCCGTCATGAAGTACAAGATTTCGTGCACTGATGTTGACTGGCTGCCAAAGGACAACACTGGGATTAAATTCTGGAGGATTCGGAAGGTCGTAGTTTATGGCCACGTGGGGAACCGGTACCCGTCACGCACCGTGCAATGAGGGGTGTCGAGGACATTGTGAAGGGTCTGTCAGGATTTATTAAGTACTAGGAGACAATGTCTGCTGAAGACAGAACAGGAGAGTACAGAAGACGTTACGAGCATTTGGTTTTCTACTGGCGTGCTGTGAAGACAGCATTAGAGGAGCCTATTGAACCGTCCATTGCACTTCAAGACGGGTTTTAGCCATCTATTCGCGTTGCTGCAAGGGTCGAGGATCAATTTGCCGAAGATGGTGGGCTTCGTGAAGAGTATGCGGAGGATGATGCCTATGTTGGTGAGTTACGCGATCGTCCATTGCAATCTTTCCGAGTTGGCCGTGATCTGTTTGAAGGCTACTTTGTTGCTATAAGGCCTGCAGACGGTGATACGAGACCAGTATGGATTGCAAGAGCTTTGTCCGATCTAAATACAAACCCGAATCAGCCAAATTGTGTGCTCATTCAGTACTTTCGGCCCACATCCAGAGATCATAATGTTCAAGAGAGCTACGTTAGATGGGATTCTTCTAGAAGATTGCATTGGAAGGTTGATGAAAGTCAACCTCCGGTGTGGGAGCATACGGATTCTCTGTTGACAGCGTGGAAGTTGAGAATCAAAAAGGACACAACAGAGTGTTTGTTGAAGATCCCTTGGGCTCAAATCGAAGTCATTAACGACAGTCTAGCTGCATATTCTGCTGTTTGACCATCTTTCCTCTAGTGAAGACATACTTGAGTATCCCTACATCTATATAATGATGTGTATGTCTTCCTTGCTTGGGTAGATATACACTTGGCACAGTTGCCAAGGAGTCTACGTATCTACTTAGAGAGTAGAGTACTGGTTTTGAATGTTGTAGAAGTCATTATTAATATAGATATTACGTGTGATAGTTTGATTTTATTTGTTTAGTCTAAGTTTACGTATTCCATTGTATTTAGTTCGTTTTAGATACGCTAGTGTATTATGCGTATCACATTAATATATTCATTATTTCACTTTACTTCAACTAGAGGTTTTTGTGACTTGTTTTCTCGACTTATTCGTCGTGGTCAAAGTTGATTTCCTAATTCTTTAATATTTTTTAATTATTAAAAAAATTGGTAGTGGTTAGGACCACTATTTATTGTTTTTTTGTTAGCGCGTCAAGCACTTGTCACAGTTTAGAATACGGGGCTGGTTGGTTGTTACAACTTTCCTACCTGCCAAAGCTCACTTAGCAGCACCAAGTCATGTATATCTCATTGCCGCTCAAACGAATTCAACGGGAATCGAACCCGGACCACCTACATGAGATAAACACCCCTTACAACCAACCACAGAGCTCATGACTTGGTGTCCAATACTCTAATAAATTAGATCTTACACACGAAATTTACAAACATCAGACAAAAGACACTCGATCAGAGTGTCCTCTTCTATATAAAACTCTCAATTTAATGGAAACTTCCACTTTCATTTATAAATAATATGAACAATCAACTTCCCTAAACTGCTTCAAAATAAATAATACTATTTTGAGAGGTTCCCATTCTCTCAATTTATTGAAAATTGTGTTGATTCCATGCTTGTCGCGGAGGTGTTGTCTTCTTTTGTGGTGTCTGTCTGTGATGAACTTAATGCTGTAAAGCTTCCGTCGTCGCTCTCGGTGTCGCACTCCTCGTTGCTTGGCTGGAAGTCCCAGTCAGTATCAGCCTCCGTGCTTGTCTCCGACTCAAGCTCCTCTGTCTCTTCCTCTGCGCTTCTTTCCGAGTCAATGTCTATACGAGTTACTTTACGCTCTGTAGTTTTTAGAGAGCTGCACCTTGCTTCAACTGCATTCCCAACGCACGCGACAACTTCGGCGAGCAAAGTCTGGGGGTCCGAGGCGACCTTTAGGGGCAATTGAACTTCTCCCTTTGACGTGCCCGCAACATCTCCTTCCGATTCGCTTTGTGCAACGGGCGACGGAGACCCCACTCTCCCAGTTCTATCAAACAACTCAGCGTCATGTGTACAGTAAAAAACACTAACAGTTTCAAACCTCTTTCGTACGGCCCAAGGTCGGACACAAAGTGATCTGGTGAATACCTCAACCCCAATCACAAAGAAACAGCCGTCATGCATACCAGCACTCCACAACTAAGCAATGCTATAATAGAGACAAGTGCAATAGAAATCAGGCTGTGATTTTACATCACTCTCATATCTTTCATGGCAATCCAACAGCAGTACATCATATACAGCTAAGATTTAGACTACTTGGAAAAAGGAGGAGTAGTGGGAGGAAAAGTGATAGACGAAAAACACCCGATAGTGATGAATTTCATCCAAGTTGACAAATTTAGGGTTCTGCCAAGGCACAGACCCCCAGAGCTCCCCGATCACTGCAAAAAACTTGCTGTAATTGCAATTCTTTGTAACAAGTGGACAATGACGCCGAAGTTTTTTTTGCTTATCTAGCAAGTAGGTGGGGCACAATAGAATGGCTAGTGGGAACCCATACTATTTCGAGGGTGCGGATAAGCGGCGTCAAGGAGAGGTTTTACTTCATTCAAAGTGGCTGGCATGTAAGACAACGCACCGCAGCAGAAAAGCATGTCATAATCCTCAACTCTAGGAATCAAGCAAGAAGGGCCAATGTTTGGAATGCACGATTGCATGGCTGCGGAATTTCGTGCACGGGAGTAAAGCTAGGGGTCCCACAATAATCAAGCATGCGGTAAAGCCACGTACATCGAGTCCTTGTGGTGTAGGGCGTCGTCCAAGGCCTTCTTATTTCTCTGAATGGTATGCAATCGAAACACCTCGTACTCGTTTGGAATAGGCATTTTGCTCTCTCAACTGCGAAATCTTGCTCTCTCTTGCAAATGTATCTTACAGTGGCCACTGCGGACTGCTGGCACTAGTCAAGGATCTGAACACCAGTACTCTTCCTGTGTAGTGGATATTGTTTGCCTCAGACGTTGTAGTTGTGAGATCCAGGAATCGAGAGTGGGGATTATAAGGTATGACGATGCATGACACGCCTTACGCAATGCTCATTTCGGCCACTGAATTGCATTAAGTTGCATTTGCTTGGACGTTGTGTCAGTCATGATCGTTTGTGATTGAGATGAAATTATGAAATCTGGGTCCTCCTCCCTCCTGTAGCAAACACAGTAAACACCATGATTTGAAAACTTTGCTTGATGTTACGTTAGGTCACAAGAGTGCCTGATGTTATAAATTGCTTGAGATGAAAATTGCCTACTCTATGCAATTGTTATACAAGCGGAAATTTGCCATCTGTATGCACCCATTGGACAGAAACGTAATTGTTTTGGAATACAAAACACCTTAGTTATTTTTTCCGATTTAGACTGTCGACACATAGAGGACCAATTTTATATGTTCAACCACTGAGTTAGAATTAAGATGATTGCTGATTACGGGTTCTTGAATTAATGGGGCCACTAAATTTCGTAGTGTAACTAATCGGAGTACAACGTGATCTGCATCACCATATAAGCGAAATTTGTGCTTGATGAAGGTTAGCGATTTTTTTTTAATAGTTAGTATTGTGATACAATTTAATAGGTAGGCTCTCAAGTTGAACAATGAATATGAATGCCAGCAGTGGTGGGTTCGGATGGAGAGTCTTGTCACTTGAATCTATAATGATTGGAATTTGAGGATTCAATATTACAGCATCATGCAATAGATTGTTATAAAGAACGTTAGGTATGATAGGGATTGTTTTAGTAATACACCAATTTGCTTTCCCTCACCCAATTTCCTATCAGTCGATGGGGTTCTTTTTTTTTTGGAAACATAATACCAGGCAGATGATGTTGTAATTTGAAACCAAAAGAAAAATTGATGTACTCCCATAGTTGTGAGGCCGAGGTCACCTAAATAAAATGAATTTGAATAACAAACGACATCAATTACGACAATAAATAATTATAAAACCTGTGTTCCCCAAAAAAATTTGACATAGCTGATTCTATCAGTAATAGTGTTAAGTGATGCCACTTAAGGGTTAAGCTGGTCACCCATGATATCAATGACTGATGTCTCTGTCCATGCGTATAGAGCTCACCAACTCATTGACGTGATAGTAAACAAAGTAGTAACGTCTAATTCATTGTCGTTGGGATATAGCACTGCACTGAACGTTGGTTTCTAATCGGATTGCCACTGCAATAATTGTTGTAATATGTGGAATCGCTTTATCACATATATTGACGCTGCTGTTTGAGGTACTGTTTTTCTTTTGCTTAGAATACACGAATGCCATGACTGCATAATACCGTACTAGTTCTGGAGGTCCTCCGTAGTGTTGGTTTTGTTGTATGGAAGTATTCATGTCAGTGGATCCACAAAATCACATCATATAGCAATGCATTATGTGACAAAATGCTCAATGGAAGTGGTATCTTTGTCGTCCATTCTGCTGCGTGGAACTCTTTGCTAATGTAACTACATGCATTCTGTATTTGGTGTTCAATAAACATAGAAATAGTCCTACAAGTTTTATTCATTAAAATAAATTTACTTGTTCAGAAGGACTCTGTACATGAACAGAAACTGTTACTTGTGGTTTTTCTAGTGTACGGATTTAGTTAATATGGATTGATCTAAGTCTGCCTATATACTGGTTTTATTGGTATCCTAGATTAGAGAAATCTTTTTGATGGTGTACTATGATTTTGTTGTGACTGCAGGCTTTCGCTACTACGCGCAAAGATAGTGGGTGTGGTTAACAAACCTTGTATAATTTTATTCGAGGAAGACCCCATGAGCTCATACGGTACGTTTGGAGTATGAGTTTGTAGAACTGAAATTAAGCTATTTCTAACATCAATATGCACCTCTTGAGGTACTAAATCAATGAGGATTTACCAACTTCACACTTGTGCTCTTGATTTTAAGGGTGTCCCACTGTAGTTATTGATTGGCCTTCATGTTAGATTTGTTCTAATTGCTTGTGCAAAACATTGACTTCCACTTCTTTTTTTGTGCAGGTATCTATTGAAGGGATTGTAGTGCCCGTTGTATATCAAACTTGAGCCAAATTTGGAAAGGCGGACGTAATTCCTCAACTTTGGGACTTCATGATTGCCAGGTTCAACCTTCAACTCCTGCTGCAAATTTTCTCCTCGTCACAGTATGACTGCAGATGCCAATATTACTCCCGAACTCCTCAATTCTCTTCAAAGATTCACGTCAGGTCCATTCATAACCAGCCTATATATTTCTGGAAGTCGTGGCCACGTCTGTGAGAACTGCAGATGCATCCGATGCGTAATACTACGTTGGGTTTGAAGGCCTACTTGCAACTGCAAACTACCTTCCCCCCGCTATGGATTGTCACTGGACGATAGAATTAGAAAAAAACGTCTGAGATGTAGGCATGAGCCAGATTCCTTTCCCATCTTTCCTCCAGAATGGTGCTTTTGTGACAATCAAGTGGTAAAAAAAGCTCTATTTCTTTTGGCAGATCCCGAACGTCGCAATAGTAATTACTCAGATGATGATAGTGATAGTATAGACGGATTATACTATTGAATTCAATGATTTCCAAGTACACAGATTTGGAGATCTTTGAAAATTTATAGACATTTCATAGGAACTATGCCCAAACTTGTACGTTAGTTTTTTATTGTATTTGTGTTTCATACATACTCTTTTCAGTAAATAAGAATTGAATTGCAAATTTTCTATGACTGTTGTAGGATGTTATCGCTTTTACACTATGAGCATGGTCAACCGAAATTGAAGAATAATAAACAACAAAAACCAGACTCCAACTTTGATTACCAGAGTTTGAATTGATGACCATAGATCTTCAAAAAACGACGAGTGCTTCCAAGGTCTTGGGTTTTTTAAATTTTTATTGCTGGCCTGAAATTCAATTATACTGTCTATGTTTCGTGACTCGTACTCGAAGTGATCCGAATTCGGTATTAGTAAGGTGATATTTCACACAAATTTATATTAGTTCGATGTCCATGTTTTCATGTAGTTCATATTTTAACAGCTATTGTGAATTTTTTTTTTGCAGATACTTCTGCCCTCTGATGCCCCCTTCCATGTGATTTGATGTGCATATCAAAGTAGACAACAAATCGCGCTTCCCAATTGATCATGGCATTCATTCCCGAATTTTTTTCCAAAGGTAGCGTTTCTAGGGATAGTGTGGATGCCAAGCCTGTGGTAAATATGCGTTGTGAGCAGCGTAATGCCATTTGCAAGCGCACAAGTGATTTTGATGTGTTGAGGAAATATTGTATCCCTGGGATTCAAAAGAAGGGAGAAGAGGCACACATTGGTGGGCTAACTAAAAAGATTAGAAATGATCGGAGCAGAATGATACTTGTAGAGATGCTCCGTCAATGAAATGACATACTCCAGAAGGCAATTAAACTAAGAGAGCAGTCTCGACTACTTCTAGATGATGTGGAAGGTGACACTCATGAATCCCCTTTATAGGATCAGAGTAATGTTCGTCACTGTGCAAAATGAGCAACGTGAAAATGAAGTGATAAGCATTGAATATACTCAATGAAATTCATGAGTCTGTGACATTCAGTGTATGGGGAACCCAATGACATACAATGCACTTTGTATATGAGTTTCATATATATATATTCTGAGCCTAACTCCTCTTCTGTGTTTGGAGTTGAGTAGGAGTCCATGTCGTTCAGAAACTTCCTTCTCCGACCTTGTTTCCAATTTACAGTCTGCCATTGAAGGTTCTGAAGGTACCTCCTCCGCATCCTAAACCATTTACAGTGTGTCTGCACTTAACGTGCTCTACAATGGATTGCTAAAGACACTTTTTGATATTGTACTAAAGAAATAAAAAATTCCTATGTACACAAACTTATATGTAGGTAAAGATATAATAGTGGAAGTGCATATGCTTGAATGTGTTACATGCTGTAGCCCTAACGTCCTCAAATGTTTTCTCTGTATAACGACATGCCGAAACTTTGCAGAGTTTGGTGTATACTAAGCATGACAATGGTATACTGGAATTTAGAGTATATCATTTGTAGCAGAAAAAGAACATAGTTCTTACCTACACAGCAGTATTCACAGTGGCTGTGAAACAGTCAATTTCTTTGGCAAATTGCTAAGCCTAAAGCTTGATTATAAGGTACAAACTCATACAATGAACTTTTTCAGTCGGACAATAACACCATGCAGATTACATGTTTGTACGACAGGGTATGTAACTGGGATGGTAATATTTTCAATGGAGTTACGTTCGACCATCTAGCATATATGTCTATTGTATGTATTTTGTCGTTGCCAAAACATAGGTTGTTGCAGCTGGTATTCCTCATATATTGAATTAGTTTTGACATTAAAACCTCAATAAAGGAATTTTAATAAATTCATATTCTATGAACTAAATGTTTAGTATTAATCATAGTTGGTTGTAATCCCCTAATGGCTGTGCTTTCAGGCATACTCTGAATTTCCTAAACATAGAACTACAAAGCTACATATCTATTTATTAAAGCGGTCACGATTTAGTTCAGAATAGCGATATCAGAAATAATGAATTCATAGGTCTAACAAAATACAGCCAGTTTTTCGTGTTGTACAAGCCAGAGTGTACATTTTGTCCAGAGTAGTCTAATCTTGCGTTTTGATATAAAATTGTGCAGCATGCGGCGTAGATTAAGTGCCGCATATCACATCGAGCGGTCTATAGCGAACGGGTTGGGATTACCAGAGTATCCATGCGCATGCAATCATTGCAGGGGCGGTATCATTAGAAAAGTCCAGACAGTAGCAAGACATCACATTGCTCATGGACGAGATGCTTACTTGTCATACCTAGTAATGGTAATTTTTACATTCTGTATGACATTCATACATAATGATGTGAATTTCAATAATTAGATATACAAACTTTGTAAATGTTGAAATTATCACTAGACATATTGTTCAATGCTGAGAATGACAGAACTTACTAGTAACATTATATTCATTAAAATGAGAGGATTCCAGAATAATGAGAGTTCAAAAAGTCTAAAATAAACCCAAATTGAACCACTAACCATTCGAAATATAGGTTAAAAAAATAGGAGATGGACACAGTGAAGATCAAATAGAGTACATTTAATAGAAGTGTGCAATAAAAGATTGCAGAAGTGACATCTATTTATAGTAAGTATAAAACGAATATACATTTTTTGGGTGTTTGTATTGCAGGATGGTAATCCAATCTTGATAATGTCTCATAAAGCTAGGAAAAAGAATGAGCGAAGCATAAAATCCTATATAAAAACATGAGCTCCACGTATTTTTATAAGTCGCAATAGTAATCACAAATAGAATGCCTAGCGGATCTAGGGTTGCGATCGATTCTTCAGTTCAGCTTCGGCCTTCAACTGAAGTTCAGCTACTACTTTCAACATCACATGACCACGACTATCGAAGTGATACATCGACAATCGCCCTTGCGCAATCTCACGCCTCTGTTGCGCCAACATCAATTCCTCCTTCTCATCTCAAACCGAAGCGGATCTCCGTCTGAATTTGTCATGCGACTGAGTCTTTCGAAGACAAGCATTCACTGAAGGGAGACGTGCACGCAAGGGGGCATGTGAAGGCACATCAACACGCGCTTGGGTTAGACGAGGCGGGTCTGATGACAGCATCGCAGGGATCTTTCGGACAGCATTTAAAGTAGCAGAGGACTTGCATGGTTTGGGCATGTCGGAACCCTGCAAGTACAAGGGAATCTACATCAAGTAAATCACAAGGCCACACCGTCTAAGCGAAATAATGGTGGGGGGAAAGAAAGTATTCGTACCTCAAGAGAATTAATTGTGTGTGTAGCCTCTTCATAAAGCTTTCTTTGAGGCATCCTATCGGACGGAGAACGCGAGCGATGAGAAGTAGAGGGTTCTCGTGACCACAAAGGAGAAGGTGAGGACTTGGGCACAGGACGAGTACCACCGTTAGGGGGGCTGTCCACTACGCCATGTTGAATTGGCTTGGTGGAAAAGTCCATGGTTGACTAGGCCGTAGCTGCCGAGCAGAAGAAGTTTCCTCTACTAAGTATAGCATACTGGCCGTAGTCCATGATAGAATCGGTGGACACTATGCATTGGAGGCCCGCACCGTGGGATGGATCGGCAGCGACATACCTTGCCTGAAGAGAATTAGCATGAGATCAAATCCCAACAGCGCATTGCAAAGAGACAAAATATTCCAAGCAGTAGAAAAAAGAGGAGGAAAATGATGCTAATTGAATAAGGGTGCGACGAAGACATATTACATTCAAGGGATAGCATGCAAGCGTTTTTAAAATTCATCTCACAAAGTATTGAAGCGAAAATACTGTGAACACAAGGGTATATTACAATAACAAGGAATTATACAGATCAGTCAAGGCGACCAAAGATCGAACCGAGTAGTATAATACGGCTACATCACTAAGAGAAGGGCTTCCAGCAATAGTACAGTACAATGAACTAGGAACTAGTGAGAGTACGGGATGCGCGTACAGCCTCAATGAGGAGGTTGTACAGCCGAGGGTCGGGCTCGTCGCAGAGCATACGCTGTCCAATATTATCGTTCCTGCGGAAAGATAACAACCCCGGGCCAGGACTGCGATGCAAACGCTGAAACCATGGAAGGAGAACATCAATGAGAAAATGATCGCGCGCACCGGCGCCGACGTAGGACCAAGAGTCAGGGAGGACTACATTCTCGGGCTCATTCAGAATGTGCTTATTGGGGCTGTCGTCCACTACAATGGTGTTTGCAGACGTGAATTTGCCACCATGCCCTGTGAACAGCTTGTCCAGATTCTTAAGGAACAAGTCCTTATCAGTGCCAGGCACTTTGAAAGTGGACACCCTGCCGTGCCTATCTTGACACTTGAGTGTCTCGCAGGACACCTGGCCAAGTACAAGGGCAGGGAGCTGGATGCCGCGGAACAAATACTGTACTATCGAGTCAGTGGTAGACTTCTTCATGGAGCTCCAGACAGTAACGTCCGCGATCATGGTGAGCTCACGGAGGAACGAGTAGCAGAGTGGACGCACGTAGACTGCTTTGGGCCCCACTACAGCCGGGAGAACGGCTGAGTGCGGCGCCGAGTAGTCGTTAAAAGGCGTACGCGTAGTCCGGGATTTCAAATCCTCACAGACGCAGAGGATTCCGTTCAGGTCTAGCACGACATTGAGCCATTTCTTGGGCGGCCTAAGCTGCGGCGACCGAATGACCGCCTCCGAAGAACCTCCACGAGAAAGAGGAGGACCGGATCCCTGGCGACAGCGGACAGACAAATGTGCAGCCAGTTACGATCTTGAACTGACACATTTCGGACGACATCGTAATGAAAACGGTAAACAGTCAAGGCGAGTGCGAAGACCAATAAAAACGATCACTACGAAGTGTATGGAACGTACCTGAAGGCCGGAGGTCTTGATGAACTTCGCACTGAACACAAGCGCGGCTGTGGTAGATGCTGCGCTTGCGACGTAAAGAGGAGGGGAGACCGAAGTACGTGTACCCTCACCCAAATGCGCATCCCCCTGCAGTCTACGCGTATACACAAGTGTTTGAGAGGACGGAGGGTCGACATGAGAAGAAGGGACTCCAGGCGAGGCGAGACTGGGCTCCAACGACTGACGGTCCTGAGTAGTTTGTGGGAGTGGGCGAAGTGCATTAGGCAATTGAGCATGATGCATAGTGCGGGCACGGGTAGAGCCTGCGATGACAATAGATGAACATAAATCCTTGAGTAAGGAATGTGTAAATTAAGATAAAGTCGAAAAATTATAAGTACAAAAAATGTCGATGGAAAAATGTCATAAGTTGTCATCTCAACCAGCAGTTGAAGATCCTAAGTATTATAGCCGTCTATACAAAGAACCTACAAAAACTATGATACAAATCAACTCGAGTCGAGCTAAAACTATACAAATGACATCGAGTGATTATTGGGAACCACCTGTTGCAGCGTCAGTGTCGGGCGAGATGGCAGTGTCCGGATTTTCACTCCCAGTAGGTTCGCTGAATCCCAGACTGTCGTCACCTGTAGCGCCCGATGACACTTGCCGGCGAGCCAGCGAAGTGGAAGGAGCAGACGCAAAAGCGGGTGGAGGCGGGGGTGGCGAAGCGACAGGCGGGGACATCGGTGGAGGCGGAGGAGGCGTAGGGACAGCCGACGGCGCCGGTGGAGCGGAGTCGTCACTAGATATTGACCCCGACGGATGATTAGTCAGCAGCAGAGGTGCAGAAGGCAAAGGCGGCGGGGGCATTATGATGACAGGTTGAGGCTGCAGAAGACGTTCCATCATCGCGTGCATTGTCAGCTTAATATTATTGTGCTGCTGCTGCAAACCCATGAGGTACTTCAGGAAGTCGGCCTGGTTTGATCTCGTTTCCGCCGTCTGAGTAGCAAGAACTTGAACCGTGGCAACCAACGACTTCAAAATGCTTTTGTTGGAAGAGTCACGTTTCTTCCTCTTGGACTTCCGCTCGGAGGAAGGAGTTCCGCACTGACGGCCAGAGGACGCGAATGATGTACCGGGGGTCTCCACAGGAGCTTGATAATCCTCGTCGTCGTCGTCGTCATCATCGTCGTCATCATCGGAGGAGGATTCATCGACATCCTCAACTTTCAACTTCCTCTTCGATCAAGAGGGCTCTTCTCTAGCAGCAGGGCTACTCTGATTCCCTCCAACCTTCACTTTGTATCCGTCCTCGAGGAAGTCCGCCTTGTCCAGCTGCAAGGCGTCCTCTGCGATTAGGGTCCAATATTCTGTGCTCTTATTGGGACTGACAGCATAGCTGTTCACGCAACACATCTGCACAAATAACACGGCAGTCATGAACTGACTTAGAGGTCGATGAAATGGAGCAGCACGAAAGACTTAGATCGACTCGACCTAAACATTGACAGACATGCAAGTTCAATTATGACGGAGAGACAGGCAAGCAAAGAGGACGTAGTTTCAGGTTGAATCGAGCTAAAGAGAGGAAAACTGTGAAGGTTAGGTCGACTCGAGCTAACACAACAGGGTTTACGTTGACCCGAGCTAGCACGACAGGGTTTACCTTGACCCGAGCTAGCACGACAGGGTTTAGGTCGATACGACCCGAATGTGCACATGATTAGGAATTGGGCGCTAATCCTACAGCGGAATAGGTTGGCCCGATCTGAACCTACAGAGAAGTACTGCCAACCGCAGGTTTAGGTCGACCCAATCTAACACTACAGATGTTCAGGTCAACCCGAGCTGAAAGATCGAGTCATGCGCTACATACCACAGCAGCATAAGTGATCTTAGATCCTGCGTAGACGGAAAGAATATTCGACCCCGTAGTCGTGAACAGCTTCATGAGCGACAGGTAGAACTCCATTCTGAGTTCCCCCCTGCACAGGCGGTACTGCAGCTCATCGTACGCCCGAGGCTTCGTAAATACCGTAGTGTCCGGCGCCTTGAATTCGTCGGGGATCATCCGCACCATCGGTAAATCGAGGTTTTGCAAGAAGAGGAGCTCCACTTTTGCTCGCGCCTTCTTAGAATTTTCCGGCAAATCGTACAGACGCTCGATCCTAGCCAGTAGGTAGGTGGCAAAATTTTTCTTGTATTTGTGGAGGACTTCGTCGCCTCCGCAAAATAAACTGCCGGGTGCATCTCCTCCATGTCGGCGCAAATAAAGAGCCACGCAGGCACTTGATCGAAGTCCGGTTCACCTCTCCTTTTAAGAGATGTCATGAACTCGTAAAAGTACGGCATCCCCGTACATGACTTCTCTTTCTGCTCTACCCCGGGGAGGTTCCTGAAGTCGATGACCCCCAATCTCATGAATTTGGCCTCGTCGTCTGTCCAGACGCCGTCCGCCCACTCGGAGTGGATGTTTTCCTTCGGGTTGTATGGCCGGTACCGAGCTTTACCAGACGGCTTCACGATTTCTTTTCGTTTTTCGAGGAAGACTTTGAAGAATTCGTGCGCGTGAGATGAGATGTCCGCAATCTTCTTATTTTTGCTCCTCACCTGCTTGGCCTCTTTGAAGTACTGCTCTCCAGGCCGCTCGAGGAGGACATTCATGGTCGCCCTTGTGACGTTGTAGTCCTTGAACTGCCTCCGCTTCTCGGGCACTAATTCCCCCGTCGGATTGTAGAGCCCGAGAGAACGATCGATGTTGTGCAATTCCCGTTTCACAAGGTGCTTCCGCTTCGTCCTCTCCACCCATTCCTTGGTAGAATAGCACCTGTCTAGAACCGAGGAAATGGGTTTAATCGTGACTTTTGGGTAGTCCTTGGTCCACTTTGGGTTATCGCGATGAAGGATATGCTTGGCCAATTTCGCGAGGTCATCGTAGGTTAAGTTCCCCAGCCACTTAAAGAACTCGCGCGTGAGATTCCCACTCTCGGGATTCCAGTTGTTCTTTTCACAGAACTTCCCATCACTATCCGGGTTATGAAGCTCGCCGGCACCTGCGCTCGAGATCACTCCGCTCCAAAGAGAAAACACGTCGTCCGGCGCAGTGATCAGCTTCAGCTCATTGTGGATGTCGAGCAACGCTTCGGCATTACTTTTCTTTGCGTCCCTCTGCGCCTGCGCCACGTCGAGCATCGAGAACCGCAGCCTCATAGCAGCTTGAAACTCCTGCAGGGGGGTACGTACACCGATAGCTATCAGTCAACGATTTAAGGTCGACTCGATCTAAACAAACAAATGTTCGTTGAGCGCATGGATGGCAAGATAGTAGACGAGGCAGGACACAGATCTAGCGTATTAGGTCGAGTCGACCTAACTTGAAGCCGACTCGGATATACTCTACGGGATGGACTACCAAGTGTTTTAGGTCGACTCGATCTGAAAATTACCCTAAATTTTGCTTTGTTTCTTTCGGCCTCTTTCGTCCTGGAGGCTTGATAAGCCGTTCCCACATCTTTGAGTTCTTTTGGATTCTTGGGGCGGTCGAGATTTATCCATACTTGCCGCGCTCCCAATATGTTTGTCGCCCATGACGGTTTGATGGCGCCGAAGTGGTTTACGCGGTTGTAGTAGGCGGAAATTTGACGAAGTTTTTCGTTATTCTCCGTCCACACGACAAAGCAGTTCTATGACGCGAAGTCTTTGAAGTCTTTCTCGTCAATCCCTTCATCGCGCATCATGTAGCTGGCTTTGACGTTGTGCTGCCCATTGATCAGCCAGAACTTTCCATCTTTGATGGCGTCCCAGCTAGTCGGTTTAGTGGCCTGGTCGACAGGCATTACGCACAGAGTCTGCTTCGTGCTCCTATATGGCATGCTGAGAAGGAAAGTCATGATCTTTTTCGCATGTTTCGGCTCGTAACTTTTGATGTTCATGTGCGGAGGCGCATCGATTAGTTGTTCGATGGGGATTGACTTTTTATCGTCGACGTCGAACATGAACGCCTTGGTGCAAGACGTCCAGAACGTCCAGTACGCTTCCGTCGAGCGCGCGTAGTCGGGTTTGTTGTTGCCGACCAGGGGCTCCGGTAACTCCGTCACAGCGGACGCCAAGCTGTCCTCGTTGACAGCCTCAGGCGCCATCTTCTCTGCAAGTTGCCTCTTCTTTGAGGAGGACGCGAGGTTGCTTTGGCGTAGTTCTCCAGAAGGTGTCACAGGCGTGCTCGGCTTGCGTTTATCTCGGCTGTGTTGCGGTCTTGCAGTTGGCGAGAAGTTGCCCATGGATCCCGCACTCCCTCCCTGACTCCGGTTATCGAGGGACACGCTTACAAGTGCCATCGATTTTTTATGCAATTCCACTTTTTCCTTCAAGACGTCGAAGTTCTGGATGAGCTTGCGGACTTTTAAGCAGAGCCTTGCCCCACGCAGCGGCTGACCGTTGCTGCTCTGGAAGTATTTATTGTCATAATCGTCCTCTAGCTCCTTGATGCACCCACTGAACTCGGTCGTTTCAAGAGAGTGCAGGAGGGGGGTGATATTGAATGGGATCACATCCGAGTCGAAGGTGAGCGTGAAGTTGTATTGCTGCCTCTTATCACATTTTGTTCTCGTTGTGATGCAATGAATCAATATCTTGGATCCTGCAGCCGCGCTGATGTCCTTGATCTTTTCGTGGTATGAAAGAGGCAGGAAGGCGGGCGCATTCTTGGCCTTCGTTGTGAAGCAAATGTCTCGTGTATTCCCTATCATGTGTAGGCTCCAGTACTCCTGCAAGTCCTGGTCTTTCATGTCCCAGAACTCCCCAAAGTTCGCCAGGTCGTCGCCCGCCTGGTCATCATCCGTGTATGGCTGATGAGCTGCCCTCTCGTAGTAGAGCTCGAGCTTTGGCATTTGATGTTCCTTTGGTGTCTTCCTCTCTGTTGCCATTCTGTTCACAGCGCGGACATACAACGAATTAGGTCGATACGAGCTAAAGTGTGCGACACAGATATCCGCAAGACTCTTCATGAAATACCAATTCTATCATGCTTGATCACCACTGGCTAGACACTGTGACGTCTATTTTGATGAGTCCCACATCAGAATTTAGCTCGGGACGAGCCGAAGTTTAGGTCGGCGTGGATTCTTTACAGTTATAGTTTGCTTTTCATATGTATCATACATACAATACTTTCGCTATGATTATTTAGGTCGATCCGACCTGAATATCAATTACAGTATATAACTTTGAGTATGACGGAGTTACGGATATGTTTTACAGTACCCATGTGTATAGGTTGCATGGGATTTTGTAGAATTTTGTGAGCTTCTCCCCGGCTTGGGTGCAGGACGTTGGGGGCCATTTAGGTCGACTCGACCTGAATCTGTTTTTCTTGATTACAATTTTCAGAGAATATATGATATAGTAGTTTAGATCGGATCGACCTGAACTATGTGAATTAACACATGGAGCAGTATTCATTTTCTAGACTTTCTAGTCTAGTATTCATCAACCAGGTACAGGAATTGCAGATTTAGGTCGATTCGACCTGGTCATCGGGTTGGAAAGAGTGATTCTACCTGATGTTGCCCTCTATGTTGACGTAGTATTCATTATAAGATATGGTTGATTAGGTCGTATCGACTTAACTGGATTGCAATTAAGGTCGTGTCGACCTGAATATTACGCATTTAAGGTCGTTCATTATTGCGTTCTTAGGGTAAATTAGGTCAGTTCGACCTGAATTTCGTTTTGGTTCATCGTTATGTTCTACACTGTGAATCCTGGAATTCCTAAAGTACGATTTGATTTCTCGGATTTCGGTCGACTCGACCTAAACTTCTGGTTCGGGAGAGTGCTTCTACATATGGTTTTCGGTAGTTTTGAGCTGTGTTAATTATATGACTTGGTATTTTAGGTGGGGTCTAGCTGAATGGACTGCAATTTAGATCGATTCGAGCTGATATGTGGCATGTATTGGTGAAGTTTAGATCGGGTCGATCTAAATTGCGGTTCCTCGCTCGAGTTTCTCTGTCCATTTCAGAGGATGAAGTGTCCTTTCTATAATCTATTGCGTGTTCAAGTACTAGGATCGACCTAAATTGACATCACGGTAAACAGACATCGAGCTAAACAAACATCCAATAACAAGTGCTTACCTTGAATTCCCGAATGTGCTCTGGAAATTTTGTGCTTTGCTATCAAACAAGCAATCCAGTAGGCAACTTGGATGACCCTTTTGTCGAATACTTCCAAATGCTCCCTCAATATGGCGCCAATTGATCGATCTGAAAACAAAATGCAACAACTTCCTAGTGAATGAACTGATCTTCTAATCCATACATGAAAGAATCACTCATTTACTTCTTGCAAATACTTACTCCATGCATGCAAAATTGATTAGAGCCTCATAACTGTACCTCTAATTATCTACGATTCATTATCACCAGTGGGAGGTGAGCAACCATAACCTATACTATACTATACTATACCAATACTAACCTGACAGCTGAATTTCAGGTGCTTCAAGAAAATAACTATGCACCAAAAATCCATGCACCACCACCCATCTAATAAAGTCAATAGCTCTCAATCTGTGATTGTAAGCTAATAGATTCAGAAATCAAAATTTCCCCAATTGAAAGAAACTAGGTTGTTCACTCCAGCAACTCGATAACGGATTGAACGAGACAAATCACTCCTTCAACTAAGAACAGCCATGCATCACCAACCATAGAATCAGAAAAGAGCTCTGACTCTGTCAATTCTTACTTCTTGTGGACCTCAAGCTACATTAAAAAAATAAAAATTAGCTATTGAGAGCTAGCTAAAACGCCATAGCAAACAGGTTTTCCTGATTCCTGGGCTATTTAAACTAGAGCCGACCTGAATGGACTGCAATTCAAGAATTGAAAACAAGAAGGCTACGGTACTGTTTGTTAACAGAATTCAGCAGACAAATCACACCAGCACCTAAGAACGGCCATGTACTACCACACATCAGGAGGTGCAACAACTCCTTTATCAAGCAACAGAACTCGTAAACCATACATGAAAGCATCAGCTAGCGGTTACAAGTACACAGATCCTGCAATTGTTTGTACTGAACTGGACAAGACATGCTCTCTTTAATATGAATTCTGGCTCAGCTGGCCACACAGCTTCTTCAGCTAAATTTCCACAAGCTGAACTGCTAGAAGTCATATTAAAGAGAGCATTTCAAGGTGTGCAAAGTGACATTTCAGCAAGAAAAATGGCAAAGCACTACTGCGACATGCATGCAACAACTTGTATGCTTTGTTGTAGCAGCCAGTATACTTACCTCAAAGAAGACTGCCCCTCCACTTTCAATTTGGCCCTTCTATCTCCAATTCTGCGCGTTGTCTACCAACTTCTAACTCCAGCTTCAAACCGTGTGTACACAGTAACAAAAAATACTAAGCAAGAAAGACTAGATGCTACAAACCCTAAAACCCTACGCAAGAAGAGCAGATGAACCCAAAACTGTTGATGGACCACGGGGGATGCAGATTGAATTACAATCTAGCCTCTAAGCCACTTACCAAAAGCTTGAAATCCACCCTAAACCCTAAAAAAGGAATCCAAACTAACAAGACGTAACACAAACAGAAGAGAGAAACACGAACATGCAAGACGTAAAACAAACAAGGAATCCGTGGCGAACAAGGGCGACGGACACTAACACAGAAACGAGAGGGAAGAAAACACAAACAACGCGCAAAAGAAACACAATGGGCGGAGATATGAACGAGCGGAAACAACACAACAGACTGAAAACAAAAAATCTTCGGGACTCAAACCCTAACCGCTGCGAGGGAGACGACCCCGAGGCGCAGCGGGCAGAGGCTATCGGGCAGCGGGCAGTGGCCATCGAGCAGCGGGCAGGGGTACAAATGTATATACATGTATACATATATATACATATACGTACATGTACATGTACATGTACATATATACATATACATATATGTACATGTACATGTACATATATACATATACGTATATGTATATATGTACATACATATATGTGTATATGCATGTATATATACGTATATATGTATGTACACGTATACGTATATATGTATGTACACATATACATATATGTATGTACACATATACATATATGTATATGTATAAATATATGTAACATGTATATATTTGTACATTCTCGTTCTAATAGTCTTAAAACGTAGATTTTGTAACCCTCGTGAATTTTCCAAATTTTCTCCAGTTCTCTTCGATGCGGTTTGTGTTCAAATCAGAAGTACTTAACCCTTAAATGTCCAGATTGGCCATTCCGGCCAATGTACACGACCGTATTTCATTGTATTTGGAATGGTTCTACACCTCCTATGAGTATTATATCAAAAGTAAAATTAAAATTCATGTCTACATGGTCTTAAAAGCTATTGGGATCTCAATTTGGAACTTCTACTCATAACAAATGTTAAATATACGGCAACGTATCTACTATTCCCTAAATCCTTCAAGGGTTAACCCTTTAGTGCCCAGCAAACCACATTATGGTCACTACAACGTCCGAAATGCAAATAGCAGAGAATCCGTGAAGAATTGGAACTTCAGTTTTGAAGTTCAGATTTGCCCACATACATTACGCACCTTCCAGAAAAAGAAATTTTCAATTTGGAATTGTACAACTATCAAAATACCTATCAACAGAACGCGAAAATATTGCAAATACATGAAAATACAGTAAATACTTACAAATACAACATATATACTGTGTAGTATTTCTTGTGTTTGGAAGTTTGTTATCTTGTTTTATTTTTTTGGATTGTGTTCTCTTCTTCATCTTCCATTAGTGTGTGTAATCCGATCTTGACTAATGTACCCACTCCTGTCAATTTTCAAGGAATAAAATTTTGTCCTAAACCGTACATGGACAAGTCACTTTCACTTATAAATCTTACAATAATTATGTATGAGTCTATTTTTGATATGAAAGATTGCAACGGAGAGGTGTTGACATAGGGCATAGCTGAACTTCTTTGCTTTTATTTTTGAAGTAATACACCCCCCAAAATCTCGTTTTTGAGCGTGCATTATATAGTTCAATACATACTATAATCTTCCGATCCCACCATCGGATGATTCTCAAATTTTAATAAAATGTGTGCTCTCGAGTTGATAATAGAATTGTACGGTTACTTTCTAATTTAACCCATTCTATTTTTGGTAGTCTCAACCACAATGAAAAAGTCTACTGAAATCCAGGGCTCTGAGCTACAGTACCCTGGGCACTAAAGGGTTAACTCTCAAAGGGCTCATAGAGATACTATACGTGGAAGGCAAAGTCGGCACTTTCATTTTAGAATATTTAATAACAGTTGAAAGAGTGGAGGTTGGCACTTTTTTAAGTAATTATTAATAATTTGGCTATTAAAAGTAAGCACTTAATTTTTTCACGTTTGCTAAAAGTTTTTATTTTTATTTGTATAGTGAGTGTTATGCTTTCGTCTACTACTGTTCAGAATTGGGTTATGAGTTTGTTTTATTTTTGACTTTATGTTTAGCTTTTTTCTGAATTTAATTTTGTTGATTTTGACAAAATACATAATAAAGTTATTAATGTTTTTGGCATCTTTTTGGGGAATTATTATCTACCGACCCAGCCTTCTAGGTGCGGTAGTAGACACGTTGGCGTATATTATCTTGACATTTGTTGTAAAAAGAAAGGTTTCAAATTGGAATTCCAAGAGCTCATTATTTAAAATCATGTGGACCTGCATTTTAACTTCTTTTTTTTGAAACCCATAGGAGGTATATAATCATGTCAAATACAATGGAATATTGTTGTGTAAGACAGGTTGGAATGGGCTCTGTGGACCTTTAAAGGTTAAATTTGGTCTATTACATGAGCTCTTACTCAAGAATATCATAGATTGGCAATTGTCAGTTTAGTTCGTGTTTTAGCACATCCTACATTCCGGGCAACGAGGACAACGAGCAGCAAACTCTTGTATATATATATATGTGTGTGTGAGTGTGTATATATACAAAAATATATAACAGGTATATGTATTTGAACATTATTGTGTTGTTCAAATAATTTCAATGAAATACTTATTCTAATATCTACATTATTTCCTGAACGTCCCAACGTCCTAAAACTGGATCACAAACAGATTCCAAACTCTGTAACTTTATAATAAAACCTCGGATGATCTTTATGCAAGTCACCTTAGAAAGCCTATTAAATTTTGTACCAATTGTAGACAAAAATTTAAAATAAAATGTTGAGCAGCCGCATAATAATTATTGATATCTATTAATACCCGATTTCTAAAATACTTACTTTTGAAAGTGCTGACCTTGCCTTCCACGTACTATATATATACTAGGAAAAAAAAAATAACATGTATATGTACGTATATATATATATATATATATACGTACATTATATATTCGTATATTAGTACATGTATAATTATTAGTACGTATATTTTTAGGACCCTACCTTCAGTTGGATGATCTCTAGGCAAGTCACTTTAGAAAGCCTACTTAGATTTTAACAGTCTGCATGGAGTAGACTGCATGGAGATGAGATTAAATTCTCTACCTATCACAATAAAATCAAGGCTAGAGATAGAAAATGAGGGTGACGGGCAGAAACCCAACCAAGATTGAGACCCTAGTCGTGAGAGGGACGAATTCCTCGGGCAGCACGCAAAGTGGGGTAGCGGGCAACGAGGGCTACGAGCATCGACAACTTTTATATATATACTGTATATATGTGCAAGTAGAGTTGGTAGAACATAATACCCTATAAAAATGCCGAAAAAAATAAAATAAAATATTAAGTCGTCCCCACTGGGTAGCGGGCAACGCTCAGGACTACGGGCAGGGCTACGGCCACTCAGCAAAAACTTGTATATGAACATGTATATATACAAGTATATCCGCATATATATACATTTGTATTTATTATATTAATATATGTATATATATATATATATATATTGTACGTTTGAAGGCAGCATTGGCAGAAAAAAAAAATTTAAAAACTTGCCGATATAATTTTAAAAATTAACAGGAAGAATTTGGTCGATATCATCAAAAATGAAGACAACAAAAAGTCGTCAAAAACAAACACTATAAACTGGATGAAAACATGACACTCCACAAAAATGGTAGAGAAAAATATATAATTATAAAACGTTTACTAGCGGGCAGAAAATAATTATTGATATCTGTCAATAGCCAATTTCATAATACTTACCTTTGAAAGTGCCGACCTTCACTGTTTAAATTTTTATTAATTATTCGACATGAAAGTGCCGACCCTGACTTCCGCGTACTATATATAATCGAATATATACATATATGTAGAAAAATAGGTGTATGAATATATATACATATATACATATATTCATACACCTTATCGGGATTTATTTTTCTGAGCTTTTTTTAATAGTTATAATTTATAGGAAGACAAGAACACACGTTCTACTGCTGTTTGGAAATAATTCATTTCTTTTATTAGGATCATAATAGGGTTTTCTCAAATACACAAACTTGATTATCAAAATATGGTGTCATAGCACGTGATACCGCATATTCCCCTAGAACGCACTTTTTCGTATTAAGAACGCTCGTAGAGGTGATTTCCGGGTTATCGTTCCGCGGAGACTCTGTGAAGTGGGAAGTTTCAGGAGATGGTCCCGGACTGGTGATCTCCCTCTCTCTGTCACCAGCTCAATCCCTCTTTCCTACTGAACCGGGCCTTCTCCTACTGATTGACCCGGTTACGACTAGATCCGGTATCTTTCCGGGGAGGACTTCTTACTAATCTTCCTCTCCCCCGGTCCACCGGTATGACCTGATCCGGTTTCGTTTAACCTCTTTTCCCCTCAGAGGGTTCTCCATTCACATTAGTGGTGTTGGATTGAAAGACACACCCCTCCCTACTGATTTAAGTGATGGGAACTTCACTACCTTCCGGTTATACTCACAAAACTCCTCAATCCAAGTAATTCCCGTACTGCACTTCAGCTGCAGATTCATCCCAGACCCACAGCCGGTCACTTAAGCGCAACCCGGTTTTCCCCCTTCTAAAAATTACTACAACGACCTGATAACCGGGATGGACTTTTATCCGGGGTGTCCGGAATCGGTTGGACTCCTAACAGTTTGTTTTACTCTGATCATTCCGTCTCTCCTTATCACATGATCTACCCAGGTGCTGGCACCTCAACCGGACTACCCATCCAGGAGTTCTGAGAGAACCGGAGTACCCCCTCCTATCCACTCAGCCACTAACCCGGATTATACCTTGCAACCGAACACGGAACAACTAGATCTACAACGGAATCCGATCAACACTTCCGGTTACCAAGGGACTAATTTGGACCACGATCTCCACCAATAACCACATACACACACACATACACAAACACTCCGGTCCGTAGAAGAGTATGCCTAGGGTTATTTACAAAGAGAAAATGGTACTATTGAAAGTAGAGAAGATTGCACAAGGCACACACACAAACACAAGGAATGCGTAGAAAGAGATGATCTTTACTCAAAGGCCTTCCACCTTAAGTAGTGTACACTAGGAGGTCACCATGGACAAACCATATGGGATAACTCATCACAAGGACACTCTAGAGATCAGCCCATGCCTAACCCCTCCTCCCACACACCATTATTTAGCACCCGTACGTCTTTGGCTTCTAGCAATACTACGTTGCATCAATTACCTCAATACTCCCACTTTGCGTAGAGCCAAAGCCTCTAAGTCCAAATGCTATTACTAATCGTTGGTGTCGGTCTCTACAAAGACCCTTTGTGAGCACATCCGCCACCATGTGCTCCGTTGGGCAATACTCCAAATGTATAACTCCCAATTCCAACTTCTCCCGAATGAAGTGGTATTGCACATCAATGTGCTTCGTGCGTGAATGATGTGTAGGGTTCTTTGCAAGTGAAATGCACCCTTGGTTGTCACACATAATCGTTGTAGCCTCACCTTGTGTGCAACCCACATCCACCATTAGTTGCCTCAACCAAATGGCCTCCTTCGTGGCATGGCTCGTAGCCATGTACTCGGCCTCCACCGTTGATGTCGCCGTCGTTTGTTGCCGCTTGCTATTCCACGACACCGCTCCCGATCCGACCTTGAACATGTAGCCCGTTGTCGATCTTCGATCGCTCGTGTCTCCCGCGTAGTCCGCGTCACAATAGCCGCTCAACACAATGTCTTTGCCTCCAAGACACAACTTCACATCGCTTGTGCCCCTCAAATAACGCATGATCCTCTTGACCGTCATCCAATGCATCGAGCCCGGTCTCGCCATGTGTTGACTCACCACGCTAATTGGATACGCAAGGTCGGGCCGTGTCGCAATCATCGCATACATCAACGACCCCACCGCTTGCTTGTATGGCACCTCCGCCATCGATTTAGCCTCCATCGCATACTCCTCCTCCGAAAGCTTGACGAGCTTGGAGTTTGCATCCAATGGTGTTGCCACGGGCTTACAATCCTCCATCCCGAATCTCTTGAGCACGTCCATCACATACTTGCCTTGACTCATGGTGATAGTGCGTGTAGCCCTATCACGCACAAACTCAACACCAAGACAAAAGTGCAATTCTCCAAGATCACTCATCTCGTACTCTCTCTCAAGCATGTCTTTTAATGCATTCATTAAACTCATGAGGCTTGCAAGAATGATCAAATCATCAACATATATGATCACAATCACCACATGTTGCCCCTCTTGCATGAAGTAGAGACTATGATCCGCAATGCTCCTAGTAAACCCGTGTGCAACCAAGAACGTGTCAATCTTTTGGTACCACGCTCTTGGAGATTGTTTCAACCCATACAATGATTTTTGCAACTTACAAACAAGGTGCTCTTTACCTTGTTGCACAAACCCCTCAGGTTGCACCATGTAGATGTCCTCCTCCAAATCGCCATTCAAAAATGCGGTCTTCACATCCATTTGATGCATCTCCAAGTCCAAGGCCGCTCCAATGGCAAGAATGCATCGAATGGTGGTGAACTTGGCCACGGGAGCAAATGTCTCGTGAAAGTCCACCCCATGCACTTGCGCGAACCCCTTGGCTACTAATCTTGCCTTGTGACGCACAACAATACCCGAAACATCCCTCTTTGTCCGAAACACCCATTTGCAACCAATGGGGTTGCGATCCTTTGGAATGGGAGTTAATTGCCACGTACCGTTAGCAATTAGAGAGTCGTACTCCTCTTGCATGGCGCGCTCCCACTTGACCGCATCCTCACCTTGCATGGCTTCTCGAATGGTCAATGGACCATCCGATAATGCCACATTCGCATGCTCGTCCTCCACTTGAGGGAAGATGTGGTTCTTCCACCATTCTCCAGGTGGCTTGCGCGATCTCTCGGGGTACCGCCGCTCGCTTGAAGAAACTTGCTCCTCTTGCGTGCCCTTTGCGCCATTCTTGGCCTTTGAGCTCGATGGCGCTTCAACAACCTCCGTGTCGCCAACTTCGTCATCACCGTCATCATCACCTACATCAACAACACTAGGAGACTTGGAGGGTGTGTCCACCAAAACGTCTCCACTACTCCCACTTGGACCAACCTCCAAAGGAGCCTCCATCGTAGACTCCTCACAAAATGTCACATCACGTGACCGAATGATCTTCCTCGTGTCCACCGACATGAGTCTATACGCCTTGGTACCTTCACAATACCCAAGAAACACACATTTCAAGGCCTTAGCCTCGAGTTTCGTCCTCCGTTCGTCGGGAACCTTCGCATATGCAATGCATCCGAAGATGCGCATGTGTGCAACACATGGTTGCCTCCCACTCCACGCTTGCTCCGGCGTCATGCCTTCAACCGCGCTTGTTGGACACCGATTGCGTGTGTATACCGCATTCACCACCGCTTCCGCCCAAAGGTCCAACTTCAAGTTTTGAGCGTGCAACATGCTCCTCGCCATCTCTACAATGGTGCGATTTGCGCGCTCCGCAACTCCATTTTGTTGAGGCGTGTACGGGGCCGAAGTTTGGCGTGCGATGCCTTCATTCTTCAAAAGCTCGTCAAATTTCTTGGACATGTACTCGCCGCCATTGTCCGACCGAAACACCTTGATCTTCAACTCGGATTGGTTCTCCACCAATGTCTTGAACTCCTTGAACTTCTCAAAGCACTCACTCTTGGCTTTGATAGGGTAGAGCCATATCTTCCTTGAAAAATCATCGATGAAGGTCACAAAGTACTTGCAACCTCCCATCGATGTGGTCTTCATGGGGCCACACACATCCGAATGCACGATCTCCAAAACTTTTGTGGCCCGTGTCGCCCCTTCACCCGCAAATGGCAACCGTTGTTGCTTGCCTTCAATGCAACCTTCACACGTGAATGTAGAAGCATCCACTTTCAATTGATGAAGGTCCATACCGCTTACCATGCCGCGTAGTGTCTTCACACTCTTGATGTTCAAATGGCCAAGTCGACGATGCCACAACGCCAACTTGTCGTCCTTCAAGTTTGAATGCGCCAACGCCGCCGATTCCTTCGAATGCACCTTGGAGAACTTGATGTGGTACAAGCCCTCGTGTTCTTCAATGATGGCCACCTCATCTCGACTCGGTGACAACACATAACACCCCTTATCACTAAACTCAACCCTCAAGTGCTTTGCCGCTAATTGCCTCACCGATAGTAAATTTGCCGTTAATTTGGGAACGTGGAGGACATCTTGGATAGTGATTGTCTTCACACAACCCCTCACCTCGGTGTCTACAACAATTTGGCCCTTGCCAACGGCCTCAAGCACCGTATCATCTCCCAAAATCACTCTCCTTGGATTAATGAGAGCATACGAATGAAAACAAGTTTTATGTGGTGACATGTGGCTTGTAGCCCCCGAATCAACAATCCAATCACTCGTACTACCATTGCACGATACATTGCTTGCCATGTTTGCATACTCATCACCAACCTCAATCCAATCACTCATGCTTGCATCACCCTCGATACCATCACTCATGCTTGCATCACCCTCGATGCCATCGCTCATGCTTGCCTCATATCTAGCCGTAAATGCGTACTCATCATCGTCACGAGTTTTAGTGTTGTTTGCACTCTCCCCTTTCTCATCCCTCTTGCGTTTGAAGCAAAATTTGGCAATGTGGCCCTTCTTACCACAATAGAAGCACACCTTGTCGCTTGAGCTCCCACCGCCTCCATTCTTGAATTGCTTCGCCACGAGTGCCGCTCCATCTTCTCGAGACTCGTTCTCCTTTCGCCGCGAAAGCTCGTGCAACAACCGTGAGGTCACATAGTCCAATGTGAGCTCCGTAATGGGTCTTGACTCCATCGCCACGATGAGGTACTCGTATGATGATGGAAGGCTCTCCAAAAGTGTCATCACGATGTCACCATCCGTAACCGACACGTCGCAACCGTTGAGTTGATCCGCGAGAGCTTTGACCTTGTTGATGTGCGCCAACATGTCATCTTCTTCGCCCATCTTGATGGTGAAGAACTTGCGCCTCAAAAACAAAATGTTGGCCAATGTTTTCGCTTCGTGAATGTTGCAAAGCTTGGACCATGCTTCCGCGGGTGTCTTGCACGAACGAATGTGCGCAAGTTGCGAATCCGCGAGGTTGAGTGCCAAAATGGCAAATGCTTTCTTCTCCCTCCTCGTGTACGCTTGCATGATCCTAGGATCCGTAGAAGAGAAAGGAGGTTCCTCACTACCCTCGACAATCTCCCACAACTCCTTCTCGGCCATCACCATCTCCATTTTGAACTTCCACAAGTGGAAATTCACCCCATCGAACTTGTCCACGACCTTGGGACCCTCACCCTCAAAAGATGCCATGATCCTCACTTACGTATGCCTCCCCACACAAATGAAACCTCAAACTCAAACACACAACTTTGTTTTTGTGATTTTTTTTTTTGCTTTGATATTGCACCTTTGTGCACCCAATGGGTTTAAAACAACCCCAAACACTAGATCAGCACTTTTGTGCTCCACACACGCCTCCCAACACTCAAATGTGAGAACCCTCACCCAAAAGAGGCTCACCAAAACCCCTCAAATCACTCAATGGAGCTCAAAACAACTCCAAATGCTTCAATACGACGCCTTAGTGTCCCCAAACACTCAATGCACGTCAATGACACCTTTGTGTCCTTCAAGAGCACTCACTCAATGCACATGAACTCACACAAGTCCCTCAAAACCCCAATCGCATTGAAATTGCTCAAAACCGCACCTTTGTGCACAAACTAGCTCCAAATGAAAATTTGAGCACCCCAAGAGCATGAAACACATGCAACACCTCAAAGCAAGTGCCTAATCACTAGGATCAGATGGTAGACCCTCCACGAGAGCCTTCACACCTCACAAATCACTTGCATTTACTCAAATGCTCACAATTGAACCAAACGAAGTTCCACTCGCAACGAAGAGATAGAAGAAAGAAAAGAAGGAGATCAAGGGAAGAAATTGACCAAAGAGAGTGCTCCAACATGTAACTTCAGCCCATGCACACCTCCAAGAAACACCAACGCTTCAACAAGCTCCAAAACCTCCAACAATGCTCCAAAACCGCCCGTTGCGCACCGACCTCAAAATACTTGCACAAATGCAATCTAATACTCATGAAACACACATGAGTGGGCCCATAACCTATTGAAAGTAGAGAAGATTGCACAAGGCACACACACAAACACAAGGAATGCGTAGAAAGAGATGATCTTTACTCAAAGGCCTTCCACCTTAAGTAGTGTACACTAGGAGGTCACCATGGACAAACCATATGGGATAACTCATCACAAGGACACTCTAGAGATCAGCCCATGCCTAACCCCTCCTCCCACACACCATTATTTAGCACCCGTACGTCTTTGGCTTCTAGCAATACTACGTTGCATCAATTACCTCAATAGGTACACAAAAAAGACCCCAGGATTGAGGAACATCCCTGGATAAAAAAAAAACACAAAGCCGACCAGATCCGGGAAACCCGCAGATCCTAAAAACCCAGGATCCGGAAAAACTGGGGAACTACCCCACGTATCAGTTCTCTTCCTACACTGCAACTAACATTAGAATTCTAAAAACCTAACTCCCAAACGGAGTCCTACCCTACTTACTCAAAAAGGGGCCTGTTCTAAGTGGCCGGATCCACTAAGTCCGGGCCACTGATTCCGGGACTCCGATGACTCCGGGCAGCTACTGGTCCTTCGGCGGCTGCTCTTCCTCATCTTCCGGGCTCCCCACCATCAACTCTAGTGCTATCCGGAAGCACAAAATTCTGCTGGCGCGGACGACTGGAACTGTAGAGAGTGAATGAACAGTGGGTCGCCCAATTTAGAGCGGCCCACTTCAATGCTCGGATCGTGGCCGGGTCCATTGGAGACCCGTCCTCACCTATCCGGTCTCCCATCCGGTTTCCCACCGGAATCTGCTGTCGATCTAGTCCTGTAGTAATTCCTCTAGGCTGCGCCCGGATGCCACTCTCTCTCCAAATAAATAACTGAGCCGTTATGGCCATTACTTCTCCTATTTATGGCGGAAAGACTACTCCTAGTTGCCCTAGAAACCCTAACTAGCCGCTTTTGGGAAAACGAGGTTTGACGTATGGTCATAGTGTTTTAAAGCATTCTATTTACAAAATGTGAAGAAGTACAATCTTTTATGATCATTGCTATTATATTGAGTTTTTAGAATAGAAGGTATCTTTTAGACCAATCTTGACTTCAATCTTAATTCCAAATTCTGTGGCCCCTAAATGCCCTCACCTATGTCCGGTTTGGGTAGTTCTCTAACAATGTATTATAAAATGCAACTAACATGAATATTCGGAACTTGATGTATAAATAAAAGTTAATAATTATACGTTTTGAATTTTAGATTCTTAATAATTATTCAATCATATAATTAAATCTAAGATTGTTATCACTTATAATTTTTCTAAAAAATTAGAAACATATAATAAAAAACTATTCTGTAATTCGATTACGAATATTAAGATATAATTATATAAGAACAGATTGTCTGGATGAAATTTGTTGAATGTGACAGGTTATAATGTCGTACTGTTAGTAGGTGTTGTGATTTTTGAAATTTTTTTAGATGCTTGATTTTATGAGTTTATTCTTTCATTGAAGAATAATTTTAGAGTCTGTTTTATCAAGATCTTTGATAATTCATCCATCCGTAACATACACGTTGTTGATCATTTGAAAGAGTGTCATATATATTGGGAAAGCTAGTATTGAGAGGGTCTATGGCGTGAAATAATGTATTTAATTGTAAGTATTTTGAAATCAATCCTAATAAAGTCGTTGAATCAATGTATTAAATGTAAAATCATGATGATTTTATTGACACAAGCTTTAAAATATTACGTTAAACGTTTTATAATATGCTTGTGGATCATTTTATCCTAAACCTTCGTGATTTAGACCTTTGTGATTCTAATAACAATGTCTTAATTTTCACGAAATTTCTAGATTATTTAGCTAATATAGAGCTGTATCATTCGAAAGTCATGAAATATTAAATTTTTACAATTTAGTCATGCTTTTAACAATTTTGGTTTCACGAAGTGGACTGCATGGAGATGAGATTAAAATGATTTTAAATTTAATATTTGGACGTGAATCGTAGAAGTTATGAGCGGATGAAGTTTATCATATCTGATAATTAATTTGTCCAAATAATCATCGGTTAGAGTTTAGGGTAGAGTAATCTAATGCTTTTTGCGTATTAAAATTTATTTACAACTTGTGCATTTCTTTTTATCATGCTTTTGGATCATAATCTCTTGACATTTAGGATTGAGGCCCCATAATGTAGAACAATTTGCGATTTTGAATATTATTTACACGTAAAAAATACTCTAATAAAACACTTGCATGACTTGAATGTAATAATCATGCATTAATTTTGACAAATTAAATATGTTTGAACTTGTTAAAATATAATTAAATGTGAATTAGTTGCAATTATTCTGTGAAATGCTCGTATATTATTTTTTTAATTTTCCATATATCTATTTAATATATTTCATTATTTTGTAATTATTGTGATTAATTATGGTTTTAAACTCAATAATACAATGAAGAAACACGTTAAATTTAATTTTAACGGAAATACCTCGAACAATATTGTTAATTGCTTCTATATATTTAAAACACTGCTCATTATTTACGACATTCAAGTAGATATTAACAAATTAATGAATCATTTGTCATTAACTCACTGACTATAATACTAGAATGCGTCCTGACTTGTATTTAAGTGGATTATATTTTGACATACTATTTTGCTGGCTTAATACTACAGTCAGTGAAAGATACATAGATACACTCGGGGAAGTCAGTTAGATAGTGTAAATTATGGGTACATATGAACGTACGAAGGGTATTTAATAGGGGGGTTTTAGGAAACGATTGGAATATGCTAGTATCTGTAGTATGTTTAGGGTATATTGTACGTATATTCCATATAAATTCCAAAAATATTCCTAAGTAAATTAGTTTTATCACACCCTATATTACTTTTGCAAATTTATAATTTTTATCTCAAATGAAAATAATGTTCAGTAATTCAAGTCCTTCTCTACGCCAGTGTCTGAGAGTTCAATTGATACTAGTAGTGCAATGCTGAACTTGCAAAAATGATGTCATAGATTTTTCAAACACGACAACCGTTAGAAGTGACCATGTTTTGAAATATCTACTTTACAATTATTCTTAAGAAGTCCTACTCAACGGAGTCATTAAAATTTTGAAATGATCAAATGTAGACTGAATTTTTTATTTTAACTTTCAAAATTTACCATTAAATATCGGTGATAAAATTAGTAAATCCTACCGTACGGATGGAATCTACAAGTGAAAATGGTGAACTTCCATTTTTATAAATATTCAAAATTAATCTTAGTCATAAATAGAAGTATCTGATAATGTTTACCGATATGTTCAGTGGTTACCTCAGGGGATTGAATGTCGAGATTTTTGATAACTAGTATATGAGAACAAATCTTGAATGGGTGTCTTTTTTTGATTTCTGATAAATATTATAAATTTATAGAAGTAATATAGTATTTTAAAATAACTTAGAGAATATTCTAGGGATATTCTTAGAATATACCATAACTAAATTATGAATACTAGAATATGCAAAATCACTTTGTAGCACTTCATTAAATACCCTAAAACCGTACATGAAATTAACAGGAAGGTTCCTCCCCGAGGTGGTTATTTTATTGTCAACAACGTTTGTACTTTCGACAAAACCAACAAAGTGCATTTTGAATAATATTATTTTTATTATCTACAATTTAATATAGAGCAATGTCTTACTGTAGAATTTTCCGCTCTTTTTTTTTACGCCGTAATGTTTTTTTCCTTTTTCAATTTTTTAAAATTTTTAAAAAGAATATTCCGTTTCCAATGTTCTTGTTACATAGGGATGGAATCTATATATGAATGAAGTATTCAAGTACTGTATAGAAACCTATTATTGTCGCGAATATTTTCAGTAAGCTTTCTTCCTCCATAGTTCTAAAGTGCACCGAACTTCGTGGACGATGCGATTTTTTAGTGGATGAGAAACGACGGTTCAAATTCTCCCTTCCTCTTCCCGCCACATTGTTCGCGCTATATTGTCTATAAATCTTGAAGTGCGACTGAAATATTCCTTTTCTCGATTCATTGCGTGCTCATGCTCCTCCGTTCGCGCACTCCACCACACCGGTTGTTATACTCTCTCATGGTTGAAGGGAGGATTTTCTTTTGCTTAGGCTTTTACGGAGAGTGCGTGTAGTTGCGGGCTGAGGCTGTAGAATCGTGTGAAGAGGCGCTGTGTCCACGACATATTCCGGTAAGGGATCACTACGTATCCAGAACTTCAAATTCTAGGGTTAGCGCGCACGATTTAGATAGGTTTCGATTCCAGTTGCATGTCATACTGTCATGTTATTGTAATCATTCGGACGGTGCCATCTTTCACACAATTTTATTTGGAGTAGCTTTCATTTGCAATCCACAGTACAGTTGTTGTTGCTTTGATTGGAAATGCAGAATGTACATTCCTGATATTATCGCTGTAAATTACGGAACATATTAGATTGACTCGACCTGATTATCTTGCCTTGTAAGCGAGGGAGAGCCATCCACCAATTTAGGTCGAGTCGACCTAATTGGCACCAACGTTACTTACATTAATCCTTGTACCGGAGCGATATTCATCTTCCTGTTTAGGTCGACCCGACCTGATTGGAACCAACGTTACCGTCATCTAAATTTGTACTTGAGAGAGAGTGATCCTGAAGTTTAGGTCGAGTCGACCTAATTGGCACCAACGTTACCTACACTAATCATTGTACTGTTTAGGTCGGCTCGACCTAATTTACACCAAGGGTACCTACATCTAGCCCTGTTCTGGAGATAGAGCGATCCTCTAGTTTAGGTCGACTCGACCTATGTTGCACCTACTTTACCATGCTGTAGCTTGGTACTGGTGCGAGATTTATCGTCGGGTTTAGGTCGACTCGACCTAAATAAATCAAGTACTCCAGACTTGACCACCTGGCTTCCTGTTGCTTCTTCAGGTCAGGTCGAGCTGAACTCCGTAGATGGCACGTAATCTGATGACCCAAATTCAGGTCGAACCGATCTAAAGTATATCATGCCCTTCCCTTCTGCAGACATTCTATATTGTATCCCATGCCATATGTTCTGATACATTTAGATCGAGGCGACCTAAATTGAGAGGACACGTAAATCTCATATTAGTGATACCCTTCTGCATGGGACTGTTGTATCCACATTTGAGATAGACTCGACCTAAACTACCCCGGATTGTTATCTTCTGTTCAAAACCCGGCGGTGAGTCATATCTCTCACCCCAAATTTCAACTCAGCTCGTATCGACCTCAATTGACGTACCCTACTCCCTACGTTCATCAAGTAACCGGATGGATGACGAAAACCGTCATATCAAGTTAGCTCGATCCGACCTAAGTTGAGATGATAATCGAATCTATGTCTCTACGGATCTGGATGGATACAGTTTAGGTCTTCCCGACCTACTTGAGACATGGTCAAGACAGATGAGGTCGATTCGACCTAAACGAAACTCGATGAATGACCATAGCCTTCCGCTCGGAAGTGCAAGAGTATCCACCCTTTTGCATTTGAATCCCTCCCGTTCCGTATGTACAACTTCCAAATCCCTCTTGAGATTCAGCTCGCCTCGAGCTAATCAAGAATATGGGAGGCCATCTCCAATGTTCTATCCTCTAACTTTCGGGCTTGCAATCCTTCAGGTATCTTCAGGTCCTGTATTGGTGCCATGGACCTTGCTCGCATGTCCAATGCTGGAATCGATTCCTCGGACGACGAAGCTGAGGCACAGGACACACTCGACGTGGAATTTCCGGATTGTGAAGGCATTCCACGGCGTCAGTGGAAAACTCAGCGTGTAGCTTTGTTCAATGACGACGGCTTGCATGTTGGGGACAAAACTTGTCATAGCGTCAACTCAGATCTTGTCCTTGGTGCGAACGGACCACTTGGAGACACTCACGTTGCTGTTCACATAGTCCGCAGTCACTCCGAGGTTGACATCCCCTGCGAGTGGAGGTACTCATTGCGGGCTTGGCCGATTCGGCTTGTTCATATCAATGGAGCTAGCCTCCATGATCATGAACTTCGCGACAACTACAACCGTCACCAAGCTAGTCTCACGCAGCCCTCTTCCGCTAGGTCGTTGAGATATACTAGTACAGTGAGGAATCCGCCCCAGGAGACTTCCATCAAATCGCAGCAACTCCTCACTCAAGACTCTATCAACTCCGTCTCCAGCAAAGTTTGTTGCAGCAAGAATTGCGTTCAACCCTTTCCGAGGGATAAGATTCGTGCCTTCCGCGAACGTATATATCAAGGCACCTCTTTCCTGTTCAGATTCCACATGAAGATGGACATCCACAGGCAGATTCACCGTGATTCTCAAAACCGAAGGGTTGTGACTATCGAAGGTATTGATGATTGCGTGCGAGCATGGATGCATATTGCAGGTGTTCCCGAAGCAACATTCTATTGTTATCAAACATACGCGGTGCAGGGGCGACAAGCACATCCTTATGGAAATTCGGGAATCTGGAAGCCTCGTAATCACACCGTTCAAGCCACCGCCACGCTGCGATGTATTCTAGAGAAATCCGCGGACCACATGTCCCACCGCACGAGGACGCTCAAATCCGGGGAGAAGGTCGTTTCCAAGATTCTGCCGGCAACCTTTCAGTGGAAAGACACCATTCCCGAACTGAACAGGGTGAATGCAGCATTTGGGTTGAAGGATGTCTTGCCTTCAAACTTGAGCAACATTAGGACATCCACCTTCAGTGAGTTCGACGCAAAGAAACCAGGTGACAATTTCGCTCGGTGCGCAACGTGCGACAAATATCATTCTCTTAGGAGGGGATCAATAGCTGGATCCCAGCAAGCATTGCTATGGGCTAAGAGGTTAGACAAGCATCTCGCTCTTGCACATGCGCACCGAGAGTTCTCTTACGCCAACCGCACCTGATCTAGAGACTTCCCCACGAGTGTCTCACGATCATGCATGACAAGATGGACCACGCGAAAACAGCTTCTCCAGTTTTCTCCCACAAGAGCAAAGAGATTGATGGCCTTGTGAAGTTGTCCGTTTCCGTTACTGGTATGCTTGCACATGGCTACGGCGATGTGCGCTATGCGCATTACGGCCTGGATCTATTCTCGCACGATTCCAATTACACTATCGGCTCAATGGACAAGTTGTTGCGGGATCTAGAGTTGCCTCCTAAGTTTGCATCTGGGGAATTGTTTGTGGGGTCAAGGTCATCTCCATTGTCTGATGCTGTGCTTAAGGGGGCAGAGACTTGTGAACCATCGTTGCGTCCTACCGCTGGAACCTCTCCTCTAGCGACTCCTTTGCCGCCCGTTCTCCATGTGCACATGGACAATGCTACCGGGGACAACAAGAATAGATATGTTTTTTGTTTTTGGTCTCTCCTTAGTGCAAAAAAAATATTTCGTGAAGTTTATGTTAGTTTTATGCTGGTGGGTCACACCCACGACGACATCGATGCGTTGTTTGGAAGGTGGAGCATGTTGTTGCGGAAGGAAAACTTTCCTACGATTCCTTTGCTCATTATATCCTTCATGGACGTGGAATCTATTCCCACTATCCCACACCTTGTCGAAGAAGTGCCCGATTTCAAAGGATTCATCGAAGGCAGTATTCTGGAGGGAGATGAAGCACTCGTAGGGCACACCAACGCACAACAGTTCAAGTTCTACCTTGACTCGACTGGTTGTCCGGTGATGAAGTACAAGATTTGCTGCACGATCGTAGACAGCTTGCCTAAAGAAGGTGGAGGGATCAAACTGTGGAAGGAGGATTCCGAAGGTAGGAGTTTGTGGCCCCGCGGTGTGCCAATTCTTGTTGAGCAGCGTCCGATGAGGAACGTGGAAGACATCTCTAAAGGTATATCTGGATTTATCAAATACTGGGAGAATTTGTGCAATGAGGACCTCACCGGGGAATTCAGAAGACGCTATGAGCACTTGATTCATTATTGGCGGGCTGTGAAAGTAGCGCTTCAAGAGCCTCCGCAACCGTCCAATGTTCTGAAAGATGGCTTCTGGCCCACATCTCGGGTTGAAGCGATTGTGGAGGATCAATACGCAGAGGACGGTGACATTCGAGAAGAGTTTGCAGAGGATGACATTTACGTTGGGCAGATGCGGGGTCGTCCATTGCCATCATTCAGGGTGGGTCGAGACCTTTACGAAGGCTACTTCGTTGCAATCCGACCAGCAGATGGTGACACTCGGCCAGTTTGGATTGCGAGGGCGTTGTCTGATCCTAACTGTAACCCAGAAAGACCAAACAATGTCCTCATTCGGTACTTTCGTCCAACATCAAGGGATCAAAATGTCCAGGACTACTACACTGGATGGGACACCTCGAGAGGTTTGCGTTGGAAGGTTGATGATACCGAACCTCCACTTTGGGAAGAAACAAATGCTTTGATGATAGCATGGAAGTCTAGGATCAAACGAGGTACTATCGAGTGCATGATCAAAATTCCATCAGCTCAGATTGAAGCCATTAACCAAAGTCTGGCTTTGTATAATTCTACTTAAGCCGCTGTTGATTGGAGGCGATGGAGAGTATGGCTGGCTTGCTACGTCTATGTGACAGTGTGTATTTGACTATTATTGTGATACTTTGCGCTTTGATGCAAGCGATATAGAGTCTATACTATGACTAGTTCATTAGACGTTGTAGATTTCTTTTGACTTATTTCTCATTTTATATTTGCGTGTATCACTTTGAAGTTGAAGATTTCCATTTCAAAGACTAAGTGTTTTGATTTAGAAAAAAAATACGTATTGCAAGTGCAATATTTATATTTTATTAATATATTTACTATTACATTGTACGTTTACTTCTTTGTATATTTGATCCGTTTTCCTTAAAAGATTAATTGTATGTGTTTGATTTTAAAAACAAGTATATATAAAAGGTTTAGTGGTTAAGACCACTGTTTTTTTGTTAGCGCGTTAAGCACTTGTCACAGTTTAGGGTACGGGGCTGGTTGGTTGTTACAAATTTCCTGCCTGCCAAGGTTCACTTAGTAGCACCAAGTCATGCATATCTCATATCCGCTCAAACGAATTCAACGGGAATCGAACCCGAACCACCTATATGAGATAAACACCCACTCACAACCAACCATTGAGCTCATGACTTGGTGTCCAAGAGATGAGAAACCACTCCCTTATACATAAGCATTATTTTTATTTTAAATGGTACTATATTAGTGTCGAATCGACTGTTCTTTTCATGACTCTCATTTTAATGGAAACTCCTCCTTTCAACTAGGACCGATCATTCGGTAACTCTCGTTTTAATGGAAATTCCAACTTCCATAGGATATATGTACTAACTATCCATCTAAATTGACAACCCATTTAGATTCAATCCTCCCCCTTGAAAATGAGAGATATGATTTTGAGAGGTCCCAATTCTCTCATTTTAATGACTGTTATGTTTAGTACAATTGGAAACGTGTATTTACGGTCTATAATCATTCAGATGTTTAATTAGGTGTTGAAAATAAAGAAACAATAAATCTCAGTGGAATGAAATTATTCTATGTTTTTATGGTTTATATTAAAAACCATAATTGTTTTGGATGCATTCTTAAGTGTGGAATATATTGTTGTATTCTTAAATTCGCTAGCTTTGTAGTGATCAAGTCCGGAAATTTTCTAATGATAAGTACACTGATTAGTAAAGTACACAATTAAATGTAAGTAATATTCAAAGATAATTTTAAAAAATAAAACCCGGTCCAGGGATTCCATTTGCTTGATTTCAGAGATTTTTGGCAAAAGTGTCAAAAGCTAGTATCTCCATATTGAAGTCAAATCAAATTAGTTAGAAAATCTGTGATGCTAATCAAATTATTTTCTTTCAAACATTACTAGTGTAGAAAACATAAATCACAGTTTTTATATTCCTGCTTCTCTGGAATTAAAAAATACATAGGTTTCACACCCAAGCACAGAACCCAATTTTCCATAAGGCAATTTTTTTGGGTATTTTATACTTCCTGCTGCAATGGTTGCCCACAGACTATTGATGGACGCAATGTTCGAGGACCAACTGTACTATAAGACAGAGCAGAAGGACGGTATCGTCGTGTAGAACGTGAAGATGGTGACGCAGATTTCACATGGCCAAGGGCGACAGCTGTGGACATTGAAAACATGGCCAGGGATGCTTTCAACAGAATAGATGACATTCACAAGAAAGCAGTGAACAATGGCAAACACGCACCCGTGGGTGACAACAATCCAGAGGGGGACGATCAGTGGAACGAGGTAAACCTGCACAATCTTGCAAGAGAGTCCACCTAACGTGTGTTCGAAGGGAGCACACAGAACCGCCTTCAAGGCACCATTATTTTGTTTATCCTCTGCAGTCTATATTCAGTGCCACACACCTTCCTGGACGCGCTTTTAACTTAGATAGCGGGTGATCTTCTGTCCACGTCTAACTGATTCTCTAGAACGTCATACGAGGTCAAAACAATGTTAATGAAGTTAGGTCTAAAGCACAAACAGATACATTGTTGCCCAGTCGGCCATGTACTATACGAGGAGGATAATGAAGTACTAGAGGAATGCCCAACTTGTGATGAACCTTGTTATATAGCAGGATCTAATAACGTTCCACAAAGAGTTGTTCGTTATTTTGATGTAATTAAACATTTGTTAAGAATGTTTAAATGCCCAGAGATTGCTAAACACATGACATGGTCTGCTACTCATAAATCACGAGGTCAAATGATGAGGTTAGTATGTGATAGCCAGCAGTGGAAGACCATAGATCAAATCTATCATGACTTTGCTAAAGTGTTGACCAACCTCCATTTTGGGTTAATTGGAGATGGCATTATCCCATTTAAGAATAATGCAATCAAACATTCCACGTGGATGTTACTTATTACAATCTACAATCTGCTACCTTGGTTGTTAACAAAAAAATTCTTTATATCTCTAGCTGTATTAATTCCCGGTCTGAAATCACCTACGGCAAAGAATATAGATGTTTTCTTGAAGCCATTAGTTCGAGACTTGTTGAAATTATGGACAGGGATACCAGCCATTAATATGTCAAAACCAAAAGGACAAAGGTCATTCAATCTTCGAGCAATGTTGATCTGGACCGTGATCGATTTTCGAGCCTTTGGACTATTGTCAGGACAACAAGTGCACGGTTACAAGGGGTGCCCACTCTGTGGTCCACAAACTTGTGTAGAGCACGCTCTACTGTTAAACAAAATGATATATTTGGGTGGAAGACGGTATTTGCATGGACAACACCGATACCGTCAAGCGCGGGCAACCTTTAACAACCACAAAGAAGATGGGTTACCTCCAGAAACACAAACAGGGGAAGAAATTTTGCGGTGGGGCACTGAAAGATCACAGTTTCTTGAGGAGGGGGGTGTTGAAAATTCTAATATGGACCCAGTGAAGCGTCATGGAGTTAAGCGAAGGAGTTTACTTTTTGAACTCCCCTATTGGAAGGTATGATATTGTTACTCTTGTAATGTATGTTGTACTACTATGTAGTCCAATGTAGCAAAAAATTGATTTTTGAAATGCCAAACAAATGTGAAATAGAAGAAAGCGTAAAGTGGGATAAAAAATAAATTTAGGACATGATATATAAAAATCATATGTGGTTTAAGCGTTTAGGAATATGTTAATTATGGAATAAAATTATGAACTGAACGTGGAGGTATGTGATCGCAATGTGTTGCAGTGCTGGGTTGATTTACAAAGTATGTTGAGGATACAATATTGTATGGGACAGTCCTAATGACATGACAACGCTAAGATGTAGTATATTAAGTGGGTTCTAGAACCTCTCTGATTTTGTTGAGCCCATAATTGAAAAATGAACCAGGTTGAAGTAAGCTTGAGATGAAAGCAATATTGTCAAGAATTCGCTATCAAGAACATAAGCATAACTCTAGCAATAGTGGTTTTATTGACTCAATAGGGAAGTTTGTAAACGTAAATTACACTTTGTAAATGTAAATTTTGAGATAAGAGAATTCAGATGATAATTAAGTGAATGAAAATTGTACTGAAGTGGTATGTGGTGTTTTGAGTGGACCCTGATGATTTAACTTGTTTTAACATATTCAAAAAGGTGAGGAAATAAAATATATGATGTCAGTAGTTCATGTAAAAATAACAGTGTAGAGAAATCAATTCGGGGAAATGTTGCAAAATATGAAGTGACGTGTAGTATGGAGATCTAGGAATCACTAGATAGTGAACTACCCAATCACACTCACATGAAATTGGATGCATGGAGTATTGTACTGTAACTATGAACCCTTTAACGTGGACGAGGATAGTATGCGCGCGGGGAGCGGGGAGCGGTGAGCAGTGAGCGGAGAAATGTGGGATTACGAGCAAGAATTTCAGGTCAAGCGTGGTCAACGACACTAAAATTAGCATTTATTCGAATATTTGCATATTTTTAGAATTTTTTTGAACCCTATGACCGTGGAATATTTGGTACCTATTACCGTGGTTTAGGGTGAGTGGTTCAGGGATAAAAGCACATTAAAGGGTTAAGGGTCTCTATAACCGTGGTAATTAGGGTTTAATTTGGGTTTAGGGTAGAAAGAGATTGTTATTTCAGCATCTTATTAGGGGCCAATCCACTCGTTTGGGCATAATTATTTGAAATGCATAGCAAGTTTAGCGTTAAGATCAGTTTGGGTACAAGATAGAAATAATACCAGAGTTTAGGGTTTAGGGTTTCGTAAATAATATAACATGATTTTCAAAACTGCAGTAGTGGCCCTTTTAGTCTCACTACAATTTCATTGATTTGGAGAGTGAACATGTCAACAATGGAACCAACAACATTTTTGTATCCTAGGGTGCTGGATGAGTCAACAATCCGCTCTCAAGAACTAGCTTAACTTCGTTGAAGCTAAGAGTGGGTGCATGAATGAAGGCATCTACATCAGCATCAAACCCACAAACGACCATGAAGACAAAATAGAGATGTTTGCAGTGAGCCCATTGGTTGCGTCCTCTTTTTGCCTTGGTCACGATCTCCTTGAAATAAGGGCAGGAGCAGTCTGGAAACAGGGAAATTGTGAGAAGGTACTGCTGATTTGTCGGAGGCGTGCCCGAATCCAACGTGACGATGCAACCCAGGGCAGGGACTGGAACCATGTCCACCTTCCTTATGCAACCCTTGAATGCTGCAGCGCTAGCACAGTTGTTGGCTTGCTTGATGGATGGGATCTTCTTGTTGCGGCGGACATTCTTGCCATGACGTCGCTTGGGAACTTCAGCAGGAAAAGCTGGAGTTACATATGTTGACAAGTCGACGGGAAGAAGGTGGTCTTGGAAGAGCCTTCGGGGCGATATGACCTCGCGCTGTGGAAGTCGAAAGCCAGCGTTTTCTAGGGCAAGTATCTCCTTGCATGTTAGGTTAGTACCGTTCTTCACGGGCCAAATGTCGGGGACCTCAGGGCGGGACATAACCCACTTTCTGCGAGTTCCTTTGACACACCTCTCGATGTCGTCGTTGCAGAAGAAGAATTGCATGCGCTCCTTGCGATTCTTCTTGTAGTTGTCCATCATGCCCGTGCACGTAGGAGCAGCGGTAGATTTCTCGTCTTGTATGATTCGAGCAATGCACTTCTTCTTAGTCACAGCTTGCTGCGCGAAACAAGTCTTCGCAGATGGGTGTTTTAGCCTAGCTATGTGCCACTGACTCTCGTCGCAAGCCGTTTCTTGCACGGAAGTAACGTGGTGTAGAGCTGTAGCTGGAGTTGCATCCTGAACCTGCACTGGTACATCAGACTTCTCTAGTTCTTGGGGAGAGACTAACAGCTCTACAGGAGAAGCATTTAGGTTTAGGGCGTTGTTCTTTGCACCCCTGGTCTGCACTCGAGGACGAGAGATGCTGATCTTGTCAGGTCTGTGAGAGTCATACTCCAAACCGATGGGAACGTCTGCTTTCCGCTTCAACGACATGAAGACTTCTTCTCCTTCGAGTTGAGGCATTCGAGTGCAAAACTCCTCCGCTCCAGGCATCTTCGCTAATGCTTCGTGTAGAGATTTCGAGTTCCCCGTGCGCTCTGTAGACTTTTGTGCAATCCGGAGTTTCAGTTCTTCTTTGGTAGGGCCAGTTCCGGCTCTATCCCCCTTGAGGTATTGATAGTACGCGACGCTCTGCATGAAGGATCGGACGAAGTCATCCACAGTAGCGACAAACAAGTCTGACCCTCGATCACCAGATTGCTGTTTCCATTTGTTGTGGATACTTTCGGCTAAGTTGCAAGAGGGCGTTTTGGCCAACTCGTCCTCAGTGAGGTCCTATTATATAAAAAGCAATGCACATTTAGAGTTAGGGTTGTAGAGAGGAGAACAAGCAATGGCATGGACTTAGGGTTATAGTTTCGGGTTTTGGAGCTTACAAGTTGCATGAAGCCTCCCCACAGGCGGTATTGAAAATGCCAGAAGGCTAGCCATAGGTCGAGACGCCTGAGTCCATCTTCAGTAGTAGCTCCGGAGGAGTGCCACCAAGCTCGGATACCAAGATAGCGGGAATCTGCCTCCGCTTGCGTCGAGGCGTTCTTGTATTGCTTGCAGAGCATGCGATGTTGGTCTTGGAGGTCAGCTCTGATGTTAGCCTTCGTGTGCTTCTCCAATGACTGCACCCAATGGAAGAGACATGTTCGCTCTTTATTAGGCATTGGGATTGAAGCATCTCCACTCCCGTACACAATGCGTACAGCATTCCAGTTTGCTTGCGCGCTGTCTGCCATGAAGCCCTTGAAGTTTGGATCTTGAAGTCCGTGGCGAGCAACAACGGCGTTGAGATTCTTCCAAACGACCATTTGAGCCGCGACGTCTTCCGACTGCATATCGCACAACGCAATGGTCGTAACACGGCAGTAAGTAGGGTCGTAAACATGGCAGCCCATGGTTGTCCACTGTTTCACCCTCTTCACATGATCGAACATGAGCCATGCGTTCTGCAGGTCTCCACCAGGCTGCATTCGCTTCACAACGTCAACTCCGCTACCGGGACCAATCTCTGATATTTTAAAGACGAAGACCTTGTCCGACTCCGATCCTTGACCAGGGAACTTGTTCTCCTGTACAAATGGCCAGTTGCTGGAGCCGCGAAGCTTGGTGATGCTATTCATGATACCGAACTTTCGGAAGTACTTAAAGCCCGTCACCTTGTTGCGAATGTTGGGGGAAGTCAACTCCTTGCATCTGTCAAAGAGCGGCAGGAGGTCATCGAGTTCAAGAGTTTTTGATTCTGCCCCTTCGGCTGCCACAAGCATATTCCCTACCATCTCTTTTGTTGCCTCTAAGACGATCGCAGACTTTGTTGCAGAAGGAGTTCGGTGCATGTGCTCCTCCACCAAACTCTCGCCTCTGGCAATATCGTCTCGGTAAGCCCCGACCTTGACAGGGTGGTCGTGAGTTTCAAAATAAACACAAGCTCTAGTCATGCTGTTTTTGCCTAGGACGTAATATATTTTTGCATCGCAGGTTGCAAGACAGGAGGGAGGAACTTTACAGCTTTTGCAAACAAGGGTGGAGTCCCTGGGAGGATTAGTTCCCACGTCAAAAACAAATGAAGATACTCCATCACACTTGGTTTCGTTAACAGCTGTCGTGCGGTGAACGCGGGTTAGATAATCGCAGTCTACATTTTCACATCGTAAATGACCACAACAAGAGGAGGTACGGAGTATCAACCCAAAATCATTGACAATGTTGGACGTGTGAGTACGAGTCCACACATGCCCATCATAGTGTTTGTCCATGCCACGGAGTTGCTTCGCTTTGTTGGATCCTGAAGAGGATCCCAACGGAGGGAACTCAAAGATGACATCGCCATTGTATTGAGGTGGCAAGAACTCGACTCGTTTGATAGAGGTAGAGTTGTAGTCAGATTTTTTGAATATATTCCTAGATCCCTTTCTAGTACATAGCAATTTCAGGCACTCTACGACACTTTGTTTTGGTGACACAGAAAGCGGTATAGGGTGCTGACTAGTGGGCTTAGGACAACTGCTTGCAGAAGTGTGGGGATTAGGCTGAGAAGGAGGAAGGATAGGATCATCTTCTACATTCACCGGGACGTCATCATCACTAAGCTCATAGATCGTCTCTAAACTTGGTTTGCACAGTGCAAGTAGATGACTCCCTTGGAGTCAAGAGTTCGGTAGATGCACCCATAAGGCAATCGGATAGACCGTAAGCTCTATACCTACCTGCCTTAAGCAACCACACTCTTCCATCTTCAGTAGTGGTTGGGAGCTGCCTAACGGTGTGCGTAAGTAGACCAGACTCTGCATCGAATACCTCTTCATCAACGTGCACAGTTGCTGCAAGAAACTGAAACGTTAAACTAAGACTGAAAGCTGAAACGACTGCTACTCCGTTGTCCCCTAGCGGGAAGGAAGTAGGGACCCCTGCTCCTTCGACACGAACGAGTGCCATGCTCTACTCTTGGGGAAGTGTAAATTCAAGACATTCAATGCAATCCGGAATAAGAGTGAGCATTTGGGAGATGAACGCTTAACTCTAGATGTGTGTTTCTGGATCCCTGAACCCTAAATCAAGTTAAATGTATTTCTACAGAGATACAATTTAAGGGTGCAGCTATTGCCTTTGGAAAACCACTGGGAATGGAAGTAGCCGTCTCAACATTGACAGATATCTAAAAAGTTTTGCATAAATGTTGCACGATGACCATCATGGCAAGTTGACAGAAGAGTCAGGTATCAAGATTAGACTATCTTAATGCAATAATGATGCTGACCTCATATTTGGCGGCTGGTTGATTTGAATTCTCATTGTCAGACTGGTTTGACGGCGGCCAAGCTGTTTGTCAGCTGCATTCTATCAAAAGAAATCATTCGAAATAGAAGTCATAACTTGCTAGAGCAGGTTCAAAGTTGTTAACTGCTTGAACGATGTGAGTTCTTCAGTATGCCTAGAGGAGGCCAGAAGAGAAGACGGAAGAGTAGTCTCAGGTTTAGTAGTAGAAAGCAATTCATGCGAAGCAGGATGAAGTTGAGGAGTGGAAGTACTCAGGAACCTGCAGAGGTGGACACGCAAAGAGTTTTGGATTATGGCAACATTGTCTCTGAGCGGGAGTTGGAGTCGATTCAAGAGACAGACTATGAGACGCCCAAGCAGAGCAAACAACCAGAAATTTGTGAGGAGGGAAGTGATCCCGATGAAGAGTCGCAAGATGTCGAGGTAATCATTGATGCGTTTGATGTGAGGAGTCTGATCAAACTATATACAATTCGTTTTAGTTTGTGATGTGTCATTTGAATGCAATATGGGCCTTACTCTAGTATTAAAAAGTTAGCCCAGGGCCTTACTCACGTAATCATACACTATGGCATTATCTGCATCATTCTATATATTCTGGCCCTTGCCGTGAGCTTCCCCTCATCAGGTGGGCCCTGGTCCTTTATGGGTTAACGCCATTTGGACTATGGCCTTGTTCTCATTTCGTCGGGCTTGTCCATTCGGGCCTTGGTGTGTTTCATAGTTTCTCGCCTCTGGCTTCTGAATTCTGGGTTCCGGCTTTGCATCTGCGTTGGCGCCGATCAGGGTTTAGCTGGTGGCCCTCGTCTTTGGCCATTGCTTTTGGGGTACTACTCATCCTTGCTCTCGAGGGTCTGCCCCCAGCCTATCTTGACAGGGTTTGCTCCATTCTCTTCAGGGTTTGCTCCTCCCTCTCTTGACAGGGTATGCTCGTTTCAAGGCCTCCTCAACACTGCATTGGCGTTTAGATTTTCAACTGATTGCTAGCATCCATCAACACTGGATTGGCGTTTAGGGTTTTAACTGATTGCTAGCATCTATTTCTGCTGTTAGTACAAGTCACTCATTAATGGCGACACAGTACTAGTGTTTCACAATTGACTTCTTGAATTTCACAGATGGCAGGCATCGATGATCTGGAGGGTGCAGGAAACGTTGGGGGACAAGCAATAGAGCTTCCAAGTAGCGTGGAAATGGAGACGGGGGCCACATTGGAATCAGAGGCCACGCCCAACACTACCCAGCAACCGGAACAAGGTATTTCAAATGTCTACGCCATCGCTCGATGTTAAACCCTTAACCCCTGTGGAGGTCAATTTATTTTGGTAACACCCAAGTGTGCAGCCTATGTGTGAGCTCAAAATCTTTTCATACACCCGTGAAAGCCTCGCTAGCCCAAGCCGGTTTATGCCTCACAGTTGGGGTGTTTTTCTAAATTTTTTGAAACTCTAAATTCTTGATTTTTGTGTGAGATCACATGTTATCAAGTTCGAGGTGGCATGGGTTAACCCAGCCGGTGCCGGCCTCACAGAAGGAGTGTTTTTTTGATTTCTTCGAAGCTCTCAATTCTCGATTTTTGTGTCAGATCACAACATGTTTTCAAGTTCGAAGTGGCATGGGCTAACCCAGCCGGTGCCGGCTCACTCAGGGAGTGTTATTTTAATTTTTCAGAAGCTCTAAATACTCGATTCTTGGTGACATCACAACATGCTTTCAAGTTCTGAGGTGGCATGGGCTAACCCAGCCGATGCCGGCTCACAGAGGGAGTATTTTTTTAATTTTTTTGAAACTCTAAATTCTGGATTCTTGTGTGAGATCACAACATGTTTTCAAGTTCGAGGTGGCATGGTCTAACCCAGCCGAAGCTGGCCTCACTGAGGGAGTGTGTTTATAATTTTTTTGAAACTCAAAATTCTGGATTCTTGTCTAAGATCACAACATGTTTTCAAGTTCTGAGGTGGCATGGGCTAACCCAGCCGGTGCTGGCTCACTGAGGGAGTGTTTTTTTAATTTTTTTGAAACTCTAAACTCTGGATTCTTGTGTGAGATCACAACATGTTTTCAAGTTCTGAGGTGGCACGCTAACCCAGACGGTGCCGGCTCACTGAGGGAATGTTTTTTTAAATTTCTTGAAACTCTAAAGTCTGGATTCTTGTATGAGATCACAACATGTTTTCAAGTTCTGACGTGGCATGGGCTAACCCAGACGGTGCCGGCTCACTGAGGGAATGTTTTTTTAAATTTCTTGAAACTCTAAATTCTGGATTCTTGTGTGAGATCACAACATGTTTTCAAGTTCGAAGTGGCATGGGCTAACCCAGCCGGTGCCGGCTCACTGAGGGAGTGTTATTTTAATTTTTTTGAAACTCTAAATTCTGGATTCTTGTGTGAAATCACAACATGTTTTCAAGTTGTGAGGTGGCATGGGCTAACCCAGCCCGTGCCGGACTCACTGAGGAACTGTTTTTTTAATTTATTTGAAACTCTAAATTCTGGATTCTTGTGTGAGATCACAACATGTTTTCAAGTTCTGAGGTGGCATGCGCTAACCCAGATGGTGCCGGCTCACTGAGGGAATGTCTTTTTAAATTTCTTGAAACTCTAAATTCTGGATTCTTGTGTGAAATCACAACATGTTTTCAAATTCTGAGGTGGCATGGGCTAACCCAGCCGGTGCCGGCCTCACTGAGGGAGTGTTTTTTTAATTTAATTGAAACTCTAAATTCTGGATTCTTGTGTGAGATCACAACATGTTTTCAAGTTCTGAGGTGGCATGGGCTAACCCAGCCAGTGCCGGCCTCACTGAGGGAGTGTTTTTTTAATTTTTTTGAAGCTCTAAATTCTAGATTCTTGTGTGAGATCACAACATGTTTTCAAGTTCGAGGTGGCATGGTCTAATCCAGCCGGTGCCGGCTCACTGAGGGAGTGTTATTTTAATTTTTCTGAAGCTCTAAATTCTGGATTCTTGGTGACATCACAACATGTTTTCAAGTTCTGAGGTGGCATGGTCTAACCCAGCCCGTGCCGGCCTCACTGAGGGAGTGTTTTTTTAAATTTTTTGGAAACTCTAAATTCTGGATTCGTGTGTGAGATCACAACATGTTTTCAAGTTCGGAGGTGGCATGCACTAACCCAGACGGTGCCAGCTCACTGAGGGAATGTTTTTTTAAATTTCTTGAAACTCTAAATTCTGGATTCCTGTGTGAGATCACAACATGTTTTCAAGTTCTGAGGTGGCATGAGCTAACCCAGACGGTGCCGGCTCACTGAGGGAGTGTTTTTTTAAATTTCTTGAAACTCTTAATTCTGGATTCTTGTGTGAGATCACAACATGTTTTCAAGTTCTGAGGTGGCTTGGGCTAACCCATCCGCTGCCGGCCTCACTGAGGGAGTGTTTTTTTTATTCTTTGGAAACTCTAAATTCAGGATTCGTGTGTGAGATCACAACATGTTTTCAAGTTCAGAGGTGGCATGGGCTAACCCAGACGGTGCCGGCTCACTGAGGGAATGTTTTTTTAATTTAATTGAAACTCTAAATTCTGGATTCTTGGTGACATCCCAACATGTTTTCAAGTTCTGAGGTGGCATGGGCTAACCCTGCCGGTGCCGGCCTCACTGAGGGATTGTTTTTTTAATTTAATTGAAACTCTAAATTCTGGATTCTTGTGTGAGATCACAACATGTTTTCAAGTTCTGAGGTGGCATGGGCTAACCCAGCCAGTGCCGGCCTCACTGAGGGAGTGTTTTTTTAATTTTTTTGAAACTCTAAACTCTGGATTCTTGTGTGAGATCACAACATGTTTTCAAGTTCGAGGTGGCATGGTCTAATCCAGCCGGTGCCGGCTCACTGAGGGAGTGTTATTTTAATTTTTCTGAAGCTCTAAATTCTGGATTCTTGGTGACATCACAACATGTTTTCAAGTTGTGAGGTGGCATGGTCTAACCCAGCCCGTGCCGGCCTCACTGAGGGAGTGTTTTTTTAAATTTTTTGGAAACTCTAAATTCTGCATTCGTGTGTGAGATCACAACATGTTTTCAAGTTCGGAGGTGGCATGCACTAACCCAGACGGTGCCAGCTCACTGAGGGAATGATTTTTTAAATTTCTTGAAACTCTAAATTCAGGATTCCTGTGTGAGATCACAACATGTTTTTAAGTTCTGAGGTGGCATGAGCTAACCCAGACGGTGCCGGCTCACTGAGGGATTGTTTTTTTAATTTAATTGAAACTCTAAATTCTGGATTCTTGTGTGAGATCACAACATGTTTTCAAGTTCTGAGGTGGCATGGGCTAACCCAGCCAGTGCCGGCCTCACTGAGGGAGTGTTTTTTTAATTTTTTTGAAACTCTAAATTTTAGATTCTTGTGTGAGATCACAACATGTTTTCAAGTTCTGAGGTGGCATGGGTTAACCCAGCCGGTGCCGGCCTCACTGAAAGAGTGTTTTTTTAATTTTTTTGAAGCTCTAAATTCTAGATTCTTGTCTTAGATTACAACATGTTTTCAAATTCTGAGGTGGCATGGGCTAACCCAGCCGCTGCCGGCCTCACTGAGGGAGTGTTTTTTTAATTTTTTTGAAACTCTAAATTCTGGATTCTTGTGTGAGATCACAACATGTTTTTAAGTTCGAGGTGGCATGGTCTAACCCAGCCGGAGCCGGCCTCACTGAGGGAGTGTTTTTTTAATTTTTTGAAACTCTAAATTCTAAATTCTTGTGTGAGATTACAACATGTTTTCAAGTTCTGAGGTGGCATGGGCTAACCCATCCGGTGCCGGCCTCACTGAGGGAGTGTTTTTATAAATTTTTTGGAAACTCTAAATTCTGGATTCGTGTGTGAGATCACAACATGTTTTCAAGTTCTGAGGTGGCATGGGCTAACCCAGCCGGTGCCGGCCTCACTGAGGGAGTGTTTTTTTAATTTTTTTGGAAACTCTTAATTCAGGATACTTGTGTGAGATCACAACATGTTTTCAAGTTCTGGGGTGGCACGGGTTAACCCAGCCGGTGCCGGCCTCACTGAAAGAGTGTTTTTTTAATTTTTTTGAAGCTCTAAATTCTAGATTCTTGTCTTAGATTACAACATGTTTTCAAATTCTGAGGTGGCATGGGCTAACCCAGCCGGTGCCGGCCTCACTAAAAGAGTGTTTTTTTAATTTTTTTGAAACTCCAAATTCTAGATTCTTGTGTGAGATTACATCATGTTTTCAAGTTCTGAGGTGGCATGGGCTATCCCAGCCGGTGGCGGCCTCACTGAGGGAGTGTTATTTTAATTATTTTTGAAACTCTAAATTCTGGATTGTTGGTGACATCCCAACATGTTTTCAAGTTCTGAGGTCGCATGGGCTAACCCAGCTGGTGCCGGCCTCACTGAGGTAGTGTTTTTTTAATTTAATTGAAACTCTAAATTCTGGATTCTTGTGTGAGATCACAACATGTTTTCAAGTTAAAGGTGGCATGGGTTAACCGAGCCGGTGCCGGTCTCACAAAGGGAGTGTTCTTTTAAATTTTTTGAAACTCTAAATTCTGGATTGTTGGTGACATCCCAACATGTTTTCAAGTTGTGAGGTCGCATGGGCTAACCCAGCCGGTGCCGGCCTCACTGAGGGAGTGTTTTTTTAATTTTTTTGAAACTCTAAATTCTGGATTCTTGTGTGAGATCACAACATGTTTCAAGTTCGAGGTGGCATGGGCTAACTCAGCCGGTGCCGGCCTCACCGAGGGAGTGTTTTTTTGATTTTTTTGAAGCTCTCAATTCTGGATTCTTGGTGACATCACAACATGTTTTCAAGTTTTGAGGAGGCATGGGTTAACCCAGCCGGTGCCGGCCTCACTGAGGGAGTGTTTCTTTAAATTTTTTGAAACTCTAAATTCTGGATTCTTGTGTGAGATCACAACATGTTTTCAAGTTCGAGGTGGCATGGTCTAACCTAGCCGGTGCCGGCCTCACTGAGGGAGTGTTTTATTAATTTTTTGAAACTCTAAATTCTGGATTCTTGTGTGAGATCACAACATGTTTTCAAGTTCGAGGTGGCATGGGTTTACCCAGCCAGTGCCGGCCTTACTGAGGGATTTTTTTTAATTTTTTTTTGAAACTCTAAATTCTGGATTCTTGTGTGAGATCACAACATGTTTTCAAGTTCGAGGTGGCTTGGGTTAACCCAGCCGACGCCGGCCTCACTGAGGGAGTGTTTTTTTGATTTTTTTGAAGCTCTCAATTCTGGATTCTTGGTGACATCACAACATGTTTTCAAGTTCTGACGTGGCATGGGTTAACCCAGCCGGTGCAGGCCTCGCTGAGGGAGTGTTTTTTTAATTTTTTTGAAGCTCTAACTTCTGGATTCTTGGTGACAACACAACATGTTTTCAAGTTCGAGGTGGCATGGGTTTACCCAGCCGGTGCCGGCCTCACTGACGGAGTGTTTTTTTTATTTTTTTGAAGCTCTTAATTCTGGATTCTTGGTGACATCACATCATGTTTTCAAGTTCTGAGGTGGCATGGGCTAATCCAGCCGGTGCCGGTCTCACTGAGGGAGTGTATTTTTCAATTTTTTGAAACTCTAAATCCTGGATTCTTGTGTGAGATCACAACATGTTTTCAAGTTCTGAGGTGGCATGGGCTGACCCAGCCGGTGCCGGCCTCACTGAGGGAGTGTTTTTTTAATTTTTTTGAAACTCTAAATTCTGGATTCTTGTGTGAGATCACAACATGTTTCAAGTTCGAGGTGGCATGGGCTAACTCAGCCGGTGCCGGCCTCACCGAGGGAGTGTTTTTTTGATTTTTTTGAAGCTCTCAATTCTGGATTCTTGGTGACATCACAACATGTTTTCAAGTTTTGAGGAGGCATGGGTTAACCCAGCCGGTGCCGGCCTCACTGAGGGAGTGTTTCTTTAAATTTTTTGAAACTCTAAATTCTGGATTCTTGTGTGAGATCACAACATGTTTTCAAGTTCGAGGTGGCATGGTCTAACCTAGCCGGTGCCGGCCTCACTGAGGGAGTGTTTTATTAATTTTTTGAAACTCTAAATTCTGGATTCTTGTGTGAGATCACAACATGTTTTCAAGTTCGAGGTGGCATGGGTTTACCCAGCCAGTGCCGGCCTTACTGAGGGATTTTTTTTAATTTTTTTTTGAAACTCTAAATTCTGGATTCTTGTGTGAGATCACAACATGTTTTCAAGTTCGAGGTGGCTTGGGTTAACCCAGCCGACGCCGGCCTCACTGAGGGAGTGTTTTTTTGATTTTTTTGAAGCTCTCAATTCTGGATTCTTGGTGACATCACAACATGTTTTCAAGTTCTGACGTGGCATGGGTTAACCCAGCCGGTGCAGGCCTCGCTGAGGGAGTGTTTTTTTAATTTTTTTGAAGCTCTAACTTCTGGATTCTTGGTGACAACACAACATGTTTTCAAGTTCGAGGTGGCATGGGTTTACCCAGCCGGTGCCGGCCTCACTGACGGAGTGTTTTTTTTATTTTTTTGAAGCTCTTAATTCTGGATTCTTGGTGACATCACATCATGTTTTCAAGTTCTGAGGTGGCATGGGCTAATCCAGCCGGTGCCGGTCTCACTGAGGGAGTGTATTTTTCAATTTTTTGAAACTCTAAATCCTGGATTCTTGTGTGAGATCACAACATGTTTTCAAGTTCTGAGGTGGCATGGGCTGACCCAGCCAGTGCCGGCCTCACTGAGGGAGTGTTTTTTTAATTTTTTTGAAACTCTAAATTCTGGATTCTTGTGTGAGATCACAACATGTTTCAAGTTCGAGAAGGCATGGGTGAACTCTGCAGGTGCGGGCCTCACTGAGGGAGTGTCTTTTTGATTTTATTGAAGCTCTCAGTTCTGGATTCCTGTTGACATCACAACATGTTTTTATGTTCTGAGGTGGCATGGGCTAACCCAGCCGGTGCCGGCCTTACTGAGGGAGTGTATTTTTAATTTTTTTGTAACTCTATATTCTGGATTCTTGTATGAGATCAAAACATGTTTTCAAGTTCGAGGTGGCATGGGTTAACCCTGCCCGTGCCGGCCTTACTGAGGGATTTTTTTTTAAATTTTTTTGAAACTCTAAATTCTGGATTCTTGTGTGAAATCACATGTTTTCAAGTTCGAGGTGGCATGGGTTAACCCAGCCGGTGCCGGCCTCACTGAGGGAGTGTTCTTTTATCTTTTTTGAAACTCTTAATTCTGGATTCTTGTGTGAGATCACAACATGTTTTCAAGTTCGAGATGGCATGGTCTAATCCTGCCGGTGCCGGCTTACTGAGGGAGTGATGTTTTAAAGTTTTTGAAACTCCAAATTCTGGATTCTTGTGTGAGATCACAACATGTTTTCAAGTTCGAGGTGGCATGGGTTAACCCTTCCGGTGTTGGCCTCATTGAGGGAGTGTTTGTTTAATTTTTTTGAAACTCTAAATTCTGTATTCTTGGTGACATCACAACATGTTTTCAAGTTCGAGGTGGTATGGGCTAACCCACCCGGTGCTAGCCTCACTGAGGGAGTGTTTTTTTAATTTTTTTGAAACTCTCAATTCTGGATTCTTGTGTGAGATCACAACATGTTTTCAAGTTCGAGGTGGCATGGGTTAACCCAGCCGGTGCCGGCCTTACTGAGGGATTTTTTTAAATTTTTTTTTGAAACTCTAAATTCTGGATTCTTGTGTGAGATCACAACATGTTTTCAAGTTCGAGGTGGCATGGGTTAATCCAGGCGGTGACGGCCTCACTGAGGGAGTGTTTTTTTATCTTTTTTGAAACTCTAAATTCTGGATTCTTGTGTGAGATCACAACATGTTTTCAAGTTCGAGGTGGCATGGTCTAACCCCGCCGGTTCGAGCCTCACTGAGGGAGTGTTTTTTTAAATTTTTTGAAACTCTAAATTCTGGATTCTTGGTGACATCACAACATGTTTTCAAGTTCGAGGTGGCATGGGTTAACCCAGCCGGTGCCGGCCTCACTGAGGGAGTGTTTTTTTGATTTTTTTGAAGCTCTCAATTCTGGATTTTTGTGAGAGATCACAACATGTTTTCAAGTTCGAGGTGGCATGGGCTTATCGAGCTTGTGCCGGCTCACTGAGGGTGTGTTTTTTTAATTTTTTTGAAGGTCTCAATACTGGATTCTTGGTGTGTTATCACAACATGTTTTCAACTCTGAGGTGGCATGGGATAACCTCGCCGGTGCCGGCCTCACAGTGGAGGTGTTTTTTCAATTTTTTTGAAACAGTAAACCTTGGATTATTGTGTGACTTCACAACGTATTTTAAACACTATTGAGGCATGGGTTAACCTAGCCGGTGCCGGCCTCCCTTTTGTTACGTGAATTTTAATTTGTTACTAACATTTAAATGCTGTTTTTCTGTGAGCTCATAAGGTTTTCAAAATTTTGTGTATCTTTACTCATGTCTCATGCAGGGGATCTAAGTAACTTTATTTGGGTACTTCAAAGTATCAGAGCCATACTTATGTTGAACCGTGGAGTTCTTTTGATCGCAATGAAGTTGGCGACCAGAACTTTGATTTCTCTCAAAGCTAAGGGTTCAGGATTTAGTACTCAATGGGTACTGGTTAGAGCTTTGAACCAAGTATTAAGATGCAACGATCTAGTTTCTCTTGTGAGGAAATTTTGATAATCAGTGCCTTCAATACTGTATGTACACTCTATGGTTTCATGCCGATTAATTATGGACCTATTCGGTATTTATAATGTATGTGGAATATGTCATGCTCGTCTTTCCATGGTGGTTTAATGGGAATATTGTGTATTGTAGATCACACGTGGTATGGATTCAATGGGGATTTTGTGTAAGTGGATATATATTGAATAAATGTGGATTTCGTGTAAGAAAGATCATACGTGGTATGGAATAATTGGGGATTTTGTGTACCATAATTCACACGTTTTGTTAATTCAATGGCGATTTTGTGTACTAGAGATCACATGTGATTGATTCAATGTGGATATCGTGTACCATAGATTACACATGGTATTGAGTTAATATGTAGTTAGTGCTCAAATGCTAACATCGTTTTGGTGTCTCTATAGATCAATCTCCATTAGATACAGAGGGTGAAATTCAAGAAAATGAAGGAGAAGACCTTGAAGGTGCTAATCTATCATTATGATGATTCACATTGCATGTTTATTATTTACCTTTGAAATACTAAATTTTGGATCTTCACTATTTTGAAGGTGATTCCGGTGACCTTGGTCATCCCGTTGACCTTGGTGACTGTACGCAAGGTGGGCGGTTGAGTGAGAGGGACGTTCATTCACAGCTAAACTCTATTCTCTTGAGTGAGACCCCTAATACACGATCTCGAATTGAATGACTGCGGTTCCAACCTCGTCACAAGTCCCGCTTGCTAATTCCTCTCTGTAGACTGGTATGTCTTCTTGTTGTGAGACCTTTTCTCAAGAACGATGTCATGAAGCTGGCATCCCATTTTATCAAAAATGGATACATGGAAGGTAACGGTGTATTCTATGTGGCATCCAAAGACAATAACGGTAAGACCAAAGATGTCATACCAGAAATTAAATCATCTTGGAGTCACCATTGGATTCGTGTCAACGATGAGTTCAAATCTATGCTTGCTACAGATCCCATCCTCAATGAATCTGTGGGAAAATGTTTCATGTTTGGGATGGAAACCATAGAATCCAGGCTAAGATGCCAATCATAAATCAGGACCATCCAAATGATCTTGGATGGCATTACTCAGTTGATAGCATCATCCTGGAGGTAAAAGGAGATGTACCTACGATGCTCACTGCTCTACACGAAGTCAATTGGTACGATTTCTAATACTGATTAACTTTGCTTTTATGCAGTTTCTGTGTATCATTTCATAACTAGACTAATTCAAATGTATTTGATTTAGCAAGAGAAATGAAAAGTCGCATGTGACTTCCAACCTTGTCCATAAACTCTATCGAGTTTGAACCATTGGGGCTCAACCTCTCTCATATTTTAAATCATTGGTGTCACCTGAGGACCTTCGACTCTCTGATCAGAAACAGAAGGGTGACAAGAGCCAAACGTGGTTTTCATTGACTGTTGATTCTCTCAGTGCTCTTCTCAATCAGGTATAACCGTTACTTAACTGCTGAAGTTTGTGTATAATGTTGGCAATTAGTTCTTTCCTAATGTCTGTTTAATTGTTGTCTTCCTATTGCAGCAAGAGATTGGAGAAGCAACCGCTGTTGCTCAGAGGAGATTTTATGAGAGATATCCTAATCCAGAAGATTGGACTGCTAAGAGACTTGAGGAACTGGTGCACAGGGCTGTGAAGAAAACCAAAGTTCATTACAAGGGTGAGTTGAAGAAGATGCTGCCTGTTGCTGATCCCAGCAATACCATACCTTTTCTTGAAGAAGTGAAGTATCACTATGAGTCTCATGATGAAGATCCAGAGATGAAGCTTGAGAAGCTTTGGATGCTTGGCACCAGCGTTATGGATCCTATCATGAAGGTTCTTTGGCTTGAACGATGGAATCAGCCTACCAAACTCCGAGTGCAACTCAGGTTTCTTAAACCTAACTTTAGTGATGACACCTTCTTAATCTGGCTTCACAAGGGTACTTGGTGGTCCCAGGTACATTTCAAGTTTTGTTTACCAAGTTCTTTATGTTTTCTATCAGTGCTCTCACAATTTGACATTGGATTCCTATATCACATTGTTATCATTTCATTACATCTTTCTCAAATGTTAAATTTTTTGCAGTTGACCATGGAAGCTGGGGTCATTTTCGAGTGCATTGTTCGAGATCAGAAGGTCACCATCGATTATCACCCAGATGGTAGAGACCCAGTACCCACCATCTATGATTACATTGAAGAAATGCGAATTTCACTCTGGGACACTGCTTTCTACAGAGAATTTGCTGTTGATAAAGGCATCCACAAGAACAATACAGTTGACAAGCAATATCTGTTCAAACCTGCATTGCACCGTGTCTTGTACCGATACTTTAAGTATATTTTGTTTCCGGCAAAGGCCGTGTCTAGGTCCCCTCCATTATTTGTGAACTATCTTGATCAGGAAAGTGATGAGTTCATGTTCACAGAAGGGCTTATGAAGCAATGGAATAGTGTGCACTGGGACCGCTGTGGGAGGTACTTAGATTGTCCACTTACAAAGCCTCCTTTATTTGACATTGCCCTGCGAGACTCCCTCGAACCTAGTCTGATTGGAACAGGTACACAGAAGGATACAACAACGACTGAGAAGGAAGCTGCTTCGTCGCAAAAGGCAACCACGACATCCAAGCGTGGTTCAAAACGCAAGGCTGATGCTGTTGAGACCTCTGCACCAGCGGCTGCAGTTCCATCTACTCCCACTGTGGCCAATACCGCAGCACCACCACCAGCGCAGAGTCGACCTCCACTTGTGGAGACCCCAGCTGTGACAGTAGCGGAGCCTGAAACGAAGAGATTGAAGTCGTCCAGTGCAGGTCCTTCTACTCCAACGGTGTTCCTTTCTCCCCCGAAACGAGCACCCATGTTGAGCAAGCCCGGTGTTAGTGTTGCAGAGTACACTTCTCTTGACCTTCTTGTCAACGACTCTTTCTTGCGAATGGCAGATGAGAAGAAAAAAACCGGTCAATTCTGCCCAGAGTATAATCAGATCGTGGAGTTTTTGAAGAAGGTGAAAACTATTTCTATAATTTTTTGGTCTACTGTTTGCCAATTGTTATTTGTTTGTGTATTGTAGTCTCAATATTTGATTCTCTATGTTACAATGAGATTGTGGAGTTATTGAAGAATGTGAACACTACATTTTGTTTCTGATTAATTGTTTGCCAATTGGTATTAGTTAGTGGATTTTAGTCTCAATATTTAATTCTCCATGTTTCTTCATTGTGATACAGGTTTCTAGCTCTAGACAGCTGTTCTTTGACGGTAAGGCTGTAGAGAAACCGGGGGTTGATCTACTTATTGCAGATTATCCAGATGGCTTGAGGGTCCCCGATGTTTCAGACCCTCCATCTCAGGTTCCTAATTGGAATGAGAGTCTTGAGGGTTTTTTGAAGGTCACCATGGGATTTGCGTATGCTTATCTCCATGACGATGGTGCATTTCTGCTTTTTTACCCTGACAGTCCCATTGTCAAAAAAGAAGTAATGTCCTATATTAAAAATTATAAGATGAAAGTAGTTGATGAGTGGACAATCATCAACTACCTCCATCTAGCGAATCCGCTCCATCCATCTAAAAATGTGAGCTCCTCTAACTTTTAAACTTTCTTCAAATTGTATTTCTAGGACATGTTATGCAATATGACACCGTATGTATTAATATTGAGTGTTTTTTGGTAGACTTTGAAGTTCAAGGCGGTTCTTCTTGCCCGTGATGTTCCCATTACTGTTGCCCGGCAGCCTCCACCTCTAGTTATTGTAAAAGACCCGTCCATTCCGCAGGTCGACCTAGCGTGCAATGACGTTCTTTTCAACGCTGTGACGCTAGAGTCACAGCTGTTGAGGAAGGATACAGGGAGACCATGGCGTGGTCCCAAAGAGAAGTCAGAGGTGTTGATGAAACTATTTGTGTATGGTTTAACTCCAGAGAACGGTATCGTAGCAGACCTAACGGCATCCACAGGTAATTTCATTCTCCTTAATTGAATGCTAGAATCAATATCATGTGACCTTAAACCCTTTGTTTCTAATAAACCTTTTCTACTCTATTGTGCCGGTGCGTCTATCCGTGCAGCACGGGCTTGCAACCGTCATATTGTCGCACTTGAAAGCGACTCAAAGCTATTTGCTGAGGTCTTGAAGCCCCTCATTACTCCTCAGCCACGGACAGCGCCACCTGAGACCGCTCACATCAACCTTCCTGATTCCGATGATGAGACCGTTCCTGACGAGCCCCTTGACTGTCCATGTGAGTAAGTTTCAATGTTTATTTAATGCACCTTGCAAATACTAGTTAGTACATCTTCATCTAAATACGTTTTCTAATACTTTTACACTTCTCTTGTTTGCAGTTTGACAAGGACTAGACCACTACAGCGGCGCCGTTTTAACCTTAGAAAGTCCTTGCAGAGTTTGGTCAGCGCTGATAGTTCCCCTCAAGGCCTTCCAGTGTACGTAGAAGCATTGGCAACGGCATTTGCCAATGCTAGTCCTAGCCCTAGTGGTTCTTCATGCTATTCTACACCGCGTCAACATTATGATCCTCCTGTGCTTTCATATGTCGATGTGAGTGCTATCGAATCTGATACAGATTCATTTTGATTGTACGGTTTGAGTATTTATTTATTTCCACATCATTTCTTGATTCTATAACGAGTTTGAATGTATTTCTGTTAGATTCAGGAACAAGCAATTGTTGTTAGAAGCTACTAAATTCCACTAATAACCCTAAAAATACACCCTAAATTCCACGGCTATAGGTACTTTTCACAAATCAATGTTTCATAAATACTCACCAATTACACCTAAATCCGCGGTAATAGGAGGTCCTTTAAAATCCAACAGCCCAAAATTTTTCCAAAAATCTCTGCTCACTGCTCACTGCTCATTGCTCACTGCTCATGTAACAGCTTTTCCCCCTTTAACGTTTCAATTCATCAATGAATTCAAATGTATGTTATAAAATGTGTAATGAATACAGAAAACGCAGTTCATGCACAAAGCCAAGTTATAAATGTCAATGTCTAGATCACAATTGCATGGTTGGATTTATCATAGTCATTAGTAATGTTTTTTTTAAATTAATTTTTCTTGGTGTTATTTTGAAATTCAAATAAAATTCATATAGTAACCCAGAAATATTAGAAAATGCTGTATAGAATTTGTAATAACATGCACAACGAGATGGTATGCTTTCCATTATTTGATTCTACATATTTTGGAAAATCATGCCGCTTCTTTCACATATGGAACTAACTTAATCTTCACATGAACCACTGTTGTTATTTTTCCAAAACTGGATTGATCTTATGTTGAAGCTCCAAACTGTACAAATGGTAGTCAGCTAGTAATAGGACCCATGTTAGTAAATTGAAGAAAAAGATGTAGCGTCTATTCTGAGTATATGAAAATGCGAAATTACCCATCGTTTCAATAAGTTAAGTGGCTTATCACGTAGTGAAAAAAATTGGCTGGTGGATTTATGATAACATAGTTACAATTCTTTTTGCTGGAACATATTTTATGCCAACGTTGAAATCGTCTATGCAAAGATAAATCACATAGGCAATGGATCGAAAAATTATGGTACTTGGATGTCCCACCAAGGTTACTAGAACAAAGTCAATGAGTACATACCAGTCAGTTCATTCAAGGACAGAAATCCATGGTGAATGGATGGAACCCCCTGTTTTGAACTCGAAATACAGTGGTCTATGCAGCAAAATGTAATGAAAAGCAACTGACAAAACTGCCGTACGTCAGAATTTGTACTAATATGTGATGTGGGTGATGTAAAAGGATCTTCCTGTGCGCCACGTTCTAGACGTCATGCACTGCGAGAAGAACATCTCTGAAAATATATTACGGACAACCTTCGGTGAGAAAGACTCCCCTGCAATGAAGGCAGACATGCAAGCACGTGGCATTCGACCGCACCTCCATCTACAACCCGTTGGGCCTAACCAAGATAGATACTATATGCCGGACGCAACGTACGTACTTTCGGATGAAGACAAGGCCAAGGTTTCGCGAGTGCTAAAATCATTGAGAATACCAACCAATTATGTGTCAGCATTGCACAACAAAATCAGCAAAGGGAAACTAAGCGACCTCAAATCGCATGACTTTCACGTTCTATTATATTTTACCATTATGTTTCTGTAAGGTCTCAAACAAGTCTCTAGCTAGGGTTGTGATACGGTTGAGCAGGGTGTTCAAGAAGTTGTGTGCAAAACCCATTAACGGTAAGAATAAGGAACAGCTATTAGCTGACGCAGCTGAGACAATGTGCATGCTGGAAAAAGAGTTCCCCCCCGCATTTTTTGATATTATGTCACATTTGCCAAATCACCTGGTAGAACAGTTGTTTCAGTGTCGACCCGTTCATACAAGGTGGATGTACCCGTATAGCGCTACTTCAAAACACTAAAAGGATATGTGCGTAATTTAGCAAAACCCGAGGGGAGCATTGGACAAAGATACCAAGTTGAGGAAGCGTTGGGGTTCATTATAGAGTACATAACTCGGTACAACATTACATCTCTTAGAGTGTGGGACGACAAGGAGGATGGAACAATGGTGGAAGAAATTCTGGAAGGGAAGGGAAAGCCAAAACTATTATATGAAGGATTGAGAAATGCAATGCACGATTTTATGTTGGACAATGCAGCACACATTGAACCTTTCAGGCAGTAAGTTGCATTCTAAACTTGTAGACTATTAAATTTAGTAGTATGCTACATTGTTTGATGACAGGTACAATGTGTATTTTAGAACTTCGTAAGCAACGACGCTACCGTGCGAGCGTAGAATGGAGAGCGTAAGAGCGGAGAGCGCTGATTTGGAGAGCGGAGAGCATACAATCTTGCTAAATTAAAGTGTTGACCATATTTTTAGAAAAAATAATTCTTAAAATAGAGTTTTTACTATTTATAGTAAAATTTTGTGACCTATGACCGCTGCCCCTAAGACCGTGTGTTTGCAGCAAAGAATGTAAAATTTGCAGTCAATCTGGAAAACGATGGGCAAAACAGTATAAATGGATATAATTGGTCTACCATATAGTAGAATTTTATTTAAGTATTTTTGCGAACAAATGATGAATCTGTTAAAATAAGTAGGCAATAACTCCAATCAACCACAACTTATACAATTGTACTCTGTAATAGAGATCTATGATTCTACTATCCCCCTAAACAGCAAAACAACCCCAGCAGTCCATTAACCAATCTTCGGTTTGGGGTTTCTGGGCCATGATAAAACATGGCATCTGGCACTAAGGAATCTTGATAATCCCAGCAGCTACGAGAATCTGCTGGACCTCGTCCATGCTTAGAGTGGGGGCATGGATGAAAGTGTCCACTTTGTAGTCTAGCTTGCAAAGGAAGCGAAAGACATAGTAAAGGTGCTTGCACTTGACGTACATACCACGCCTTCCAATTGCAGAAGAAGTCATGCTGTGATAATGCGGGCATGTACAAGCTGGAAAATTGCAGAGAGTGATGTTGTAAGTGTTCGTAGTCGGCTCGACTCCAGATTGTAGGACAACGATCGCTCCTAGACCCGGATACGGAAGGAGGTTCACTCCGACAATTGTTGCCTTGACGTTGCGGGCGCTCTCCCATTGGTTTCTGTGAGCTTCTCTGGGCGCTTTGGGGTTGCCGCGCACGCTCTTGCCGCTCCGAATGGTGGGGACACGATCAGAATTCGGAGGTTTCGGATGAGTCCACAACACCGCCTCAAAGAGCTTAGATCCTGCGAAGAGGCGCCGTGGCAAGAGCGGAGTCGTAGATTGAAGGTGGAAACCAGCCTCTTGGAGCTCCAAGATCTCGTGACGGGACAAATCGGTCCCAGTTAGGACTGGCCAAACATCAAGGATCTCCGGACGCGTTATAACAAACCCACGCTTAGGACCCATTACGCACCTTGCAATTTGGTCCGGACAGAACCAGAAGTCTTATGTGTCGCTTCCCTCAGCGCGAAACTTTTGTTTGAAGCCTCTGTAGGTAGGAGCTGCAGTTGCTTTGCCTCCCCTGACGATGACCATCTGGCACTTGAAATTGTTATTTGCCTGTACTGCATGACATCGTTTTTTGGACTTCTGCGTTATCCTCGCAATGTGCCATTTGGTCACATCGCAGTCTGTTTCCAAAACGTGTGACGTGCAGGACACAAGAGCTTCAGAATCAAGTGTCTCATGTGCAGTTTGGCGGGCAGCAGCTGAACGAGTCTGGACACGCGGGTGCGAGAAGTTTACCTTGTCTGGACGATGGGAGTCACCTTCTGAACCAATAGGCATGTCCAACTTCCTCTTCGTGGAACCAAAAACCTCCTCGCCCTCTAGATGCGGTTCACGGTTGCAGAAATCTTTACCCCCGGGCATTTCAGCAAGTGCACCAACTATCTTCTTTCCATCCTGTGATTGCAAAGCTCGCTTAAGTTTCAAGTCATGTTTAGAAGGTCCTTTTCCAGACGCCCCACCACACAAGTACAAACGATAGTTGGTCATTTGCATGAAGGCGCGGGCCCAGTCGTCGGTGGTTGCTACGAAGAGGTCAGATCCGCGATTGCCCGAAGACTGCAGCCATCTATTGTGCAAGTTGGGATGTCCGCGAGTTCTTCTGGAGTAAGGTTCTGCACAGAAAACAGGAAGACAAACATCAGAGAGAATAAACACAATATAAATCCTATGCCAAGATCACAAGGTATTGAGATAGTCGTAGCTAAAGGAAAAGTAGAATGTGAGAGTTGAAGACAATACAAGGCCATACCGTTTCCATAAATCTTCCCCACTGGCGATAGCGGAAATGCCAAAAGGCCAACCAATCCTCTAGACAGTTCCCGGATTGCACCTTCAGTTGCAGCTCCTGAAGAATACCACCAAGCCCGAAGCTCTTGATACATCAAAGTAGCATCCTTGTACTCTCTGCACAACCTGATGTGCTGGTTACGGAAGCTTTTTGCAATTAGCTTCTCCGTATGCTTGTGCATGCTAGTAGACTAGTGAAACAAGCACGTCCTCTCCCGGTCCACCATAACCACAGATGGGTCTCCAGATCCATAAACAATGCGTACCGCATTGAAATTAGCTTGTGCACTATCGCATATAAATCCTTTGAAATTAGGGTCAAGAACACCATTTCTAGCCATTACTTTGTGTAGGCATTTCCAGAAAATGACTTGGCCATCTGTACCTTCGGTCTGCATGTCACAAACCACAATTGTCATGACTGTGCAGTACGTAGAATCGTAGACGTGACAAGCCAGTGTTGTCCAAGGCTTTACTCGCTTCACGTGGTCAAACATAATGAAGCAATTCTGAAGGTCTCCTCCCGGCTGCATTCGCCGCACGAGGTCAACTCCACTACCGGGACCGTCCACAAGCATCTTGAACAGGTACACTTTGTCTTGTCCCTGACTGGGGAAGATACTGTCGTGGATGTACTTTATCTTTGCCACCTTCTTCATTTCCAGAATCCTGTCAATTTCCCCTTTACCTTTGGCAGATGCGCGGAAGGATGCGATGATGTTTCGAACGTTTGGAGAGCTGAGCATGCGAAACTTGTCCATGACCTCATCCAATTCCGCCCCGCGAAGCATTTCCTTTGGACCCGGTCCAGCATGGACTAAGAAGGTATCCATAAACTCCTTCCCTGCTGCTAATGCAATAGCAGAGTTCTTTGCCGTTGGTGTCCTCTGAACTTCTGACGCAATCAAGCCCGTGATAGTCTTCATAGATTCTCGGCATTGGCCAGTTGCTACGGGGTGGCGATGGTGTCCTAAATGGATGCATGCTCTCGACCTATCTACAACATTGAGCACATAATAGATACGTGTGGGGCACACATCAAAACAAGATGGAACCGATTTGCAGACCCTGCAAACCAGAGACGAATCTGACTGCGGGCCAAGACCTACATAGAATGGGTTTATGGATGTACCCGTCCATTCAGTCTCGTTCTTCTTAGAAGTGCGTTTTAGATAATCACAGTCAGTGTTTTCACAACAGAGATGGTCCACGCACGTTGACCTTCTGAACTTAAGCCCCAAATTATTGTTAATATTAGAAGTGAGAGTGCGCGTCCAAGCATGACCATATTACTGTTTGTCCATTCCTTCCATGCTCTTGGCACTCGAGGAATGAACACTCCCTCTACATGCAGGCAATTCAAAAACAACATCCCCATCAAACGTGGGCGGCAGGAACTGAACCTTTTGATATTCAATGGCGTCGAAATCAATCTGGGCCAATTCGTTCCGACAGCCAGCAATGCCATGCATTTGATTCAAACATTCCATGATACTGAGAGAATTAGAAGAAGCAGGAAAGAGGGAGGACGGGACAGAGAGGAGGATGATGGACTTGTACATTGTGTGCGATAAGTGGATTGATGAGGAAGCGGGCATGGATTCAATGTCTTTCCCTCGTTAGATCTACACAGGGTAGGTGTCTCTCCTTCCGATTCGCTAAAGAGTTCTACAGTCGCAAGGAGATGCTCTTGTTTCACTTTGCGAAGCTTAAGTATGATCTCAGCAGCGAATCGAGTAGTATGGGGGGTTTGAGAACACTGCGTGGTATGAACCGGAGCTTCTACACTAGAAGTATCAGAGTTGTTAACTAGGATCTCGGTGGAGGCCGCTAATTGAGACGGTGTCATACCATACGCTCTATACTGACCAGGGTGAAGGAGCCAGTAATAGCCATCGCGATCCTCACATCTAGCTTGCAGGACAGCCTCTTTCACTATTCCGTAATTCTCTAAAACTTCTTCAGTCAACATAGTAGAGGTTTCTGCAATTCCGAAACGGATGGTGAGGAGATTAGTGGGGACCCTCACAAACCCATCATCGCCTATGGGAACAACTAGAGGGACTTCATCACCTTCCAAATGAATCAAAGCCATACTGCACTACATGGGATGTTTGTACTGTCACAGAAAGAAGTGGGAAGGAAATGAGAGTTCTTATATTTATTCTCTCATCAGGGACAACGATGTTAAAAACAATTGTTGACCATTCTAACATACTAGTAAAGTAATTGTTTTTTGAATTATATCGCAGGATCAAAACAACGTGGACGTTGAAGGACCGAATTTCTAAGACGGCCGCCATAGTATACTTAAAAAACATTTGTGACAGGTAAGGTGATGCTAATGTATTGCTGGAATGGCCAAAATAGTACGCTGTCTGAAAATGACGGCTGCATGAACATTTTAGAAGCTAATGCACTGACAGTTAAGCATCGTGTTGAGAAAGTTGGTAGCCTGTACTGAAGCCATAATGAACCAAGAATGAAGCTTGATACTTAATTAATCTTCATAATCTATAAACGGTGAACATGTTTAAAGATACTACGTAAACAAAAACGACAACAACACAAAATGTGTAGACGGCTGAGGCAAAATGGAAGCTACATTCATGCACGTAGTTAGCGATGCCTATATTAATAACATGGATTAGAGTAGTTTGAAATCTACATTATAGCTCCCTATATATGCTCCAGATATTCCTTATGCTAAAGATTGCTACTGACAACGTCAATTGAGTTGTACGAGTTGCCTCCAGAGAATGCTACGTCTAAATTACTCCTTGCACCGGGGAGGAACTAAAAGACTCGCCGTCATCAGATTCTGAGTTGCTCATGGCGTCAAGATATCCCACAACTCAAAACGGAGGTTGGGGTTCGTCATCGAAGTGCTCTTGGACAACATCAAAGATGGCTTGGAGAACGATTTGAACGTCCTGGCACTGAATATTGCACGGATCTGGAAGTCCAAGCATGTCGCAAACATAATGACACCATATCAACGTCCACAGGACAGGGGGGCGAGGATAGAAATCCCAAATTCCACACGGGATATCATGTCGTCCAAGAACCCCTTTTTCCAAGCGCAGGATGGAGATGTCGATGTGCCAGTCATCAGAACACTGCATCTTGTTCATCCACATTTCGATTGCCCCCTGCAAAGTGTCAACACGGTATCTCATTTGGACGAACCTATCATTCTTCCACAGCATAGGGTAGTCGTCGATGCTTCGAGCCAACCTAAGTCTCCAGGTGAATTCCTCAAACCCGCGAGGAGTATGACCTTCCATCACAAGATTAAAGATATTGGGCAGAAACTCAAGCGATCATTTGAGAAGGGAAAGCGAAGCGACAAGAACTTTGTTCCGAAGGTGATAGAACTCTAGCAAGGTATTATATAAAGATCAGTGGCATTTTGTAGAAAGTGGACGAATGGAAAATTGTTTAGGACTAATGAATGCAATCGGAGAGTTCAAGAAATGCAAAGATAGTCAACAGAGACATGGTTTAAACAAATCAAACAATTTTTGTGGACATAATTAGGTGAAACACTTGATTGGATATTCAGAATTAGATCTTTTCAAAATTCATGATATCGTAAAGACGACTGTGGACAACTAAATGAGAAGACAATGTCAGAGTGATTGAAATATAAAGAAATTGGATATAAAAAACTAAATTTGAAACTTCGGCTGACAACTTATTATAGTTGGGGAGCCCGCCGGCAAGCCTTCAAATGCTGTCAGCGAAATTTGGGGAGACGACTGCGATAGACTTGATGAAGGTGAGGATGGATGAACGGTCAGTTGTAGAGTTTGGACACATCGTTGAAATATTCTTAGCGACTCTTACAAGACACTGAGTGAGTGGGGTTGATCAATTCATTTGTGAATCACAGTTTCTCCTAGAACGTCTTGTTCGCTATGATAGAGCAACTTTTAGTTCTGATTGTAGTATGGAGGGCTGATGCTGGTAGAGAATATTGCGATGAAGATCTTAGTGCTGGAGTTGTAGATTTGCATGAAGTAATGTGGGCTGATAGTAATTAAGTCTTAGAGTTATGATGTGTCTATGCAAGTATAGGATAGATGCAACGTGAAGATCGTGTTAGAGAGCAAAAGAGTCAGAATGTGCAAAACAGGAAAAGAAAGAAACCAAAGGTTGTATACTCAAGTAGGAAGGAGATAGAGGCAAGCCGAATGAGGCAAACGAGGACAAGATCAAGGGTAGCTGAAGTCGATTGTGCGGTCCCAAAGGCCATCCAATTTCGTGCCATAGACGTGGTGGAATTTGCGAGCGATATCAGAAGCGAAAATGAGAATGCACTGAACACTGCAGGAGCGCCTTCAACTGAGACACTGAATTCCAAAGTCGACAGCGAACTCCACGTAAGTGAATTTTGTTTTCATCTCATTTACGCTATGAACTATTGGAAGCAACGATTCTAAAGTTTAAATAGACTATTCTTATAATATTGTTTTAAGGCATCGATAAATGCAGAGAAATCACACTGGGTTACCAAATATTCTTACGTCCCACCCATCCACAGAGGGACCTTCTCCAGAATACAATTTACACGCTGGGCTCTCTACGGTACGCTTGCCGTTACTAGGGAGATCCTGGTTAGTTTTTTCCCCTCCGCGTAGTGACATGCTTAAACTCAGCGGGTGGTCTTTTCCAATTAGAGGTTAGATGCGTGACTTAAAATCCTTCGAGTCATGGCGCGAGCTTGGATTCACGAAAATTTCCCCATTTTTTCTTCAAGTCCCGGCGCGTGCAGTTGTCTTGTGGTAACTTTTCTGACACCTCTAGCTTCAAATTCCGAAAGACGCAAGGATCGATAGGCCATGCTCTCACAGTTTGTATTCGTAATGAAAATCAAAATGAGATGAGTTTTTACCCTTTTGTTCCACACGAGATTTCTGTTCTCGTTGAGCTCATCTTAGGACACCAGCATTATCTTTTAATAGATGTGCCGCCACAGCCGAACTCCCAACTTACAATGTCTTTCCCCGCTGATTCTTCCAAGCCCGTTCCCTTCGGGACAGTGGGAATCTCATTAATGCATGTCGAAATCCACGCACGAAATCGCCGCCAGCCTCCTTCTATTTCGCCAGCGACCCCCTCGCATTCGCCGCCACGTTGCTCCAAGATCTGCCTCCCCCCCCGGCCGCCGCCTCGCCGCCACACGACCTCGCTATGGTTCCCAGTTCCAAGCCCCTGATCTCTTCGAGAAACTCTTCCGTCAGGCCATTGGCTTCTCGAATTCACCAAATCCGCAGCAGGCCCAAATTAGCGTGGCACGAACCCGGTTAAGAGTGGAGCCGTGAGTCCGAGGAAGGCCAGTGTGCCCAAATTCCTCAAATGTAAGTCCACCGCAGCAAGACGTGTTTGTGAGAACTCGTGTGACTGTAGACTCGGGTGCTTGTGAACTCGTGTAGCGATGAACTTGTGGGCTTGAGTACTCGTGGTGAATGAGAACTCGTGTTGAATGTGAACTTCTACTGTTGAGATCGTGGTGCATGAGTACTCGTGGGCTGTACGTGAAACTGTACGTGAATTGTCATGGGCTTTACTTGATACTGTACGTGAGTTCTCATGGGCTGTACGTGGGCTGTACGTGAATGTGAACTTGTACTGTTGAACTCGTGGTGCATGAGAACTCGTGGGCTGTACGTGGTGAGTATGAACTCGGGGCGTGACAGGGCGTGACGGAGCCGGGTCTATGGCGTGACGGAGCCGTGTCAGTGGCGTGACGAAGTGACCGGGGTTGCGGCGTGATGGAGCCGTCATGGTGTGGCGCGGCGCGCGTCCGGGGCGTCACAGCATGGCGTGGCGCGGGTCCGGGGCGTGACGGCGCCGTCACAGCGTGGCACGGCGCGGCTTCGTGGCGTGACGCCTCCGTCACTGCGTGGCGCGGCGCGGGTCCACTCGCACTCCCACTCTATTAGTGTGGAAAGTGCGAGATGACGAGACCTGGGAGTGGCGTGGCAATGGGACTACAAGTGGGCGTCGCAATGGGCATCTCGAGACTGTCCCATAGCGACTTAGCGAGGTTTTTCTAAGTCAGGAGAGTGCAGCCTCACGAGACTCCGGAGTGTGCATGAGGAGTGGCGAGTCCCACTGCAGTGAACACAGTGCGTGATGAGTGGTGCGAGTACCAGGAGTGGTGCGAGTGCGTGAAGTCCCGGGAGTGGTGCGAGTGGTCCGAGTGTTGACAGTGCGTGATGTCTAGTCCTGGGAGTGGTGCGAGTCCCGGGAGTACGAGTGGGGGAGTGCGAGTGTGCGAGTCCCGAGAGTGTGGGAGTCCCGTCCCACGGCCAATACGAGATCAGTCCCGGGAGTGTGGGAGTTATGAAAGTACAAGCGAGGGAGTCCCGGGAATGTAGGAGTCCCGGCAGTGGGAGTCCTGTTCCATAGCCGGCGCGAGTTGAATTCCGTGAGTGTGGGAGTGACAACCCATGGCGAATACAAGTATAGTCCCAGGAGTAGGAGTTAAAATCAAAACATTCCAAATTTAAAATTTTCTTATTTTATGATGCAGTGCGTGAAAATGGTGAGTGGCGATAGAGCACCCGTGTCGAGCGTGTCGGGGGGACCACCCGGAGGCACAACGCGTGCAGCAAGCTCAAGCGGCGCGAAAGGAATGCGTCGCAGTAAGCGCAATGCAGCGCAAAATGGCTTGGTAGGCTCCCATCAACCTTCAAACTTAGTTTGAAATATTAACAAAGATTAAAACATATTCAACAAAACCGGGTCTTTGGGTTTTTTTTAGAATTTTTTTTGACTATGGCCTCAAGGCGTGACGCCATGGCGCCAAAACTTGAGGGGCTCCAGGGGGGGCGTTGCCGGCGACGCCCCCCCTAGGGCACCCCGGGTTTTCAAGTTTTATGCTAGAAAACTTGACGCCACGACGTCACGCCATGGCGCCATGGCGCGAAAACCCGAGGGGCCCCAGGGGGGGCGTCGCCGGCGACGCCCCCCCCGGGGCCCCTCGGGTTTTCAAGTTTTCTGCTAGAAAACTTGACGGCACGGCGTCACGGCGTCACGCCGTGGCGCCATGGCGCAAAAACCCGAGGGGCCCTAGGGGGGGCATCGCCGGCGACACCCCTCCCGGGGCCCCTCGGGTTCTCAAGTTTTCTCTCAGAAAGTTTTTTCTAGGAAAACTTCTCGTTTTCTTCGCTGAAATGGTTCACATACATCAATGTTGATTTCATATGTCTATGTTTAAATATGTCTGTGTTTTGATATGTGTGTTTTCGCAGAATATCGTTGCTGAGACCCAAGATGTCGTGCATGATCAGGGGACGCCTCAGACTCCCCTGTTATCTCCCGTTCCGGAGGTATTCATTCTCTTGTTTGCATTGTTGTGTTTTGAGATATGTTATTTCTTTGTTATTAGAGTTCTTCATGAGTATATGTTTATAATTCTGTTTGATATCATTGCTATAGGACTGTGCTTGGGAGAATGCCGCATTCCAGGTGGAGATTATCAATTTGAGCTCTAAGGATAGTGCAGATCATCTTTACTGTATCTGCGAGCACCCTGTCATCGATCTCGATAGTTTTGATGATTATCGGTCTACTCGTCTTTCAGTGCCTCAGTCATTGTCTCTTCTTCTCCGCTCTTTGTCTTCTTCGTATTCTTCTTCTGATGATAGTGTCCCTCCTCCGCTATCACTTCCCGTTTCCCCATTGGGATTCTCTCCCACCTCCTCCGATGAGTTTGTTCCGTCCTCTCCCCCGTTGTGTGCTCCTATTTCTTCCACTGCCTTCTTCCACCGCTGTGTGCTCCTATTTCTTCCTCCTCGTCTGAGTGTGTTCTCTACTCTCCGCCGGAGTTTGTCCCCTCTTCTCCGCCGGAGTACGTCCCCTCTTCTTCGCCGGAGTATGATCCCTCTTCTACTCCCAATTATGTTCCCTCTTCTCCTCCAGAGTATGTTCCCTCTTCTCCGCCAGAGTATGTTCCTACTTCTCCCGCGGAGAATGTCCCAGCTGTTTTATCTGCTCCTTCTGAGTGTATCCCTATCATTCCAGTTCAGTCAATCCCTACAGTGTCTCCCCTATTGCTTCTTCAGGACTCTATTCTTCCATTCTCACGTTATCCACTACTCGGAGTAGATAGTTGTGGCCATCGAGGGCGTCGGGCTTTCTCACGTGGACGGCTCATTTGTAGACGCTTAGCCTAGCTATATGTTTACACATTTGGCTTGAGCAAATCCTTGTTACTTCTTCATTCTTCATATATTTTTTATTCTATGTTTGCAGAATGCACATACTTCATTTGTCGTTGTATCTGACATTGACGATCCTCAGCCAACTCTCGGAGAATCGGATGGTGATAATAGCGACAGCGAGGACCACGATACTACTAATTTGACAACTCTTCAGCTTCGAGCAATCAACACGTTGAATTCGGTGACAACGATTGAACAGCTTCGTCTTCTGCCAATCGAGGACTCTCGAATTCTCATTCCCCTTTGTCGAATGACTATAATGCCGATTGTGAGACCAACTTTGTCGTGTGATTTGACATTACTTGAAGCTGATTTTGTGCATGGATACCGCGAAGGAGCAGCCGTTTTCTACTTGTCCACGACAGATGAGCACGGCGTTATCCATACCTTCTCTGATGAAGAAAAGCAATCTTGGAATGCGCACTGGAGAGCAACGGATGCCCGTTTTGAGGAATTCCTGCAGACCAAGCCGTCCCTTCAACATCTCAGCAACGCCAAGTTTTTTGTATGCAATGGCAACCACCGTCTGCAAGCTTGGATGAAAGTCATCTCTCGCGACCACCCGCTAGAGATGAAATGGCATTACTCTGTTGACGTCATTGTTTTGGATACAAAAGGGCGTATTGGAGAGGTTATGCAAGTTATGCACGAGATTAACAAGTAAGTATATCTAAAACCAACTCTAGTGCTATTTTGTTATATCAGTTTGCCATTTACAACAAATTCTAAGTCCAATATCTGTTGATGTTACAGATCAACAGAGAACTCACATGTGAAGACGAACTTGGTACACGATCTGTATCAAGTTCGTAAGTATGGAATGATGACAGTGGAGCAGTTGAAAGGTATTATCAGTTTCGCTGAGTACGAACGTGCAAAGGCCTATGTTCCTCAATCGTGGTTTACCCTTCCAGCTGATACTTTAACCACTCTTATATTTCGTGTGAGTCAATCTATCCAACTATTCCCATTGCATCCTTCCTCTCAATTTATTTGTATTTAGTCATTCATTTAGTGACTTTCATTTGCGGTGCACCATGACATTGCCAAGGCTGGCGATGCCGAGCTTCGAAAGTACTGTGAACACACCATTGACGAAGACATCACAGAGGATGGCATGAGGGATGCCATGTTGAGGGGCGTCAAAGACAAGACGGAGAAGTTGAAGGTCAAACTGCGCAAAATGACTGCAGTTGCAAATCCCCTGTATGGAGACAAATTTCTGCACGAGGTATTTACTTTTTATTTCTTTCATTGTTGCATTTACTTTATCAATGCTCAATCCTAATAATTGCGAATTCTGCAGATCGAAAGACACTACGCTCGGAATTCTCTCGAACCTGACATGCAACTTGACAAGCTGAAAGCCATTGCGACTTCTATCGCAAGCCCGGATAGCAAGGTTCAGTGGTTGATGTGGTGGAACAGTTCAGAACAAACTCGGGCTGCGAGAAAGTTCCCCTCCAAAACTACCAAGGACATACTGAGTAATTGGCTAGACAAGGCTTGTTGGTATGCAGGGGTGAGTCTATATGCACTTCCTCTATCTGTTGTTTTTGGAAATTCAATCTTTCTTGTGCTAATTCTCTTCACATTGATCACCGCAGTTCATGGACGCGGCTATCGACACCTTCAGGACCATCGCAGAGAAAGATGGGCTTGTGATTGATTACGAGGTTGCAGATAAAATAGACGTGTACCTCAAGATTTGGAGAATGAAGCTCTGGGACATTGGCTTCCCAAATGTCTTCAAGAGAAACGGCTTCAAAAAGGACGACGACTTCGCCAAACACGCGGATTCAACTTCCTTAGTCAATCGTGTCATATACCGGTTTGTTTACGAAATATCCTTCAACTCCAACACTTTGATTCACTTTGAATTACTTCACTGATTTCATGTATTTGATCATTACCTTTTCTTATGCAGGTACTTCATGTTTGAGCTGGTACCGAAAAAGGCTATCACAAAGGATGCTGTACCCCCTTTCTTGGCGACATGGAGTGATCTATTTAGTGACACCTGTATGTTCAGCCCTCATCAGATGAAGATGTGGACATCGTCTCATCTCCGTAGCGCTGGGTAGAACTTGGAGTGTGGTGTCAACGCTGTACCGGACGTGGAACGGGCACTTTTTGACTACACGGAGAATGCGAAGGAAATCATCCTCCTTGACACTGTCGACGGGTCCATGGACGAGGCCGCGAAAGCCAAACCGATTGCAAAGATACAGGCTCAAGATCTCAAGAAGAAGGAGCAGATGGCGGCCACTGCTGAGAAACGACTTGCTAAAGAAGAAGCAAAACGGATTAAAGAGGCCGAGAAGAAACAAGCAAAGAATGAGAAGACAAGATTGAAACGAGCGGAGAAGAAGAAGGTTGGCATCACAAACGACTCGACGGTGGTGGATGAGGCTCAAAGCAATCGGGCACCAAAGGACGCTGGCAAAACTTTGAAAGTACCCGTGATCTCGTCTACACAGGAACGACTCACCCAAGGACCCGTTGTTGATGAAGTTGCATCAGCCTCTCACGCTACAAACGATGAGTTCTTTCTCAATTTGTCCTTCTCATCACTCTTGCCAGAGGACAACCCGCCGCTTCCTGCCTTCAAAGACCTTGTGGCATTTTTGGAGAAGGTACCCTAAACCCTTCAACATTTCTTTCTTCTCCTGTCAACTTTAATTTAGTTGCATAAATCATCCCCGTGTCCTCTAACTCAACTACCTCTATATCTTAAATTTTGTTGCAGCATCGTGAAGATCGGGATCGAGTGTTTAAAGGTCGCCGTAATGCGAAAGCCACCGTGGACCTGATGTTGGTGGACTACCCAGAGAATCTGCGCGTCGCGACTGTATCGGACCCCTCCTACGACATACTACGTTGGAACAAGTTGGATCCTGCTACTTTGGATGCCATATTTGACTTCGCAGATCATCACATTCATGACGGTGGGGCGATGGTCGTCATCCACCCTTACGACGTGGTGGTGAAGTCTTCTATACTCGGGTATGCGAAGAGTTTCAGGTTCATGGAGAGGAAAAACTGGGTTTGCATGAATCGCTTGCACTTGTGTCATCCAAGTAAGAAGGATTTAACGGTACGTTTTGCTTAGACCTTTATCTCAACTTGTCCATGCAATATAAATCACACCATAAAACCCTAAACCTTATGTGTTTCTTCCTTTGATTGGCTTCTGATGTCACAGACGCAAAGATTTGGTGCCTACCTTCTGGTGATATCGGAGGATTCTTCCTTCGAGTTCAATCCGGTGTCATCCATGAACGAGTTTGGAGTGGACCCTGGTTCGGACGAGTGGCTGCAAAACTACACCACCAAAATTGACCAAGCTATGAACGGCTCCAAGCCCTGGCGTGGACCCGAAGAGAAGAGCAAAGGCTTTTGGCAAGTTCTAATTGAGGCTTGTTCCAAGCCCGGAGACATTGTTCTAGACTGCCACGCCATGACTGGTGAATCCCTAAACCCTTACTAGCTTTGAAGTTTTTACATTTAATCGACGAAGTTCTATCTATCTATTCATAGTACTTGTTTTCATAGACATTGTATGTGTATTCTAGGCGCTTCCATTCATGCTTGTAGGAATGTCAATCGCCACATTGTGGCTTTAGAGGAAGACAAGGCCATCTTTGATGTTCTCATCGCTCCTTTGGCGCGTGCGAAGGCTACCCTACCATCGCCTCAGCCTTCCGGATCGAAGCGTTCTCAGGACCCAGACAATATGGAGGTCGTACCATCGCAGGTCAAGAGAAGAAAAACGAGTAAGTAAGTCTGTTTTAATTCAAATTCCCTAGCTCTTTGATTCTGAACTCATTTCAAGAAGCTGAATGTACTAATGTTATCCATATGTGTTATAGCTTCTCAATTGGAATGAGCCCTCCTCGACACAAGCCTTTTTTTGCTGCCCGGATGTTCTTTCCAAGTCCTCCGAAACCGTTTGAGCTCCCGGTGTACGTGGAGCCACTAGCTAGGGCATTTGCAGAGAATAGCCTGGATGATGTGGACATGACTGAGGGAGTACCTGATACCGGCGTTTCACAGTACTTGGACTTAGAGGCTGCGGAGTCATCTCGCACCCATAGTTCTAGGTGTTTTTCTAGAACATCATCTTCTACACATGAGGACTCCTCTGATGACTCCTCGTAGTGTAATGTACTTTGCATTCCTATGTTATTTTATGATTGGTAGTGAGACTGAAACGACCACTACACTTTGGTTCTCATAGCAGCATTATATTTTCACATCACTGTCTTTTGTGGTCGTTGATGCATTCACGAATTGATATACCCTTTCTACAACATTCACCTACATCACAACTAAGCTCACCTCTGAACCCTAAACACTGATCTAAAATTCAACCTAAGTTTGCATGGATACAACATTTATAATCCTAAATCCCTCAATCCCTATTCTTGATGGTCCTACGGTCATAGACTCTCGTCCCACGGTCATAGGTTCTTTTCTTAACTGCCAGAAAAAAATCTCAAAAAATCCTACGCTCTCCGCTCTCCGCTCTTGGGCTCACATACTAGCACCCCCGGTTCGTAAGAGCAGGTGTAATTGTATTAGTTTTTAATAGAGGAAACGTACTTAAAAATTAGATGTTTGGAATTTTTTTTTGACATTTCAGAACCTCTAGTATGTACGGAATTGAGGGGTGTATCCGCTAAAACTGAGAAAAACAGTGAACTACTATAGAAGAGTAACTGAATATTGGTGTATATATACTCCGAAACCTTTAAACCCTAATAGGATAGGTAATGGTTGCATGGTATTATGTGTGTGACCAAATATTGGGATAAGCTAAATGTCAATAAGTGAGAAGGAAGGGGTGGGGTTTTAAAGCACTCATCAGTAATGTCTGAGGACAAGGAAAGTGAGGGAACTTGAAGCACATGTGTAGATGACCAGGGAAATAATTATCTGAACATTGGGTAAGTACATACAAAACCACTATTATCGTACATACCATTGAGGATGTGACATACTCAGATCACATCGAAATTGAGTAAACCAGAGTTGATGATGTGTGACAAGAGGAGCACATACGCATCCCACTGCAGCACAGTTGTAACGTATTGTATGTCACATCGTGGTTGAAAACCAAGAGTGACTCAGATGTTATATGCAAAGACATGATTGAAGGAAATCACATAAGCATCGTTCGATATGACATGTATGCAACCCATGAAGGATGTAGTGACGTAAATAGTATATATGAGTGATAGGTAGGTACATGTAAAGATCAATACACTGAATGTTTTTAGAATAGTGTGGACATGACAAGGTTGGAACCCGAGAATGCATTATGATGTACCATGTGAGATATGTATAATGCAGAGCTGGCGAGTCTTTTGTACGGTTACGAATGGGGAGGGGGGAAATATATTGTACACAGTACCGTTCTGTTATGTGCATGGGGTATGTAATGCATACTTGCTCAGCTTAGAAAACAATGAAGACAAAAGATGTGAGGAACAAGTTCCGTCATGCGACTGGAGTTAAAAACCTTGGGTATTGTGTGTTTCTGTTGAATTCACAACGAAGTAATTTTTAAAATTTAGGTACATTGATTGTCTGGCCTTTTAAAAATTGGTAGGTTGTAATACTACTGGTTTTTGACATCGACGTTTCTAAAAGGACGTTTTGGAGTATGATGCAGGAGATATCAACAGATTTGGGAGGTCAGGAGAAGTAAAAGAGCGGATTATCGAAGGAGGCATCCACGGAGAAACGGTAGAGCTGGGGCACCTTACCAAGCAGGGACGGCTGAAATTCCTCCGTTTGCACAGTGGTTAGAAGCACATGTTCAAGAACTCAAAGATGAAGGGATTGTGGTACCGGATGAAGTTGAGGACTCCTCTAAACCGCCCTCTTTACAAGCTCAGAGGTTTCGAAACATGTACGCTTATGGTTACCACTATCGAGTGAAAAGTGCAGAAGAAAGTGTGAATAATATATGTGACTCAGGAATTGCTGCAGTTTTTTGTAGGCCTTGCGGCTCAAGGAGGCGAGATCCAAACCCTATTGACGCAAACCTAGAGTACTTAGAGCAGATACTAGAGATTGTAGAATTGAACTACGGACGACATTGCACAGTGCTACTAGTGTGTGACTTGGTGAAGGCCAACTATAGAGGAAGAAACGCTACAGTGAAAAAAGATGAGTGGGGTTCACTATGGCTAACTTTAATGCACTTGTGCCATATGAGTATGAGTCATTTTGTTCCCAATTCACTGTGACCAGGTGTTTTTTTTCTGAGGATGAAGATGAGCCCGGTTGGAGAGTAGTGTTACAAACAGAGGTCAGGGGACGCAGAATAGACAGTGAAATGGAGGAAGAAGATGAGGCAGAAATGTTTGCGATGGGACGAGATGATGACTTCAAGGATCTTTGAGCACCTACCGAAATTCCAGAGACTTATCCGGAGCCTCTATCTAGAGGAAGGAACATTCAGTTGCCAGAATTCGTGAACCAGTTGGTAGAAGACAATGCTAATGCATTTGACAGGGACGTTGGAGAATCATCAGAGGTGGAAGACTAGGGAAATTTCTACATACTCTGTAAGTACTAAAATTCCGCACTTCATTGTGATCATAAAAGTTTCAGTGTAGTGGATTGGCCATGTATCAATAGAATCCACATGTACAGATAATATGTACAAAAGTATAGTTGCGAGGGAGTTACTGTAACAGAGTACTGAGGCAACGAAAGTGGGTGAATGATGTGAACTGGACATTGGGAAGTGTGGTAGTAAGTTGAACTATCTAGTTATGAATGGATTGTGAGAGCTGGAAATTTAAATGTGAAAAACATGAAGTGCAAATTTAAATTTCTTAATTTTCTTCCATGTATGCATCACAGAGAATTTCACATGCATCCAGTCTAATTATGCACGTATGTCACAATTTTGTTTGCCGTGGACGAAATATGGTAAACGCAGCATATATGATGATTCTCAGCAGGATGTTCTGAAATCATTTTATCGGAAGCTACCACCAGAGGGTGACGCAATGCAACGTGCCATTGATAGAGGGCTAAACAATACCCTTGATTAGAGATGTATTGAAGTTATAAGAACGCCTTGCTTTGTACGATACTTTGATGAAAGAACACAGTATAATAAAAGCTTGAAGAAACTCAGTGCATATTTTTCCTTGTATTGTGGATTCTATTTTCTTGCAGATTGTACGGAGTAAAAATGTAGGATTATTTATGGCATGACAAAGGCACCAGAAGTTAACAGTGAAGGTTAAAGCTGAAAAATTGGGTTTAAACATTTTCCAACATTTCATTATGTATAAACTGAGCTAAAGTAAATAGGTAGAGTAGTGGTAGATAAGTATAAGACTTAAAAATATTATGGAATTTTCCTCCTGACAACAAAAATTTCCAGGGTCATTGATTCCAATACTGCAAAATATCCCCATCTTCACCAATATCAAGGGTAAAAAAATTGGTCAATATAAAAAAAATCGAACATGTGTGAACCGTCGAAACGGTTCACGTTAGTAAAAAACTCTTAATTCTAGAGTTTTGATTTGTTTAGCAATTTATATTTGTCTAACCGGGACATTTTAGCCGGTTAGACAAATTCCCAGATTTTGTTGCATTTAGTGTTCGGTTTTTATTGGCAATATTAGATTCCTTTTTATCTAGATAATTTTGTGTGTTTATTAGCTTCTAACAATTTGATTGATTGATTATGTGCAATTGGGCCGTTTGCCCTTTTATTTTATTCGAAATTTTTTTTACCTATTTCTATTGCTTGTCATTCTAATTCATTAGTTTAGTCTAATTGATTAGTTTATTTTATTAGTTGCTTGAGTTATTCTTCGTGGTTTGTTATTTTAGCCTTTTAATTTCCTATTGTTTTAGTCTTATTTTATTAACTTAGTGTTGAGTTTATTCTTTAGTCTATAAGATGGGGTTTATTATATGTTAGTTGATGAATAGATTGTGTGTCCCTCTTCCTCTTTCTTCCCCCGAACCACATAGTCATAGCCTGTTTTCTTTTCAACATAGATGCTAGTACGAAGATAGTTAGGTCTTGAAAATTGAAGAAGTCATGGATCGTGTAGTTGGCTTTCCAAAAACCCTAGACTCATCAGATTTGGAGCAAGGACAAAGGAGAGGTGGTCGTTTTAGTGGCGGAAGGTCTACTGCCGCGCAAGATTTAGAGCAGCAACTTTGGAAGCCGAGATCGAGAGCGTCAGGCGTTGGTTGAAGCTCGAATTTAGTGGGCGGATGCGTCTAAGAGTGAGCTTTCCAAAAAGCTAAGGCGCATTTGATTTCGAGCAAGGACAAAGGAGAAGCGGTCGTTTTTAGTGGCGGAAGGTCTACTGCCGCGCCAGATTTAGAGCAACGACTTTGGAAGCCGAGATCGAGAGCGTCATGCGGAGGTTGAAGCTCAAATGTGGTGGACAGATGCGTCTAAGAGTAAGATTTCTTAAAAGCTAAGGCGCGTTTGATTTGGAGCAAGGACGAAGGAGAGGCGGTTGTTTTAGTGTGAAGAGGTCAGCTGCCAACGTCGATCGAGACAGCCAACTTCAACGACCGATATCTCGAGATTGGCACGGCCAACGAGGCTGAATTTTTGAGAGTGTATACATCTTAAGGTTGGCTTTCCAAAAACCTATGTCTCAATCAATTTGGAACACGGACGAAGGAGGACTGCCCATTTTAGTGTAACGTAGGCAACTGCCATTAGTTGTTGCAATAGGGAATGCATTGCATCAATTTGGGAAAGTTGGATCATGTAATGGAGGTCTCAAGTGTTCATGGACACTAGATTTGAATTGAATTATTGTGATATGTAATTTGACATATAATTTCAAGAAGTTTCTTATATTGCTTGTGATTTTAGTCAATGTTTGATTTCAATTGTGATGCATTACGCACAGCGTCTAAATATAGTAATTTGCGGTGTAGTTTAGAGAGTCCATTGCTTGGAAGTACTTAGGGTTCATAAGCCCCTCCCCTCGGCCCATTTCGTATGATGCTTTGACCACCTGTACGGTCAAAGTGCTCATAACATGCTTTTGTAAATTACTGTCCATGACACTAATCTACCTATTTAGTGTAGCTCCATGTTTGACGGGGGGGTTTGGGGATTTTTACCAAATGGTTAAACAGACTAAGGGACTGGAAGTGTAGTTGTCGTAAAACATGTCAGAAGAGCAAATAAAATCTAACATGGAGATTGAGGACCCTAAATATGTCGAGGAATTTTGGAACAGATGTGAATTTAACAAATCAGGGTTACTATATTAGAATGCAGCAGCGAATTAGGTGGATATGCCACCTAAGGCATCTTGAAAGCGACAAGTCACTGAAATAAGATATGGTGGATAGCCACGTAAGCTTCAAAAAACCTAGAGGTCACTGAAATTGAAAGGGGAAAATTGCAGTACCTGAATCAACAAAAATGCGTCAATCGTTTTGACAGACTCAACACAAATTTCAGAATTCTGTTGATTTGGTTGTTGTAGTACACAAACTAACAAAATTGTATTGGTTTTCTGTTGAGTTGGACAGCATTTTCTAGTAGTGGTTAGTAAGGAGAGAAATGCATCATGGACGGATGAAAATTTAAAGAAGGCATTTACTGCGTTAGACAAAGGTGAATAAAAAAGGGCAGCAACTCGCATCAGTGGTATGCCAATGCCCGGAACTCCACCAATGTCTCCTCCACCTTGGCAGTGTACTCCCTCATGATGTTCTTCACCCGTGCTGCCCTTTCTATGCCCGGTTGGGTGATCTTCGCATTGTACAGCCGAGCCTTGGCCTGTACCTCCGCCTCCGGTTGGAATAACCGGACGACCTTTGTGATGCAGGTCCGGTCGGTCTCCTCCATTCGTTGGATGAGCTGCTCCTACTTCCGGATATGCTGCTCCATCTTCTAGATGTACACGTTCTTCTTGCACAGCTCACCTTTCTGCTCGAGCGCGAGCACGGTCGCCTGGTTTGCCTGGTTCTGGATCCGGTTGATCTCCTTCCCGAGCTTTTTAACCAGCCCCGGGTACTCCACTACGTCCTTGCTCCTGAGGACGTTTCCGAATTCCCTCATTGCGGTGAATAGGGGAGTATACCTTTCCTCCACCACGTCCAGGGCCACCTGGGCTGTTAAAAGTAGGATATCTGCTGCGGCGAGGATCAGGATCTCCTCCTATGCCTCCCCGGGTGGTTCGGCTCCTCCGGTTGGTTCTGCTTCCATGGCTAGCTCCTGCTCCCGGTCTTCCTCGTCCTCGGATTCATCCTCATCAGAGTCCTCTTCTTCGTCTTCCTCTTCCGGTTCCGGCTTCTTCCGCTTTTCCTTCTCCTTTATATCCTTCCTGCGGCTGCTCAGACCGGATTTGCCTGTGGGACGAGCTCCTCCATTGTTCACCGGAGTCGTCTTCTTCCGGCTCTGGCTCTTTTTCCAGAGCGGAGTAACCTCCTGAATTTCCGAGTCCTCTTCTCCATCACTGCGGATGATCAGCTTCCTCTTTGGCCCTTTCTGCTCTCCGGTGCGTACTCGGGGGGGGCCTCCCTCATCCGGTTTTGGGCCCTCTGCTGGATCTTCCTTCTTCTTCCTCCCCTCCTCCAGTTGTGACCCTTCCTCACCCGATTGGCCTCCCTCCGGGTCTTCTCTCCGTTTCTGCCTCTCCTCCTGTCGAGGCCTCACGCCACCTGGTCGGCCTTCCTCTGGGTCTTCCCTTCTCTTCAGGCGCTCCTCTCGTTGCGGCCTGGCACCACCCGGTTGTCCTTCTTCCAGGTGGTCCTCCTTCTTCTTCCTCCTCTCCTCATGTATGGCCCTGGAGCCACCTGGTTGCTGCTGTGCCAGATCTTCTCTCTCCTTCCGGCGTTCCTTTGGTCCGCTTCCCTTGTCCGGTTGGGGCACCTTCGGCCTCTCTTTTTCCACCGGGCAGGCCATTTCTTGCTCTTCTGACTCGCTCCGGTCGCCATCGCCTCCTGAGTCCTCCTCCTGTTCCTGTGCACGCCTTGCCCGGTTCCGTTCTCCTTCCGGATGAGCTGCCTTCCTGTTGGCAGGACTCCTCTCTCCCGGAATTGGTGGGATCTCCAGCCTCGCTTTCTCCTATTCCGTGATGCATCCGACCTTCTCGTACAGATGATAAAGGAAAGGGACAAGATGACAACCCTTCTTACCTCCGAGATAAGATGCCGCCCATTTGGCATTCCGGTGCACCAAGAAGCCCCACTTGATCTTGTTCTTGTCATGCAGCGCGGAGAAGATGCCCTTTGCCAACGTGATCGTGATGGTGGTGGGCTTCTCCGGGCTGAGGATTGGCACCACAAATTGGAGAAGACGCTGCTCCCGGGGAGTCTTGCAATCCTCCACCTTGAACCCGTCGTGGTCCAAGAGGAAGGTGAAGCACTTCTTCACCCACTCTGAATCTCCCATGTTGCCCGGTTCGAGGTCGTTGTCGGTTTCTGGGAAGCCATACGTAAAGCGCCAGTGCTCCCGGGTCCAATGCTTGTACTTGGCCCGGATGAAACTCGACGGGAAGGCTGGCTCCATGGTTTCGCCCAAAATCTCCGCCAACATCTTCGTGTCCTGCAAATCCCACACCCGGCGAAGAAGTCCCTCGCATCCTATGGTTGTGGGATCCGTGACCGAATCCTCAAAGTCGCCCAGATGCTGTGGAATAGCCGGAATCACCCTCTTCTCCGAGATTCTGAACCCTAACGCTCTCTCTCCCCTGCGCACCATAGCCACTGCTTCCGGACGCACCTCTCTCCTACTCCGTAAATTGCGCGTCTCTCTCTCCGGGTGCGCACTCTCTCTCTTCCGTAATTTGCGCCTAACTTCCTGGAGCTCTCGCGCCTCATTCTCCGGGTGCGCACTCTCTCCCTTCCATGAACTCTACCTAAGTTTCTGGCGCTCGCTCTTCTCTAACCCTAAACCCTAAAACCGCAAACCCCCGAGGCCATTCCAGATTCAAACCCACCTTCCCCCTCACCATCAACTGGCAGCCTTCCTTTGGGATTCAGTAGCTGCCTTCTCCCCTTGCTGTCATTCCCCTGCTCCATCTTGACCTCCCAACCACGGCTCTACCTTAATCCCACGCCATTCTTTCCCCCCCACGTCAATCTTCTTTTTCCCCTCTACACCCCTGGATTCACCAATTTTCTTCCTCAATTCTTCAAGCTTAGTCCGATCTAACGTGTGTCGAGTGCGTTGCTGCTTATTGGTTTTTTCTCCAAATGCACACCAATTCACTCTGCCCACACCTTCTTCATGCTCAAGAGTGATCCCTTCAGCAAATCGGACGGTGACAAGATTTGGTGTTTCCTCTTCTTTATGCTGGTACAGAATGGGGTACACAACCTCCTTGACATTACAATTCTGCCAATTAAATCCACCGCGCTTACCATCTCCGTACGGCTTACCAAACAGCTTGCACAATGAATTTGTAGTCACAGTATACTTGCGAAAGTGGTGCGGATTGTCCCCTGTACTTGGAAGTCCAAACTCCTCCATAAAATCTGCCTTCTTCAACTCGCGAGGAGGCTTCTTCAGCCTCCCAATTTCTTCGTCCACATCTTCAACGGAGTTGAAGACTTTTTGTGATCTCCCTGCTTCCATCCCCTTCTTCTTTGCAGCTGCAGATCTAGACCTTGAATTTGTCTGATGCCTCACCTCCTCTTCAATATTAGCATCAGTTCTTCTTTCTCCGGTGGGTAGCTTACACGTTCTCCAACCACGTGCTACACCCTTCTTCTTTGTTGCTGCGGATTTAGACCCTGAATTTGTCTTATGCCTCACTTCCTCTTCAATATTGGCATCAGCTCTCCCTTCTCCTGTTGGTAGCTTACACATTCCCCAACCAGGTACTACACCCTTCTGCCGCACCTCCTCGTCATTGCATTCGTCTCCTGATCTCCCAGTTCTTGACGAAGACTTTGCCTTCTTGTGTGCGGACTTCCCACCATCCTTCTCGTCGCTCCACACACCCTAGTTCCCCCTCTCTCTTGCCAAACCACCCGCCTTCTTGCGAGTACTAGTTGTACTACCCGAGCGAACGCTAATACCTCTGTCCATTGCTTAGATCCCAACACTACCAAAACCTTAGCGCAATAGCATTACAGTATGCAAGCCTAAACCCGGTGCAAATCTTAGCGCAAGCCAAAACCCACTGCAAACTTTTACTTCTAGTCAAGCCTAAACACAGTGCAAATTTTAGCGTAAGCTAAAACCCAGCGCAACCCAAAACCTTAGGTCAAGAAACGGATCAATAGAACTTGGAACTCAAATTAATGCAACCCACATTGCGCATCAATAAACAAGGCAAATTCCAAAGAGGTTACCTGATTAAGGTAGACGTGATCTCAACGCCAATATCTGCAACCTCGCGCACCGCAACCTCATTGGGATTCCAAATGAACGAGTTACTAATTGTACAAAAATGGCTTCTTCTGGGCTCCAAACGCAACACGGAGATCTGGTGGTACATAAACACTGAAATCTGGCGCTAAAGCAAAGAGAGAGCTAGAGCACAAAGAGCGAACAGAGCAAAGAGAGTTACAGCACAAACGCGAACGCGATAGGGAAACGCAAACGCGAACGCGACTGGGAGCGACAGAGTTGGTACGACAGTGAGCAAAGAGATCTGGCGCTCCTAAACACGAATGCAAACGCGACAGGGAGCAAGAGAGCTAGAGCACAAACGCGCCTAAACACGGAGCAACAATCTCGGGGAGTTTACTCGCGAAAATTTTAGAAACAACGTGCGATAAAAAATAGGGTCCAATATATTCATTGTAGATAAATTTTGTAAAACATGTACATGTAAAATAGGGGATTTTTAAAAAGTGAAACATGTTCACATGTAAAATACCATCACATATAATATTCTCAGGCTTTTTACATGTAAACTACCATCACCTTATAATATTTTTTGCAAGGTAAATAACCCCCCAAATAAATAGGTCATTATCGCACGTGTATGCAAAATATACAAGGGAGTGCTTCCCCCGAAAGCAACAATACAACACGCTATTCAAGACGATGAGCAACACAGGTTCAGCAAACACGGAGCAACAGCTAAACACGCTGAGAAACACGCTGAGAAACACGCTGCTAAACACAACAATGCAACACGCTAAGCAACACAACAATGCAACACGCTGTGCAACATGACACAGCAACACACTGAGCAACACGACAATGCAACACGCTGAGCAACTGATCTCCAAAGCTGAGAGACGATGCAAAGGTGCGAGACGATGGTGACTAGCTGAACCGGTTGCCAGACGTGACGCGACCTTGGTAACCGGTGACCACCAGTCACTGAGCATCACACCACAATGGTGAACGGTGGTCACCAGTCACCCACCCCCTTAAACCTTTATTAACCACACTCCTAATCCCATTCTAACTACCCTATTAAATCCCTATTAACGACACCATCAAACCCCTTCACATCAACATGATTTGACATGTTAGCAATTTTGCCAATTTACTCCCCACTCTTTAATATTTTGACAAATATCTGTTATATCTTGACACCTCATTAACATTCTGAAATAGTTGTACACTATAGAAAATGGGCGCAAATGAAGATGACATCAACAAAGTCTTTTCACAAATATATACAAAAATCACTAATATTTTATTTGATCACCACAACAGTCCTGAAAAACAGTTTTTTTTTTTTTAAAAATTCATATTTCTTTTGTAGGATTCTGCAATGCCAGAATGACAAAAAGACAAAAAACCCAAATTAACTACCCTATAAAACCTCTATTAATCACCCTATTAATATCCTTGAACATGATTTGACATGTTAGCAATTTACTACCATTCTTTAACATTTTGACAAATTACCGTTACAATGTTACCTCATTAACATTCTCAAATAGTTGTCCACTCAAAAAATTGGACGCAAATGAGGATGAAATCAACAAAGTCTTTTTGAAAAACATACTACAATCGCAAATATTTTATTTCATAGCTACGACCATTCTCAAAATTATTTTTGTTTTTGATCGTTTTTCATATATTTTTGGAAGGATTCTACACCGCTATGACAAAACGACACGAAAAAAAAAACTGAAGAGAAAAAGATTTTTTTTCTCCTTCTTCTTAATCGTTGCGGTGTGGGGTTTTGCAACTGCCAGCAACAGAAGAAAATAATGAATACAAAAAGAATATGAAATTTAGAAATAGAAGACGAGAAATTACAAGAAGGAAGACAAGAACAAGAACAAAAAGAGAAGAATGAAACACTTGAGATAAAACAAATAAGATAAAACAAAAGGATAAAAAAGGATAAAGAGAAGGATCTTTTTATATATAAATTATTGTTTACAATGTAAATGATTCAATAAAAACAAAAATCGTTGGTTTTTAGTGATTTTTTAAACAATGTTTTTAATGCGTTCGAGGGCCAAGTGCACGATCATATAACCACGTGCATAAATAGGGTATTGTGTGTTTATATCAGACTGTATAGACAATATAGACAACATGAAACCGCTAAGACCTTATCCCACTTACACAATAATCCCCACTATTTGGATGGTAGTTCCTTATACTATATAATTTTATAGATAAACATATATTCATAGGTGTTTGAACACAATGTTTCACAATGGGAATATATTCTATGAATGTAACAATGATTTGTCAAACCTAATTTCTTTTCAAGATGTTATCTATACAACATCAAGTTTAAGATTTACAAGGTATATATATATATATATAATTATCACTAAATTATTGGTGTACATTATTAGTATGGTGCATAGCGTACTCTAATGAAGGACATATTAAACTACTATTTAGAAGAATATAAATTTTGGTACTGATATACAAATTATGAAAGTTCTAGATTTTGAATTTTACATTCCATACGCATGGATCGATTCATTCATACTATCATAGTTAATATCTAATTACAAAATTTTCTATATCTCAAAGCATTTCAGAAAAATTTGAATCTCTATCATTGGAATGAACTTGAAACAATTGAAATACTCTTAAACGTGGTAATTCTTTGTAATTTCGGTGTTTCCTAAACGTATGACCTCATTTTGAACAATTTCTGAACGGTTTGACGTTTAGGGGTTAAAGTCCTATGTCATATTTAAAATATGGATAACTTCATATAATATTTTAGAGTGCTTTCTTTGTATCAATGAACCATTATCTTCTCAAAATTACCAAATCTGAAGATTGTATATGCATTCTTTGCATAACATTGTTTGTTTAGAGATCATTTATACTAAATTATATAACTATAAATTAATTTATATCATTGTTTATTAGTTGAATGATTTTTCAAATCCAATCACTTGATTGAAGTAGTATTCATCCAAACTTCATTCAAAAAAATCCTAAAGTTCTCACAAATCCATAGCTCTAAAGCCTTTAACAAACATATGAATTGCATGGGGACATGGATGACTGTACTCGAGCATGGATGATTCTGTACAAAAAGCACGTCTGCGTGACCTCAAACATGCACGATGCTCATTCAAATCCAGATTCCGCCATCGAGGCTGCATCTCCACTCCCGCCAGGACACAAGTTTCAAATTTGGCTAACTGCCAAATGCGTGGACAGCCATGTGAACCAGGCTCAATTAATGATGTGTCAGAATTGCGAAACCTCATTAGCTAATCCAGATCGGAACGCTCGTCCCTCACGATCAGGATTGAACGGCTGAGATCAACGGTGCTAATGTATTCAAAGTACAATGGAGTACTCTAATGTCCCGACAGTACAGTAGGGTTTTGCCAAAACTGCATGGGGTGTAGCGTACACTCACCCCTTGCAGTATCATGCGCCGTAAATTTTGCTCCGTTGCTTGTATCCTTGGATCCACGCCTCTTGCTTCCACGGCTGCAGGTACTTCTAGATCCATTGGTTCATTCGGCAACGATTCTGCTGGTTTGGCCTGTGAAGATTGGCACAAACTTGACTTGCCAAGAAGTTCTTTCTGTCGAAGAGGCCGGGTTTCAGTTGGAGCAACGTCGAGCTCTATCTCCACGTCGTCAAGTTCAATTTCAATCGAACATGCCTTTGCCACGATCGCATTTCAAGGCGCCTGTAGATCCAGACGCTCATCCAACAATTCGTAACAATCAGCGTATCATGAGGAACCTGGATGTTTCAAGTGTGGATCATCGCAACAAGTGGGAGGGTGCAACCCTAATACCGAGTTGTCATTTAACAAACCTTACTGCAATTCCATATGCTAGATATGGTTGTGTTGGAGCAATTGACTGTGGGCGGGATAGTGTCTATCGCATTACTATTGTTGCCATCTTTGAGTGCACTTGCCCACATTTCATTAAGATAGTATCAGAAACCCTGCAAAAAAAAAAGGTCTCAAAATATTGCAAACACATATACTCCATTTTCCGGTACATGTGCAAGATGGATCCGAAGAAGGATACCTTCATGCATGCCCCCAACTTTAGCTACAATGAAGTCATCTGAGTCCTAGAAATAATGAGTGTTGTGCAACGTGAACTGTAGGGTCAATAAGAGTACGTCTTAGAAATAGGCTCGTATTGCATAATTGTACCAGTGATTTGAAGTGGATTTGATTTGTAATTGATTTGAACTGGATCAAATATAGAGCCTTCATAAGTTTTTTTTATCAAATTTGCATTGAATAAAGAGAGGTAATTGCAAAAAAAAATAGGGTTTTCTATGATTGTAAAGTATCCTTCGGATTCAAAGGACTATTTGGCAGTGGCCGACCCAGGGGTCTTTCGAATACAAAGGACCCTCTGGAACGCCATTTTTTTTTTAAAATTACAGAAATGTGACCAAAAAATGCTCAATTTGAACTATATTTGGGCGAAATCGAAGTATAGTTGTTCAAAATGACGTTGTCATCCAATTTTTTGAAACCATATTATATTCCTAGAAATTGGGCACAAACTCTTCATGTATTTACTATTCCACGGAATAAGAATCTTTACTTTTTTTAGACTATTTTGTCCGAATCTTATAAAACGTGGTTGAAATTTTCAATTCTCTCATAAAAGTTGAAAATGTCTCGAATATTGTCAAAAAATCACCCTAAAAATAGATATCCTGCTCGCTGCACGCTGGTCGCTCCTCACAAGATTGCGTTGCTGGCATGGCATTATGATCCTCGTCTTGAAATATTCATGCAACATCACAAATCATTGTCTACAGAAAATCAACTCGGACCGAGACAAAGCGCCGGGGAACGGTTCCTGGAACCAAGCACCGAGCCAGTTCCCAGGAGTTCCCCAGACCAAGCACCTGTGCTGTCCCTGGGATTGTTCCCTGGCTATCTCGGGAAAGTCACGGGAGCAATAGGGCGTGAAACAGAGCGGGCGGCAGCGCATGCAGTAGAGCTAGCAGCAGCGCAAGCAGCAGCGCGGGTGGCACCACGTGAAGCAATGCAAGCGGCAGCCCTTGCAGCAGCGGGGGTGCCAGCATGTGCAGCTGCGCGGGCTGCAGTGTGCGCTTGTGAGGGTGCGTGTGTCAACGCTATCGAGTGTGTAGTCAGGTGCACTTGCGCCTCCCCTCGTACTCGCGCTTGCGACTGCACGTGCCAGTGAGATCGAAGATAGAAACGCATCAAAGACTTTCCAATACCCATCATGATGAAATTCGAAGTTTTATCCCCGGGCCGTGCATGAGCAGTCTTGAGCAGTCTCGGGCAGTCCCGGGACGAAACACCCAGGCTGCCCACGGCAATGTGCCCTTTCTATTCTGGGATAGTCAGGGACGAGGGAGCGCGTGCCGCCCGCGTTGTCTCGGTGCTTAGTCTTAAGATTGTCTTGGTGTTTCGTCACCGGACTGTCTGGCACTGCTTGGGACTGTCCTAGGGACTTGTAGACGCGGGCGGCGGAGAGAGGAAGGAAGAAGCTCATTAAAGACTCTCTTATGTTCATCATGATGAATTTTTGCCAAGGTAAGATTATCATATCTCTGCAATTTCATATCCTAAGATCGCTTCAAGCATCTAAGTCCTTGCTATAGTGTAATAGGCATCACCTTTCAGACCACCATCATGTTGTGCTTTTATTTATTTTCATATCTTTTGGCAAATCACTACGCTTCTTGTTGTTGTACTTTAGATCTTCATTATCAAGTACACAGAGATCAAAATCTAAGACAGGTTGGTTTTAGTTGATCTACTGAAACTGCACCAACGTCATTAACATCCTTCAATATGACAGAGGTTATATCTCTGTGTTTGTGGTGCAGGAGATTCCTCTGGAATTTTGGAAGGTACACCGCAGTCGAATTCACTCCGGGGTTCAAGCTGCAAGGGATACATGAACACTCCCCGGTGCAAACAATAACTTCCTGTTCCACCCATTGACAGCCGGTGTGTCACTTTTGGAGAGCTGAATGGCGAGCTTTGTCACTGATAACAAGTTGTAAGTTGGGCACAAGCTTCTCTTCACTGTAGTTGCGGACTTTTACTTCATTCTTCGAGAGTTTGCACAGCAACAAGCTCCACCTTGAATTCAACACCCCAGAAATCCATTCTTAGATTGTACATAGATACAATTTTGTGCAGGTTATGGTACAATTAACCTGGAATGAGCTGCCTTTGAGGATTAGAAACATGAAGTACCTCAGTTTTTCTTTGTCATTCAATATCGTTTTATCAAAGAGTGTAGGGAGAATTGTGGGCGCACCCCTTCAGAAGGTCTTTGATGAGTTTCTTCTTTCCCTTAGGAAGTCCATCTGTCCATCTGTCCATCTGTCCATCTCACACGTGCAAGCGCATGCGTATTGGAAGACCTGGGACTAAACATTGGAATATTCCTTGATTTGTCCCGTGCAAACTATTATCCTCAGATTTTGCTCCCATTTCCTGTGAACTTTCCGCTCTCAAGCAACCTCGGCAATGATCATCATCGTGACATCAAGTTTGTGAAAATTAATTTTATTTTTGTATGCACATGTTGAAATATCGATTTTGAAGAGGAAAAAAAACTTGATGGAACGCAAGTTCGCGATCATCATATTTATTTCATTTTGATGATCAGGAGATGTAATGAGCAAGATGTCAATGGTGAGCGCGGGCGGCAGCGTTGGCGCAGCAGCACAGGCGATAGCGCGGGCGGCAACGTTGGCGCAATAGCACAGGTGACAGAGCGGAGAGAAGCAAGGTGCCTACGATGGCAAGAAATCCTTGTTCACTCAAGCGGCAGCGTCAGCGCGACGTCATCGGCGACAACGCGGGCGGTAGCATTGGCGCAACAACAGAAGCGACAGCGCGAGCGGCAGCGGCTGTAGTCCATAGATGAGTTGCGTTGTAGCTGTTTTTATGTAGGCGTCAATTAAGCCAACGTAGACCAACAAGAATATGTGCGAAGAAATTATGAAGAGGCTCAGGGTGACAGTTGGAGACTTTTGGAGACGTCGAGACGCCGACAACGAAACCGGTAGCATATGCACATGTTGCTGCGACTAGAAACAAAGGGAATTCGAGGCTCTTTGATGAGCTTCTTCCTTCCTCTCGCCCGCGCTGCTACTTGCGCTGCCACCGCATGCGCCAACGACTGCCGCGGGAACAATAGCCCTGCGTGCGGGAGCTTTTCTACATCAATGCCAATGTGGTGTTCCAAAGCACACTTGCGGGGATTATGCTGGTTGGGATCGCGGAGGACGTTCAATGCAGTGGCTGCGTGGAAAATTGCTTGGATGATTGATTTCTGTGCGAGTGCACTCAGTTGACAGTTGGTGAGTATGCTTGAATTCCCTTTTATTGTAGCATAGGCTCGGAAAAAAATTGACATTAATCAGCTCTCATATTGTCCGTTCGTTGATCTTACTGGCTTGTGCAGGCGCATGTCTTAACCGGGTATTTTTCTAGGTAGTAGTAGGGTGAAACTGTTAGTTACTGCAGCAGGAAAACATTAGTTACTGCCCTAGACAGCAGTAAAATTGTCGTGGATGAAACCCTAGACGGATGAAATTCACTGGATGGATGAAGGCGGCAGATTAGGATTAGGACGGGGTATTAAGGGAGTGGGAGGCGGCTCTCTCTCTCTCTCTCAGTTTTGGAGCTCTCTCTTAATGTGTGTGTGTGTGTGGAATAGTGTGGAGCGTAGACAATAGAAGGGAGCTGCTGTTGGAACAGGTTCAAGCTACCTAGAGGATCCAGGCAGTACTGGGGAGCAGCTAGGAGTATGATTGTACAAATTTCCAGAGATCAATATGAAGAGATTGAATGGATTTAAGCTGTGTAAATGCTTGAGATTCAGGTTTTAGGGTTGAGGATCAGAGGTAGTCCATTTGGTTGGTGGGTGTTGCAGATCTGGATTGTGAGCTAGTGGGTCTTGTAGATCAGCCCAAGAGGATGACAAGTATGCATTAGAGTTGAAGAAATAGCCCTAAAATTGGACTAGATCTAAGTAATAGGATTTCAGGCATAGGAGCAGTTACAGAGAGCAGTTCAGGGAGCAATACCCATTTTTTGCAGAGTTTTAGGACACGAGACTATTAACTGAAGGTGTAGACTATTAACTGAAGGTGCACCTTTCACAGCATGCGCAAAGGGACGGGGGAGTGTGAGGTGCATGCGCAACACCAACAAGGAACGGAATAGAATGTTGATCAAGCTCAAGCTTCTGGAGGAAGAATAACAGTCTCGCCCTGGGGTTGATCACATGATTGTTCTCTCTAGGCAACAATCGCGCCGTGATCCACAAGTTATTAGCCAAGGGCGCAGGCGACATCATTGTCCTTGCTATGCCTCCCATCAAAGTGAAAACAAACTTAGAAAGCCATCACAAATTATAACATCAAATCTCCCACTCCTTCCATATCACCTTCCATTCCTATTCCAAAATTAATCCAGAAGTGAAGGTTGAATTTTTTCACAATCAAGATCTCAAAGATCATACAATAGACGTCTATGCAAGTTATCAAATCTTTTTGATTCCTCATAAACCAGATAACCATGCTCCAACCGGACTTCTACATGGAGAGAAACAAGGTACTTACGATGCAAGAAGTCCTTGTTCACACAAATGTATGAGATTGATTAGCATTCTTTTCTGTTTCTTGTTGGCAATCTGCACTTACTTCCGACTATCCGGGACAAGGGAGGAATAGACCCGGTGCTTGGTCACGGGACTCTCCGGGACTGTCTCCGTGATCCGTCCCAAGACTACCCGGGACAGCCTAGGGACTGTCCTGGTGCGTAGTCCCGAGACTCCCCAACAGAGCCCAACGACATGCCCGGTGCTTGGTCACAGGACTGCCCGCGACTGTTCCGGTAGTTAGTTCCCGGACTACCCGGCACAGCCCAGGGACTATCCGGGTGCATAGTCTTGAGACTGCTCAGGACAACCCAAGGATAGGCCCGGTGCTTGGTTACGGGATTGCTCGGGACTGTCCCGGTGCTTGGTACCGGGGCTGCTTGGGACAGCCTAAGGACTGTCCTAGTGCTTGGTCCCGGGACTACCGAGGACATGCCAGGGACTGTCCCGGTGCTTGATTTGGGGACTAGCCAACAGTGGCAGAGACTGTCTTGGTGATCCTATCACCGAGACATTTTTACCACAGAAAATGTACTGAAGTATGATAAAAAATAGACATTTACTATGGTATAAAAATATTATTAAGGTATCTTAAACGTGAATTTAGACCACTTTGTTTTTTAATTTCTCCTAATTCAAAGAAATAAATTGTTCAAAAATTACTGGGTAAAAGTGGAATTTCAATTGTCCACTCTCTATGTTCTGATCTCCGCTCTACGTGTTTGCTCGCGTACGAGCTTTTGTCAGGGGAACGCCATCATCATGGGCAAACTTCTACTATGGCTTCGTCGTCTAAACTTAAACTGCAAACCGGGCCAATGGCAGAGATACGTCGAGGACAATTGGATTGGCGTGAACCCATTGCATGCCGGTGACTACAATGTGGACAAGATCATTGACGGGATGAGAATATCCTCCAACATCATGGGATCTTGATTTAAACGTTGTGGAATAGACCTAGTCATAGAGCAACGACGCATTAGTAAGCAGACCGTCCAGACATCGACTTTCCAATGGCGATGGCATTTTGCATTTACCTATTGTGTATGCTATTTTCATTTGTAAATATTATATATGGAGTCATCTTTACACTTAATTCTCAATATCTGCTTCCATTCACTATCCATGTCTTCTCATTCTCAATTGAAGGTTGTTTTGCTTTTTTCTGACGGTAAGTAACGTGGGCTTGTCAAAAATCTTCTTACTACAAGAAAGAGGCGTTCACGTTGTTGAACCACAAAATCGGCAAAGGCTAACAAAGAGTCTCCTCTCTAGATCCGAGTCCGTGGTGGGGACTTACAACATCGCTCCGTATTCAAGACTAAATTTTGTTGCGGTTTGCTGCAGACGCTGCATCCGCGGCCATAGACTATTCCAAAGGAGGCATTGAAGACAACGTGGTGGACAATCCCCCAAATCGCGGATTTGTTAGGACTCCAATCTACTCTCCGTCTCCGTTGAAGTGAGCATCTTTGAGTCTCGAGAATTGCTTCTTGTCTAAACTGCAAATGGACGCGGCAACGAGTCGCAAACTAAACCTACACTTGGACAAGGCGCCAGGACATCCTTGGCTCAAGGATGTTGTTCCGAGTTTGTTTGTGCTTTCTATTGTCCACATCGATGGATTAAAGTCGACGACAACGATGGAGTATGTTACAAGGAGTTTGTTGACGTGGTCGACTGCTAATGTTACTATGCTTCGGCTCAAGGCTGAGCATCCCTGAAAATTACAACAGAAATAAGAAATTCAAATAGACAATAACAAACACTAAAATGGGTTCTCATGCCCTCACCAATCACCCTTGGTACCAAGTACCATTCAATTGGGCGATTTTAGTGAATTAATCCTTCTAATTAGGGTTTTAAGCTTGTGCACAAAAATTACAGCACATTCCCAAGTGCTCAAATGAGGACTAACAAGTATTAAATTGACATTTATGCACTTCATCAATCTCCTTAGGCATGAAGTGCCGTATCATGAGTTTAAATTGGTGAATTAAACCCTTTAATTGAGGTTTTGGCACTTAAATACAAAAAAATACAGAACACTCACCACACACACTTTGATCCAAGAATTGCCTAAAAGTGCTTAATTTCCACCTAAATTTGCCTGTAAGTATCAACTACGTGAAAATGGGCTAAAATTGGAGTAAAAAAAGATTAGGTGAGGTGAATTTGCACCCTCACCTAAAATGGCAGCACCATCTCTTAGCCTAAAATGAGCTACAAAATTGAATTAAATGTCCTAATTTCCAACAAAACTACTCACAATGCTACAACACCTCAATGGGGGTTGGAAAGCAACATACATTCATTAATCACAAACAATCTTAATCTTTTTTCATCATTAACCTAATTTTGCAAGAGATCACTAGTAGGATTTGGGTCCTTTACTACTAGTCCAATGTGACTAAAAGTGTCCAAAACAACTTGATTATAAAAGAATTGGGTTGCAAAGGACCGTTTGTGTAACAATGGACTAGTTGTAAAGGACCAAAATCCTACTGGTGGATGGAGTAATTTCATCTGTATTTCAGATGAAATTTCATGTAATTTCATCTGATGAAAAAACATTAAAATTCTGCAGCGCTTCTGGGCTATGCCGCACATTGGAATTTTTGAACCCTAATTCTCGCCACAACAGATAGATACAATCTCCGACTGTGAACCGTCGAGACGGTCCACGCTCGCGGTAAACCTTTACCGCGGCCTTTTTGCGTAATTTTCTATTTTGCATTTTTGCAAGTGCGGCGATTTAGCTGAGTATCTATTTTGGTAAAATGCCTAGTGGTTTGATCGGGGTTTTCGGGCGCCGGTTGATTAGTCCTATTTTTCGCGTATTTTTGCAGTAATTTTTGTTCTAACCGGCTAATCGTGGTTTTGTTGAGTGTTTTGATGGTAATCTACATTTTAGTCTAGGAGTAGGAACTTGGGTTTCTTTTAGGGAAGTGGGACTTGGACTAGTTGAAAATGTCCAAGTTCTATTTTTTAGTTCTAAAACCTCTCGGTAAAACTATGAGTTTTGCCCTAGTTTTCTTGAAGTTAGGTTTGGATGGTTTTGGGTTGATGAATGATAGTGGATGTAGGGTTAGGGTGGCATTTTAGAGAGGAGGCTCCGCCCCTCTCTCTCTATCAATCGTTTTGTGTGTGTGTGGAGAGATATAGGAAGAGGGAGTTAGAGATAGGGTGAGGACGGCCGTGCCTTTGCATCGAGACTACAGCTAGAGTAGAGAAGTGATGATAGTAAAATTTTAGGTAGTAAAACTAGACGGGATTGCGGTTCTTTCAAGATAAGACACAAGTGATTTGATTAGGTATTGATGGAGTTGTAGGCGGCCGAACACAAAGGGGTCTGCTGCCGCCAACGGAGGGAGAATCAAGTTTGGAAGACCACAAGTTCAAGACGGAGACGCCTTTGAAGCTGAGATTTGGAGTACACAAGCACCATCAAGTGAGCTTTCCAAGGCGCTAAGTCACAAGGAGTTTGGAGCAACGAGGAGGAAGAAACAACCGCCAAACAATACGAGGTCTGTTGCCCTCACAGAATCAAAGCCCCAACTTCGGGCAGTCATATCTTGGTGCTCGCAATGAATTTCAAGGTGGTATTTTGTAGGCACAAGCACCGTTAAGTCAGTTTTGCAAAGCGCTAGGTCACGAGGAGATTGGAGCAAAGAAGAGGGCGTGGCGGCCGATTGAATGGAAAGAGGTTGGCAACCGCAAGATCTAAGGGCAGAAAGTTTGGGGGCTTGTAACTTTTGATTGGCAAACGCTTTTTGAGTGTCGTTTGCGCGAGCTAGAGCGAAACAAAGTCTTCTACGTTGTCCTTAAGTTTCGTGGTGATTGAAGCAAAGATGAGGGCGTGGCGGCCGATTACGGAGGGGGCACTTTCTTACCTCCCTCTCTCCAATTATTGGCACAATTTAGTTGAAAATTGGCTTATTGAGGTTAATTAGGTTAGGACGGACACTTGTAACCTAGATGGTGATTTTTGATTGTCAAATTCTTTCTCGTTTTGTTGTATGATTCCCTCGTTAAATGGTTTTTATTCAATGTGCAAGGGTTGTTTTTTAGTATTGCATGTGTAATCTCAAAACTAACTCCCATTGGCGTATTTATTACCCATGGTGAATTTATGAGAATTAGGACGATGTTGGCTTTTGTTTAAGGTGATTTCTAGGCTCATGGTTGTGTTGTCATTTTTGGTTCACACCTTCTCGGTCTTGTTTTGCACTATTTTTATCGATTTGCCCTTATTTTGAATCATCTAATTCATTACTATTAAATAGGAGTCCATTGGCTTGGTAATTTTATGCATCACCCTCGGCTGGCTATATGGATGTTGACCGGGTAACAGGTTAAAGTGCTCATACCGACCCTATTGCAAGGCCGGCGTGAATAAAGTGTCCGTTCACAATGTCAATGACCCGGTGCCCATCGGACAAAGGGAACAATACTACACTCCCCTTTCGAGGATGGGCACTATAGTAACCGAAACATAGTAACAGTAACAGTAACAAAAGACAGTAACAAAGTAATGATGGTTAGGTGCTAGTTTGTATAAAGTTATGTTTTAAATTAAGTATTATCACCAAGTCATGAGTTCTTTGGTTGGTTGGTGAAGGGCGTTTGTATTACATTTATGTGGTTCGAGTTTGAGTCTTTATTGGGCCAAATTAAGCAGTGGTGTGATACACATGGCTTGGTGCTGCTAGTGAGTTATCATGGCAGGAAAGTTGTACCAATCAACCGGCTAGCAGTGGTTTTCACCACTACCCTCCCTATTTTATTGTACTATTCTGTTGATATTGGTTGATTATTCTCTATACGTCTTTTGTGTGAAAGGATTGATCCTGCATATTGTATGGCAATGGTATTTATTGCTTTGAATGTGTGTTTTATGGAGGTTTCGCAAAATATGTTGAATTTTGTTTCTAGTTGTTTCATTGAGGGGACGTGTGTGGTTCTTCTGGCTTTAGCTATAATGACTATGATAGGATCTACTTTCCAACCTTGTTGTATGATGTTATTAATTAGGGGTTGGTATTTAAAAAAAATTATGCTAATTGTTTTTGGTGAAAATCTATCGTTTGTGTATGTGAATTCTATAAATTGTATGGTTGGGTTATCATCGGGGTTTAGAGGAGGTGGACTTTGGTATGGGAGGCCTTTAATGCATAGTATATCTGGTTTGAATCTGGCATTACATTGACATCTTTGTTGACCACAAGTACATGGCAATAACCATGGAGGAACTGTGTTTTCTTGTGGATTACTGTTGAATGTGCCCGCATTCATGAGAGTGTAGCATCTTGATTTATTTGAGGATAGTATTAATTTTCTTATTTCCCAAACTACTTTGTTGTATCTTTTAGTTTTTATTGCATGTATATGGTGTTGTTTGCAGAGTAAGAGTACATGTAGCCAGCTATCTGCATTTTGTGAGTTACAAATGGGACATGTTTTGAGGGGAATCTTTGTATACCAAAAATTAATTGCTTTCTGGCGTTTCCCATGTATTGACCAGTTCGCCACAACACTCACAATGCAACAACAAAGTCCAAAACACCAATAATTGACAATGATCAAACAAAAATGATGAAATATACACCAATGTCTTTAGGCAAATAAAATCACTAATTCAAGTAGTTAAGCGTTTTCTATCCTCCTAACAATTGCTAAGTCTAAATGTTTTAACTCAAGGCTCAAAAATTTGGATAAAAAGGGTGAAAGAGGTCTCCCTCCGTAATAGCACCCTAGCCCCTCCGTATTATCAAGAGAAGGGCGCAGGGCTTTGGTTGTAGTACTCTCCCTTGTGCTAGCGGTCTCCGTTGCTGTGGTCGTAGCCATGACGATCGGTCACCGATCAATCACCAGCTCGTCGCCTTCACATTCTTGTGAGTCTTGCTGCGTTGAAGCCGACTGTTGATCTTGCCGACAATTGCTGTAGCTTTGCCGAATTCTTCGTATCCTTCGACGTTGAAGTTGTCGATGCCTATGCTGTAGGAGCCGCCCTGCCTCGATCTCAGTCGCGCCTTATCGATGCAGGGATTTTGACCGTCGCCATGTCCTTCGTAATTGCCGCTTGTGGTCTTCGTCAATTCCATCGGCCATGTTGATGCTCCACAAGGTAGGTGTTTCCCTAATTGTTGCGCGTGTCGTGGTTGCGGATTTGCCCGTGTCGTTGAGGATTGCCCTGATTCGATTGACGTCGCGTCCAACTAGTCGCCTCTCCGCTTTAGTTGCGGCAGCTAATCGCAAGTGTCGTGGGCGTCTTGGCCTTGTCGAAGCCAGTTACTGCCGCACCAGGACCTCAAAGTCGCCCGCTTGCCCTCGATCACCACTGCGGCTCTGCAGCCCCTAGAATCTCAGCAACTTTCGGACGTCACTCGCCAATCGTTGTTGCCGCAGGTCCGCTGGACGGAATTGCAGGTGTCTCAATCTCTACCCTAATCCCCCACTAACTTAGCCACACACCACAAAAATTCTCTATTTTTTCTCGTTTGATCTAGATCTGAAAATTCTCTAGCGACACATACAAAACTAGCTAACGGGCACACCCACAAACAACTGAGACGTGGACTTGCGACAAGGATGGGATTCAAAATCCCTCCCCAAGCTACATTGTCCAAAATCATTTTCATCTAAGCGGAATTCATCCAGTTGGACTAATTTTCCCTCTACAACCCCTAACTCCCACTCTACTCATACAGAACCGGGAGTTCTACAATTAGTCTACAATGATAGCCCGAATAATCAACCAATTAATAACTCAAGATAGACTTATAGACTAAAATAATAGACTAAACTATAAAACTAAAATATTAGACTAAAAGGATAGAATAATGAATAGGCTAAAAGAATCGACTAAAATGATAGAATGAATAATAAACTAAAAGAATAAACTCAGATAATAGATTAAACTAATATACTAAAATAGTGAATTAAAATAGTAGACTAAAATAGTGAACTAAAATAGTAGACTAAAATAAGAGGTTAAAATAATAGAATAAAGTAATAGACCAAATTGGACTAATAGACTACGAGGATAGATTACCATAATAGAGTAGGATAATAGAGTAGAATAATAGAGTAGAATAATAGATTAAAATAATAGCCCAAATCGTACGAACATTAAAAATCACACGGTTAATCGGTTAAAAATCGATAAGCAGCTAAAATTACTCAAACAAAAAGGCATCATAGAAAAGATCAACCAAAACCAAAACCAAATAGCACAACAAATGGGAAATTGTTTAATGAGCTAAAATGCTGCGTATAGACAAATAAATAATGCAAAAGAAACAAAAACCTTAGCGGTAAAGATTTACTGCTAAAGTGAGCCGTCTCAACGATTCACAAATGCGTTTAACGAATACAACCAAAACCAAAGTCCATGCTAATCTCAAGTTATTCAATAGAACACTTCTGAATTGACCATTGTTTTTTGTAAGCTGGACTCTAAAGGGTCAAGGAATCTAAAAAATTTCCTGGCTGCTGTCCAAGTGGATTGGACAACTGGACTCAAAAAGTTAGAAAAGGCCTGGGGTTCATAAAATTAGAATCGAGTCTATAGACCTACAAAACTACAGACACGGAGCCTAAAAAGAAAGAAATACTGTTACTCATCACGGTTGCAGTAGTGGTTACTAAACGCGAACCCACTTCGTCAACACGGAGTGAGACACAGACGCACCGGCACGGACACACCGCTGTTCGGGCTCCTAAAAGTCCTTTGCTTCGAAGCTTGACGATGTGCAGAGGGGTTTGCAAGGATGTTAGAAATGGTTTATTGGAGGTTTTTAACGAGATGTCAAGCTTGTGGGAAAGGGCATTGCGGAGGCATATGTTATAGTTTAATGATCTCCTGGGGTTTGGGTACGACGCGGCCTGGAGGTGGATTGTTTGTAAGTGTCCTGCGGTTTGTGGCGTCTGTTTTGTTAAAATTGGTGCTCTTGCGTGGTGTGAGTCGTGTATGTGGGCTCGGCGAGAGATGGTGCGTAGTTTGGGAGAGTTGAGTTGAAGGGTGATGGAGATTTGACTTAGTTTACTGTTTTGTGTTTTCTGAAGTCGGGTGAAAAGAAATGTGATGATTGTCAAGTACTACTGTCAGATTCTAGTGAAGCAAATGTAATCCGCCAACATTGGACCACGACATCTGTGCATATACCTCAACAGTTACTTCGAGGACGAGTCAGTGAAGCGTTTAGAAAGGCAAGTGTGTGCCATTTGGCTTTTCATTTCATTGTGTATTTGTTGATTACTCTAGTAAACGAGAGATTGCATGCTTACTTTCTGTTAAGAAAAATTACCTTGGAAAATAAGGTGAGGTTGTTTCACTCTATCTTAACAGCACTAGCATCGTCAGCACTCGCATCGTCAGCACTCGGAAAACAATCATACAGTTATTGAGGCAATTCTGAAATATGTTCGTAGCAGGAAGAAGTTTGAGCTGACCTATAATAGTTTTGTTTGGTGCTAGTTACCATAGTTATGTTCACAACCACTTTGGTGTATAGATTGTCTCTTCGACGTTACGTGAGGCTATTGCAGGCATAGAAGTGGATGTTTTGTACTGGTTTTGACAGCGTGAGTCATCTTCTGGCTGCGTGCTGCTAGTTGACCACGCGCGATTGTAGTCTCATTGCTGGCGCATCGCATGTTTCTACTCTAATCTTTTATATCCGGTTCATGCTCTATTTTACTAGAATATTTTATGTTGAAGTTGTGTTTGGGTAACGCAGAGCCATGTGAAAATGCATACTGAAAGTTGTATAGGTCTTAGGTGTATCATGATATTAAATTGTAATTTTTATACTGCGTGAAACGAAACAATGGACTATTCAACAAGTGTGGAGTGCGCGGTTTGTTATGGTAGGAAAGAAGTGGATGCTTGCACACTTAAAATTGTAGGTGAATAGGACTGGAGAGCTCCGTGATATTGAATTGAATACTGGTGAAACGCAGGGCTTTGTGAATTTTTTAGAGAAAGCGATTGTTAGGCTTCAATGGCGTCTGATGACACGTCGCCTGGTCTATCCCCTAAGCCACAGTCACCTGAAAAACCGAAGGGAGTTTCCAGGAAGAAGAAAAGTGCCTCGCAGACTGAAGTTCTGGAGAGAGCATACGCCTGTAAGATTTGCTACATTTGTCCAATCATTTTACGTGTACCTTTGGATGAAAGCCTGCGATTTGGTAGTTACGTAGGATTAATGCTGATATTTTATGATTTGAAGAGCTTGGGGTTTTGTCAACTATGTGATTTAGAGGCTCCTGCAAGCAAAATATTGAACGTAGAATCTAACTTGACCGAAAATATTCATGACCTTCGATAATATTGCTTCTGCATTGCAGTAGAGAAATACCCTTCCGAAACTACTCGTTCAGCGCTTAGCCGAGAACTTAACTTATCTGAGAAGCAGCTCCAGATTTGGTTCACACATCGTCGTTACAAAGACAGGCGCGATGGAATAGACGATGAAAAGCTGATGGGCAATTCCAGACGTAGCAGATATGACACCAAAGCGGAGCAGCCGGGGTCTTCAAAGAAAGGGGAAACAATTGACCTGAATAGCAGGGAAGATGATGATTCTGAAGACGGATATCCTGCTCGAGTATTAGCTGAAGAACACTACGACGAAGATCTAATTGCAGAGCATCGAAATGGCTTGGATGTTGGCGATGGCGGCCATGAAGAGTTTGTGAAACCTAAATGTAAACCTGCACCAAGGAGAAGAAATGGTCCAAGGATACCGAGAGACCCTAGCATGCCCCCACGAAAGCCGGGTCCAAAGCCAAAGGTGAATGCACAGGCACAAGCAGAACAGGCAGTCATTCTCGCTGTAGAGAATCAGCTGGGAGGACCGCTAAGAAATGATGGTCCACCTTTGGGGTTTGAGTTTGACCCTCTACCGCCATTTGCTTTTCAACAGCTTGCAATGACAGAAGGTACTGTATTTTGAGTCGTCACATTATCTGTTTGCAAGTAGGATATGGATGTCGGTATGATATTAGCTACGTGTCTCTTATGCTTCTGTGCTTTTTACAAGGTAGGTAATCCATCTGCATGGGGTCCCTTTTCTGTGGGTTGAAAACTCACTCATTTTGCAATGCAAGTGCTATCCAAATACAGGACTTATAAGGACTGAGATACTTCTAGCTCCTATGGCCCTCCTACTCCAAACATCAGCAATTCATTACTTGTTCATACAATATCCAAATAACACAATTTCTACTGTACTGAATCTGCTTGTAAATGGGGACAAGACCCAAAAAGAAAATTCCATTTCAATAATGCAAAACCACTCAAATTAGCTTAAAGCCATGGAAATAGGTTCCTGGGAAATGGAAAATTATTGATTATTGATTTTATTGATTATTGATTTTATTTTTTGACATTGAGGTCTCATTTTAAATGGTGTGTAGTTCCTTTTGTCGCTGGGGGGAGTAGAGAAGGTGAATCCGAGAACAGTGACAGAGCTGGCATGGAGAGCAAATTAAAACGGATTCAAGACCTAGCGCTGATGGAGAAGAAGAAAAAGAAAGTGAGTAAAGTTAATTTTACAAATGATATTCAGATTCCCCTGCAGGGATAGGCAACTTTTATCTTCATCTTCAACTTTGGCTATTTAGAAGGGTATGTTTTTCGCATGCTTTTCTCATCATTTATACAACTGAGATTTAGCTGCAGATTGGTCTTTTTCCAAAACCAAATCGAGGAGAAGAGAACTGAAAATCGATGGAGTTCAATGCTTGTGAGTTCCATTGACCTTATGTCAACTCTTATCATGACGGAGTTTTAATGTTACCAGGCAGCTGTTTGTGCGTGTTCAGTAGTTTTTGTACTTTTGGTGCAAGTTCTGGGAAGGAATGATGCTGATTGTCCTGTGCTTGCTTGTGTTGCCAGTGATATGATTAAAGCATTAAAGCGCCCAGCCGAATTGTGCATTGAAGCAAGTTGTAATTTCATGTTAACTATTATCTAGTTGGCTTGTGTAGAATGTGTGTAGAAACTTGATTTAGCAGAGTTTGTGGATTTAGTGAGCTTGAAATGTCAAATTGAAACTGGAGCTGGTGTGTTTTCACAAAACATGCTTATGATGTCAACTGTCAGTGATGGACATCTAGAGCAACGATATGGCTAAACTTAGAAACAGAACTTTACTGGAGTCTGGCAAATCCCGGGCTTACAGTTTCTATCTTGAGTTTCTTTAGGAACCAGGCAATGGCAAGGACATCTTTCATTGAAATTTGAGTCATAGGAGAACAAATTATATACTCTACCAAGGTTTTGGCTCCTTACAAGGGCATGGCTCATTTAATTTAGTGATTGTTTTCAAGCATGTTTATGGGCTTAACTTTTTGAAATGAGATTTTGTGAATGGTAAGTTGTGTTGCATTATTAGTCTGCTACGATCTTGTTCCCAGTGTCATGAGATGTGGCACCGAGTGCCAAGCCACGTCGGATGGATGTAGTTTCTAGACAATGTTAGTAGTTTATGTAGACTAATTTAGGGAGTTTTCATCCATTTAGTACTTAATGTGGCATTATTAGTGCCAATTAGGGTTTGGGGGTGCTATGCGGAGAAGCTCCATTGACTTAGCATTCTTTGTCAAGTTGAGTCTTGTGAGTATTTTTGGAGAGAGCCTTGTTGTGTGCCTATATGCTTTGTCTTTCATTTGTCTTACATTTGGCAAAGAATCCTATCCTTGTTGCCTCCCTCGTTCTGTTATTACTTTGCATTGCGAAGCCTTTGCGATCAATCCGCCTTCTCTCGTGTTTGTGTGTCAATTTTCTTTGTTTACGCCTTTCTTATGAGCCTTGAATTAGTGTTTCTCTAGATTACTGAAATTGTCTGCTCATCTGTTACCCTGTTGCCGTGCTGTACTATTTCGCGGACTTCATTGCCACCTTGGTATTGTTTGGGTATTTTGTTTGGTTGGTGGTTGCTCATCTCAGCGCCTGCATATTGGGTGAGGTTTTTCCCTTCTGAACTGTGAAGCGGGGATTCTCCTATAAAAAAATATTCTGATTTGTGAAGGTTATCACAAATTGGATCAGAGGTGGATGTCAAAAGTTAACGGAGCTACCGCATGCCGTGCTGTGGCTGTGCGGTCGGTACCTTCACATGCTCGTTCTCTTCAAGTTCCCTGAACATTTCCAATTTGTTGTCCATCAAAGATTTAGATGAATTCAACTATGAAAGAGGATGAACTTGTTAGAGCATCCTCACCGTTCTGCGCCAAAGGGGGCCGCGATATTGTTTGGCGGGCCAGGGCTCGTTTTGGTCCCTCACCGGCGTGCGCTCAACGGCTCGCTTGGCCGCGGGCTTGTCAAAATTCCTCTTTGTCTTGCCATTCTCCAGAGTGTGACAGGTTTTTCAGCGCGCCCTTTTGACGGAGAATTGCAAGGCAGATTGTGTGCTATTTGCGGTTGTGGATTAGATTTGGGTGTTTTTGGCTATGGCACGGCGTGGGCGTGGATTGGCGGTGCAACGTGGACGGGGACGTGATGGTGGCGTTGTCGGAGATGCTGGGCGGAGTGGGAGAGCAGGTCGCTCTATGTTTTCGGCGGAGGACATCGCCGGGGATTCTCTGCATTCGCATCACAGCGACTACGACGATTTGGCTGAGGACGGGATTCGGCGTGGAAGGCGAGCATTGCGACTCGCGAGTGGCGCGATCGCATTGCAGCGAGGAGGGCGCGGGCGTGGCCGGGCAGCGGCGGTGGATCCAGCTAAGCGATCGCATCAGAACATCGAAGACTCGCTGGGGTGCGGCACGCAGGGAGCAGGGTTCGGCACAGCTGCAACTTGATTTCATTTACATGGGCTCTTCTTTTGCTGGTTGTGGGCTTCATTTTTTCCCTTCATTTCATTTGTTGCATTGATTTTTATTTTTTTTCCCTTGATTCCGTTTATTTTTCCCGTGGGCTTTGGATTTGATTTTTTTTTTTCCTGTGGGTTTTGGCTTTGAATTTTGTTTTGCTCCGTGGGCTTTAAATTTGATTTCCAATTTTTTTAGAGAATGAAAGGAACTAAATACTTTGGATATATTTTAATGAATAAAAAATATACATTCTCTACATTATATAGTTACTTGTAGAAGCTTTTACTTTATTTTTCAATTTAAAAGTATTTTCAAAAGTATAAAAATGTAAAAGTGTGTATTAAATTAAGTAGAAAGTAAAAAACAAAGACCCCAACTAGTATAGTAGGGGTCCCGGCTAGCTAGTGTGGCTGGGGTCCCAACTAGTGCAGCTGGAACCCTAGCTAGTTCAGTTGAGGGCCCCAACTACTACAACTGGGGCCCCAGCTAGTGCAATTTTTCCCAAATTGTACATATGAGGTGAAAGTAGACCTTCATTTACAAAGCTTGGGTTTCTTTGTAATTTTAATTGATTTACTGTTTAGGAATAAACATAAAAGCTGCTTAATTCCTACACCCACCATGGTGATGTTGGAATCGACAATTTGAACAAAAACATATATTATCTACTACTATAGAGTCTATCTGTAAGTCTTTATAATCTACAACTATCAATAATATTTAACTACCCATTTTAAATGTTGAAAATATAGGCGCCTTCTAGAACTGATTACAAACAATATTATAACATTTTAACCCTTTAACGTCTCCATTCAACACTCTTTTCAAAGATTCGTTACAAAATAGTTGATGAAGAACGGAAATGGAGTTCATGTACAAAGCAAAGTTGTAAATGTCAATGTGAAGATAACATCTGTACAGTTGGCTTCATCATATTTTTTATTAACGTTTTTTAATTAATTTTGCATGGTTTTCTCTTGAAATTCCCGGGACGTGACCCACGAACTTGGCCCGGTATTTCACATCCTGGCAACCCTAACCCCTAAACCCAATTCACATTGAAATCGTCTTCTTCATCATCCTCCAAAAACATCTCACGCCAGGCAAGAAGGCGTCGCCATTGCTCCATAGTACCTAGGACTAAAACTAGCCCTACACGAGAACGCTAACATGAGATTGTGTACAATAACAAAAAACCCTAGAAATGGCAGTGACAATCTCAATGGGCTTTCTCACAGTTTCTCACAGGTGCTCCCAGTCTGGGCCGATTTCACAGACCCTCGCACTGGCCGGCCAAGAACCCAGCCACTGTGGCCTGTTAACTAGCCACTGTTGGCCACCTAAGCAGCCACTGTCGGCCTCCTAAACAGCCACTGTGGCCTCCTCAATTCCGGACGTCGGCCAAATCCGGCTCGTCAACGCCTGGTCCCTGGTCGCAACGGTGTTAGACCTCGTAGGCTGGCTGTCGCGGGCCCTTTTGGCGCGGAACGGTGAGGTCCTCGTTTTTTGGCGAGCCGCTTCTTCTGTGGCGAGCCTCCTAAACCGCCTGTAGCGAGCCACTCCTCTTGCAATACAGTGAAGATGCTCTTAGGTTAGATCTTCTCCTTTGAGGGTTGGTGGCTCAGTCTCTCATTATACTCTACGGTTCTTTCTTGTCCGTAGCACCTTGAGTGCCTTATCCGCACTTCGTCCGCGTTTGCATTTGGTGCACCTACTTCTATGCTATGCATTGTCTTACTCAAGAGATAATTAGCATCTCAACTATGTGGAAGATTGTCAAGTTTTGTTCATTTTGAGGTCGTCAATGTTGCACATTTGATAGATCTTGTAGCTAAGGAGAAAGGTAGATTGTTGCATCTTTCTATCATTGCATTGTTGATGTATTACCAGATAGCGATGTAGTTCTATATAGTGCTATATTCCTTATCATAGCTTCAAAGTAGTACTTCGGAATGCGGCATTGAGGTTTAGTGGTTATATGGATTTGCAGGCTGATTAGATATAATTTTCACTGCTGATAAGAACTAGGAGTAAGGGAGAGGCTTTAGAGTTGCGATATGATGGCCTGTTATACAAGCATACCAGGCTCCAAGATACAGCGTCACTAGAGTCGTGGAACCGTCCCTTTGGCTTGTAAGTGCTCTCTTCAAACGATCATGTGTTTAATTGCTTAGTCTTTTGATCCCAGTGTAAATGTTTGTTGCTTTTGAAGGTCATATATGTTGACCAATGTTTGTCACATTGCTTATGTTATAGTTTGCAGTCGAGAGGTTCTGACATCGAGTTTTTATTACGGCAATGACCGTGCAAAGCTAGTGACAAACTACTTGTTCAACTAGACTGCACGACGGTCTTGTTGTCCATTCAACAACTGGTCCGATGCAAGCAAGGTCAAATCAAATTTTGTTACCACTATGAGAACTCTCAAAAGAGGTGTTAATCGCTACCAGGGTTGTTCAACATACCGGTCATATCATGTTTTGCCATGTTGTTCCAATCATGTTGTGATGGATCTTTCCGGCTCGACACTACATGGTCAATCTAGATTGCATTGTAGTCTTTTCACCAGATAGGATTAAAATAGTTACCCCTGTGCAACACTGTAAAACACAATATTCATTAAAATGAGAGAATTTCTGAATATTGAGAGTTCAAGGAGTGATAATCTAACGGAAATTGATCCACAAACCATGCCAAATATAGATTGGAACAATAAAAGATGGGCATGTAGAAGTTCAAACCCACTATAGAACATACTGGATAGTAATAAAAATTTACAAAATTGACATCTATTTATAAAATTTATACAAAGAATAAACATTTTGATATGATGTTGGATGATGGTTGGATCTTTATATTGTCTCATAATGCCATTGGAATGAATGAGCAAAGCGTGAAATCCTATCTAAAAAATTCAACTCTACATATTTTTATACGTCTATATAGTAAGCGCAAATAAAATGCCTAGCCGTATCATGATTGTGATCAGTTCTTTAACTCTCTTAATGCCTTCTATATCTCTGGACCTTGACTATATCCGTTATCCTTTTTTGAGTATTGTCGCGAAATCTGCAGCCTTTGGATCTTCAACAATTTTAGCTCCCACGCATCCCGAACAAGAGGGGCGCACTAGGAGGGCAAGAGTCCATCGTGTGACTTAGTCATTTGTAGACCCTCATTCAATAAAGGACGATGAGGACGCAAGGGTGCATAAGGAGGCATGTCAACATGTGTGGGTTAGAGAAGGAGGGTCTATTGACTTCATCGCTGGGATTTTCAGGGCATCATTTATTTTAGCAGAAGACTTGCATCTTTTTGGCTTGTTGGGACCCTATAAGTACTAGGAAGAAGATAAGTATATGGAAAGGCAATTCAAATGGAAAAGATAGAAAATGCACGAAAAAAAAAGGTACTCGTGTTTCCAGAGATTTAACTGGACATCAAGAGTCTTCATAAAGCTTTCTTTGAGGCACCCTATTAGACGGACAAGGCGACCGTCGAGAACCAGAGGGCTCCCGAAACCGCAAAGGAGAAGGGGAGCACACAAACAAAGGACGCTGTCCACTGTTGGGGAGGCTGTCTACTACACCATCCTCAATCAGCCTAGTAGAGAAGTCTATCATTGACTGAGCAATAGCTGCCGAGCACAAGAAGTTTCCCTTACCAAGTAAAGCATATTTGCTATAGTCCATAATAGAATCGGCAGATGCTCCGCATTTGAGGTCAGAAGCCTAGTCTAGGATTGTAGTGGCCAACCCTGCTAGAAGAGAAGTAGTGATGACGTCAAACTCTAGCAGTAAATTGCATAGGAACAACGTTGAGACCAATATAACAATACAAAACATGAAGCTAAATTAATAGATAAAGCGATGAAGTCCTAAAACAACAAATTGACTGCAGGTAGGTGATAAAAAATTCATCTCACAAGGTACTCTAGTACAGTTGGCAACACAATGTTGTTGAGAGAAATATATATAAAGAACTCCGGTCTATGGTAGGACCGGCGTGAATGAAGTGTCTGTTCATCCTACCGTAGGTTCAGTGCCTACAGAACATAATCTGGGGTTAGGATTACTCGCCTCTCTCGAGGTTAGACACTATGGTAACCAACGATATTTTTTGGGGGTTGTAATAAAATATGTAGAAAGTGTATTAGTTGGGAGAGTGACGTTTTAAAGCTATGGAGGGTCATTATTTGATGGTAAGGTTTGGTTGTTTTCTATGCGTCTTTTGTAGAGTAGAATGGACATGGCATGATGAATGGCAATGATGTTGATATCATTCATAGTATTTTTAATTTGGTGTTTGGGGATCTTGAAGGTGTTTTTAAGGAGTTTTATTGAGGGAATGTGAGTAGATGCGCGGGCTCCAGCAGTAATAACTAATAAGGGAGCAAAAGTCCAACCTTTAGAAGCAATATCGTCTAGGAGGGGTTGGTACTTTTGGGTTTTGTTATGGACGGTGTCGGGGGAAAAGCGGTCATTGCAATATGTAAATTCAATGAATTGAATGGTTAGGGATGGGTCATGAGCTATGGGGGGAGCATATTGGTAGAGGAGGCCTCTAATGCATAGGATGTTTGGTTTGAAACAGGCATTGCATTGACATCGAGAGGTTTCGCATGAGCAGGGGAGGAGCCAGGGGGGAACTGTGTTATCTGGGGAGTTGTTTTGGAATATACCAGCATTCATTAGCGTGTAGCATTTTGACTTGTTAGACGAGACAAGGAGTTTGCGCAATGCCCAAACAACCTTATTATGACGTTTGGTTCGTAGAGCGTGTATATGATGGTGGTTACATTTGAGGAGGACGTGTAGCCAAGTATTAGGGTCTAGTGAGTTGCATATGGAACATGTAGCAGAGGGGAATTGTGTTGTTCCAAAGAATAATTGTTTTCTGGCATTACTCATATATAGTCCAGTGCGAAATTTGAGTAGGCAAGTTTTCTGGGCCTCTGAGATATTTCGGTTGGTCCAAAAAGTATTTGAGAGATGGCTGTCGATGTTGTTATTAGCAATCCATTTGTCTAAGTTGGGAAGTTTTTCAGAGATGGTTTTTAGATTGGTTTCGAGGTCATGTCGTATTATGTAGGTTTCAAAAGCTCTAATGGGTCCTTTGTCGGGGACTGCTTCCATAGATGGCCAATTAAGTTTTTGAAAAAAGTAGGCGGTGGAGTATGCAAATTCGTGGGGAAGTTCAGCATTTTTATGATCTAGTGCTCTACTTGCTTTGGCGAGTTTGTCTGCTGTTTCATGCCTTCTATGTCGGCGTGGGCTCGAACTTTGTAGATGTGTGTTGGTTGGGAGCGTTGTTGGAGGAGGTCAACCATTAGTGTGAGTATGGTTTTATCTGCATGATTGTTGTGAAGGGTGGGGTGTTTGATTTGTGTTTGGAGAAGGTATAGGCAATTAAGGCAATCTGTAAATATATAGGCTGGTTCATGTTGGTATTCTGTGGTTAGTAGTACTAGCGCATCATAGAGGGCTATAAGTTCGGCACGAAGAATGTTCTGGTAACCGTATAAACGTTTAGAGATTTGGACTTCAGGTTTGAGTGGGTTGTAGATTCCATATCCAACAGTTTCTCGGATCCACTCACTAGCACTGTTTTGTTTGGGAGGTTCGAAAGAGCCATCAATATAGTAGCTATGTTGGGGAGGGAATTTGAGGGGGATGGTAGTGGCGTAGTTGGGGAGGTCTGGTATGAAGAGGGAGGTTGTTGTGGAGGGAGGCGGTAATGTAAGTTTGTGCCATTTTGCGTTTGTTTTAACTGTTGTGTGTGGGGGGGTAGGCGGGGCTGTTTGGAAAATGGCTTGAGTGATGTTTAGGGAATTGGCAATTTTTTGAAGAGCATTGGTTTGATTTTGTGTGCCAAAGGGGAGATTTTGGTGGTGTATGCAAAGAATGTGGGTGGCAAGGGGCTCCAAACGTTTTTTGTAGAGTTCGGGGGGGAGGGTGGGTTCGTTATATGTGAGTGTGTCGGGTGGGAAGTGGGCAATGACATGTGTATCTGGGAAGGAACCAAGGAGAGGGGTGTGGTTTTGGTACCAGTTGATATCAGGAATTGTAAGAATGGTAATGTTGGAGGAGTCTTGTTGTGGAGCTAAACGGGCCCAATGTTGGAGCTTGTTGGGCTTCGAGATTATTATGTGGGTGGGCATATCCAATGCCTTGCCATTTGTGTTGGAAGGCTGGGCCAAGAGATCCAAATATTGTATCTTAGGGAAAAAGAGAGTAATAATCGGTGAGTAATGTTTAGCAGGTGACTGGAGAAGAAATGTAGGAGTGGGTGATGCCAAAAGTTGTGATGAGAGAGTTGAGGAAGGTGGAGGGAAGTGTATGGTTGGAGGCTTTAAGTGGGTTTGTTTTGGAGAGTCTGTATTTGTATCTTTGATTGAGCCATACAATTTCAGTTTCAAAAGATTGAAGAGGGGGGGAGATGGAGTGGGTTTTGGTGAAGGCAACTGTATATTGGCGCCAAAGCCAGTGAAGTCGGGTGATAGGGATAGTAATGAGGTGTGTGCTAGAGTTTTCATAAATGTGGGCTTGATCGGTTTGTGTTTGTATGGTTGGGTGATTGGTTTGAATGTCTTTGGAGGGATTGCAGTCTTGTGTACATATGTAGATGTGAGGGAGGAGTGTGGGGGCTGGGATATATGTTGTGTCTCGTGGTTGTATTGGGGTGAAGGAGTGTTGTGTTAGAGTGGCGTAATGGTGGTGTTAGGTTTTTGTAAAGTAAGAGGTGAGTAGTGTAATGTTGTGTGAGATGACGAGAAGGAGGTTTAGTGGGAAGAGGCCACTTTGTGTGAGCCATTTGGTGTAGGAAAGATTGGAGGGAAGTGTCCATTGGCAGAGGAATGTGTCGTATGTTTTAGAGATGTTATATTTATCAGTTGCTTTGATGGATTTGTGGAGAATGATGGAGTTGATTGGAAATTGTTGTAGGTTGTTGAGGATGTCAGTAGGCGGGGGGGATTGTGGTTGGGGAGGGAAGATCTGTTGAGGTGGTGGCACTAGAGGGTGTTGTGGAGTGATGTTATTGTTTATGGTGTGATATTTGGGTTTGAGGTTACGAGAAGGTGGGTAATTGGACATGGGCTGGAACAGTTGTCATTGCAAACCTGTTGGCAGAAGATTGTGCATGCAATGTTGAGCGCAGATTTAATTATTTTGGTGGGAGTTGTGTAGTAGTGTTTAAAGTCATCAGATGTCATGAGTTGATGTCCATTGGGGAGGGTTAGGTGTTTAACTTCGGTGATGTTATGAAGAAGAAGTTTGGTAGTAATTTAATGGAGATATCAGTGTTGAGGTGTGGAGCTAGGATAGGAACTTGGGACATCCATGCGTTTTCTAATGGGGTGTGATTTAAAAGGAAGTTTTCATGTAGGTTGTTGAGATGTGCGCCACCGGATTTATGTAGAAGGTAAAGTGTATGGGTGATGGAGGATCGATAGCAAGCTTGGGGGGTAATTCTGGGTTTTTATAAGGCTCTCCCATGCTTGGCTAGGATATAGTGGGTGAGACCTTTATATATGGTGCCTAATTTTCCAACATCGTTAAGAGCAGAGCGGAGTTGTTCGCCAATACATCGGAGGTAAGCATTTTTTAGGGAAAAGGCTTGGATACCAAAAAGTTCATGTAGTAGTTGTGTTATGATATTTGTTGTACATTTTGGTAGGCCACATATCTGTTTTTGGGTGGCGATTATTTTCTTGTCTAGTTTTTTGATGGCTGGGAGGAGTATGGGACGGCATAAAAGCTATAAGCAATACCAGCACGAATGACAGTGTCTAGCATGTTGATATTTTTGTTTCATGGTTGCTAGACATTGTGTAAGTTGTTTGCATTGTTTGGTAAGTTTGGTGGTAGTAGTATGGATTTGGAGTTTCCATTTAAGAGATGGAACTAGTTGGATCCCAAGGTAAGTATATGGTTCAATTTGGTGAAGGATTGGGATTGGTTGATTACGATAGTGTATGTTGTGTTCTTGTAGCCAAGATTTAAAGTTATAGGGATTATGTTTGGATTTGTTTGGACATCATGTTATGGCACATTTTGGAATTCCCAGATCCATGCCAGCCCATTTGCAGTAATTGTCAAGTTTGTTGAGTTGTAGTTGTAGGGAGGGGGCATTATCTGTTATGATGGCTAAATCATCAACATATGCGGCAGTATTTAGTGTGATATTGGAGGTTTTGAAGGGATATCCGTGGTGGCCTTGTTGAAGCCATCTTAGCAAGGGTTTGAGAAAGAGGATAAATAAGTAGGGGCTAAGGGTGTCTCCTTGGATGGTGCCAAGTTGAATTGGGATCGGTTTTGTTTGTCCAAAATGTGCACCTGTGAAAATGGTGCTGGATTGTGAATATATGTTGCCGATAAGAGCTACTCAATCAGTGGGGTATCCTAAATCTTTAATGGTTGCTAGAAGACGGGCATGGTCTATTGAGCCAAATGTATTTTTAAAGTCAATGTAGAGGAGGTATATGTCTTTTTGAGAGATGTGGGCGTCTTCAAGTGTAGCGGTGAGGATTTGTAGTTGTCTAGATGTACAGCGTTCTGCACGAAAGCCTTCTTGGCTGTCATGTAAGATTTGGTGTTTTTCTCCATAGGCTGAGAGTATGGATGTTAGTGTGCTGGTGAAGAATTTGTAGATTGTATTAGCCAGTGCGATGGGTCGGTGATTAGGGAGGAAGGAAGGGTTGCCTTTTTTGTAGAGGAGGATTGTGAGGCTAGTTTTCCAAGATGCTAGAATTTGTTTTTGTTTATAGCAATGGGTAAAGAATAAGAATAACAAGTGGTGAAAGGATTCTGGGAGATGTTTTAATATGCCATTGGAGATTTTTTCTGGTCCAGGGGTTTTGTTATTAGCAAGGTGTTTTAGACAGAGATCATAGGTTGTTCTGTCAAAGTAAGTGTGTAAAGGTATGCGTGGTTGACCTCGAGAATCAAGTGTAATGCCATCTATGTCATGCCAAGGGTATTGTCGTACGCCACATGTGTAGTGTGGGGGATGGGTGGATGAAAAGTAGCATGTTGGTACTGTTGGTTTGTTGCTAATTGATTGTTGAATGTGAATTTCATTAGAAATATCTTCAGGGTGTGTGAGGATTTTATCAAAACGATCTGTGAGGTAGTCGAGGGGAGGAGTGTCTGGGTTGCGGAAGACTTTGTTGTTAATTTTTCTGGGGCTTTTTTCATATAGTTGCCTATATTTGGAAATGGCCTTTTTTACACAGTCTTTAGTGTATTTAGTGGTTATTTTACGGGCGGCTTTATTCGCGGTTTTGGCAAGCATTGAGAGTTCATTAATCCAGTCATCTATGGGGTAGTCTAGAGGTGGTAGGGGGGGAATGTTAATGTTTGTATGGATTTGTAATGTTTGGAGTATAGGGTGGGAGCGCCCATTGGGCATTTTGTTGACGATGGAGATGGTTTTTCGAAGAAAGTGGTAAGAGTTGAGGTGTTTTTTCCATGGTTTGTGTAGTTTTTTGGGGAGGTAACTACCTTGCTTGGAAGTTCGAGTTGTTAATGTAGGGAGGGGAGGTGCAGTGCAGGTACTTTTGATGGCGTTGGAAATTTGTTGGATGAGGTGATCCAAGGATGTGCAAGCCATTTGCCACTGGTTGGGTGTGAGATCTGGTTGTGTTAGTACGGTGGCGAGAGAATTAATTTGTATGGAATTTTCTTCCAAAATTTTGTAAAGAAAGTTTTGGATTTTGTGAGGGGGAATGGGGTTGAGAATTCGTGTAATCAAGGGTGCGGTTGTAGGCATAGGCCGGGCTAGGAGTGTGTTTGGGGGAAGATGCAGTGTGATTGGAAAGTGATCAGAATTAAGGTCCAGGTTTTGAGTGATAGTGGAAGTGTAGAGCAAGTTATTTGGTGTGTTTATATAGAAGTCATCAATGAGGCAACGAAGCTACCGTACGAGCGGTGAGCGGAGAGCGGAGAATTGGAGAGCGGAGAGCGGAAAAAAGAGGTTAGAGTCTAAAAATATACAAAATTTTTACCAAATTTAGAAAATAAATTTAGAAAATTCGAATATTCTATGGAATATTCGAATATTATATATTTTTAGAAATTTTTTTGACCTATTTCCGCTAGACCTATTACCGTTTTTGGATTAACTTTTAGGGTTTAGGGTCACCTCGAAATGGAGCATATTTGGCTGGCTACAGCTATGAGATGACGAGTATGAGATGATATTGACGGGTCCCACGCAGCACGAAAAGGTGTCAGACAAGGCTGCGCCAAGACTTCATCAGTCACACATAAATGGGGTGACTCGGAGGGTATGATCCTCTATGATTTGAGTGGGTTAGTGATAGACTGAGAGGCGATATGGAGAAACCAGAAAGGGACAGCTCAAGTGCAAAAGTGTCACGTAGACGGGATAGGCATGCCGACGTCGCTTCTTTGAGCGAGGATACTTGGCCGTTTGAGCCGTTCTTGGATATGGAGCTCAATGAGCATAGCGAAGATTGCCACAGCCGAATTGACGAAGAAACGCATAGAGCTAGACTTGAATCAGAAGAATTAGGAGAGAAGGAAGTTGAGCATCCTGAAGATCGGAACGATACATCGTGCTCGGTCCCCCATGCATACTCGAAGGTTGGAAACCTCCTTCCGGGAACATACTCGGGCGCTACATTACAACCTCAACCTGGTCCAAGAGTGTTAAGGCTGCCTCGGCGAGGACTTTCTATTCAAAACAAGTCGGCTAAGCACACGGGTTCCTACAATCCAGATAGGGGAGGGACTTATAGGCCATATGGTTGAATCTAATATACACTCGCAAGTCGAGTATGTTCAATGTATTTTTCAGTTATGAAAATAATCAAAAAATAGTCACCCTGGTGGATTGGTGGATTGGTGAAACATTCGCGATTGGAAATGCAGTGATCAACACAGAAACGGAGCGGACGAGATGAGGACGGGATGTGGACAAAAAGTGGATGAAACGACGCCATGGCGAATCGCGGACGACACCTGGTCATGGCCGATGCGCGAGAGGATGACACAGGAGGAAGAAGGGGACCAGGGCGACACGGTCTTGGCCGCTGTGCGAGAGGATGACGCGGGAGGAAGAAGGGGACCGGGGCGACACGGTCTTGGCCGCTGCGTGGCCGGGCGTAGCCTGTCGGCGGCGAGAGGCTACCACCAGTGACTCCGTCGTTGCCGGTGGCGCGGGAGTACGCAACCGGTTCGCCGGGCCGCTGAGCAGTACAACCCTAGGATAATTGTAGCAAATACAGTCGAGTTGATTAAAGATATAGATATCGACTGGAGCGCATGAACTGGACCCAGTCATTGGGAATTATATGAAGATATGACGATACAAGAATGACACAATTCCAGAGGCAACCCCTACATATAAATATGACCGAGTTAGAACCATAGGCTTAGCGAACTAGAGTTCTATACCATGGAACAAGTCAAGATTCCACTTTGGTGGAGGAGCTTGATTTCGTTGAAGCTAAACGTTGGTACGTGGATGAAAAGGTCAGCATTGGGATCACGCTTACAGACTTTGATAAATATATTGTAAATTGCTTGCAGTAAGTGAAGGATCCTCCTCTCTTTCCAAACTTTGCCATCGTCTGTCTGAATGCAGGACAAGTGCATTCCGGGAGGGAGCTCACAGTAATCTGATAGTGCGTAACCTTTGGTGGTGTTCTAGAGTCTAGAGCAATGATGTAACCATATCCGGGTTGTGGTATCATCGTTACCTTCTGGATTCTAGCTTTCAGAATCCGTGCAGAGTCAATGTTTAGACATTGCTTGTTGGTGGGTACATTGGCTTGACGACAAACTTTCTTGGACTTCCTCTTTCCAGGATATCGATCGGCGTCGTCAGGTGCAGGGACATGGGAAAGATCTGGTGGAAGAGTTGCGTTTGAGAATAGTCTCCTCGGCGATACTTGCTCCTTCTGTGGGAGCTGGAATCCTGCCGCTTCGAGGGCCCGGATCTCGTTCCGCTTGAGGTTCGTTCCTAATTTCACAGGCCAGACGTCGGGAACGGGCGGCCTCGGTTCAGTAGGGGAGTAGTGAGTAACCCACTTGCGTTGTGTGCCCTTTACACACCTCTCGATATCATCACAACAAAAAAAAGAATGGAATCGTCACTTCCTTGCCCAACCGCAGGTTAAGCCATTCACCGGTGTATGTCGGAGCAGGGGTGCTCATCGCGTTCCGAACAATCTTCGTGGAGCACTTCTTCTTTGTCACAGCTCTCTGAGCCCAGCAAGCCTTGGAAGATTCTTTTGGCAACTGTGCAATATGCCAGGTTCGCTCATCAACCTTCGTCTCTTGAACAAATGTAACTCGTTGAATACCTCCTTCTAGAGCGAGTGATACGAGGGCGACCTCGGTTGTGGCGGCATCTTCTTTGACCTCGTCCTCTTCCTCCTTTGTGATGACAGGCAGTGACACAACTCGAGCCAGAGCAGCTCTTTTTGAACCGCGCGGGTGAGAGTAGTTTACTGTATCCGGCCTGTGCGACTCACCATCGGCCCCAAGCGCCACGTCCGGCTTTCTCTTGAGTGAGCCAAAAACCTCCTCTCCTTCGAGGTGAGGGTCGCGGATGCAGAAATCATGAGCACCTGGCATGCCTAACATGGCGTCCCTAAGCACTCTAGGATCACCGGTGACTCTGGCCCGACGCTGTGCATTTCTTAATTTGAGCTCCTCTTTACTCGGGCCGGTGCCACCAACGTCTCCCTTCAAGAATTGGTAATAAGCCACGACTTGCATGAATGCCCAAATGTAGTCGTCTACTGTGGCAGTGTATAGGTCGTTCCCTTTGTTGCCCGAGGATTGAAGCCACTTGTTGTGCACAATCTCTGCAAGGTTGCACGACGGCATTTCTGCTAGTTCGTCCTCATCTAGGTTCTGTCGAAGTTCAACCCCAGGAGTGTCAAAAGGTGCTTTCTACGATAATGCAAGTGCATAGTATAGAAAAATAAGGATTGCAGTAGGTACTTACCAATTGCATGAAGCCACCCCACTGCCGATATCGAAAGTGCCAGAAGGCAAGCCACAAGTCAAGGCTCCTCAACGACGTTTCCGAAGCAGCTCTGGAAGACACCCACCAGGCGCGGATGGCTAAGTATCTCGTCTCCGCCTCAGCCATCGTAGTGGAGTCCTTGTACTGCATACATAGGCGCTTGTGCTGATCTCGAAATTCTTCGGCTATGTATTGTTTATTATGCTTTTCTAAGGATTGTGACCAATGAAAGAAGCACGTACTTTCTTGGTCCTCCATACGGTCAATTGGATTACCGTTTCCGTAGATGATCCTTACCGCATTCCAATTCGCTTGAGCACTATCCGCTATGAAACCCATGAATTGAGGGTGTGGGATGTCGTGTCGCACCATCACCGCGTTCAGATTCTTCCAGAAGACAACTTGAGCATCCTTATCCTCCGATTGCATGTCGCAGCATGCAATGGTCATCACCCGGCAGTACGTTGAATCGTATACATGGCAAGCCATGGTTGTCCAATGCTTGACACGCTTGACATGATCAAACATTATCCAAGAGCTCTCGAGATCACCACCGGGCTGCATTCTTTTAACAAGATCCACCCCACTAGTAGGACCAATCTCGGACATCTTAAAAACAAAGACCTTATATGAATCCTCTCCCTGTCCAGGGAACATGTTCTTTTGAACGAATGCCCAATTACTAAGTCCTCTAAGCTTCGTGATACTGTCCATAACACCGTACCTCCTGAGATATCTAAAGGTGATGTTAAGGGGGTTTTCTAGGAACCGACCTTAAACGAATGAAGCTACTCCGCCCAAGACTATTCCACTCTAGACTAGTTTCTAGAGATTGAGAGGAGTAGTAAGAGGTTTCTACTAAGAAGAAGGGACTGTCGGCTAAGGAAAAGCACTAGTATGCTAGTAAGTCGACTCCTACATACCCACAGACTACTGCAACTAACAAAGATACAACCACAAGGAATGATTCAAGAGCAGGAAACAGCAGTAGTCTAACAGCAGTAGTCTAACATACTAGTGCGCACAAGAAGAGTTTAAGACAAGAACGAAGTACAACTGAGGCTGCCAAAAAGATGTACAAATGGTATAGCAACAACTCTCCCGAAGAGAGTGAAGGTACATAAAGGAGACTGGTCTGAGAGTGTGTCAGACTGGTCGACCGGAAAAGTCGGGTCGACCAGTCTGTACCAGCCTGTACTGCCACGTGTCGCCTGCCGGGTCTATTCCTGCCGGGTATAGACTAGCCTACTCTTAGCCTAAGGGAATATCAACTAATATTCGGTTTACATTACCCTCCCTCTGAGCTAAGTACACTCCTGTGGACTGTAGACTACCCCGGTCGGTGACTAGGAAAAATTGTTCACGAGGAATGACAAAATTACCCGTGGTCAAGTAATCGACCCAGCTAAGGTCGAGTCATCAGTCGTGGACGTCGCTAGAGTCCTGGGTCATGCCTGGCGAGCGGATATCGAGAGGCATTCCTGAGAAGTTGAACCCCAGAGAGTGTGGTGAAGAGATTACTGGTAAGTCGACTGAGGTGTTGTCGACTGATGGTGTAGGTGCTGTCATCATCTGGTCGGGTGCTAGGGACTGCTGATCCGGCTGCTACTGTGGAGGAGGGTGTGGAGCTGCTAGCTGCTGTTGCACCGTGTCTTGAAGGTTGACTGGCGGTGGCTGCTGGTCTTGTTGCTGCTGATCGCGATCTTCGTCTTCATTGGTCGACTCGCTGTCGTCTTCGTCGTCGTCCTCGGTCAACTTGACGTCGGTAGTCAAGACCTCGTCGTCATCAGTCGACTGGTTCTCCTAGAGCAAATGGTCGGGTTCGAGGTGGCTCGTATCCTTCTCTTCGTCTTCGTCGACTGCTGGAATCTCCAAGTCCGAATGGTAGAGCTGAAGTTGGTCGAGTTGCCTGCGGTACATGTTGAGCTGGTGGCGGTCGGTGCTGAGGGTGTGCTTGAGAACCTTGATACGGTTTCTTGCTTTGAATCGGAGTCGGTACTTGCGCGCTCGAAGTTTGTGTAACTGCAGCTCCCGACTTGCGAATTGGCGGGACTTCTCCTCGTTGTCTTGGAGTAGTAGGTCGAGTCGGTTGTTGGAGTCGACTATCTCCCTCCGAGTTTGCTGAAGACTGAGCTGGGTTGCTGCTACCTCGGCTCGTGCCGCTCCGAGTTCGTTTCGTGCTACCACGAGCTCGCTCTGGTGTTTCTGTTCCTGCTGTCGACTGCTGTGGAGGTCGGCTTCTAGTTGGGCCAGTCTGTTGTCGGTCTGACTCTTCTCCTCCGTGACGGTGGTGAGAGTAGTACGGAGTCTTGCCTGTTCGTTAATGAGGTTGTCGACCTGTTGCTTGTATGTTGTGGAGTCCTTGGTCAGTCGACTACTCTCCAATCGGTGGCGGTCGAGCTCGGCTTGAAGGGTGGTTTTTGCTTGAACCGCCTCAAACAAGAAGAGGTTCACTCGGGAGCCGACATCCTCGAGTCGACCTACTGCTCCTTGGACGTCCTCCAGGCGCTGGCGCCAATGCATCGCTAGTGTAGTGGCTCGTGATGTTGGTGAGTCGGGTGCGGGTCGATTGACCCCAGGTGATGGCGGAGGTCGAGTCGTGGGGGAGACGGGTGGTGGCTGGCGAAATTCGCCGGTTGGTGCCGCTCCATATGCCGCTTCGAGGTTGAGCGGCGCGAAGTCGGATAGAGAAGGCGGAGGTGTGTGTGGAATGGGTGTCTCACTTGGCGTTGGTGGTGGAGTCGACTGGGCCTCGCTGTCAGATGAAGTCAGGTCGACCTGTCGAGGTACAAACTGACTCAATGGGGTGAGTTTGCCTCGCTTGGCACGCTTCTCTTGTCGCTCCTGGTCTCGCTTGCGTGCGAGTGAGGAGCGTGTCTCCCTTCGCTCTGTGGTCGGTTGACTCCCGGTAGTGGGTGTCGGTGCTACTGGGTTGGGTGTGGTTTGTCGACTAGGGGGTCGAGCAGTCGATGTTTGGCCTAGGTCAACTGGTCGGGGCGGCCGAACATGGTCCTTAGAGGTGCGTTCGGCTCCCAGCCCGCCTTGGAAAACGATGTAGTCGGGTCCTCGGGAGCTGTTTTCCGAGTTCTCCGACTGTCGACGTCGGTCTTTGGTGTTCTGCTGGGCAACTGTTTGATGTGCATACTCCTCGTCAGTGCTAGGAAAATAGGATTCAAGGAGGAAGTCCAATACCTCGGCTGAAGGGCAGATTGTGGTCTTCGTGGTCTGCATCGCCTTGATGTCGATGGCGATCGAGTTGAACATCCATGTCGCCCAATCCCATTGCATGGCGCGGTCGATTAGGGCCTCGACTGTGCACACTACGTCGAGCATTTCCTTGCTGATGTAGGTTGTCTTGCGTTTGAACCCGAGGCCTTGAATGAATGCCGTCAGTCGCCTGTGGTGTTCGGGTTTGCAGTGGCAGATGCTGTAGCCCTCAGCAGTCTTGCCGGCTGCAGAATATTCTTCTAACCGACCCGGTGGGTACTCCGCAGGGTCGATTGACTGGATAGTAATGCCAAGTGGTAGTTTGAGAACCTCGTGAATCACAGTCGGGTGGACTGTGACTGTATGTGTGCGGACTCGCGCGGTGATCGACTTGTTGGGGAGGTCGACTATCGCAGCGTTGACGAACTCCTCGATCAGCTCCATGCGTGGCGCGCGTTGAGGGTTGTCCCAGTCGAGTGCTACAAAGTCTGAAACGCCGATCGCCTTAATGAAATCGGCCTCGGTCGTGTGTTCAGCGGCGTACTCGCGCCATTCCCGGATCGGCCGCATCGACTGAAAGGCGAGGGTTTTGTAGAGTCCCTCCCTAGTGCGGATCGGAATTTTGTAAGTCGGTGGCGCGGAGGACCAGAGGCGTCGGGGGCCGCGATCAGTCGACTTGCCTTTCGCCATCGATCGGTCGGCTGCAAATCTGCGCACAAGGAGACAAGAGAAAGGCCGGCGTAGTCCCGAAGTCGGCTCGCACTTAGTCGGTTGCAGTGGCGATGGGCGCGGTCGTTTCCTACTCAGTCTACTCTCGATTATCTCTCGCACAGTCGGACTACGCGGTCACTTGACTACTCTTCGCCGTTCTACTCGTGTTTGTCTAAAGCGCTTGCTAAGAATACATAAGGCAAGAGCCGCGGAATGGCGGTCGGCCGGAGGAGAAGGGAAGGAGGAAGGAGAGTGAGAAATGGGAGCTAGGAGGCGCGCGGCCAGTGGGTCGGCTGGAGAGGAAGCTAATGGCGAGGAAGCAAGAGGGGGAAGAAGGGGTGCGGCCATGGTGCTAAATACCTCCCCTATGGGCCTTGCATTCAAAACTGAGAGGATAGGTGAGAGCGGCGGCCATAAATATGGCGGCTCTTCTAGGGTTTGACCGGTCGGGTTGACCAGTCGGGTCGACCAGTCGAGTCGACCGACGGTAACTAGGTTGGATCGTGTCCGTTGCTGTCGGTTGGGCTCATCTTTGTTTTGTTCTAGTGTTGACCTAATCTCTGATTTGCTAGTGAGTGGGCTAGTCAATGCGGCTGGAGGTTGCTCACCTAGAACTCGGTAGGGTTTGAGTTTGTTGACGTTGACTACTATCGGGTCGGGGTCAAAGTGTTGGATGTTGACTAGGAGGGCAGTGTTGTTGGGGAGGGTATATTGGACACGATATGGGCCGAACCATTTGCTACAAAGTTTGCCGGTATGGACATTTGTCCCTTTCGGGTGCCAGAGGACGTAGTCGCCTACGTTGTATAGAGTCGACTGACCTTGGGTCTGGGCCCACTGTGCTCGGTTCCACTGTTGTGCGCCGTGGTGGGTGGCTGCTGTCAGTCGGGTCTCGTCTAACTTCTCGAGTTCGGCGGCTCGGGCTGCTAGTACTTGCCTGGGAGTGAAGTCGGTAGTCGATGTCGACCGTTGGGTCGGGATGATGTATTCGGTTGGCATCAACGGCGTCAGACCATACACCAATTGGAAAGGTGTGTGCCCCGTGCCAACTTTGTATGCCGTTCGGTAAGCAAATAGGACCGTGTGGAGCTGTAAGTCCCAGTTGGTTTGATTCTCGTTGACTAGCTTCTGGAGCATTTGTACTATGACCTTGTTGGTCGACTCAGATTGGCCGTTGCCTTGCGGATAGTATGTTGTTGAAGTCGTGTGTCGGAGTAAAAAATGCTCGGTGAGAGTGTGTACCGTGCTATTGATAAAATGGGTACCTTGGTCGCTTACTAGGTGGAGTGGACATCCAAACCGGGTAAGAATTGCCTCGTACAGGAACTGTGTGGTCTCCCTGGCGGTGTTTCCTCGGAGAGCTCTAGCCTCGACCCATTTGGTGGCATAGTCGGTAGCCACCAAAATGTATCGACAGGCTGTATGTCGGGTCTTTTTGACGGGGCCTATGAAGTCGAGTCCCCATTTCATAAACAATTCTGCGGGTAGTTGGGTGACGAGCTTCGAGGAGACTGTCTTGGGTAGTCCGCCAGTCTTCTGGCATTCATGACATGACTGGCAGTACTGGACAGCGTCTTGGTGTAGAGTCGGCCACCAGTAACCTGCGTCTAGTATTTTTCGGACAGTGATGTCATGAGAAAAATGTCCTCCCGCGTTGCCTTTGTGTAATTCTTGGAGGATTGTTGTCGGCTGACTGCCGGTCAGGACTAGTCGGAGCTGGTGGTCCTTGCCGAGTCGGTACAGTTGTCCGTCGAGTACTTGGTACGGAATGGCTTTGTGAGCGATTCGCTTGCGAGCCTCCTTCGTCATGTGGGTTGGAAAAGTCCCGGTAGTCAAGTAGTCGACTATCGGATGTAGCCAGTCGGGTTCGGTGGAAAAGAGTTGTGCGTCGACTGTCTGGTCGGGTATGCCTATGGCTGGCTCGGCCCCTTCATTTCTTGATAGTGCGTCGGCTACTCCATGTGTTTTGCCTGGTTTATAAACCACAGTGAAGTCGAATTCTAGAAACAGTAGTAGCCAGCGTGCCAGTTGACCCGATACCTGAGGTTTGTTGATCAAGTACTGGAGCGCCAGGTGGTCGACATAGAAGACGAACTTATTACCTAGGAGGTAATGGCGGAATTTGTTGATGGCGTACACCATTGCGAGGGCTTCCTTCTCGGTTGTTGTATAGTTCTTCTCTGCTTTGTTGAGTAGTCGAGAAGCGTAGGCTATCGGCTGGTCGATGTTGCCGGTCGGGTTCTGTGCTAGCATCGCCCCGACTGCTATGTCGGATGCGTCTGTGTGTATGTGGAAGTCGAGTGACCAGTCGACTCCGATCAGGATTGGTGCAGTCTGGTATCGATCCTTGATGGTCTGGTATGCTGTTGCGCACGCTGGCGTCCAATCGAACGGTTCGCCTTTCCTGGTCAGCTTGGTGATGGGTTCCATGATGGTAGCATAATTTTTGATGAAGCATCGGTTGAACTGGGCTAGTCCGTTGAACGTTTGAATGGCTTTAACGTCCTTCGGCGATGGCATGTCGACTAGGGCCTGAATTTTCTTTGGATCCGGAAACTTGCCTTCCCGTCCCACAATGTAGCCCAAAATTATACCAGAAGGAACATAGAATATACACTTTTCTGGATTGAGGCTTACCCCGTACTGTCGACATCGGTCGAAGACTAGTCTGAGCTTCGGTAGGTGGGAGTCGATGTCGCTGTAGACACTGAAATCGTCTAGGAATAGCTTCATGAAGTCGCCCAGGTACTCTTTGAAGATCTGGTTGACGATGCGCTGGTAGGTAGGCGGGGCGTTCTTCAATCCGAACGGCATCACGACCTATACATACGCGCCCCACTCGGTGATGAACGCTGTTTTGGGGCGGTCGGTCGGGTCGATCCGTACCTGGTGATAGCCTGAGAAGCAGTCGATGAAGGAGTAGGCTTCATAGCCGATTACTGCGTCGAGTACCTCGTCCGTGAACGGCAGGGGGTACGGGTCTTTCTTGGTTGCTGCATTAAGTCGACGAAAATCTACGCATATCCGTAGTTTCCCATTCTTTTTGGGGACCACGACTATTGGGGATAGCCATGTCGCCTGGTCGACTGGTGCGATGAATCCTGCTTTTAGAAGTCGTTCCAAGTCGTCCTTTACTGCTTGTGCATAGTTCGGGTTCATCCGGTATCTTGCTTGGTGACTAGGCGAGATGGTCGGGTCGAGCTCGATCCGATGAGTCGCTATGTGTTCCGGTATACCTCGCAGATTTTCGTAAGAGAAGGCAAAAATGTCGATGTATTCCTTAAACAGGGATTCTACGCTAGCCCTGAGACTAGGGCTCAAATTTGCGTTCAGCTTCAACAGCTTGGGGTCGGTAGAGGTACCGACGTTGACATGGTCGAGTCGATCCTCCTCATTGTGATTCCAATGGGCAATGTCCATGAATCGCAGCTTGTCTTGTATTGGTGTCTCGTCTACCAACATTGTTCCTAGTCTATGTTGAATACCTTGGTGCCCAGGGGTACTGGCCGTCGTAGTTGGTTCCGTTCCAGACTGGTCGACTGTCGACTCGGTAGCTAGGAGGTTCCAGTCGATTGTGCCCATTGTGTGGAGGGTCGGGTCGGAGGCCATCAAGATTTCCTCCTCTTCATCGGTGATACCTTCCGCGAAGTTGTAACAGACTAGAGCATGTGGTGTAACCACCTCGTATCCTAACTGTCGATTTATCTTGACGGTCTTGACGGTGCCATTGCCCATGATCTGCACTTCATTGTTGCCCCAGTCGTGTATAACTTTGGCATGTCGAAGCCAGGGTCGACCGAGTAATAACCGGTAGTCTGACTGGACTGTCGAGCAGTCGATGACTATTAGCGTGACTATGTAGGGGATGCCATGAATGTGAATTTTGACATCCCTGATCAATCCTTTGGGTCGTGCTATGGTGCCATTAGCCATCTTGAGATTGAATGGTGCGGGTGACGGTTTGGCTAGTCCCAAACGTCGGCGTTCATCTTCGGTGATCACGTTGACGCCGGAACCGCCATCGATCAGAACGTCGTCGACCATGTTTTTACCGACTGATACTGTGATGACTGGCATGTGTTTGTCGATGACTGTTGCAGCGGCGATCGTCACCTCCTCTGTAGTCGAGTAGGGTGACTTTGGAGTCGACTCTGGGTCTGGATGAGTCAGTCGATCCCGAACCAGTTTGGTGAGGGTCGGTGATAACTGTAGTAAGTCACGGATGGAAACCTGCAATTTGCAGTCTTGGAGTTGATCGAGGATCTGCTGCTGGACGGCGCCGAATGCGATACTCCCTTGGTCGACTGTAGCCGGAGTCGGTTGGTCTCGGTTGTCTTGAAGGGTGATCGTTTGTTGCGGTAATGCCTCCGCGTCCCAGTCGAGTGAGGGTGAGTCCTCAATCGACTTTGGGTCTTTAGTGGAAGTTGTTGTTTCCAACTCGGCTTGGAATTGACGAACTTCCTGCATCATTTGATCACATAGTAGTTCTTGGGCAGTCCAGTCGGTCTTCTCTGTGGTTTCGTCAAGAGTCGGCTGGTCGGTAGTCGACTGGCTTCTGGTAATCGCTGCGACCGTTAGGACACCAACCGTAGTGTTCGGTAGTTCTTCAATGACTACTGACGACGTGTTGGGCTTGGTCTCGATCTGCTGATTAAGGAATTGGACGACCTTCGGATCCTTCAGTAGGGGACACAAGTGTGTCGGGTGGTCCAAGGTTTTGCACAGAGAGCAAGGGAATATCCGTCGTGGTGTGCCATCGCGAGGTGGTCGACTCCTTGATTCGGCGGTAGTCGACACTGGTGTGGCTGCTGCTACTGGGGCTGCCCTATTAGCCGCCGCACGCCTTTTTCCGATCTCGCTCTCCGGATTTAGCCAACAATCACGTTCGAAATGGCCTGGCTTCTTGCATCGGTTGCAAAATGCTCGTTTGGTAGTCTCGGTTCGCTCGGTAGAGGTCGAGTCGGGTTCCTTAGGTAGTCCGCTTTCTGCAAGCTTAGCCGATTTCTTGGCCTGGGCTAGTGTCGATCTTGGTAGTCCGATTGTGGCTACCTGCAGATACTTCAATAAGCCGGCTCGGAAATTGCTTAGTAGAAAATTATCAGCTAGAAGGACCTCAAACTGGCTGGCTAGTTTCATCATCCGTTCATAGTAATCGTCAACCGACTCTTTGGCATCCTGTTTCATACTGCGGAAACGTAGGTAGGCCTAGTCATCATTGTCGATATCCTGGTAGTGGTGTTTGAAGGCATCGAGGATTCCATGTAAGTCTTGGTGTGGGTATGACGTTCGTTGAGTCGAAAACCACTTATAGTTAGCAGCATCGACTAGGGAATTTCCAAATAATGCTATAGTAATAGCCGAATCGGTTTCGCCATTCAACGTAAGGGCATTGAGAAATCAATGGACATGCGTAATGGCACACTTACCTTCCTTGTAGGTAGGCATCGCTACCGGTTTCCGAGCAGTCGTCCGAGTCGGGAGTGTGGCTGCTGGGTAGGAAGGCTGCTGCTGCATCTGAGCTGTAGGTACCGAATAGTCTATCGACCGAGGGTTGAATAGAGCACATTGTTCGAGAAGGTGACCATAGCCACCACAAGATGCACACATAGGTACGGTGGGCTGGTACTGGGTCACAGTCGGTAGGACTGGTGGCTGGGAAGCTACCGGTCGATTGTATGGGTTTTGTGGCATGGGTCTATTATGCGTCTGTGAAAACGATGGTTGATTGATAGGTTGAATCATAGGAATGCCTATCACCGGTTGAGTTTGGTAACCAGGTGGTAGACTAGTCCAAGGGGTCGACACTCTGGGGGTTGTAGTGTGGGCTACGCTCGGCTGATCTATGTAAAGAATATTCGGCTCATGAATATGAGTGCGGATATTTGGGAGACTGGGTCGAGTAACAACCTGGTCGACTGGTTGGTTAGATTGATAGATCTATCTGATCCTATCGACTAGGTCATTATCAAAGCCGTCTATGCCAGTCGGGTATGGGTTGTCGGTACTCGGTGATCCGGGTCGACTATTCATTTGACCAGGAGAACTGGGTTCCTGGTGAAATGTAAGCGACTGGTCCAGTCGACCTGGTTGGGATTCCGAGTGTAGTTGCTCGGATGTCGGGTTCTGGCTGGACAAGAGATCGGCCAGTTGCGAGTCTAATTCATCCCTATTACGACGTAGTTGTTCTATTTCTAACTGTCGTTGATATGAAATGATGGAAGGTTCGGTAGCGTACCTCACTAGTCGTTGATGCGCACTGGAAGGTCGTTCCGGCAAGTCGAGCGGGTCGTCTCGGGCCCTTCGTGGAGAAGTCGGGTTCGACCTTGTCTGGAACGCCACAGTCGGGCGGGTTTGATGATTCGTGGTATACATGGTCGGTAGAATTGCCAGGGGTCGGGTTGGCATATTTGGGATGCCGCGTCCCATTGGTACCGAAGTTTCGTGAAAAATGGTACCTTCCGGGGTATTCATCCTTCCCTGTGTGAACTCCATGTAGTGTTGTAAAGACGGGTCGGTAGAGGTCGATGCTGCGACTTGCCGCCGAATCTTGTATGTTGGTTGGGGATCTATTCCCGTGGTAGTCTCATGGACTACTGTCGGTGGAACGGTCTCCGATTGTAAATTTCGCCATTCTCTATGAAAACGTGGGTTAGAGAGCTGGTCGGCAGTTACTTCGACTGCTAAGCGTGAACCGGTAGCTCGTGTACGCGGTCGTTCCATACTAGCGACGCGGCAGTTATCGGATCTAGATCTGGATTTAGATCCGACTCTGCTAGGTAGGTCGGGCTCTGAGATCTGTTGGGCTAGTCTTTTGTGCTGGCCTAGTCGGTTGCTCTTTGGCACCGTAAGCCTTGTTCACAGACTGCTCTTACAGATTCCTGGTCAGCAGCATTTATCGACTGTTGACTACCCTGGTCAACTGTTACACAGAATGATCTCTGAGGCTCTTTTCGGCTACTCGGGTTTGGATTTTTCTCAAGACGTATGATTTTTGTGTAGGAAGCAGATGGCTGTTGTTTCCCAGGGATGTATAGCGCCTGGCAATAGTCGATAGGATCGACTAGGATCTAGATCTGGATCTGGGTTGACTAGGATCTGGATCTAGATCTAGATCTAGATCTGGATCTGACTAGCCCAACAGAAAGACTGGTGTCTGAGCTGAACTTTGCATGGTCGCCAAATGTTAAGGGGGTTTTCTAGGAACCGACCTTAAACGAATGAAGCTACTCCGCCCAAGACTATTCCACTCTAGACTAGTTTCTAGAGATTGAGAGGAGTAGTAAGAAGGTTTCTACTAAGAAGGTTTCTACTAAGAAGAATGGACTGTCGGCTAAGGAAAAGCACTAGTATGCTAGTAAGTCGACTCCTGCATACCCACAGACTACTGCAACTAACAAAGATACAACCACAAGGAATGATTCAAGAGCAGGAAACAGCAGTAGTCTAACAGCAGTAGTCTAACATACTAGTGCGCACAAGAAGAGTTTAAGACAAGAACGAAGTACAACTGAGGCTGCCAAAAAGATGTACAAATGGTATAGCAACAACTCTCCCGAAGAGAGTGAAGGTACATAAAGGAGACTGGTCTGACAGTGTGTCAGACTTGTCGACCGGAAAAGTCGGGTCGACCAATCTGTACCAGCCTGTACTGCCACGTGTTGCCTGCCGGGTCTATTCCTGCCGGGTATAGACTAGCCTACTCTTAGCCTAAGGGAATATCAACTAATATTCAGTTAATACCCTTTTTGAGAAAGCTCGTGTGTCATGTATCTGCACAATGTCAAATATATACTCATCATTCAGAATTCTCATGGCACATTAAGAAATGGAAACTAGAATGCTATGTTGTGGAGTGTGTCAAACCTCGTTCGACCTAGAAGTAGAGAGTTAGGGTTTTAGAGTAGCCAGGAGTAGTCCGAATCTCCATAAATGAGTGTGGGAGTGACCATAATGGCACATTAGTTATTTATGTAGAGGAGGCACTCGCGCGCGCTATAGAGTTATTGCTAGGGTCCGGTTTTGAAAGTAGGTGTCCGGGTCGGTCACGGGAACTAGATTGGAAACCGGGTAGGGGATGGACGGGTCAAGAATGGACCCGGCCACGTTTCGCGCCTTGAAATGGGCGGCTTTTATTAGGGCGGTTCACTGTTCATTTTCGCATAGTGTTTCCAGTCCACCCCTGCACCAGAGTTTTGTGTTTCCGGATATTGTGAGAGAGCAGGGAGAGTGACCGGGTGGCGAGCAAGTATTCCGGGAGCTTAGGCGGAGCACGCGCAATCGAGGGAAGGAAGTTTTGGAGCCAGCAACGATGGGACGGAAGGACGATTGGAGACTCGGACTGCCGGTTCCGGATAAGTTGGTGCGTTCGGTTGCTCCGGCCAATGCGAGCTATAGGAAACAGCTGCGGAAGGATTTGCGCAAAATGGGTTGTGAAGAATTTTTGTACCTACCCTGGGATCTCCACAGTGATACTATGTTGCAGGAGTTAGGTGGAAAACCTGTACCGGCGGAATTCCGGAACAGCGAAATCCGGGGACGGTGGAAGAAGTGGACCTCGGAACACTGGTGCATGACGTACAACTTCCCCGACAGCCAGTTTGGATACGACAAGACCAAGCAGGATTACGGATGGGTGAAGGAAAGGTTCTCTCAACCAGTCTCAGAAAAAAACGGATTCCGGGTGCAGGACTGCATAGACGACCGAGAGAGGCGCCTGCTGCGGTTTCTGGTGCCTATTTTGAGCCCGGACAAACCCACCACCTGCACGATCAAGCTGATGAAGACCATTTACGAGGCCTACTTCAATACCCGGAAGACCGGATGGGGACTCATTGTGGACGAGTTGGTGGTCCGGGAAGCGCGCAAACTCGGAAGCAAGAAGGGATGTCCTCTAACCCCTTTTCTGTTTCATTTGTATGACAAGCACGGATGTCTCAAAGACAAGGACAGAGAGCAATGGGAGAACCGCCGGAGGATCATAGACCAGGGGCCGCCAAGGGCCCGGGAGGGGAATCCGGATGATATCGAGGACGAGGAAGAACGGGGAGAGCAGGAAGAAAGAAGAGCGGACGAAGCAGCAGTCAATCCGGATATAGAGGAAGGTCAACCGGAGCCCTCGAAGACTCGAGCAGAAGGGGAGGAACCGGGTCAGAAGACACTGGTGAGGGCGGGCCACTTCAGGGCACGCACCCGAGGCCAACTCAAGAAACTTCAGGAGACTCCAGACGAATCGGAACCCGAGGAGGAACCGGACCAGGAGACACCCTCCCGAGGGCAGGTGAAGAGGCACCACAGGAGGATTCCAGAAGAGGAGGAAGAGGAAGAGGATGAGGACCAGGACACGATCGTGACCGGGGTTAGGGTTCCTCCGAGGAAGAGATACAGGAAGACGACACCGGTGGATAGCCGGAGAAAGAGAGGACGAGCACCGGAGTCGAGCGGACGTCAGAATAACGTCGGGGTGAAAACCAAGAGGGCGAGAAAATCGAAACCGGTGCAGGACGAAGAGGAGTATCCGGAGGACTTATAAGCGAGCTCCCTGGAATGCAGGACCGGAACAAGAGGACATCCCCCTACGAGAATTGGAGGAGGACTTCTTCAAACCAGTCAAGGAGGCATTAGAGACGACGGAAGGTAAGTACCGCCCCATCTGTACTTCGATGAAGGAAGTTGGGCGTGTCATCCAGAGTACACAGGTGGAGAGGTACCCGGAGATCGTCTGGACAATGAGGAAGGAAGTAGACAAACTCCGGAGGGAAGCTTTGGAAAGGAGTTTGGCACTGGTAAGGCAACAAGATGAGATCCGGGCTCTGAAGGAGCAGAAGTCGCCCACTTACCGGCTCCTCGCGTCGCTGTTCAAACCGGATGGGGAGGCCCAGACGGAGGCCGAGTTGTATCGGGAGAAGGTGGTCGAAGCCGGATTGGACGATGCCGCCCGAGTGACGAATGTGGCAAAGAAGTACGCCGCAAGGGTCGAGGCAGGATTGGTGGAATTCTGGAAACTGCTGGCGGGGCATCAAGCAAGATTCTCATCTAGGTCCGAACCGGATGAGAGGGTAGCAAATCAAAGAGGTATGAATGCACCCTTAGCCAGTAGTGATTTGTTGGCCGCGTTCCAGGTATCGCAGGATGCACCCTGAATGGGGGAGATGGATAGGATGATGGCCGGAGGCCAATCCACTCCGGAACAGACTTTAAGACTGGCTGCGAGTCCGAGGGTGAGTATGCCGCGGAGAAATCCGTTTGCCAGTATCGGAGGGGACCAGTCAGAGGCCAGCCAGGCTAATTTGGCAGACCAGGCTGCTAATTTGGCGGAAATCGGAACCACCCCAGGTAGGAAGTTAGGACTCGGGGAAGACCAGGAGGTAGACGGCCAACCTGATGTAGGTGGCCAGGAAGACAGGACGGATGCCGGTGAGCCAGAGGAGTGCAAAGTGGATGCGGGCGAACCGGAGGAACACGAGACCCAGGAGGACGAGCCGGATGGGAGTCAACCGGAGTCCGAGGGGGAAAGTGACCAGGGGGAAGTCCGGGAGCGCCGGTCTAAGAAGAAGGAAGATGCTTCCCCGAAATCCAACCATGAAGAGGATGGGGCTCTGATGGCGACATGGTCAGTGGCCCGGAGGGGCAGGAAGATCAGTAGGATCCGGGTTGCAGTGTGAACCGGATCAGGCTAGGGAGTAGGCTTTAGGCTAGGTAGACTAGCCCGCGTGTGAATGAGGCGTTTTCGTGGTAGGTTAGGCGCTTTTGCTAGTAGGGTAGGATTGGGATCTTTTGGATGTGATTTCCCTTGATTTCCGAATCACCGGTTTGTAGGATCTGGGCGGGAAATCCGGTCCGGTGGCTGAGGGCCACTACTTGCCCAGGAATGCTTGGCATTCTTGGGGTCTTCTTGTATTACTGTTTCCCTGAAAGCAAACTGCTGTAGAGCATTATCCGAAATTTGTGTATGTGCTGTGGGGTTGTTTGTGGAAGGGTACAGTAGTCAAGAGTCCCTTGGTAACCGGGTAGGTAGTCCGGGTTCTCGAGTGATTTGGGTGTGACGTCTGAATATGTTTTTTTGGGTGATTTGAGGACTGTTGGAAAGAGTGGTTTCTAAGTCCCGTACGCTAGGTAATCCGGGTTAGTGGCTGAGCAGGTAGGAGGGGGTACTCCGGGTTGCTCAGAACTCCTGGACGGGTAGTCCAGTTGAGGTGCCAGCACTAGGAAGGTCCAAGCGAGGGGAAATGCGGGATCACGGGAGTAAAATAGGGCGCGAGGATTCCTGAATACTAGTTTCGGATTCCCCGGATAATGTCTATTCCGGTTAGTTAGTCGTTGTAGTAAGAGGGAGAAAGGGGAAACCGAATTGCGCTTGCGTGACACGGCTGCCGGTTTGATAAAACTAGCAGTTGAAAGGGTAGTACGGTAAGTACCCGGGTTTAGGAAGTTTTGAGTATAACCGGAAGGTAGTGAATTTCCCATCACTTGAATCAGTAGGGAGGGGTGTGTCTTTCAATCCAGCACCACTAATGTGAATGGAGAACCCTCTGAGGGGGAAAACAGAGTTAAACGAAACCGGATCAGGTAACAACGGTAGACCGGGAGAGAGGAAGATTAGTAGAAGTCCTCCCCGGAAAGATACCAGATCTAGTCGTAACCGGGTCAGTCAGTAGGAGAAGGCCCGGTTTGGTAGGAAAGAGGAATTCACCTGGTGACAGGGAGAGAGAGATCACCAGTCCGGGACCATCTCCGGATACTTCCCACTTCACAGAGTCTCCGCGGAACGATAACCCGGAAATCACCCCTACGAGCGTTCTTAATACGAAAAAGTGCGTTCTAGGGGAATATCCGGTATCACGTGCTACGACAGAGTGAGTTGTCTAGTACCGATGAACAAGCCACATGGCAAATCTTTTGTGGGCTGGCCAATCCTCCCACTTCGTTGCTCGACTGAACTGCGCCGAGCCGGTGAAGTTACCGAGGTAAGCCTTCTACCAAACCTTGCACCGCCACTTAAGCAAGTACGTTGACAACGTGTCCAATTTTACCGGCTCGAGATCCAATGACAAATTAAGGTCATCCAATACCTTTACCGCCTCATCTTCTAACTGCAAATTACAAGAAACGGGACGAAGTAAGTCGATACAAGAAGAAACGATGCCAGATGAGTTACATCGAATTAGAGAATTTGAATACGATTGGGGATGAATGTTTACCCCCGCATAGAAGGAGGCGCGGTTCAACCACGCAACGAGCTGACTCTCAGGACATAGAGGCCTTGGAAAGAAGTACGTGTCTCGAATCGCCGGTCCACTATTCCACCACTTGAGCCACATAATCTTGTGCTTGGCGGCAACATGAGTAGTTGATAGCACCTGGAGTTTGTCTAGGTGCATCTCGATCCGTTCGGAGTGTGCTGACCCATAATGCTTTCAAATCTCCCAAACACCTCAATCAGTAAAATGATATATGTATGACGGGTCCCAAGAGCGTTACGGGCACGAGTGCCGCGACACCGAGCAGCGGGCCGTGGACACGCAGGGGTAGCCCGTCGGCTCCGACAGGGTAACATGGGATGTGGCCAGGGCTTGACGAGCAAGCGTGACAGGTTCCAAGGGCGTGACGAGCACGAGTGCCGCAACACCGAGCAGCGGGCCGTGGACACGCAGGGGTAGCCTGTCGGCTCCGACAGGGTACTATGGGGCGTGGACAGGGCGTGACGGGCAGTCATGACGGGTCCCAAGGGCGAGACGGGCACGAGTGCCGCGACACCGAGTAGCGGGCCGTGGACACGCAGGGGTAGCCCGTCGGCTCCGACAGGGTAACATGGGATGTGGCCAGGGCTTGACGAGCAAGCGTGACAGGTTCCAAGGGCGTGACGGGCACGAGTGCCGCAACACCGAGCAGCGGGCCGTGGACACGCAGGGGTAGCCCGTCGGCTCCGACAGGGTAATATGTGATGTGGCCAGGGCTTGACGAGCAAGCGTGACAGGTTCTAAGGGCGTGACGGGCACGAGTGCCGCAACACCGAGCAGCGGGCCGTGGACACGCAGGGGTAGCCTGTCGGCTCCGACAGGGTACTATGGGGCGTGGACAGGGCGTGACGGGCAGTCGTGACGGGTCCCAAGGGCGAGACGGGCACGAGTGCCGCGACACCGAGCAGCGGGCCGTGGACACGCAGGGGTAGCCCGTCGGCTCCGACAGGGTAACATGGGATGTGGCCAGGGCTTGACGAGCAAGCGTGACAGGTTCCAAGGGCGTGACGGGCACGAGTGCCGCGACACCGAGCAGTGGGCCGTGGACATGCAGGGGTAGCCCGTCGGCTCCAACGCGGTACTATGGAGCGTGGCCAGGGCGTGACGAGCAGGCGTGACGGGTCCGAAGGGCGTGACGGGCACGAGTGCCGCAACACCGAGCAGCGGGCCGTGGACACGCAGGGGTAGCCCGTCGGCTCCGACAGGGTAACATGGGATGTGGCCAGGGCTTGACGAGCAAGCGTGACAGGTTCCAAGGGCGTGACGGGCACGAGTGCCGCAACACCAAGCAGCGGGCCGTGGACACGCAGGGGTAGCCTGTCGGCTCCGACAGGGTACTATGGGGCGTGGCCAGGGCGTGACGGGCAGTCGTGACGGTTCCCAAGGGCGTGACGGGCATGAGTGCCGCGACACCGAGCAGTGGGCCGTGGACACGCAGGGGTAGCCCGTCGGCTTCGACAGGGTAATATGGGATGTGGCCAGGGCTTGACGAGCAAGCGTGACAGGTTCCAAGGGCGTGACGGGCACGAGTGCCGCAACACCGAGCAGTGGGCCGTGGACACGCAGGGGTAGCCCGTCGGCTCCGACAGGGTACTATGGGGCGTGGCCAGGGCGTGACGGGCAGTCGTGACGGTTCCCAAGGGCGTGACGGGCACGAGTGCCGCGACACCGAGCAGTGGGCCGTGGACACGCAGGGGTAGCCCGTCGGCTCCGACAGGGTAATATGGGATGTGGCCAGGGCTTGACGAGCAAGCGTGACAGGTTCCAAGGGCGTGACGGGCACGAGTGCCGCAACACCGAGCAGCGGGCCGTGGACACGCAGGGGTAGCCCGTCGGCTCCGACAGGGTACTATGGGGCGTGGCCAGGGCGTGACAGGCAGTCGTGACGGTTCCCAAGGGCGTGACGGGCACGAGTGCCGCGACACCGAGCAGTGGGCCGTGGACACGCAGGGGTAGCCCGTCGGCTCCAACACGGTACTATGGAGCGTGGACAGGGCGTGACTGGCAGGCGTGACGGGTCCCAAGGGCGTGACGGGCACGAGTGCCGCGACACCGAGCAGCGGGCCGTGGACACGCCGGGGTAGCCTTTCGGCTTCGACAGGGTACTATGGGGCGTTGCTAGGGCGTAATCGAACATCCATTAACCCGGTTACATGCACCACTAACCCTTAGAATCTCTCGTGAATGCTAATTTTATGACAAATGTTCTAGAAATATTCCAATATCGACGAATGAGGGCACTTCGTATCACATCAATTGTCAGTATCTTTACTCCCGCGAGGGTTTGAGATGCGAGTACGTAACCTGTAGTATGATATTTGTTCGCAATCCCCTGAGCGAATTCAACATCGACTGCTTAGACTCAGAATGGTTCCATTGAAACAAGCAAGGATTGAGACTAGCAAGGAGTCACCTGTCGGCACCGAGGGGCTACAAACCCATGTCCCTCAATCACAAATACCGCTCCAAACACACTGAGTGGATTGACCTAGGAATCACCTGTCGGCACTGTGGGGCTACAAACCCATGTCACTCGATCACAAATACCGCTCCGAGCACATTGAGTGGATTGACCTAGGAATCACCTGTCGGCACCGAGGGGCTACAAACCCATGTCACTCGATCACAAATACCGCTCCGAGCACACTGAGTGGATTAACCTAGAAATTACCTGTCGGCACCGAGGGGCTACAAACCCATGTCACTCGATCACAATCTATGAAAGCTCGACAATGTAGCTCTAGAAATCATCGATTGGATCGACGTCAGAGAATACATACCTCATCCATGAATTCTGGGCGCATAATTGGATTGGCGATCGCCTGCATCTTGCTGAATTTCCCCACCAGATCCCTCTTTAGCTTCGTTAGCGCGTCATCCACAGCATCTCGGTGGCCCCTCACCATCTGATCCTTCAACGGTGTGTCGGCCTTGTACAACGCGGACGCCTCCTCCGCCTTCGCTGCGATTTGGTCCTGTTCACAATGCAACGTTGCATGATTACTCTTTACCACTCAGCATGACTGCAATCAGCTCATAGAGTAATTGAAGTTGCGGGACATTCATTACCGCATATAGGAAGCAGATCATCATATCCCCGGTCAGCGGGTACCACGTCTGGCTCTTCGCCTTCTTGCTCACGCAGTCCTTATACTTCGCCTCGTTGATGAGGGGCTTGTAGTACTCTACAGTCTGGCTTCCAAATCGGTTTACACGGTCTAGCTCGTGCCACAAGTTTGTCTTCACGTGTGCGACCTCATTTGTCCTGTATTCAAACGAGTGGTTATAAGCTGCAATGCATTAGCATGTGATCTGACAATTTCTCAGGAAAGAAATCCATCAGGAATAATGAGAAAAGTGAACTCACGAGTTTATATCGTGCATCGCGGTCTGAATTTGGGACATGCTGTGAGGTGGAATGTCCAGTACCACATAGTCGGGGTTTCCACTCTCGCCATACCACCTGTCGTAGTTCTCGTGTTGGGCGGCAATCACTCGTTTCCAAGCTTCAAGTCGATGATTTCCATCCCACACTAAGAACATGAGACCACTCACCTGCTTGAGATCGGAGTCTTGATTGAGGAATGACTCAAGCTTCTTGTTCTCGGCTTTCCATTCCTCGTTCTAGGTTTCCGCGATCTCGGGAGATACACTCCTCCTGCTCCCATCAACGTTTGTCAAGCCTACGTAGAAGCACGCGGATCCCTGTCCGTATCCGAACTGAAACTACCGCATCAACCGCTCGATCTCCCTCTCCAACGTTACCCTGACTGCAGGCATTGAAACCATCCTGCACAACGGAATCTTCAACTTGCTAAATTTCTCAATAGGTGTACGGCGCATCAAATTCACACAAGCAAACGAATCCCGTCGGTACTCCTTCTTCATTAGTTCCTCCGCTGCCGGGATGCTCTCGGGGAGCTCCGATTCCGACTCCTCGTCGCTCATCGCCTCGCCGTCAGTCTCGTCGCCCTCCTCGCTGTCTGATTCAGCGTCACGGTCTTCAGCTCCGGCATCGTTCACAGTATCCCCAGCGACGCTCCCAGCCGCACCACCTTCCTCATTTGCAGTTCTGCCGACACCTTTGTCATCACTATCTCCTCCGTCATCACCTCCGTCGTCACCCTTGCCTTCACTGTCTCCGTTGCCTTCTTGCAGGAGCTCAAGGTCAAATACGGCGGCGGTGCGGGAGCAGATTTGGAGCGGAGAAGCGTTACGTAATATGATCCATAGCCCGAAGTATAGACTCTCTAATTTTGTTGATCGCCGTAATTTGTAGTTCCACGGCTCATTACATCGCGCCTTGTATAATATCGCACTTTCAATGTGCCTTGTATCAACGCCCACCTTCATATATCTTTTAGTCACCAAGTCACCATTTTCCGCTTTGGTTTTCTTCCCCTTTCTCATGGCAGGTCCTTCGTCTTTGATACCCCCGACGGGGATGGCTACCCTTTCTGACTACGGCGTTGCTACTCCTCTCTCAATCCCAGTGACTGATGATGGTTTGGCAATAGTCTCCAGTTTGCATCTCAGCATGAGGTTTGACTTTTCCGAGTCCAGTCTTCACGTAGAGAAAGAGATATTCGATGACCTTACAACTTCAGATCCTTCTCACACCGTCATTCAGGAGCCATTTGAAACCACTGGTATTAGTAGAGTCTGGAAACTTGAGGCAGGAAAGTATTGTGTCTACGGCCTGTTTGAATCTCATGTTCCTCGTACAGCAGGATATGTTACACCCCGTTAGTCTTCCAATTGCACGATTCAAACGCCGCCGCTTCCGAATGTTAAGATCGAGCCAGGGACGGAGAAGGTGCTCAGCTCTTCGTCTACACAACACCTTCAGTCTAGATCGGCCTCTTTCATTGCCCTCTCCAGCGACTCTTCTAATGACAATGCGGTTACTGTTCGGATTCCTGGTCAGTCCTTTGTGTCGATGTCTCATTGTGAGCCCTCGTCTGCGGCCACTCTTCTAGATTCACTAACACTGAGCGAGCCATCTGCACCATCCATTGAAAAGATGGTTGGTGGCAGTATTCTTGAATGCTTCAAGAAATTAACTGCTCGACCCGGGAACAAGAACATTCTTAAGAAGCTCAATTACGAGGTTGTCAAGTCTGTGCGGGTTGACCATCTCCCGCCAGTGTTTGATGGTGATATCTTGTTCGAGTTCCCTCCAGTTAGTATAGCCACAGCTCACTCATCCGCCAAATCCATGCGAGGCATGGATAAGAGATATGATGGCCACGTGTGGACCAAGACCATGACCACTAACATTTTGAATGACATAGGGCTCGCATTTCGATCGTCTTTGTGTGTAGGGCACCTGCGGTGCGCAAACAAGGATTGTGACTATTTGAAGCGTGCCCACCGGACGTCTCCGGTTAACGATACGGAGTTCGAAGGCTCTACATGAAAGCCGTTCTCTGTGGGTCAGCAACCTTTAAAGGACTCCACCTTGGTGTGCAGAGTGTGCAAAGAGCCCCCCAAGAGTGTGAAGGATTGTTGTGGCAGAATTTTCTACGTGCACGGCGGGGCAAACATGACGAGGGCGTGCATCCACCTTGGACACTATCGGCACCCGGTGAAGGTCAGAGACAACCACGACACGAAGTTGAGAATCAACACGCTCATCGGAGAGCAGATTGAGAAGACACCATCGACTACAAAAAGTGCAATTGTACTTGAGGCCAGCAAGGAACTCGTAGGTGAGTATCTCTTAGGTGATGAAAATGAACCGCCCAAACTATTCAATCTCGAAGAGCTCCTTCCTGTTCTTGATAAGTTCAAGGACATGGGCACTCCCAGCATTAGAAACAAGGTAGTCACCTGTTAACCAAATATTAGTTGATATTCCCTTAGGCTAAGAGTAGGCTAGTCTATACCCGGCAGGAATAGACCCGGCAGGCGACACGTGGCAGTACAGGCTGGTACAGACTGGTCGACCCGACTTTTCCGGTCGACCAGTCTGACACACTCTCAGACCAGTCTCCTTTATGTACCTTCACTCTCTTCGGGAGAGTTGTTGCTATACCATTTGTACATCTTTTTGGCAGCCTCAGTTGTACTTCGTTCTTGTCTTAAACTCTTCTTGTGCGCACTAGTATGTTAGACTACTGCTGTTAGACTACTGCTGTTTCCTGCTCTTGAATCATTCCTTGTGGTTGTATCTTTGTTAGTTGCAGTAGTCTGTGGGTATGCAGGAGTCGACTTACTAGCATACTGGTGCTTTTCCTTAGCCGACAGTCCATTCTTCTTAGTAGAAACCTTCTTAGTAGAAACCTTCTTACTACTCCTCTCAATCTCTAGAAACTAGTCTAGAGTGGAATAGTCTTGGGCGGAGTAGCTTCATTCGTTTAAGGTCGGTTCCTAGAAAACCCCCTTAACATCACCTTTAGATATCTCAGGAGGTACGGTGTTATGGACAGTATCACGAAGCTTAGAGGACTTAGTAATTGGGCATTCGTTCAAAAGAACATGTTCCCTGGACAGGGAGAGGATTCATATAAGGTCTTTGTTTTTAAGATGTCCGAGATTGGTCCTGCTAGTGGGGTGGATCTTGTTAAAAGAATGCAGCCCGGTGGTGATCTCGAGAGCTCTTGGATAATGTTTGATCATGTCAAGCGTGTCAAGCATTGGACAACCATGGCTTGCCATGTATACGATTCAACGTACTGCCGGGTGATGACCATTGCATGCTGCGACATGCAATCGGAGGATAAGGATGCTCAAGTTGTCTTCTGGAAGAATCTGAACGCGGTGATGGTGCGACACGACATCCCACACCCTCAATTCATGGGTTTCATAGCGGATAGTGCTCAAGCGAATTGGAATGCGGTAAGGATCATCTACGGAAACGGTAATCCAATTGACCGTATGGAGGACCAAGAAAGTACGTGCTTCTTTCATTGGTCACAATCCTTAGAAAAGCATAATAAACAATACATAGCCGAAGAATTTCGAGATCAGCACAAGCGCCTATGTATGCAGTACAAGGACTCCACTACGATGGCTGAGGCGGAGACGAGATACTTAGCCATCCGCGCCTGGTGGGTGTCTTCCAGAGCTGCTTCGGAAACGTCGTTGAGGAGCCTTGACTTGTGGCTTGCCTTCTGGCACTTTCGATATCGGCAGTGGGGTGGCTTCATGCAATTGGTAAGTACCTACTGCAATCCTTATTTTTCTATACTATGCACTTGCATTATCGTAGAAAGCACCTTTTGACACTCCTGGGGTTGAACTTCGACAGAACCTAGATGAGGACGAACTAGCAGAAATGCCGTCGTGCAACCTTGCAGAGATTGTGCACAACAAGTGGCTTCAATCCTCGGGCAACAAAGGGAACGACCTATACACTGCCACAGTAGACGACTACATTTGGGCATTCATGCAAGTCGTGGCTTATTACCAATTCTTGAAGGGAGACGTTGGTGGCACCGGCCCGAGTAAAGAGGAGCTCAAATTAAGAAATGCACAGCGTCGGGCCAGAGTCACCGGTGATCCTAGAGTGCTTAGGGACGCCATGTTAGGCATGCCAGGTGCTCATGATTTCTGCATCCGCGACCCTCACCTCGAAGGAGAGGAGGTTTTTGGCTCACTCAAGAGAAAGCCGGACGTGGCGCTTGGGGCCGATGGTGAGTCGCACAGGCCGGATACAGTAAACTACTCTCACCCGCGCGGTTCAAAAAGAGCTGCTCTGGCTCGAGTTGTGTCACTGCCTGTCATCACAAAGGAGGAAGAGGACGAGGTCAAAGAAGATGCCGCCACAACCGAGGTCGCCCCCGTATCACTCGCTCTAGAAGGAGGTATTCAACGAGTTACATTTGTTCAAGAGACGAAGGTCGATGAGCGAACCTGGCATATTGCACAGTTGCCAAAAGAATCTTCCAAGGCTTGCTGGGCTCAGAGAGCTGTGACAAAGAAGAAGTGCTCCACGAAGATTGTTCGGAACGCGATGAGCACCCCTGCTCCGACATACACCGGTGAATGGCTTAACCTGCGGTTGGGCAAGGAAGTGACGATTCCATTCTTTTTTTTGTTGTGATGATATCGAGAGGTGTGTAAAGGGCACACAACGCAAGTGGGTTACTCACTACTCCCCTACTGAACCGAGGCCGCCCGTTCCCGACGTCTGGCCTGTGAAATTAGGAACGAACCTCAAGCGGAACGAGATCCGGGCCCTCGAAGCGGCAGGATTCCAGCTCCCACAGAAGGAGCAAGTATCGCCGAGGAGACTATTCTCAAACGCAACTCTTCCACCAGATCTTTCCCATGTCCCTGCACCTGACGACGCCGATTGATATCCTGGAAAGAGGAAGTCCAAGAAAGTTTGTCGTCAAGCCAATGTACCCACCAACAAGCAATGTCTAAACATTGACTCTGCACTCAGGTATCGGGTCGACTGGCACGCTGGCTACTACTGTTTCTAGAATTCGACTTCACTGTGGTTTATAAACCAGGCAAAACACATGGAGTAGCCGACGCACTATCAAGAAATGAAGGGGCCGAGCCAGCCATAGGCATACCCGACCAGACAGTCGACGCACAACTCTTTTCCACCGAACCCGACTGGCTACATCCGATAGTCGACTACTTGACTACCGGGACTTTTCCAACCCACATGACGAAGGAGGCTCGCAAGCGAATCGCTCACAAAGCCATTCCGTACCAAGTACTCGACGGACAACTGTACCGACTCGGCAAGGACCACCAGCTCCGACTAGTCCTGACCGGCAGTCAGCCGACAACAATCCTCCAAGAATTACACAAAGGCAACGCGGGAGGACATTTTTCTCATGACATCACTGTCCGAAAAATACTAGACGCAGGTTACTGGTGGCCGACTCTACACCAAGACGCTGTCCAGTACTGCCAGTCATGTCATGAATGCCAGAAGACTGGCGGACTACCCAAGACAGTCTCCTCGAAGCTCGTCACCCAACTACCCGCAGAATTGTTTATGAAATGGGGACTCGACTTCATAGGCCCCGTCAAAAAGACCCGACATACAGCCTGTCGATACATTTTGGTGGCTACCGACTATGCCACCAAATGGGTCGAGGCTAGAGCTCTCCGAGGAAACACCGCCAGGGAGACCACACAGTTCCTGTACGAGGCAATTCTTACCCGGTTTGGATGTCCACTCCACCTAGTAAGCGACCAAGGTACCCATTTTATCAATAGCACGGTACACACTCTCACCGAGCATTTTTTACTCCGACACACGACTTCAACAACATACTATCCGCAAGGCAACGGCCAATCTGAGTCGACCAACAAGGTCATAGTACAAATGCTCCAGAAGCTAGTCAACGAGAATCAAACCAACTGGGACTTACAGCTCCACACGGTCCTATTTGCTTACCGAACGGCATACAAAGTTGGCACGGGGCACACACCTTTCCAATTGGTGTATGGTCTGACGCCGTTGATGCCAACCGAATACATCATCCCGACCCAACGGTCGACATCGACTATCGACTTCACTCCCAGGCAAGTACTAGCAGCCCGAGCCGCCGAACTCGAGAAGTTAGACGAGACCCGACTGACAGCAGCCACCCACCACGGCGCACAACAGTGGAACCGAGCACAGTGGGCCCAGACCCAAGGTCAGTCGACTCTATACAACGTAGGCGACTACGTCCTCTGGCACCCGAAAGGGACAAATGTCCATACCGGCAAACTTTGTAGCAAATGGTTCGGCCCATATCGTGTCCAATATACCCTCCCCAACAACACTGCCCTCCTAGTCAACATCCAACACTTTGACCCCGACCCGGTAGTAGTCAACGTCAACAAACTCAAACCCTACCGAGTTCTAGGTGAGCAACCTCCAGCCGCATTGACTAGCCCACTCACTAGCAAATCAGAGATTAGGTCAACACTAGAACAAAACAAAGATGAGCCCAACCGACAGCAACGGACACGACCCAACCTAGTTACCGTCGGTCGACTCGACTGGTCGACCCGACTGGTCAACCCGACCGGTCAAACCCTAGAAGAGCCGCCATATTTATGGCCGCCGCTCTCACCTATCCTCTCAGTTTTGAATGCAAGGCCCATAGGGGAGGTATTTAGCACCATGGCCGCACCCCTTCTTCCCCCTCTTGCTTCCTCGCCATTAGCTTCCTCTCCAGCCGACCCACTGGCCGCGCGCCTCCTAGCTCCCATTTCTCACTCTCCTTCCTCCTTCCCTTCTCCTCCGGCCGACCGCCATTCCGCGGCTCTTGCCTTATGTATTCTTAGCAAGCGCTTTAGACAAACACGAGTAGAACGGCGAAGAGTAGTCAAGTGACCGCGTAGTCCGACTGTGCGAGAGATAATCGAGAGTAGACTGAGTAGGAAACGACCGCGCCCATCGCCACTGCAACCGACTAAGTGCGAGCCGACTTCGGGACTACGCCGGCCTTTCTCTTGTCTCCTTGTGCGCAGATTTGCAGCCGACCGATCGATGGCGAAAGGCAAGTCGACTGATCGCGGCCCCCGACGCCTCTGGTCCTCCGCGCCACCGACTTACAAAATTCCGATCCGCACTAGGGAGGGACTCTACAAAACCCTCGCCTTTCAGTCGATGCGGCCGATCCGGGAATGGCGCGAGTACGCCGCTGAACACACGACCGAGGCCGATTTCATTAAGGCGATCGGCGTTTCAGACTTTGTAGCACTCGACTGGGACAACCCTCAACGCGCGCCACGCATGGAGCTGATCGAGGAGTTCGTCAACGCTGCGATAGTCGACCTCCCCAACAAGTCGATCACCGCGCGAGTCCGCACACATACAGTCACAGTCCACCCGACTGTGATTCACGAGGTTCTCAAACTACCACTTGGCATTACTATCCAGTCAATCGACCCTGCGGAGTACCCACCGGGTCGGTTAGAAGAATATTCTGCAGCCGGCAAGACTGCTGAGGGCTACAGCATCTGCCACTGCAAACCCGAACACCACAGGCGACTGACGGCATTCATTCAAGGCCTCGGGTTCAAACGCAAGACAACCTACATCAGCAAGGAAATGCTCGACGTAGTGTGCACAGTCGAGGCCCTAATCGACCGCGCCATGCAATGGGATTGGGCGACATGGATGTTCAACTCGATCGCCATCGACATCAAGGCGATGCAGACCACGAAGACCACAATCTGCCCTTCAGCCGAGGTATTGGACTTCCTCCTTGAATCCTATTTTCCTAGCACTGACGAGGAGTATGCACATCAAACAGTTGCCCAGCAGAACACCAAAGACCGACGTCGACAGTCGGAGAACTCGGAAAACAGCTCCCGAGGACCCGACTACATCGTTTTCCAAGGCGGGCTGGGAGCCGAACGCACCTCTAAGGACCATGTTCGGCCGCCCCGACCAGTTGACCTAGGCCAAACATCGACTGCTCGACCCCCTAGTCGACAAACCACACCCAACCCAGTAGCACCGACACCCACTACCGGGAGTCAACCGACCACAGAGCGAAGGGAGACACGCTCCTCACTCGCACGCAAGCGAGACCAGGAGCGACAAGAGAAGCGTGCCAAGCGAGGCAAACTCACCCCATTGAGTCAGTTTGTACCTCGACAGGTCGACCTGACTTCATCTGACAGCGAGGCCCAGTCGACTCCACCACCAACGCCAAGTGAGACACCCATTCCACACACACCTCCGCCTTCTCTATCCGACTTCGCGCCGCTCAACCTCGAAGCGGCATATGGAGCGGCACCAACCGGCGAATTTCGCCAGCCACCACCCGTCTCCCCCACGACTCGACCTCCGCCATCACCTGGGGTCAATCGACCCGCACCCGACTCACCAACATCACGAGCCACTACACTAGCGATGCATTGGCGCCAGCGCCTGGAGGACGTCCAAGGAGCAGTAGGTCGACTCGAGGATGTCGGCTCCCGAGTGAACCTCTTCTTGTTTGAGGCGGTTCAAGCAAAAACCACCCTTCAAGCCGAGCTCGACCGCCACCGATTGGAGAGTAGTCGACTGACCAAGGACTCCACAACATACAAACAACAGGTCGACAACCTCACTAACGAACAGGCAAGACTCCGTACTACTCTCACCACCGTCACGGAGGAGAAGAGTCAGACCGACAACAGACTGGCCCAACTAGAAGCCGACCTCCACAGCAGTCGACAGCAGGAACAGAAACACCAGAGCGAGCTCGTGGTAGCACGAAACGAACTCGGAGCGGCACGAGCCGAGGTAGCAGCAACCCAGCTCAGTCTTCAGCAAACTCGGAGGGAGATAGTCGACTCCAACAACCGACTCGACCTACTACTCCAAGACAACGAGGAGAAGTCCCGCCAATTCGCAAGTCGGGAGCTGCAGTTACACAAACTTCGAGCGCGCAAGTACCGACTCCGATTCAAAGCAAGAAACCGTATCAAGGTTCTCAAGCACACCCTCAGCACCGACCGCCACCAGCTCAACATGTACCGCAGGCAACTCGACCAACTTCAGCTCTACCATTCGGACTTGGAGATTCCAGCAGTCGACGAAGACGAAGAGAAGGATACGAGCCACCTCGAACCCGACCATTTGCTCTAGGAGAACCAGTCGACTGATGACGACGAGGTCTTGACTACCGACGTCAAGTTGACCGAGGACGACGACGAAGACGACAGCGAGTCGACCAATGAAGACGAAGATCGCGATCAGCAGCAACAAGACCAGCAGCCACCGCCAGTCAACCTTCAAGACACGGTGCAACAGCAGCCAGCAGCTCCACACCCTCCTCCACAGCAGCAGCCGGATCAGCAGTCCCTAGCACCCGACCAGATGATGACAGCACCTACACCATCGGTGGACAACACCTCAGTCAACTTACCAGTAATCTCTTCACCACACTCTCTGGGGTTCGACTTCTCAGGAATGCCTCCTGATATCCGCTCGCCAGGCATGACCCAGGACTCTAGCGACGTCCATGACTGACAAGTCGACCTCAGCTGGGTCGATTACTTGACCGCGGGTAATTTTGTCATTCCTCGTGAACAATTTTTCCTAGTCACCGACCGGGGTAGTCTAAAGTCCACAGGAGTGTACTTAGCTCAGAGGGAGGGTAATGTTAACCAAATATTAGTTGATATTCCCTTAGGCTAAGAGTAGGCTAGTCTATACCCGGCAGGAATAGACCCGGCAGGCGACACGTGGCAGTACAGGCTGGTACAGACTGGTCGACCCGACTTTTCCGGTCGACCAGTCTGACACACTGTCAGACCAGTCTCCTTTATGTACCTTCACTCTCTTCGGGAGAGTTGTTGCTATACCATTTGTACATCTTTTTGGAAGCCTCAGTTGTACTTCGTTCTTGTCTTAAACTCTTCTTGTGCGCACTAGTATGTTAGACTACTGCTGTTAGACTACTGTTGTTTCCTGCTCTTGAATCATTCCTTGTGGTTGTATCTTCGTTAGTTGTAGTAGTCTGTGGGTATGCAGGAGTCGACTTACTAGCATACTGGTGCTTTTCTTTAGCCGACAGTCCATTCTTCTTAGTAGAAACCTCTTACTACTCCTCTCAATCTCTAGAAACTAGTCTAGAGTGGAATAGTCTTGGGCGGAGTAGCTTCATTCGTTTAAGGTCGGTTCCTAGGAAACCCCCTTTACAAAGGGGCTCTGAAGGATATGCCGCCGTAGGCGACTGCATGGTGTGACTCAACTAACCAGAACTATATTTTCACCAATCACCAGAAGAAGACCTACAGCTATGCACATCTAGAGGAGAATTGTTGGTACCTCGAGTGCCCGAAGAACTTCTGCAGTCCAGAAGAGTAGGCCGTTAAGCTGCGGCTCAATGGCGGAGTTCCGATGGCGGCGGATAGCAATGAGCCTGTAGCCTAGACACTCGCAAAGGAGCTGACGAGAGAATAGAAGGAGAAGGGAGTTAAGGAGAAGAAGGCCCTCGCTGCGAATTTGAGGCGCGAGAAGAAGAAGCAAGAGGCAACACAGACAACTGTCACCTCCACACCGTCAGCACCCTTGGCAGCGGCACCTTCTGATGCTCCTGCTGCATCAGAGCCACCTGTTCGTGTGATGCAACGGCAGGATGACCCCGACATTGAGGATATAACTGGCGAACGTGAGAGGGGACGGCCGATGCTCTCGACCCAAATGTCCGCTCAGCCTTCTCAGTCGGTGTTCTCGACTCACCCATTGCTGTCCTACCCGATCCGTGCTCCTTCCGCACCCATGTCGCAAACGAAGCTTGGACAGAGACGTCGGTGTAGACAGCTTGTTCTGAATAAGGAGTTGCATGTCAACATGTTTGACGAGATTTTTGAATTCTCCGCGGAAATAAACCGGGGCAAGCGCTGCACTGTTCTTGGGAAGGATGCTGCGAAGAGCACATACGTGGACCTTGTGGTTGCAGATGTCCCGGACAATCTGCCGGTGCCGGGTGTCTCACATCCCAAGGACAATGTGCCGGAGTGGAATACTCGACCTTGCGACTACTTCAAAAACCTATTCCAATTCGCTGACGAGTACCTTCACGACGACGGGGCCGTGTTCTTCATCTATAGTGATGATAATGATCAAACTCGTAAGGAGATTGAATCGTATTTCCCCGCGTTCGGCTTCAAAGTGTTTAAGGACTGGACTGGCGTTAACCGAATGTGCTTGAAGTCTGCAAGGATTCGAGGCTCCACCACGAGCATGTTCAAAGTGGCCCTACTGGTGGGCACTGCCTGCACCCACCTGCAAGCAGACAAGACGCCGAGGCATTCCAAATTCGATTTCAGAGCTTCCCAAGAGCTGCAGAGTCTATCCATCGATTTGTGCAAACAGGATGCGATTGTAAATTTTACGGTCACGGAGACGCTTACAGTAAACGCAGATGGTCCGTGGCCTGGTCCGAAAGAGAAGGACCCAACGTTCTTCTCGAGTCTCATTCTCTCTGCCACCGACGAGGAGAATATCGTGGTTGACATTGCCGCTTCAACAGGTGAGTTCAATCGCTATCAGCGCTAGCATCAGCACATCCTATGCCTTTAATTCTGATATTGTGTTCTGACATTGCGCAGGATGCTCGATCCATGCCTGTGTTACTTCGGGAAGGCACATCGTTGCCTTGGAGGCCGACTCAGACATCTTCATCGGTGTATTGGAGCCCCTTGTCAATAAAGTTCTGGAGTCCAAAGCTCAAGACATATTCCTTAGCCCCGCTCAACCTGTTTCATCTACTTTGACAAGGAATGAAGAGCTCAAGTCGTCTCTGCAGTTTCGGCCGGCGTCGCCCGTCAGGAAGCGCCAGCGTCTCACCGATGCGTAAGTGAGTATTTCTCATTCATTTCCATTCTGTGACTTATGGCATTTTGATTTCCAACTATCTGTATGGATACTGCGTGCATCAGATTCTGATAATTGAATCGCCTTCAGGTCTCCAGGCCGCGCCTTCTTTTTGCCGGATTACGCGGAGCGGACTGCTCGTCTACTTGCGATGCATATCACTCCGCTCCCGCTGGTGAAGCAGCCGTCTTTACGGTCTCGGGCCGTGGAGCGATTCTTAGATCATTCCGCAGTTCTAGACACCTCGTATGACTTTGTTGAGCATTGCCATGTGTTAAATTGTCTTACCGGCAATTCTAGCGACTCAGAATACTCCGGCTAGCCACATTACGGGCCGTTGATTTTACTCACCCGTCTCGTTTATTGAATTAATGACTTGTTTTTCATATACCCGCCTGTCACCTTGTCATCCTCTCTTGTGTCAATGATCTATTATTCGTGGATGTTGTTCAAAGTCCTAGTCATCGTCCAGTGGTGAATTCAACTCACGTCATTTGGCTCGCTCCCAGGGGAAGTCAGGAGATCTGGTGCCAGTCAGACCAGGGGATTGGGGCCAATGTGAGTACCTGAGAGTCTAAAGCACTCACATTGATTACTCTAGGTTCTGCCAACCCGCATCCCAAGGACCTTATTTCTAATTTATACCTAAGGTATGTTAATTCTAATCTCATTTCTATTATTTATTGGGTACTTCGCTATTAACTGTCCTTACGTACTCCATGTCGGCCTGCTGTCCTTGCTACCTATCATTACTTTCTCCCCTAAGTTGTACAACAGCCCTGAGATCTATATCATTATATTCTTAATCATTGCCGTTTTAAATTTCATTGAGTTCATTAGACCCTATTTTCATTATAATTCCAAGATTGACGGCTGCGGATCTGTACTTAGACTTTATGACGGCTGCTGATCATGACAATTTCTATTATTTTCTCTTCCTTATTGTACTCCTACTCATGGTGGATTTTATCATGATCAGCTACCTTCATTTATACCATCGCCATTTATATGAGTTCACCGGCTCTCCTTCCTTTGCATTTCTCCTCACTCTCGGCCATGGCGACAATTGTAGAAGATTTTAGTAGTGTTTCGTGGGTGACTGAGTTAATTGAGATTCCAGACAAGGCGCGTGGGAAGAAACGGAAGAGAGATGATGCACTTCCTCACGCATCCGCTTCATCCTATTCTTCCATGAGTGTGTCCACAGTCATGTTCAGAGCTGGATGTAGCAGTCCCCCAGTTTCAGAGGATCCAGATGAATGTTCTTTGGAGGGAGACAATGCTTCAGAGTGGGTTGAATTTGCAGATGACGAAGTTGATGTTGACGGATCTGAAGACGACGACAGCTCTGGGGTTGACGCATATCCAATTGAGGATGAAGTTGATCCAGTCGGCGACGTGGAAGCTTGTTATGAATGGAAGGAGTGCGGCAATTGTTCTCATTGCATGGAGCCTGCAGAAGCTTATCCAAATCCGGAGTGCTATGAATGGGACGCTGGTTGTGGTGCTGACTCCGACACTGACTCGGGCAATTACAAGCCATGCTGGATTAAAGACTATTAGCTCATGTTGTTTCCTGCAATGGTAATCTCCAATTCTGGTGCTCTTAAACCTGCATGTATAAGGGCTGAGAGACCTCTTTGAGATGAAGGCACAATCTTGGAACTACAAGCTCAATTTCATTTTACTTCACTAGGCTTACTTGAATTCCATGTTTGATAGTTGTTTGAGGCTGAGTCAATCTTGTATTACACTTGGTAACATCCTTGTCATGTTTGTTTTACCCTAAACCGTATTATTCTTGCCTCTTGATTGTATCATGCTTATGTATACCTATGGCAACGTAGCGTGATGATACCTGGTCAATTCCGACGCGATGCTCTGTCGGAGCGGAACCCTAAAGGGCGACGTGCCCATCGTGGCATGGGATGGCATTGATGTACCCTGTCGGAGCCGACAGGTACGAGGTCGAACCGTCGAAGTGTGCGACGTGCCCGGTCAATGCGTAGTTGTAGCCTGTCGGAGCCGAGAGGTGCCGTGTTGCGACAGGCTCGGGGAGATAGTCGGGGTCAGGTTCTTGGAGTGCGTGCTGGGGAACAAGCTAAGTATTCTCGGGCTCGTATACATCTCTATATCCTGTAGGTGCCGAGAGCTTACGCTCGCGCTTATGTATGCATGTTCAATATAAGACACACGTGATTTAGTCACAATAGAACTCGCACATCCATGTTTAAGCCACAAAATACTTTACAATTGTTAACGCGCTCTGATTCCTAGAGTCTCAAAATTGTCATACTGGATTATGCAGCTTCGCAATACTAAAATCTGAAGCCTTTATCTGCCTCATACGTTCCTCCTATTCCTGCACAATGAGAGCTTGTTGTCTTATCAGTTATTGTCCATCTCAAATCCCTGTTTCGACTCCTCGCTAGCCAAAGAAACTATCACGCCAAGCGTCCGGGGGTCTTCCGAAGATTGCGTCGAGGCACACCTTTGCTCCGATTGGCCACTCCGGGTCGCCAACGTAGACTCTTCGAGGTGCCCAGTACCTACATTGTCTTCCACGTTTCGCGCTGCTGGATGAACTTGCGCTCATGCTGAATCCTTCAGTCGGTCCCATTAGCTCAAACTCAGCAGTTGCTTTCAGATGGTCGTGGAGCAGAACTTTCTGCTGCAGTGACAGCAAGTGCAAATCCGTCTTCACAAGTTGTTCATCAATCTCAAATGGAATGTCTCGAGTAGTCATAAACATTGTCAGTGTCTCTGCCCAGTAGGGGAAAAACATCCCTGTTCCGTGCTCACTTTTCTCTTTCCTTGCCAAGTTCATCTCTCTATGGGCCACTAAATATGCAGACCACGTTGGCATGGTTTCAATCAACGCAGCCCAATTCGATCCACGCTGCTTCAGGTTCTCCAGGACCTCAATGTACGCGATACACCAATCGCTGTTCTCCATTCGCTCCGGATGCGTCTCAGGCATTATGTCAGAGAATACTACGTTCATTGCGACCTCCGGTGTCACCCACACCTCAGAAAACAACTCCATCAACTCTGCGAAATAGGGAGCCATCCTAAGTTGATGAAATGCCAGAATGCCAAAAAGTAGAGGATCGAGTGCAAATGCGAGGAGGGCGGACTAACGCACTGAATTTGGAGAGGTGAGGAACAGGGGCAAAGGGCGAGAGGTATAGCCATATACCGTAGCTAATTTTAGTTGAAGTGACAGTCAAAGATTTACGCTATATTAATCATGTGAAGAGATTTAAAATATCAAATTCGATGTGATCAATTCACTAGTTACCTTATAGGTAATGAGTTCCTGCAGCTGGTAACTATCACATGGTAAACTCAGCAATGCGGCTAATAAGTACACGGTATAATGTTTTCAATTCCCTCGGTTATGCGGTTTGTAACTCACACGGTCACAAGAACCGATAGTTACACGGTCACATGATTACTCGGTCACAAGGTCACGTGGTCGCTCGGTTGCGGGTAACAAGGTCACACGGTCACAAGGTCACATGGCTACACGGTAATAGGTTTTAAATCCTAAATTTAGACTAATTTATACGGCTAAATTTGGAATAAGTTTAAATTTTTTTAATCCAATTTTCAAAATTCCGTGGTCATAGGGGTCCCTTTTTTTCCAAATTTGAATAATTGAATTTGAGTTTTCCGCTTTCCGCTCTCCACTTTCTGCTCTCCGCTCGCATTCAAGCTTTCCTGATAAATGAGGCTGAGTTGACTATAGTTATAGCCACCTTGTAAGGTAAGTTGTAACTGGTTAGTGAATTCCCTCCATTGGTCGTCTTCTGGTTGTGGGGGGGTATGACTGGTAGCATTTTGTCTTCCAATGAGGGCAACGTCTCTGTTAAAGTCTCCACAAAGTATATGTGTGTGGTGTGGGTGTTGGAGAATTTGATATTCTATGTGTTGTTGAATAAGTGGTATAAGAGGAAGGTCAGTTTTATGGGAGGGTATATACATGTGAATTAGTAGTAGAGGTTTAAGTGGGAGGTTTTGTAATGTGAGAATTTGTAAACAGGGAGACATGGTGGCTGGGGATGGGAGTTTAGTGATATTACCAGGGTAAGCGTATTGATTGTGGATGAGGGTGAGCATTCCTCTTCTAGTGGGCATGTATGGGAATCTTTGTTGTATGCAGCGGGTTAGGGAGTGTTGAGAGAAACATGTATTATAATTACAAATAAACTATGCAGATTAGTTGAGGCAAGCTAAAATTCATATGTAGTCTTGAACATCATTAAGAAACGAGAGTAGAGCTATACAATTGTACTATCAATTATGGCCTAGACATAACTACAAGATTCATGTATAGCCAACATGAGCTCGATGTACTCTCGATAGTCATGTACGTTGCAGAACATACGTTGCCTCATATCATCATTCCTTCAAAATGACAACAACCCCTGGCTAGGATTGTAATAGAGACGTTGAAACCATGGAAAGAGAATTTCAAAGAGGAAAGTGTCACGCACACCGTCTGCGATGTAGGATCAAGACTCAGAGAGAATTACATTCTCAGGCTCATTCTTAATGTGCTTAGCAAGGCTGTGTTCCACTACAATGGAGTTTGCAAACGTGAATCTACCATCAATGCCAGTTAACAACTTCACGAGATATTTAAGGAACAACCCCTTGTTAGTGCCCCGGACTTTAAAGGACACCGTGCTGTGTCTCTTCTTACACATGAGGGTTTTGCACGAGTCTTGTCCAAGTACAAGCAAAGGGAGCTGAAGGCCAGAGAACAAATATCAGCATATTGATTTAGTGGTAGACTTCTTCATGGAGCTTCACACAATAATGAAAGCGATTACACCCAAAATCCCAGAGAAACGTGGAGCAATGTTGGTGTACGTATATTGCTTTGGACCTCCCTACCGCCGGGAGAATGGCTGAGTGCGGCTTTGAGTATTGGTTTAACTACGTATGCCTATACTTGGATTTCCAATCCTCACAAACATAGTGGATTCCATTTAGGTCCAGTTTGACATTGAGCCATTTGTTGGGCGCCCTAGACAATGGCGAACAAATGACCTTCTCTAAAGAACCTCCACGACAATGAGGAGGACCAGATTCCTGCTGACAAATGAACAGACAAATGTGCAACCCGTTATAATTCCAAAGTGATACATTTCCGAAAGACATCGTAATAACATTGACACAATCAATCGAGACGCAAAGCCAAATAAGTATAAATATCCAGCGACCATTTAGTATTGGGCGCAACATACTTGAAGGCTAGAGGATCCTTGTGACCTCGTAGTGTCCACAAGTATGACTATTGAAAGAGCAGGCAGAGTGACTTCATGAAGAGGGGCGTTTGAAGTACATGCATGTAGACCTAATTCCGCGTCCAGCTCAATACTACTAGTTGACAACTGTGGTTGGAAAGACGGAGGATTTGGAATGACCGGACGAAGAGGAGACCAAATGAATGCACAAGCGGATTGGGCTCCAAGGACACAGGGTTCGGACTAGATTGTGGAAATGGATCAACAGTAAGAGATAAGTGAGCATGGGGCACATTCAGAACACTGATCGAGCCTGCGATTTCAAGTTTGAACAAAAACGCTATGTGTGAAGTATGTAAATTAACTTATCGCTCAAAAAAATATGTAGAGTACAAAAAATGATGTTCGAGAATATGTCCTAAGTGATGCTCTCAACTAGAAGTAGAACTTTGTAAAAAATAGAGTCATCTAAACAAAAAAAAACCTTCAAAGTCCATTCTAGAGTACAAATCACGTTGAGTCAAGCTGAAACTATACAATTGATATCGAGTGATTATTAGATACAATTTGCTGCAGTGTCAAAGTCGAGTAAATGGGCAGTGTCTGGATCTACACTGCCACCATCTACGTCAAATCCCAGACTGTCCTTGATGTTGTAGCAATTGCTAGCATCATCGGTGGCACTCAATATTGCCTGCACGGGGACTAGCATAGGATATTTTGGAGTGCAACACTCTGGAGCAAACGCTGCAGCAGCTGATAGCGAAGGTAGAGTTGCGACAGGCGTTGGCCCTGTTGGAGCGGAAGCTCCACTGTTGTTGAAACCCGACTGCTGATTACTCTGCAGCAGTTGTTGAGGTATTGACGGCGAGGGGTTTATAGTGGCAAGAGGAGCTGCCAGAGAATGCTCACAATATATATTCTTTATTGTCTGCTGGAAGCTGCCAGCACTTCTCCGTTGTTCATTCATCGTGAACTTCTAGAATTCTTGTTGGCTCATGCTTGTCTCTTCGTGCATTTTTATATTAATGCTATCCTGCTTGATTGATGGGCAATGAGAGACGCAACCAAGGCAACCAACTTCTTGAGAAGATCATTGTCGATTGGAGGGTGACATCTTCTCTTCTTTGACTTTGTGCCGGAGGTAGGAGTCGCAAGATGTTGGCATGAAGACGCCGGTATACTAGGCACATCTATTAGCTTGGGCGTGGCGCCTAGAACCTCAAGGTTATCATTGTACTCCTCTTCATCCTTGTCACTTGAGGAGGAGTCCCTGTCGATGGCTTGGATGACTTTCCTTGTTCGGCGCGATTTTAGTGAATTCCACACTGCCTTTGCCTTTCTCTTTTAAGAGAAGGGCACGGATTGTGTACTAGGAGTACTCTAGTTTCCCTCCACTGAGACTGGATAATCGTCGTCAAAGAAATCCACCTTGTCTAGGTTCAAGGCGTTTGTGGCGATAATACTCCAGAATGCGGATTCCTCGAATGGCCTGATAACATATGTGTTCGCACAACTCATGTGCAGAATTGAAATATGCAAAACACATCAGAAAACAATATACTGAATCCAGTATGCATGCATTGACTGTTGAGATTGGCTCGACCTAAATTGCAATGCACCACTATTTCACAACTACTACAGACCAAGATTGTAGACCAAACGTCTGCTCAGATCAAACCAAACGCCAACTTAGATTATTTTGAGCTGAAGTACTAAGGACTCCGCACGTCAGCTCGATTTGTGCTAAAGTATTGAAAAGTTGTTGGTACGGGGGAACATTGAATTAGCTCAATTTGAGCTAATAAGCCCAACGTCATTTGGCTAATCATTGTTCACCATGCAGGATGCATCAATATAGATTGACTTGAGTTGAATGTAGCAGTATGAACACCACATTAGCTTAAAATATCATCAAGATAGATTGATTCAAGTTGTTATGCATGTAGACAAGAGTTAGACATTTTACCAATGCAACAAAGGTGAGCTATCCACCCGTGAAGACCGAGAAGAGATGCGTCTTTGAACAACAGAATGTTTTACCATCTACAAGTAGAACTCCATTCTAAGTTTTGTTTTGTGGAGGCAAGGGTCCAACTCCATAGTATGCTCGGAGCTTTGAGAATATGTGCATCTTTGGAGCAAAGAATCCCTTAAGGATCGTCACATGGGTGCTCTTCTCACATTTTTGCAAAAACATGAGCAGAAATTTTGCCTTTGCATTTGCATTGTTTGGCGCGTAGTCTTCCAGGCGTTTGTACTTTCCCTGATAGTAGTCGGAGTAATCCAACTTGTATTTGCAAAGCTTAGAGTCGTTCTCCTTAAAATGTACTGCATCGGTCTGCTTTATCATATTAGTGTCGTAGCACGTCATACTGAATATTCTTACTTTTCGGTCGGGGTCCCGGTGGACACCTCACAAGCACCGCAGCTATCAATTTCCGGAATTCCTTCAAGGTTTCCTCCACCTTGGCCACTTACTACTCCACGACCTCCTTCGCCCGCGCTGCCTCATCCGTACCCAGTTCCACCACCTTCTCGTCCCATAACCGGGCCTTGGTCTGGACCTCCCGATCCAGTTGGAACAGCTTCTCCAATGCCTTGAGAGTAGTGTGGTCTTGCTGCTCCAAGGCTCGGATTGTCTCCTTCTAGCGCGTTTTTTTCTCCTTCTGGTCCAGAGCCAAAATGGCCAGCTTGCTGGTCTCCGTCCGGCATTTGTCCAGTTCCCTCTGATTTGGACCTGCCTCCCTCTTCAGTTTCCGGACCAAATCCGGATACGCGCCCACTGCCGTGCTCACGAGGACACTCCCGACCCCCCGCATCGCCACACGTAGTGGACGATACCTCCTTTCTACTGCCTCAATGGCCTCCTTGACCAGTTGGAGGAAGCCCCTTCCGGTTCAGCAAGGACCAATACTTCCTCCACCGCCACCCGGATTGGCTCTTCTGCCCGGTTCGGCTCCTGTGTACGGGCTGGCTTCCTTGTTCGGACGGCCTCCTCACTCTCCGGTTCATCCTCCTCCGATCTCGCCTTCCTCCGCCTTGGCGCCTTCACTTTGACGTTCTTCGTGCGGCGGCTGGTCCTCGGCTTCAGATCATCTCGGAAGCCCCTACCGTTTATTGGAGTCGTCTTCATCCGGGTCTTCATCTTCTTCCGGGGAGGGCTAACAATTTGAATGCCGTCATTGTCGTCATCATCATCACTTCGGATGATGGCCTTCCTCTTCTCCCTCTGCTGCCTCCGGGTACGCGCGTGGGGTGGGCCCGTCTCATCCGACTCTTCTTGGTCTTGACCCTCCTGCTCTCCTTGCTGTGCGCCCGGGCTACCTCCTTTGTCCTCTTCTGGTTGTGTTGCCTCCTGCCCTTCCGGTGCGCTCCGGTCGCCCTACTCAGCCGCATCGTCTCCCTCGTCCCCGCTTGCATCCTCGTCTGGATTCTCCTTTTCTTCCGGATGGTCAGTTCGCTTGCTGGCAGGGTTTCCGATCTTTCTGTGCCGGGCGCTTCTCCAACCTCACCCTCTCCCTATCCGTGAGACATTTGTAATGAGAGTACAAGTGATAGAGAAATAAGGTGAGAGGACAACCTTTGGCCCCTCCAATTTTGAGCGCCTCCTTCTTCGCCATCTCGTCGACGATCATCTCCCAAGCAACCTTCTTCCCATGCGATAAAGCCGAGTAGATGCATTTCGCCAGCTTGACGACGATCGTGGTGGGCTTATTAGGGCTGAAGATGGGCACAAAAACTTGCAGAAGTCGCTTCTTCTAGCCTATTTGGAAATCTTCCACCCGGAATCTGTCCTTCTCCGAGAGGCTGGTGAACTAGTCCTTCCCCCAATCCGAATCCCCTTGCCCCTTCTTGTCAAAGCCCTAGTGGCTGTCCGGGAACTTATAGGTGGCGCGCCAGTGGTCCACGGTCCAGCCGTCCGGCTTCCCCCGGATAGCGCTCTTCTGGAACTCCTCCTTCACGTTTCCCCTGGCCAGCTCCTCCAAGACTCCGATACGCTGGATGTCCCACGGCGCGTACAGCAGCTCCTCGCATCCCACGACAGCAAGATCCTCGCGCAGCTAGGCCAAATGCCTCGGGTCCCCCGGAATAGCCGGAGACACCTTCTTTTCCGGGATTTTGATCCCGAACGTCCACTCGCGGGCATCTCCACTGACTTCGGGCGCTCTATTCTACCGACACGTGTGCTCCACCTAAGCCTCCTGCTATCACGCTTTCCCTTTCCCGGTTGCGCACTCTCTACACCAACGCAATCCAGAACGACAAAAACCTGTCGTCTGGGAGGGCTGGACAAGCTGTGTTGAAATGAACTGTAGGTCGCCCAATTTAAGGCGGCCCATTTTAAGGCTTTAATCGCGGCTGAGTTGTCCTGAGACCCGTCCATTTCTACTCGGTCGCCAATCCGGTCACTAAACCTACCAAGAACCCGCCGCCAATCCGGGCCCCAATAAACGCTCTCGGGCGTGTACGAGCGCCACTTCTCACAAAATAAATAGATGGGCCATTATGGCCACTACTTCTCCTAACTATGGCGTCTGTAGCTACTCCTAGGTGCCCTAAATACCCTAACTGCCCACTTTTGCAAAAAACAAGGTTCGACAATTGGCATAGATAAAGAGCCAGATGGGGATCTCATTGAAGGCAAGTTCACCTCTCTTATGCAAAGATGACATGAAATCGTAGAAGTATGGCATCCCTGTAATAAATCCTCCTTCTTCATGATACCTGAGAGGTTTTTGAAGTCTATGACCCCTAGTCTCATGTCTATTGGAGTGTTGGCGGTCCACGATGTCTCCGGCCAGTCAGAGTGCTCATTTTTGCAGATATAGTATGATCGGTAGTGAGCGTCTTTTGCAGGCTTAACAAACTCTTTTTTCTTGTCAAAGAAGACCTTGAAGAATTCTGGAAGGTACAGAGATATTTCGGCGGCCTTCTTGTTCTTGCTCTTAATTTTCTTCGCCTTTTACAATAATGCTCTCCTTGCCGCTCGAGGAGGACATTCATAGTTGCCCTTGTGATGTTGTACTCCATCTTGATCGTCCTCTAGTTCTCGGCCACTAACTCAACAGCTAGTTTGTATATGCAAAGATCACGGTCCAAAAGGTGCAGCTTCCTCTTTACAAGCTGCTTAAGCTTCTGCTTCTGCACTCATTCTCTTACAGAATAGCAGCTCTGTTCAACCGTCACGATCACCTTGACTGTCACCTTTGAGTTCGCAAACACACACTTCTGATTCTTGACGTTTAGGATATGCTTGGCAAGTTTAGCGAGATCATAAATGGTTAGATTGTCCAGCCATTTGAAGAACTCGAGGCTGATCATTTTGCGGTCCGCCTTCTACTTGGCCTTCTTCTTGAACATCAACATGGTGTTAGCATCCTAAAGCTTGCCATACGATGCGTTGGAGATCACTTTGATGTAGAGATCAAACACGTCATCCAGCACCCTGAATATCTTGATTTCGTTGTGGATGTTGAGCATCTCCTCTACATCCTTTTGCTTGGAATCCTTTTGGAGCTTTGTCACATCGACCGATCATGGAAAACAGAAGTTTCATAGCCCTTAGGAATTCGTGTACGATTTCAATACACAAACATCGTTAGAGATTATATCTCATTTAGTTCAATCTACACTTGTATCCAAAGCAAATGGGGACGATGAATTATTACTAGCAGGGATCTGAACCGGTAGGACGACTTGAGCTTAACCGCAAAGACTGCAGACTAGAGCCTGGCCACGGGTTCGCAATGGGGGACTAGATGCACAACTTTGCAGTAGTTGAATTAGGTCGATTCGAGGTGAAATATCTTAACCTTGAACTTTTTTTTGTTCAAGAGGGCTTCCTTGTTTCAAGCGGCGTGGACAACCTCTTTGACTTCAACCGCTTCCTTTAGCTTCCCTAGGCACCCAACGTTCTTCCACACTTGTAGCGCTCCAAAGATGTTTGTGGTCCACGACAGTTTGATGACGCCGTCAAACCTCGTTTTATTCAAAAACGGGCAGTTAGGGTTTTTAGGGCAGTAAGGGGTAGCCCCAGCCACCATAAATAGGGGAAGTACCATCCATGATGGCCTTTTTGTTTATTTGGAGAGAGTGGCGCTTTCACGCGCGCTTAAGTGATTGCTACGGAACCAGGAATGGCGGCGGACCGGGCAGGAATCCGGATAGGCAACCGGGCATTTGGGGACGCACCCCTGACGGACCCGGCCAGGATCCGGAATTTGAATTGGGCCGCCTTAAATTGGGCGGCTCACTATTCATTTCTTTCCGGTGCCTCCAGCCCTCCTCGCCAACACCATTTTGTGTTTCCGGATAGTGTTAGGGTTGAGAGTGAGCGCCCGGAATTAGAGCAAAGTGAGCGCCCGGAGTTAGAGAAGGGTGAGCGCCAGAAACTTAGGCGGAGTTCACGGAAGGGAGAGAGTGTGCACCCGGAGAGTGAGGCGCGAGAGCTTTAGGAAGTTGGGCCCAAATTACGGAAGAGAGAGAGTGCACACCCAAAGAGGGAGACGCGTAATTTACGAAGTAGGAGAGAGGTGCGTTCGGAGGGAGTGGCTATGGCGCGCAGGGGAGAGAGAGCGTTAGGGTTCAAAATCTCGGAGAAGAGGGTGATTCCGGCTATTCCACAGCACCCGGGCGACTTTGTAGATTTGGTTTCAGGATCTCACGACCATAGGATGCGAGGGACTTCGTCGCCGGGTGTGGGATTTGCAGGACACGAAGATGTTGGCAGAGATTTTGGGCGGAACCATGGAGCCAGCCTTCCGGTCGAGTTTCATCCGGGCCAAGTACAAGCATTGAACCCGGGAGCATTGGCGCTTCACTTATGGCTTCCCGGAAACCGACGACGACATAGAATCAGGCAACAAGGGAGATTCGGAGTGGGTGAAGAAGCGCTTCACCTTCCTCTCGGACCACGACGAGTTCAAAGTGGAGGAATGCAAGACTCCCTAGGAGCAGCTGATCATCCGGAGTGATGGGGAGGAGGACCGCCTTAAATTGGGCGGCTCACTATTCATTCCTCCCGGGTTCATCCAGCACTCCTCGCGCACCCTGTTTTGTGTTTCCAAATAGTGTTAGGGTTCCGAGTGTGCGTCTGGAGGGAGAAAACAGAGAGCGCTCTGAGATAGCGGAAAGTGAGCTCTCGGAAATTGAGGAAAGTGAGCGCCCAGGGAGAGAAAACAATGTGCGCTTGGAGTTAGAGAAGGGTGAGCACCCGGAGAGTGAGCGCTAGGAAATTAGGCGGAGCTCACGGAAGGGAGGGAGTGCGCACCTACGGAGTGAGGGGCGAGGGCTCCAGGAAGTTAGGCGCACATCACGGAAGAGAGAGAGAGCGCACCCTGAGAGAGAGGCGCGCAACTTATGGAGTAGGAGAGAGGTGCATCGTAGACAGCGGCTACGTACGGCTTCCCGGAGACAGACAACGACCTTGAACCGGGCAACAAGGGAGACACAGAGTGGGTGAAGAATTGCTTCACCTTCCTCTCGGACAACGACGGATTCAAGGTGGAGGATTTTCGGAATCCCTGGGAGCAGCGTCTTCTCGAATTCGTGGTGCTCATCCTCAACCCGGAGAAGCCCACGACCTTCACGGTCATGTTGGCGAAGGGCATCCTCTCCGCGCTGCATTACCGGAAGAAGATCAACTGGGGCTTCTTGGTGCACCGGAATGCCAAATGGATGGCAACGAGTCTCGGAAGTAAGAAGGGTTGCGCTCTTGCGCCATTCCTTTATCACATGTACAAGAAGCACAAATGCATCACAGAGTAGGAGAAGAAGAGGTTGGAGATTCCTCTGATTCTGGGAGAGAGAAGTCCGGCCAAGAGGAAGGCAGCGCATCCAGGAGGAGAAGGGAACCGTCCAAGGCATGCACCGCAACCGGTGGAGAGGGAAATGGCCCACCCGGTGGGAAGAGAGCGGCCGAGGACGCCCCAACCAGACAAGGGAAGCATCCGGGAGGAACGCCAGAAGGAAAAGGAGGATCCGGCGTGGGAGCAACAGGGTGGCACCAAGGCCATGCTAGAGGAAAGAAGGAAGAGAAGGAGGACCGTCCGGAAGAAGGACAGCCGAGTGGTGCCAGGCCGCAATGGGAGGAGCTGCAGAAGAAAAGGGAGGACCCGGAGGAAGGCGGACCGGGTGGAGCAAGGCCTCGACAGGAGGAGAGGTCGAAACAGAGGGAAGACCGGGAAGGAGTCCAACCGGGTGAGGAAGGGCGGCAACCGAAGCTGAGGAGGAAGAAGAAGGAAGATCTGGCAGCAGGTCCCAAACCGGATGAGGGAGGCCCCTCCCGAGTGCGCTTCCAGGAGCAGCAAGTGCAGAAGAGGAAGCTGATCCTCGGGCCCGACGGAAAGGAAGATCCGGACATCTAGGAGGTTACTCCACTAAAGAAGAAGGGTCAGGGCCGGAAGAAGAAACCTCCGGTGAACAACCGAGGAGCTCGTCCCACGAAAGCGGACGATGGAAAGGATGACGAGGAGGAGGGCTCCGATGAGGAGGAATATGGGAACAAGGGAGACCGGGAGCAGGGGCCAACCGCGGGAACAGAGCTAGCCCAGGAAGCAGGACCATCCAGGGAGGCACAGGAGGAGGTCCCCATCTTCGCGGTAAAAGACATCGTCCTGATGACCCGAGTAGCCCTGGATGTGGTAGAAGAGAGGTACACTCCTCTATTCACTGCGCTGAGGGAAGTGGGAAACCTCCTCCGGAGCAAGGATGTGCTGGAGTATCTGGGGCTGGTCAAGAAGCTCAAGAAGAAGGCCAACCGGGACCGGGAATAGGCGAATCATACGATCCTCCTGACGCTGGAGCAGAAGGAGGAGCTGCGCAAGAAGAACGAGTAAATCCTAAAGATGGAGGACCATATCCGGAAACTGGAGCAGCAAATCCAGAAGCAGGAGCTGCTCATCCAACGGGCGGAGGAGATTGGCTGGACCTGCATCACGAAGGTTGTGCGGTTATTCCAATTGGAAGGGGAGGTGCAGACCCAAGCCCGGCAGTATGACTCGAAGATCACCCAACCGGGGATGGAAAAGGCAGCCCGGATGAAGAACATTGTCAGAGATTACGCGACCAAGGCGGTGGAGGCATTCGTGGAGTTCCGGGCGCTGGCGGAACAGGTGATCTCGGAGGGCCCCTTCCTCCCTGAATCGGATGTTGTGGAGACCAACAACCGGGGCGAGAGAGTAGGATCCGGGGATGAGATGAAAGGGACTTTCCGGTTATCCGCAGATGCCCCTCAGGTATGGGATTTGGAGAGGCTACAGAGGACCGTAAGTTTGACTCAGGATCAGACTTCGTGGCCAGTGGAAGAGGTGGAGCCGATTTAGGTGGTCAACCCCGAAGGAGCGAGCTTGCCAGATTTCCTGAATCCGGAGGAAGACATGGGGGAGATGGGTGCCCAACCAGGCAGGGAGGAACAACCAGAGGGTGGCCAGGAGGTAACCCGGACGGTCAACCGGGCGGTGTGCAAGGGGGCGAACCGAATAGGGAGCAGCTGGCAGAACGTGGGGAGCATGGGAGTGAACCGGCTGTTCCAAATCACGTGGAAAACCCGGAGAACCAGGAGGGGCAGCAAGTGGAAGAATGGACGACAAAAGAGTTGCTGCCCGGGACCATTGGGGGTCCGGGATTAGTGGTCCGGATTTAGTGGATCCGGCCGCTTAGGGTAGGCTTTTGAGTAGGTAGATTAGAAGACTTTTTGTGAATAGACTTTTTAGGATTTAAATGTTAGTGGCGGTTTAGGATAGAAACTGAACCGTGGAGAGAGCTCCCCGGATTTCCGGATCCCGGGATTGTAGGATCTGAAGATTTCCCGAATCTGGGCGTTGGGGTGGCTTTTTATCAAGGAATGTTCTTCATTCCTTGGGTCTTTTTGTGTACCACTGTTCCGTGTAAATGAGTAGAGGCGCATGTTCTTTTCCACAAAGTTGTGTCTGTGTGTGTATGTGTGTGCTTGTATTGTTGCTTCGAACAGTGGTCCAACTACAGCTAGATGTATCATATTTTTTATAAATAATTTTAAAATAATTTTGCAAGGTTTTCTTTTGAAATTCAATTAAAAATCTTGAATTAACCCTTTAAGGTCCCGATTCTACACTGTTTTCAAAGATTTGTACGGTTATGGAAAATCATGTTTAAGGCCTCACTTTTTGAACTAAGAATGAAACTTGACATAAACCACTTTTGCTATTTTTCAAAAATTCTCAATATCTTATTTTGAAGATCCCTACCGTACAAATGGTAATCAACTAGCACAAGAATTAAAAAAAAATTGAATGGTTGAAAAACATCACCGCGCATGGTGAAGGGGTACTTCAAAAATCATCCAACGTTCAGAATCTGGACACTGGCGCATCAAAGGGTTAACACAAAAGATTTGAAAAATATTGGATAGAAGTTGGAATAACATTCACTACGCAATGGTATGGTTCCCATTATTTGATTCTCATTATTTTGGAAAATCTTGTCTAAAGTCTCACTTTTTGAACTAAGAATGACACTTGACTAGACTCCACGTCTTCAATTTCCCTTGTCATGGAGTAGAGATAAAACTGATTTTCTAAATGGCGAGCAGGTTATGCCAATTCATTTACTTGTTCGAGGACACTCCACTGATTCCACTTTCAAGAGACTGAATGAACGCAGTAACCATTCTTTGACTATTTCTATGCATATTCCTCAACTCTGACTTCAATTTCATTATGTAATTCAATTCCAACTCCAATTACGATTTCAATTTCAGGGTCTTCGCTGATCGCTGGTACTCTTAAAATGTCCTTAGGCAAGGCCGCCGTTTTTGATCAATGGCCCAGGTGGATTACTGGTTTCCGTGATTTCCCCCGCTCCATTCCTTCATCCTCCACCCTAGTCCGCGAACCCTAAACAGCCAACAACAAACTCTACCGGCCCTCCCGTCTCCATCAGACCCTAAACCGGCAATCTTCAATAATATGCTAACATTACTGTTTGGGCAAGACATCATTACGAAGACATGACGTCATCGTTGCACATCAAATGATGAATGTAAGATGCACAATATGATGCACTCATAAGATTTTGCACTTAGAATTCATCATACAAACAGGAGTGCATCTCACCACTGCTCGTACATATAGGGGCCGAGAGTGGGAATACAAGGGCACTAGAGTTCAAAATCAAAGATTTACAGTCCTATCTAAATCAGATTGTACGGTGTGTTATGGGGTCCAAACATTCACACGTGCTTACCCAACCCATGATCCTCCATGTCTTGCCCATTCTACAAAAAACTTTCATAAATTACTTCATTTAGTAATTTTAAAGCTCTGGGCTTACAGAATCCCCACTCACAATTCTTAAGCTTACGCTCACAGGCTCACATTCTAGTGTTGTTAATGATTACTGAATTTAAATTGAACTTGACACAGAAATCTACAATGATTCATCCTATTAGTAAAGATGGATTAGAACAGCATTCAAGATTGTGAGCAACATTTTCCTTGCTGTTGGAGGGATTTCTGCTCACAAAGTAAACAATGTGTTACAAATAAAAGCAACCAAATAGGCTACACATGTGAATTTCAAATCTGATGTATGTACAACTGCAAAAAGTACATGAGAGATATTAGTACATACCAAAAAATCTTCTCAACAATCTAGGTGCCAATTCTAAGGAATTCACTTGAGGCCTGCACTCCCAATTTCACTAGCTGCGCGAGTAACCCTCCACGGTACACAACAATAATTAAGCTTGTCCAAGATCTATCTATACAACTAGACCTAACCCTTGCAACAAGCCTGTGTAAGGATAAAGAATCGCACTTCCTTGACTCAGTTAAACAGCAGTCAGTATGGTCAATGAACAAGAAAGAAAACACTTCATGAACCACCAGGTCAGAATGCTACCGAGTTCACACCTGGTTCTAGATAGCAGAACCTTAGCATCAATACGGAGCACTCAGCTAGTTAGACTCCTGTTTAAAAAGTCCGTAATGTAATTAAAATTTTCATGACAGTTTGAAAGGATTGGTTAAAGATCAACGTGACCCAAGAAGCACAATACAATGACTGCACATTACTTTCATGCTTGGCTGCTTGCAGAGAGAGCTGCTCCAAGTTGCTTAAGGCCATCGCCAATGCTGTTCAGAGCTCCAATGTAGCCCACTCCCAACTGCATGGTCCCTCGGAACTTCTCTCTTTCAAACTCAAGCTTCTTTTCCTCCATATCCATATCTTCTCTGTGGCGTTTGTCCTTGCGGTCTTCACTCTCCAACATTGCACCTATCACCCTAATATTATTTACCTTCAGAATGCAAGCAAGCCCATATTCCTCCGACAATGGAAATATGGAAAACTTTCTTTTCCGTTTTCTCAGAAGTGATTCAGGGTCACCGTCACCATCCGAGTCCTCAGGAATGGAAAACTCTGCATCACTGGCCGCTTGAAGGCTATGGCTTCTATGGGATGTAGCTGTACGTGTCCGGCCCACATTACCATTAGTTCTTCACGATTGATACAAAATTACTGATCACACAAATCCAACTCAGCACCTAGGCAGAAGTACAGCCCAAGATCTCAATTCAGATTTACAGAAATGCAGATTGAAGTGTTAACACTTTCACAAGAATATGCATACCAGTATGGCGATGAGGTCCTGATGTGTCAAGCTCGCCTGGATCTGCCAGCCGGCCTTTACTATACCACTCTGATAGAGCATTGTAAACGTCCTTGTAGAAATTCGGGGGCATAGCTGTTTTCTTTCTCTCTTCCTTAGACATATCCCAGTACGACTTCTGAACTCCAGAGACATTCTTCTCGTAATCATTCACTTTCTTAAATTCTGATACCAACAGCTCCCACTTGTCTTGACACTGCTGTGCACTTTTATGAACTCCTTGGCTCCAACCATAGTCCTCTATCCACTTCCACCGCTCTTGCGCCGATTTGTGTCTTTCCTTCAAGTTACCCCTACGAACCCTGTCGAAGTCCTCCCTTCTTGCTGCCTTCGAAAAATGAAAAATAAATAAAATCACAGAATTCGAATACAGGGCAACATAGTTTCAATACTTCCAGTTCAGATACAAGTCCCCAATACTAAGATCATGTATCTCATGAGTGGAGGGCAGCCACCAGGCATTCATTCATGTCACCGGAGCTTTCAAGAATAGCAAACGTTAACAAAGGAAGTTTTGTGAGAAAACATCATGCCCGAAGCTTTCAAAAATCATTTGAAGGGCATCAAACAAATACAACTAATGATCACGGTACCAAAGCTGCCTGATGGCGTGAAAATTTCTAAAACTTACTACAGAATTCTAAAACATCGTGAACATGTTAGGCATCAGCGCTTACCTGCAACACTAAGATCTCTGCTGCCGTCCAATTTCCTTTCTTATAGATCCTGCCTTTCCTGTACCCATCTCGCTTCATACGATCTCCAAATACAACATCATCTTCACTTCCTGTATGATGGTGATGATCTCTGTCATCAACAAGGGCATCAGCCAAGGAATGATGCCCTAAGACACCAGGAGGGCCCATATGATCACCCATCGTAACACGAGCTGTCTGCAAAAAAATTCTATGATCTGCACTACACAGAAAACGAGGAGTCCGTGAGGATGTGCTGGGAAAAATATATTGCGATCCAGACATGTATCCTCAGAAAAAGATATCACGAAAAAGACAGTTCAATTCTAAATACTCTGCATACGGACGGTAATAATATTGGCTTGAACACAATATCCTGTTCTTATTTTCCAAAAGTTAGTCCCAGACCCTCCTTGGTAGGGTGAAAATAAAACTCATACCCGTACAATTAATTCGTGTTCTCCTTCGGGATCAAACTGAAAAAAGAAATCTAATGTACAAGACAGCAGAAAGCAACAAAAGCTTCCGAAGAAAGACTCACAAGGAGAGTCCACGCCCACAACGCACCAGCAACTTAATGCCGCCCAGCTTGAAAACTTTGCAACTTCATACTTAAGCGTATCTAAAACAGTTTGTAAAGCCAGGATAAGATATTGCTTCTCCAACTCTAAAGTTCTTCCTTCTTGAAGAAATTGAGTTGTTAACAGCACTGCCCTGCAAACAGAACAGTAAGGAGCATTAAAATTACATCCTGTTACCTTACTAACATGCATCGAGATGGATAGTGCAATTAACCGGCTGTGCGACAACCTTTTGCAACAATCTAGTTGTTCACATTAAAGATTGGAATGGTGAACTGCAGCTTCAAAGAGGCATTCTAAAAGACGATTCTAGGGATACCACTCCAGCCTTTACATTGCAATTTAACTACGTTCGCATTCAAATTAAAAGTGAAGGTTATTCGCCTCCTTAACGACCCATTACCGTGACCATTGTCTGGTGTCACTAAATCTGTACAAGTAATCAAGTATCCATGCCTCACCTGCTCACTCTCTTCCCTACACAGCTACTAATGCCTCAGAACACTTCAGGACACCAATTGTCCCACCGTCTTTCCACACACCTGACGGTTCCGAAGCAATGGACACTCAAAGACATCATCCTTAGCGTCCCACCCCACGTATCAACCATACATACATCATCCTCATCTGAACTGCTTCCAATGCCAATAAGCTTCCCGACTAACAGCATGTGTCACGATCAATTCCCCAAAACGTAAAACACGAAATATTCAAAAAGACGTACCTAAATAGCACGAGAAACTTCATCAACTCGAGTAATAACATTAAACTTCTCCAACCACGAAAGTTACGGCACTTCCTTAACCTTACAGTAAAACTAAAAAACCATCTAACCAAACAAAACAAAGTTTTAAAACCAACAGCGAATTCCTACCCTCCCACACCTACCAGAAAATGCACAACGGCATGAAACAATCGCAATTCATCAATTCACCATACAATAGTCCCTTCACTCAAAGCAGAAAACATCCAAGGCGGTTTCAAAAACCAAAACGAAATGCTAATTCACGCTCAATTAATCCACACCCGCAAAAACGAAAATCTCAGACGACAAACACATCTTTCCGCTCGGCCTAGCCCTAATCCAGGTATCAATTCTACAGCAAAGAACCATGAGACACGTCGTTGGACAGCGGACAAGGAGCCACGATGGGCGTGGGAGGAGTGGGAAGCAGGCGATGGAATGCGATGGAATCACCACGTGAAGAGGCGACTCAAGAAGCGCAGACCGGGTGCAGAACAGGGCCGAGCGTGGGCCGGGCCGGGCGAAGGAAGATTAAAGAGGGTGTCCAAGTATAAATAAAAGCTGTAGGAGTGTGATTGCTCTTTGAACCCTAACCCCGTGCCATCCTGCAGGCTACCGCTTCACAGCGCTCCTCCCCCCGCCTTCGCGTCTACGCCCTCGCCGTTTCTACCTACTCTTGGAAGACATTAGTAAATGGTTTTCACAGTGCAGTATTTACAGTGGTGTATGACCAGTGATCCCTAAACTGGCTAATATTAAGGTAGGACCACCTATTGGCGGGCACCCTCCCATAATCATTCCCTGTAAATGTTGTAATGAGCACTGTGAACTCTTGTGTAGAAGATTATGATGAAGTAATTTAGCTTCACAAGGAAAGAAAAATATGCAAATTTTCAGTACAACATCCTAAATATGTTTGCCAATATCATTGCATATTGTTCTTAATTGTATTCTGACACACAATATAATGTCGGGGACATGCCGTGGAGTCAGGAGAAGAGCCTTATGAGTCTCAACCCAAACAGGTGTGTGAGGTCAGTAGAGTGTAAGTAGAGCGGGGTATGCAGAAATGTGACTTCGAGCTGTCAAACACTGACAGCATATTGTGCTACAGACCTGTATAGTCATGTTCATGGAATTGATAACTTATGTTGCAAATTGCTGAATCAGTGGAAGTGTTATTTTTTTTATTGGAAGAAGTAAGACCACAATAGAAAGGAGTATGTGGGTAAGCCGTAGTGAATCCTCTAACATAACTTAACCAAACGAATAATAAGGGGAGTGAGCTTATGGGGGAAAGTGATGCAAAGGAATATATTACTGTTGAGCATGTATGCAGTGTGAAGAACATGTTGCGAAACCGGGGAGCAGTCGACCAATGAAAAAACCGGGGTGTCGAAAGATGAAAGCAAAGCGAAATTAATTAAGATCGCTTGTCATTTGTTCTAAAGCTTTTCAAGTCGTACAGTACATGGCAACAATACATTTGGAGCGTCCAATTTGCTTGACTGCAAGAGATCATCATCTGCAGGGATGAATTGCTAGCAGTGAACAATACTAAAGTTTGGAATATGCAGGATCACTGAAATTAGTAGACGGAATCTATTTTTGTGAATATAATGTACAAGTTTACACCATGAACAGAGGACTATAAGTGAAACAAATTTACATGTATAATGAGAGGCCCTGATTAAAACTAATATACAGAACTATAATAGTGTAGAAGCATTTACAAGAGACATTTATGTATTTTTGTAATTGTATCACATCCACAACGCTATAATTACCGGAGATTTCAATCATAATATGCATGGTTGGGATATGACCACGTCAACAAGATCCTGAAAATCTCATTCGACCTAGAAATACATGCTCACTATTGATTTCAACACTTGTAGCAAGGACATTGGTTGTCCACAACAAATCCACTTTACACCCGTGAACTAAACACGGAGCTTTACAGTAAATTTGCCACAAATTCCGCTCCCAAGTTAATTTCTCCCTTCACTAGTACAGGAAGCTTCCTCACAGTTCACGCAAATCTTTACCGATTGTGTAAACGCACTCCAGTAAATCAAATTGCTGACATGGCTGCGGTCATCCAGCGTGGCGAGGAAGATTGCAGACAATGCATCTGACGTGTTAAAAGTGACAGGCGAAATAACAAGAGGTTGTCAACAAAGTGACCGAATCAAGTTCTCCTAATTGACGGAGCAGTTGACATATTTCTGTCATCACTCTGTCAATTAGGACACAGATCTCCTTGTAGTGACATCAGCTCAATTTACTCTAACTTTTCTAGCCTCTATGAGAAAGAAGAGTATCCTCCGGATACGATCTAGAATTGTGACGAAATAGGTGCCCATGCGGGTTGGAATGAGGGGGGGCGAGTATGGGCAAAAAAGGGCAGTAGATCTGTGCACAAGCTAATGCCAAATGTGAGAGAGTGGCTAACAAATCTAACTTGCGTAAATGCAGCGGGTGAAAGTATCCGTGGATTCTATATTTTTTGTAGAAGAGAATACAAGATGATTATTCAGCCCATTGTGAGGATGGGGCTATGATGGCTATGCAAGAATAGACGTGGATGACAACTGCATTATTCTCACATTGGATCTTTCATTTTATTAGATCTCTAAAAAATAAAGAAGGAATTTTGCAAAATAGGAGACATTTACTGATAGTATATAGGCACAATTCACACGTGACGTTGGAGGAGGTTTATAAGTGCAAACAAGTGGGTTTTGATATCCTAATCCTACCTAGACACACAAGCCACAGATTGCAACTATTGGACTCTAGTGTATTTGGTCCCTTCAAGAGATACTTTAGAAGATATAGAGATGCCAAGACACTAAAATATCGAGGTAGCGAAGCTTGCAAAAAAACATTAGCAATGTGGGTGTCTAAAGCCTTGGAGAGGGCACATACAACAAAAAACATCACCTCTGGCTTCCGCACAACAAGAATCTATCCCTTTAACCAGGGTTGTCATTTAGGACATCTTAAGACCTAATCGCATTTGATTTGACGTCCGGACGGCCATACGTATCGTTCGCTGGGGTAAATTCTCATTTACTTTGTTTGCTGCCGTTTTTACTTTGCCGATCGGCGTAGCAGATTGCCTTGCAAACGGACGGACTGACGGCTCGACGGACGAGCTTGTAGGCGGATTGACGGCTGAACGGACGAGCTTGTAGGCGGAATGACGGCTCGACGGACGAGCTTGTAGGCGGACTGACGGCTGGACAAACAAGCTTGTAGGCGGACTGACGGCTGGACAAACAAGCTTGTAGGCGGACTGACGGCTGGACAAACAAGCTTGTGTGCGGACGGCCAGCGATGGGCGTGGCGGACGGCGTGGCGGACGGTGTAGGGTTGTCCTAGCGGACGGCCAGGTAAACCACTAAACCCTGAACAGTTTAGGCTGTTTCAACCAAAAATGAAATTGAAGTGGTAGAAAAAGCAAATTAAATTCTCAATAAGTCACTATGGCCCACTTTGTATAAAAAATATAGCAAACTTGTTCAACAGGATAAAGCCCGACTTGTTTGAATAACATAAAACATGAAAACAAATGAAATGTATTATACCATTCACATGGCAATCATTAAGACTTGGAACGAACAGTTGTATATTTTATATCTCATAACTAAAAAACAATCCTAAAAGGGAATGTCAGCAGAATATTGCCATTCATTCATGTACGTCATACCTATCACTATATAAATATATAATTATGAAATCCATCTAATGGCCACTCACCTACAATTACCGAATACCTAAATATCTTATAAAAATACTCTAAGAAAATACATAAATGTTATTGAGTTTTCAATCTTCTTTGTAATCAGAATCTCTTTTCACCTCTGCTTCAATATTGTCATCTGGATCACATGACTTGTCGTCACTAGAGTAATACTCATTTCCCTTGGTCTCCTTGTATGTTGGTTGGATACTTTTACTTTTCCGCGTGGATCCACTTGCGTCAAGAGGGTTTTTGGCCCGCAGTCTTGGCATTGGTGGAGAAGCAGCAAATGGTTGCATGGGCCATTTCGTTTAAGGTTGCCATTCGCAGTTGGGCCAAATTTCTCTGCACTTGATGCTAGATGATTCTTGCCTGCAAGTGTCTCCTTGTCCGTTCTTTTCTCCATTAGGCGGTGATTGTGCCTTGGAGGCACATCCGAATGCTTTCTTACTATTGCCACTACTAAAGGCAAATTTCTGTTACTTTCCGAATCTACGTCCAATTCTCTGATACAACTATGCATTGTTTTGGAAAGGAATACCAATCCGGTTGAAGAGATCAGTGGAACTGTGTTTGTTGGAGTTTTTGAATTATCAAATAAAGATCTAGAGGCAAGAGTGGTCCTCTGAATTTGGTCTTCAAGACGAGAAGAATCTGTGTCTACAAACTTCAATGGACTCTTACTGATTGGACCAAGTTGTTTGTCTATAACTTTCCATTTTGGGTGACCATTGTTCACCATTGTGGACTTTCGCCCATTTGAAAGCTCCAACACAAAATCTTTAGGGTCCTATAAAATACCCTCTTGCATTGAGTCAATCTTTGTACCACCATCTTCACCATGTTTGTGCCCTTCTTCTTCACTCCATTTCAACGTAGACTTGTTCTCCTCTCTGACATTCACACCAGTATCGTTGGCATTTGATGCTTGCACGTGATTGCCCTCCTCTCCATCCTCAGCAAACTAGTACACATCGATGCTTCATTTACCATATCTAAGTGGAGAGGATTCAGGCCTTCGTGGAGAGAGTTAGTCAATCCAATCATCCATCGGATCATCAAGAGGCACATCAGCCCAGCGATCATCGTTAGATGCATGATTTAAAATCCAATCATCCCCATCATCTCCATCCTCTTCTTCTGAAGAAAAATCCAAATCTTTAGATGATAGAATTTTGTTATACCATTTCTACTCATCTTTGGGGTCTTTCAAAATACCCTCATGCACGGTGTCAATCTTCATACCACCATCTTCACCACGTTTGTCCCCTAATTCTTCACCCAATTCGGGAATTGAAATTTTCTCTTCTCTAACATTCACACCAGTATCGTCGGCATTTGATGCTTGCACGTGAATACCCTCCTCTCCATCCTCAGCTAACTCATATACATCGTGGCTTGATTTACCAGATCTTCAAGGAGAGGAGTTAAGCCATTGTCGAGAGTGTAGGTCACTCCAATGAGTCCAATCGTCCACCGGATCTTCAAGAGGCACATCAGCCCAACAATCATCGTCAAATGCATGATTTACCATCCAATCACCTCCATCATTGTCGAACTTCGTTTTATTCAAAAACGGGCAGTTAGGGTTTGTAGGGCACTAAGGGGTAGCCCCAGCTGCCATAAAGGGGAGAAGTAGCATTCATGATGGCCTTTTTATTTATTTGGAGAGAGAGGTGCTCTCGTGCGCGCTTAAGTATTCGCTACGGAACTTGGAATGGCGGCGGACCAGACGAGAAACCGGATGGAAAACCGGATGTCGGGGGACGGGCCCCTGACGAACCCGGCCATGATCTGGGATTTGAATTGGGCCGCCTTAAATTGGGCGGCTCACTATTCATTTCTCCCCGGTTCCTCCAGCACTCCGCGCGCACCCTCTCTTGCAATTCCGGAGAGTGCTAGGGTTTTCATTGTGCGCCCGGAGGAAGAAAGCAGTGTGCGACCGGCATTTGAGGAATTTGAGAGCCTCGGAGTTAGGGAAATTGAGCGCCTGGGGAGAGACAGTAGTGCAAGGTTGGAGTTGGAGAAGGGCGAGTACCTGGACAGTGAGCGCCGCAATTTTACGTGGAGTTTGCGGAAGGGAGCGAGTGCGCACCCGGGGAGTGAGGCGCGAGGGCTCCAGGAGGTCAGGCGCGCATCACGGAAGCAGAAGGGAGCGCGTCCGGAGAGGGAAGCCCGTGACTTGCGGGAGAGAGGAAGGGCGCACCAGGAGAGAGAGACGCGCCATCCACGGAGGAGTGGAGAAGCGCACCCGGAGGCCGCAGCTATGGCAATTTGGGAGACCGGATCCAAAATCCCGACGAAGAGGATTCTTCCGGACATCCCGCAACACTCGGAAGACTTCGGGGACCTGCTCAAGGACCTCGAGAAGATTGGGTGTTTGGGGTTGTTTGGGAAGGTGTGGGATGTGCAGGACGCCCGGATGTTGGAGGAAATTGAGAGCGGAGCTATGGAGTCTGCCTTCCCGGCGACCATCCAGGCGAAGTACGGGAATTGGACCCGGTAGCATTGGCGAGCCGTGTACGACTTCCCGGACACGAGCGAGGATTTGGAACCGGGCCGCAAGGGAGACACGGATTGGGTGAATGCGCGCTTCACCTACCTCTCAGACCACGATGGATTCAAGGTGGTGGATTGCAAGAATCCCGGGAGCAACGGCTGCTCAAGTACGTGGTGCCCATCCTCAACCCGGAGAAGCCCACCACCCTCGCAGTCACACTGGCGAGGGGCATACTATCCGCTCTGCTCCGCCGAAAGCAGATCAACTGGGCGTATTTGGTGCACCGGAACACCCAGAAGTGCGCCCGGAACCTCGGGAATAAGAAGGGATGTGTGCTGGCCCTGTTTCTCTACCACTTGTATGAGAAGAACGGGTGCATCACAGAAGAGGAGAAGAAGAGGTTGGAGATTCCTCCTATTTCGGGGGTGAGGAGCCAGCCAAGAAGAAGACAGCACTTCCGCGAGGAGGAGTGGGGACCTGCCGGCCCCGACCCTCGCTGCAACCGGAAGACAGGGAGATGGCTCAACCGAATAGGAAAGAGTTGCCAAAGACACCTCAACCGGACAGGAGCAGCGTCCGGGAGGAGCGCAAGAAAGAGAGGGAAGACCCGGTGCGACCAGGTGGAGCCAGCGCGATTCCGGAGTTGAGAACGAAGAGAAGAGTAGACCGCCCGGAGGGAGGCCAACCGGGTGGTTTCAGGTTGCGGCAAGAGGAGCGGCAGGAAAAGTGGAAGGACCTAGAGGTAGGCCGACCGGGTGGGGCAGGACCTCGACAGGAGTTGAGGACGAAGCAAAGGAAGGACTCGGAAGAAAACCAACCAGAGGAGGAGTCACCGTAGCCGAAGCTGACCTGAAAGAAGAGGGTGGATCCAACAGTGGGTTCTAAACCGGATGGGGGAGGTTCTTTCCAAACACGCCCTCAGGTGGAGTCCGGACCGGCGGAGGAGACAGGTCCTTCTCCAACACATCCTCAAGAGCAGCCGGAAGCAGGTTCCGGACCGATGGAGGAAGATCCTGCCCCGGTGTGTCCACAGGAGCAGCCGGTGGTGGAGACCAGACCGGAGGAAGGAGGTTGGTCCTAGGTACGACCCCAGGGCCAACCAGACCGGAAGAGGAAGCTGATCCTCACGCCTGGGGGGGATGAGGATCCGGACATTCAGGAGACCACTCCTCAAAAGAAGAAGGGTCATGCTCGGAGGAAGACTACTCCCTTGAACAACCGGAAGAAGTGTTCCAAAGTGGCAAGAGACGGAGGAGATGATTGGGAGGAATCCGGGGATGAAGGAGACCGGGAGCAGGGACCGGGAGCGAGGGAAGAGCCAGTCCGAGAGGGAGGACAATCCGGGGAGGCACCGGATGAGGAGGAGGCTCCACTGGCGGTGGAGGACATCCTCTTGACAACCCGGGTCGCCCTGGACTTAATCACGGAGAAGTACACTCCGATGTTTGCTGCGCTACGGGAGGTAGGCACCCTCCTCCGGACAGATGACGCGCTGGAGTACCCGGAGCAGATCCGGAAGCTCCAGAGGAAACTCCACACGAGCCGGGAGAAGGAGAGCGCGTCCTCGTGCTGGGTCAACAGGAGGAGCTGCGCCGGAAGTCGGATTACATCGAGAAGATGGAGGCTCATATCTGGACGAAGGAGTAGCAAATCCGAGGGCAGGAGGAGACCATCCGGTGCGTGGGGGAGACAAGTCGGCAGTGCATCACGAAGGTGGTGCAGCTATTCCAACCGGGAGGGGAGGTGCAGATAAAGGCCCGGCTGTCTGACCAGAAGGTAGGCCAGCCGGGATTGGAGGGAGCAGCCCTGATGAAGAACGTGGTCCGGGAGTACTCGGACAAGGTGGAGGCCCTACTGGTGGACTTCCGGTTGTCGGCGGAGCAGATGACGAGGGAGAGTCCCTCCGCCTCGGAACCGGATGAGGAGGAGACCACCAACTGGGGTGAGCGGGTAGGTTCCGGGGATGGGTTGCAGGGTGTGTTCCATATGTTTGCGGAGGCGCCTCATGCGGGGGAGATCGACCGGCTGATGAGGATGAGGAGCTCAACGCAGGAGCATACCTCCCGGCCCGTGATGGATGTGGAGCCGATCCACATGGTCAAACCCGGAGGAGTGAGCCCAGCGGAGGCCCGGAATCTGGAAGAAGGCATGGAAGCGATGAGAGTCCAACCTGGCAGAGAGGAAGGCAAGAGGGTGGGCCAGGATATCACTCGGACGGCCAACCGCGAGGCGCGCAAGTGGGTGAGCCAACCGTGGAGCACCAGGCGGAGCACAGAGTGCGAGGAGATCGGTCGGCTGATCTGATTGTGGTGGGGAGCCCGGAAGAACAGGAAGGGCAGCCAACGGAGGACGAGCAGCTGCCCGGGACCTACCGGGGGTCCGGGATTAGTGGTCCGGACTTAGTGGATCCGGCCACTTAAAAGTAGGACTTTTTGAGTAGGTAGATTAGAAGACTTTATCGTGTATGGACATTTAGGGTTTTTATTTTAGTGGCGGCTTAGGATAGGAACTGAACCGTGGAGAAAGCTCCCTGGATTTCCAGATCCCGGGAATGTAGGATCTGAGGATTTCCCAGATCCGGACGATTGGGGTTGGCTTTTTATCAAAGAATGTTCTTCATTCCTTGGATCTTTTTGTGTATCATTGTTCCGTGTAAATGAATAGAAGTGCATATTCCTTTCACAAACTTTGTGTGTGTGTGTGCATATGTGTGTTTGCTTGTGTTATTGCCTGGAACAGTGGCACAATTAGTCCCTTGGTAACCGGATGGATTAGCCGGGCTCTGGTGTACGAGTCAGTTAAAAGACCGGGTAAAAAATTTGGAAGAGTTTGGATCGTTTGAATGTGGGGTTTTCCGCGTCCAGTTGCAGGAGATAATCCGGGTTAGCGGCTGAGTGAGTAAGAGGGGGTACTTTGGTTCTCTCAGAACTCCTAGACGGGTAGTTCGGTAGAGATGCCAGCATCCGGGTAGATCTTGCAATTGTAGGGTACGGGGAAGCTAGAGTAAAACGGGTCGTGAGGAATTCAATCTCTTCCGGACACCCCGGATATTGTCTATTCCGGTTAGCAAGTCGTTGTAGTATTTTGGAGAGAAGGGGGAAACCGGGTTGCGCTTGTGTGACCGGCTGTGGGTTTGGGATAAGTCCATAGTTGAAGAGCAATCCGGAAAGTACCTGGACTAGGGAGTTGAGTTAGGATAACCAAGAGAAGTGAATCCCTTGTCACGGAAATCAGTAGGGGAGGGTGTGCCTTTAAATCCAGCATCCTTAAAAATGCAAATGGAGAACCCTCTGAGAGAAAACAGAGGTTAAAGGAATACTATGGACAGTATCCAGGATTCCTCACGACCCGTTTTACTCTGGCTTCCCCGTACCCTCAATTACAAGTTCTACCCGGATGTTGGCACCTCTACCAAACTACCCGTCCAGGAGTTCTGAGAAAACCGGAGTACCCCCTCCTGCTCACTCAGCCACTAACCTGGGTTATCCCCTGCAACTAGGCACAGAAAACCCCACATTGAAACCACCCTAACTCCCCCAAATCTTCTACCCGGTCTCTTCACTGATTCTACACCAGAGCCCGGTTTATCCATCCGGTTACCAAGGAACTAATTGAGCCACTGTTTCGAGCAATAACACAAGCAGAACATACACATGCATACACACAAATTTGTGAAAAGAACATGCGCTTCTACTCATTTACACGGAACAGTGGTACACAAAAAGACCCAAGGAATGAAGAACATTCCTTGATAAGAAGCCAACCCCAAAAGCCCGTATCCAGGAAATCGTCAAATCCTACATTTCCGGGATCCAGAAATCCGAGGAGCTCCCTCCACAGTTCAATTTCTATCCTAAACCGCCACTTCTCATTAGAATCCTAAAAAGTCTATACACAAAAAGTCTTCTAATCTACGCACTCAAAAATCCTACCCTAAGCGACCGGATCCATTAAATCCGGATCACTAATCCCAGACCCTTGGTGGTCCCAGGCAGCGGCTCATCTTCCGTTGGCTCCCCCTCCTAATCTTCCGGGTTCTCCACCACGACTCGAGCACCCGGTCCGTTCTCTTGAGCTCCATGCTCCGCCTACTGCTCCTCGGTTGGTTCGCCCACTTGTGCACTTCGTGGTTGGACGTTCGGGTGACCTCGTGGCCCACCCTTTGGTCGTTCCTCCCTGCCCGCTTGAGCACCCATCTCTCCCATGTCTTCCTCCGGGTTTAGAAAGTCAGCTGGGCTCGCTCCTCCTTGTCTGACCATATGGATCGGCTCCACATTCACCACGTGCTGAGAAGTATGCTCCTGTGTTGAGCTCCCCTTCCTTATTAGCGTGTCTTACTCCGGCCGCGTGAGGCGCCTCTGCAGACAACCGGAAAGCACCCTGCAACCCATCCCCGGAGCCTACCCTCTCACCCCGGTTGTTGGTCTCCACCTCATCCGGTTCAGAAGCAGACGGGCTCTCCCTCGTCATTTGTTCCGCCAACGACCGGAACTCCACCAATGCCGCCTCCACCTTGTCCAAGTACTCCCGGACGACGTTCTTTACCCGGGCTGGCCCTTCCAACCTCGGCTGGGTGATCTTCTGGTCATACAACCGGGCCTTGGTCTGCACCTCCCCTCCTGGTTGGAACAACTGGACCACCTTCGTGATGCATGACCGGCCGGTTTCCCCCACGCATCTGATTGTCTCTTCTTGCCCCTTGATGTGCTCCTTTTGTGTCCGGATGTGGGCCTCCATCCACTGGACGTATTCTGACTTCCTACGCAGCTGTTCTTTCTGGTCCAGCACGAGGATGGCCACCTCGCTCACCTGTTCCCGGCTCCTGTGGAGCCTCTTCCGGAGTTTCTGGATCAGCCCCGGGTACTCCAACACGTCATCGCTCCGGAGGAGGTTTCCTACCTCCCTTAGTGCAGCGAACAAAGGGGCGTACCTATCATTCATCAAGTCGAATGCTACCCGGTTCGTGAGGAGAATTTCCTCTACTGCAAGTGGAGCCTCCTCATGTGCTTCTCCGGATGGTCCTGCTTCCCGGGCTAGCTCCTCTCTCACGGGTGGTCTCTGCTCCCGATCTCCCTCGTCCCAGGACTCCTCCTTGTCGTCCTCTCCATCGTCAGCATTCCTGGAACGAGCTCTCGGGTTATTCAATGGAGTGGTCTTCCTCTGGGCCTAACTCTACTTCTTGACTGGAGTAACCTCCTGGATGTCCTGATCTTCCTGATCGGCCTTCTTTTGAGTCCTCTCTTTGTTTTGTCCTAAACTCCTGTCGAGGTCCTTCCCCACCCAGTCGGCCTTCCTCTCGGTCCTCCCTTCTTTCCTGCCGCTCCTCCCGTTGCGGCCCGACAGTACCCGGTTGGCCACTCTCCCAGCGGTCCTCCTTCTTCTTCTCCTTCTCTGGAATGGCGCTGGCGCCACCCAGCTGCTTCCGCGCCGCATCTTCTCTCTCCCCTGTCCGGTTGAGGCGTGTTCAGCAGCTCCCTTTTCTCCGGTTGGGCCATCTACCTCTCCTCCGGTTGCAGCGCAAACCCTGGCCGGCTGGTCCTGGCTTATCCTCCCGGATGTGCTGGCTTCTGCTAGGTCGGGCTCCTCTCCCCCGGAATAGGAGGAATGTCCAACCTCTTCTTCTCCTGTTCCGTGATGCATCCGTATTTCTCGTACAAGTGATAGAGGAACGGAGCAAGCGCACAACCCTTCTTGTTCCTGAGATTCCGAGCCATCTTCTAGGTGTTCGGGTGCACCAAAAAGATCAACTTGGGCTTCTCGGTGCACCAGAATGCCAAACGGATGGCAACCAGTCTCAGAGGTTAGAAGGGTTGTCTTCTTGCCCCTTTCCTTTATCATCTGTACGAGGACAAATGCATTGTCGTAACACGTGGTACCGGATACTCTCCTAGAGCGCACTTTTTTGTATTAAGAATGTTTGTAAAGGTGATTTCCAGGTTATCGTTCCGCGGAGACTCTGTGAAGTGGGAAGTTTTCGGAGACTGACCCGGATTGGTGATTGCTCTCTTCCGGTCACCAATTAACTCCCTTTTTCCGTACTAAAACTGGATCTTCCCTACTGACTAATCCGGCTATGGCTAGATCCGGTTTCTATCCGGGTTGGAAGCTTAACCAACCCTACTCCACCCGGTCTAACCTAACTACTAAATCCGGTTTTTCCTTAACCTCTGTTTTCCCTTAAAGGGTTCTCCATTTGCATTTTTAAGGATGCTGGATTTAAAGTCACACCCTCCTCTACTGATTTCCGTGACAGGGGATTCACCACTTCCCGGTTCTCCAAACTCAACTCTCTAGTCCGGATACTTCCCAAATTGCTCTTCAACTATGGACTTGTCCCAAACCCCTGGCCGGTCACACAAGCGCAACCGCGTTTCCCCCATCTCTCCAAAATACTACAACGACTTGCTAACGGGAATGGACAGTATGCGGGGTGTCCGGAAGAGATTGAATTACTCACGACCCGTTTTACTGTAGCTTCCCCGTACCCTACAATTGCAAGATCTACTTGGATGCTGGCACCTCTATCGAACTACCCATCCAGGAGTTCTGAAAGAACCGGAGTACCCCCTACTGCTCAATCAATTACTAACCCGGATTATCTCCTGCAACCGGACACGGAATACCCCACATTCAAATGATCCAAACTCTTCTAAATTTTTTACCCGGTCTTTTAACTGACTCGTACACCAAACGCCCGAATCCAGGAAATCCTCAGATCCTACATTCCCAGGATCTGGAAATCCGGGGAACTCTCACCACGATTCAGTTTCTATCCTAATCCGCTATTTAACATTAGAATTCTAAAAAGTCTATACACAAAAAGTCTTCTAATCTACCTACTCAAAAAGCCCTACTCTAAGTGGCCGGATCCACTAAATCCGGACCACTAATCCCGGACCCTTGGTGGTCCCTGGCAGTTGCTCATCGTCCGTTGGCTGCCCCTCCTCTTTTTTTGGGTTCTCCACCACAACTGGAAAAGCCGGCCCGTCGCCTTGTGCTCCGTGGTGTGCCTGCTGCTCCTCGGTTGGTTCGTCCTCTTGTGCACCTCCTGGTTGATCGTCCTGGCCCTCCCTATGGTCTTTCTTCTCTGCCCGGTTGGGCACCCATCTCCTCTATGTCTTCCTCTGGATTTAGGAAGTCTGCTGGGCTCGCTCCTTGGGGTCTGACCATGTGGACTGGCTTCACATCCATCACGGGCTGGGAAGTATACTCCTGTGTTGAGCTCCCCATCCTCATCAGCCGCTCGATCTCCCCCGCCTAAGGCGCCTCTGCAAACATCCGGAAAACACCCTCCAACCCATCCCCGGAGCCTACCCTCTCACCCCGGTTGTTGGTCTCCACCTCATTCGGTTCAGAAGCAGTGGGGCTCTCCCTCGTCATTTGTTCCGCCAACGACCGGAACTCCATGAATGCCGCCTCCACCTTGTCTGAGTATTCCCGGACGACGTTCTTTATCGGGGCTGCCCTCTTCCAACCCCGGCAGGGTGATCTTCTGATCGTACAATCGGGCCTTCATCTGTACCTCCCCTCCCAGTTGCAATAACTGCACCACCTTCGTGATGCATTGCCGGCTAGTCTACCCACGCACCGGATGGTCTCCTCCTGCCTTCGGATGTGCTGCTCCTTTGTCCGGATATGGGTCTCCATCTTCTGGATGTACTCTGATTTCCGGCGCAGCTGTTCCTGCTCGTCCAGTACGAGGATGGCCGCCTCGCTCACCTTTTCCCGGCTCCTGTGGAGCCTCCTCTAGAGTTTCCGGATCAGCTTCGGGTACTCCAACACGTCATCGCTCCGGAGGAGGTTTCCTACCTCCCTTAGTGCAACGAACAAGGGAGCGTACTTCTCCGTTGCCAAATCCAGGGCTACCCGGGTCGTCACGAGGATGTCCTCTACCGCAAGTGGAGCCTCGTCCTCATCCTGTGCCTCTCTGGATGGTCCTGCTTCACGGACTGGCTCCTCTCTCACAGCCGGTCCCTCCTTTCAATCTCCCTTGTCCCCGGACTCCTTCTCGTCGTCCTCTCCACCGTCTGCCTCCTTAGAACGAGCCTTCCGGTTGTTCAATGGAGTGGTCTTCCTCTGGGCCTGACCCTTCTTTTTGCGAGGAGTGATCTCCTGGATGTCCGGATCCTCCTCTCTGTCGGGTGTGAGGATCAACTTCCTCTTCCGCTCCGGATGCTCCAGAGGACGCGCTTAGGAAGGACCTCCCTCATCCGGTTTAGAACTTGCTACTGGATCATGCCACTTCTTCCGGGTCAGCTTCGGCTGCGGTGATTCCTCCCCTGAATAGTCTTCTTCCGGGTCTTCCCTCCGCTTTGTCCTCAACTCCTGTCGAGGTCCTGCTCCACCCGGTCGGCCTTCCTTTGGGTCCTTTATCTTTTCCTGCCGCTCTTCCCGTTGTGGCCCGACACCACCGGGTTGGCCTCCCTCCCGGCGGTCCTCCTCCTTCATCTTCTCCTTCTCTAGAATGGCGCTGGCGCCACGCGGCTGCTTCCGCGCTAGATCTTCTCTCTCCTTCCGGCGTTCCTCCCGGATGCTTCCCTTGTCCGGTTGAGGCGTGTTCAGCAGCTCCCTTTTCTCCTGTTGGGCTATCTCCCTCTCCTCCGGTTGCAGCGCAGGCCCTGGCCGGCAGGTCCCCGCTTCTCCTCCTGGATGTGCTGCCTTCCACTTTGCTGGGCTCTTCTCCCCCGGAATAGGAGGAATCTCCAACCTCTTCTTCTCCTCCTCCGTGATGCACTCGTTCTTCTCGTACATGTGGTAGAGGAACGGAGCCACCGCACATCCTTTCTTGTTCTTGAGAGTCCGGGCCATCTTCTGAGTGTTCCGGTGCACCAAATACGCCTAGTTGATCTGCTTTCGGCTGAGCAGAGCGGATAGGATGCCCCTCGCTAGTGTGACTGTGAGGGTGGTGGGCTTCTCCGGGTTGAGGATGGGCACCACGTACTCAAGCAGATGCTGTTCCCGGGGATTCATGCAATCCGCCAGCTTGAATCCATCGTGATCCGAGAGGTAGCTGAAGCGTTTTTTCACCCAATCCGTGTCTCCCTTGCTGCCTGGTTCCAAGTCGCTCGTATCCGGGAAGTCGTATGTGGCGCCCCAATGCTCCCAGGTTCAATTCCCGTACTTCGCCCGGATGCTTGACCGGAAGGCAGACTCCATACCTCCGCCCTCAATTTCTCCCAGCATGTTGGCGTCCTGCACATCCCGCACCTTGCCAAACAATCCCAAACACTCGATGGTCTTGAGGTCCTTGAGCAGGTCCCTGAAATCTCCCGAATGCCGCGGAATATCGGAAGTATCCTCTTCTCCAGGATTTTGGACCCGACCTCTTTGCGCGCCATGGCTGCTGCGTCCAGGTGCGCTTCCCTATTCCTCTGTGAGGGGGAAAGCTTGTACGAAAGCCTTAAAACTATGTATTAAGGCTCATTCAAAGACTTTGATCAAGTCCATCGCATTTAGGCACGCACACACAATTATCATTGATACAACACGTGTGACCATTCGGCAGCGACGAATTACGCCCAGCTACCGGCATTGACAGGCTACATTGACGGGCTTCGGCTAAGTAGCGAAAGTCAACGTCTCGGCATCTACAAACTACATCAAGTCAAGATTGACCCACGACTTTCGCAAAGGCTTACAGAGAGCATCATTAAAAATTTATTATCGGTCAAAATATTGGCGTGATGCCAAATGTATTTACATCAAAACATTACATACTTTGCGAAGGTCCGTAGACTTACGTAATATTCCAATACTATAAAATTCTCAAATCTGTTTGAAAAGCCACATCAATATTCGATTAACAAGCTGAAAAATAAAGTCGTATTACATGAATGTATGTGAGCGAAACAACACAGGTGGTGATCAAAATGCTTCACGGATCTCCGTCAAAAGGTGGGGATCAAACCGACATACCTAAGAGGAAGAGGAGGAGGAAGCCTGTGTATAGTTCTGCCAAAGAGATCAAGCAATCTAGAATGAGAACCGAGAACTTGAAACCCCGACATGCAGGGTTGAGACAGAAAGTAGGGGATCTTGACAGGGGAAGCAAATCGGAAGAAGGGGAGCAACAACCTCAAGCACAAACCTCGACTTTGACGAGATTCAACTCAGCAGAATCCAGGAGACATAGGTAAGAAACATTGTAGCCGCAATTAATGGGCTTGGCAGTGCACTTCGATCGTTTTTGCTACCGCACGATATTTTGGCCTCACAATCCTTTCCCTAGTGTTGTTACGACCTTTGCACCGTACGATCTCGTCCCCTAAGAACTAAGGGCTTTTGTATTGAATGATAGTTTGTTCGCCTCCATTATCATATTGGGTCATGGGCCGCGGACAATGTACGTTTCGTGAACTTTGCGTTTGTGTCTTGTCAAGCGGATGAAGTGCGAGTTTGCGTAGTTTGAATTGCAAAGTGGACTGTGAGCTAGGGTTTGCGAGCGCAGTGCCACTGCCACATCTATTGTGCGCTTTGTGTGTGTCAGCCAATCTGGTCAGAGTGTGCGTTGAGTGCTCAATGCAATCACGATAGTGGCGTTTGAGTGTGTGATGTGATCAGCGGAGCAGAGTTACAAGCGACAAGAGTGAGAGTGCGGACTTAGCAGCAGCTATTGTGTCATGGCGGCGGCGCCGTTCGTGATTAGGGATTAAGTAGTCCGATTTCATTTGTTTCGTTTGCTAGGAGATGGAACCAACGGAGGCCCAGGGGTCGCTCGAGATGGTGGTGTAAAGCAGCGCCATGATCGGGGAGCAGAGCCCTAGTTCCATAGTGGAACACGGCAAACGGGCAGCATTTGTGGCACAAACCAGTCGTGGCGGAAGAGGGTGCGTGGAAGCCGGAAGACAATTGACGATTCACAAGGGACACCAGTGACTCTGAGGATGACAGGAACAGCAAGGCCCAATGTGGAAGAGGGCATCATGCGGCGTAGAGAGCGGTTGAAGATGTCGGCACACACTTCATCCCCCAAAGTGAGCGGACGCTCGGAACCCGAGAACATTCAGGGACGACGCAGCAGCAAAACATCGGATACTAGAGGAGAATCGAGGGAGTCAGGCGAGGAGGCTGGGACTGAGGCCGACTGTATTCCCGAGATCAAAGTTGCAAATGAGGATCCAATGGCAACTGCGCCCGCGGAAGAGCTAAGCAAAGAAGAGGAGGAGTCGGAACTTCCAGTTAGCATTATCGCAGCCGAGGAGCAGATTGAGAAAGACTATCGCCGAGACTCATTTTCCTGTGTGAATCTGATGCGCCATCTACTGATTGAGAAGTTTAGCAAGTTAAAGATTCGCTGTGTCGAATGGTCGGAATGCCCGAGGTGAGGGTGACGTTGGAGAGGGAGGTGCAGAGGTTGATGCAGGAGTTTCAGTATGGATACCGGCCCAGATCCGCTTGCTTCGACGTAGCAGCAACCAGCAGTGACAGAAGCAAGATAATTGTACGTTCCGAGATTGAGGAAACCTAGAACGATGAATGGAAGGAGGAGAACAGGAAGTTTGAGGCGATTCTCAATCAGGACTATGATTTACAGCAGGTGAGTGGTCTCATGTTTTTCGTGTGGGTCGGAAATCATAGACTTCAAGCCTGGAAGCGAGTGATAGCGGCCCAGCCCGAGGATCTGAACAAGTGGTACAGCGAGAGTGGAAACCCGGACTACATAGTTCTAGATATACCTCACGGCGTTTCGCAGATTCGAACAGCAATGCATGACATCAACTTGTAAGTTCACATTACTTGTTGTTCTAGAATTCTATGAACCCTATTCTAGAATCCTATTACTAAGCTTCATGAATGCAGGGACAACAAAGTCGCACACGTGAAGTCAAACTTGTGGCACGAGTTAGAGCGTGTTCACTGCTTTGGGAGCCAAAGTGTAGAGTACTACAAGCCACTGATTAGCGAAGCAAAGTATAATGATTGTCTTATCACGAAGGCGAAGAGTAATACGTGGTACCTGCTCACCGGCGACATGATGATCTGTTTTCTATATGTAATACTAAATACACACTCACTGGTCGCATCACCTGATTCATTTTATGTGCATGTTGTTGAATTGGAAGAGCAAATAATCATTGAGAGGCAAATTTTACATCGTTGAAAGGTGAGCAGGACAAAATTGAAGCTTTGGCGGAGGACGCGTCAATGCTGTACAAATTAGACATTGCTTCGGAAAATCAGACAATAAGGGGTCACCGCAATGCTCTTGACGAGGCGATCACGAAGCTGAAAAGGGACCTTGTTGTAGGATTTAGCAAACTCCAGTCGATTGCAAATCCAGCCATGGGCCCAAAATTCATGAATGAGGTAGGCTTCCGAACACTCTAGTGACAATTGATATAACGAGCACGCCACTCGGGGCCACTTTGCAACATGAATAGATTGCCTGGCGCGACATAGAGTAACTCCTAGGTCCTGCTGGCCTCGTACGAGCTGCGCTGGAAATGCAGCACGAGCTCGCTAGTGTGACCCTCTTATGACCGTGACTATCTCCAAACCGTGACTAACCTAAGCCATTGAGTGGCTTTAAGTGAGCCCTTGGTCCCGGAGCTCTTGACAATCGCTGCGCTCGAGATGCAGCTTGAGCTCGAGGTTGGTGCTATAGCGTGGCTCTAAATAACCCATCCAAGCCAATAGGCTTGCATTGGCCGCGCACGGGATGCAGCTCGAGGTCGTGGTTGGTGCCCATGGCGTGGCTATGAATAACCCATCGAAGTCGATAGGCTCGCATTCGCCGAACACGGTGTCGAACCTCGTTTATTTCAAAACGGGCAGTTAGGGTTTGTAGGGCAGTAAACGGTAGCCTAGCCGCCATAAACGGGAGAAATAGCGTTCATTATGACCTCTTTAATTATTTGGAGAGAGTGGTGCTCTCGCGAGCGCCTTAGGTGTTCACTACGGAGCCTGAGAATGGCGGCGGACCGGACAGGAGACCGGATGGGATGCCAGAGGTCTGGGGACGGGCCTCTTCCGGTCCCGGCCACGATCCAGGATTTCAATTGGCCGGGCCACCTTAAATAGGCCGGCCCACTATTCTTTGCTCCCCGGTTCCTCCAGTTCTTCGCGCACGCCATTTTTTGTAGTTCCGGAGAGGGATAGAATTTCCATTTTGTGCCCGGAGGTAGAGAGCAGTGAGCGATCGTCTTGTACAGATTCTGAGCGCCTGGGAGTGAGAGAAACTGAACACCCGGTGAGAAACAGTGACGCGAGATTAGAATTTGGAATAGGCGAGCATCCGGACAGTGCGCACCGCCAGTTCCGGCGGAGTTTGAGGAAGAAAGTGAGTGCGCAGTTACAAAGAGGGTCGCGGGGTCTCCGAGAGGTCAGGAGAACACCACGGAAGCGGAAAGGGAAGCGCTTGGAGCAGGAGGCGCGTGGTTTGCCGAGGAAAGAGAAAGCGCATCCGGTGAAGAAGCTGCACGACACCCGGAGGAGTGAAAAATTCTGCCCAGGGTCCGCAGCCATGGCACGCAGGGAAGCCGGGGCCAAGATTCCGAAGAAGCGCATTTGCCCGGACATTCCGCAACACGAGGGAGACTTCGATGAACTAATGCAGGACCTCCAGAAGATGGGATGTTTGGGATTGTTTGAGAGAGTGTGGGATGTGCAGGACTCCCGGATGCTAGAAAAAATCGAGGGCGGGCCAATGGTGGACGCCTTCCGGACAACCATCCGGGCGAAGTATGGAAGTTGGACCCAGGAGATGTGGCGGGCATTATACGACTTCCTGGACACCAAAGAGGGCCTAGAACCGGGAGGCAAGGGCGACACGCATTGGGTGAAGGTGCGATTCAGTCATCTCTTGGACAAGGACGGGTTCAAGGTGGCGGATTGCATACTGCCCCGGGAGGAAGGGCTGCTGCTGTACGTAGTGCCTATCCTCAAGCCGGAGAAGCCCACCACTCTCACTGTGATGCTGGCCCGGGGTATCTACTCCGCTCTTCTCCGGGGGAAACGGATCAACTGGGCGATCCTGATTCACTGGAACACGCAGAAGTGGGCGGGTAACCTCCACAACAAGAAGGGATGCCTGTTGGCTCCATTTCTCTACCACTTGTACGAGAAACATGGGTGTCTCACGGTGGAAGAGAAGAAGAGGTTGGAGGTAGTGCCCATTCCGGGAGTGAGAAGCCCGGCCAAGAAGAAGACGGCTCTTCCGGGAGGAGGAGCGGGGACCAGCAGACCCGGTTCGTCGTCCCGACCGGAGGAAAGAAGAATGGCTCCACCTGCACCCCAACCGGATAGGAGCAGCTTCCGGAGAGTGGAGCGCAGGATGGAGAGGGAAGACCACCCGGTAAGAAGACAACCGGGCGAGGCTAGCACCAATTCAGAGCATAGGACCAAGCGGAGAGAAGACCGCCCGGAGGGAGGCCAACCGGGTGGCACCAGGCCGCAGCAGGAGGAGCGGCACGAGAAGAGAAAGGACCCGGAGCTAGATCGACCGGGTGGGGTAAGATCTCAGCAGGAGCTGAGAACAAAGCGGAGGGAGGATTCGGATGAAGAGGAAGAGGAGGAGGATTCTCCATAGCCGAAGCTGACTCGGAAGAAGCCGGTGAGAGGTCCAGGGGCAGCCCCTCAACCGGAGGTGGGCGGTCCTTCCCGAATGCGACCTCGGTTGGAATTGGTCGAGCAGCCCAGGCTAGGGGAGGAGACAAGGCCTTCTCTACCACAGCCCTAGGAGCAACCGGTGGATGGATCTGGACCAATGGAGGAGGATCCTGCTCCAGCGGCTCCACAGGAACCTATGGAAGAGGAGAACCGGACAGACCGGGAGGGAGGTCCGTCTCAGCCGCGACCCCAAGGCCTGAAGAGAAAGTTAGTCTTCAGAGTTGAGGAGGACGAAGAGTCGGAAGGACCGCAGACTACACCTCGGAAGAAGAAGGGACTAGCCCGGAGGAAGATGCCCCCACTCAACAAACGTCCCAAGGAAGCAAGGGTGGACGAAGAGGAAACCGGAGACGAGCGGAACCGGGAGAAGGGAGTGCTTGCGGGAGCAGAACCGGTCCGGGAAGCAGGCCCATCTGGAAATGTGCCAGCGGAACAAGGAGAACCGCTCCGGGTGAGGGACATGCTGCTGCAAACCAGGATGGCACAGGACATGGTGACGGAGCAATACAACCCCATGTTCGTTGCGCTCCGGGAGACAGGGACTCCTCTCCGGACAAGCGACGCTCCGGAGTATCCGACGCGGGTTTGGAAACTTCAGAGGAAACTCATCCGGAGCAGGGAGAGGGAGAACGAGCTAACCGGACAACTGCAAAGTATCATGAGGGCAGAAGGCGAATCCGCGGCTTTCTTGAAGGGTTTTGAGGAGGAGCTGCAACGAAAGGTAGCCTACATCAAGAAGATGGAGGCACACGTACAAAGAAACAAGTTGCAGATCCGGGAGCAATCGGATACCATCCGGAGAGTAGCAGAGAGGAGCCGGCAGTGCGTCTCCAAGTTGTCGGGGTTGTTCCAATCGGATGGAGAGGCACAGACGGAGGACCGGTTGTACGACGAGCGGGTACTTCAGCCGGGATTGGAGGGAGCAGCCCGGATGAAGAATGTAGTCCGGGAGTACTCGGACAAGTATGAGCCGTATTTGGTGGAGTTCCCGATACTGGCGGAGTGTATGAGGGAGAGCTCTTCGGAGAAGGAACCGGATCAGGAGGAAACCACCAACCGTGGCGAGAGGGTAGGTTCCAAGGATGGGTTGCAGGGGGTGTTCAGTCTTTCTGCAGATGCTCCTCAAGAAGGGGAGATCGACCGGTTGATGCGGAATGATAGCTCAACTCAGGAACATACCTCCCGGACCGTGCTGGATGTGGAGCCAATCCAAATGGTCCTACCCGCAGGAGTGAGCCCAGAGGAAGTCCACGATTTGAGCGAAGGTATGGAGGCAATGGATGTCCAACCGGACAGGGCGGAAAAGCAACAGGAAGGAACATAGGTGGGACAGCCGGCGGCGCACGGAATGCGAGGAGATTGGCCGGCGGATCTTATCGTGGTGGAAAGCTGGGAAGATGAGGAGGAGCAGCCGCAGGAGGACCAGTAGCTGCCCGGAGTCATCGGGGGTCCAGAATCAGTGGCCAGGACTTAGCGGATCCAGCCACTTAGAATAGGACTTTTTTTGAGTAGGTAGGGTAGGAGCTTTTTGTTGTAAATGACTTCTAGGATTTTTATGTTAATGGCGGCTTAGGATAGGAATTGAGCTGTGGTGGAGGCCCCCCCCCAGATTTCCAGATCCCGGGAATGTGGCATTTGAGGATCTCCCGGATGTGGAATTTGGGTTGGCCTTTTTATCAAGGGATGTTCTTCATTCCTTGGGTCTTTTTGTGTATCTTTGTTCCGTGTAAATGAGTAGAAGCATTTTCTTTGCACGAACAATGTGTGTGTGTGTGTGTGTGGGTGTGTGCATAAGTGTGTTTGCTTGTGTTGCGGGAACAGTGGCGCAACTAGTCCCTTGGTGACCGGATGAGTTAGCCAGGCTCGGACGTGAAGTCAGTTAAGAGACCGGATAGGAGATTTGGAGGAATTAGGAGCGTTTGAAAGTGATATACTCTGTATGTGGTTGTAGGTGAAATCCGGGTTAGTCGCTGGGAGAGTAGGAGGGGGTACTCCGGTTCTTCCAGAACTCCTGGACGGGTAGTTCAGTAGAGGTTCCAGCATCCGGATAGATCTAGCAACTGTAGAAGTGTGGGAAGGATTAGAGTAATACGAGTCTTGACGTTTTCAATCCCTCCCAGACACCCCGGCTACTGTCCATTCCGGTCAACAAGTCGTTGTAGTACTTTGAGGATTAGGGGGAAACTCGGTTGCGCTTGAGTGACCGGCTATGGTTTTGGGATGAATCCATAGTTGAAGAGTAAACCGGAGAGTACCCGGATTAGAGAGCGGAGGTTGGGTGACCAAGAACTGGTGAAACCCCCGTCACGGTAATCAGTGGGGAAGGGTGTAACTTTAGATCCAGCATCCTTGAAAATCTAAATAGAGAACCCTCCGAGGGAAACAGAGGTTAAATGGTAAACCAGATTTAAGAGTTGGGATTTGATCGGGTGGAGAAGGGTTGGGAAAGTCTCCAACCCGGACAGAAACCGGATCTAACCATAGCCGGGTCGGTCAGTAGAATAGATCCGGTTTTTGTAAGGAAAGACGGAGAGATTTGGTGACCGGGAGAGAGTAGTCACCAACCCGGGACAGTCTCCGGAAACTTCCTACTTCACAGAGTCTCCGCGGAACGATAACCCGGAAATCACCTCTACAAGCATTCTTAATACGAAAAAGTGCGCTCTAGGGCAGTATCCGGTACCACGTGCTACCACACACAGAATGCAGCTCGAGGTCGTGGTTGGTGCCCATAACGTGGCTCTGAATAACCCATCGAAGTCGATAGGCTTGCATTGGCCGCGCACGGGATGCAGCAGGAGGTCGTGGTTGGTGCCCATGGCGTCGCTCTCAATAACCCATCGAAGCCAATAGGCTTGCATTCGCCGCGCACAGGATGCTGCTCCAGGTCGTGGTTGGTGCCCATGGCGTGGCTCTGAATAGCCCATTGAAGCCGATAGGCTTGCATTGGCCGCGCACGGGATGCAGCTCGAGGTCATGGTTGGTGCCTATGGCGTCGCTCTGAATAGCCCATCGAAGCCGATAGGCTTGCATTGGCCGCGCACGGGATGCAGCTGGAGGTCGTGGTTGGTGCCCATGGCGTGGCTCTGAATAGCCCATCGAAGCCGATAGGCTTGCATTGGCCGCGCACGGGATGCAGCTGGAGGTCGTGGTTGGTGCCCATGGCATGGCTCTGAATAGCCCATCGAAGCCGATAGGCTTGCATTGGCCGCGCACGGGATGCAGCTGGAGGTCGTGGTTGGTGCCCATGGCGTCGCTCTGAATAGCCCATCGAAGCCGATAGGCTTGCATTGGCCGCGCACGGGATGCAGCACGAGGTCGTGGTTGGTGCCCATGGCGTCGCTCTCAATAACCCATCGAAGCCGGTAGGCTCGCACTGGCTGTGCAGGGGATGCAGCTCGAGCTCGTGGTTGGTGCCCATGGCGTCGCTCTCAATAGCCCATCGAAGTCGATAGACTCGCATTGGCCGCACTCGGGATGCAGCTGGAGGTCGTGGTTGGTGCCCATGGCGTGGCTCCGAATAATCCATCGAAGTCGATAGGCTCGCATTAGCCGCGCACGGGATGCAACTCGAGGTTGTAGTTTGTGCCCATGGCGTGGCTCTGAATAACACATCGAAGCTGGTAGGCTCGCTTTGGCCGCGCACGGGATGCAGCTGGAGGTCGTGGTTGGTGCCCATGGCGTGGCTCTGAATAGCCCATCGAAGCCGATAGACTTGCATTGGCCGCGCACGGGATGCAGCTGGAGGTCGTGGTTGGTGCCCATGGCGTCACTCTGAATAACCCATCAAAGCCGATAGGCTTGCATTGGCCGCGCACGGGATGCAGCTCGAGGTCGTGGTTGGTGCCCATGGCGTCGCTCTGAATAGCCCATCGAAGCCGATAGGCTTGCATTGGCCGCGCACGGGATGCAGCTCGAGGTCGTGGTTGGTGCCCATGGCGTCGCTCTCAATAACCCATTGAAGCCGGTAGGCTCGCACTGGCTGTGCAGGGGATGCAGCTGGAGGTCGTGGTTGGTGCCCATGGCGTCGCTCTCAATAACCCATTGAAGCCGGTAGGCTCGCACTGGCTGTGCAGGGGATGCAGCTCGAGCTCCTGGTTGGTGCCCATGGCGTCGCTCTCAATAGCCCATTGAAGTCGGTAGACTCCCATTGGCCGCACTCGGGATGCAGCTGGAGGTCATGGTTCGTGCCCATGGCGTGGCTCTGAATAATTCATCGAAGTCGATAGGCTCGCATTGGCCGCGCACGGGATGCAGCTCGAGGTTGTAGTTTGTGCCCATGGCGTGGCTCTGAATAACACATCGAAGCTGGTAGGCTCGCTTTGGCCTCGCACGGGATGCAGCAGGAGGTCGTGGTTGGTGCCCATGGCGTGGCTCTGAATAGCCCATCGAAGCCAATAGGCTTGCATTGGCCGCGCACGGGATGCAGCTGGAGGTCGTGGTTGGTGCCCATGGCGTGGCTCTGAATAGCCCATCGAAGCCGATTGGCTTGCATTGGCCGCGCACGGGATACAGTTGGAGGTCGTGGTTGGTGCCCATGGCGTGGCTCTGAATAGCCCATCGAAGTCGATAGGCTTGCATTGGCCGCGCACGGGATGCAGCTGGAGGTCGTGGTTGGTGCCCATGGCGTGGCTCTGAATAGCCCATCGAAGCCGATAGGCTTGCATTGGCCGCGCACGGGATGCAGCTGGAGGTCGTGGTTGGTGCCCATGGCGTCGCTCTGAATAACCCATCGAAGCCGATAGGCTTGCATTGGCCGCGCACAGGATGCAACTTGAGCTCGTAGTTGGTACCCATGGCGTGGCTCTGAATAACCCATCAAAGTGGATAGGCTTGCATTGGCTGCGCACGGGATGCAGCTCGAGGTCGTGGTGGGTGCCCATGGCGTGGCTCCGAATGACCCATCGATGCTGATCGGCTCGGAATGGCCTCGCACGGGATGCTGCTTGAGCTCGCAGATGCTGCCCTTTACGTCGCGAATAGTAACCCATCGATGCCGATGGACTCGTTTGGACTACGCTCGAGTTGGAATTTCAAGATAATTAAGATCATTTGCCTAATTAATGTCATTATCGGGACATTTTGATACATTCTTTAATTAAGCTTTACAAAATGCTTAACAAATGGCACTCCAAGTGGGGCTTTGAGTAACCCATCGATGCCGATGGGCTCGCAATGGCTGCACTGGAGATACAACTGGAGCTTGTGGTTGGTGCTCATAGCGTGGCTATGATTAACCCATCGATGTCGATGGGCTCGTATTGTTGCGCTCGAGATGCAGCCGGAGCTCGTAGATGCTGCCCTTTTTGTGGCTGTGAGGTATCCATCAATGTTGATGGGCTCGCAATGGCTGCGCTGGATATGCAATCAGATTTTGCAAGTGCTGCCCTTGTCGTAGCTCTAAGTAACCGATCGATGTGGATGGGCTCGTTATGGCTGCACTCGAGATGCACCGGAGCTCGCAGATGTTGCCGTTGTTGTGGCTCTGAGTGATCCATCAATGTCGATGGGCTCGCAATGGGTTCGCAATGGCATGACCATGAGTTACTCTTTAGTCTCTCTATCCTTGCACTTGCTGCGCTCGAAGCGGAGCTGGAGGTCGCGAAGTGCCCTTTGCATGACCATGAGTTACTCCTTTGTCCCTCTGGCCTCGCTCAAGTTGTAGCTCGAGCTTGCTCTAGCTATGCGGGAGATGCAACACAAGGACACTAGTGGCATTCATAAAAGTAATAATTCGTATTGATGATTTATAAAATTCTGAGTTTGGCAGATACGCAAGCATTTCGGGTCAACTCCCTCTCAGAGAATCGAGATGCACCTCGACAAACTTCAAACAATAGCAACTACTCTTGTCGCTGCAACGCATAAGATCATGTGGCTCAAGTGGTAAAACAGCGGGCAGGCCAATCGTGACACATACTTCATCCCGCGACCTTTGTGTCTAGAGAGTCAGTTGCTTCCTTAGATGAACTGGGCGTCCTTCTATGCGGGGGTAAGTTCCTTAACAACTTATTTCCCTGACTTATATGTGGACATTGGTGTTGCAAAAGTTCGGGTCTGAACTCAATTTGTTCCACTCGTTGAATTTTGCAGCTAGAGGATAAAACTGTTAAAATAATTGACAACCTCTTATCGTCATTGGATCTCCAGCCGGTGAATTACGACTCGCATCCCACCTACTTGCTCAAGTGTCGTTGCTAAGTCTGGGAGAAAGCATACATGTGAAGCTTCACAGTGTCGAACCTCGTTTATTCTAAAACGGGCAGTTAGGGTTTGTAGGGCAGTAAGGGGTAGCCCAGCTGTCATAAATGGGAGAAATAACGTTCATTATGGCCTCTTTATTTATTTGGAGAGAGTGGTGCCCTCGTGCGCACCTTAAGTGTTCACTACGGAACTTGGGAATGGCGGCGGACCGGACAGGAGACCGGATGGGACACCGGATGTCGGGGGACAGGCCTCTGCCAGTCCCGGCCACGATCCGGGATTTGAATTGGGCCGCCTTAAATTGGGCGGCTCACTATTCATTCCTCCCCGGTTCCTCCAGCCCTCCGCTCACACCATATTTCACAGTTCCGCACAACGATACGGTTCCCGTTTTGCGCCCGGAGGTAGAGAGCATTGAGCGACCGGCTTGTGACAAGTTTGAGCGCTCGGGAGTGAGGGAAATTGAACACCCGGTGAGAAACGGTAGCGCGAGGCTAGAATTTGTGAGAGGCGAGCACCCGGACAGTGCGCGCCGCCATTTCCGGCGGAGTTTGCGGAAGGGAGTGAGTGCGCAGCCAAGAAGAGAGTCGCGGGGCTCCGGGAGGTCAGGAGAACACCACGGAAGCGGAAAGGGAAGCGTTTGAAGTGGGAGGCGCGTGGTTTGCCGAAGAAAGAGAGCGCATCCGGAGAAGGAGCTGCGTCACTCCTGGAGGAGTGAAGAAGCCCGTCCGGAGTCCGCAACCATCGCACTCAGGGTGGCCGGGGCCAAGATTCCGGAGAAGCCCATTTGCCCAGACAAAAGTATGTAGTGCCCATTCTCAATCCGGAGAAGCCCACCACCCTCATCCTGACGCTGGCACAGGGCATCTACTCCGCTCTTCTCCGGGGATAAAGGATCAACTGGGCGATCCCGGTGCACCGGAACAAGCAGAAGTGGGCGGTGACCTCGACATCAAGGAGGCGTGCCCGTTGGCCCCATTTCTCTACCACTTGTACGAGAAACATGGGTGCGTCACGGTGGAAGAGAGGTAGAGGCTGGAGGTAGTGCCCATTCCGGGATTGAGAAGCCCGGCCAAGAAGAAGGCGGCTCTTCCGGGAGGTGAAGCGGGAACCAGCAGACCCAGTTCGTCATCCCGACCGGAGGAAAGAAGAATGGCTCCACCGGCACCCTAACGGGAGAGGAGCAGCTTCCGGGGAGAGGAGTGCAGGAAGGACAGGGAAGACCACCCGGTGAGAGGACAACCGGGCGAGGCCAGCACCAACCCGGAGCAGAGAACCAAGTAGAGAGAAGACCGCCCAGAGAGAGGCCAACCGGGTGGCGCCAGGCCGTAGCAAGAGGAGCGGCAGGAGAAGAGAAAGGACCCGCAGTTAGGCCGAGCGGGTGGGCCAAGACTTCATCAGGAGCTGAGATCAAAGTGAATGGAGGATCCGGACGAGGACGAGGAGGAGGAGTCTCCAGAGCCGCAGCTGACCCGGAAGAAGCCGGTCAGGGACCTAGAGGCAGCTCCTCAACCACAGGTAGGCAGTTCTTCCCAAATGCAACCTCGAGTGGATCCGGTGGTGGAGTCGAGGCCAACGGAGGAGACAGGGCCTTCTCCAACACAGCCCGAGGAGCAACCGGTGGAAAGGTCCGGACCAATGGAGGAGGATCCTGCCTCGGTGGCTCCACAGGAACAGACCGCAGAGGAGAACTAGCAAGATCAAGAGGGAGGTCCGTCTCTGCTGGGACTAGAGCATGTGAAGAGGAAGTTGGTCCTCACAGTCAAGGAGGAGGAAGAACCGGAAGGACCGCAGACCACACCCTGGAAGAAGAAGGGACCGGCCCGGAGGAGGACGACCCCACTCAACAAGCGTCCTTAGGAAGCAGGGGGGGACGAAGAGGAAACCTGAGACGAGGGGGACCGAGAGCAGGGAGTGCCAGCGGGAGCAGAACTGGTCCAGGAAGCAGGCCCATCCGGAGATGTGCGAGCGGAACGAGAAGAACCGCTCCGGGTGGAGGATATGCTTCTGCAAACCCGGATGGCACTGGACATGGTGACAGAGCAGTACAATCCTATGCTCGCTGCGCTCCTGGAGACAGGGACTCTTCTCCAGACAGGCGACACCCAAGAGTATCTGGCGCGGGTCCGGAAACTCCAGAGGAAACTCATCCGGAGCTGGGAGAGGGAGAACGAGTTGACCGGACAACTGCAGGGTATCCGGGAGGCAGAAGGCAAATCAGCGGCTCTCTTGAAGGGTTTGGAGGAGGAGTTGCAACGAAAGGTAGCCTACATCAAGAAGATGGAGGCGCACGTGCAAAGAAACGAGTTGCAGATCAAGGAGCAGGAGGATACCATCTGGTGGGTAGCAGAGACGAGCCGACAGTGCGTCACTTAGCTGTCGGGTTTGTTCCAATCAGATGGGGAGGCACAGATGAAGGCCCGGTTGTACGACGAGCGCGTAATCCATCCGGGATTGGAGGGAGCAGCCCGGATGAAGAATGTAGTCCGGGAGTACTCGGATAAGTATGAGTCCCGGTACTGGCGGAGTGTATGAGGGAGAGCTCTTGCGAGGAAGAACCGGATGAGGAAGAAGCCACCAACCGTGGTGAGAGGGTTGGTTCCAGGGATGGGCTGCAGGGTGTGTTCAACATCTCTGGAGATGCTCCTCAAGAGGGTGAGATCGACTGGTTGATGAGGATGAGAAGATCAACTCCGGAGCACACCTCCCGGACCGCGCTAGATGTGGAACCAATCCACATGGTCAGACCCGCCGGAGTAAGCCTAGAGGAGGTCCGGGATCTAAGCGAGGGTATGGAGGCAATGGATGTCCAACCGAACAGGGCGGAAAAGCATCAGGAGGGACCACATGTGGGACAGCCGGCAGCGCACGGAATGCGAGGAGATCGGCCGGCGGATCCGATCGTGGTGGGGAGCCCGGAAGATGAGGAAGAGCAGCCAAAGGAGGACCACTAGTTGCCCGGGACCACCGGGGGTCCGGAATCATTGGCCCCGACTTAGTGGATCCGGCCACTTAGTATAGAACTTTTTGTGTAAGTAGGGTAGAAGACTTTTTGATGTAAATGACTTCTAGGGTTTTGATGTTGATGGCGGCTTAGGATAGGAATTGAGCCGTGAAGGAAGCTCCCCAGATTTTCGGATCCTGGGAATGTAGGATCTGAGGATCTCCCGGATCTGGGCTTCGGGTTGGCTTTTTATCAAGGGATGTTCTTCATTCCTTGGGTCTTTTGTGTACCTTTGTTCCGTGTAAATGAGTAGAAGCACATATTCCTTGCACAAACTGTGTGTGTGTGTGTGTGTGTGTGCATATGTGTATTTGCTTGTATTATTTCCGGCACAGTGGCACAACTAGTCCCTTGGTGACCGGATGGATGAGCTAGGTTCAGACGTGAAGTTTGTTAAGAGACAGGCTAGGAGATTTGGAAGAATTAGAAGCGTTTTAAGGTGATGTTCCCCGTGTCCGGTTGTAGGTGAAAACACGGGTTAGTGGCTGGGAGAGCAGGAGGGGGTACTCTGGTTCTCTCAAAATTCCTTGATGGGTAGTTCAGTGGAGGTTCCAGCATCCAGGCAGGTCTTGCAACTGTAGAGTGTGGGAAAGTCGGAGTAAAACGAGTCTTGAAGTATTCAATCTCTTCCAGACACCCTCATTACTGTCCATTCCGGTTAGCAAGTCGTTGTAGTACTTTTGGGATTAGAGGGAAACCGGGTTGCGCTTGTGTGATTGGCTGTGGGTTTGGGATAAGTCCATAGTTGAAGAGCTAACCGTTTGGATAACTAAGAAGTGGTGAATCCCCTGTCACAGAAATCAGTAGGGGAGGGTGTGACTTTAGATCCAGCATCCTTAAAAATACAAATGGAGAACCCTGAAAGGGAAAACAGAGGTTAATGGGAAACCGGATTTAGGAGCTGGGCTTAGACCGGGTAGAGTAGGGTTGGTTAAGTTTCCAATCCGGACAGAAACCGGAAACTTCCCACTACACAGAGTCTCCGCGGAACGATAACCCGGAAATCACCTCTACGAGCATTCTTAATAAGAAAAAGAATGCTCTAGGGGAGTATCCGGTACCACGTGCTACCACATGGCTTTCCCACACTCTACAGTTGCAAGATCTGCCTGGATGCTGGAACCTATACCGAACTACCCGTCCACGAGTTCTGAGAAAACCGGAGTACCCCTTCCTGCTCTCCCAGCCACTAACCCGCGTTTCCACCTGCAACCGGACACAGAAAACCCCACATTCAAAGGCTCCTAATTCTTCCAGATCTCCTACCCGGTCTTTTAACTGACTTCACGTCCGAACCTAGCTAATCCATCCAGTCACCAAGGAACTAGTTGAGTCACTATTCCGGCAATAATACAAGCAAATACACATATGCATACACACACACACACACACAACATTTGTGCAAGGAATATGTGCTTCTACTCATTTACACAGAACAAAAGTACACAAAAAGACCCAACGAATGAAGAACATCCCTCGATAAAAAGCCAACCTAAAGCGCTGATCCGGGAGATCCTCAGATCCTACATTCCCGGGATTCGGTGATCCGGGGAGCTTCCTTCACGGCTCAATTCCTATCCTAAGCCGCCACTAACATCAAAACCCTAGAAGTCATTTACATCAAAAAGTCTTCTAACCTACCTACTCAAAAAGTCCTATTCTAAGTGGACGGATCCACTAAGTCCGGCCACTGATTCCGGGCCCGTGACACTCCCAGGCAACTACTCGACCTCCATTGGCTGCTCCTCCTCAATTTCCGGACTGCCCACCACGATCGGATCCGCCGGTCGATCTCCTCGCAATCCGTGCTCCGCCGGCCGCTCCACCAATTGCCCTCCGGTTGGCTCGCCCACTTGCTCGCCCCCCGCCTGGCCGTCCGGGTGACGTCCTCGCCCACCCTCTTGCCTTTCGGTCCTATCCGGTTGAACACCCATCGCTTCCATTTCTTAGGATAGATCCTAGACCTCCACTCGGCTCACTCCGGAGGGTCTGACCATGTGGATTGGTTCCACATCTAGCGCGGTCCGGGAGGTGTGCTCCGAACTTGATCTTCTCATCCTCATCAACCAGTCGATCTCACCCTCTTGAGGAGCATCTACAGAGATGTTGAACACACCCTGCAGCCCATCTCTGGAACCAACCCTCTCACCACGGTTGGTGGCTTCTTCCTCATCCGGTTCTTCCTCACAAGAGCTCTCCCTCATACACTCCGCCAGTACCGGGAACTCTACCAAATACGCTTCCACCTTATCCGAGTACTCCCGGACTACATTCTTCATCCGGGCAGCTCCCTCCAATCCCAGCTGGATTACCCGCTCGTCGTACAACCAGGCCTTCATTTGTGCCTCTCCATCGGATAGGAACGATCTAGATAGCTTGGTGACGCACTGCCGGATCGTCTCCGATACCCTCCGAATGGTATCCTCCTGCTCCCGGATCTGCAACACGTTTCTTTGCACGTGCGCCTCCATCTTCTTAATGTAGGCTACTTTTCGTTGCAGCTCCCCCTCTAAACCCTTCAAGAAAGCCGCTGATTCGCCTTCTGCCTCCCGGAGACCCTGCAGTTGTCCCGTCAACTCGTTCTCCTTGTCCTTGCTCCAGATGAGTTTCCTCTGAAGTTTCCGGACCCGCGCCGGATACTCCAGGGCGTCGTCTGTCCGGAGGAGATTCCCTGTGTTAACCGTAAATTAGGAGTATCGGTAGGTCTACCGATCTGAGTTTACCTGGGTAATTTTCCAAGTTACCCCAGTACGTAGATCTAGGAAACACTTTTTTACCGATCTGACCTAACTGTCAGATCTGGTTGTACTGTGGTATGAAAGCAATAGAGCCAACCTCATTCGCATGCTCCATTTTCCCAGATAATTCACTTTTGCTAGAAGTACTCCTCTTTGATTTATCCTCTACCGAGTGGCTTTCTGTACACCTTTGCTTATTCCAAACAGTTTGACTTCTCTCGGTTTTGTGATAACTGACTTAGCTTTGAGTATTTTGCTGTCCATTCTGTTAATTTCCTTCTCCTCGGTAGCTATCAGTTCCCCCGGTACTGATTACCGAGTAGGTTCTTACCAAGGGGAGCTACCATTTGGCGACCATCTAGTGTTCGAATCCTAGAACTCCATTGCTTAAAACCACAAAGTTACCGATCCCGGTACTTTATTCTAACTTTGATAGTGTGACACCGCACCCCCTTTCTGTTATACCAGAATCGTTCAGTCCGGTTGTCAAAAACTCCAATCGACCAGACTTTCCCATGGCCCGGCGCCACACTCGATCCGCAGGACCACCACCCGAGTTTGACCTCAAGGCTCCAACCATTTCCAACACTCGCATGCACCGGAGCGTACAGGATTTGCTACCGTCACCGATGTTCCAAGCTCCCTCAACAGCTACTCATCCGACACGACAGCCTCAACCTTTACTCACGTAGGACGAATTACCGACCCCGCGAGAACTCCAAACTGCACGACACCCGCATTCATCCACTTGGCAGAGGCCATCCTCCGACTCAGTACTCCACAACCCGGCAGCTACCGGAGATGACTTACAGCTCACCGACGAAGAACGCGACAGGTTTCGTACCCAAGCAATTCTGCAGTCCTCGGCTATTCAAAACCGACTCCAACAATTACCGACAGAAGACGCAACGGATCAAGAACTTCTCGCAGCCTTAGAAAACATAATATTCATTAAAATGAGAGAATTGGGACTTCTCAAAATCATATCTCTCATTTTCAAGGGGGAGGTTGAATCTAAATGGGTTGTCAATTTAGGTGGATAGTTAGTACATATATCCTATGGAAGTTGGAATTTCCATTAAAACGAGAGTTACCGAATGATCGGTCCTAGTTGAAAGGAGGAGTTTCTATTAAAATGAGAGTCATGAAACGAACGGTCGATTCGAAACTAATATAGTACCATTTTAAATAAAAATAATGATTATGTATAAGGGAGTGGTTTCTCATCTCCTGGACACCAAGTCATGAGCTCAATGGTTGGTTGTGAGTGGGTGTTTATCTCATATAGGTGGTCCGGGTTCGATTCCCGTTGAATTCGTTTGAGCGGATATGAGATATGCATGACTTGGTGCTGCTAAGTGAGCCTCGGCAGGCAAGAAATTTGTAACAACCAACCAGCCCCGTATCCTAAACTGTGACAAGTGCTTAACGCGCTAACAAAAAAACAGTGGTCTTAACCGCTAAACCTTTTATATATACTTGTTTTTAAAATCAAACACATACAGTTAATCTATTAAGGAAAACGGATCAAATATACAAAGAAGTAAACGTACAATGTAATAGTAAATATATTAATAAAATATAAATATTGCACTTGCAATACATTTTTTTTTTCTAAATCAAAACACTTAGTCTTTGAAATGGAAATCTTCAACTTCAAAGTGATACACGCAAATATAAAATGAGAGATAAGTCAAAAGAAATCTACAACGTCTAATGAACTAGCCATAGTATAGACTCTATATCGCTTGCATCAAAGCGCAAAGTATCACAATAATAGTCAAATACACATAATCACATAGACGGAGCAAACAAGCCATACTCTCCATCGCCTCCAAAGGCTCCAATCAACAGCGGCTTAAGTAGAATTGTACAAAGCCAAACTTTGGTTAATGACTTCGATCTGAGCTGATGGAATTTTGATCATGCACTAGACAGTACCTCGTTTAATCCTAGACTTCCATGCTGTCATCATAGCATTTGTTTCTTTGCAAAGTGGAGGTTCGGTATCATCAACCTTCCAACGCAAACCTCTCCAGGTGTCCCATCCAGTGTAGTAGTCCTGGACATTTTGATCCCTTGATGTTGGACAAAAGTACTGAATGAGGACACAATTTGGTCTTTTTGAGTTATAGTTAGGATCAGACAACGCCCTCGCAATCCAAACTGGCCGAGTGTCACCATCTGCTGGTCGGATTGCAACGAAGTAGCCTTCGTAAAGGTCTCGACCCACCCTGAATGATGGCAATGGACGACCCCGCATCTGCCCGACGTAAATGTCATTCTCTGCAAACTCTTCCCGAATGTCACCGTCCTCTGCGTATTGATCCTCCACAATCGCTTCAACCCGAGATGTGGGCCAGAAGCCATCTTTCAAAACATTGGACGGTTGCGGAGGCTCTTGAAGCGCTACTTTCACAGCCCACCAATAATGAATCAAGTGCTCGTAGCGTCTTCTGAATTCCCCGGTGAGGTCCTCATTGCACAAATTCTCCCAGTATTTGATAAATCCAGATATACCTTTGGAGATGTCTTCCACGTTCCTCATCGGACGCTGCTCAACAGGAATTGGCACTCCGCGGGGCCACAAACTCCTACCTTCGGAATCCTCCTTCCACAATTTGATCCCTCCATCTTCTTTGGGCAACTAGTCTACGTCCGTGCAGAAAATCTTGTACTTCATCACCGGACAACCAGTGGAGTCAAGGTAGAACTTGAACTGTTGTGCCTTGGTGTGCCCTACAAGTGCTTCATCTCCCTCCAGAATACTGCCTTCAATGAATCCTTTGAAATCGGGCACTTCTTCGACAAGGTGTGGGATAGTGGGGATAGATTCCACATCCATGAAGGACTTCATGAGTAAAGGAATCGTAGGAAAGTTGTCCTTCCGCAGCAACATGCTCCACCTTCCGAACAACGCATCGATGTCGTCGTGGGTGTGACCCACCAGCATAAAAGTAACATAAACTTCACGAAATGTTTTTTTTGCAATGAGGAGAGACCAAAAACAAAATACATATCTATTCTTGTTGTCCCCGGTAGCATTGTCCATGTGCACATGGAGAACGGGCGGCAAAGGAGTCGCTAGAGGAGAAGTTCCAGCAGTAGGATGCAACGATGGTTCACAAGTCTCTGCCCCCTTAAGCACAGCATCAAACAATGGAGATGACCTTGACCCCACAAACAATTCCCCAGATGCAAACTTAGGAGGCAACTCTAGATCCCGCAACAACTTGGCCATTGAGCCAATAGTGTAATTGGAATCCTGCGAGAATAGATCCAGGCCGTAATGCGCATAGCGCACATTGCTGTGGCCATGTGCAAGCATACCAGTAACAGAAACGGGCAACTTCACAAGGCCATCAATCTCTTTGCTCCTGTGGGAGAAAACCGGAGAAGCTGTTTTCGCGTGGTCTATCTTGTCATGCATGATCGTGAGACACTCGTGGGGGAAGTCTCTAGATCGGGTGCGGTAAGCGTAATAGAACTCTCGGTACGCACGTGCAAGAGCTAGATGCTTGTCTAACCTCTTAGCCCACAGCAATGCTTGCTGGGATCCAGCTATTGATCCCCTCCTAAGAGAATGGTATTTGTTGCACGTTGCGCACCTAGCAAAGTTATCACATGGTTTCTTTACGTCGAGCTCACTGCAAGTGGATGTCCTTATCTTCATTAAGTTGGATGGCGAGACATCCTTCAACCCAAACGATGCATTCACCCTGTTCAGTTCGGGAATGGTGTCTTTCCATTGAAAGGTTGCTGGCAAGATCATGGAAACGACCTTCTCCCTGGATTTGAGCGTCCTCGTACGGTGGGGCATGTGGTCCGCGGATTTCTCTAGAATACACCGCAGCGTCGAAGTGGCTTGAACAGTGTGATATCAAGGCTTCGTAGTTCCCGAATTTCCGTGTGGATGCGCTTGCTGCCCCTGCACCACGTATGCTTGGTTACGGTAGAATGATGCTTCGGGGACGCCTGCAATATGCATCCATGCTCGCACGCAAACATCAATACCTTCGATAGTCACCACCCTCCGGTTTTGAGAATCACGGTGAATCTGCCTGTGGTCTTCATGTGAAATCAGAACTGGAAAGAGGTTCCCTGATACATACGTTTGCGGAAGGCACATATCTCATCCGTTGGAAAGGGTTGAACACAATTCTTGCTGCAACAGACTTTGCTGGAGACAGAGTTGATAGAGTCTTGAGCAAGTAGTTGCTGCGATTTGACGGAAGTCTCACGGGGCGGGTTCCTCAATGTACTGGTATATCTCGACGACCTAGCGGAAGAGGGCTGTGTGAGACTAGCTTGTCGGCGGTTGTAGTTGTCGCGAATTTCATGATCATGGAGGCTTGCTCCATTGATATGGACAAGCCGAATTGGCCAAGCCCGCAACGAGTACCTCCACTCGCAGGGGATGTCAACCTCGGAGTGACTCCGGACTATGTGAACAGCAACGTGAGTGTCTCCAAGTGGTCCGTCCGCACCGAGGACAAGGTCTGGGGTGACACTATGACAAGTTCCGTCCCCAACATGCAAGCCGTCGTCATTAAACAAAGCTACACACTGAGTACTCCACTGACGTCGCAAAATGCCTTCACAATCCGGAACCTCCACGTCCAGTGTGTGTTGGCCTCTGCTTCATCGTCGGAAGAGTCGACTCCATGAATAAGCATCCGAGTAGGTTCCATGGCAGCAGTAGAGGAAGTGAGGATACCTGAACGATTGCATGCCCTAATGTTAGAATATAGTACAGTGGAGATGACATTCCCATATGTAGGATTATCTCGGGGCGAGCTAAATCACAAGAGGAAATCGGAAGATGTACATACGGAACAAGACGCATTCGAAAATTATAGTGTGGATAATCCTCGAGTCCCAAGCGTAACGCTATGGTCACTCTTCAAATGTCATTTAGGTGAAATCGATCTCATTTGTCTTGCCTATGTCCAAGTTTAGGTCTGCCCGACCAAAATTGTATCGATCAAGAATTGTCGAGACATTGATTCCATCATCACATCAATTTAGGTCGGACCGAGCTAACTTCATCTGAAGAATTTCCTCCACCATCCGCTCACTTCATGTACGTACGCGGAAGGGTACCCCAGTTGAGGTCGCCACTAGATGATTTGAAATTTGAGGGTGAGAAATATGACAGAGTGTTAGGTTTCCAACAAAAGATCATCGGCCAGGGATGTTTAGGTCGATTCGACCTAAAATGATGTAAACCATGTAAAATGGAATGAGCGTCTCGAATGATGTAGACCATCTGCAATGGAATCTAAGCGTCCTCGCGATTTAGCTCGCCTCGAGCTAAATTGAGGAGAACAGACGGCATGCTATACAATATACAATGCTTACAGAAGGATGGGGCTCCATATACATTAGATGCGATGGACCTCAATCTGTATTATCACATTACGTGACGACGCAGTGCATCTCTACCCAACATAAATAGACCAGAAGAGTCCAGGTGAGTACTCCAGTACTTGTATAATTTAGGTTGAGTCGAGCTAAACTAGAAGGTGGATCAGAGCTCTAGTAAACGGGTATAAGGAGGCAACGCTGGTACAGTTTAGGTCGAGTCGATCTAAACTGGAAGGTTGATCAAAGATCCAGTACACGGATTTAAGAAGGTAACGTAGGTGCAATTCAGGTCGTGTCGATCTAAACTGGAAGGTTGATCAAAGATCCAGTACACGGATTTAAGAATGTAACGTTGGTGCAATTCAGGTCGAGTCGACCTAAACTGGAAGGTGTATCTCGCTCCAGTACACGGCTTTACGAAGGTAACGTTGGTGCAATTCAGGTCGAGTTGACCTAAACTGGAAGGTGACTCTCAATCAAGTACAAGGCTAGAAGACGGAAACGTTGGTGCATATTAGGTCGAGTCGAGCTAATTTTACTAGAGCAAGAGGTTCCGTTCTTGAGGACTTTGGAACATATTCAGGTCGAGTCGAGCTAATATGTCCCGGAATTTACGGCGACAATATCGGAAAACAACGGCATGGACAATCTGCATTTCGAATTGAAGCAACAGCAACTGAATTGTAGATTACAAATAATAGGTACGCAAAATACAATGGTGGGAAAGAAAGAGCTGTCCGAATGCTTACTATAACATAACAATATGAGATGCAACTGAAAATGAACCCTATCTAAATCGTGCGCGATAACCCTAGAACTTGAAGTTCTGGATAGGTAGTTATCTCTTACCGGAATATGTCGCAAACACAGCTCCTCTTGACACGATTCTACAACCTCAGCCCGCAACTACACGCAGTCTCCTCAAAGCTTAAGAACAAAAAATTCCTCCCTTCAGCCATGCGAAAGTACAAGGACTGGTGTGGTGGAGTACGCGAACGGAGAAGCAGGAGCACGCAAAGAAACGAGAAAAGGAATATTTCAGTCGCACTTCAACATTTATAGACAATAAGGCGGGAACGATGTGGCGAGAAGAGAAAGGGAGAATTTTGAACCGTTGTTTCTCATCCACTTAAAAATCATATCGTCCACGAGGTTCGGTGGACTTTACAACTATGGAGGGAGAAAGCTTACTGAAAATATACGCCACAATAATAGATTTCTGTACAATATTTGAATACTTCATTCAAATATAGATTCCATCCCTATGTAACAAGAACATTGGGAACGGAAAATTCTACAGTGAGACGTTGCTCTAATTTAAATTGTGGATCATAATAATAATATCATTCAAACTGCACTTTGTTGGATTTGTCGAAAGTACAAACGTAGTTGACAATAAAATAACCACCTCGGAGAGGTATCTTCCTCTAAATTTCAAGAGCGGTTTTAGGGTATTTAATCGAGGACTATGAAGTAATTTTGCATATTCTAGTATTTATAGTTTAGTTCTGGTATATTTTAAGAATATTCCTAGAATATTCTTTAAATAGTTTTAAAACACCCTATATTACTTCTATACATTTATTATTTTTATCTTAAATGAAAAAAGGACACCCAATATTTGTTCTCATATAGTTATGTAAATTCTCGACATTCACTACCTCAAGGTAACCACTGAACATATTGGTAAACATCGTCAAAACTACTATTTATAACTAAGAGTAATTTTGATTTTGTATAGAAATGAAAGTTCACCATTTTGACTTTTAGATTCCATCCGTACGGTAGTATTTACTAAATCTATCAACGATATTTAATTATAAATTTTGAAAGTTAAATTAAAAAATTCAGTCTACATTTGATAATAACAAAATTATAATGACTTAGTTGAGAAGGACTTCTTTAGAATAATTGTAAAGTAGATTTTTCAAAACATGCATTGAGTTGGTGACTTCTAACGATTGTCGTGTTTTAAAAATCTACGACCTCTTTTTGGCAAGTTCTGTATCGCACTAGTATCAATTGAACTCTAGCGTAGTGAAGGACTTGAATTACTGAACATTATATTCATTTGAGATACAAAATTATAAATTTGTGAAAGTAATATAGGGTGTGATAAAACGAGTTCAGGAATTTTTTTGGAATTGTTTTGGAATATACGTAGAGTATACCCTAAACATACTACAGATAGTAGCATATTCCAATTGTTTCCTAGCCCCCTATTAAATATTAACCTTTTTACGGTTATACGTATCCAAAACTTACACTAACTAAGTGACTTCCCCGAGTGTATCTATGTATTTTTCACTGTAGTATTAAGTAGGTAACTTATATAGTAAGTCAAAATGTACTCCACCTACAGGTCAGGGCGCATTCTAATATTATAGTGAGTGACGTTAATAAAATAATGGCAAATGTAATGTAATTGTCTTAATGAGGAGTGTTTTAAATATATAAAAGCAAGTAACGATATAGTTGGAGGTATTTCCGTTAAAATTAAGTTTAATGTGTTACTTTATTGTGCTAATATTTAGTTTAAAGGCATTTTTCACGTTAATTATTAAATAATGAAATATATTGAATTGATATACAGAAAATTTAAATTCATACAAGCATTTCTATTAGAGAATATTCATTGCAAATACTTCACATTTAATTATACATTAAATAACATGAACGTGTAGGTAGTGCAATATATATTTGGCGTTACGTACGTGAATTATCAAATAATCGGAACATATTAAGGAACACAAGATTTAATTTGAGTGACAAAAGTCTTGAAAAATCATGAAATATTATTAGAACTATGGGCGTTATAGACACCATGCTTGCAAATATACATTTGGTATCAAAGACAAGATCATGTCTACCACACATATTAAAATGACTTACTTAGACATTTGCAAGTAATATGGCAAGTGTTTAGGTTATTTTTTATGTGCAAGTAATATGAAAAATTGCAAATTGATGTACTTAATGGGGCCTCAACCCTAAATGTCAAGTGATTATGATCCAAAAGCATGATAAAAAGAAATGCACAAGTTGTAAATAATTTTTAATACACCGAAAGCATTAAATTACTCTACCCTAAACTCTAACTGATATTTATTTGGATGAATTATTAGATATGTTAAACTTCATCCGTTCATAACTTCTACGATTCACGTCCAAAGATTAAATAAAAAATCATTTTAATCTCATCTCCATGCAGTCCACTTCATCAAACCAAAATCGTTTAAAGCATGACTCATAAAATCAAGCATGTAATTAAAACAAATTCAAAAATCACAACACCTACTAACAGTAGTACATTATAACCTGTCACATTCAACAGATTTCATCCAGACAATTTGTTTTTATATAATTATATCTTAATATTCGTAATCAAATTAGTGAATAGTTTTTTGAATAGTTGAATCGTAATCAAATTAGTGAATAGTTTTAATATATGAATAGTTTTTTATTATGTGTTTCTAAAATTTTAGAAAAATTATAAGTGATAACAATGTTAGATTAAATCATATGAATAAATAGAATCTAAAATTCAAAACGTATATTTATTAACTTTTATTTATACATCAAGTTTTGAATATTCATATTAGTTGCATTTTATAATACGTTGTTGAAAAACTACCCAAACCGGACATAGGTGAGGGCATGAAGGGGCTACAAAATTTGGAATTAAGATTGAAGTTACGATTGGTCCAAATTAAACCTTCTATTCAAAAATTAAACTCAATACAACAACATAGACAATTGTGACTGGATGGATGAAAAATAAGGAATACTTCAGTATTCTACAAAATTTACGTTATAAGAAAGGTCTCTATAACCCCTAAACGTACCAAGTGAACCCTTTGAACATAAGTTGATTCTACTTAGCCTCAGAACCAGATATTAGTATGGCAAAGATTTATATGTAAGCATAAAATCTATCCAACAAATCAGACATATTTGTAGTCGGAGGCCTCTCCAATATTATCAACAAATTCCCATCAGAAGTCAAAGATTTATTGTGATTGGACGATAATTTAAAAAGCTTTCTAAGATGACTTGCATAAAGACAATCTCAACTTGCATAAAGACAAAAGCATGATAAAAAGAAATCATGCACAACTCGAGAAGACAACAACCTCGGAACTATTCCGGCCCAAAGGCGCTTAACTTCAGGATTCTAATGGAATCTGCTGTAGTAGCCTTGGTATGACCGCATCACGGCTGTCACCTGGGGGAGTTCCAGAGATTTTAACCAAGAGTCTGAGTCCCGGGAGTACGAGTCCCGTACAAAT